>OY755085.1:5225240-6705606 GCA_963576655.1 Gastrophysa polygoni
GAACGAGATTGATGAATTATACGGGTCTGACTGAAACTTGATTCAGTCCACAAAAGTATGAGACATAAGAAATATAGTCTCACAGAAAACACACGGATGTATCAATAGATACTCCACCTCACCTATTCTGGATTGCTTCACATATATGCACTCTACCAAATTTTGAATTGATTGTTGTTCATCTCCTGACATCATGGAAGGAAAACCTATGATGTTCGAAGAACATTATTCGTATTATTTCGTGAGCATCAAGAAATACTTCGACAAGTCTCGGGCCTGACAATGCAGGACTGACCAGACCAGAGTTCGTTTAGTTGGTCTACCCGGAATTGCTTGTAGTGAAAAGTTAGATACCTTTCGTGTGCTTTTTAACGATGTTCCACAGTGATAAATGAATTCCTGACTATAGTATGACCGACTAGATGAATCTGAGAGCTTTATTGTGTGTTTGGTGCTCCAGGACAGACACCAGTGGAAAGTATTTCCTCACAGGACTAGTTTGATGAATATATACATGACAGGTGCGAAACATGACAACTTTCTATCGAGAGTGAATATAGGACGGAACGTCACTTAAACTCCTTTGCACTTTCAAGAGTAACAAAGTTACAGGGATTCTTATGATATGTAAGACCTCTGGGAACGCGTTTCATATGACGTATTATGTGAACTACAATTCTAGTGATGAATGAGATAGATGAATTATATGGGTCTGACTGAAACTTGATTCAGTCCACAAAAGTATGAGATATAAGAAATATAGTCTCAACATTGTTGATCTGAACAATATCTGTTGTGTGCTCCATGTGGCTACAGAGCAACCAGAAGCTGGATCCGTTTCCACCTCTGTTTAGAAAAACCGTTAATTTCAGGTGAATACATTGCAGGGCTTATGTATTTAATTGAATGAATAACATAAGCAGGCGCAGCAGGAGGGCGAATTTATATACCTACCGAACGTTTATTTCATACGCGTGACTGCATGAATTCCGCAAACGTTCCGCTCTAGCTGAATGAAAACAAGTTATGAATAGAATAATTCTGAACTTCCTACCTTTGTTGATGCTCATGGTCGTACGAGCTTGCCATCTCGATATAGCTGTACTGATCATGTTTTCGCGTTTTCATTGAAGAAGGATAGTTGGATCCATGTCATGAAGTATATCAATACAGATAGACTCATTGCGATTCCTATAATACATATCAACTGGTATCGAAATGAAGATAATAGAAATACACATACAGATATGATGAAAAAAATGCCAGTTCGTTCACTATGCAAGTGGATACATTTGAGAATGCAGAGAAAAAACGGTGTGTCAGTGTGGCACCAGGAAAAGTGCCTGCAAAATTTCAGAGCAATCTGAGCGAATTCATAGATTTTTCTCAAAGTGAAACCTCGGCAATGAGTAGTGAAGCACTTCTCATGGGCTCAGAACATCCGAATCATCCCTGAGACTAGCTATAATGGGATTATGTAATGAACAAAAAATGATCCAAACTGAATGGATATCATGATGGATATATACTGGAGCAGATGATGGAGAAAACACACGGATGTATCAATAGATACTCCACCTCACCTATTCTGGATTGCTTCACATATATGCACTCTACCAAATTTTGAATCGATTGTTGTTCATCTCCTGACATCATGGAAGGAAAACCTATGATGTTCGAAGAACATTATTCGTATTATTTCGTGAGCATCAAGAAATACTTCGACAAGTCTCGGGCCTGACAATGCAGGACTGACCAGACCAGAGTTCGTTTAGTTGGTCTACCCGGTATTGCTTGTAGTGAAAAGTGAGATACCTTTCGTGTGCTTTTTAACGATGTTCCACAGTGATAAATGAATTCCTGACTATAGTATGACCGACTAGATGAATCTGAGAGCTTTATTGTGTGTTTGGTGCTCCAGGACAGGTCGAATTTGCGCTTCATAGATCATAAGTAGCTGCTGTGGAAGAAAAATCCCAGTTTTTGTGAAATCGTCGTCCCATGAGTTATGGAGAAAACTGTTGAAAATTTGACTCCTTGTATGTCGAATATGGTGACCCAAAATAAACAAATAGCGTTTGAAGCCATATTAGTACTGCTCGAGGAATGTTTGGCTGAAGGATTGACCTCATTTTCACGTACATCCTGTATTACCTCACCACCATCATCAACAAGCTAACACAGTTCCGTGAAAGACTCATCGATGAATCCATCCATTCTCATCTATGAAATGTTACAATGAAAATATAAAAGATATAACTACGGAAGAGCAAGTTCAGTCCATATCTCGAGGATGGTTTGAAAATAGATCGTAAACTTTGATAAGTATATATTTCCTTCGTACTGGAAACTCATCGATAAAAAAACGTTATTATTGAGATATACCGAGAAACTGATGGAAATCAAGTAGGAAGCTCGTGAAGATTTCCGATACAATTGCTCATGGTGTGTTCTCAATTCATGGAACTTTTTGGATAGATTTCATGATATTACAAACCCAACACATCGATATATTTTGATAGTGTTGGAAATATTTCTGCACATATCCGCAATTGAAATTTCATGCGATTATATTGGAATACATTATTGTCTGAATAATACCCAATGATCAGCATCAGCTAGAGTTGTATGACAAATAACTCTAGTCACGAAATAGTGATAAACACAAAATGAATGGTGGTGTTTCCCTATTTATCTTCATTCGTCGAACGGTTACACTGTTTTATATGCACGATGTGGTGCAATCAGAATCATATATTCGTTGATAAATCAGTTTTAATTTGATTTACTACGCTATAGTGACAAAGGTTATGAAAATGTATGAATTTGAGATAACGAATCATCCATCCATCTGATCAGATCCATTTCTAATTGACATCGGAAAAGTAGATACAAGGTATTGCGAGTTGTTGTTGGGAATTCAAAACCAAAAAAATTGTTGATGGAGCCTACGTCATATATTACCACCCCAGATGCTCTGCACCTGAAAACCCTTCCTGAGATGGAAGCTACCAAGGAGACTTTTCACGATCCATGCTCATTCGCACTTTGTTGATTATTTTTGGTTATAGAAGGCATTCGTGAAGCTCGGTGGATTGATTATGATTCATCCTGTTCATCTATAACCTCTCGAATCATACTCGTCATACAATGTGGGTTGAGGTTATGAAGCGATGCAAAATCTAGGTGAACAATTAATTCTTCTGGTGAGTAGCGGCATTTTCCACTCAGAATCCATTGTTTCATCACAAGATGCGAACTTTGTTGTCAGTTCATTCGTGTTTTATGTATTTTCGGGCGATATCGAGCGGTTTCAATCCTTCAAGGAGGATAAGACACTGTTTTGTTTTGATTCGCGAAGCTTTCCATTCGCCCTTTCGGCACCGAGAACTAATTTTTTCATGCTATCTCGTTCTAAATCTAGGCTGCCATGGAGACTCTGGAGTCCATTAATTTGGGTCGGGGGAAAATTCAGAGAGCATTTTAATTATTTTAGCTACATTTTATGTGCTCTTTTTAGGAGAGCTTTGAGAATTACACATCTTTTCGATTGAGTATGCCCACCTACTGATTGCACGACTTCATTAACATTCTGAGAACCCATTAATGATGTCGAATGATTCTTTATACAAGATTCGTATCATATCATCGAAACGGAGGAAATATCTTCCTACTCATTTCTCCCCATTGGTATATCTATCTCGTTTTCTCAGTGCTACACGTCTTTTTCTCTGAATGATACTCTGCCATCATGTTTTCATGATGTGAATGCTTGGGAGGTCGAAAGTAAAAATGTTAAATTGTGTGAAACAATCGAATGTCTTTGCATAATTTATATGTGATACGAAAAAATAATATCCTTCCTAAGGTCTCACTCCTGATTGTGAGCTTTCAGAATCAATAGCTGAACTATTATCGGGTGGAAGGCAGAGGAAAATCCTTCAAAATACCAGATTTCAGAAAATGTCCGCAAGGTTCTATAACGATTGCATTATATAAATTCTGCACAAGAATATCAACTTGACTTTCAACTAACAAATATATGCACATGGTTATGGTGATCCGTTAGTTACCTACTGGAGCTTCGGACAGTTCTTTAGAACACGTTCATATGATCATATCGTTCCCCAGCGATGCTGACATTTCTGATCTTGAGAGATTTCACCCTCAGTCGGGATTCTTCGAGAACATCTTCGGCTTGTCGCAACCTTGGAACTTTGTCCATGGCTTTTTCCACCATTTTCTACTTCGAGGCTCTCCTAAAATGAAGTAGGGTCACGATATGGTTCTCATCAATCGTTTTGACGCTCTTCTCCATTCACGTAGAAGAAGACGCTGAAAAGCTAACTCTCAGGCATTTCATGATCGTATGTATACGAGTTTAAGTTTGATTCTTGTGCATCACCGACATCATACAGCACGTGGAAGAATACATACGTATGATATATCAACCATCCTGCCTAAGCTGTCATATTGAAGATATCACATTACCGCTGATATCAAGGTTGCACTGTAGCCATACACGTGTTTGACGTTTCAGCATCTCGAGAGCCTTCCTCCAGTTGATATTCTTATTCATCGAACATTATACTTGATCAAATGAAATCTGATTTGGAAAGTCCAAAGTGATTCGAGTTTGGGAGCAATCTACTCGACGTGTTCGATTGGTGGGTGGAGCCTCGTCACATAATGTTGATTATGAGGGAAGGGAGGTTGCAAGTGCAGTAAGAATAAACAAAATGTTGATCACATGAAATTTTGGCTACTTCAAATTCATTAGCAATCATTGGAGTAGATACACAGTTGCTCCACTGTAAACGAGGTCCCCATGCATGGATCATCAATTTGGTAATACTCTGCGTACGATCACTCATAAACGCTCATCTGTCATAGAAACGTACACAGAATGATTCCGATCTCAGCCATTTTTCACTCGAAAGCGAACATCCCAACCCATTTTCAACAATGATTGAGATTGACAAATCGACGACCACATATTACAGCTGAAGCAACTGCGATTGGGAACGTGTAAATTGAACTACTTCTGTGTAGTACGTACGATCAATTCGCGTCAATATAGGGTGAGTATATGATGAGCTGGTGATTCCAAGAACCAGGCATATGAAAAATTCATATATTTGGATATTCGACCTCTATCTTATGAAATATTTCAGTTCATCATTATCACCTCCAGTTCTCGTCAAACGAAACATATGATAATTTTGAACATTTCTCCATTCAGGTTATTGGTTTGGCTTCTTATAGATTTCAGCGCTGGATCATTGCACTTTATATCGAAAAGTAGCAACAACTCTGGAATTTCAACTCTGTATATTATTGCTTTTTCCGCTCCGCTATTGCCTTCAGATTCTCCTTCCATGAAACGTTCCATTACTGTTCTCTAGAGGTTTTCGAAGAATTATTTAATTCCCTAATTTTTCGTTCGAAACATACATGCATTTTCTCGTGAAATTTTGTTCTGCGCTGTACAGGTTCTTCTAGAATTCATGATTCCACCACTGTATATGCAAATGAAAAGAAATGCATCGATAGAACAGAACCATTTGACCAAATTTTCAAAATAATTCCATGTCTCGTCATCGGTAATAGACTATAGATCAAGGAGTGATGAAATCTCATCAAGCAATATTGGTAACTTTGTAAATCCACTGTTTGAAAGTTCCCAACTTACCCAGGAATTATATCCCAGAAATGGAAGAGAATTAGTCAAAACTGGATAACGATGATCAAGAAGGCATAGCTTTTTATCAGCGTGTTACAATGAAAAGTTGAATCGAATCGATATTGCAGAAAGCTTTTGCCAGTATCAATATCGTTACCTGGAAAAAGTGTTCGATGGAGATTTTCACAGTCGGTTAACTTTCTAGGCCCCTTTCTTGTCCGTACCCATGATAGGTTTCATTCTCATTTGGTTTACTATGCACGCAGAGGTCGTAACTCAACCAATTCGTTTTCTCCAATTACATTTGAAATAATGATTTTATATGAAGCAAACTTCAACATTGATAAACTCCGGTTATATATTGATCGATTTCGGGAAGTTTGAGAGGGAGAGGTGGGTTGGAACGTGACTTACATTTTCATGATACATTTACTCAGTTTTCTCTGCGATAAGGAAATAACTAATAAAAATGCGTATTCTCGACTTTCATCTCAATATCCATGAGACGTGGTGCAAAAATCTCTCCCGATGAAACTACAGCAGATGTGCATATCCATTTCTGCGAAAAAACTTCTCTCTCACTGATTAGGCAGACGTTACATAATATGACTCTTTTTGAAAGAGTCAGTCATCTCTAGTGATACATAATGAACATATTATTGCTGTGTCACCATTATGATTTCCGGTTGTTATCAAATTATTTTTCAGTTGAAATTCTCCATGCATTCCAGATAAATAGTTGGAAATTAGTAGATTCCACTCGTTCTCTTCGAGCACCACTGGATTTGCTACCCGTTCAAATGAGTCGTGCGCGACAATAGCATATTTCAAAACTTGTGATAAATACCATTTCGACCTTCCTTCAAATGACTGAATGTTACTAAATGGTACTTTTCACGAAATCGTTCTGGAAAGATTAACTCATAGTATCTACATCTGGACACCAATAGAGATTGTGTTCGCAATTGATGATGTAATAAATCAAAGATTGACACCTTCCTATTATCATTAATTTCTCGAGTCCATTTCTATCGGCTCGTGCTCGCGACTTGGAGTCATACTCCGATAAATCATTCTCCCACCAACCCAATATAATATCAGCTCTCTGCATGTCATAAATATCCATCTGCTTCTATGACTATCACTTCCGAACTGCTGATGATGTCTATCAGCTGACAGATCCAGCACGAACATATCAACGTCGACTTACTCTCGCCAGAACCAGCCTTGCGAAAAAGCAACTGACATGTTGCATTATGACTGGGTAACTATTATCGAATCAAACTCACTGGGTTTTTCATTGACATGTCTGAACCCACTGTATTCACCTGATGATGATGGAATCGATGAACTGAATGGCTAAGTTGATCATTTTAAAAGTTAGAGATATATTGGTGTCTGATTACGTTGCATGGAGAATTGTACAACTTTGATTGGAGGATATGATGGAGGTGAATGTGATGGTGATGGAAACGAGTGAAAGGAAAGCAAAGGAATGAATCGAACTGTGAACAGGATTCTACTGATATTCCTCGGATTGTCTATTAGACCGGTACAGTTGGAAAATCTAGGTCATTCAATTTTGATGCATAATATTTCAATGAAATCGGAGAAATCAAATAGTCCGTGATCAATACATATCGAACCTATTCAATAAAGTGTTTGCCAGATTTCCAGTTCATCATGAGTCGGCAATACAGTACATTACAATACATATATGCTCACAATATATATACCTACGATGTTTGCCCGTGAAGAATTCATCAGGCACAGAATCTCACCATTCTGTCGTTCGATTGTTGAATGATGCTTTTGAGAGCAAAGTTGGACAGGTCTCAAGCCTGAAAATGTAGACTGAGACTAGCTTTAGTTTGTCTAGTTTGTGTACTTGGAATCGCTCGATGTGAAATAATTGACGAGTTTCCCATTGAGCACCAACCGTAAAAGTATCTATGTATAATAAGCGGAAAAATCGTTCGCCTTTCAACGATGTTCTAGGGAGGTCGTGAGTGTAGTATCACCAACTGAGCAAATAGCTTCCTTCTGAATGGATCTCAGGAGAGGTTGAGGTTTGCTGCTGGGATGTAAAGGCCATCTTCACTGTATTTTGAGGCTGATCAGGAAGAGAGTAATATACATTTTTTTTTTCAAATCTGAGAAAGAGAAATTTCATATGTCTCCAACCAATTTTTTATTCAGGTGAGATATCTAGCGGTGAACATACCGACATTATTGAAAGAAAAAAAATTGGAAACGTTTTCGACTGTTTGGTTACCATCAGTGCTCGTTTGTAAGCGAGTGGGAGAGATGGAGAAAAAAACTCAATCGTCAGTTATACGAGAGGAACCATAAAAAAGATATCCAGTCCAACATGCGTCCAGTGAGCCATTTGATCAATCTTTTTCGGAAACAGGGGAGTTCTCATCAAACCTCTTTTTTGTGATTGATTCTAATTATTTTGTCTCAAATATGTATCATACAGAGTATGATACAACGTGATTACACTACCTGTATATCGAGGAATCACTCGTACGAACTCTATAAAAATATGTGAGCGTATATCAAAGATGATGGTTCATTCATTTATAATATTTTCAAAGTAATAGCGACTTCGATATTTCAAATGGACTTCCCTGTATGTGATATCATTTCCTGAATCCCAATAAAATTCTTTATATTCCTCTATACACTCATCTGTGACCGTTTCTGAGATCATGCATATTTTCTATCATTAAATATGACTAAATATGCAATCTAGAATAATCCTGGACAAGGTTGGATCTTTCGATTTTCCCATTGATTTGTCTTGTGAACTTTCCTCTATGATTTTATTCACTCTGGTACTCATAAATACATACTGATGATGACTCAACAGTCAAAAGCGCTCCGCAATGGTCCATTGGATAAAAGTTCCATGCACAAAATCTGATTCTTCAAAAACTTTTTATTTGGCATCTTCTTGTATCTCCATCCATTTCATAGATAAGGGATTGACTATATGACATGGGAAACCCACTGTTCCAACGAATTTGTGATGCCAGTCGGAACTAAACCGAGACTGAATTTGGAGAAGGATTAAGATACTCACAGTAATTTAGCAACCCCCCTTCGAACAGGCGGTGTAACGGTTCTTAATAAACGAAGACTATGTCATTGTCACGAGTCATTAAACTGCAAATGCTTCTCCACGCTGAGACTACAAAGCTTAGGTAATAGCTGTTTTTGAATTAAATAGAATTGTTCGACAAATATCTCACTCCTGAGTTGAACAAAGTCAAGAACGCTCTGCACAATTGAATAATCAGAAGCTACACAAGTTTTGATTGGGAGATCTTTGCTATTGAGGTCATCAATGGCTCATTTGAAGGTCGCTTGTTACATTTATTGTTACATTACTCACAACATTATCAGTCAGTTCGAGTAGTGCTGACCTTGCCAGAACCACTTTGCCATTTTCAATAAATAAAAATAGTAGTTAGTTGTACATTCCACTTTGATATCAATAATACTGAATAGGAAGTATCATACTGTATAATAGGCATATTTCATTTCTCATGGAAGAGGATGAATATTCTGAAATCGTTCGTATGGTTCGAAATGTATGAATTGTCTCGGCGATTTTGGTTTAGCAAACAGTAATTCTTAATAGAGATAGATTTGATGAACAATCTGGAATAGTCCGAGCTGACAACAACATCATTCAAATATGTTTGTGATATTCCATCTTTTTTCCTTCCTCATTCATTATATTCCAATAGTGTAGAATCTTGAACCATATGTATATTCTGTCCTAGACTCGTGATTGAAATTTCCTAGATGTTGAGGAGCAATCAGAAGACTCAAAGAATGATAATTGCATTACGATTGGTTTAGAACGATGTTCCGAGATTTTTCATTGGGAAGAATAGTTCGATAGAAGTCTATCTAGGGATTTGGAACATTGAATTTCATTACTATTGAACTCTATGGTAGAAAATGTTGACGTCATAAAAAAGGTAACGATCGTGCGCTATAACAAACTTAAACCTGATCAAACACATCAGGAGAAAAACCCGCAGCATGGTCAGTGTCCCGGAGTTTAATCCCACAGGACACATACGCCTTTCGGTCGTCAACTTAAGTCACCGATATTGTCCGTGGGGGCATGACTATCTCTCCGGATCGTCGAGCATCGTTAAATTACTCAAACGTAGAATGCCAAATACTGTTATCAGCAGACTGCAATGCATTAGAGCCGAGATTTCGTCAATTGTTAGGGACACCATGCTATACGCCTATTATGCAATGTTCCAATTTCGGGGTTTCACCATTATCAGGCACTCTTTCAGGTCCCTCGTTTCAAATTAGAAAAGTTGAACTCACCCTCTTGCTATCCATGTCATGCATCGTGAGTTGTTCAAGATTCGGCTTTTCTCGATCGGTTTAATGGATCGCATGTGGTGTCTTTCCAGTGCATTCGTTATTTCTTAACTGAGTCCGGGAAAAGTTTTACACTTTCGAAGAGTTTGCTTCATCTCACTCATAGTTTGTCTTCTTCTGATGTGTACCTATGTCATTAAGACGTGAATTCCGTTCTATACACCTACATACTAATAAATTTTCTGAATATTTTATTGGGATAATTTGAATCAGTGTGACACTTCGTTAATCAAATGCAGTCAGGATAAAGATTTGTGAACGGGTTCTGAAAAATTGATCAGCTCCATTGCTAGCTGAACGGTTACTGTTACTATATTAGAATGACATGCTAGGTATTGTCTGTCACTAATTAGGATAAAATCTAGAAAACTTTGGTTTTCCTCCTCCAGTAGCTTTAAATTTCAGTTTTGATAAATAGCCAATGATGTTTACTGATCTGATCATATGTTCATCCACTTATACATTTTTTTTTATGTGTGGACAACACGAAAGGGAAACCTATAATGTTCGAGGAACATCGTGTTAGCCAGTGGTGGAGTTTTGAGAAAGAAGGAAGGTGATTGAGTTTTTCTTGAAAGTTTGGAGGTTGTAAGCATCAGGAAAGACTCCACTAGGCAAAGAATTCCACAACTTTGCCGTTCTATTGATGAATGATGCTTGGTATAGCGATGTTCGACAGGTCTCGAGCCTGACAGTGTAGGGGTGACCAGCTTGAGCTCGTCTGGTTTGTCTACTAGGAATCGCGCGTGGTGGCATGATAGATGATATTTCCGTTGAGCACCGACCATGAAAGTACCTATAAAAAAAGGCATAGATCGCTGACCTTTCTACGATGATCTAGAAAGGTCAATGATTTGGTGAGTGTTGTATCATCGACTAGGCGAATAGCTCTCTTCTGAATTGAATCTAAGAGCTTTAGCGTATGTTTGGGGGCTGAGCTCCAAACATGTTCACAGAGATGTCAAGTATCTCTTCGTACGGGAAAGAAAACCAAGTTTTTGTAAAGCAGTTTTCGCAATGGACCTCACATGATCGTCCCATGAGAGAGCACTGTTGGTGGTGAGACCCAGCATGGATATTGACGACCTCATAGGAACAGTGGTAACCGACATCATCAAATTGGGCATTGTGTGATCAGCCCTCTTGGTGAACATACAAGCTTCAGTTTTAGTTGCATTGATTCTCAGATCCCCATTTCGGAATTCTTGTCAGATCCTCATTTAAAGCATCGACCTGTCTTCGCCTCGCACCTCTGGCCTCGTTGCTTTGTGACGAGTCCAATTATAATTCTAGTTATACTCTTTTCCTCATCCATTTGTTAGTTCATTTGGCTTGGCATCATGAATTCTTCCGCCTGTTTGCGAGAAAGAGGTTTGCATTCATTTCCAGTATTTCTCAATCATTCTGAGGCTGATTCATCATAATCTCTATTCTTCTCATACCCTGTATATGTTTCCACCAAAAGCGATGATTTGGTTCCAACAAATCAACCAATATCAGCATGAAGTACTGCTGGAGAACAAGTGAACACAGTCAGTGATTTTCTACAACATTGTGATCTTGCAGAGAATTCAGGGCGCGAACCGATACTTGACTTAGTTGAATGTGTGTGTGTATGTGTACGGTCAATTCAAATCGAATTTCACACCAAACACCAAACTTCATGTAAATCCATACCACTCTCATTATTATATTTCATTGAACAGTATTTGCTGATGATTGATATTTGTTAAGAATTCTTTATAGGGAAGAAAGAGATTCCGATACTTTTTTCAATAACATCAGAAGAATCTTGGGAGGATTGGTTAGAGTTGCATTCCAAGAAAACAAAAGATATGTTTTCTGAACAAATTGATGGTGAACAAATTGAACTTGTGTTTTCTCTTGATAGTACAGGTTTGTTACGTTTTCCTCCAGGTATACATGTTGTGTGGGATAGACTGTACATACGGAAATTCCAAAAGGTTCAATGGGTTAACTCCAGAATGGCGAAACAATGCTTTTAGGATAATTGATTGATATTGAACACACATGTAATTTGTATGTTGTTACATATGGCCTAGATCATGACCTATTTCTACATCACATGTTCCGTTCTGCTGACGTTCATCAGACAAAAAATATGCATCGGTAAATTCGGAGTATTTGCATATTATCGTATATGCACAACGGAATCGGAACTGATTCGGCTGATAGGAATTATTATAGTACAGCAACATATACAGTGCGCAACAAATGTATAGAATGAATTCGATATTTCCGAAACTACTAGGATTCGCAAGAGATATCGGATATGGTAATCGTATTTTTCGAAGACGCATTTTTCAATCAATTCTTGGAATATACGGGATGATCCACAAGGGCGTAGCAACTCGAACTGGTGATTGGGTGTGGATGGGTATAAGAAATAGAACCGATGAAAACTGAAACTTAAATATTAAGAATTGAAATTACCGCGTGTTCCAGTGCTTTTCGAAGATTGAATATCTTGATATCGTGATGCTGAAATGACCATAATTATGAAGTCGCTCAATATAATCCAATCAAAGTTGACATTTGGATTCCCAATGATCATTTCCAAACGCGATATCAGTCGGTGAAATCATATTATCCTGATTGAAAAACAACAGCTCGAGTTGTTATTTTGTGGATCATATTGTATCCGTTTGGGAAGAGATTGGAAAATGCTCAGACAAACAATAGAATTGACGTTATTCGGGAATTATTCTGAACCTCGGGATTATTCCAGGTTGACAAACTATCTTTCATCACTACAACGGCAGAGTTGTATAAGTCTTTTCTCCTCTCACAACATTCCACCGCTGGCTAACACGCTGTTCCTCGAACATCATAGGTTTGTCACTCTTGATGTCAAAAGATGGAGAAACTTTTGCTGCGGTGTGTAGTCTCAGTCATGTGAATCATCGCATCAGTCGGTACCTAATTGAGAACTACAATGTCTATATGAGGATAAAATCTTCTTTGTTTTCTTGGACTCCGAAAAAAAAACATTTCATTTCTGAAGCAAATATCAAGCTCGGCGATTTCAGTTTCTTATCCATCATGTGATCGTCTCTGAGTTCAGTTTCATTCATTCGGAGTGATGGAGTATCTCTTCTCAAGAAAATTAAGGTTATTCAAAATTTCTGATAAAGGATATTTTGGTCCTCGTCTCACGCGCGTATCTGACACTGTATCCAAATTCATTGCAGATTTCCAGCTTCTCGACTCTGGAGAATGGAAAAGCTTGAGTGCTGCGCTATTCTCAGGAAATGATGATAAAGTTAAAGAAATAATAGGGATTTTCCTCTTCGCCCAATTCTGGAATCGATACATCCAACGTAAATGTGTATTTCCATCTAAATAGAGCACTTTCCACACGACTCACTTCCGGAACATTGAAAACTTGATATTTTTCAGTGGGGTAATTCTCATTCAACTCTCTTGAATTGGGTTTTTAGTTGTTTGGAAAATACAATTGGAATTCTAACGTTCAGACTGGGGTCGGTGTTGGTTCGTGGGAAAAAAAACTATTCATCTCCATTGGACATTTGATTCAACTGCTGATATCTTGAAAACGAAGAGAGCTAGATTTGAATCGTCGTCAATCTCAAAAAAGTATTGTTCCTCTTCTCTAATTGAGATCAATCAATGACAATTGCCAATGTGCATATTTTTCTCACTATATTGCTTCTCGGAAGAATCACATGTTTTCATTCCTGTGCACACTGAAAATTCTTCAACTCACGGATAAGCCAAAATATTTATTTCCGTCCTGATACTCTGGATGAAACATTCATTATGCATCTCCTAATATCCTGTGGGGAGGAAGTTTCATGAAATTGTCAAAGGCGAGAAATGTTACTTTTCGACATTTCTCTCCATACAAAAATGGTGTCAGTTGATTCATTCATCTCTCCAAATGAACGGAAAATCGCTTGTTTTGGAAAGGATACAGTATAGGATTTCGAGAGCGCCAGCTAATAATATCCGCAATATTTATTTATGTCTACGACAATCATCGTTGGCAAAGGTACTGATAGGAACTAAATAAATCAGTTCCAGGAGAAATATTTCCGAACAGGTTCGAAAAATGCTCCTTTTATTGGATTGACTGGAGAGAACTTGAATCGTATTAATGGGGTTGGTGTTCGGAAACCCACAGTGCTTTCGGAATGATATATGGCTCCTGTGTTTGATTGATAAAATTTCAACAGGAAGCGTTAGGGGGCGATATGAAAATGTATGTACATACATCGCTCTGTTCATGTTCCAATGCATGCTTGTTTTGAGTCCAATCGTATCTCTATCAAATTAATATGATAACCCACATAACATACGAATCTGAGTCTGGATGTGTATTGATGAAGCTCCGAAAAACGATCCAGAAAAGTTCACCTATTTTCTCGGATATTATTCCAAGTGGTTTTATCACCATTACAATATTGCATTGTTACCGTCACGATTTTGTTACCCATCAAAAACTAAGATGGATTTGAAATTTCTGAGTACAAAATAAAGGTGCTGAATATCTGCAGGATACTCAGAAAGAATTGCATATTTGTAATCTACTTGGAGCTGTCGAGAGACAGCGGTCATTAGCTATTCAGAAAAAACTCATTTCTGTTGATTTTTTGGAACGCTGTGGTTCCATGAGTACCAATTATAGAAGGGAATGAAGAATCAAAGAAGCTCTAAGGAATGTTGAACAATTCGACATGAAGATTGTTTTTCTATGGCTGTCATGAATCATGACTCTTCGTTGCCTCATTTCAATAGTGAACGGAACGAGGAATGAATAAATCAGAAGTTGGTCGCATGTATTCAGTTCCGAGAGGTCCCCAGTCTGTATTCATTACCCAACAGAAAATTTACAATGTTGATATTTCAAAATGAACAATAGAAACAGTATCAATGAGTAATTATCCACTGACTGTGAAATATTATAGTCGTGAAAAAAAAGTGTCAACGCACGGATTGCTCACACGGATTGCTGATGTGCTCGTTCGTGAACATTTCATAGTCACATGTGAAGAATCTGTACCATTCCATACTCGTTGCAGAATATACTTTCCAGTAACACCTGATATCAGATTCGACATATAACATGATATTTTATTTCTGGGCTAGCTATATTACATTTATTCAGAAAATTCTGGAATGATTCTGATTTTGTTATCTGATGATTATTCGCTTGGATCGAAGTTTGGAATCATGATTCCGGTTCAGTTCACTTGCAGTTCTTACGGAAATGCAACCCTTCGGCCATTCGCACTGTTTTGTATGATATGCTCTATTTTCCGAAATTCTTGTAGCGAACATCAGGAAAATCAGCCTGCATACCGCAAGTGTCCAGAAAAATGGTCAATATTATAAATCTCCCATTGATTCACCGGAAATTACCACGACTTGAAAACTTCAAATATAATACCTTGTATATTTTTTTGAATATTCACGACCGGATAGTTTTGCAACGGAAAATGGTCATTTGATTCTTCAGGAGCATTTTCACTCGGTATTCTGCAAACCATGATGGCTCTTCTAAAGAATGCGCAGTTCATGTTGCCTTGTTTTGCATTCGGTCGCTCGTGTATTCCTTCCCATTATTTTTCAAAGAATCTTTGTTCTGCGTCGATAAGAAAACGTCGAGAAATTCATTCGTGAAATTGCATTTTGTTGGATTCACGCATACTGTTCTGGTGGAGGTGCAAAGTATTTTTCCGTTCCCCTTTTGTCGTGGATCGCATAAAATACAATTTCGCATGAAGAGCGTATGCTGGAAGCATTTATTTATACCCTCCCCATATAAATCTGGAAAGATATTATAGTCCATATAACTAAGTTGTTCCGTTTTTAAAAATCCACTTTCTCGAGTGAGAAGTGTTCGCATTCTACGGTTGTTGAATTGATCGTAGAATCATTTTTTATCGCTGAAGGAAGTCGCTCGTTGTGTTTTCCCGGTTCCACTCATCTGATGCCTGCATCCAAATATGGAAACAATGGCTGATGCAATTAAGATATATCTTCATTGTGAATGAACTTCACTTGAAAATATTGATGGAAATGATATTCTTTTGATGAAACGACTTGAAATATTTTATCAACTGGAGATGAATGCTTAGAGATGATATCATGATAGAGAAAGTATTCATGAAATGATTGCAGTGTGCGTGACATTTCCAATTCTCAGGCTCTAGGTAACAGCCCATCTATCTGTCATGTTTAGGCATATTTTATAAGGATATGTACCTAGGACTGCTCGAAAAATGACAACAAAGCAGCATTGAGAGCTCTGATCCATATTTCCATGTTCCTGAATCAATAAATGATTGTCTTCTCAGACTGTACCATACATCCAAAGTAAAACTGTGTATAACAGGTCGAAAAAATGATTCGCATATTCCCAAAACTGAACTTTCAAGCTCAGCTTCGAATGATTTCAACCATCTTCAGTGTGAATGGTACTTGATAAATTAATTCCACATCTATCTTTCTCATTTATCATTCATGTGTTGTTAATATATATATATATATATATATATATATATATATATATATATATATATATATATATATATATATATATATATAATATATATATAATATATATATATATCCACCAAAGTATATAAAAATTGTCATATATTGTTAATTCCTGAATATATAAGAAAAAAAATTGTATATATATGTTCGTATATCTCATATACATATATATATACGATTTGAAATCAGTGTCCTCGAAACTGCCGTTTGACATATATATATATATATATATATATATATTTTTCAAGGGGGTTTGGAACAGTTTCAAAAGCTGAACCCTACCCATTCATCATTATATCATTATAATTATTATCATATTTTTTCCATCTTATGTCCAAACGGAAGGGAATCCTATGATGTATTGGAATTATCATTGTGAGTTTGGAGGTCGTGAGCATATGGAAATAATTGACTAAGCAAAGAATTCCATACCTTGCCGTTCTTTTGATGCTTGGTGGAGAGAAGTTCGGCATGTCTCGAGCCTGACAATACTAATGTAGTGGTGACCAGCCTGAGCTCGCCTACTTTGTCTGTTTGGAATTGGCGCTTTGTGCAAGAGGGTACAAGAAGTATTTGCATCACAGACCACATAGATCGAGAAAAAAGATCTTCTTGGCGGAATGAAGTTTTCGTGCCCTCATCTACAATCTGCATCCATCCTACATAAATGTTCCGGTGGGTACAGGAAGGTGGGTGAAGAAGTTGGTGAGATATATTCCATGTAGCTCCACTCATGAAATAATCGTTTCAATAAAAAATCGTGACATTTTCCTGGTGATTAGTCGTGAAAGTTTGTCCATGGCAATCCAACCAGATACATTCACGAAACGAACCTGGGCATATATATATTTGATGTCCACATATCCGAACTTTCTTATTCATACATCAAATCCGTTTTCACGATAAAAGGAATCGTGGACAGCTGTGTCACAGTTTGTACACGCTTATCAGTTGTTTAGTGAATGTTTGGGCTAAGTTTCGCTGAAAAATGATGCATTCACCAGGAAAACAATGGGGTCTGCCAATCGGCCTCACCCGTCGCTAGGTCCCGCGTGCAAGCTGATGTCGCCAGAACAAAGCTGAAGCTGAATCAGGAGCGGAACCGGGGTCTATATAGATTATCCGATCATCAGAACGACGAACAATTGACTCTGACAACTGATTCTTGAGGTGTAAAGGTTAATTTCGTCGAGAAGAATCAAAATTCATCAACTCTGATGAATTTGCGATCCTGTCGACCAATAAACAATAATGTGCTTGATATCTAAGGCCCAACGAACCGCATGCGTGTCCGTTCGATATTGTTGTTTTACTATCTCGTTGGATCCAACTCGTAGTAACGAAGTATGGAGACTTTGGTTGCTTCTTCTTTAGCTCCTTTATCTCATCTGTAGCACGACCCACATTTGTGTGGAACAGTCAAATGGAATAAATTCGACAACAAATAAATGAGGGTGTGTTGGGAAAAACGCTTGAACTCGTCGATTTGTATTTTTGAATACGCATTTTTTTCGAAAAAATTGAATTATATAGAGTGTGTCATGTGACAGTGGCCAATACCAACTTTCTCATTTCAAATTCCATTCCATTCCATTCCAATTTTGAATTCTCAATGAAGAGCTGATTTCATCGATACACCACACTTGGGGTCCAGCGAAAATGATTATAGAGATATAGGGTGTGAAAAATCGATATTTTTCAACGTTATGATTTTTTTGTGTCGAAACTATGCATTATTTGTCGAAACAACTCACATGTCTCTGTCTCAATTTTCGATATACTATCTACTGACATTTCTCTGGGACATCAGATACAGGATGATCAATTTTCTGAATTTTGCACCACCCTATATTTGTTCCAATCAAATGAAAGTAGCTAGTAAATCGAAAGTAAGGACAGGGACATGTGAGCCGTTTCGACCGATAATGAATAGTTTCGACACAAAAAAATCCTAAAGTTGAAAAAACTTGATTTTTCACACCCTATATCTCTGTAATCATTTCCGCTAGACCCCAAGTGTGGTATATCAATGGAATCAGCTCTTCAGTGAGAATTCAAAAATGGAATGAAATACAGGATGTTCCATTTGAAATTAGGAAGTTTGTATTGGCCACTGTCACATGACACACTCTATATAATTAAATTTTTCTGGAAAAAACTTCGTATTCAAAAATACAAATCGACGTGTCCAAGCGTTTTTCCCAACACACCCTCATCTATTTGTTGTCGAACTTATTCCATTTGGCTGTTCCACACTGTATGTGTATATTGGCACAACATCACCTTCAGAAATATTCCACCCTCATGTTGATTCTGCTGTTTTTTTTTAGTTAACATAGGATATATCTTTTGCTCAGTCTATTTGAATTACAACTGGTGCTGGTTTGATGGAAGCCATTTTTTCTCCATCTTAAGCTAGTGAATCTTTGCTCTGACATACATCATGAAATATGTATACCGTCGATTCATTTGTATCATACATCAAATTCATCTATATTCAAGTCAGGCAGTTCTTCAAACTGTTTCAAGGATATTGTGGAGAAGTCTTGGGTAACAAAACAGATCCTAATTTGATGTTGAAGCTACAAGAGAAGGATCATCAGCTCCATCTCCTGGTGTAGAACCATCTGCGGACAACTGAGAAATTGGGATCGGAGAGGATACATGAATGACGGAGGTTGGCCTATATCTGCATGATTCCCTCAAAAGAACATGTAACGCTGTGAATAGTCGGAAAAATCCTTGAAAAATAAAAATTATCAGAAGATCAAGACCAATGGAAGAACACAATTTTTGATTTGGTCTGATGTCAATTCGTTGATTTCTCTTCAGGATTTCTATACGTATGGTTGGTCGATGATCTGTACAATGTATATGAAGCGATTATTGAAATTGAGCGAGTATGAAAATTAGATAGGTATCGGAAAATGCTGTCGTTAACAGTTCATTGATATTTACTATTCAGAATGTTGGATCAGCCATTTTTGAGGTGCTCTGTTCCCACAATATTCAATATCAGATCAAAAGTAACAATGTTCTATACATGCATTGAGAACTGATGAATCATTGAGATATGCTAACTAACAGGGTTCAACAATTCAAACATTTCATATCCCTAGTCAAATTGAGGTAGAATGATGAAGGGTAGTAGGAAGCTATGTAAATTCCTATATAAATCTCAATGGGATGAGGCTAATTTTCAGCCTCCATGAGAGTCATAGAGTACCTATGACAAAGCATTCGAAGAGAATCACGGAGTTCAACAAGCAGTCATACTCACATGAACTGAAAAAATTGTAGATTGATAAACATCTGCTCCAATTACCGGAACCTGAAATAAGTCCCCATCAGCCTCATCCCATCGAGGTCTATAGTGAAATTAATGGAGAAGATTCCGAGCTTTCCTCCCACCTTCATCTATTATTGAGTTGACTATGATTCTTGTGACTCATGTTGTTCTCGAAATCATCTCTCTTTATCTTGAGGAAATTTCCTACTTCCTATAGATTTGAGTATAAATGAGGTAATCATTCCCGGAATGGAATTCCAATGGTTAAAATGGGAACAATCTATTATTCGGTTGTCTTTTCAGGCCTGCACAGCGATGATTATCCAACTGGCTTCCTTCGTTGATATTATACATCCCGAAATTTACATGTTATTCGGAAGTGAACAGCAATAAAGAAAGCCCAGTGAACGTACAATGGTTTGGTATTCACGGTATTCGCGGTAATAAGCTAACCACTAAAGAATATTAGATTCTTGTTGTTCCAATAGTTGACGTGAGCACGTGAAGCTGTTTCGCTTGTGTGAATGTCGATCGGGAAAGACGGCGAATTCTCTCTCCTTCGGGCTATGGATGACATTTCGTTGTTGAGAAAATCATTTTCATGATAACAGACTTTTTTGTGTTGGCAAAGTTTCATGAAAGAAGTGGATTCTGAAAGTCAGAAATATTCCTTAATGTCAATAAAAACTCAAGAAGCAGTGGATGCACATACACCAGAAACTGTTCTATTTTCATTTCACACTGTGGAAATACAGAAGAAGGGCCATTCTGCACGTCAACGCCACCTGTGAATTATGCTCAACGCGTGGTTATTCGAGTAAAATATTTAATAACATTCCGATGTGAATCAGTCCCATTTACAGAATGTGACATTTGGAGTATTTGAATTCTTGTGCTGTACTCCGATGGCAATTCTGTACAACGAACACGTCCAAGGCTCGCTTTCAGCAGATTATACTCGTGAATATCTTCAGTTCACTTCACTTATATAGTTGCCAAGTCTATGCAGTTATCTTTTCGTTTCGTTACAAGTCAAGTAGCAAGAAGCCGATGTCGGGGCTTGTGTTGCTGAAAGATTGGCATTCGAATGACTCTTCCACCTTCCAGTTGCGAATTCGCGACCATTTTCTGTTTCCTGTGAGTTTATAGGGATGTCAGTGATCTCGAATTCTCGTATTCGGAGAAATGGTGAAGAGAGTTTTGGTGTCACATCGAAGTAACATCTATCCATGAATATGCCTACATCTTGTACACTGTAGAAAAAGCAAGCCTTCTTTGTTAGTGAGAAGATAGTGAGGATTCTCCATTGAACTTTCGATCAAAAATGAGTGTATCTAAAAATTTTTCCCTCTCAAGACAATACTCGAATCAAATCTGAACAACATTAAAAACAAACTAGATGAATCTTTCTTGGTGATTGGATGTGAAAATGAATGCGGAAGATCAGTTGAATGTTCTTGCGAAATAGTGAACTGAACTGGAGGAGCTGAACTGGTTCATAATGGTTAGATGAGGTGAAAGGTAGCAGTACAGGAATGGAGATCAGTTCTGATCACTAATTTCAATCCACTGAGTTCATTTTCTTTCCTCGTTCAAGCTTCTACGACGCACCCTCGATGGTATTTGGAAAAATAGAACGTTGAACTCACTGCGATATTGTATATAGAAGCCCATTGAACATTTGATGAGCATCCAGATTTTTTTCCTGGAGAAATCAACTTGTCATCATCATACAAATCATTGATATCGTTCGTAGATATTTCAACCGGACGATATGCGCGTAAGCTCGAACGATATAGTATTGAATACTGTCTGTTAGGAGGTGGTACATTCATTTTCCAGCTTTTTGTGGGATTTCCTCTCCTCGTTTCTGAAAAATAGAGTAGAAGTTATTGAAAATAAGGACAGATTTTGCGATCTGCCCCAAAATGTCATTGAAACCTTTCGATACCTGAAAGAGAAATTCTCTAGTTGTCAGTGACACTTTTAGTGTCGAAACCGACAATATATTCAAAAATTTTGCGAAGAGAAAAATATTTCAATTGTGTTGAGAACGGGAGCAGATTCGTTCCCGAAACGTCCACCAAGATAAGTAGAGGTTTTATATTAAATATATTTGTATTTCCAATTTTTTCAAAAACAAGGTGTCACTGACAAATAGAGAATTTATTTTTTGGTATCTAAAGGTTCAATTTCAAGCGCAGTGATATTTTCGGGCAGATCACAAAATCAGTCCTTACTACAAATATATTGAAATAATTCTCAATAACTTCTACTCTATTTTTCAGAAACGAGGAGAGAAAATCTCACAAAAAGCTGGAAATTGATATAGTATTGGTCATGATCGTAGGAAGGTGATTGATACGAGAAAATCTCTAAGACAACACTTCATATTGTCACATGATATCTCGTTCGTGTAACTTCATTAGATTCGTAGCACCTACTATTAATCATTTCTTCTTGTTCCAGGTCAGCTAACGGAATTAGAGCCCGAATTCTTGGCCCCCTTAGAGAATCACACAGTCACTCAGGGCAGGGACGTCTATTTTACATGCGTTGTTAATCACTTGGGCACTTACAAGGTAAATCTCTCGTTGTAAATCACGTTCCTCGGCTAGAAATAACGACAATTTACATGTACATATACTGTCACTGTTAAATATTGTCGCGGCCAGACGACCTTTCGTTCTCGCTGATTCCACAACGACAATAATTTATCGTGCAATTCTCAGTATGCCTTATGCTTTCGGATCACTTCTGAATGCTGCCCACCCAATTGGATTTGATCATGTTATGGTTTTATATGCGATGCAAATGTGTAACAGTGACATCATGAAATGACAATGAAGTATCATTCATAAGTGAGGTGGCTGAAAATATGGCGAGAGTAATCAATGAATATCTCATTGAGTGAGAAGTGAAGGCGTCTTCTGTTGGCCAGTTTCAGATTTGGAGCTTGAGTTAAGGGCTAAGGCGAGCAAATTGATGAAACACATAATTCGAACCTTGGAATATTCCAATTGATATATTTTTTCCACCTGAACTAATCAATAACAAATCAGGACTATCAATAACAAATCAGGACTTCTTTCATGGTCGTTATGCGAATATTACATAAGATGAAATTGATTGAAAACACATTAGAATCCTTGTGTCGACGGAATTTCGGTTATATTCCTAATGAGGTCGATGTTGATTCCTCTTTGTCTTTCTCTCAATTGATGTTTTCAGGAGGAAGTGTTGCTGAAATCATAACAATATACAAGTGTCGGAATATATGAGGATATACTTTTTCCTAGTTGAGGAGGTTCGATGGTCATGCTTAGCTGCTGAATATAATCATCAAATATCTCATGGATAGAAATATTCGTTTCGATTGGCATTTTGGACAGGATGAGTGGTATCTGATATTATCATTCCTAGAATATACGGCTAATACAATGGGTGATGAGGATATGATGGACAATGATAATGATGGTGATGATGATGATGCATGATGATAGAGAATCCCTGATAAACATGATACTTGCGATGTTTTTGGGTATCGAATTTCGATTCATCCATTATTCAAAATGAACATTATGGTAGAGGTCTGAAGAAGGCTCCCAGCGACTTAATCAGTTTCATCCGACCCTCTGATTTCTCCTACTCCTTGAACTATTGAACAGTTCCATAATATTTATTCGGAATATTCGTTCCGAATTCAGTGGGATCAGTTCATTCGAGTTTCATATGGATGACAATACATCACTAGTGGAAAATCTTGAATGATATTTCAGTCGGCGTTGCGATATTTCAACTGAGAGAGCGTATAAGCTTTGATTGCATTGTGAGAATACCCCGAGGTAACATAAAAACACCCAATCAAACGTGCAACAAATATTGAGTTTGTACTTCCTTCTCCTCACAAACTCACTTCGTAATATAATCAGTGGCTCTACCTTTTTATCAAAAACTCGACGGAACACGATCACTTGCTTGAAAAAATCTTTGTACGCTGTGGAATTATTTTACTTTTCCACTTCATTTGAATTCCATTATATGGTTCGTAGCGTCAACTTTATCGAACGCATAGGGTGTTTCAGAAGTTGCTGTCGACAAATCTCTGTTCAGATATATGATGATGATCAATGATTATGACAAAACTAATCATCGTGAAAGAACAATTCATGACAAACAATTAAGAGGAATTGTGAGTGTACAACTACTCGCATATAGGATCATATCATCAATGATTTGATACGAATTGAATTCAGAAACGAAACCGAGATTTGATTTGTTCGAGACTATGGTAGGAATGGAATATGTATAGCTGACAAAAGTTTGACCTTCCGTCCTCACTGTCAAATTAGTGCCACGTCACAATAAGTACCCATGCCCGAAAATATGATCCTACAGAATAAGATCAATGAGAAAGGGCAAAAGCAAGAATTCGATTCCGAATGGTTGCGAGCAAGAATTGGACGTAACATGAGCTATTCAGGACATATCAAGAGCGAGATTATTGACAGAGGAGAAAACGTCAATGTGTCTTCATGTTGGCGAACTCATATAGAATGATCACCAAAAGGTACAAATGATCAACATATTGACTATTACATATATTGGACGCTGTACACAGTGTGTCGATTTGAAAACTTTGGGTTGACTATAACTCTGAGGGTATGAAAAGGAAGGGCAATTTTGGAGCTGAGGAAGCTAACACGCTGAAGAGACAGCTGCTAATGAATTGCTTCCTCTGCCATCCTGACGATACAGTTTCAAATCTCAAGCTATAGTCATTTCTGAGTTAAGAAATTGACACACTGTATAACTTTTTGTCTCAGCCTCGATATTCTATCGCTGTATCATATTCCTATCATGGCAATAACTTTATCAGAGGTATTTATGTGATCGAACGTTCAGTTTCTGAAAACAAGGATCGTGATTCATAATACTCTTCCTGTGTTATTTAACGAGTTTCAAACGGATCAATTGGAAATTATCTTCTAAAAAGGATGCCAGTTCCGGATCAAATGCCATTTGGGTAGAATATACAAATATAAGAAAGAAAATTCATAAAATCCCGATTCCGTATTTGCCAAGGAGCTTATTCTATTTCAATCGAAAGTCGAATAGCAAACAGAAATATAGGTGGAATGGAAATCTCAAAGATGTAATTTAGAGTTGTTCTTTTGAGCCGTCGTAAGAAGAACGTCGCGAAGGCCCGATAATGATGACCCTGAAAAAAATAGAGCGACTCTAACGAAAAATCGATGTTATTAGGAGTTTGTCTTGTACATTTCCTCTCGTGTTTATTCGCAATCAAAAATGGTGGTGGCCGAATATGATCGATGTAGGAGTGATTCATATTTTTACAAGACATAACCAAGCATTTTCGAGTAGTGATTCATACAGAGTGTCTCACGTACAATCGGCAACACGATATCTCTCTATATATACAGGGTGTCCTTAAAAGGTCTTTACAAAAAGCTACCACATATTCTTCAGACCAAAACAATTCGATACAAGCAAACTTACCTCAGTAAAAAGTTGCTTAGTTTGGGCGCTAGACGGCTCTGAAGTTGAAATTTTCAAATCGATTTTGCTTCATAACTTTTGAACGGCTCATGAGATTTTTTTCAAATTTGGTACGTTGGCATAGACTCATCGGGCAATGAAACTCATATCATAATCATAATGAATATCATTCCATGGGCGTAGAACTTGATTTTTTCAGTAAATAAACATCTAAAACTCCTACGCCAATGGAAAAAAATTAGTTTCAATATGAAATCTAAATTATTCAACTCATTCACTATAAAAAAGGTAGTCTTGACAAAAGTCGATTCCTCTCATGGTTTCGACAAAATTTTAATTTTAGTGATTTAGAGCATAATTAATAATAAAACGATTAACAGATATTCCATAAAAATTGTTCAAAATGTTCACCATTTTCACGTATACAAAGATTTATACGACGCAAAAAGTTGAAATGTACTCTTTGCATAACTTCTTCATCGCCTGTAAGATTATTCGTCGCCTGTTGGATACGTTGCCATAATTGTTCTACAGTATTCACAGGGGTCTTGTAAACCGTAGACTTGAGATAACCCCATACAAAATAATCCATCGGTGTTAAGTCTGGAGAACGTGGTGGCCAATTCACGGGTGCATCATTACCTCTACCTATCCATCTGTCTGGGTACTGTTGGTTTAAAAAATTCCTAACATCCACCGAAAAATGTGGTGGAGCTCCATCGTGCATAAACCACATATCTACCCGATGTTGGAGTGGTAAATCTTCCAACAAATTTGGCAACGTATTTCGTAGATGTTGTAAATACATGTCTCCTGTTAATCTTTGTGGAAGTATGACAGGACCAATTATAAAATTTCCTATTATTCCAGCCCAAACGTTGATTTTGAATTCGTATAATGGAATGAGGATTTTCAATTGCATAAACGTGTTCATTATGAAAATTAGTTATTCCTCTTCTCGTGAAACAGGCTTCATCAGTGAACAAAATATTCTTTCCAAAGTTCAGATTCATTTCTCTTTGCAAATTAAAAAAAAAAAAAAAAAAAAAAAAAAATCGGTTTATTGTCTAACAGGAGAGATCCCAATTACAAGACAATTTATATATGTATATAAGTTTACATTTCAATTTCTTACAAATATATAAAGGTACTGAAAAAGAATGAGTAATGAGAATAATATAAAAAAAGATAGATTAGAACAAAATAAATCAACTAATTATTGTTACAGCTTTTGAAGTAAAAGTGCTTTAATTTTATTTTTGAAATTACTAAGATTATCTGCAAAGACGTCAGTATTAGAACAAATTTCATTGAACCTTTTGCATACAGTGTGTATTGGTGATTTGGTGAATAGATTTGTTCTATATGATTGTAGGTAGAAGCATGACTCTTTTCTGCTACTCTGGCGTGGAACGTGGAAATCAAGTTTGTACAGAATATTAATGAACCTACAAAACATCAGACGACTTTGTGAATCATGGATTAATAAATCTTGAACTGGCGTCTTGTGGTATGGGTATAATAATTGTTCTCTTAGTACTTCATGAACGGCATTCCTAGAAACTTCTAGTTCATTACTTATCCGTCTAGTACTCAATTCTGGATTTTCTTCAATACGGTCTAAAATTTCTACTTCGACTTCGGGAATCCTTACATAACGCTGTCTTCCATAATCACCAGTTCTAGGAGCAAAATGACCGGTCTCCCGAAGACGTCTCTCAACTGCAGCAAAGGTTGGGTGGCTTGGTACGCGACGATTTGGAAACCTTGCCGAATACACCCTCACACTCTCTCGACCATTTCCTTGACAATATCCGAATACCAATAACATATCGGTGTATTCTTCATTGGTGTATTGTACGGCCATGATAAATCAGAAAAGTCCGATATCAACAATCAACGTCAATAAAACTCGACAAATCAACACAGATGAAACTATGGAAACCAAGAATGTGAATATCACTGTTTTCGAGCAGATAATAATAGTCTTCAGAAAAAAAAAACTAGTGCTACTTATTTTCAATAAAAATAACCTATGCAAAAAGTACATCTCAACTTTTTGCGTCGTATAAATCTTTGTATTCGTAAAAATGGTGAACATTTTGAACAATTTTTATGAAATATCTGTTAATCGTTTTATTATTAATTATGCTCTAAATCACTAAAATTAAAATTTTGTCGAAACCATGAGAGGAATCGACTTTTGTCAAGAGTATCTTTTTTATAGTGAATGAGTTGAATAATTTAGATTTCATATTGAAACTAATTTTTTTCCATTGGCGTAGGAGTTTTAGATGTTTATTTACTGAAAAAATCAAGTTCTACGCCCATGGAATGATATTCATTATGATTATGATATGAGTTTCATTGCCCGATGAGTCTATGCCAACGTACCGAATTTGAAAAAAATCTCATGAGCCGTTAAAAAGTTATGAAGCAAAATCGATTTGAAAATTTCAACTTCAGAGCCGTCTAGCGCCCAAACTAAGCAACTTTTTACTGAGGTAAGTTTGCTTGTATCGAATTGTTTTGGTCTGAAGAATATGTGGTAGCTTTTTGTAAAGACCTTTTAAGGACACCCTGTATATATATATATATATATATATATATATATATATAAATATATATATATATTTATATAGAGAGATATATATGAAGATAGATGGATATATATTGAGATTGTGAATGTATATTGTGAATGACTTTATGTGGATGAAAAGTGTGGTAACATACCTAAGAATGGTATGAGGATATCTTCACATGATTGCCTACCATCTTCTTCACATTTATGTCCAGACTATATTCGATGAGATAATTCTGGTGAACTTGAAACAAGAAAGATTACTTTTCAATTAGTGACAATTAGAAAACATATACAGAGCAGTTGTTACTGATACTGATTTTATGGTACTGTTTGAAATTCATTCCTCCAGAAATGCCATTCTCTTTTTATTTCCAGGTTGCCTGGATAAAGTCTGACACGAAAGCTATTTTGGCGATACACAATCACATGGTTGCTCAGAATCCCCGTCTCTCTGTAACACACAATGGACACAACACGTGGAAACTGCATGTATGTAACGTACAAAAGAACGATTCGGGCACGTATATGTGCCAGATAAACACCGACCCTATGCGAAGTCAGGTAAATGATATGGGCGACTTTATAGAAACGTACAGCATATAACGTCTATCATTCATCACTTGGATATTTAAGATATTTGCTGAGGGATTGTGTTATGAAAATAAAAAACAAGTCAAGCCTTGTCCATCTGACAGCGTGTATCATATTGTTCTACTCAATATGGATATAATATAGTTCCAGGTGCACTGAAAACATTCGTGGGTCTAATTTTGAATCTCCTATTTCGACAGTACTTCAGTAGTTACGTCCAAACGCCGAAAGTATCTATGAAAATTCTGAGTACGAAGACCTCACCACAATTTCGAAACAGGAAAAAAGTTGTCACTTTGACTTGCAAGAGTTCATACAACGCTAAGGAGAGAATTTTCAACTCATACTGAGAAGGTAGCGACAGCAAAAACATAGTACGATAGGGAACAGCTAGGTTATGTTGCCGGAATCAATTTCGATATACCTGTCGATGATACCTGTTGGTCTGATGCATCCATTCCAGTATGTGCATGCCTTGTACAAGCTCGTGCAAGTAATTCACTGGGTGTGATTTGTCTATTTCTGGTCCGCCTATTGGTTTCTCAAAGAGCGGATATCATCTGCGATCAAGTGGCCCACACTCGTACAGTGTATGTTAAACTCTTTCATGAGTATTTTCGCATGGTCTGCGATGGAGGTCGCCTTCGTACAAACCCATTTTGTTGGGGTTCTCTCCCACTGTTGCGTGGCCTCTTGAGAGCCCTGTTGTGATTTTCTATCGACACCAAGCCGAAAGTGAGCAGTTTTGCAGTTCTTTTTTGTCTTGCTCCTCCGATGATTTCTTTCCACGCCTATTTCCTCTGATATATCCCAGTAGTTCTCATATTTCCTAAGATCCAGTCATTTACAGACACTCGTACTGTGCGTTTTGACATTCCTATCATCTGCTCTGAGCCCATTCGTGTTTTTTGTCTCAATTTTTTCATGAGAGGGAACTGACCTCTTGTGTTCCTATGCTGTTCTGTTGATGGTAGAAGTACTGGAACAATCAAAAACAATGATTATTACACTGACTCATAACTATCAACGTTTTACGGAAATGAGGAGAAACGTCATTTCAGTGAAACATTACGTGTTCATGTTGACCTAAGAACTACATCACCAATATTCTTTGACAAATGTTCAAATTTGGATCGCGTTGAGAAGTTTCGTTCAGTCGATTCTCCTCCGAAGAAAGATAGCTCACGTGATTCATTTTTATGTACCTCGACTCGAATGCAAATGTTCTGGATAGTTAGGTGCAACCTTGTCTGTTGTTATTGATATAGATTCAGACCAGAAATAGTGAAAAGTGTTCTCACCTATCAGGAACAAATTTATTTTTGATTTCCGTGAATATTCAAGTTTGAAATTGTCGAAAGTCATCGTTCTCCGATGAAAATCTTCTTCCACCTAGCACCCTGATTTGAAGTGTATTTTTAGTATACCAAGCGATCACGAGATCATGAGATGATGAACTGACAGTTTTTTTTTTTCAGAAAAAATGTTTTTGGGTATCTGTTGTCTATGGATTTCCGGATGTCATTCGGGAAATCGAATTTCACGAAATATCGAATGAATATCTCTCGAAATACCTATTTCCGTGAGATTTTGACATCATGCTGAAGTTGATGATTCTGAAATATAGTCTCAACCTTGTATACCTGCGCAATTAGTTTCTACAGAACTGGTCCAGATCGCACAGTACTGTCCTGTTCCTCTCATTATAATCGCATATGATTCCTGATGTTGAAGTAGTGATATAAAATGTACATATCATCATAGATTGGCTTGCGAAAGGGGTCCAGCGGAAAGAAAGCCAGTCCAACACACTACATGAAAGTTTCGGTCCTTACTCAATGTCAATTTGAGACGGTGTTCTCACAACTTCTTCTCCCTTTCTTTCCCAGACTCATTTCGCCAGCCAATCTTTGTATCGTTGAGTGAAAATTGAAGACCGAATCCACAAGAGTATGGACTTGTGCAAAGTTGAGTATTACAGAACCGAATCGACAGTTCATAACGAAGTCAAAATCATGTCTATAGAAATGAGCAGCAGCACTCAAGCAATTGTTACAAGCAACAAAATCACTGGCAATGTGTAATTTTCGGTATTCAACCACTTGATTGGTGGATGATGATTTTCAGATGGGCAATTTGGAAGTAGTCATACCTCCAGACATATTGGAAGACAACGAATCATCAGATGGGGCCGGTATGGCAGTTGAAGGAGGAACGATTCGGCTCCGCTGCAGAGCTACTGGTATTCCTGAGCCAACGGTGCTTTGGAGGAGAGAAGATGGCAACAATATGATACTGAGATCCGAAGTGGGAAGAGAGAAGCAAGGTAGTACGATGAATCTTCGAAAATGTATATAAATTGACGAATGTATCCGTATATTCCATCTTACAGCCAAAAATACCCACCACAGAACACTGGTGTTTGTGTAGTTGCCTTAAGTCTCATATTTTGCACTATTTAGGTGTGGCTGCAGTTGCGTCAGATACACTATGTGTCCCAATGTCACAATTTCCATGCTCACCATTGTGATCTCAGAAACTACGAGAGGGAGATCAAACTAGTCAGGAAGGCAAATCACACCCAATATAATGATGACAGGTACCACTCTGCCTAAGAAGTCGTCAATATCCATGCTCGGTATCACCGCCAATAGTGCTCTCTCATAGAACGACATAGTGAGAGGTCGATTGCAAAAACTGATTCACAATATATTGACCTTCGATCATTGAACAGACTAGATAAGTAATCCACAGCCCTGGCAATACAGTTTGTTTGGAAGCAACATCTATAGTATCTATCTTTCTCTAAACAAGGATAGCAGGAGCTGATTCTCCCAGCACCAGTGCCGTATTGTCAGAGGGGGTCGAATTTATTATTAATTCATGATGAAACCAAATTGAAAATCCGTAACAATTTCAGTGGTACTTTTCAGCATTTCTTGGTGGGAAAATGAACATCTTTATACTTCCTTCACATTGTTACGAAAAATTCGAATACATACAATCCTATGGTGATTTTTGTAACTTGCTTGTAATCAATAAACTTATTATGACCACGTCACAAGAAAAGTTCAATTCTAAACGCCATATGAAACAATATACTTACTATTCAGGATACAGTTGTCTACTTATACTGTATCATAAATAACGTTCAATTTCAATAATGAACATTTATATCTTTGGCGATCGGTGACAGTGCATGTACGTATATTTACGATTTCAAAGTTCAGTACCTACTAGTGGAAATAATTTTCAAAAAAGTGAAAAACTCGTTTTCGAGGCGAATAGATATGATTGCATATTTTTTTTTTATCTGTGGACAACACGGAAGGGAAACCTATGATGTTCGAGGAACATCGTGTTAGCCAGCGGTGGAATTTTGGGAAAGAAGGAAGGTGTTGGAATTTTTCTTGAATGTTTGGAGGTTGTAAGCATCAGGAAAGACTTCACTAGGCAAAGAATTCCACAATTTGAATGTAATTTTCAAGTCTGAAGATGAAACTTGTTTCTATCATTTCACGATATCGTCAAAAATGAAGGAGGTTCCATCTTGAGCAGAATAATATATTCTGACGTAAAAAATTAATGTCTGATTATTTCATTTCATGTAGATAGATGGAACTCGATAATGAATATGTGTTGACAAGTATTATGACGAAATGTTATATCAACAATAAAATCATGAATCATGTGAAGATGTAGCAAATAGCAGTGTTTCTTATTCAAAACAGGACTGGAATGAAAAACAACAATGGATAATCACAGAAATAATTTATTGATTTTTGAATAGGATGGTTCTTGTTAACATACTTCTTACTCTAACTTTCGTTGAATCTTTCAATTTATTTGCCTCATGATGGAGTCTTACAGTGAAATATTTCTCCAAATTAGTTTGACTAGTTCCAAAAACAGTCAACGGTAAATTTCTCATTGTTGTGTGTACAAGAAGTAAAGCAATATCCTTATATTTTTTATCAAAAATATTAATTGAGTTCATCATTATTCTCAGTGATTTTTCAGCAGCTTCGCATATTTTGACTGCAAATAAGGAAGCATCCATCAGTGCTACATATTTTACCACAAGACACTGTCGCAGCTGACCTATGGGTATAATATATATAATCTAATCAATTCATTTTTATCCATTCCATTTGGGAAATGCTTTGAAATCTCGAATGATACGACAATGGTAACTCACCTATGAAATGACGTGTTTTGATTGCCGGTTCAAATCGTCATTAACACACCTCACAACGTCTCACCATTATATCAAATCACCAAAACAGGAAATGAACTGAGTTTCTGATGAATTCTGAGTACACAAAACTGAACACAAGTTGAATAATATCGATAAATCAAAACGTAAATAATGACAGATACCAAACAAAGCAATAATCGCCGTCGACCGTCAATATCAAATTGCGGTGTTGCAACGTTGAGCAAAAAGTATTCACGATACCCATGCTGGTCCTCGAGCCCCCAAGAAAGTAAAATTGCTAAGTCTCAGAATAATGTAGCAATCTTCTATCAATCAGAACTGATTCATAATCGTCATGACCCAAATTTATTATTATATTTGTGCATCGAACTACATGAATTCATAGAGGACTTTAAATATTATGGACTATTTATCACTTTTTGATGATTGGATATGACAACACTGGCGACGATTGGGTACTAATCATGTTAGCATCAGAATATTTGTTTTGTGATCCTTCTAGTGGGTTTGTTGTTCGGAGATATTGACTTTCTGTTCTGAGCGAAGCTCCTCATGATCTAAAATCGCACATCAAACCTGTATTGTAGTACTGTTCACTGTTCACATGTATCGAGTTCATCTACGCTTCTTATAAAGTAGATGTATCGAAAGAAATTCTGTGAAGCGAGCTGTATCAACTAGTCACTTATGAATCTTTGACTCACATAATTGTGTGCTTCGATTGTTTCTTTCATTTTTTCCACTCGTACAGAATGAACTACTTTTGTACGATGTGGAGGATTTAATTTCCTCGTTTAGATTCATTCATTCGATAACAGGTTGCGAATATCAAGACAGATGGAATTGGAAAAGAATCAGTTTTCTTAATTACAGTTGAAGGAAGTTTGCAAATATTGGGTGATATTCTCGAAGGAAAAGATTATATATCTTCTTATCTGTATTTGTGTCTGTATCTTCTTCGCGAATTGAATCATCCTCATTCCTAGAATTGCCTGCACTCCGAGCTTCGCTCATGATATAAGTCAGAAACTTGACCAATTAGGTGAAGTATGATATGCATGCATGAGAGACAAATTCCAACAGCTTTCCGAATCGATGAAAATATACAGGATTTTCCATTCGAAATAATCAACTCTGAGTCACTTTTTCATAACCGTATTTTCGAGAAGTCTGTATCGGAGTTATGAGATTTCGCAAAAGTGTGGGAAACTCTGAATTATCACTTGACTGAAGAACAAAAATTATTATTATAGTTTTTCAGAAATCAAGATTTCCTAAGGAAAGAAAAATTGATAAATGGTTATTTCGAAAACGGTCACAGATAAAAGTCTACGAAAAAAGCAGAAGGAGCTGTTATGAAATTGATGGAGATCTTCGAAATTATATTATATACAGGTTGATGATGCTTTTCATATGAGAAGACAACACCGCATTGTCGAAAATATTCCAGTTGAGCGAAGAATGTCCGATTGAGCTCTCTATCAAATTTTCAAAGTGATCGGCTGTCTAGTTATCAGACGTTCCACTTGCCTTCCACTGTGAATCATCCTCTATATATGGTTGTGTTCATCGTATCATTGAAACGATATTGTAGTGTTATCTTGAATTTCATTGTTATATTGAAGGTTGTTCAAAGTGAGTTCAAATCCAAGGAGATATCAATGAAACGTCACCATAGCTACGGAACTATCGAATGATCCTGCGATGATTCTATTATGTATGTACTGTAATGCATCCCATATTTTTGACTACTGATGTACTTGAAGTTTGGCTCTCGTACAGACAGACCTACGCAGTGATTATCGTTGCCTTCTATTATACCAATGTCTGTCTATTTTTGATAATATCTCACGGGAATGTTCATTTGCTTCAGTATGGATGGACGAGCATAAATGAAATGCATCCGAATAGGACAGGACTTCAAAGATATATTTTGGATTACGGTGGATTTGTATGAAACCTAATCGAAAGATCTCTTTGACTTCGTGAAATGCTGTTTCATCTTCATGAAGATGCGAATATTCCAAAAATCTGATTCACAACATTCTAAAACAAAAATGAAGGACAAGTCTTAAAACGGAGTACGAAATTAGAGAGTTGTTCATGATTAAATCCAGCACATCGAATGCCTCAACCGCATGTAAAATTTTCAGCTCGTTCTGACCTAGATGAATATTTTGACGATGATCGACGAGTCAAATATGAAATCCACGAAGTTGAGTAATAAATTTTGATTCAATATTCATTGCCATATGTTATATTCGATATCTCGAATACAATGAACAACACACACTGAGAAAAAAATGATTAACTGAATCGCTAAATATTTTCTTAGTACCAGTTATAAATACTATATGAAATTTAAATCAACTGCACGACAACATAATATCCTACAAATACTTTCCGGATTTTGTCTCCGATTTAGTCTATCGATGAAAATACCGTCTGCGATAAAATATTACATTGTTTGTCATTTGAATATAATTGGTTCTTGTTGGGGTGAAACGTCTGATCTTACGTTCACCAACAACAACTGTCTATTGGCCACGATTGATATTTTTCATGAAAAATATTCAATAATTATACATAGCCTCAACTGAAATTCAAATTTTCAGTTGAACTTGATTCCTCGTACCAATTCGCGATAATTCAGGAAACACTGAAGCAAAACATTGTGATTCGTCGAGTATCATCTCATCATCATTTGATGTCATAGTGAGAAAGTCGCTACGAGCGTATTCGGGAGATTCGCGATCGAGTGAGGTGTGCATGAAAAAAATAATGTAAGTTGTCGTCGTAAGACTCGATAAGACAAATCTATTTTATCGAATCGAATAGGTTTGTCTAATCTAGATTGAAATTTGTCGAGGATAATCTGTGACAATTCATATAGGAATATTGTGAGGAATCACCTCCTGGAGTTTGTCAATGTACTCTTGACTCCCTGTATATAGGAAAAACATGTTCGTGGCACTGATGTGAAGGGGTATACTCAGTTCATATCCACAGTGTGTGTATAGTATCATTATTCTAGAAATGAATCGACAGCAAGAGTTCTGTAGTTATTCTATACGAGTCTTCCGGATCACGTCAAGAAAAGACCAAATAGACAAAATGACAGTAGTTGAAGAAGGATGACACTGATGTTTTCCCAATTTATCGTCCAACACTCGACTAGAATATAACACGCGAAGACTAGAAAACGACTTTCCGATTACTGAGCTGATTTGTATTATTGAAATTAATTATTCTTCAATGATTGTACACACTGGTCTACTGGTTTTCCACCTCCTCTTCTTGCGCCATCAAGGAATATTTTCTGAGCAATTCCACTTGGAAAATCTCTTTGTGACGCGGTGCGCATGTCTGATGCGAGTATTCACTAGCCATAATAGGGGTTTATTCAACTGGGATCGCGAACGCACGTCGTGGCATCCCACTGTTTAATAAATTTCTGTGACCCATACAATCTAGGACACTTTGGAATTCGAGAATTCCCATGCCCACGAAGGGATCTCATCCATGGAATTCGTCCTGAGTGTCTGAAAACATGAAGGACTCGGAGGGGTTGTTACTCTTTAGAATATTTGGCATCATTGTCGAGAGTTGGCTAGTTCATGTGAACATTTGCAAGTCAAAGTAGAATCGAATGTTCCGGTCATGTTAGAATATAAGGAGGTGATTGGATTTCTCTTTTCCTTCAGAAAACTGGGAGATGAGATATCGATTCCAATTTCAGTGAAACAAAGGAATCGTCATACGTTCGATACGATTTTTGGCGATTCATAGATAACGAATTTTATGATTTGAGTTTTGAAAAGTTGAATTTCTTTGTCGATTGTGAATGTTTGAACTCAGTCTTCCTTGGGCCAACGGTGAGTAGTAATTCGTATATATATATATATATATATATATTGTCTACTCCTTTCCGTGCAGGCTGGATAGCGAAAAACAAAATTCCATCCAAATCGTGGTTCCAAAAAATTAAACAGGCTTCGATTTCGTAGTCTGCAACCAAGGCTGCGATTCTACAAGTGGCTTCCACATCACTTGACTTAAATGTTGACATGCATTGTCTGTTATGTCAGATTATGCTATGTTCACTGACACAGATGATGAAGGATACACATGTAGAATAGACCTCCTTCTCTCTATGGTAAGGATTATGGCCCTTTGAAAATTTTTTCTGCTTGTGATTGCAAATCATTTCATGTTTGAAAGGAGCACACTTGATACTCGGAAACTTTCTTTGATGTTTTCAATTTCGTCCAGAAATGAAAATCATTATTTCCTAGAGGAGCCTCTGTTTTTCTGCACTTATCTCACATAGAGAATGTCAAGTTCTGGTTCATTATCATGAATGATCGATTCGTCGATCTATTTGGATACGCCTGGCACATGGCAAAATATACACGTATGTGAACGTACGAAGCATACATGCGATATTTCAAATGTCGAAGTTTACGTTCGACCTATATAGAGAGATCGGTGTGGTTCCTTATCTCATAAATTTTTATTCACCTTTTTTTGATGGATGTTATTTCACGCCATGGAATATTCCGGATCGTATATCCAACAATATGATCCCTGCCATGTCCTTCGAACCTGATTGGAAATATTCTATAATTACTTCTGCCAAGCGTGAACCTACATTAGTGGATGTTCTCCTTCAGTACTGGGAGAAAATCTCAACGATGAGAGGTTTATGTATGAGTTTGATATCGCAATCGCAAGCGTCATACGGTTTCTCGCTGGGAGTACACCATAACCATCTGGAAAATTTGAAAGTTTCACACAGATGGATCATCGAAACTATATTCAAAACGAAAATCGCGATCACACTACAGACTCTCTGCCAAAAAAATAGCAACTTCATGATGTTCGTCCGCTTTTCATGCTGAATAAATTGCTCAGATTAAAAAAATGATATCACCGTATCAGATCGTGTACATAACAAGTTTATCAAAGAAGTTATACTTATCTCAGTGAGTTTGTTAACCAATCACCGGACTATATCAGAGGAGAAAAACGAATGGAAGTCAACAAATGGATTTTGCAAAATGACCGCAATAAAATATTATCCTATCCATAAACTCATCCATACTCAACTATATCCTCTCTCTATCTTCATTTCATCGACTCTTCAGAATGTACTGATGTACTTATACTATTATCTGTGTTTCACCTCGTTCCACCTGTAGATTCTGCAGGTGGTCAGGATAATCTCTTGCTTCTTGTAGATCAAGTTGCTGACATGTTTCGCTCCTGAAAATTTTTCTTTTCTGCTCTGCATGGATGTTGAGTTCGAGGTCGAAAAGTATCATTCCCAGGTATTCAAGGTCTTCCTCGGGACGGATGATCTGATTAGTCAAGTTCAGATGAGGAGAAATTTTTGGAGGAAGTTGATTGGAAATAACGAAGACTGACTTGGTTGGTTGGGTGTCAGTCACCGTTCATTGAACCATATAATGGTTGAGTCGACCAAGCTCTGCAGGTTCTGCACGGTCTTTTTCGTGAAAAACAGTAGAGCAGTATCGTCGGCATATTGGAGGATGTAACTAGATTAGATATTGAATCACCATCAATTTTCTCTCGTGGAGTCTGGTTTCGCACTTGAAATCCTCAATACGATCAATCGTAGAGTTGAATCACTTATCGCCCTCGGAGTATCGCTGTTCCAAAATGAATCTCAACTCATAAGGTCAGATTACTTTCTTAGAGTTCACGTGAGCGTTAATGATTCGGTAAAGATACACTTCTGTGTAATATGTCTGAATTGATACGTGCTAGCTGGGAAATCATTCATTTGCTACACACACCGAATAGAAATGGAGTTTTATCGTTCCGTTCCCACTCGGGTGGAAAAATTTCAATTTTCGCCATGCTCGAGCTTATTAATTTCGGGAATGACTGCTCAGGCAGTATACATTCCATCAAATGGAACAACCATTGCGAGTGGCATTTATGCCCGGCATGAGAACCGAACTCAACATTTGTCTTTATTCTTCCAATTGAGTGAATAGTGGCCGCTCGTGCCAAGAGGAAAATATAGCTGGCGAATCGCCTTCCAGAACTCTCAGACTCCATCGAGGCCTCACTATAAATAAGACTCGATGAAGGGCACCTTCATAGGCGTCTCTGAAATAATATAGACGGGGGATCGGAAACGAAGTTTGAAGGCACACGAGACAAATGAATTCCTCAATTATTCTGATAACTTGCTGTTGCTGAGAGTACTTTATCATCTTTAGGAACTGAATTCTCGAACTGCCTCTGGGGACACCCCATTCTTCTCGAGCGGAATTTTAAGTGTTACTATAAGCTATGAGAGGTTGTTATATTTTGGAAGAAAATATCCTGTTAGGTCTATTATGCAGGCATAACATCATTGAGATAATGATGTCTCAACATCAACTCTCTCAACTGTCTCAACACCAGAAGGGTCCACTTTCAAGAAAGTTGGCACAGCTTGTCGTAGGGCTTCGTTATGAATTTATAAAGCATGTTTTCAGTGAAGTTTACTTTTTGAAACAGTGATGAAACCTACGATAGCATTTTTCCTTGCAGCCTCTTAGCACGGGTTCAAACAATCACGATATAAGGCGGCAGTTACTATACCATCCATAAAACACTTTTGCAGAGATTCATTCCTAATCCTAATGGAGGAATATTCGGTCAACATGAAGTGGAAAACAATACAGAATAGAGTATATGGAGTTAATGGCACATATGATTATCTGTTGGGGAACAGAACCAATTGCCACTTTATAGACCTGATAGATCCGACCTCTACGGAGGAACGTTCACATGTTTGGAGCTCCTAAACATGAGCTGGAGATCTTCGATTCTATTTATTTATTCTATTATTAATTATTCTATTCGTCTAGGGATTCGAAAAGATTTCAAGTAGCGATTCCAGGTAGACAAACTAGAAGAGTTCAGGCTAGTCACCCCTAATACACTGTCAGGCTCGAGACCTGCCCAACTTTGCTCTACCAAGCATCATTTATCAATAGAACAGCAAAGTTGTGGAGTTATTTGCCTTATGTTTCTCCTGATGCTCCCGATCTCCAAACTTACAAGAAAAATTCCAATACACTCCTACTTCCCCTACGTTGAACCGCTGACTAACACGATGTTTCTCGAACATTATAGCTTAGGAATATTCTTGTTCTTCTTTCGTGTAATCAAAATATGAAAGAATAACAAGAAAATCCTTTTCTCCGAAGACAGTTGCGATGAATCTCTTCTATTTTCCGATCAAAGATTCGATTTTTCAGTTATCAGAAATGCTCCCATAAATCTTCAAAATTTCAAAAATATCTTGGCTCGATGCCTATCAGTTTTGTAAGTTGCAATGAAGAAAAAGAGATTCATTAACATAACTCTTAGTTCACCTACTTCTTGAGGGATCATTTCATTCGTTTTCAGTCGTCCTCTTGAGTTCTTGTTCAGTTTGACTCTGTTTTCGGTCAAAGAAATAATACAATAAGAACTCATCTCGGTGATTCGGTTTGTAGGTAGGCACATTGAGTTCTGAAATTGCCGATATTAATAGTTAAATATATGATATCTTCGAAAACTGAACTTCAATGCTACTCGTATAGAAAATGGAATACTTGAACGATTTCGGTATAATTTAGTTTTGAAAAAGACCTGAATTGAGGCTGTTGGTTTTATCATTGTTTTGGATGAAACGATCGCTACCAATAAGTTCCAACCGTTACATATAGAGAGACCAAAATGAAACTGCAGTGAAGTTTTGTTGTTATTCCAGTGGAAACATGACCGGCCTAGAGAAAATTGGATTATTTTCATAGAACTTATCGAAACTTCATTCTCAGGGTCAAGTTTTTGAGAGTACTGTTCCGTTCAGTGTTTTATAACGGAATAATAATCCATACATTCTTCCTCAGATTATCGCAGTTCTTCGATTTATTCGCGTGTCACATTCTTCGCAAAACTCCAGATTAGGCTTGAATGATATTATTGAAACTGGTCTCTATATTAGTTTACATCGAAGAGACACATAGTTTTCTGTGTGAATTGTGCTATATATTTATCCAAGCCAACTATGTCAAAATTCTCCCTAATATTTTTCGTACGCTCATGGTTATTACACCCATTCACGAGCCTCATTAGTGTACACAGTACGCCAACTCAACTTCTTTTCGGCACACTTCTTTTGTTCATCGAAAATTATCGCCACTGCCTAATTTTTGTTTATTCTGTATAATTTACAACCGGTATGTCCGTATAGTGGAACGCGAGGAGAAAACGAATTGAAAAATGTGAACTGAGGAATTTAATATCTTGAGGAGTCAACTTCATCAAGTAAAAGAGAAACACGCTGTTCTCGTGGACAGAATTTGTTTCGGAAGTAAACTGCTCATCTCGGATAATTATTCTTCTCATCTTTTCAATAATTAATTAAATCGATGAAGACTCAATGATTGAAATGACTGTTATATAAACTGCTCAATAATTTGAATCCTAATGAGGCATCGAAATAATCCAATGCATTATTCAAAGTATTTCTGGTGTGAAATCTCCATATCATCTATAAGGCAATGTTCATACTTTTGAATTCCCTGCTTATATGATTTTGTCATTTCAATGTTATGTATAGGGAGTTCAGTATTCTCAATGATCCTACCAGTGGGATTGACAATGTTAAAAAACTAACAAGGCTGAGTGATTTCTAATCAAAGTACGCTTTCATTCTGTTCAAAACATTTTGATGAGTATTATTGTATAGTTATGTTTGTCTCTCACTCCAACCTGGTTGTGATTCACCACTTGGTATATTGCCTTCTGCTAATGATGATAAATTCATCCAGTAAGTACGAAGTAGACTATGAGCAGGTATTTCCTACTGCTTATCCAAAAGGCTTGCATTCGAGTATGCATCGTATATCATACTATCGGCTCAGTTTAGTCTCTGATATTCAGTTTTCTATATTCTACGAGAGGGTGCAAGAGCAATATATCATTTTTATTTTCTCTTGAATTCCGACTTTGAACTCGGCATTCAGTTTAGTGAAATTTATGTAATGCTTAAATATGCAGTGAGTTCAAAACAATCCGGATACAAATATTATTTCATAGCTGATAGAACGCGTAATTTTTCTTTCTTCAGGCTGCATTTTATTGCCGAAGCAAAATGGAGATTATTCTATAATAAACAGTGCTAGTAATATTATATTCTGTTCTTGTACTCTCAAGAAGGTGGTATTTGGATGCATTATGGATTAGTCTGCTGCTGTTCGTTGTGTCTCATCGATCCCCAATTTTAGGTGCCACCGATTCTTCATGAATTTTTATCAGTTCTTACCATGGTTCTAATGGCGTGATGACAGCATATGTCCATAATTGATCCTGATGTGTGATCTGTTCAGGTCAGAATATGAATAGGGCATCTTCTGTGAAGTAAATACGATTTTATTCGTTTTTCCAAGTTGATACTAGCTAGTGTATGATATTAATTCATTGTGAAGTGTGTCTTAATATTTGGGAGCAGTGTTAGAGGAGCTGCGAGTGGAAGTTGCCGACTTGTGTTTGGGGATATCCGAGGTGAATTTGTTGCGTGTTGCAAATTCATTCATTCATATTGGTCAGAGTGATAAATTTAATTGGAAGATACTCAGGCTTGTGAGTTATGGAACATTTGTGAGTATATCAAATTTGGTGAGAAGGTGTATCATTCTGAGTTTGCCATTCCTGCCAAGCCAACCTGATTGGAGGAAACATTATGATATTTGCGAATACCAAAAGAAAACCGTATGCATCTGTTTTGAATGCATTGCAGGTGCGAAGAATCTGATTGCAATGGCAGGTGCATACATTCAATTGTCTGAGGACGTTATAAGTGATTTGAATGAGGTAGTCAACATGTTTATGAACTCTTCTAGAGTTAGCATGATATCTTTAGTCCACTCACCTGGTGTCCCAAGCAATTCGAACATTTTATGAGATTTTCTTTGTGAGAAATCTACAAGTACGATGTAGGTACAGTTCTATTTTGATACTTTTTCGAAAACTTGCTGCCTTCCGCAAAATGTGTTGATGTTCTCTGATGATTCTCTTATAATAATACCCCTTCATTCCTAATGAATGTCCTCATCATCTTATGTCCCTTGCCTATCAGTTGTCCCGAGGACCGAAGAAATGAGAAAGATGTTTTCTCACTTCTTCATAAACTGTAAATCTTCACTCGAAGGGTGACGCCACTGTCTTTGAAAAATCCTGAATCGAAATGCTATTGAAGATTGGAAATCCGTTAATGAGAATGTCTAACGTAGACAATGGAGCGAGGTAATACATCCCGATTATTTTTTTTTCGCATCCATACTTCGATTTGAATGCACCTGCGAATCAATTTGAAAATGTCTGAGATGATAGTCGATTTGAAATTCAAATAACCTGGATTTGTCGGCACGCTGAAGCAGAATCCTCTTCTGCAAATCTTGTCGAAACTATCACAACGAATAACTGAATTTAATTATTTTTTTATTGAATGCTTCAAATTTGAATATGTCAATACTGGAGTTCAGCTTCAGTTTTTCTTTAATCACCATAGTAAACAAATGAATATTTTTCAGACTATCAGAAATCGACTGGATGGTATAACTCCGATCTGAACATAATAAACGTTTGCAATACAGAGTGAGTTTTTACGGAAGACTGGCTGAAACTCCATAGTTTCAAGTATTACCCTTGAGAATCCTGAGAGAATGAATCTTGGCCACCCCAAAGAATTATATGTATACCTGAACTTATATCGAAATCGAACGGGTATATATTGGAACGTATAGGGTGTTGGGGCAATTGCAAAATTGTGATTTGAAATGTCTCCATAATATGGGGTGGGATGATTCGCTTAAGAATGCAAATATCAATTCAGCAGGTTGTTCCCATTGGATGGAAAATGATCCAATTGAAATTCAATAACAATAATGATGAACAGGAAATACAGAAAATTAGGCAATGCTCACATTTCATGACCTGGCGAGGACTTCGGCAAGTGCTTCGAGCATGTAGAGTAGAGTAGAGTATATTTATCTAACTACATTACAAATACATGTTTGTAGCACGTCATAAGAAGGCGACAATACTGTAGAGCAAAAAATTGTTGAAATATAAAATATTGTTAAAATATAAAATATAACACATTATTAAAATAATACTAGTACATCACGTATAGTGTAAAAATATTGTAAATTATTGTAAAAGTGTGGCAAATAGATACAAAAAAACATAGAAAGTGAACATAAGAATGGAAATTAGGCGAGAAGAATTCTATTCCCTACAAAATCTGAAATGTCCAATGTATTCCTCTGTGGTGTAGGTATACGTGTGTATTTCTGTACGTCTAATTCACTTCGAAATCGATTCGAAACGTTATCACTTTCTTTCTGTGAGGTCTAGGATTTCACAAAACTTCATCTAACACCACAAATAGAAATCCATATCCTGTGAACTTCGAAGTGGTTCGAATTCCATTAGTATGTATTTTTGGAAGGAAACCTTCCAAAAACTTCAACATACTCACTGTTGAAGCTAGTAGAAATAAATGATTCCAATCGTCGTGGGTATGATAATTTGTATAGAGACAGAATGGAATGAAGAACAAATAAATAGGAAAATGATATATTGCAATTACACTCAATGCATAACAACAATCAGCCCGACAATTCAAATGGAACTGGAGGTAATCCCTTGTCAGCGCCTCTCAAACTTCGGAACCAAATTGCCAGCCTTCCTATTTGGAAGTGTTCTACTCTAACAACGCTTACATAACCGGGAATGTTAGTAAGTAAAGTATCGAAAGAGGATAATCATAGGATTTTGAAGACAGTCATTGTTGTCATAAGATTTCTTGGGTGGATTTGTTTTCGTTACCGGGTGAAAGGTCTGATTTCTTTTCATTCTGTTGCTCAGACCCATTATCTTGTTACTTATAATACAGTTGGCAACACCCTGAGGTCACTCGAAGTACAGTTCTCCAGTCTGTGTTTCATTTTTGAATAGTGTTCCAATGGCTCATCTCCGGTTTTATGCCAATACGCCATCAATTTCTTCGAATTACAGTTAATCACTGTGTGTATAGTTGATAAGATATGAATAACGTGATATTTGTATGAGAACTCATGAAAGAATCTCAATCTCTTGACGTACCTAATCTCTGTAATATATTCTGGTGCAATCTCCTTTTCTAACCAAATTCTGGAACCTGTTTTCCTAACAGAGGAATACTTGATGAGAGGAATGTATCAACGAAAACTGAATCCTGCCCTACATAATTTCGAATGAAGCCTCACGAATTGTTTGAGGCATACGTATTTATCTCCAATAGTGAAATTTCTATACGTGAATGGTTCAAACCATCATTATTCGACATGACTCCGTGATGCAGATTGAAAAATAACGGAAGCGACAGGAATTCCGTTAATTAACCCCCAATCGGGGTCGGAACTCTTTATGATCTCGTCACATCACGCTGTATGCTCGCACGCCGGGATCTAATCAACGTCGAAACAGTGGTGGACGAGTGTCGAAAATTCGAAGATTAAAAACGATGTGTAAACAGCTCATGGGCCTTTTTACTTTCCAGTGTTGCGATCATTCGATGGAGAAATGCTGACGTTAATGAATGTACAGCGCTCTGATATGGGCGCCTATTTATGCATAGCGAGCAACGGCGTTCCCCCATCTGTAAGCAAACGTTTCACCGTCATAGTACACTGTAAGTATATTCTTTCGGATTTTTACATCCATGGTTTCCCCATTCTATTCCCATTCAGTTTCGAATACGAAAGATTGGAATTAGAGACATTGCGAACGATGGTAATCTAGATCGGTCGTCAAAGATATGAAATTTGAAAACGTGGACATGGATGTTGACATAAAATTTCAACAACTCAAAATGAATGGAATATGCTGTTATTTTACATGAACCCACTATGTATCTGCTCCATGAAGACAACGAAGTTCGAAAAACTGAAACTTGGAGCCCTTCCATACAGAGATAGGACAAAGCAGAGCTTCCGTGCGCGTAATGAACTATGTATACATCCCATGAAATGAAAATATTTTCCACAATAATGCTATTTGTTTCCTACGTAGGTAGGAACCTTCTAACCTTTGCCAGCTGTGATTTCAAAAGCCCCTCAACAACAGACAATAGAACAACAGAAAAAACAACAAATAGGTTTCGTTTTATCCTGTCTATTGCGCGCAAATGCTTCTCGCAAAAGCTTGTTTTAGACTGCTACGTGATGAAATTTCCGTTCTCAAACCTCTGTCACAATTTAGGCATATTCGACCTTCATGAATGCAATCTGATCATCATTCAGAATAGCTCAGAGTATTTAAAGTATCCAAAGTTTCCCAAATATTCCAGATTAATTTTTCGATCCTAATTTCAGACTCAAAATTTAATGAAACCACGATGGAGTATATGAATACAGCTAACGAAAAACTCTTTTGTTCTCTTATCATAAGATAACATGAATAGAAAGAACATCATCATCAGATCCATGAGGGTTTTATCATATTGATATCAAAGGAACATGATATGTTGTTTGAGTTGTTTTGAGCTGATTGGACTATCGAGTAAGCATTTGATCAATAATTCCTTCTATGATATCAAAGATGAAAAAACTGTTGAGATAGAGCAATTGGTGTTCATTGAGGCTACAACAAGACATATTTCAATTTCATGGCTAGTTAGAAATAGTGCTCAAGTGGGTTTTCGAAATTCTACTGAGAATATCACGACAATAATTTTTCGGACAGAACACCAAGGAAGTAACTTAAAATTAACTAGTCATTGAATTTCCTAAATTTCAGTTCGCATTCTTCGTAATTTAATGTAAACGAGAGATTCCTAATCGTGAAGTCCCCATCGTTCTCTTCTGACAAAAAGGTTGAATTCCTTCAAAATTTTTGATTTGAAGTCCTGAATATTCAGTATATTTTGAAAAATAGCTTCCACATAATGACAAACGCATTAGAATGAATATTCGAAATAAGGATGTTGGGACCTTTCGGGATTTGAGGTGAATGACAATTTTTGATTTTGATATTCATTCAATTCGTTTTTTTTTTCCACGGCAGAATCTGACGATTCAAGAGACATAGTACACCTTTCTGCATATGCAGATTTTGTTGATAATAAACGGTCAAAATTCAAATACTCTGCACAATGACTGACAGCAAGTATGTAGTGCATGAAATGCTATTTGATCGTTGGTTTCTAGAATGATATCAGCAGTAATTCCACGTAAGGATGCTAATATTTTGTTCACTGATGAGAAATCCCAATGAATTCTCTGAGGAATAAGTTTTTTGTCATCTTTTCCAGTTCATCCATTGATCAGGGTTTCCAATCAGCTGGTGGCTGCTCCGATAAGCAGCGATGTACACGTGCAGTGCTACGTGGAGGCATCTCCGAAAGCCATGAACCACTGGATGCGGGAAAACGGTAAGCACTTTTCCCTAGAGGCCGGCTTAAAACCAACCTATGAAGGTCATATATTATTACTTATACTGTACTCTCTTGGCCAGCGTGCGGTGGAGTCCGATACCTACATTTCAAATTACCAACTGCCTCCTGGTCAGTAGCGGCTCCGAATATATGAAATTCGAGAAGGAAATGAATGAATATAATGGAGTATGGAAAGAACTCCATTTGAGAAATACAATCCCAATATTGTTGCCTTCTATGTGTTTTCCTCATTGGGGCTAATTATTTTTAGATCAAAATGAAAGTCTATATAGATACTGAAGTGAGTTCAGAATGTTTCATCCATTTTGAATATTTGAATTTCAATGATGTTTAATGGATTTTTCCGTAGCAAGTAAAAATGCATGCAGATTCAATTCCATTCATAACAATTTGAGGGCTATATTTTGATTCGAATTCACTGTGATACTACCTGAACAATTTATGGATTCCAAAATTATTTATTCAGTCCATACGTTGAGGAACCACTATTCGAAAGATGAGGAAAACAGCATTCAAGAGAATGACGATGGCTTCCACTTGAAGCCAATGATAACAAATCAGATTACGCTGATTTGCCTAGAGAAATTTCCTGCCTGCGGCTATTATGAAAACTGACTCTTCCTTGTGAATGCAACATTTCTCACACGAATTCTTATCCCTCGCTAGTAGTCAAGGCAAACAGTGAGTGATGAACTCATAGCGCAATTTGTATAGAATAGGAACTAACATGTTTGGACCTCAGTTCCCAAACATACGCTGAAGCTCTTAGATTCAATTCAGAAGAGAGCTATTCGCCTAGTCGATGATACAACACTTACCAAATCATTGACCTCTCTAGATCATCGTAGAGAGGTCGGCGATCTCTGCCTTCTTTATAGATACTTTCACGGTCAGTGCTCAACGGAAATATCATCTATTGTGCCACCACGTGCGATTCCTAGTAGACAAACCAGACGAGCTCAAGCTGGTCACTCCTACACTGTCAGGCTCGAGACCTGTCGAACATCGCTATACCAAGCATCATTCCTCAATAGAACAGCAAAGTTTTGGAATTCTTTGCCTAGTGAAGTCTTTCCTGATACTTACAACCTCCAAACTTTCAATAAAAATTCCAACACCTTCCTCCACTCCCAAAATTCCACCGTTGGCTAACACGATCTTCCTCGAGCATCATAGGTTTCCTTTTCGTGTTGTCCAGATAAAGAAAAAAACTGGAAGTTGATATTCACGTCAGAATTATGAGTTAGGCAGTCCATTCAAAATGTTTATCACCAGACTGAAGAACAAAAAAAAAATGCAGATGGAAACATAATGAGTTGCCCAGTACTGAGATCAATCAGATTATACTTACCCTCTTGAATGGTCGGCTTCATCTACTCGCTCTAGGTCCCCTGATCACATTTGTCTATTTTGTAACCTGGACGTACAAGACGAAGTAGCATGCAAGTCACTATAGCAACAACTTCATCGTTATGGCTATCTATGAGGACAACATCAATGATCATCTACTCACAGCTCAGAAAATGAAGTATTGTGTTAAACATTGAATGCTCATTTCTTACTCGCGATGGTGTAGGTATATAAGTAGGAGAAGATTCCATACTCTTGAGAAATTAGTACCGTTCCGTGCTCGTTATCCAATATACTATTTTCACACTCATACAGGCATCCCAGACATACGGAATATCCATCCTCTCCATCGATGCAAATGAGTTCGATGAATGATTTCCTGAAATAGAGTCCTATACTTTATTCTGATGTGCATAGTAGCGCTCACGGAAATCATGAATACACCAACCTGTTGAATTTTCAAAGAACTGAATTCATCAGTGCGGTCTTTATCCATGCTTCTGATGGAGAATTCATTGAACCGGATAGTTTCTTGTCAGCTCGAAATTATGTATGCTTTACCCTAAAATCGGTTCTGTTTGCGGCCCTGCACCTTCAACTCCGCCACTCGAAATGGCAGTGGGCCCAAACCGAAATCGTTTTCGCTGGGCCATTTTCCAACCTACTTTCATATATCACACTGAACCTAAATCATGTTCCGTCTGCCACATAATTTCAGCCTTTCGGCACGGTCCCTACAGGGTATTTTTCTTCCGATGAGCTGTTCATTGAGTTCGTTATAATCCCAACAACCGTATGAGAATTGATTGGACGCATTTCGATGTTTCCTCTTCATCGAATCAATGTTCAATATCATTTTAATCCATTCGAGTTTCAACTGTTTCGGAGCATAATTGTATGAAATTGGCGGTGTAGTTGAAAAACTTCTCTCCGACAAGACATAATTGCTTCTGCAAAAACGAATCAATCTTCCTTCGAGAGGAATCACTAGATCATATGTTGAAATTCGACTCATGTTTTGTGCTCCACTTTCATATATATAAACATATTTTCCAGGGGAGAAGCTGATTCCTAGCGATAAATATATCATGGAAGAATCGATAAACAACGACTATTCACTTCAGATGAACCTGACCATTTTGGATCTGGACAAAACTGACTTCGGTGGATACATCTGCACATCTTCAAATGCTCTGGGGAAAGCTGAAGGGGTGGTCAGGCTATTAGGTATGATTTGATCTTATGAAATTTATATTTTCCATACATTTTGGAGTTTATTTGGGCTTTGAGTTCTGCTTTCGGTCATTCAGGCGGGGTCACGTGACTTTTGCTACTGGTCCAAAGTCATTTCCTCATGAATAATCGCTTGAATACGCTTATTTGTTTCAATTCCGGAAATTTCCACGGAGTAATTTCTATAACAATTCTACACATGTGTCTCAAGTTCAAACGTTCCATTTCATCTTCAGTCTTGCCATCAATCAAATATTGATCAATTTTCAAGTGTATGAAGGAAATACTAATTTTGGTGGAACTGTTCCACACTAGTAGATCTTTCATGCAAATTTTGTGTCATCGACTTATCGAATTTGATGTCGTCAAATAATCGAACTATTCACTGAATGCTTGATGATACATGAACTTCGCATCGAAGAAAATGTTGGAAATTCGAAAAAATCAATCAAATTTTCATAAAAACAATGGTAGATTTGATAGGTAGCAAAAGCCACGTGACCTTGTCCGTAGGTCAAGTAGACCATTTTTATTCTTCTCTGAAGTAGAACTCAACGCTCAAGTTGAGTTTATTTCCATCTCCATATCATATTATTCCATGATATTTCCATTTCGGCGCTGTTTACTTCTCTATCTGATAAATAAATAGGGGTTTCGAGCTATGGATTTGGATATTGATTATCACATTAAAATTACTATGATTCTCGTTCTCCACTTCGTGGAAACGGTCACTGCTCGAAATAAAATTATAATGTCCGAATCTGAACAAACTTCAACAGCTCACATCAACTATCTGATGTGTACTGTCACTAGATATTATGAACACTGGCCGCTTGGATTTGTATTCTCGCTATTCATGACCGAGTTTGTTGGATGGTGTGCAAAGGACCATCAATCACAAAAATTATATCATGTATATCTTCTCTCTTTTTAACACCCAAACAGTCGCTGAACCGAAATATTCGGAAATCTAGAGATAAATAACTAGGGAGCTGATGGTGCAATTCAGAGATGATAGGGGTGTATATGTAATCGGCTGAACCCAACTTCAGGATGAAGTATAGTTCAGCCTTGGGCGATAGGATGGAAACAAATTCTCCTAGGCCAAGCTGGAATATCTGGAAAGTGAGAGTTTGACCAAGAATGAACAAGTTTCGTTTATTTCTCCTTTATTTCTCCGTTATCTACTTCGGCCTAAGATGAACTGATTCATTCCATCACTCTCTGGAAATACCAGGCCTAGGACTGAATGGTTCATCTTGTCTGGTTTAGTCTAGGTTGAACTAGTCCATCCGTGAATCTGATTTGGTTGGTAACATATCATAATTCTGACTGATTTACAATCATTCCTTAGTGTATCCTCAATGGTATCAAACATTGAAGATCTGCGAACTGTTGAAACAATTCATCACTAATTGAGTTTTCCTGCATGAAATGATGTTTGGTTCACCAGTTGATGAATTCACTGCCTTCATTCAGGAATTCGGTGAGCCAATCCATAAATTCAGTGTGTAGTTAGCACAGACTTCCGGAAATGGTAGGATACCCAGAGACCTCTATGTATGAACAAATGAAAATACAACTTCACAGGTATATTCGGAAATTATCCTGGAACTTCTGGTTCTCCAGTATTCCCATTGGGGATCAGTTTGCTTCGTGTTGAACCAGGTTTCATCAGTGATGAAACATCTTCTTGTAGTTTTTGTGAAAGTCGAATGTTCAAATTTCCATCTCGAATACCTGGGGTTGAACATCCATCATAGATTCATAACAAACCATGATATCACATTCCACGATACATCCTCAATGATTCTCTGGGGTTGAATATTCATCATCGATTCATTTCACAATATGCTGAGTCACTTCAACTACATTTGTCACATGGGGGTTGTATATTGGTATGAAATGGCTTTCTGTTGATGAAAAATAAAGACACAATTTTATTCTCACAAAAATTTCAGATAGCTGGAGTGGTACGTCATTCAGAAGGTTTCCTAATAGTGACTGTGTCTTATTATTGATTTCTCCAAGATATTGATAGCGGATGGATCAGATATTCATGGATAATGCTTGAAAAAGGTATCAAATAAGAAATAGAGAAACAATAATGATAATATTGATGATGATGATACTTATGATAATAACAATGATAATGATCATCATAATAACTATGGTCCTTATTCAGGATTTGCAGATGAAAAAAATATCACGAAGATATGGAATACGAGAACACAAAAAAAACATGCAAAAATGAAAAGGCGAAGTATCATCGACATATAACTACGTCAAGCCTTGTATTCTAGGGAACAGTTATTGAGATGAGAATTTCTTCCTGATGAAGGGATACCACTGGAATTTCACACATGGAGTACATCAGAAATGAAATTTGACGAGAGTCATCATTTTCTCATCGCATCATTTTTAATAAATTAATAAGGAAGGAACATCATGTATGGGCCACCCCGTATATTAGATTCCTCCAAAAGAAGTTATCATGGTCAGTACCTTCTTTATTTCAAATCGCCACAATGTCAGCAGGGCATGTCAATTTGTCTCCGGTACTGACGAAATGCTTTTCGATACCATTCCTGTCGAACTCATATTTTCCAGGAATTTTCAATAAAATACGTGAATGTGGGGATGCTTTTCAGACTCTAATAAAATTTATCTATCGGTTTCTCTGTAACCCGCAAAAAGTCTGAGTTGTTTGCTCTATATTGAAATCCCTGTGAGCCAGGGTTTAAGTACACATATCTAAAATATGAGATCCGCGGGGTCCATAACCCCTATTGACTTATTGGAGAGGTTCATAAGATTAAATTTTATGTTTATCATGAGGGAATCTTCGGAGGATAAAAGAGGTCTCCCTCGAACTAATATCAGGATTAAGGAAACTATATTGAATGGGGCGAGCAGCGCAATATATTTGGGCCGGTACGATCCGTTTTATCATTTTCACATGCAGAGAGATTTTGCCTTCTGTCAATTTTCTTTCTTAGGTTGGAATCGAAGTTTTTCGCGTCGACCGCATTTGTCCCTCACCACTAAGAAAAAACATGAAAACATTGTCAGAACTCAGACTGTTATGAGGAGACATATTTTAGAATGTCAGATATTATAATTTATCAAGACATTTTCCTTCGCCATAAGTCATGGTTCTCGAATGAATGAATGAATGATTGTGGGATACGTGTCAGAAATCCTGAATTCGATAAGGAAGAACTATGAGTATATTATGTTTCTTTATCGCAACGTCGTGGATATGTTCTTTTACATATTCCCTGATGGAATGGAGGGTTGCCTTCAAAAAATATCGATGACATCGATCTTTCAACTCTCTAGCAATAACACCTTGGATGGAATTGAAAATAAAATCATTTTCTTGGCGAATTTCGAGTGACATCATGTGAATTCGAAATATGGATGGTTCATATTGTAGTTGGGATAACGAAGATGTGGATATACTCAAGTCTGCCTCAGTGATGAACTCAGTTATATTCGCGAATTTCCACTACTCTTCATTTACATTTCGATTGATTGTTTTTTTTGTATCACGATATTTTGATCTGTAGTCGACTGTATCTTGGTTATCGTCAGTGGACCTCAAATATTGATTGTGGATGGTATGGTGGGATGACAAAAATGTGAATATTCCCCTTCATGCGTCTCTATTTTGACTATCTTTTCAGTGAACTCAAAATGGCGATGGTCTACGATGTTGTTGAGAAGACAAAACATGTGTATATTGGTCTGTCTGAATCATGAACTCCATTATTTTGAGTATACTCTTCTTCTTTTTCATTTAAGTCCTCAGTGGACTCGTGATATTAATGGTTTATGGTGTGCTTGATATGACAGAACATGTGCATATCAGTCTGCTTCAGTGATAAACCCAATTATAGCTGCGACTTTTCACAACATATTGAGTACATTTCGATTGGTACTTATTTCCTATGGAAACCCTTCGAGATGGCCAGAATCACGATCCTTTGATCTGCTCGTCTAAATCCTTCTCAACTGCAATTATACGACGAGCAATTCGAGTGAAAATAAGAAAAGCTGCCAGTCCCGTTTATTACGTCAATAAAAAAGTATAATCTTTATCGACTGCAGTAAAGAAAATGTATAGTCGAATGGGATAAGATAAAATGTGCTAGCAAGGCGATCTACATTTTATAATAAATACCTACTCTTATACCTATAACAAGACTAGAAATGCATATCACTGTATATAAGGTGATGCGTTAGGACTCAGAATTTTGATATGCAATCCTTACATCTCGGATCAGATTTCCACGAACCACTCGACGTCTAACTAAGCTCTCTTCATTAAGTCCTGCGAATCACCCCATTTCTTCCTGAATGAGAATATCTATTGGGACCGTTTTCCGCTGGAAATGGTTATTTTCCTGGCTTATGTAGTTTCCGGTTCGCGATCGGAAGTGATCGAAATTTTATACAAATAATTGAGTGTCGTGTCGGGTATCGGATTGCGGATATTTCTACGGATTTTCGGTTGGTCTACCGACACCAATGCTACCCGAGAGATTCAAGAGAATACAATTTGACTCCTAGTGATTTACAACGCCAACTGGGAATGAAAGTTATGATTGAATTTTTACAATGATCGACGATCGTTTTGTGGCCTATTGGTATATCTGCATTGATATACAGGAAGTCCAAAAAAACATGATAGGTAATGAAATCCTAATTTCCAGATAAATCTCATTATTCCTTGGATAGTTCGAAAAGATGGTGAGAATGCTTTCAAGCAAAGGATAATTGTGATTTGATATTGACACGAAATATGGTGTGGCTGATCGAAATTCAGGAAAATGTGTTACGGAATACGTCGTTGAAGTCAACATATCATTAATGCGACTTCAAAACATTTTCTCTGACTTATGATGTTCATCGGTTGGCATTTATTTATTTGATGGTATTGGAATTTTTCTTGACAGTTGGGGAGTTGTAAGTAGTGATAAATACTTCACTAGGCAGATAACTCCATAAATTTGTCGTTCTATTGATGGATAATGTTTGATATAGCGTAGGTCGACAGGTCTCGAGCCTGACAATGTAGGGCGATCCTCCTGAGCTTGTCTAGTTCGTCTCCAATTCGGTGGGGCCCGAACCCACTTCTTCCTGCTCATTGTTGCGTGAACTACTCTTCAGATAATTGATACACGATGTATTGTAATTTCTCTGTGAATTTATGGATCTAGTATAACTAGAAGGTGGAACATTCCTTCTAAAAAATGAATAGCTCAATAAAATGAACAATATCATTGCACCTTCAATCTTTGGATCGAGTTTGCCCCAGTGGTGAGATATTTTCTCTACAAGGTGTAGAACTCATCGATAATCACAATATCGCCTGCTGTTGATCACCATTTCTCAGTATACATTATCACTGAAAATTGATTTCTTAGTTCATGGATCTCAGGTGTAGTCGTTCGTCTATATCGAAGTTATTAAAAAACGAATGCCAGATAATCATGGATGGGATTGGTACTAATACAGTCCTGGTATAATCTTCGAACATGTCAACGTTCGTTCTATATGCGTATAGTGATAGACGTAACAATCACTGTATGCAACGAAAATGTGTCTCTGTCAACGAATAACGTTTTCTCCTCGCTGTCTTGAATATTCCACGTTATTCTTGAAACTCGTATCACGACCTCTCGCACCAAATTCAAGAACATTCAGGAGTTCGGTTCCTTTCCGAAATCTTGCCTTGTATAATCGAAATGCTGCACCTACAGATGATCACAGCACATTCTGTGACAAGCGGTGCAACCAACAGGTGCAACCAACTTATAGTCCAGTTGCGTATGTTCAGTTGTTGATATTGCCTTGCCTCAGGTTGTACATCCTGTTGAAAGATACGGTATTATCTCAGGAGACACCATGTATGATTTTGACTATAAAAAACGATCGGGCTCCATTCATTATATTTGTTGATGTAGTGGTGACAGATGGTTATTTCAAGAAATGGTAATATTTGCCTTCCCTACTGAGTCAAATCTGAAATGTATCTTTGAAACCAAATGAAGAAATTCAAAACTTCCAGACGTATACATTTTCATTTCGGGGGAAAACTCTTTCCACAGCATCCCTCACTCCAGAACATCCAAGCAGAATATCATACTTGCGATGTTGAGTATGTATTTATACACAAAATCTAATCACAAGTTCATTCATGCAATGCAATTGAAATCGATCAACTTTTGAGAGAGCTTTCGTCTTTTCGTTTCCTCTCGAAATATATATAGATGGGATGCAGCGTTTTTCAATTCTTATATTTATTTCCAAAGATAAGGGGGGGACTCAGAGTGTATATCATGTCACATACAAACAGAGAGACAAAGAAAGAGAACGAGCCAGTTTACCTCAAAGCCAATCTATTGTTAGTTTCGCTCTTATTGTCCCACACAGGTTTTCTCATGAATATTATGCTTTCCTTCAACCGGAGCCCGAGTTTGATGTACCATTGTTGAAAAAATGTTGATCTCAATCCTTGTGTACTTATATCAGAATGATGGTGCAACGGACATCGCCTTTTGCATGGTCTTAAATGACTAATGAAATATAAAGGATGATCTGAAGATACTATACGTCTGAAATAGTTGTCATCAAGATACAGTGTTGTATTAGGAAGTAATAGCTTCTTTATTATTTCGAAAGGATCTCCCGTGGAATCATTTGATTTTTTAAATGTGCTCAGATAACTTGAGAGAGTTGAGCAATGAAAACAAATACCATCTAGCTGGCTGACCCACTGACGCGAGGAGCAAGTTAGGACCTAAATTGTCTCAATTTGTGGTGTATAAGGAAGTTGAGCATTATCAATACATGAATGCAAACACACTCAAAAATAGTGGAATGTTTCGCTAGAAATGTAACAGTTGTTCATCGGAAAACGATTGTCAACATTCGCAACCAAAAAAGTAGTTTTAGAATTAGATAGATAGATTGGACTTCTGACAAGGCATTATCGACTCGGTAATCATAATTGTGGGTTCAGTTGGTGTCGAAGAAGATCTGATTAGCAAATTTTGCCATGAAGATGAGGAGGGTCCGTTGAATCTATTATTGAATCGAAAATATAAGGTTTTGATGATGATTGTAGGTATATTGAATACTGATTAGATGTCATGAAATGGATACAAGAACAATTATCACTAGATATGACAAACTCAATGTTCAAATATTACACACAGAATTGAAGAATAATTTTGTGAATCGCTTTCCTAGCATTCTTCACATATAGCAGTGATATTTTCTACACGCATGAGTGTCCTGCATTTGGAGCAGTTGAAGAATATTTTTGTATCTTTTTTGATGCCATAGACCAACGCGCGATTGATGGAGGAATTATATAATTCATGTGAATTTTTCGATCGCATTCATATAAAATCTTGATCCATTTCGAATTCCAATTAGAATTGCTGTTTTCACAATCATTCTCGAAATGAAAATTCATTATGAGCTTCATTATATCCGAAGTTACGTTCAGATGATTTATGAGGAGTACGAAGACATAGGTACCCTTCACCATATTTGATGAATGTTGAAGTCGTTCAAAAAAAACCCTTTATACAAATTATTGCACGGGCTGTGGAATGTTGTACGGAATTGTTCTCCAATTTGTGGAGGGCCCATATAATAATTTGAATTGAATTATGTTTCAGAGCGAATAGTGAAATCAACGAGTACAGTCAGTACACCGAAGTATATTGAAACGAAACCACGCAAGCCAGTACACAAGGATAAACCAAAAAAGCTGAAACAACCCATCAGGAAGAAAGAGAATACCGACAATAAAAATGAGGAGGAACAGGAGCCGGCGACTCGTTTCTTGCCAGAACTACAGACTCTTCTTCCTTCTACCTATTCTATCGGCACAACAAGCAGTCGACCATCGTGGATTCTGCTGAAAGATAACAACAGCTGTGCACATTCCCCATTGAATAGACTGTACTTTATTCTCGTTGTTTTCATCGTTTTACATGATATTCATCAATTGTGAGTTTAGTTCGATATCGAAGTTAGGGAATACAGTTCGGAGGCAACAGAATGTGATCTTGCAAAACATACCACAGTCGGGATGTCCTCAGGAAGTTCTATTTGGACACATTCTGAGAGATATAACACACTGGAAGAAAAACAGACATCACTGGAACTTTCTTAACACTATCTTCTTTTGATCTATCTGTTGTACTCAAATGCCTAGTATGATCAAAGGCCGAAATTCTTACCCAAAACGCGTCGCGGAATTCGCTATTGGCTCATAACGTGTCGTGTCATACTGATTGAGTGTCAGAATTGTTCTGAAGGCCATGAATTCTGCGAAAGTAACTCAACTCTACTAAAAGGTTTCTCCGGTTAATAATGTAGAATCATCTGGTCCTTTGAGATTTGATTCGTTCAAGAAGCCACGCGAATGATTTTTCAGGAGAAGCATATTGATCGATTATTGAGTTTCTCACTACGCTAAGAAATGATCGATTTGACAAATTCACAATCTGTGTGGCTTTCGCAAACATTGAAAACGTTACTATGGCAAACATGTTACTATGGCAACTGTTGATTTCAGCTCTGATCCATTTTATTGATCATTTCGAGAGTCTATTGACACCTCGCTCAGTCTCTGCAAATCTTGGGAGAAAGAGAGAAAGATCTCGCTCGACGGATTGGAAATACCTTCGAGCAATTCCTTTCATTCAGATGAGATATGGCCCTTTTCAAAGTTTTCATTCAGGTAGGCGACAGATCTGTAGCTACTTAGGAGCTCATCTGCAATACGTACAGGGTAGCGGCTGATACGGATAGAAGATGGCAACAGAAACCATAGGTTTCTGGTAGTTTCTAAAAAACCTACCTCAGATCCTTTGCCGTTAGATGGCGTTGATGCAACACCTCATGTTCCACCCAGACTTCTCAAATTTGAATGCAATTATCAAGATACCTACTTATACTAATTGAAGGTATGTCACAATATATGAAAATAAAAACAATGACTGGTCTATGAGAATGCGGTAACCCTTTTTGAGTACAGTTGGGTTATTTCCACTGAATTCATGATTCTCAGAACAATACTGGCATGGATTTTTCCATCGATATGCACTTCAATAAGCAAAGTTTCTTCGTGTTTTTTAATATGCATATTATCTCGTTGACTAGTAGACCCACGATAGTGGACAAATGAGTGGAATCTGCAAGTAGGTATCGGCTCGTCGGTTGGGAAATAATTCAATTCGAGTGGTGAACGTATATGGAAGTAATTGAAAAATATTCCTTCAAGTGAACGAAAAACTACCCTCAACGCGTACTGAACGAATAGCTTATTTAACGACGCATTGTGGGTATGGATTTCGACCAATGACCGACTGCGACAATTTGGTACAGCATATCTATTTCAAGAAATAAACAAGCTGGAAGTAACTATGATAATTCCTAGGGTGACTATTTCTAGTGAGTTTGTAAGATTTCCGAGTGGAGATGCATGATGGAAAGTGATATTTCAGAGGTGAATTATTGTACCTGTTGAGGGAGTTCCTGGGACATCCCATTGTATATCAGGGCCTGAGACATGTAACAATATTGTTCTTCAGACATAAACCAAATTTCCTCTTCAGCTTTGGGAATGAATACAGTTTCACTATCGTCAGTGAGTTATTGTTCTCATTGATCGATTTGACAATATTATGGAGGAAGCAGGTGTATCTGGTGTGGAATGGATCTGATACATGAAATTGACCAGAGGCATGAGCTTCAGACCAATGAACTTTCGGAAATGTTTCGAAAGCTTCTATTCCGTATGATCGTGGAATAATTTAAAACGGAGTGTATCAGAGAATGTGAGCAATCTCCCATATTGAGATGAACAAGAATGAAAGAGTGACAACAATTTTTTTCATCTTCCTTATGGGATACGGGACGCAGAATGACGTTGGAAACTATATTGTTCAATAATTCTTCTGTATCATTCATACTAGAATCAAAATAGACTGTTTCAATATAACTAATGACAGACTAGCTTCGACATGATATTGCTACTTTTCACATGAAATATCATGAAGGAACAGCGATAATATTCTCGAAAAGCTCCAACTCTGAATTGTAAAGAGATATTCCTGTCCGATATCGATGAAAAAACAGATTTTCCAGAAGAAAATAATGATTTTTCATTCATCTCTGGATGAAAATAATTGATTGAAACGAATGCTAACCTAGCTACCTCGAACCGAGCTCACTCTACCTTGGTCCCAACAGATACTCGAGACCGTATCAACCTTTATGAACCGGCTTCCTCGTACATTTTATCATCAATTCGGAAACGTGAGGAAGCCTTGTCACTTCAACAGTTGATTCGATGCCATGCATTTCTGCTGAAACTGAACTCATGGTTCAATGGCATTCAACGTTAGAATAGAAGAACAGTCTCTTCAGCTCATTGAGTTGATAATTTCTGATAGAAATCTTAGAATTTCGTGACAATTTTCAGTTTTCACAGTTAGAGTTTAGACAGTTTCCTACTCTCCTGTACAGTATTTGGTATGCATACTGACTAAGATAGATAAGAGGTGGAGTTGAATCATTCCAGATCACGATGAATGTAGTTCTATTTTTTTTTCTTTGATAAGGAATATCAAATTCGGTGGGTAGAACAATGAGAACACATTGGACGTTCTGAATGATATCCAATTTTCACTTCCGCATCATTATTAAAGTTGATTAGATTTGAACTGTTGGGAGGTAACAGGTATGATAAATTTCAACGATTTGGTTACCCCTCAGTATCAGTCCATTGCAAGTCCCACCTCGATGAACAAAAACACTATATATATTTCACATTTGCTGCCGACTGATGTATGATCTGTGGTATGATTCTTTTGAATATCTCTGTCTAACAGTCTTGTTACATGTCACCACTGATATCCGTTGATAGAGCGATTCCAAAATACATATTATATGAACATATTACAATTTTTTGTAGACTGTCTTCCTTATATTTAAATGTATAAAAAAAACTCTTGTCTGAGTTCCATATCAACACGTCTTCCTGTTTTGGAAAATACATTTTATTCTGGCTGCGCCTAAGCAGAGACATCAGCACAATGAACATTTTCATAATGAATATTCTAAATGGATTTTATGAGTTTTGATACAATTGAGGTATATTTAGGTCTGAGGTCTCCGTATTGTGGAGTTCATTGAATGCCACGCATTTCATCAGGTTCAAACAGGGTCATTAAATATATTACTCCCAATAGCTTCGAAATTGCTTGAATTTCTAGTAATTATTGAGATAAATCTGAAATGTGTGGCTGTTTGACCAATACGACATTTGTATAGCTTCAACTTTCCATTTGTTTTCGTACATCATTGAATTTTCTTTCTATGCACCCTGAGGTGAGTAAAACTAGTGTGAATTATTTGAATAGGTATCATCATCAACTACCATTATTCTATTTCTAACCAATGAAACAGAATAATAGTGCAGTTAATATAACTAATTCTTCGAATAAAAGTCGCCATGATTTCATAGAGGACAATAAAACATACAATAAATCACCGAAAACAAAAAGAAAGTTGCTTATATTCATCAGATACTGTAAATAGCGTTTAGAGAACTTATATAGGGACAATAAGTTTTGTAAAGATTAATGAAAATAGCCTGCATATTTTCACCCTACCAAGAATATCAGTCGAATGGGTATTGGGGACATTGGCGATTGTTGTACTGATATTTGATTCATTATACCAATTTGTATCCAACTGTAAAGTGCAATTCGACTGTACCTAGAATATTCAATGATAATTATCAACATGAGGGGTATAGAAGATATATTTCTGACAAATTGAGGGTCATGATTCGGGTCCCCTTCTTTATACGGATTTTTGCGTGAAGTGAGATTAGCTATTTACTCTCCCTATTCTTCTTACTATTCACTTTATCTCTGTTCACTCTACTAGCCATGAATGGATCAAAGATTATCAGTATCCTAGGTACAGTGTGGAGATAGATTCAGCTGATGTACATTTTTTCATTGAGACATATCCGTATTGTTAATGGAGAATATATGAATCGATCATTCATTAATTACTGTGTAGTTAGGGAGTAGGATTATAGAGGAAAGAGGTAGGTAGCGACAATAATTCTTGTGATGAATCACAAAATGATATTTTTTTGAACGATCCATGTATCGATCATTTTTGTGAAATGATATGTATTTCTTATATTGAATTCAACATATTCAGATGATCCCAAAACCCCCAACGTCTTCCGAATGATAAGAACGGGAATGTGAATGTGTGACTCATGCCTATTCAGAATGATGATAGGAAATATCAGAATCTGCGAGTCGTATTCATATCATAGGTATGATATTCCTGATTATTGCAGTATTTTTCTTGTTTTGGAATTTGTTAATATATCGTTCCACAGTGAGCTGTAGATGTGTGGACCCTCTCTCTTGAAACATGAAAGAACCGACTGAAGGAAAAATCAGTCGAAATATATCAGACATTTCTCATCTTCATTAATTTAATTCCTCCTAATTTGCTAATATATTGAAAAATATACGGGGTTGAAGTGAAATTTGTGGATGGAAATAGGAGAAGTTCTAATAGGTTTCTGAAGCCCTATCAACTTGGGTACCATGTTCTATAATTATCATTCCATTTCCGCTATAAACTTTATCGCATATACAAATAAAATCAGATAAGGAATCTCCTTTCGTCATGAAAAAAATCACTCACCAATTATCTCTTGCGATAACAATGGCAAAAAAATATATGGCCTCCATTTTCTTCATAATCTACGAGGGAGTCCACCCATTTGGCGTTGAACCCCAATGTTTGTCTATCTTATTTATCAATCTGATGATCTGATGAGGTGAACAATCATGAGATATCGATTAATAATTAATAGTAGTTGAGATAAAAAATTGGATATTTTACCTCTGAGAATTTTGAATGATGAGTTAAGGAGAATCAAGAGTGAAAATATCCAAGTATAATCTAGGAACTGTTGAATGGATTTGTTATGTAATTGAATTGGTGTAAATCATATGAAACATATATCTATATATCTTTACCTCGAGCAAGTAATTCTTGTATGTTAAATGACAATAATATAATTCAATAAAATATTTATATACAAAAGAAGTTTCATGATTAATGACTGGAGTGCTCATAATATGACCAGAAGAACTTTATACCAATAAGAATATGCGTGGAAAATTCAAATAGGAAAGTCATGGAAGTTTTCGAAACAATAGGAACTCATTGCCTCAGAAAATACATCGATTTCTTCGATTTTTCGGCTGTTCCTTGCCTGATTTCCTTTTTTTTCCTAAACGACCTCTGTATCAAGCACAGTGATTTATTTCAATTATATTAGAAATACCCAATCTAAATATAGTGATCATCAATGAATCAATGAATCAATCTAGGTATTTCGTAAAATATCTAGAGGAACCCGGAGGAACTAATTGAAAGTAATAATTATAATTTATTTCATATTCTAGGGGTATGTTAGGTTGATGGACATTGAGAATTTGGATATAAAGTTGAATCTCAACTTGCTTTCGCATGAATGGCACTTGGGAACTAATTCCTGTGTAGGTACGACAAAAATGAAGTGTTCTTTGGATGAGATACAACATTTCAAATCAGGGATGCAAGGTGATTTGCTACTTGCGATATTGAAGCTTAGCGAATAAAGCTATGAGAGCAACTGGTTCTTCAGTGATTATTCCTCGATGGTGTTTCCGATCCTAGATTTCTTGGTTTCAAACCTTCCTATTGATGACATTGATCACTGTGCAGAATTTCGTCCATTCGCTTAGAAGGAGTATGATTTCGAAGGATATGCAGAATATAGGTGAGGTATGGGTTATTTATTCAACTTGAAATTTTCTGAATATCATTCGATTTAGGGTATTTTAACATCCCGTGTCCAATCTCAACTTGATGACTGGAGAATGGGAATGATAATGTGAAATCAGACAAGATATTCAACTATGAATTTCAATTCCAATCTGCGTATTACAGTACAGAATACCCAATGTTTTATCATTGTTGATGCGAACACACAACTACCACCAACCACTTGCACGAAAGAGTGAGAATATAAATGCTCCACGGTTAGCTGATGCGAGCCATGGGCGCCGCCATATTGGCCTTGGCTGCTCTGCCCAGCGCCCTCCACTTTTCCCCCTACTCTACAGCCGGCTGTAATGTGACATGCGATAGATGGGCGAAAAAATGTAAGGCAATGTAATGAAAATTCCACTTCATTGAATCATCAAACTTCAATATCTGATTATTATAATATCTAGCCACTATGAATAATCGCTACTTATTCACATTCTATGTAACATCACGACTGTTATTACGCGGAACACACTCTGTCGCAAAGGAATATCTCAACTAATTTTTCTCAGTGAACAACCGAGTGGAAAAGTATAATTTTTTGACCGAAGCATTTACTGTACTTTTTCATATGATTCGCAATAAATTTGCTCTCAGAATCTGAACAATATCGTAGTCCCAGTCCTATCAGGATCTTATCATTAGTCAATACTGACCAACAACTCGATTCCTTGGAAAACCAGACCACTCGAAACAATTGGCGCCATCTCATAGTTGCATGCTGTATTCCTGGATTGATCGATACTCCGGAAAACTAGGGAGTCAAGGCAACTGAACATACTTCTAGCGATAGCAAATATCATGGTCTGGTTTATGGATCACCTTGCTGCATTGTCATTGCTATACTGTATCTTAGATTGAATCTGCAGTTCGCCTGACAACTCACAGAGGTCGATAGAATAGTAATCGTATGGAGTGAATGTGCGTGCACCACTAGGAAACCACACACTTTCCTCCACATCCTGACCCTTTATCGCTCCATGAACCAGTCCAACACCTCCGCGCAATCTTCAGCATTAGAATTCATGAGTTGTAGATATGTCTGAAAGTATCACGATGGAAATGAGAACTCACATACCCTGAACCACCAAATCACCATCCACTGGTGAACCATGGTACAATAAGACCTGTTCTGGGGTCGTTGCTGCGAAGCAAGCAGCATACTGTCGGTGGTGCAAGAAACCATGGCCAGAAACTAGAGCTGAATATGTTGAGGCTATAAATAGAAGCAATCAAACGACATACACGAATTGACTGACTCTCTAGAACATCGTAGGAAGGTGGGCGATCTTTCCCTCTTTCACAGATATAATCACGGTCGGTCAACAGGAATCCTGTCTATTATGCCACCACGTGCGATTTCAGATAACAAACAATCTCGGATTTCTTGGAAGTCTTGTGGGCACTATCTCTGATGCCATACCGAGACACAATTTTTCATTTGCATCCTTAGGTGAATCACTTCGTGTATATAAATATATTCACTGATTCTACCTTGCTAAGAAAAAAATTAGGGAATGTTTACAGGTACAGTATCACTTTACCTGTCATGTCAATCTCCTTCAGAAAGGGGGATTATTTGTCAAAGCGAAAGTTTCCTGCTGACTGAATTCCCGGATGAGGGATAAGAACTCGGTAAAGAAGTGGAGGAATAAACCCCCGGCAAGGCATGCCTCTAATCTGTTAAATAATATTAGGGCTCCTGTAGGATTCCGAGATGGAAGTTATATTCTATAAGCTTTCTTTCAGTTGCCGCTACAGCCAGTAGAGCCCTTCGTACTTTTTTCATGGAATGAGTGAGGAAAACAAAATCAAAACTATATGAAACACATATACACGGTGTTTTTTGAGTTCGTACCGAAAAATGATGGTACAATATATCCCTTGTAGATAAGCTCGATCAGAACTTGGAGGAAAATTGTTCTCAAATCAATTTTGTTGTTGTATTGTGTGAAAAGCGCAATCCCTGGAACAATAGAATTTCTCCATCATCAAGCAAGGAAGAAGACTATCTTCATTGACTCCACTTCGCAGAGGACCATAGCACCTTCAGGGGCAATGAATAAATGAATGAAAGAATCTACAGAACAGGAATTTATAAGAGATTAATTCAAGATGATATTTGAGGTATTCTCGAGGAAACATTTTTTTGAAAAAGGTCAACACCTTTCATCTTGAAAACACAGATAACACATGTTTATCTGAACTTTTCGTTTAACTGCGATTATCAATTCTCTGAGCAACATATTATGAGATATTGATGGGACATTGGGAGGATTAGTGGCCCTATTGTTGAATGACCCTTCATCCATGTTGATATACAGAAGGATACACATTCTGTTCGAGCAGAATCTCCAAGATTTCAAGAAAGTTTCTAATTATTGTTGTATCGATTGATAAAAGCTCAGAACTCATGGGGGCGACGATTTATATCCGGTTTTGCTGATTTGACGACATTTTCCTCTGCTTTATCAATTTCTATATTTCCATTTGGGACCTCAACCGTCTGAAACTCCTCAGAAACTTGTACTAGCGACATAGGTTTGCTTTTCGCTGATCTTGTTCAATTATTTGGAAGTCGAATCAGAGATGACTGTTGACTTCTCTTGAATTTACAGTGAGAAGAAAATTGAAATGGTTCAAGAAGAAAGGTGAATTGAAACAATTTCTTTTCCATTCCATGTTCAAAATACCCTCGGATAGGTCGTTTGAAGGTTTCTAAAAAGAATTTTCAAAACCTTCGAACAACAAAATGAATAAGGATGTTACGAATTCGTGGCTGAGCATGAGAATCTTCGTGATCATGAGAGGTGTGGGTCAGATTACTGCGGAATTGTGTCATTAATTTTTTCCACTGAATTATCAGTTTTGTCGCTTTTGCTGTGCTGTGTCTCTGGTTGATGACTGATGCTGACTGATGAGGACCCATGAATTCATGATACCTTCCATCCACCTTTCTGTTCTCGACGTGGGACTGTAGGTATATATCGAACGAAAGCTTATTGTTGGAACACTGGAATTTGGACTCTTTAAGCTTGATCGTAGCTCAATTCCCTGTTTGGATGAATACTCTTTTGAGGTAGAGGTTCATACTTCACACAGAGTTGAATCGATACAAGGTATTCATTCTTCTGATCTATAAAAGTTTCGTTGAATGATACGTTATCGAGTTTGTTGTGACACATTGAATTCATTACCGACAAAGTTTTCGTTTGGAATAAATTCATGCGGAAATTCTATACATCAAGGGAATCGAGTAATTAGGAGATGAAAGAACACATCGATAATACTCAAATGTTCTTCATTGAATCGCATTGAAGCCATTGCCTGAAGACCTGCAAAGTCGAATACACAAAGTGACAGTATATTGAATACATAAATCTAGCAAGCGGTACCTACAGAAACCCCAATGAAAATATTCTGATGATTCAAAAAATGGGGTCCATTGAAATAATCATTCATTTGGTTGTAGAAATTTGATCTACATAACAGAAATAAATCATCAAATTCGGGGCAGATCGTCGATCTGTCCTTACTATGATTATATTGAAATAATTTTCCGTTTTTCATTTTCAGAAAACAAAAACATCTGGAAGAACTGAACTACACTGACAGAATTTTGGGATTCATCAAAATTCTGAGTCGTATTCTGGGATTCAGGGTCAGAACTCTGAGACACTGTCAGAATTTTGTCATGCTCTGTCAGAATGATCATATTTTCGTTTGGACTTCGGCGCTTCCGTTCCTAATCTGGAAATCTGATCGAGATTTTTGTAACCGATAGAAGATGTAGGATATGCCACAGATAAAAACAGCACTGATATTCCATATAACGGAAGATGAATTTAGAGATGAGGAAGACAAAACTAACCGGCACTTTCCGGTTCAACGCATATCCTCAAAAGCAGAGCTGCCGTTAACCGATATTCATGTGGAGAATAAACGGAGCAACCATAATTTCTCATGCTCCATGAAACTCGATGAGGTGTTGGTAATCTGGTATTTTCTGCCGTATCATCAAATATCTCCAAAGCAAAATTTGACAATATTCATTTAATCATTCCCTAGAATCATTTTCTGAAGAAATGACGTAATGTTCGAGTTCCAAAGAGATCACCTGTAGATATCCGAAATGTCAGGGATTTCATGTGAGTTTATTCTAGTGAAATCCTCTCATTCTGTGAGAATCTCATGATATATGCTGTGAAGACTCATAGCAAACTTAACCAAGCTATAGGTAGTCTAGAATATGGATCGTCTTTCCATATCTGATGAATCTCTATAACCAGAACACTCCAAATATTATGAGGATATCTGTTCGGATATTCATGAGATAGTAAAGTGTCTACAAAAAATAATAACTAACACTCGCATTGTTATTCGGATCTGTTGTTTTGTGTTGCCTTATCAAATTTCTGTCCCATAGCAAAGAACGTGAAAAAAATTGAACTTTTTCGAATATTTCCATGAGATTATGGAGGAAATTATATACTTAGGGTGTACCAGTTACACCAGAAAATGCACATTTTTTGATAATTGTACAATATATCCATATGTCATTTTGTTGCTTCGTACTGTCTCTTGTGTGAAGTAACTCCAGGATAACTTCTCGGAGCTACATCAGTTTGGTGTCGATATCTCCGATGGATTAATACATGAAAAGAGGGAAAACGGACTTCAGGCCACACTGTATAAAACCCCTCATGAGGATGCGATTCGACAAGAATTGTATGAGCCAACACTTTCGACGTCTCAAATAGAAGATGCATTGTTCCTCAAATGATTTCAGGCTACGATGAATTGAATTCTCCATGTCAATTTGTCATTTGGATGAAATCATTCGGAATTCGGTGAGTAGTGATCACTGTCAGTATATTATTGGAACCTGCTTATGACATCCATTGGAAAATCAACCTTTCAGTTTTTTAGACAATTCAATAACTAATAGCAAAATGCGTTCGAACAGCTATGTGCAAGCAAACCAGTATAGTTTCGGAGGAAAATACAATTTGGAACAGTTACGCGAATGTTTCTAATATTCTATCATTTTGTGCATGAAATGCATATTTGTTCAGCCGAAACAATATCTGCCGGATAAGAATATGGATATATGAATCTATTGTCAACGCTGAGTTGTTCATTCAATCTCCTCATCTCTTTGTATTCACTTCATGAGATGAAGTAGATATACAGACATATAGGATATCTGTTGGTACCTAAATATTTGTACGATGATTTATTTATTGAGCGTCCATTGTTTCTATCGATATTGCCAACGGTATATTACTCATCTTCTGAGTAACTCTCAGAAGCCCTCGAAGTGCTTTCGCAAGAAGGGCTTATGCATTACGGGTATCTACAGTTTATGAAAGTGGAATCCAAACCACTGTGGGCTATTTATGTACAGAAATGTATGATATACATTGCGATTCCAGTAAATTCAAAGAAACTGCATATGCAGTACCTCAATCATCCCAGAAGAAGAATTCGGAATTCTCAAGTGACTTCAACTTTCTAGTTACAACTTGTATACAATATACGCTCTATACATGTACGGTCTGAATTGCTTTCCCAATAATACATTATATTTTACATTCGAGACAATAATTATTTGGTGATCAAATTCGATTGATGTTGGCTACTTCCAAATTGTTCTCCAATAGTCATTCGACAATAAGATCATCATCATCATCCAGTCAAAATATATATATATATATATATATATATGAAGGAGAATACATATAGAGAACAACAATGAAAGAAGTGTTTTTCCTGAGGTTGCCGTCAAATTAGAAATGGTCGAATAGAAAGACAGGAAACAGTCAATATGAGAGATGTTGAACGTCTCTATCCTATGAAGGAATTGATATTTCCAGTTCTGTCAAAATGAATAGACTCATATTTGGATTCTCAAACACCTGATTGCTGAAATGTGATATTGAATTTGTCGAGACCACATTGCCAATCGAAACGATTCCATGTGACTAATCAGTCTTAGTCACAAAATTATATTTTTTTGCAAATATATCAGTAGGAAATACCATGTATAACGGGTGTCCTCTGGTGTCACTCAATTTCTTGCTGAACGTTATCGTTCGAAGTGAACACGATTTTTTTCAAGACTCAGGCATGCATGCACTTAAACAATCACGCTATCGGGCACACTACGTGATTAAAAAATATATGTGAGTTTATTGCTTCTTTGGCAATATACTGTGATTGTATGTGGAAAGATATGTAATATAATAATGATGTTTTCGATCAGCTGTTATGATTACACAAAAATGGTGTTTGTTTATATTTTATAAAATATGGTAATACCTCTCCAAGAATTCAGATTTTCTGTAAACACATATCCTGACAAGAAATAGAGTATGTATACAATACTGAAATCTTCTCATCTATTGGACTCGAAAAAATAACAAACTTGAATGTACACTGTGTCCAAGATAAGGATGATGCTCTGCATGAAGATCTCAGAAACGCAAGTAAATACAAATTCGTTTGAATAGGAAAATTGGCTATTCAGAGAAACATTTCAACAGCTTTTGAAAATCTTCAGAATTATGTGTACTTAGTTTTCTAGTTTTTGATGAATATTAAAGAAACTAAATTTTTGAAAAATCAATTTTAGATTTGCAATCTTCATTTCGAGGGATAGAAATAACTGAGAATACGTTTTTATAGCAACTAAATTTGATATGATTCGACGTGGTGACATTGATTTCGATTTTTAATCAATGAGATATGCAAAGTTGCCACAGCCACTGATGTTGCGTTATTCAATATTCAATTGAGTAGGCTTGTGACAACATATGTCAAATTCATGTATCACTAACATCTAAGTCAATCTTGAGTTCGACTCCTGAACCAGCAACAATTTCGTAAGGTATATTGTACATCAGGCACCGTACAAGGCGGAATGTACAGAGGAATTTGGTGAGTCAAGAAGTGAAAATTCAATTTTTCATTCACATATTGAGGAAACGAACTTCACCTGAATAGTTTTCAATTTCCACTTTTGGAGATATTCAGTTTGATTTCATTCAGCTCCCGTCACTTTGAGAGTGCTCTGGCAACGCCAATGCATTCTTTCATATCCTGTTTCATCATATGATGTTTTCTCGATACTTCATGGCAGAAGCAAGTAAGAAGATACAGGGTGGCTTAATGAAAACGTAACAAGGTTTGTATTTCACTAAGAGATCAAGGAACTGACAGTGAAATAAATGACTTTATGTAATGTTGGATAGGACAGGATTCGAACAAAAAAAGGCACTTGTTAGATGAACATCGTTCTAACTACAAAATGAGAGGGAAAGAAGCGTTATTTTCCATCACTAGCCAGTTATTTTCTTGAACGTGTTTTCTCAAGAACTACTGCTTTGAATTCCAAGAACAAGGAAGCGTTGGTAAGAGATTTCGATTACCTTCAAAATGATGTATCACTTGACCCCTCATCCCATTTCAGATTCAAGGGTTGGAGAGGTTTGAAGCGAATAAGTCGAAAACATGCACAAAATATTTCCCCCTCGAAATAAAAATCGACCGGCTCGAGCGTTTTTTTTTCTGAGAACGATAACTATGTCAAATCGACCTTGTTTCGTTTTCATTGGGCCACCCAGTATTGAAATTGGCCTTGATAATTCTCTCGGAAATGAAGATATAATGAAGAATCTGAATAATATATATATATATATACATATATATATATGATGAATAATTCTCTTGAGAATGAAAACCAAAGTGATTTAAACATGTTTCAGACGAGCGTTTCACCCAAAATTGATGAAACTTGTGATAATTTCTTCACATAATATAATATTTCAACGCCCCAGCGCATTTTACTGAAGAAAGGGATGCAGCCATCGTTATGAAACGGTAGTCGGTGATAAGATATATTATCATTCACGCATATTTGCCCATTCTCATTATCATGGCAGTATGATACCAAAAGTTCTATAAAGTTGAACCCTAATTCACGAAGACCTTAATCAATCTCTAACAGAACGAAGATTATCTAGAATATTTGGATGGAGATTCGTTGGAAGCTGTATAATTCATAATTATAACTTTCATCGAAATAGTTTGGTTTGTGAAATGATAACTTGATGACCAACTAATACTCATCTATTTCATTCGAATGTTCAAGAACATGTTCATCTCTGCATAATGTGTAGGTGCACGGGGGTTATTTCAAAAGTTATCCGAATGGAACTTACAAAAAGTCAGTGGCATGAATTTTCTCATAAAAAATGTTCGTTATGAGGTACCGCTAGGGACGCCATTGGACTCAATAAGTTCAGTCAATACCAAATTACACTGAAATTGGGTGGGGGGGTATCAAAGATATTTATGACAAAACAATTTTCCTGAAGAAGGTTGACACATTGTCTCTCGAAAATGAAGCAAGTTAGGACACAGGTTTATATAGGTATGGACTGTTCGTCCTGGAATCTCTCAAAGAGTCGTCTGTTGCATCTATCTCACATATTTAACCAAGACCCTGTATATTTCGATGAATCATGAGATATTGTGACTTATCTGATGCGTGAATAATTGTGAATTTCGATCATTTATGTTCACATATTAGACGTTCGTACGGAAGGATATAGATACTCCGAATATTTTCCAAAATGACAATGAAAATCATTCAGAATGAAAATTATTCTCTTTACATTCTCGATATTCTCTCTCTTCTCTTTATATCTCATGTGTGAGGAGTGTGGTTGGCCTAGGTCTAGTTCCGATTAGACATAAGCATCTTTTTTTTGTGCTGATTTATTTATACAACCAATGGTTCGTGTTGTTTCCATACGATTTCGTAACTATAAGTGCCTATTCAATCAATACCTCTAGCGTCTATGTGAGCGAATTATACCCTTAGACGATGATGGAAGTCGAGTCAAACCTATTATGACAAAGCGAAGTACACTTCGCCGTATCAAGGGATCACCTTACAGAAGTTGAAATATACTCGTGTTTGCTTGTTGAATCAGTCGCGGTAATCCGTCTGTGATGGAATCGAAACTTCACATGTTGAGAATAAATAGGAAGGGGATTTAAACAGGACCAAATTCAATAGAAGAACATCTGCAAGAAACGCAAAACACTTCGATGGAAATTCATTGAGCTCTTTGTATTCATAACAAAAACATATTTTTCTCGATTCTCTCGAACACAGTGAGAAAATCACCTCCGAGGGAAATTCACAGAACATATCATTAGAGTCGAATCACTTCGAAAATTCATTAGGGAACTTCGATCAACACTACAAATATACTTGATACAATTCCAGTCCAATTTAATATTACTATACGATATTTCCACTCTAGTCTTGACGAACTTAGCCTATTTATGATTGATACTCCAATCACTGCTCTCATCGAGTAATTCATCCCAGTCCAAAGCTCAACACCACTAGAGCAGTGGTGGCTCCTCAGGAAAATCCATACAACGATAATGATTCGATAAACTCATATGAAATATACACAGAAACAGCTAGCATCCGTTAGTTTTTATGGGTTTCATTTTCTGAAATCGAGTAGATGATTGTGATGGACCTACAGAATGCTCCTACTCAAAAGTATTCAAGACAGACAACAAATTCGCGACTTGGCAATATCCTCTGGAAAGTAGCCTCTGACGAATGAAATTCGTGTACGAGTGATATCACGCGGTTCGCGGATGGGGAGGGAGAGGGGGCTTTGACGCTTCGACAGCTTAGAATGCTCTGACCTTCGACAATAAACGAAGAAGGAAGGACACGGATTGAATTGTTGATCTGAATATTGATATCCCGGTTTCTCGAATTAGGTTATCAATTAGGACACGATATCGGTACGATACGAGTCTACACATGCTATTCCGTATATAATATCAGATATTCCGGTGAAGGTGAAATGAAGTAAAACTTGTATCGATCATGTTTTGATAACGTTTTTCTTTTAGGTTGAATAAGGGAAATGTAGCTCACGAAGCTAATACATTTCTGAGAGAAGTTGATGAAACTAGATCCTGTGTGTTAACATACATTGTGAAAATTCTAGTGTTCTTGAGATGCATGGGTATGGTCTAGTGAAAGTTAATTTCAAAAGAAGAAATCACAAAAAAAAAATGGAGAGGAAATAGCCGTGCGCGCGTTGATGTTGATAGAAGAAAAAAGGGGGCGTATTCCGTGCAAAAAGATTCATTCGAAGCGTATCAGAGCGCTTTTCTGAGCCATTATCAGTTTACTTCTCAAATTTCTGAGATATGCAACATATGATGTGATTTCATTCCTTATAGTCTCATGGAATCACAACTCTCGATCACCCTCAATAGGTCAATCAGATAAACTGAATATTCATAGATGCTACACATATTGAGGAATATCCTAGGAATATAATTATCGACATTGCTTTCTTCAGGAATTCTGAGATTCAGAGGCAAAGTTGTTGCTTCATCGTCGAATTCTTCTATGAGCTTGTTAATGTTATAGAGACAGCTTCAATTTATCAACATGAATCAACAACACAGAATCTCAATCAAAAAAATATCTAAGAACTTCAGCAACAACGGTACTATCGAAATTTTCACATCCGACCAGCTATGGGAAGCAACTGTTATCAATGATACCAATTGCGGAATAAATCGAAATCATTCCGAAGTGAAGTTCAGATCAGAAATCAGGTGAGTAATTACCCATATAGCACTACCTGCCGTACTCATCTCTTCCGCACGCCCCAATGATATCCCTCATCCACACGTCACTTTGAGTTCTATTCAGATATAAATGCATAGAGCGAGCAACAGGTCCGCATCAAAGCAGAGTGCGTATACATAGCCCGGCTAAGAAATGACATAATAAGAGCTCTTCATCTTCCGAGAACACCTCCAAAAGTTGAAGAATGATACAAATGATCGTGTGACGGAACGAGAGGACGCGTGCGCTCACCACGCCAGCAGCATCTTATAGCCAGGTGGCGCGCTTATACATTCCCTGCTCGGATCTGGATTCTCCACCACATCCACATTCACCCCTGACTCAGTTCCGAATCGGCGGTGCTCCTGCTCTATCCTGCGCCCGATGTTCCGCACACACGGATCGACGCGCGCGGTTGTCGTGCTCTCGGAAACTTTTCCAAACTCTTCAACAAGCCAGGAACTATCCAAGGAACTCCACGTCGGCTATTCGAATAAACCATAGATATTATGCGTTGCCGATTTTAACTTTCAAACATGATGAATTCATTAACGCGATATGTGATATTAGCTATGTTATTACTGGATTATTCATCCGGATATATGTATTCCAAAGATCTTCAGATCCGACATAGAAGAACCCGTTTCATCAGAAACAGACGTCACGGTAATTATTTCCTCAAAATGCAAAAACTGTCGTCAGATTTTGGGACCGTCGCAGGTTCGGATGAATATGGGATAGTCCAACCAGTTGTGATAAACGATAACTCAACGATAAACATATCCGATGACCAAATTATAGTGAGATTGTCAGCTAGAGGTCCACATGGTCATAAAAGCGATAGAGATACGGCTGGAAAGCAGGCCGATGTCAACATAAATATAAAAGTAAATACCAACGGACCCATTCATTCAAATAACAGTTGGCAACACATCGACAGAACGGTCTTATACATGGGAGAAAAGCGAATCCTCAATAAAATTGACAGCGACAACAATGACACAGCATCGGATATAATGCAGAACGCTGGAGGCGTTAATCAATCTGGAGGATACCAGTCAAGCCAAAAGTCAACCAGAAGAGCTGAGAGTGGCCGAAGTGGTCAAGAAGACATTGTTACTCGATTTTTACGAATCGTGGAGTCCCAGCATCTGATGGGAGAAAACTGTACGGCAGGAACAGATCTGAATCTAGGAGTTGGTGTAGTGGACCGATACGCTCAAGAGCGATTTCGCGTGGAGGCTGATATTTGCGTTAACAGGGCCAATATGTTGACAAGGATATGGAAATACGCGGACCCAGAAGCTCTGAAATCGACAGACTTAATCTATGCCATGGTTTACTCTCTAGTCGAATTCAATGACGTTATTTTCGCCGCTGGCAATTGCTACGCCGAACATCAGTTCAAGGATAATTTGCTTTTTTGCGCCTATGCTTATCGGCTACCCGAAGGCAATATCCTGGTAAAGGACCTCTCGGTAGAATACGACTATCTGGGAAATACGTCTGAATGGTTCTACATCGCCAGAAAAAATGCGGAGAAAGTCATCGAAAAACAAGACCAATTCACCCACGGTAAGAATTATCTGAATACGCATTTTCTCTGGAGCTTTACAGATTTTTTTCCATCCAACACATTGAACTGTGACATTTTTGTAAATTCCAGGGCATTGGTACAATAAATGTGCAGATTTCATTGAAATATTTCTAACTGTTCTCTATAAGTCCGAATCATCAATTATCATTACAATTGTTTTCTGTCAGGCTCGAGACCTGTCGAACATCGCTATACCAAGCATCATTCCTCAATAGAACGGCAAAGTTATGGGATCCTTTGCCTAGTGAAGTCTTTCCTGATGCTTACAACCTCCAAACGTTCAAGAAAAATTCCAACACCTTCCTACTCTCCCAAAATTCCACCGCTGGCTAACACGATGTTCTTCGAACATCATAGGTTTCCCTTTCGTGTTGTCCACAGATGAAAAATACTTCTGTTCGATACATGGCTTCATGGTTGCTCTTATTTGTTGATTATTGAATATCATCATAGTTAAAGTTACTATTCGGAGACGAAAGATTATCATTGACGTATGAAATATTCCCTACCGTGATCGTTCTGACCTCGATCCCGAGACCACCACTTTATCTTCTTAACTTTTTGCTGTCTCCGAACACGAACGGGTGACACCAGGTGGAATTCGTTTGGGTTTTTGTATGCTTTTCATGTGTGTTCTTTTATCAAAACTCCACTGGAGGCTCTGCTGCGTATTCCTATCAGAACTCCTGAGCTTCGATCCAATTGGAGTATAACCAATGTCATTAACTTTTTATGTGAGCGATGATGTACAAGGCGATTCTTGATCTACGGTGAGGAACATATTGTTACCCTGACCGAATTTCTCATCATGATTCCAAATTCTTCATGAGAATACGTTGGTTATGGTTATACAGTTGAGCACTCTTGCACGATCAAATACCTAATCGAACAATAAAAGGATTGAACAATCGAACAATCGAAGAATCAAGCAGTCGAATGATCGAACAATCATCCACATTCCTTGAGAACAATAGGTGGCCAAGCATAATGTGCCTACAGTTGTGCATTAACAGAAAACAAATGCAGGATATGATTATCGATGGTAGCCATATTAGGAAGGTTCTTTTGGCCTTAGGAATTTTCTGCAATCATTTTGGCAAAAGTGTTGACTTTTCCTTGTGGTGTTGTAGCCAATGTGCTATCATCCTTGGTGGAAGAAGAAAATATGCTAGAAGTGGAACTTGTTCCAATTACCCTGGTACTGATCCGAAGATGAGGAGGGATGAGTTTTGATGAATCATAGCTTATCGATGAATAATAGAATAGAACAAGAGACAGTACATGATGTGTCACAAAATTCACTGTAATATTCACTGAATATAATCGAAACTCCAGAAATATTTCTCAGATCTGAACATTACTTTATCAATTCATGTGTGATTTGACTATAGTACTATATCATTTTTTCCTGGACACATAATTTATCACCAAGAGAAAACCATTTATACTGCGGAAAATGTTCGAAATGAATAGACATGCTCAATACATGGACCTTTTGGAATTAGATTTCATATTCAATGTTCCGTACTGGAGGATGGAATGATAAATCACTGTGTCTGAGCACACTAGAGGAAGTGTTGCGTCACGCGATTTAGAAATTTTAGGAATCAGGTTCTCGGCCCGTTTCCGTTAACACCGTATAATAATAATATATTTCATAAATATAAATGTCAGAGGGTGTTATCGTCAGCTTTTCCGATGACACTGTGCAATATTTTATTGAAATCCATACTGGAGCGAGCTGAAAAAGGTGAGAAAAGGTCGTTTCAGAATTATACCCACATTTCTCAGGAATGAAACATCAGAAAGATGGTATTCCTAACCAATCGTATCATTTATGCTTTGTTGTATCATGACATCCTGAACTTTATTGAGACATACATGTCTGGAAAGACTCATTTGTGTTCGAAAACCCGTGTAATTATATGCATAGAAATTGTTGCGGATCAGAGTGAGACAAAATAATCACAATGTTGTCAATTCGTGAAGTACCAAGAGATCTCGTCATTATCAACTTCTATTGGCAGGATCGATATAATGAGCGTTTCACGAAATTCTAAATGAATCTTCAGGAAGCAGAGATTATAATAACAGCCACAATATCCTATGGAATTATTATTCATGAGAAAAAATAGAACAGCAAGGCGTAGAGACATGCCAGCAAATGCTGGCTGCTTTTCTACTAGGAATCACCGTTCCGTATAAAGAACCATTTTTTTCAATAACATATTCAAATTTTGTACGATTTCACCGATTCGCATCCTTGAAAAGATGAACACTAGTCAACACGATCCGAGCAGTAGGAGTAGTTTTATCAACAGTAAAAACACAAGAGCTTTTTTTTATCCTTAAAAGAAAATCTCGAGTATTTTTTGGCAAGATAAATCAACGACTCATGTTGTAATGGTTCAGTATCAATTATCAACAATGCTCAAATAACTGACAGGGCAGACATTAAAGTGACGTAAGCATACTAGATGTGGACGCCTAAGAGGGACAGGCGTTTTTATCGGTGATAAAAAACGATTTCTTATCGCTGTCAAAATGACGAAACAGTCGTCTTCAAATGACACATTTCATACAGGAGTTAATTTATCAGCACAAAAAATGCAAAACCTCCGACCACTCTCTCGCTCCTTATAAATCTCCAGCTTGAAATTGGTTCCAGCGTTCCAGATAATGATGATCACTTTCTGTCAGTGATTAAACATGTTCCGTTGACTCATCACAACTTTCAGTTCATGAGCGTTCCACATTTTTCACCAGCGTTAGTCAATTCAACAGAGTTGCACTGTGAATGATTCTTCCACACAGAGCGCTCATTGGGTCGTGAGGGGATCGTCACTACTGCCATTTTTGAGTGCAAACAGCGGAGGTCTAATTTGATTATTTCAATCAATCACCTATAGTTCTATGATCATCGTAAGATATTCTGGATCCTCTATTATTCTTCCGTGATCAAATGAGTGCATGAGCTATCCTGTGTACTCTTCTGAACGTCATCCAGCAGGGAATCAGATTCATTTTCGTGGTCGGATATAGCGCAACCCTGATGAATTTGATGACTCTGATCTCCAAAAGATCTTACGTCCGCCGAATAGTGGAGTCCAACTATCGATGCCGATTCCCCACCACCCTGTGGCTCAACCCCAAGACTCATGAATTATAGTGATATGTTATCATTCAACGTTGGAGAGGATGAATGGATAAATAGTGATATGTCATATCACCATTGATTTGAAAGCATTTATCATATAAAAATCTCCCCACATTCAAATCATCACTATTCATACATTTTTCAATCCATCAGAAATGGTGGTGGATTAGGCGACTCCCTACTCGGTTACTACTTCGGTTACTAACGGATATGTGACATCAATGAGATGAAGAGATCGACAAAGGAGATTATTGTTCGCGACTGGCAAGTGCTCTATGGCAACGCTGATCCAATATTCAATTGAACTGTGTCGTATTTTGACTCGCGATAATCTATACCAATGGTTTTCCTCACAGAAAATCAGTAGTTCTTCTAGAAGTATTCAATGCAAGATGATATGATGCATGAATCAGGAAACATTAGGGATGATCAGTATGACGCAAATGTACATTGAAATACTTGGAAGATAGTCTACTCAACAAATACACTGAATTTAAAACCCTGATGAAAGCTGAATATCTCGAAATCATTCCCCACTGGCTATAAAAGCCTTCTTTGTAGCATTATGGAGAGTGTGTCACTCCGAATATGTGTACTATAGTTTCCCGTGCAGAATTCATTTTCAGAGAGATTTCGGGCCAGATGATAAGGTAATTCCAATTCACATGAATGTATTTTATGTTATGGAAGGAAAAGAATAGAAAACCATCGGAGATTTGTCTTCTTGCTGTATAATCATCCATCATTCGAATTATGGAGGCATGTTACAGCTGTTCAACTTAATTTCATTGGGATACGAAGTTCGTATTCGAATTCTGTCGCGGAACAGTAGAGATTCAAAAAAATATATATTCAGAATATTATTTCCAATGATGTGAACTGCGAGAACAATCTCGATTCTCTATTGGCTACAACACATTTTTTTTATTCATGGTTATCAATATGCCTGAAGAATTGATGCATAATCTACTGACACTATAATTCATCAGATCATCATTGAATGCTGAATTGGAAAATCGAATAACATGAGTTCATTGCCAATGATGGATGAGTGATGAAGGCAACAGAATGAATAGTTCAGATGACTCAGATAATCCAGACAGAGTGGCTGTCATCGGATACATTGAGTCACAAAAAATCACTAGAGTCACAAAAAATCACTAGGTACCTGTATAGAGAGGATTCAGCTTTGTTCCAAATAGAGTGGACAAAAATGATTTTTGCAATTGTTGGGAACGTATCCAGTCACATTGATGTATCCTGAAGTCCTTCCTGGAGCTCACGACCTCCAAACTTTCGAGAAAAATGACAATACCTCATTTCTCACCCAACATCCTACCACTGGCCAACTCGATGTTCCTCGAACATTATAGGGTTCATTTTCGTGTTGTCGACTGATAAGGAAAAAACTCGCGTCGAGGATTTTTCGACAATAGTCGAATTCTTCAGTTAACCCACTGTATACAGAGAGAGATAGAGAGAGCATTTTTGTGATGTGAAAATGAGAACTAGTCGTTAAAAGTCCTGTATCTTATCTGAATGTGAGATCTCACCCATATTTCGAAAAATAATGAGGTAGTTTTCGATTTGTTACTTACACACCATATCTTGTACATACTTCACGCTGAAAGGTGTCAAGTCTGTACCCACCCATAGTGCTAAATCTGAAAAACACAAATTCCGGTACTCAACACCGTCTGGTTGTGTGTGTCTCCATCAGACCAGATTTATTCCCAACGCAACTAACGTTGGCATTATGTTCACCTCGGTTAATTTTTCTATCGCATATTTCTCATCCTTCATCAATCTCATCTCATCAATGTCGAGCAGAATATCACTATTTATAAAAATAGAATATCGCGATATTCTGAAGTAGGCGCTAATAGATAGAAATACATCTAAAGTGCATTTAATTTGGAAGAGTTAGTTCCTTAGGTAGGTATCTAGTGTTGTCATTCTGATCTTATAGTGGATTTTTTTGATTATTATAGGAGGAAAATTGATTGATAATGGAATATTCAATGAAATTTTGAATGATAACCCAGGGAATTCTGACCTTCCGCGAACTTGAATTTTGCGATGTATCAAGTCGTTTGCTGGAATCGGTCTCTGCATGTCACTAGCTTCCTTAATGTTCTGTAGTATTATTGGCTCATTTTTGGTGATTGCAGCTGGAACCTTTGCGAAGAATTTCTGTAGCATTGTGTTTCCATAAGGGAACAAAATAATGACCATTTTTGTTCCTGGAAGATCTAGTTTCTAGTTCTGCTCCATCTTCAAATTGGTTCCCAACAATTCAATTCAGTTCTCGCGAATATTTTGGATCGTTCCAAATGTAGTTATACTGGAATTGGTCTATTTTATTTTCCAACAGGTCATCATAGTTGAAAGGTAATTTTAATGAAATGATGGTTCATTTCATCACGAAATGCAGTATTTTGGAAAACAGCAAGGGTTTTCGAAGTAGTAACTGAATATAATTGCTAGAGACGAGTAATCGAAGAAATGGCCCATATCACCTGTTCATCACGAATGAAGCTTGATGAAATCTCGTTCAGATGAACGATGACGATATGACAGTAGAGATCCAGTTCCTCCAAATGATACAGTAGGAAGAAAAATTGGTTGTCGTTACTAGAATATAATCACTACAACAACATCATATTACGATAGAAGACAGCTAAGTTAGATTGTTGAAGTAATTTATTTCGATCTTCACAAACGTCTACAATTCTCAAATGAACAGTTTATAGTTTCCATAACTCACCTCGCCTTTCCACACAATTGAGGAGACAAAAAATTGATGATGGAATGATACACAGCAAATCGCAATATTTTGCTTCGGTGTTTCCTGAACTTCCCCGAATCGGTCCGAATGATCCAGCTATTCATTTCATGAGAAGCAGAATGAATTCCATATCAACTAACTCGAAATGTCGCATAGTCCGGGCCACGTTCTATATAGGTTTGGTTTCATATAACCTAACAGAGTTTGTATACTAGTGGAAATACTGATGCATTCCGCCTGAATCAATTCCCAGTAAAATTGCTGGGATGTGACAGTTTACATGATAAAGGGAAGCCTTCGTGTCGTTATGTTGATCCCTTTCCCGAAATTACGGATTAGCTTGGGCAGATATCAGTTTTTGTACTGAAATCTACTAAACTGGCACAATCTTGGCATAGTGGAGTTTTACAGCGGTAAAAACCCATCAGCATACGGAGTGTTGGCATTAGATGAGAGCAATGGCTGATGGCTCAATTGGCCGGTGTGCGAGAATGCTCATAACAACTGAGTTATAAAGAATGCTCTGAATTCTTGTACATATACCCACATAGCAAAATCATAACTGTAGAATATTTTTGAACGTTTATATTAGGATATTGCGATTATATCACTAGCATATGCTCATAATATGCTCATAATATGCTAGGTATATTTTTTGGTCCGCAGAAAGCATATGCTACGTATATGCTTGTTAATGTTAATATACTCTGAGACTTCCCCATCCCGAGAATAGCATATTCTATATACAGGATGATTCATAGTGGATGACACATTAGACGTTTCACTTCCAGAATTCGGAAGATATGCGGACAATATCTACCCAACTGGAATATTTTCTGAAATCTGGTGTTGCCGCTTCTATTGGAAAGCTGTAGTAACTTTGATATTCCAAATGAAACACCATGTATTCAATATCATTCTCAGAATGTCCATCAGTTTCCTGTAACTGTTCCTCATACTCCAAAATTCTCTCTCGCAAATACTGCAGACGATATTCGATAGATTATATTATAATGAGATTGACAAAATTGATACCTGACTTATCAAAGTATTGAAATAATAAGTTGAAATTGGCTTCTCGAAAAGTTTGCATCACGGCGGCTGTGATTCGATTAGTGAATGAATTGTTTCCAGGTGAACACCATGTTTATGCGAATGATGAGGCTGTGGTGAAAAATGAAGTTCTCTTTTTCGATTGCAATGTTCCTTGTAAACAAGCTCAAACACATTTCTCGCCGTCAAGCATCATTTTGAACTGAAGGGAACAATTATACAAATGAAAGCAGTAGGATAAGTCATTTCCACGAGTGCAGCCCAGAGCAATTCATCATGCAAATGAGGATAGTGAACTTCAGTCATTTACCCGACTGCTCTGGAATTCATCGATTCTCAGAACTAATGATCAATTCACAGGGTGATGCTTTGAATTGCGAATTGTACCCACTCTGAGTATTTCTTGAACACGCGACTTTCCATCGCCTGACAAGTTCCGAGTGGAAACAATGCTCAGGACTGAAAATAAAGTGAGATCAATTTCGACCTATACGAAACCGAGAAATGAAAAACAATCATCAAAAACTATGTATTTGTAGAAAACAGTTCACAGGCCTCTGTCAGTAAGGATGAAAGAACATTATGGAGGAAAGATACCGACCAGGAAAATGAGACAACAACCAAAAACGAAGAATCTAAAAATATGCTCACAATCTTCGGAACAGAGACAATATTGCTTCTTGTTCAGTTGAAACAGGTGGAACTTGACATCCTCTTCTTGAAACTGAATGTGAAAATGGTTATTCCAATATCAATTAATGTTGAAACCGGAATTCTTCTGTCTGACAACTTGTGACTTTTCAGTGTCAGAAACCACAAAACATCGAGGAGAAGTCCAAGGCCTATTATACAAAACATCGGGAAGTCCAAGGCCTATAATATTCACAGGAGTTATGTTTGAGGATTCCATATCATCATTAGTGCTATCATTATTAGTATCATCATGATTATTATCGATCTCATTTTTATTAGTATTATCATTAGAATATAAAGAAGAAACGACAACATATTTTTTCAGATTACGTCATTAAGTCTGTTTTAGGACAATTCATAATCAACATTCTCAACGATTATTGAAATGAGATAACATGGTTCTATCGTGCTGCTATGATGTCTATTTCATCAAAAATCATGGAGCTACCTTCTCTCCTGATATACGATGTTGCTATGCAATTGCAATCTGTTCCACAATCAAACCTATTTCCGAACTCAATACACATTTTCGGTTGCCAATTTAGTATCGGAAGTGACCGCAACAGATTTATGAATGAAACTTCGTGTCTATTTTTATATGTTCCATAATGATTATTCGAGTGAGAAAGCATGTCAGTCGTGTCGAGAATTCAACAATTCTTCTGATAGTGTCTAGGTGTTTCTCACCTGCAGTCATTTCATAAAAGAGGATTTTTCTATCCACTCATTCACTCAAATAGAAGTCTGAGGTATCGCTTCATAACGTTCTTCGATTGGATGTTCATCGTTATATCATGAATATTTGATATGCCACTCAGATTAGAAGTTGTAAGAAATGATGTGTAACTATATTTCGACTATGGTTTGGATGAATCAGAATCAACAAGAACCCAGACTTATCAAGAATATGGATATGATTCTAATCCCTTTCCAGGATTATTTCCAGTAAAGAATTATTATTGATCTGACTGCTCAAACCAAGTGAGTTGTAATTTTCTTCCATATCAATTCTATGAAATTAATTGAGATACTTATATAGATTGATAGAAATTGGTACATAGATATGGTTCCCAACCTGAAAATACAGAAACCTGGGATAAATGATTGCTGGTGCCACTCCATATTATACGAATGAAGAAGTCGAATCCACCATCATTGCTTATCGTTGGTTGACACCAAATCATCTTTTTTGGTGTCTTGGTATCGAACAGCGTTGAAAGTGATAAAAATTATTGGCAACGAATTCATCACAGGAAATACCAACTTTTCGCAAAAGTCAGAACGATTCGGAACTGATGAGTAGTCACCCGGTATATCAACAGGTTCAAGAACTGAACTGGAGTAGTCCGAATTCGACTTGGCCATGCCATAAAGATTGGACTTCAATCATAATTCGAAAGTTCATACCTCCAGTTGCTGGCGCCGATAGAGACAAGTTCTGAAACTTCCCCAACTCGAACTCTTTATTCCGTCATGTTATATCGGAAATGGCGTCCTAACAGATTCAGATCATTCAAGGAAATTCGATTTTTCTCCTTCTCCTCCGAGGGGATTTCATCACATGGAATCATCATTCAACGGCATTTTTCGTTCGATAACTCGAATGCTTCATTTTCGAACACAAATCAGAGTATTATTCAAAGACACCAATAAACCTGTGATGTTCTTCGAGTTTTATCAACGCTGTGAAACTACTCGAACAAACGAAAATGATATTATGTATGCATATATATATATATATATATATATATATATATATATAGAGAGAGAGAGACATCTTAATCCGTGGTTCTTTTCAATTTCCTATCAAGGATAAATATGAATGGAAATCTGAGTATAAGAAATATCAGACGGTATAGACGATGATCAGACAAGTGTTCCATATCCATGATGATTTTTTATCTCCAAACATCACTCGAATGATTGAAGAAACGACTCAGATCCCTGCAAATATCCTCCAATATTCCTCGAAATATCCAATACATTCATGAGGGATCTAGACAAAATGTTATTCATATTGAAGTATGCATGCACATGATACGAATCTACAAAATTCCTATTCCCCGATTGTCCATTTCAAGAGTATTCGCAATCTTTCGCAATGGCGAGATTCCAGGATTGAACATAACAAAAAAGTACATCATTATCTTGCTGCAGATGAAATAACGATAGAAATCTATTTCTTTCCGAGGCAATATGGAACTCCAGATTCCAGCAATGTTTCTCTATCTCCAGATGGCGGATTCAACTGACAATGATTAGAGATCGAATGGTTCGTGTTTCCAGCACTTCCTGTCTCAACAAGTATCTCGAGGAAATTGTTATCCCATAATGAACATAACTACTCTAGAAAATATACGAACTGAGGAAATCACTTTCATTCATTTTCAGAAATATCCTTGTTCGCGTTGCGAAAAGAGGCAAATCAGATTCCGTTCCATCGGAATATACACTGAGAAAACTGGTCAACTAGGTCGCTCACTTGGCATTTTTTCAGTACTGGTAATGAAAATCATTCAGGATATTTCGCGGTGATATATATGCATTTTTTCTTCATTTAGCAATGATAATAATCATTACTACGACATCTATTCGGATAATCAAAGTTTCCTCTTTGCGATAACCTCATTTTTGATTCATCAAAAATAGCTGTTCATTTGTCACAACTGGTATGGAATTCATCAAGAATCCACTTATTCCAGTGAGAAAGTCGTCCAACGTTGTTCAGAAATTTTGTGTCTCCCCTCCTCGTTTGATACATACTCATATATTCAAAAGTGTGGAGGTTGTTTGAGTCAAAAATATTCCAAGAAAGAGCTAGCCACAGGATGAATAGAATGGATAATTGAGAACCTTCAGTTCCAAATTGTCAATTTGATAGTTGTGATATAACTATGGAATAGCGAGAAGTATTATTTCCGTGATCAAATGCTCATCAATGGTGTCTATGCATATTTTCACGTCAGAATAATGATGAAAAGGCAATGGTCTCATGGAAGTTGGAAGAAAGAATACTTATACCTACCACGATATATTAAAACGGTTGCGTCTACTAGCTTGTACAACGCTTATATCAAAGTTTAGAAATGTTTTCTTCCATCAATACTTTAGAAGAATTCGTCGAATTCGTCGTTCGAACTGTTTTTACCTATAATGAATATTTCGAATGGATATGGATTTCCATTTGTGAAGTCACATGAAATAGTAAATGAAGTAGTTGAATGGAGTGGTGTACGAAGGTCTATAACATCGTGATTCAGAGCTAGAGGGTGATAACTTTTTGAATGAAATTCGATGTGAATTAGTAGTATACACATACATACTTGAACCCACATCACGAATCGGCAGTCTTCGAGTCTTAAGGTCGATGTTTCCATGATTGGCGTGTTCTTCAATTCTTCTCCAAAACTATCATTCTTCATTTTTCTCAGATGATATGCTTACTGTTCTTTCTAGGAGTATGCCCTGGCACTGTAACACCCAGTCTGCCATGCATGCACTCAATAGTGATTTGTCTACTCGCGTTCACTTTGTATCGTTATGACAAAAAGTCGCAAGAAACTTCTTATCGACACGAATTGATATTGAATTTTGTTCGTTTTCGAAAGCAACGTATTCACAAAGAATCAGTTATTTGCAGCTGAAATTTTTCTTGCACATGTTTTCCAGTGTTTCGCGATATCTTGATGAATGATGAGTTACATTGTATGCAGACTGATTTTGAGTCTATCAGAAAATTCATCACATGATCGGTGAGCATTCGGAATCCAATTTCTATGACTGTAAAATGTATTCCATTCATTTGATGCCTCGGCCTCTGATCCTTAGGCTAGAAGAAATCGATTGTCCTACTTGGGTGTGAAAAAAAGAAACAGACTGATAGAATTGACATCAATTTGGGCAGTCATGGAAGCCAGACATTAATTTAACAATCCCTAGATTAGAGCCATTACTCAACAAAGTACCTTGGGTGTCGTTTCATCCTCAAATCCAACTTCTCTACATTGCCCCAATTAAATGAAGTTGTGAACAGCGACAAAGCGTCTGAAATAAATGGAGGATAGAACCGAATGCTAATAAAGATCGAATGTTTGATGACCGTTCCCAGAGAGGTATAGAAATATCTAAGTGATTCACTATATACAATAGAGTTTAACCAATGTATAGGAATCCACAGTATTCAGGCGCATACCTCTACTATTTTGAAACAACCAGAATTCAGTATTTGTTTATATACCTCTGTACCACTTTAGTCAGCACAGAAACATTTCATTGCAGGTTTTTGAATCCTGGAATAACATTGATGATATTCAATATTCATCGAGATGTTCCACGAGCAGTTGAATTTTCGGAATAGAATCAAAATTGAACTTCGTCTGCGCATTGTAAGAAGTATGAGATTTCGCTCAGATCATTGAAAAAGTTCAAACTGGTTCCTCGAAAAATATGTTGCACAAAAGATTTGTGTTTCTTGATTGCATATCTCAATATCGACGGAACAATCGCAAAGGTACCGAATCGTGATAGAATTCTTCCAAATAATCAAGTTTCCACCATGTTTCTAGTTTCTAGTTTCTAGTCAGTAGGCTCATGAAAGGAAAAATTCCTCCTACAGACATTGATGTATCTTTTACCGTTTCGAGAGGCCCCTTTGGTATACCTTCACTTATTTGAGACACAGTGTTTATAATTCATATATAAAGTTGTATTCCTCTCAAGTTCCATCATAGTTCATCTCACAATTATTATATCAGATTCTGTTGAAATTTTCAATATGATTCAGCAATCGAATGATGTTTCACACCTCTGAACTAACTAGTTGCCACACGGTATGAAGGAAATATCTGTGTCTCTAAGTATCCTGCAAATATCCAGAATGACAGTTTGAACATTGCTGTCGGACATGAATCATTCAACTTCTGACTCTCATATCATTGGTTTGAATTCACCATCGCTGAAGTGTTCGAATATGTTATTCGTTCATGAATATAAATCATGAGAACATTGCATTGATAAATCGATTGATGGCAGTTGACTACACCAGGTTTCTCTTCCATCAGTGCTGTCAGGCCATATGTCATATGTCAAATGATCGCAAATATGGCATTCACCGTTTTCGTGTGGATACTTCTGAATGTTCATTCATTCATTCTATCTCGTAAGACAATTGTCACATGACATCTTATAGTATTTCCAACCTCATACCCCATCTCAAATTCACAAAAGAAGGAATACAAATACTCAACAACCATAATATATCTGATGAATGAGGCCATTGTCTATTATAGCCGAATGAACAGATCGAAATAGTCGAAATTCGTCCTAAGATTACCAAACGTATCTATTCCATAGTGTATCTAATTAGATCCCTACTATAATTGGATAAGTTCAGTGTGTAAGTCTTCGGAATCCATCCGACCTTCAGGATTCCCTAATGAAATAACATCATATATACGTTGATATTGAAATGGAGAGTATCATAATCATGCCATCTGTTGATGGTGCTCAAACTTACATTGAGAATACAAGTGTAATGTTATGTAATATGCAGTTCAATGAAGTTTTATTCATTCATTTCTTATGATTCATTCATTGTTACTGCTCATCGGATCAATTTTTGGTCTGATATTCTGGCAGCGTGAATTTTGTCGACGTATTCTAGATCTGATCCTTTTGGGCATTTCGAATTCTAGCATTAACCCCAACAAAACACAAACCTTGCAGGTTTTGGAAGCCAATACTGAAGAAGGGATCACCAATTCGGTCCCAGATGTTGTTGCAAAAATCAAAAAAATGCCGTGGAACGAGTACAAATCCACTCAGAACACCACATTTGAAAGAAAATTTTTTTTTCGGAACAGTACTTTTGCTCCACCAGAATATGAAAGTAGGTTTGTTATCAGTGATATGGTGTTCAGAAATAGAGTTCTACTGTCAACATATCGATATAGCGACCGTCATAGGCCACAGTTTTGTCTACAAGCGTTTCATCTTAGTTTTGCTTTGTCGTTTTTTCCAGGTACTATCTGATCTCTCAGCATAATCGACTTTTGATCTTAGCTGCTCCATTCTTCGTTTCTATCAACACAAAGGCCTTCTGCTAATTGCATACGTCAATTTGAGAGCAGCACTGTTGATTGAAACGTGGAGGTCACCCCAAACTCGAAGCTCCCGTAGTTGATTTCGAATCGCGAATTGCATTAATAATTCGATTGATGGCAGTGGACTACACCAGTTTCCTTCTTCATCAGTGCTATCAGTCCACAGTCGGATGATCACGAAGATGGCCTCCACAGTTTTCGTGTGGATACTTCTGAATGTTCATAGGGCAACGAAACATGGTCTTCATGAACTGTTGTGTCATCTTCATTCTATCTCATGAGACAATTCACATTTGACATTTGAAAGTATTGCCAACCTTATACCTCATCCCAAATTCATGGAAAAGGAAAATATGAAAACTTAACGACCATAATGTATCTGATGTCATTGTCCATTATGGCCGAATGAACACATCGAAACAGTCGAAATTTGTCCTGAGATTACCAAACATATCAATTCCATAATTTGTCTGATTATATCCCTACTATAATTGGATGAGTTGAATTCAGTGTATAAGTCTTCGGAATCCATGCGAATTTGAGGATTCACTAATCAAATTATATCATATATACGTATGATATACTAAGCTATATACTTAGGTATTCTGAAGTGCTTGATGAGTGATTTTTTGGAAAAAAAATTGGAAACTGAATAAACTGAAAACTGCCATCTCCTGAAATGAGAATCAAACACTTATATGATTAATAAAATGCCCATACAGAACGATAATAGGGTAAGGGGTTGCTCATATAAAAATATTTAGCAGATATGTAGAAGGACTCATTCAATTCCTGATGTGGTTTCATGAGGTTCACAGGGCGTCATTTCATTTATTGATTTTCCTTCTAGTCTCACGATCGTGAAGTCCGACCACTGAGAGGTGGGGTGAAAGTAATGTCATGAAAGTAATGTGCCCTAATGGCGTCATATGTAACTATCCTTTGAAATGGATGAAAATAATTCTTCCTGACCAACATTCCACCGTAGTCTAACACGATTTTCCCCGAACAATATAGGATTTCCTCTCGTGTTGTCGAGAGATGAAATATAGAGTTCGAATTAATCACTTTTCACAATTAATTCATTGTTACTGCTCATTTGACCAATTTTTGAGGTGTTGTTTTCGCAGCCTGAATTTTATCGTCGTTTTCTATATCGTCGTTTGGGGCACTTCGAAATCTAGCATTCACCCCAACGGAACACAAACCTTGCAGGTCTTGAAAGCCAACATTGAAGAAGAAAGCACCAATTCGGGGCCAGATGCAATAACTGGGCATGTGCACAACATAGTCTTGAGGAAAAAAGTCAAAACGTGTCAGTCACTTAGGGTGAGAGTAACATGAAAATGGGTACTGCATACGATTTCTAGACACGAGAGACTACTCACTGATTGGTATTGACAATTTTGATTTTTTTCTCCGTTCTAAATTGTTACAGCTTGAACGTGATGCTGTCGATTGCATTTATTATAGGACTATCCATAGAATACTTGTGCTGAAAGCTGGTATAGTACATCTCCCACAATATCTGAGACCACAATGTTGAGCTTCAATAATATTTGAATCTGGGTGTTATTCAACACCCTCATTGGTTTTCCTGGGTGATTGGGATATGCAAAATAGTTCGGGCAATGACTCCACAAGTTCAATTGGTTCTTCAGATAGTAGTAGTAGAATCGGAAATACGAGTATCTCATCGTCCAGAACGAACAATGCCGTCACCTGAAGTTTTCATTCACGAACATCATCACAGAAATGTCAGTTCGTATCAGTGTGGACACCTCCATTCTGCTACTTATTTATCGCGAGACGTGATCAATAATGCTCCCATTACGTTCAGAAAGAGATATGTATTTGACTTCCTCGTATGATGAAACCGAATGGATTTGTCGAAATAAACCTCTTCAAAATATATATCTTTCCCCATGTTGGCCTTCAGCCTATTAGAGTAAGAAGTTCCTTACCTAAGCCGCTTCATCTTTCGACTTCGCTTGATTAGTCAATAAGGACAGCATTTCCTTTATTCCTTTCGCAATCGGAACGGCTGCTCAGAGTTTACTTAATGAGTTCAAATTATAGTACGGGCATGAGTGTTTCGAAATTATCTGGAAGATTTTAGCACTTTGAAGATCATATTGAGGAATAATCAAATTGAAGATGATGATTCATCGACTGGAAGGTTTTGATGACTAACGTATTAGCGGAGTGTTGAACACATGGGAAGGAATGTATACAGGGTGACCCAATGAAAACGAATTAAGGTATGCATTTTACTGAGAGATCTAGGAACTGACATTGAAATAAATGATTATTTATGTAATGTTGAATGAGATAGGATTAAAAAAAAAACACACACACATGAGGTACTCCTGAGATGAACATCGTTCTAACTACAATGATGTATCACTTGAACCCTTATCCAATTCGAGATCCAAGGGTTGGAGCTCACCCCTCCGAGGGGTTTGAAGTGAAAAAGTTGAGAACATGCGCGAAATATTTTCCCCTCGAAATAAAAATCGACCGGTTCGAGCATTTTTTTTTCTGAGAACGGTACACTTTTTTGTTACGTACAGTAGTTCTCGATGACGAAGACGTTCATCAAAATAATCGGCTAGTGATGGGAAGTAATATGATATCTCCCTTTGATTATTATATATCTCATTCTGTAGTGAGAACGATGTTCATCTAAAAAGTGCCTAATGTTTTTCTTAAATCCTCTCCTATACAACATTACATAAAGAATCATTCATTTTAAGGTCAGTTCCTTAATCTCTCAGTAAAATGCACACCTTGTTTCGTTTTCATAGGGCCACCCTGTATACAATTCCTGTACTCTACGTTTCTGCACTCGCCGCTATGCGATTTGTGGTGGACGTCTATTTGTGCAACAACATTTGGGAAACTCCTTCCAACATGTTACATGTTCAATTGTCTGTATCCCTTCACCCAATGAGGCTACCCCTATGGAAAATTTAGGTAGGAAGTTGGGTCAGAACGTAGAACAGAGAAATGTTCATACCACAATCCAGGTAGATCGATAGTGGGTGTACGTGTTACCAATGAAAGTGCACTCTGGAATGTGGTGAAATTATATCGCGATTCACCACAAGTTCTCGCCTGGTGATTATGCCAAACAGGCGGTTATCCACCCGTTGAATGCGTTCTATCATTTCCCGTGGAAGCTTGCATGCTGTGAATGATCGTCATGGCTAACACTATTCCTGAGTAATTGGGAAACGTTTGTTGTCGATGAAATCCGCAGGCACCTGATGCGTCCAAAAGTATCCGCCTAACTACGAACACTATTATGAAATCAAATGTGAATACACATTCCTGTGAAATACTCCAATAAAACAATGCTGCGTAGTCGAGCCGGATTCCCTCGAATTATGAGTACATAGAACAGAACAGAGGGATTCGACATTGTGATCATATTGAAAAGAATACCGCTTTTTTCAATAGGAGCTGGTGGAGCATGAACAATTCCATGTGATTGAGCCCCTACAATTCCTTGATATAAAGCCATTGTTTATTTTCGGAACTCTTTTGATTTCCTGGAATATGGTAATTGTGAACTGTTATCAGTCAATTGGGTGTGTGCTCGAATACAGTGGATGAACTGGAGTATATATTTGCACGACAGATCTCAAAATACTGGTGCGGTAGGCATATAATATCTGATGCACCAGGATACCTATAGGAACACATTGAGACTATTCGATGTTTGAAGTTCTCATTACATAGCCTCGAATTTTTTCGTCCATCTATAGCTTGTCGTGTTACAACCAGCCGCAGAGTTGGGGTGAAGCGAAAGGCGGTCGGCAGAGCTGGCAAGCAGGACCTACTCTATCTTACCAGGCTAGAGCATCGATTTGGTGACGTCACACTAGTAGCGACCAAATCGAGGCAGTGGAAATGGCTGGGGAAAACGGGTTATAGTTGAAAAAAAATTGATGATATAAAATTTGTATGACTATGATAATACGACATGATTATATGATATATATAATATGACTATATTCGATTTCCCAATTCACAGAAAAAAATCAACTCTATGCAGACTCCTCATAGTGTCTGAAGTGACTCTGATTCCTGCTGAAGATTCTGTGAATGTGACAATTACAAGTCAATACTCCAATTCGAATAAAATAATGATAATTACTTCTATAGTATAACTGATGCTGAAGTTCTGACGCCTCCCCTGCTCTACCTGATGCTGTCACAAATTTTGTTGGGGGAAATTTCATCGCCCATACATTGAAATCATACACTTTCACTTCATCTCAAAGGGTTCAAGCAGCGTTTATGTCTAAAGGTTATCCGAAAAATTCAGGAATAATCGGCGAAACCTAAACGAAACTATTTTTCAACCCATGTTCTCTCGAAGTTTGTTTCCCTAGTCTTGGTCGTGGGAGCCACTGGTGAATTTTTGGCATGACACACCCTGGATGAACTATACGAGAAACAACGATCGAAAATCGAAATTCTTGAGGTATACAGTTTTCAATTGAACAATCAGGCAGTGATATAAACAGTGGATTCGTTTGGCGGAGCGATATGTATTTTGATTTCTTGAAAGATATTCTCTTATTCGTCACATAATACTAACAATCACATCGCGATAATTTGGGGTGAATGGAAATGAATTGATGTCTGATGATCTTATCGAGGAAGAACAATTTGGATGACATTCCTTCACCACAACGGATCAATTGATTGCCTTTTTCAGTGGAAAAAATTCGAACAAATATTTTGGAAATTCCGGTCGAGGTAATTCGTCAAATGATTCACAAATATGGAGAGTTTTAATTCCACCAAAGTGTTTTCAAAGTGAATGGTGATGTAACTTCGATGATTGGTGATCGAACAGACTCTGTATACTCTTCCAATAACGAATTGGAAATTGGAAAACATCAATCTCCATTATATTCTATATTAACTTGGGAATGTCCAATAACCGCGGAACAAATTGAATTTGATGTTCCACGAATTGAGGAGGGTATGTTTCAATAGTTTCAATTTTGTAAAAAACATTTGTTGTCACCTTTTTTCGTGGAAATGGTTGGAATTTCTCCGTACACGACTAGGGCACAGCGTATGGGAATGCGGAGAGCCTTTAATTAAGGAAGTTCGACTTGAATTATTCCAAATGAAACGGAATTGACGGGAAAAGTTCATAGGAAGTAGGAAGACCCAAGTTTCCACAGATTGGACGAGCTTTGCGAGAAGTTGGGTTATGCTCAGTTCACGATAATAATGAGATATATCGAATAACATCTTCTGTACATGTGTAGTTGTGATGTTGAAATGATGAATATGCAACAGTGGAGATATTCATTGCATTATTGTCCTAATTGACAAAATTATGAGATCCATCTCGTCACGTTAGTTCTCAAATGCAACATGCCAATATTTTCAAAGGACTTGCTGGCCCTTCTGAGTTCAACAATGAGTTTGATCTCTTCTATGAGTGAATCGGTGGACACTGAATATTTGAGATATCTAATACTTTAAACGGTTGAACGTCGGCACTTCAAGATCATTGGTGTTGGTACACTGAAGAACAAAAATTAAGCGTCACTGAAAAAATGTTTACTACTACAAAAAAGAACGATAGGAGACAGCTAGGATGTGTTTCTGCCACAACTGAATTCGATTTTTTGGAAACGCCTATCTGCCTGAAATGAACAGTTTGGAAACCGATCAGTTTGGAAAACCACCCATGGTTTCATTGACGGTAATTAGGCTTCTTGGTTCCCTCAACTTGTTGAATCCTCCAGTACTTTTGCCATGTCACGTACTGTATGTATTAGTTCGCGTTCATGAAATGAACAGAACGAAACCTCCAGAAGCAAGCTGAGTTTCATGGATCTGCGGGAAAATAGATCGGTTCAGTGCATTCTTCTGTTGGTTTCAGACTGTATATTTCATGATGATGATGGAAGTGATGAAATGAATAACACAATCATAAGTATCTCGTTGTATTTCTTAGTATCCCGATATTCCTAACTATTTACTTTCCAGGAGTGAATAAGTTCAGTTTGAATGAAATGTGCATGCTGATGTTGGTTGCAAAACCGTCGGCGACTGTCCTCGGAAAGTTTTCCAATTTGAATTGAACACTAAGGAAAAACTTTTGTAGCCGTTACTGAAAAAATAATTACTACAGCAGAAAAATAGTATGATACGGGACAGCTAGGTTATGATATTGCCGCAATTAATTTCGATTCTCTGGAAACGCTCATTTGCCTCGAATAGTTCATTCGATTATTCTACAACTCAGACAGGACCACGACTCAGTTCCATTGGCCATAACAAAGTCACTTGGTATCCATAACTCGCAGTGATTATTAACAACTGTTCTCATTACACAGTTTGCCAGCTGAGATAACACTGCTTGGTCCAATGACTTGAAATTTGTCGACTCTATAGATTGAAGATGCTGGCTCCAAATACGATATTGAATATATGATATATGTGTGGGGTCATACCAAGGTACAACTCAATTTTGTCATTTGCATAGGGACGCCAAGCGTATCCAACAATACAATGTTGATAGATTAAACATTCTCCACTCATGGAACGGTTTACACTGGAATGCGTCATTATGCAAACAAAACCCTCAGTGAATAAGACATAGGCATCCTCTGTTCATTTGGGTGGGAATTTCCATTGATGATCTACTGAGTCCATATTTCTTCAAGGAAATTATTCAAGGAAAAACATGTACAGTTGCTCTGGAATGTATCAGAGGAATATTTGGACAAGTTACCTGTTACATTTTTTTTTTCAGGACGTGTGAGTGTCATGCCCTACATAATCTATTGTTTTCTATCTTTCGACAACACGGAAGGAAATCGTGGGTGAGCCAGCAGTGAGAGTTTGGAAGAGAAGAAAGGTTCAGAGATTCTATGTAATGAAATAAAAAAATTCTGTAATGTAACATTGTTGTCTAGTTTTTTCCACACTTTTCGAATCAGACTGCATTCCTGCTATAAATATGGAATGAGGATTCAAGATCTGTATTCGAATGGAAAAAAATAAGTGACTAGATATGAATAACTTTGTTATCAAATGTCCCACAAAGAGTGGGCTAAATAAAATTGCATGAAACGTAGAACTTTTGCAAATAACTCTCTCTATCACGAATAGATTCAGAAGAATTGGTATCGGAAATTTTGGCCGGTCCCCACATCTTTTTGAATATCTCAGTAACAGAAAGCAATGAGAATAGGATTCATAGAAGGCAACTTCGAAAATAATTCAACCTAGTGCCGTTCCGGAGATAGCAATAGCATGTAAGCACCTGGAAAAGTCACCTTATGATAATACAACATAACTATATCCCAATTAAACACTCAACAACAATATATATCTTATTTCCGAGCGATACCTGCCTATTTGAATTCGAAAAGGTAGAATGATTTCTTCACACATGGAGTTATCAAACAAAAGTAGAAAAAATAATTCAAGAGCAAGCAAAAACCCTTTGGCGAAAAGTGCTTCTTTAGGTGGGAGTTATGAATAACTCAGAGAAGTAAAATCATGACGGCTAATCACCTCCTGTACCTTCACGTGAATCGGCCATTGAAATAAATGAATAATAAATGTTCCCATACGCTCCTTCAGTTTTTTGTTTCACTTGTTCGGTCAGTGGTTGAACAGGCAGGGGATCATAGTCAAGATGTTGCAGGTTCAATTCCTGATCTCGTGAATTTGGGTTTGATTATTCCCTGTACTTGGTATACAGGGTACGCCAAACTCTATAGCGTTTCGATGAGTATAAAGAGAACGGAGAGAAATATTTTCGAAACTTTGGTCATGGTTATGGGATGCTGAAATCTAGCGTTCGGAAATATTTTGAAATGTTCAGTGCTGCCAGATTTAGTGTATGTAGATGTAGCATATTTGAGGAAGCTTCTTTTATACACTGAACGAAAAAGGTACGTAAATACAATGAAAAAATATTTGAAACAAAGAAACGTGATCATTAAATCTCAACCAAAGTAGAGTTTCATTAATACAAAGTATGTTCGTTCATGACCTTGTGGCTGCAATCACTAATTGATGAACGTTCATTGGTATCACGAAAACCAATACCTTGCTATGAACAATGCATTCACTACTTTAATAAACACTATAATATCATTTCAATGAAATGAAAGATAGCTATGATAATATGCATCCATTGCGGTGATGAAATATTATTATTGTTTGAATAAATGCAATTACCGTTTCAAAGCACATTCAATCTCTATTTCAATACGTAAGTACGTTGATATTATGGAATTCTTACATTGTATCAATGAATTATTCCATCGATTTGATAAATATTTCTACACCATTCCGATGAATATGTTCGTTATTCCGATACCTATTAGTACGTTGTTTGAATGAACGTGTTCACTGGTTCCATAAATATTTCTTCCATGGTTCAATGAAATAATTACGTGGATTCGAAATGGAACGTACATTGTGTTGATTTATTTAAGGAATAACATCTCCCTAACTAAAAATAGTTAATTTTTCAAGTATTCTCTGAACATTATCTGGAATGATATATACAGGTTGATACATATTTTAGAGACATTATAATTATCTTAATGGAACACAGTGTATATATAATATTATAGTTGGTTTTGACCTTCATCATTAAGAATAAATCCATAATGACACTGATGGGGTCCGAAAAGAATATAGGTACAAATACTGAGAATATAATATAGCAAAGTAAGAAACACTTCCGAATGCCGAATGAGTGTAATGATGAAGAGGAAAAGTTGTTATAACTATTATAATTCCGAAAAAACAATCATAGATTGAGTGAAGACAGATTGAATTATTTTCTCGTGATCGTAAGATATAAATATCCATCAAATCGTGTAATATTCTGATATAATGAAACAATCACTGATCGAATTTGAAATAATTTCCATGAGTTGTTCGATACAAGAAACTAATTTGATTTTGCAATTATAGTTCACTCTGTATATCCTCAACTTTAGAAAATACTCCTCCGAAAATAGGAAGTATGTGTCCTATATATGTATTTTCTGAATAGTTTTGATGAGGGAATTATAATCATACAGAAGATGATCATAATAAGAACAATGAATGGTCAATGTTAGTCACAAGTGAATTGATTGAATGTACATCTAGTATTGCCTATAATAATAAGGGAAATAATTCGAATTGTTCTCCATATTGAAACGATTTATTAAAAGACTCATTCTACATAGGACTGTCATAGAAATAAACCTAAACATGAAACCGAATGATCATGTTAAATTAAATAGGTGCATTCAGAATTGTAGCTTGACAGTTCTCTTCATTTTCCTTCAGCGCTTCAGACAATATATGTACCTTTGGGAAAGAAAGGCTTCCTTTCATTTTATAGAAATGATGTTCAATGAAGGACCAAAACATCTCTGATTCAGCAGGAAAAGCAAGATTGAACAAATATATAATTTTGAAACATATATCTACTGCTCTAACTATATGGAAGAAGGTATATCTAATATTATCAAAATCAAAACACATATTTCGGTGGGAGTTGTCATGTCCTCACCTACACATATAATGAATGGCTGGATAGCACTTTTCTTCGACTTCGAAAATCTTAGGTGCTCCTCGACCTCCTGGTTACTCTTCCCAAAGTAAAGAAATGATTCCTGGGAGTCTTTTATGGTATATTTTATTATGTTGCTCTTTCCACCTATATCTTTTCTGATAGCCTTGTTGGTTGGTTGATTGCAAATGAAGCCCATCATTTTCACTTGATATGATCAAGTAACACGGTTTCTCACTTTGTTTCTCCGTCTCTATACTCTAGATTTTTACTGCGATATATAGAAAGAGATTCAATCTGAAAACTAACATCTCAATAATTATCATGCCTAATGATAAAAACATAATAACATACCTTCTGTGATGTGAAACAACAGTTGAATTCAAAATCAATGCTACACTTTCGGCACAGTTGAGCGACCTTTCGTTTGTGTTTCTGGACTAGAAATGACCTGAGCGGGGTGTGATGACTTCATCCTAAAAAAACTTTCCTAGCGAATTTTCTCCAGGCCAATAGGAATACTTCTTTTTGATGTAAGAGTTCATCAATATATTGCATGATACGAGCATTACAATGTACCGTTCATCAATCTATGTACGCGGATACATTGAAACAATAAACGCATTTCGTTAGGATCATGTACTGGGTGATTAGTTGAAAACGATAAGATACATTGTTTCTATGACATCATAAATGAATGTACGTCTACATCAAAACAATGAACGTATTTCTCCGAAACAATGTACCGATTATTCACTTAGGTACATGATGAGCATTATTCTTATGAACCGTTCATCAATGTATGTACGTTACATTGAAACAACGTTCGCAATTCATTATAATGATGTACTGGATAATTTGTCGAAAGCAATTCGATACATGGTGTATATGTTATTCATAAACTGTTCATCGATATATGTACGTGTAGATCAAACCAATGAACGCATTTCTTCAATACAATGCACCGAATAATTATCCACTATCGCTTACATGTATTCAATATTCACTTCTATGATTTGATCTGAACCTTACATTATTTCGACAATGAATGCGTGCATTGTAATGACAAATTAATTTGCTTGAAACAACGTACTTGCTCTCCCATATGTCATGCACAAATTCATTATCCTCATGAAATGAATTATAAACCGATGTATTCATACAATATATTGGAAACCTTGGTTATCACTAGAATGAATACAGTTACTTTTTTGAAACAATTGAACATCAAAGTAATGTTACACATTCATCAGTCGAAAATAGTGATGTTATTGGAAAAATTCATAAATACAATGCTGAAATCATTGAATTCATTTATGAAATGTATCGAAGGGATGGAAATATTCATTGAGTTACTGAATATTTTCGTCAGTACTTGATGAACGCAATTACATTATGATCATGAATGGGATACTCGAGTAATGATCGTTTGTTTGTTCATATCATGAAGATTACTTTCTTTCGATGTAAAGAATTATGATGAATGGTGTTCATTGTTTTCACACACGATAATTTTTTCAGTGTAGCGATCTCTCACTATTTCTGACACATGAATTAATGAAGTGGAGTTCCAAGTCAATCGACCAAACATATATAATTCCTCTGGAGAGGTGCATTCCACAAGGTGTATATGTATCTATAGCCTAATATCTATTCAGCTTCAACACCTTGAGAAAGATTGCCGTATATTTTGAGCGAACACCCCATAGTTCTGAAGAGAAATGGTAATGGAAAATCATTCTAATGTTTCATCGAATGTTACAACTCTCAACTTCGGCAGTTGGGTAATGTCAGAAGTTGTAGGGAAGTACATTATGAAACGGATGAATAGATCTTCTTACACACTCGCATTCTGTATTTTGAATACCTCCTGAGCTACTCTCGGTCTCGAATATAACCCTGAAACAATGGGTAATCGTGAAACTTTCGACATATTTCTGTTTGCTCATCCTCCATTTCACTACTTAGGAAGTTGGATGTTTGTCTGCGAAGAGTCAGTTATCATATCTCAGCCTCTGTCTGAATAAGTCCATGGAATCATATCTTAAAAGTACAAATATTATATAGTTCATCAAATACAAACATGTGGTTCAGGAAGAGAGTAATTCACGATGACACTCATCAACGCATGAAGCAGAGTTTGAAATGAAAAGATTTGGCCTTCTTTCAAGCATTCCCTGTTTTTCCTGGGACGGTTCATCCATTCGAATAGTGATATTCCTGTTTTAATGTCAGGTTTTTTGAATGAACAGTGGCCCACAAAGAATAACGAAAAATATTCAGCTCACACTTTTTTCTCATCATTGTAATTTTTCATCAACATTGAATTCCGAATACTTTCTTCGACTGCCAACTTTCCCTCTCTTCTCCATCTCACAACATCTACAAGGCACCAGATAGATAGAGACCACATAAAATAGAAAGCAATCGAATAATTTTCGAAATAGCCGACTTCAGGCTGGATTGAGAGAATATCTCTATGTGGAATCATTGAAAGAATTCAAAATGATTGAAAAAAAATCATGCAAATAATGATGAACAAATCATAAAATAAATTGCGGCGCCATGGCTTTTTTTTTCAGTCAGCCTGTATATAAATAGGTCGTTGGTATATATAAACATCTCGTGCTATTATAATCACAAAAACTTTCCTCAAGGATGGATTTTTTGCCACGCTAGATATGAAAAAATGTGAAGACAACTTTTTCATTATCTACTTATGAGAGAGCATTGGTTTCAAGCATCGTTAAACTCTGAATTGTTCCTCCCTTCCGAACGAGGAAAAATCAACTGAACGATTATAGAGCGAAAACGGAACAGTTTCAATCAATTGAAGTGAATGAATGAATTATACGGAAATGAGATTTCGAAGATAGTATCATCAAATATCACTAATAAATGATTTGAAATCATACCTAATGTTTCTGAGGACATAAATCCATAAAACCTACACCACGTCTGTGAAATGTCTAATTACACAAATACTTAATTTTCATCCTCCTCAAAAAATAAATGGCAGAGAGTATCTGAACGGAATTCGCTACGCATGTGCTGGATATATTGAGTAGCCTCCGCAAGATCGGATCAGGATTGAAGTTTCTGAACTTTTTCTCGCACCGTTTGACTTCTTGATCTGATGTAACGGCATTCATGAAAGTCTCCCTGCATTCATTGCAGCCTGCAATTTCATTTCCGTCTTCTACCAATTGGAATCTTATTAGTATATGAACTGAAATTTCATACTGAATCATTTCCACATACCTATAGAATCAGCTGAAATTCAATTTCTCTGAATAGTGAGACGGAACCTCATCGTTTTCATTATTGAATGAGAAAGTTATATTCACATAGACTCATTCCAGAATTCATTCGGGTAGATAATCCTTTCTGAAGAGATATCGCGAGATCTTCCGACTTGAAGGCATGCATTTTCATGACACAAACTCCGATACAGAAATTAAACGAGTTGGGAAAATCATCTGCCGAATAAAGTAGGCTTTGATACTTTCAAATCCCAATGCGAGTTTGATGTTGCAAGAAATTTCAAGGAACGCTCGCTTACCATATATTCGAGAACGAGTAGGAATCATGGAAAATAATGATAGGGAATCATCACACCCCTGTTGTGACAGAAAGTGAAAAAAATCATGTTTCGATTATACTACCAGAATAACCAATGAAAAAAATAGGGGCTGCAATATGATAGGTTTGTAGCTAGGGAGAAATCAGAGGGAAAAAACATTACTGGCTCATATTGGAGAAAAATCAATGTCTCTGAAGTCATTAACACTTCCATAGATGATTTTATAAAATAATAATTTTTCTGGTTTCCTATTTCATTCTTTTTTTTGTTTTCTAGAAACGAGGACAGGAAAATCGAGTAATAAATATATCACCTAATCGAATAATGTATTCAGCATTGAAAATAATATTGGCACCAGTGAATATAACTAGACTATTGTATTCTTTGGTAGGCGTGGGTCACGTGAATTTTTCCAGAAGGAGGAGAGTATTCAGAAATTCAGTAGGGAAGTATTCAGAACATGTCTGTGTTATAATTTTTCGGCACATATTTTTTCATCACCAATGAACAAATATTGAATCCGCTTCCTACTATGGGATTATTTCAGAGCTCACATGCATTCTTTTCGTGAAGAGCTCGGAAAAACTATACTAGCTGATGAATAATGCATCAAACCGATTTTTATATCCGACCAGACAATACCGACTTCCATCGAGACCGTTTTAACAATGAACATTTCGTCAACAGCATTCCGCCATGAGACAAATAGCAGCATTCTGATTCTACGACGATTTCATTTGACGTTATTGCAATACATGTTCGAAATAGATATCAAGGTATTTTCTAAGGAAATCGATGACTTCTTCATATATCTCATTCCATGTGTGATCGTGGTTGTCAAGTTGATGAGTCAGTTGTCTCTTATTTGCAGTTCCATCAAAGGACATTAGCATGTTTTATGATATTCACCAACTATCGGTGAATATCAGAGGGAGATGTCAAAATCGTTATCTCACACAGACCAGAGCATTATCTAGATACTAGAGCGGAATATGTTGAGGTTAGAAATATACATGAAATCGAACGATTGACGCGTCTGAAGAAGTATATAACATCAAGATAAGATCAAAGCTCATCGAGTGACCAAACGGTTTTCGTTCGTTCTGGACATTCGCCAAGGCAATTCGAAGGAATTAAGCTTCCAGCTCATATTCTACACTGAGAAAAAGTGGCTTTCTGATTCGCTTAGTTAGTAAATTTCCAATACTAGTGTCTGGAATCATTTCGAAATTGGAAATAACTTCGCTATTCTTCCCAGTTTTCTATTATCAATGAGAATACCATCTACGACAAAAATAATGCAGAGTTTTTCATATGGATAATTGAAGATTGTTGGGGTAACGAAGTCTCATTCGTTACTGGGAAAGATTTGCCACAACTGATTTGTCTATCATCAGAAATTGTCTATCATCATTCACGATCAAAGAAAGATTCCAAGTCTACAGGTTTCAGTTGAACCTCGTAGCAAAGAATTGTGAATTGTTGTCTATCATTCCATCATCATTTGAACTTCGATATCATAGTGAAAAGGTCGCCCCAGGCGCATGTTCGAAAAATTCACGTTCGACTGAATTGAAGTGGACTCGACTGAACAAATCTCGATCCAAGTTATACCCCTTATATAAAACAATTACCATAGACCATTCGAACACATTCACTGGAAATGGAGTAATCTTCACTCACAATGTTCAGTTGAATGACCACTTCACTGTATTGAGTACAATCAAAAGTAGATGGTAACGTGTAGTAATTGCCGTAATCAGACCGACCCATAGGGCTATTTAGTTACGCGCTGTTTTGTCCTCTGTTTTCTACAGTCACGAGCTATTTTCATCAGTGACATCGAGGGTCGCCTACGCTTCATCATCGTTGACCTTTTAATTTATAACTTACATGTTGTTTTTCATGTTTTAATGACTCCAGTCACCATCCATTCTCTTCTCAACTTTCCATAAATGAATAAATCACTAGATGTTGCCCGGATCGCACCTGTGCGATAGGACACTTTCCCATATCGTATCTGCTGCTGCATCATATAGTGGTATCAGGTGAAGAATGATGCCTATCAAATGTATCAAGAAATATTGGCCAGTTCAATTCAATTCAGTTGAGTTCAAAATATACCTTATTGCCATAAATACACTCGTACTGTAGTGCCAGTGGTTACAAATGCCTCTTATTGCGTCCTACAATATTTTTCATGAATAGATATTGATTTTTCAGGAGCAATGAGTGGATTGACCTTGACACTGACGTCTGTAGAACATCGTAGGAAAGTGGGCGACAGCTCCCACATCTATGCATATTCTCACTCCACCACGAGTGATTCCAAGTAGGCGAACTTGACGAGCTCAGGCTGGTCATGCCTACATTGTCAGGCTCGAGACCTGTCCAACTTTGCCCTATCAAGTATTGTTCATCGATAGATCAGCAAATTTCTGAAATTCGTTGCTGATGCTTACAACTTCTCATCGCTAGCAAGAAAAACTTGATATTGAAGCAGCCTTCGGTGATATATTGACAGGAACCTTCTGAAATAACCTCTCCAGATCGGAAGTGGTTTGAATAACATTATTCCGAACTAAATCACATTTTGGCCCAGAGATCATTTGAAAAATATATGATTTTTCGATTAAGGTTCACTATTTGATGTGGTCACATGCTGAACACCAACTAGCTGTGGTCGGAACATAAATTCTGTAGGTTATTTCATCGGATAAAATAGTGCAGTAACATCGGAACAAGGTTTATATGCATTTCTCATGCACTCAGGAAAAAAGTGCAACGTTATCGGCTAGGAAGTATAATAACTAATCGTTGTTAATGGAATGCTCTGGGGCGAGTTCGTGGCATATTCATTCGCAAATATATGGTACTCTTAACAACGATTTTTCTAACAATCACTGGTTGACGAACAGGAACACTGATGAAAACAGACCCAGTTATTTCCACTCTCAACATCAGTAGATCAGTAGGATTTGTAGGTATAGATGTTGAGAACATTAGTGGGTAGATAGATCGAAACATCGAAAAGAGGACTGGATACAATATTGTTACAGCATGACAATAATCACACAGTTATGTGATTGGTGGTCTTATCAAGAGTGTGCTGAAAGGTTCTCACGAGTGGAGCGAAAGTGATTTAGGATCACTCCAGCTCAGATCCTATATCAAAAATGCTTATAAACAAAGTGTTCCTCAACTTCGTTAATATTCATTCGTCAGACATGAACCGAATGTTTTCAGCCAAATATATGATCTCTGCAATGACGTGGTCATGAGCACAAATTCCACTGCTTCACATTCAACTGTGGAAAAAACCTTATAGATAATGCTTTGATCCTCCAAATTGAGTCATGTTTTGAGGAGATTGGAATTTATGAAAAAAAGTTGATTGCCATCTGCTTGAAGCTGATGTGCCAGATACAGCACTCTGAAATTTCTATAGGAATCGGTGTATTCATTCCGTTTCGTATATTTGCTCTTCATTTCTTGGAGCACTCACCAATGGAGTGCAATTATGATAGATGGAACCTGATTCGTGGATAAACAAAACAAGTCTGGCACAAGTCTTCTGTAGGAGAATTCTACGCATTCTGGCTCTTTCACAATTTCTCAAAGCCATCGAAATAGATCTCAGCGAGCCTTCGCCTGATTTGCATACAGACATTCCTTTATTTTCATCTGGGAATGGGTTTCGAATGATTGATTTGCATAACGGAGCTTTCTGTATAGCAAACCTCCGATTGTTTCTTGTCGGTTTCTATTCAGTCTCCAACAGAACACAAAGCCTGAACAAATTGTATCAAAGGTATTTGGCATTTGAGAAAAACATACAATATCTTCGATTTTGGAATCATCGAAATATGATATGATGATCTAAAGCGCATATGCTCAGTCCTGATTCTTGTTCATGCAGGATGATCTTGAGATATCTGGATGAAATGATGACCGCAGGCTCCTTACACCAAAATAAGATCATCGAACTGGACTCACCTCAATACAAAATAATATCAATAATATTCTCGAAGTCTTTAATATTATTTGCTGATGGGGTCGATATTCCGAAAAAACTATCCCTACACAAAATTGAATTCAATATCACAGTTTGGAAGTTCAATTTCTCATAGAATCCCTCTGAAACTCCCTGTCGGTCATCGATGTATGATATGGGTTTTCAATGAATCAGTGTCAAAATATTTGTAATATCAGTAATGCTCACACAAATTCTCGAATGACTAATCATGTCACCCCATGCTAATTCTTGTATCAGTAACCCTCGGGCAAATAACTACAATAATTTGGAAATAACCAAATAATAAGGAAGGTGCCTTGAAAGTGTATACTCAAAAAATTAAATTCATCAATGGAAATTAATTGATCATGAATCTGTCCCTACTACAAATGTACTGAAATGATCATTGGAATTTTAAATATACCATATCTATTCTCAGAAACGAGGAGAGAAAATCCCAAGAAAATCTATGGACAAACAAACTCCTTCTCATTCCCACACCACAAAAATCTTCAAGAAATCATGATTTCTAACGTATACGCACTGTAGAGTTATTCCAATAGTATCCATAGCCCAGTTTTCATTTGAAGATATAAAATAATCTTGGGAGATGCATACACAGCATTCAGGAAAATGCATGCATGCTTAATAATATCCATTGAGCTTGGAAGCTGATATTGAAACATCAATCATTACTTATTGATGAACTCTAAATAATGAGTGAACAATGGATTATTTCACGAAACATATACTGTATTCATCATCAATATCATCTGCATTCACGTCGATTTATAACTAGCCACTACCCATATACTCATATATATCATAGCCAAAGACTTCATTATATTCGTTTGAGAAAAAGTAGTTTTGTATGATGTTGCAGCTATGTTCATTGATTAGTCAAAGTTTCTCTTTTGGGTGGAGGAGTATCATTCAAACCAACAACAGCTTTCGCCACAACTAATTCATCATTCATCATAAATAGTCTATTATTATCCACAGCAGAACTTAACCATGAGTCATAGCTTGAACTTTGTGGTACATTTATGCAGCCTATTCAAGTCTTCAGTTTGAGATATTACGTTTCAAGTCATATATTCTTCCTGAAAACGTTTCAATTATTGACCTGCATGAACCTCATCAATAATTCGTACATGATACCGGATTTCTACCGAATCTATTATGTTCCGCGTATCTGAATTTTTCCTTCTGCGTCAGTTATATTAGGAGAGTAATTTCGAGGAAATAATACAAAAGATGGAAATTCTCAGCTATCCATCCACCTACTGGATATTTTCCAGTGGCTAGAATTCGATGATGATCAAATTGAAAATGGATTGAATGAACCTAAACGTTCGAATAGACAAGAAAAATCCTTGATTTGGCGAATAAAATGAACTAGTTCCCGATCATCAACTGTTCCATTTTATTCTGTTGTGGTAGAGCTCAATCTGGAAACAGCTTTCTGATGGCAATAATGAATTATACTTGCCATCGCCAGATGTTCATTTATTCGAAGGTTTTAGTGATATTGGATTGATGGTTTAATCTTGTTTACATGATTGCTACTCCATTCAGCCACCAGAAATTAATTGCTTTAGGTGATTAACTATATCGATAACGTCGCATATTTTGAAATATTTTCTCAATGTCCATGAGCACAGGGTGGTGGACATCTTGATTAGGTCCGACCATCAGGTTGGTGAACCAGAGAGGAATGGCTCTCCTTCGTTAGCTTAATAGATTTACAGATTTTCGTTTGTGTTTCGACGGAAAAAATCAATATTTTTTCCACTAGTAGCTCTAGAGCACACCATTATTTCATATGCGCGTTCTCATGATCTCAGCCCTCTAATTTTTCTTCTCTGAGGTAATCTGGAGAGTAGCTTCCACGAAACACACGTTTGTAATGAGGAAGATCTGAGAGCAAGAATAATTGCGAGTTGTACCCATGTAGAAGCTATTCCTGGAATATTCCGAAGGATTCGCGAGTCAATGACCCGACGGTGCGATCTTTACACTGAAGTGACTGGTCAATATTTTGAACAATTATTGTACCAAACCAGTACCAATACCGAACAAATATTTTTGCTGTACAGTTCTACAGCTGATTCGCAGATATATGGACATCTGTTTTTTTTTATTCAATCGCTTCTTCTACGTCGGAATCCAACGTCCCATAAGCCGAAGCTTGAGCGGGTTGAGAAGAGCGGGAGGAGTTTTCATAGTGGACTCTGCCAACCACTCCTGGGGGACCGTGTATCGATGTCAGGATTGAAATCGATGAACCATTTAATTTCAATGAAAAATTAACAACCGCGGCCGGGTTCGAACTCACTACCGTTCCGGCAGCTCGATCATGGTCAAACGCCTTGACCACTGTGCTACGGCCCCCTCTGTTTATATAAACAAAAATGCTTGTTCTGATGCCCCTTATCACCCCTTCAAGTTTGTCGGTATATTTTCGGGACACCTTGCATGAACCACGGTGAAGAAGACTATTCTGGCCTCGCTTCCTGATTTCATGATAATGATGTAGCTCAGCTGAGAAAAATGTATTCTCTACCTTGTTGAGTGATTCACTATTACTACCATTGAGCCGTGATACCAACGAAACGTCTTGCTGCGCTTGACCTACAAAAACAGATGTGATTCCGAACTACAGGTTTTCAGTGCCGAAATCCTTCTACAACTCCTTCAATGGAATCTGTTATGCAGGCATTCTCAATATCAGTGAAAGTACAAGCGAATTTTCATGCGAGGAGATGTCGAAGATAATAAAAACATTGTGTTCTTCCCATGGAAATCTCGTGAAAACTCAACCCTCATGAATAACCTTGTGAAAAACAACAAATTTATTTTCGAACTCATGAATATTTGTTGCATCGATGCTTTTTTTCATATGTTGACAAGACCAATATAATATTCTTGTGATCCTTCAATGTCTTTCAATGAACCAATAAACAGTGGGTATATATGTCAAAGAACACTCAATCGTGATATGACTGGAAAAATTCTGCATAACAATACAAAATCGACTTTTCAGACATAATTTCTTCAATACACTGTAAGAGGGAGATATCGAATGTATTCCATACCTCATATCATCACTGTATCCCAAAAGGATAGTGTGTAGAAATAGAAAAACATTCGAGATCAAATATGATGTATATATTTCGTTCTTCACTCCTTTTCATTGATTTCATTTGAGGCCTGAATTCATCGAATGGAAATATAAATGATATAAAATGAAGAAATTTTCAATGAGGATCTGCCAATCTAACGCAACGAAAACCCAAACTTGAATTTCTGTTCCATGCAAAGAAGTACTTCACATCCTATCTCATGATCCGCAAAGCACAACTTTGACTTTTCCTGGAAGGGTGCTCACATGTTTGTAGTTCAGCTTCCACACATACGCTGAAGCTTTTGATATATTCAGAAGAGAGCTATTCTCTTCGTCGATGATTGATCCCTCCAAAACACGTAGAAATATGGGCAATGATCATTCTCGAATAAATATTGAAATAATTGAACCGTTCAATAGACGCTTGGTAGACTGGTGACGTAATGTCTCTAATATGAATATCATGAGATAGGCCTCCGAAAATTGAGATTCTCGTGTTTTTCGATTTTTTCCCAGAAATCGCCAATTTTCTGAAGATCGAATTCGTTCCAAACATTTGCATCGTACAGTGTGTACAAATGCAATGTATTCGAATACCGAAACCATGTCTGCGCGATTATCACTTTCCTCAACTCATTCATCAACGTTATTAAAAACTGTCACCATGCGTCACTATTCCGGATACTTGTGAAAGATATCATATTGGAATATCATTTGGAGATATTACAATCCATTAATCTTCGCAAGTTCAATCTGGTTTGGGTGAGCAGTTCATGTTATACCTCGAATACTGTTTTGCTGTGACTATGGCCTCACTTGACTGAACAATTATTATTGATGAATATTGTGGGTCAAGCGAAAATGATTTGATTGGAATCTGAATTCGTGGACGGCAAATGATCAATTCGATGAAGCTATGGTTTGATATATTTCCTGAGCAATGTCAGAAATTTCAATTACACACCTTTATTAGTATATCACCATTGAGTGGGCCATTATTTGTCAATGGTATTCTTGATGACGATATCTATTTTGGAAAATTAGTCACCACCATTCAACCTCTCATTGTGGCAGAAACAGAAAATCAGTTGGACATTGACGGAAATAAGGACCTGAAGGAAATCGATTACATTTTCAGCAACATGAAGCACAAACTCACTATGTTCTTCCAGTCAGGCAATCTTTGAATGACGCTTTGACAGTTCGGTTTGTTTTAGACGAAGAGATCCAATCGAGTGGCTAGCTAGATCTGCCGATCAAACACCCCTCGACTTTTTTCTCTGAGTACATTCGAAATCCGTCGTATTTGTAACAAAACGACTCATCACAAAATGCAGATCTTTCACAAGAGGATTGTTACAAAATATCAGGATAGCATGTGGAAATATATGATACTGTTGCTCAGAACGAGATATAATGCATTCTGAACATCGAATAGAATATAATTCGAGATCTGGTCGAATGAATTTAATATCGACACAATACACTGAAGTGTTGTACAGGTGAATACTATTGAATGGGACCTTCCATTTGAAGTATCACAAAAGGAATGGTGTCATTTGACATTTTAAAGATAAGTTGTCGCGCCTAAGGGGTGGTTCTTGTTCCCCTCAGCTCATAACATTTGTGCCAATCGGCGTTTTGCTATCTCCTTTATTTCGCGAGATATTCTCATTGGAATCTTTCAAATCCAGACCTTGTACATATAGGGGAATATACTACATACAAATGAGTAAATAGCACACCACAAACAGATGTCGCATCAGAATATCTCGAGGGTGGCTGAGTCTAACCATGGCTCGCCGGTCTGCCTTATGATCAACTTGTAAGTAGAGTTTGTTGAAGTACCTCCTGGGGTGTAGCCTTTCGTATAGTTAATCCAGGAAAGCTGCCCACAAGGGCTAGATCGAAAGAATAAGTAGTTTCCATTTTCTCTTTGATCTCCCAGTTGAAACACTACTGCATGAGGGTGCTTTCTGTTCGTTCCGTATTCCAGCAAATCAATAAATAATAAGAATCAACCAATCGAGCTCTTTTTATCTGAACAAAAATCCTCATAAGGATATTTCGTGTAAGTTAGATTTAACAGTGTCTAGACTAAACATCGGCATTTATCATACTTCAGGAAAAACATACTATCATACAAATATCGTACCAGATACGAAGACATGAGAGCTAATAAAATACTAGGGAGACAATTCAGACAGCATAATATATAAAAGTGTTTTTACGATATGAGATGGAGAAAGGGAAAGACGAGATAGAAAAAATAAGATTGCACGAACTATCCACTGATAATGAAAGATCCCAATTTGAGGATACTAATTGTAGCTACGACAAATTGTTTCAGACTTATGGATGAGTGAGACGAGAAAATCTACCAAATCGATAAGAAGTTCAATAGTCCTTATGCCAGAATATACAGGTCAGACGAGTGAGATATGCTCTGGAGCACAGTATAGAGGATTGAACTGTGCCTGGAGTTTATTTAAGTTGGAAATCGCGAAAAGTTCATATGTATTAATGAAATACATAAATCACGTGAGATATCTTTGTTTGTTCTTCGTTTCTTCGGAAATTTTTTGCCTCTAATGGAGTTTTCGCGAACATCACCTGACCGAGGATTATATCTTTGGAGAATCTGAATCGAAGTAAACTAGATGCGTTCACCTAATCAGCAGCATAAGCCCGTGGGGATGATAATAAGATTATGATTATGAAACGGATTAGATCAGTATGTGCCGTTGTGGTGCGCTAAATGTACGGAGCAATTCCGATGCTAATATGTTCGGGGACTAGTTTATATAATCGGTTATATAAGAGCCAGAGGGGAATTAAAAAATACAGGATACAAGGGTGAAAATAATACATTCATCGTGATTAGTCCATGACATAATTGAAAATGATGTATCCGAATTGGCCATCAAATATTTTGGTGAAGACATATTCATTCTATAGGACTATTATTCACTCTTACTACCACTTATTATTGGTGAGATTATTACGAAAAAGTTGGAATACATATTCATTCATGAACATTCATATTTCCATGAGGAAAATCATCGAAAATAGGAATATGATTCTTTCACATATCTTCAAGAAACAAAATGGGAGTAGGCATATTGTATTTGGAATCTGAATTGATGAATGCCTTGCACGACAATTCTGTTTCCTGAATATCCTCAAATAGATACACAGATGATTCCTGGATTTTTGATCATGAGTGTTTTTCGAGGCGTTCCCGAATACTATTAAATCACAATGAACCTCTTATATATCTGGAGTAACAGGATCATGGTACACCCCCAATGATTTCTTTGGTTTTAGAAGTGAATTATTGGAATTCGAAATGACCTATAGTTGATGAACGTCACATTTTGGGATATAAGTATTCTTTTCCACTTCCGGTGTCACTGTCGATTATCAATAGAACATCCTGTATTTTATCACATTCTCGAATACTGACTAACTTTCTGAATTCAATGATACCATATAAGTGATATTTCAAGAATCAATAATTCCCATCTAAGTGTGCGTTGACTATTCTGCTTTGCTTTCATTGACCGGAGTTTGGTCGAGACAAAATGAATCAATTCCAATTTATTTCACGAGCATACTTCGCTAAAAGCCTGAATGTGTGCGATCATCAAAAGTCTTTTGTCACGGATTTTGTTCAATGAACAACATTCTCGTATGGAGAATACAGAATAATTCGATGAGAGCAATAAGTACTGAAATGCATTTGTAGAATAATGTATTTCCGGAAAAAAATTCTTGTATCTTTCAAACGAATGAAAGAATGAAATGATTTCTCAATGTTCGAAAACAATATGGCGCGGCATACTGGAAGATAACTGTCAGTATTGTCGTTCTGAACTAATATTTGCTCTAGTAATTCAGACCTGGAACTAACAATGAGGCCCCTGTGTCATTTGCCATGAACCAACGGTATCCCACGATCGCACTCGTTCTTCAAACCCCAATAATATGGGGTAATGGGTGGAAGTCGTGTAAGGAGAATCCGTTCATCCAGTAGTTTGGACGCTTTTATTTCCCGATTTTCCGAATCAATTCCACTGCCGAATAAGTTTCTCAAAGGGCCAGAATCGGTGGAATAATAAATCTTGATACTAGACCCGTCCGGTAATAATAGGTCGTATTGTTTCAGTAAATTGCCATTGGAATATCTCAACTAGAAGCCATATATTCGGAGGGCCTCAAATCATCATCGGAGGAATTATACAGTGTGAACCAGCCAACTGGAGTGAACTGAATTCTGATACAAATTCAGTATCTCTGAATTCACTCTGGAAGTTCCATCCCTACATTCAACCTCCTTTCAAGTGACAGGTGCACCCCCAGATTTTCAATCAGGACCTACCCCTGAGCACCTAGCTTGCGATACCTCATTTGGAAGGTCTCTTGATTCTCCATTCAGAAATGCTATGGTTTTATCGAAATTGAAAGATATATTTTCAATTATTAATGATGATATGATATTTAGGGCCGGTTGCATAAAGGTTCATTAAGTATTTGAAGTCACATTAAATATTTGACGTAACGTTATTTATGGAATTCGGTTGCATGAACATTCATCATATACCTACTTGATGGTATGTTAACTCAATCACCTAATCAACTTATGATAATGCCCGATTAAGTGAAAAAGCAGTTGCACAAAAGCCAATCAACTTCAAACGTCACATCCTGGCATTAACTTAATCAGTGCTCGATGACTGATTATTAAAGTGACAAGCAGCAAGTGACATCTGATTTTTCCGCCGAATAATTTTGAATATTTCGATATATATATATATATTGAATAATGTATCTCGTTTTTTTTAAAGATATGGTATCGGACTGTTTGCATTCTATTATATTTTTATATCTGTGAAGGAATGAATTGGATATACGAGTTCCAATCGAATGATAGGTACCAAATTTTAAATATTATGGTAAACTATACGTACTTTTTAACAATCTCCAGCAGTGTTGTTCCTTCTGATTCCGTATAGTTTGCTCCTCGTTTTTTCTTCAAGCTATCCATATCAATATCCATACTGCCACAGATCTGTGAAACTGCTTTGTCAAATCAAATAATTAAACCTAACCTATGAATGCGCAAAGCATCATCATTTACAAGCACGGAACGTGTGGAACCAGCAAATTAGCCCTGTTGCCACGCATTTTTCGTCGTTGGTAAATGGAACGATAATCATAACATACGAGAGTTTTATGCAACGAAATTGGATTTAACGTAACATCACCGCTAATGAGGCATCAGATAATCACATGATTAATTTTTCTTTATGCAACCGACCCTTAATCATTGATTGGGTTCTGTTCTTGATGGTTGAAAAGCAAGCAGAAACAGTTCCAGTGTTCTTTCATTTTTCTGTCACAGTTGTCAATTTTTCTACAACCACACATAGAGTGACATGCTGCCTTGGAAACTCGCACTTTCTGGACGCTAATCCTCTTTGAAGTTCATTAGGTGTCCCTATCCTGCCCGTGCTTGATGTCGCTTTAATAGAGTATATTAAATTAGCAAAGTCCGTATATTCTGGTACGGCATATAGCGGAATATATCCGCGTGGAGGTATGAACTCACCTAGAACTGTCATGTATAAATCTTTGTTTTCAGAATAGCGCCCTGGGTAGAGACCTGGAGATTCATAATGGAATATGTAAACTTACAAGCTTCAACCCATTATTCACCCCTATACAATCCAGACCTAGCCGATTATAGATATATCTTGGGTTTTGTATTCATTTATGGCCATTTGAATTCAGACAATATTATTATACCATGTGATTCGTGGTATCGCTATTGTCATAGCCGTGATGTGGATGGAATCTTGGTCAAGTAATCAGTTCATATCATGAAGTGAGCACGCATATGAAGGTTGCAAAAAATTTGTTCATGACACAGTTTAGAGATTATGATGAAAATATAGAATCGTGCTCCAGCCACGGTTCGTTATCCATTTGATGAGAATATACTGATGACACTATTACTCGTTACACAGTTAGCAAAATAAAAGCAGAATTACGAGATTTTGACAATGTCAGTGATCAGTGGAGTCAGCTAAGAAAAAGGATAACCCGCTGTTCAGGAAGATCTGCGAATAAATCTGCTGAAATCATCACTGCAAGAAAATCTGCAGAAACCAACTCGTCCAATTGCATTGGAGCATTCAAAGTGATGAACAATTTTCATGAGCATACCTGGAAAAGGGATGGCATTCATAGCAAAAGTAATTCACGAATTGGATGAATATAATTTTGACTGCTTACTGGAATTTTCACATGAGACAACTTCTTGTTACGTAGTGAATACTTGGAAACCATCATTTGAATCACAAAAATTTATAGAGCTGCTTGCTATATCTTCTAATTCAACCCCAATGAAATTTTTGTGAGAATACCTATGATCAAAACTGTAGCTCCACCTCAATCTAATCTAATAATTCGTGACAGAATGAGCAAAATGATATTTCATTTCTGACCACATATCAATCTATAGTCAATGTATTTCCACTTCATGGACAAGAATAACCCGCTCTCTGAGTAGCACAGTTTGTATGGTCATGAATGAGACATTTTATGGAAGACGTTCACGAAGTAAAATGGGAGGAGGTCCCGTACATGAGTCAGCCTCCAAATGTTAACGATCGTAGCCGAAAATCCAATCTCGAATATGCTATCGATTCGAGACATAACAACTAATTCATAGAATGATGAAATACACACGATCAATATTTTTTTCATATGTGCAGATAATGTCGTCTCCAGCATAGAATTCGGAGCAAATGGTCCTATTTTTCACTAGGTGCATATTCAAGGGGCTGATGGGGGTGATTACCACCCCCGCCCGCCTTCAAGAGGTTATGATCGAAGGAAAATGAGCGTTGTTACAAAATCTTCATATCTATCTCTATGATATTTTGGAGTAGTCAATTCTTGGTGAATTGGAAATTGTATTTTTCAGTTTCAGTACCAGATTGGTGATAAATATAGCTGTGAAGTAGGTTATTCAAGAATACGCGTCACTCGCTGCCAATGAGAACTGAAAAAGTTATGGAAGGGTTTTTCATAATGCCTACTGAGTTTAATATAGCTTTTTCATTTCCTCAAGAAACAGCAATATTATATCCGTTGGGTCTTTTCATTGTCAATAATGCAGATAATAAAGTGAAGAATTCTCATTCGAATATAAGAGTTCTCTTTGGAAAAATCAAAATAAGATCATATTTGCTATGAGACAAAAAAGGAACTCTGTATTGTGATTTCCAGAGTATTGATTCGACACTCATCAAGTGAAGAGCGGATGGATATCTCCACCTGCATTCATACAGCATTAATTTTATTCTATCGCCACACTGCAAGGAAATAGTGAAATTTTACTCATGTTATTGAAGCACTCAATGATGTCTCAATTTCTCTCCACATACCTCTGAGAGGATTTCCACTGTATTACTAGAAGAGGTGGAACTCAACTCAGTGACCTGAAATTGAGCGATCAGTGACCATATCATTGAGTTCATCTCATCAAAGAAGTTATTTGAAATCCAAAAAGCTGAAAAATGATTATTCCTACTGATTTCAATGATCAATAATAAGTTAGTTTGATTCGATTCGAATTCTCCTCAGTTCTGATTAGTTTCATTTTATTCGAGTTATTTTGCAGTAATTGAATCAAACAACCATCATTTATGACTATGCAGTGACTCATAGGCTTTTTTCTACAGTGGAGGAATACACCTGCCATGCTTCGCTCTACCTAGATCATTCATCAACAGAACGGCAAAGTTATGAGATTTTTCGCCTAGTGAAGTCTTTCCTGATGCGTACGATCTCCGAACGTTCATTAAAAATCACAATATCTTCCTGCTCCTCCACCATTCCACCAGTAGCTACCACGATGTTCCTAGATCATATATTTTCCATTCGTATTTTTGAAGGATAAGAAAAAAAAATTACTATCGAGAGATCCACCATCTTCGGATTGCAGAGAATCGCAGCGCCCTATGACATCGGAGAGTCGCCGGAGTTCGGTCGAACAAATCGAATATGAATAAGCAATTAGGATTCCTATATATTTCGGGTTGCGTTTAGAGCAGACCTAGGATGATTAAAACTAACAAACGTGGGAAGGTCCATACGGTAGAGAAGTTGACTGACTGACGCTTCTCTTAGACATCTTGACCGAGGTTTATTCTATCTGAGGCCTCCAAGGTACTGGCAGCCTCCACATCATTCAAGTAAGCACATCATCTTCGGAGATGTTGGGAAAATAACCACCATTATACGCTTCGGCGATTTTAATCTGGGACAGGGAATGCATGGAAAAGAGCTTTTCATGGTGATGCGATGAACCTGTTCATACAAGCTGAACACAAAGTCGTTCAATCATGGAGAGTAACCTTCGTATATTCATAGAGGAACTATTCCGAAATGGAATACTGAGTGCCTTCTGCAATTTAAAATATATGGTTTCCGCTTCACAGAGATATTCCTCAATCTCGAGTGGAAACTAAATTTTAGCCACTTCAACACAAAATCAATGATATTGTGTCAATTGATAATTTTTATCTCAAATGGAAAAATCAGCTGTCCTTTTTTCTTCCCAGTGTCAGCAGTTCAATTTCAATTTTGCTTTTGCGGTGAGTTGGTTCAGCTGACCATTAGAGTTTGACCTCTCTAGGACATCGTAGAATGGTGGGCCACGGTAGATGCTCGATGGAAATCACGTATTTCAAGCCATAACGAGAGATACCACGTGGAAAAATCACACGAGCTCTGGCTGGTCACCCCTACATTGTACATTCCTGATGCCCACGACCTCCAAACTTTCAAGAAGAATTCCAATACCTCCCAACTTTCCACACATTCTGAAACAGACTTTCCACATTCTGAATACTGCATCACATCTCGATGAGTTGGTTTTCGCGAATTTCCTCGTGGTGATAAGAGCACATATAATTATTCATATTCTTGAACAGTAAAGGACACTTCTATTTTGGTCACTGTCGAACGAGTTATAATAGATCAGTGCATAATTTTCAGTCCTACTGATATGCTATTCTTGGGAGAGAATTCTCTCGACAAGATGCAAATATTTTATCAGCGAACAGCCTTCATCGTTAAGATAGACGAGCTGAAAGAAAAACAACGTACAGAGCTAATTCACGATGAAACCATAGGTCAGTGATCTGTACAATTTTTAGAACGGAGAATATACAGAATCACTGCCAGATATTGTTGCCATTGAATGATATGATGATGTATTGCACAAACAGTGATAACGTCATGGAAAATATATATACCGCAAAAAATATACATTTGTGAAATTAAATCTACACTTTCTTCACTGGCCTAATTGAGCATTGAGGGAATTTATTCCAACCTTTACGTGCTCAGTGTACCATTAAGTTCTTGTATGAAATTCAGTTCTCTCGTTATTGTTCTCGGAGACGTTATCTTGAGCTATTCTCTTTCATCAAGAGAGACAGTTTGTGAAAGCATGATTTGATATTCCGTGATTTCCTATCAAAACAAGGTCAATCCGAAATCTTCGCACCAACCATAGAGCCAATAGCTAGAAGAATTATCCATATTTATCTGAGGTCAGAATATTTTTTGACACAATGCTGGATAGAGCATCGAATTTATCTGTGAATAACATTCAGACATCGTGCTAGGGCTACAGATTGGATAAGACGATTATACGACAGCGACACAATAGTTGTGGGGAAAATACCCGTCAGTTCCCAACAACTCGGCATTCGGATAATCTCTCGACCGAATTTAAAGCAAAATAGTTGGTTGAGTACCTCGAGAGTAGTTATTCTCCCAATGAGATCAGAGAGTGGATAACTATTGAGATGAAACTGCGACTTGATTATGTCAAAATTTTCTTCCAATTTCAACGAAGAAGTTTTATATTTTATCATTGTTATCAATGGTATACAACCATATTTGCTCAGAGTGGAGTAGAAGAGTGAAGGGTACTGGAAATATTTCACAAAATTCAGTACACCATGATTTCCAGAGTTCCGAGAGTATGATTCAAACTTGTCAGACGTGTTGCATCCAATAATTGAAAAAAGTCTCGATATTTCATACTTTCTCATCACTTACTGGAAACGATTGAATCTTGTTCAATTCTTTGGACGATTCTGAGTACGATCGCATAGTTTCAAGATTGAAATTGGAACATTTGTCATTTCAGAAGCATTTTCACTTCCGTATTTAGTGACTTTCTCGAAGGGAACGTTGACACATGATTACGGATCGAAAATACCCATTTCGAGCATATTCGACCTACTTTGCTGTAGAATTTATGAATGGCCTTTGCATTAGTGAAAATGGAAACATCTGAATAGTATAGAGACAAGCATTTTTACATCTCATGAACTCACTGAATGAATGGACTATACAATTATATGTAATCAAACATGCTAAAACCAATCGAACGTCTTCAGTGAGACTTCATCAGTATCTATTAATATACTCAAATAATTTAAACTAATCTTGAGGTATTCATCGATTGAATCAAACACTTCACTTGATAGGTCATTTTTCACAGTCACGAAGAAACTCATCTCCAGATTCATCATTGTATCAGTAATTACGTTGTACAAATTGGAGCCAAAGTAATTACTCTCCCCACTTTTCGAGGCAATATGTTGGTAATAGTTCACATCTATTTTGTGTATCATAGGTATAGAAATAGTTTCACTATTCACATCCAGATCGTTGTTGACGTAGATTATGCACACTAGGAACTGTAAATTTACCTACCCATTACCTTCCAACCGTCCAAGATGTTTCTCTTTCGATACATCGGTTGTTTTCATCATCCGTCGGTTCCCTCTGTCGACATGTTGTATGTCATCATGTGGATAATTGAATGAACGTAAGGCTGATTTAGGTTAGTGCGATTTGTGTAGGTTTCGATAACATGTAGCTCCCATTATGTTTGCGTTTCTATATTTTTTCATACTTGGAAGGCCCCTTGGTAAGGCCTGATCATCATCGGGAGTATTCACCTGTCTGGTGGCCATCTTCATGGAATAAATGAATAAATACATTGAATGAATCAATGAAGCACATAGGTTGTTACTCATCAAGTTAGTTCTATGATCCCACTCCTACAGTTTGTGGTTGCCTCTACCTGACCTGACTACAAGAAGTCATACATATATGTCAATTCTTGAGACGAGCCGCGGTCTTCGATGATCTTCAAGTTCACCGAATAGGTACATCGGATCACCATTGACTCATGCGGCGTTGATTTGTGCGCTTTTCCCCAAACTGCTATTCGAATTCATCATTTATTCAAAACAGTTACATGAATCATCGGAAAATAACCCCTAGATACACTTATACTGCATGATGATTACAATAATATCCATTTATAGTTCGTTGTATATTCGATGATAATATTCATTTAATCTGATGAATAATTCCACTGTTATGTTGTATTTAGATGGCAGGAAATATCTATTATTGGGTTAACTAATCATAACAGTGTTCAATATGATAAACCAGAAAAGTTATGCTTGGCCTGCACTGGTAATTCCGAATTTGGATGAAACAACAGGAAGAAGGAATATATAATGTTGTTATGAATAATAATGCCGAATAATCGAATACCTATGGCATAAATATGAATCGAAGAGGACGTTCATGGAACATAGAGCATAGTCAACGTAGTTTCACACTCACAAATATCACCTGGTGCCTGATCATGTATTTCAATCAGATCATTCGAAATAATCAATCTGAAATGTTCGCCTGCCTTCGATAACCCCTACGAGATCCACTACGTGAGCCACTGAATCCATTTCAATTTTTTTACAGAGATATTTTATTTGGGAAGGAAACTGGAAGGCAATTCTCAGATTCAGCATTCAGTCGACGTTGTTCGGAATCTCGCGATAGAATGGCGTCGTTATGACATATGGGAATGGAAAAAACAATAAGTGAAAGTTGTGTTCCGAAAAAAAATCATAGCATAGCACGGCGATACGTGGTCATAAAAAAATATTATCTGAGAGCGTGGAACCGAATGCTCGGTTGACTATTAATCTTCGAAGCGAAATGCATCGTACATCACAACAATATTTGCATTGTTGCCGTTCACTGCTATAGCTCGTCGAACAGAATTCGAAATATTCATCAATGGTGACTACGAATCGGTATAAGAGGAGATGCATAAATCCTGACGAATGAATGGAGTTCAGAACTCCTCTGAAGCTACCTGATGGATAATTGGCTCGTCGATGAGATATTGTCTCGATTCCAATATGTAAACGCCAAATGAATCGATATTCAGATAGAAACTCAGATTGTATTCGATTGCCTTTAATGCGTGTACAGGGTGAACATTTCAGATAAATCCATGAATAGTACATGTCAGCTGTCATCATATCGTGCAGTGCGACACCGAATATTCAAACATATTCAAACATAGGAAAATAGGAAGTATGATAATTGTTTTAATATATTCTAGTAAGGACAGATCAGTGACCTGCACCTGATATGTCACTACGTTTGAAGTTATACTATCAGTTACCTAATAGGGAAAGTCCTCGATGATAATAGGTGAAATCTCTTTTTGAAGATTCTGAAAATAGAGATATATGTGAATAAATGAATATCGATATCCCTTCTCATCTCTGTGGCGTTTCAAGATCGACATTGCACCCATCTTCAGCACAAATCAGAAAAATTCTCTTCGCAAATATTTTGCCTGCCAGTATTTGACACATCCCAGGGACAAACATAAATTGTAAGTGACCAGGTGTTTTTTCATTGATTGGTCTTGAGATCACCATTTCCATACTCAGGTTTGAGAAGGGAATGTCAAGTTCTCTCTAGGCCTTCAGGGCGGTTCACTAGAAATCGAGACTATATAGTTCTTGTTGTATCTTTCTACTGCTTGAAAACCAGTTATGGATCATCTTAAAACACACCTTCGACCATAGATTGATTCTCAAATTATGCTGATCGTGGAGGACTTTGTCTTTGACATCTGACACGTCAGATCTGTTCGAAAGACCTTTTTGCCGTTAATGTGGAGAAGGTGAAGGAATGTATCTCCACTCACGTCGGAAAATTCGAGACGCATAAGGGAAACTGAATCGCTTCAGCGGCCGGAGTTGATCGACTCGAGATTTACGTATATTTTGGACGCTACCGCAAGGTTATGAAGGTTCAAGAAAAACAATTCGAGGGTTCATGGGGGCCTTAATCCTCAACAGCAGCATTCCCACGATATTTCTTCCTCAGTTTTCACCTCTTTGAAAGATCAGATAGATTTCATAGTCACGAAGGAAGGGATCATAAATTCTATCTATTCAATACTTTCATGTGATATCAGTCTTGTTCATTGACGGAAATAACTGCCAAAAATTCGTTTTTTTTTTCACAAAGAGTCCTTCCATAAAATTCTCAGGTCCAGAGATTCCCTATAATGCTTTCAGTTTCATTGCATTCTATTGCACGAGCGATCAAGTTTCATCGACTCAAAAGATTTCGATTCTATAACTATAACAAAATCATCAGATCCAATTGATATCCCTTGCAATTGAGATTATAAATATGTTCAACAAAATCATCACAGTGGTGTCGAGTCAATTAGTTCAAAGTTCAAACAGAAAACATTCTCCACTGGAGTATACCAATGACCGTTTACATTAACACATTTTTATCCATTCTCATTCTCATTCGTTTGCTCAGTTTTGTATCTTTTCAGAGCGATTATAAGTAGGCGAACTCAGGCTGGTCACCTCATTGAGACCTACAAGAATTCGCTCTACCAAGCATCTCCCATATATTCTTGTTTCATTGATTGGTTACCACGAGAAGATGGTGGAAGAAATAACTGTTCATTCGAAGGGAATAGGCAGGCGTCTTCAGAAAATCGAAAATTATCAAGACAACAACATGACCAGATGTCTATCGTTTTTTTTGCTGTAGTAACTAATTGTCTAGTGAAGGCTACAATATTCTTGTTCCAGTGTGAGATTGACCAACGCAAAGGACATCCAAAAATGACATAAGGAACGTATCGTTCTTCAACCAAAAACGCATATATACAAAACTGACATGATGGATGATGATTTCAATGTTGCCACGATATGAAAGGATATATTATGCGGTCGTGTATACATGAGAATGGAATATTAATATCGGCATCATGACATTTTAATCATTTTTTTCAAGAATGCCCAGAGAATATAATATCACAACGATCGTTTAATGAAATGCTATAAAATGGATGTTGTGCACAAACAGCTCATATTATTATGTTTTAATTATTCGATATGCTGGAGGTGCATTTACTTCCACTGAAACGATGAAATATGAACAGATTATATGGGTGCGAAGTTAAATTAGATATTCCACCCTATAAATTAACAACAGAATTCTACTCCGCTTAATTATACCTCATCTTCTGTGTCTCATCTCCAAGCCATAATTATTTATTAACTTGGAATACAATCGATTTATTGCGTATTGAAAAATCCAATTAGGAAATTCTGAAGCCAAGACAAGAAACTTCTCGTACAAGAACTGCTCAAATATCCTTCGTTGAATGTAATATCTTGATCTGATTCAGATCCCGATAAGTGGAATCAACGAGGGCATTCAAAATGGCTCTCTGAAAACACCTGAGTTTGGAATCCAAGTTCACCGATGATGAGAGATGTCAATACCTGATATTCTGATATTTGAGTTCCATCAGAAAAAATGCTATGATGGAATGTGTCAGATTTCTGAGTACTCTTACATCACAAAACACAATTGATACACAATAATCGAAGCGTACGAGGATTCCAATGTGCAATCTATTTACCATATAGTTTCATCTGAACAACTTCATGAACTGCACCCGGTATTCATTACTAGAAATATTTTGAGCATATGTAGTGCCGAAGTATTTCGATTAACCTCATCACGAACGCCAAACTATCACGAGATATTCAGGATGTTTAACGCCCTTCAAAGTCGATCTTGCTGAAAGATTCTCAACTCATCAGACTCGAGTATAGAGTTGACTGCGAAGTTATTGAGTTTTGATACTTTGATTAAGAAAAATGCGTTAGAAATCTTCACCTCGAATGAGTTTCTTGTTTGATGATTTAAGGGCTTGAAACTTTTTCAACAGCATCAGCAGCGGAAGTTGTTTTCGAATATGATTTTCCTGTAAGATATTCTCTCTGCATATCTTGGTTGTTGAAGAACATTTCATTCCGTGAACTTCGGCCATATGCTCAAGAAGATGAATATAGTAACTCCTGGCACTTTTCGGCTGAGTCTGATGTAGGAACAACATGTTCACGATGAACTTCCAGAACGACAAGAGTTGCAAGGGATCCTCAAACGATTCTGATTTGAAAGGATCTGGCGAATCACCTCAATATGCAAGGAATATCCAATACGATGTCTTTGTGTGACAAATACATATACACATTTTTCCCAAAGAAGCACTTCGAAAAGAGAATCATTTACCACTCATCGACTATTTCCAAACTACAGAGTTTGGTACTGATTGTAAATTACTTGTGATCCCTATTTCTCCTTGACCATCCCAACATTATCTGGATTCTCAGATATCAACCCACACCTCTAGTAAGTGATTTTGGGAAAAAGACGGGGAGAAATCTATTATAGGTATTTCCAAAAATATGTGTTACTCTATATCAAAATTTCACATCCCTCTCCCATCTCTCTCTGTGCCCTGCTGATGTCCGAATGAAATGTCGAAACGTTGGCTATCAGTCAATAAAGTTCCTGCCTATGTTGACCTGAACCCAAAATCTCCGAAGAAATACTCGAGCTATATGTTCAAACTTCATTTCTAATATTCAAGTGCTGACTTTTCTTTGTGAATGCAATGTCAACAGTGTATAGACTGATCGTGTAATGAAACTCTGACAATACGAGCTATCTGCTTTAATCAGTGATTCCAATAAAGGATTATTTTCGGAGCAAAATCTTTCCTGCTTGTTCCTCGATCTAGTCGTAGCGGAGCAAATTTCCCTTTTTTTTTATTTTCCGGATTCAATTTCGCCGAGTGGCATACAATAAGTTACGTCAAGTTTCGTCCCGAGAAATTACGATTCGCCTTTATCGGTTGAGTTGCATCGATTAAGGAAGAATATTCCCAGTTACTGAGCAACAGGAAATATTAGAGATGCATATTCATGATCCAATTGTCACCCATGATGAATCAAATTGAGATTCAAAGTTGGAATCGAATTTGACTGCAATCAACTATCCTGATATTTCTAAACTTCATTTCAGGTTATAAGGCCTACAGACATAATGGCACGTCAATGGGCGAGAGAATCCCTCAGGAAATATTGTCGGTGCGTTACGAAGACGGGAAATGGTCGAAGCCATATTACGATTGCGGAGGAGGAAATATATGGATGTTGACTTACACCGTTCCATTTTTTGGATTCGTTAATGGAACCTACTTTTTCAAGTGAGTATATTTGATTATATCAGCATGGAGTATGACATCAATGATATCGACAAAGATGTTCTGCAAAATAGAACGAAATAGAATTTCACGATAATACAGTTTCGAGTTTCTGAGATAAGTGATAAGTAAGGTGTGATTACGTGTAACTTTCTTTGTACCTATATTTTCTGGGGATTCTTTCCTTTTTACAAGAGCAACAAATTCAAAAGTTTGACATTAGATAACTAACACCCTATATAAGATTATACTTCGAAATTTTTCATGCGGTGCCTGAATTTTTTTCGAACGAAAATTGCTCAATAGTCGTTTTCGGAGTTTCACCCTCCGGCAAACAATAGTAGGCTTTGAATATGAGAATATTTGAGATCCGTCTACATTTTCGAGAAAAAAATTGAATTTTTCAAATTGAGAAAGTGTTGGCGTTCGAAATCGTACACACTGTATAACCTCCGAATTCTCAAATAACTGAAACTCCCAATCCTCAACATTTTAAAACTCATTTCGACGCTCTAGAAAATATTAGATCATCATTGAAGTTCAATTTTTCGTTGAAATCATCGAGGAATATCTGATATTGAGTTTTTTTAATGAAATGAGTACTCTTCAGTTCGTCAGCGCATCTGAATTATCTGATAGATATGTTTAAATAACTATGAAACCTGCAAATGCGCCTTCATGTAACCCATAGGCAGTACGCCCATGTGCATCTAGCGTCCTATCCTATTTAATTGGAATGTTGTTTATCGGAAAACTTTGGTAATCAAAAGTTTGTATATTGCTTTCGTTACGGTGATACGTATATTTGTCAACCTGTAGGTATACTTACTCAATTGCATGTGAAATTACATGAGTAGCACGATAGCTTGATGAAACCAATATGAAACATCTCCCACGGATACATCAACCAAATGGTCATGATAAGTAATTGTTTTCTTCTTATCTTCCGACAATCCGAAACGAGAACCTATTAGCTTCGAAGAACATCGTGTTAGCAAGCGGTGGAATGGTGTGGGAGAAAGAAAGTACTGGAATACTTCTTGAAAGTATGGAGGTCGTGAGCATAAGGAAAGACCTCACTAGGCAAAGAATTCCGCTTTGCCTAGTGAATATTGCCGTTCCATGTTGAATGATGCTTAAAGCGAAAAGAATCTAAGACAACGTACGTTCGGAAGCTGGAAGTTTAAACATGTGAACAGTATCCAGAACAGGTCGCATTTGCGCTTCTTAGATCGTTAGTAAGTCTTTGTGGAGCAGTTCTCGCAATAGATTTTCAGATCTCTATTCAAGAATTCTTGCTAGATCATCAATCGAAGTATTCCATTCGTCTTGCAACTCTGGTCTTATTGGCTCTAGAGGAGAACCTGGTATGAATTGTATCATCATCCAGAATACTATGGACTGGGTGAGAGGTCACATCTAACAAATCTTTGAAATGGAGCAAAAGAAGCATTTTTAGCGATTGTATCAGATCAGACGCCTTCTACTTCCACACAAAGTGATCTGCGAGGAAACTCGACAGTTAACAACATAGTTGAGGCGGCAAACCATATGACGAAAGTTCCGTTAGTAGGCGATGGTGCAAAACTTGGTCTAATCAATTGGGTAATTCCTTGGGTAGTGCATTACTTCCATTTCATTGATATCTGAATAAACATTTTCCACAGTAAGTGCTTGTGACGGTGATCAGAGAAAGCGAAAACCATACTCATGTTCATCTAGGTGTTTTCCATTATCCAAAAATCTGATAATAGTGAGCTATAGAAATATTTGGCTCGTGGAATTATTGGGAGAAACATTGCGATTAGGAAAAAGTAACAGTCTGCGTAGATACAATAGTATCATATCGCTCACACAGTACAAGTGTGAGAATGATATGTCTCTCTCGCAGAGCCACTTATCAACGTACGTATTTTCCACGTTGAGTTCTCATTAAAATTGCACGTTCATATGCTGAAACACGTTTGCAGCAAATAAGATAATTTTCCCTAGCGGTTTTCGGTATTACAGATCGGATGCGTGAAATCATGATAGGGTTCTCTCCAAATTGTTCGGTCGGCCACACAGTTTCTCACAAGCAAGTTCAATATAGAACGGAATGTGTTAGGGTGTGGAGAAATCTAACGTACAAAGCATGTATTCACTCGATCGTTGTATCCAATTCTCTACCAATTCTAGGATATTCAAATCGAACCGACAATCAGGCAATATATATATATATATATACATATATATCACAGTGAAAGTGGAATAGATCATTGAGAAGGATCAATTCCTTGACCATCGAGAACATAATATTTATCATACTCAGAAGCTCGGAGCGATTGTTTACTTTTCACGAATATCCCTTTTGAGCGGAATGCCCGGAACCAAAGTTTAACCGCACAAACGTTGACCGAACTTCGACTGTATATAAGTAAGTGAGAGATCGGCTCATATCGAACACTCACAGAAATTATACACTTCAGACAATCATAACATTCTCGATGATTTTGCTACTCGCAGTGAATTTTTCAAAGAACATGTCGACTTATTTTTTTTTATTATTGAATTCCATATACAGGGTGAGTCAAAAATGTGTACCGAGCCTTCTGGGGGTGATAGAACATTGAAAAATAAGTGTAGTTTGATGATTAAACTCATGGCCCAAAATGCATATTAAGGGAGATATATCCTCCCAAAGTTGATAAAATTAAAATAATTTCTCCGCATAACTTCTGAACGATGGACGCCACCCGATTGAAATTTTGTGCATGAATGTATGTTGTCAAAATACATTTTTCCGTCACACTTCCACATTTCTGATATTGTTATAAAGGGTGTTTTCAGAGGGTGAGTCATGATTTTTTGTGAAAAACTTTTTTCCCTGTATTATTTTCGGTGGAAAAACAAGAGCATTCGATGGACCGAAGAAAATTACATGAAAAAGTTACTCTTATTCAAATACAAAAAATTGAGCCGTTCGTGAGATATTTGAGTTTTTGTAGTTACATGATATAATAATAATAATAATAATAATGTTTATTGACATAAATAAAAAATGTTTACACTCAGGTGAAATGCAATAAACATGGTTGAGTCACAGAAGTGTATAACAACTATGAGTTGTTATACTACTTGTGCGTGACTATATATGCTACTACACATTGAAATATTATTACAGAAAGAAATTATGAAGGTTTTTGTTAGTTGAGGAATAACATAATATATAAATTAACAAAATAAATATATGTAAATGAACGAACAATATAGATTACAGTTAAAAATAGGAATGACACTATCAATGATTATTGAATTAGAAAATATCTAAAAATATCTAAAATATATATAATAAATGTAATAAAATCTCTGAAACGAAAGTAAAATTATATAAAATAATCCAACAATAAATGTAGAATTTCAGTTCAAAAAACTAAGCTGAAATCATATAAAATAATCCAACAATTATGTCAGTTAAAAATGGATATATTCATTAAAATACATTCACCATGTTAAAATTGTGTTAATATACCTACATTCACTGAGTTTTTGTGGAAAAAAATAATAAAGACCAAACTAGCAAAATTGATGAGTAACTGAGACTTATGCATCATGACGAGACAAATATATATACATACATATATACACACATACATATACATACATGTATATATATACATACATATACATACATATATTGTTACCAATGGTATAAATTATGTTTCAATCATTAATACATTTTTTGATTAACAAGTTCATGAAAAGGTGATCTCCCATTTTCCACAATCCACATTTTTACCTTTTTTTTGAATTTGGACATGTTATAGTAATTCTTCAGGTAATCCGGTACCATATTATATAACCTAGGTCCTAGGTATGTTGCATTCCGCTGACCTATGGTTTTGTTACAGCACGGTATTACGCTTTTATTTTTATTTCTTGTGTTATGACTGTAGTTTGGATGTTCTAAGATGATATTTCCTTTTTTGACATTTTTCAAAATATTCCAACAGAAGAGTTGTCTGATATCGAGAAAACTGGATTCTTTGAACAAGTTATCACTTGGGTAAGTGTGAACCTTATGATAAATAATTTTTATTATATATTTTTGTAAGACATTCAATTTTCCCAAATAATTATCACTTACTCCACCCCATCCCACTATACCGTATTGTAATTGCGATTCAACTAATGCAAAATATAATATTCTCAAATTTGGGGTATCCAGAAAATCTCTCATATATTTGAATTTGTATAGCATTCCCCTCAATTTTTTTACTATATTGTCAATTTGCAGGTTCCATCTCAAATGCCGGTCTATTTGGATGCCGAGATATTTCATCGACTTTCCTTCTGGTATTTCATAACTTTCTCCTATTTTTATAGGTCCCATATTTGGTAGTCCATTTGTGTAGGAACAGAAAGGCAAGTATTTAGTTTTTGTAAAATTCAGTGTTAATTTATTACCTCTAAACCATTTTTCTATTTTCAGAAAATCAGTTTCTACAAGATCCTTCAGTTCCGGCCATGTATTGGATTTATACAGTATGGCTGTATCGTCTGCAAAGCTCAGAATATTTCCTTGTGTTTTCATGTCGAGTAGGCCGTTAATATAGATAGTAAATAATAATGGTCCCAGTACAGTACCTTGTGGGACTCCATAGGAAACATTCTCGTATTGGCTGGTTTCACCATTGATGCTCACCCTCTGTTTTCTATCAGTCAGATAACTTTTAAGAATCCTATGAATATTTCCTCTTAGTCCATATGAGGATATTTTTTTCAATAATGTATTGTGGCAAACAGTGTCGAATGCTTTCGAAAGATCAACGAATATGCACAAGGTAGCCTTTTTTTTATCCAGTGCTTCATAAATATAGGATGATAAAGCGAGTATTGCATCTTCCGTCGATTTTCCTTCTCTGAATCCATATTGTTTATCCGAGAGAACTTGATGTTTGTTCAGAAAAGACAATATTCTTTTTTTCAATATCTTTTCTATGATTTTAGATATGTTAGAGATAAGTGATAGTGGCCTGTAATTCACCATTTCATATTTATCTCCATTTTTATACAGTGGTTTGATTAGTCCTGTTTTCAGGATTTTCGGAAAGTACCCTGTATCCAAACACCGATTTATTAAATGGGTCAGTGGGCCTTTGATTTCATTTACTATTTCTTTAAGAGTTTCAGATCGAATATCGTCATCACCCGGAGATTTTTTTGGTTTTAGTTGCAGTATTATCTCTTTGACTTCATTTTCATCAGTTGGGAATACGTACATAGTGCTGTCTACTATGTTTTCAGAATAATCAAAATCTGAAGGTTCCGTTATTTTCATTGCAAGATTTTCGCCTAATTTGCTATAATATTCATTGAATCTGTTGCAAATTTCTAATTGATCATGTATGATTACGTCATTGTTAAGTTTTATTCCTTTTATTTTTGTAATGTTTCCGGATTTGTTGCAGATTTCATTGACAGTTTTCCAGAGGCCTTTTGTACTGTTTTTATTTTTTTCTATTATTTGATTGGCATATATTTTCTTAGCTGCTAGTATCATCTTATTCAGGTGATTTTTAAGATGTTTGTATTCTTCCCAAAGCTCTATATTATCTGGATCTGTTCTCACTTTTTTATATAAATCATTTTTTCCATCAACAATTGCTATTATTTCAGGTGTTATCCATTTGGTTCTCGGGCGATTTTTTTTATTTACAGTCACAGTGGCAGTATTTTTTTCAATGTAGAATTTTAATATTTTAATAAATGCACCGGCCATTGACTCTATATCATCTTGATTGTATATATCGACCCATAGTTCATTCCCCAATTCCTGCCTGAGTTTATTATAATTGATAAATTTTCTGTTTTTTTTTTCGATTTGATTGGACTTTTGTTTCACCAGATTGAATGTCAAAGCAATGGGAAAGTGATCTGTTATTCCATTTTGTATAATATAGGATTTGAAATTAACACTTTCTTTAGATTTTATGAAATAATGGTCTATACAAGATCCACTACTAGGTCGTGTAACATCGTTTATATAAGATGTAAATCCATGTGCATTCATTATATTTTTATATTCTTCTGCATAGTCGTATTCCGATAATAAATCTATATTTATATCACCTGTGATTATTTGTATGTCACTGCTTTTCATTGTTTCTAAATATCTGATGATTTCTGTATTGAATTGTATGGGACAAGTGCTTGGAGATCTGTACACGGAAGTAATTATGATATCACATACCTCATTTTTTATATGTATTTGTAAAGCTTTGATTTCTCCAATATTTTGAATATTATAGGAATAATCGAGTGTATCTTTGATGAATACCACAACTCCGTCATTTTTATTTAAAGAGCCCTCATTATATAAAGTTTGGTAACCCTCCATATGGATGACTTCAATATCATTCACTATATATGTTTCCGTTAATATAATAAGATCCAGTTTCTCAGGAATTTTACTCAATAATATGGACAATTCATCCATATTTTTCATGATACTACGAATGTTCAGTTGGAATATTTTAAAATCATCATGGAGGTATTCAGTGAATTCAATAATATTACTAATTTGTTTTGCTACTACCGAATCATTTTCATATTCTCTTATATATGGATCCATCTCATATCTTTCCCTGTATTTCTTTTATTATTTATTGTCAAATGAATCAGAACAAAAACATTGTAATCAGCAACGAAAGAATTGTATACAAAATAAAAAAATAAAAAAATTCACAAGATGATAGCTATGCAGACTTCTGTATGGAATTTATCAGATGTGATTAGTACGGGAGGTTTGTTACCATAATATGTGATTGGAAATTTTATATGTTTGGTGGTTGGTTGCTTTTGGATGATATCAGTTGGGTTTCATTTAATTATACGATTTCTCAATTTTTCTTTTATAATAGAAGGATCTGTACCTGCGCTATTTTTCTTCTTGGGAGTTTCCTGGGTGAGTGTATTTTTTCTGTTCCTTAGTTTGGGGTTGTTTTCAGTTATATCACTTGTTTCGGGCACTGGATTCGTTTTTATTGTAATAGGTTCCTCTCAGCAGATTGATTTTATTCATCGCGAGATTCATCGGTAACAATATTTTAGCAGGCCATGATGAATAATTTTGTTCTCAATTTTGGCGTTCATGTCATCAACATTCGAGTCAACATTGTTGTAGTCGATTTGTTCGTGTGGTTTTTCTGTGTCATTTATCACTGCGATTATCAACTGAGATTTTAAGAAATATGGCAGGTTATTCGTTCTCTGAACAAACTGATATGCTTCTAATGCTTGGCGAGTGCTTCGGAAATGCAAATGCTGCTTATATGCTTATACCGATGAATCTCGCGATGAATAAAATCAATCTGCTGATATCATGTAACTACAAAAACTCAAATATCTCACGAACGGCTCAATTTTTTGTATTTGAATAAAAGTACCTTTTTCATGTAATTTTCTTCGCTTCATCAAATGCTCCTGTTTTCTCACCAAAAATAATACAGGGAAAAAAGTTTTCTACAAAAAATCATGACTCACCCTCTGAAAACACCCTTTATAACAATATCAGAAATGTGGAAGTGTGACGAAAAAATGTATTTTGACAACATACATTCATGCACGAAATTTCAATCAGGTCGCTTTCATCGTTCAGGAGTTTTGCGGAGAAATTATTTTAATTTTATCAACTTTGGAAGGATATATCTCCCTTAACATGCATTTTGGGCCATGAGTTTGATCATCAAACTACACTTATTCTTCAACGGTCTATCTTCCCCAGAAAGCTCGGTACACATTTTTGACTCACCCTGTATATATATATATATATATATATATATATATATATATATATATATATATATAGGAGATATATATATATTCATAGATATATGGAGGATCTGAATCAGATTGGACTTGATTCTGAAGGAGTTCGCCTTTCTAGATCCATTGTGTCACCTTCAAGAGACTGAGTGGTTCAGATAGTGACCTCTCGTGCTAGCCTTCTGCTCTTGGTTTTCCTCACCATGTTCCTGAAATCGCATCAAAATTTAATGTCTACTATTGCACCTCTGGTGTCATTGAATGGAATGGAAGGAAAAGGCGATATGGAGTGAAATGTTGTCGCGAATCGTGCATCTTCTCGGATGTGTATCTGTAGTGATGACGGGATGATATTCCATTCCATGAGAACTGTTGCCATAAGTCTACACATATGGCTCCTCGTACGGCTCATTTGGCATCAGAAATGTAATCGATTGCAGCTGAATGACACTCTCATGTGAGATGTTGGAAAGAGACACAAAAACCACAAAAGGAAGTGTACATAGGTGGAGAAATATTGATGCCTCATCAGTCAATTGTATATCCAACCGTTGTAGATTAGTAGTTGAAAAAGGAAACCCTTTTCGCAGATGAATCTATTCATGTTGTACCTGATTTATGCGCATCCGACACATGTTTGTTCATGTTCATATTTCGTGTTCATGTTCCAACGGCTCTGAATATCGCTTGACAGTGATGAGAACATATTGGTCGAACGCAATATTTTGTTGTCTTCATCGATAACACGTTATTATCAAACATATTAACCATGTCATCGTCAGATAGATTGGAATTCATTAAGTGCTACATCATGAGCGCAAGGACAACGCAATATGAGAGGTTTTTTTTGACAGGTCAAGATCAGAACTGCCCCAGTTTCTCCGAATCTAGGCTCAGTTCAATTATAATACGAGCTTGATCCTCGCTCCTTGCAGAACCTTCAAACACGCAACCAGTCAGAATTGAATTGTGAGCTGATTCTGTTCTATTGGTGTTGTTAATTTGTCAACTGAGTATCGGAACTCACGTATGACTGCGAATAAATTTGTCGTTCGGATACTGACAAATGATTCAGTGGCAACAGTTTGTCTCCATGACTATTTCACTGAACAAATCACGTTCCAATAATTCATGGATTAGGAATAGATGCGAGCATTTCGCGAATCAATTCAAGATACCAACAAACATAGATCTCTCCATTAGTTCAAATGATCATTACTCCATGATTATTTGTATTGTCACTGTATCATATTGTTCCGTTCTATGATTTCTCGTTGTACCGAAAAGCGGAATGAAGGTACATGAACAATTATCGAAGACGTTATGAAGAATTGGAAGAACCATTGAAAAACGCACAGACACCGATGTCCTGGAGTAGTTCACATGTTTGGATTACAGCCCCAGAGCACACAATGAATCTCACAGATTCTATTGAAAAGGGAGCTATTTTCCTATTCCATGTTATTTCACTGACGAATTCATTGGATACTCTAGAACATCGTAGGAAAGTAGATGATATCTCCCTCTTCTGTATCTCCCTCTTTTTGAGATCGGTGCTCATATCGGTGCGGATATCTAGTCTATTTATCAATCACGAGCGATTTCGAGTATTCAATGTAGACGAGCTCAGGCTGGTCATTCCTTCATTGTCATACTTGATACCCCTTGAACTCGAACCCACTACCAAGCATCATCCATCAAAAGAAAGCAAAGTTTTGGAATTCTCTAACAAGTGAGGTCTTTTGTAATAATTACCAGATCGTTGCAGCAGCCTCCCACTCAATAGAACTCCGATTCTTAGTTGATGAAATGTTTAGTCAATGTAATAATTTGTGTGTCATGTACTTCAATTTTCCATCCTAATTCATGCTGGTGAAGGATAAAATATATTATTGGTTCCTTGAATACCCTAGAGGTATTCAAACCCCTGATAGAAATATTGCTCAACATATTGAATGCCAGCTTCATTTCTAGTGGCAGAGATCAAAGATAGGTTTCAGAAATTGAACTCCAACCTGCTGAGCAATTTATTAGTATATTCCGCTAGCTCACAGATCGAATAGTTCTTGAGCTAAGGAACTGGAACTCACTTCGCCAACTGTTTTATTGAAGCTTTTTCGAAAAGTATGTACACAAATGAATTGGAACGTTCAGGATGTTGACGTTCGAACTTTATACTCCAGTCTTCTCGATACCTGCACGAATCTACTTGTATTGGATTTTGTGTCTTGGTTTGGGCTGAAGCTTGCTTGGTTTCGTAGACGAGAAATTGAGGGGAATTTTCCATCTCTACTTCACTCCATTTTCCGTATTTCTGGATGTCAACATAATCAGCCTAGCTTTCTTTTGATTTTAGCCCCTTTCCTCTAATTCTGTCGAGCCTCTGGTGGAATGAATAGCCAGTTGGTTGCCTCTTAAAAAAAATTCGCATTATGATCTCAATTTGCTAATCTGCCGTGCTGCTATCTTGTATCTGATACAGCGCCGGAGAGAAAATCTTCCGAGTCGGAATGAATTTAAAATGGAAGGGTTTCACTGAGGAAAGGCGTCGAGTTAGAGTTCCCTACAGAGGCACAGAGGAATTCTTCAAGCGCCTACACATGCGACATTATATTCGCGCTGGCATAACTTGAATGCGACAACTTTCACGATTATATGTTCGCCATACGTGCCGAACATCTGAAATACCTTAGGACTACCTTCATGGGCGTGACGCTATATGAGAACAAACAGCTCATTATTCCAACATGAGTGAAGATATGGGCAACGATTCCCAATCAATTCTCAAAAGTGGCTCATTGATCCCCTCTGAATTCTTCTTTCATCATTGAGTACATCATATCATGTACTGACACAACTTTCAAACCATGAATATTGACTCTGACACTCGTAAAAGGAAGTACGAAAAGAATGTGCGAGACTGTGTGAGTGTGATTGCTATATGGCCTTCTCTCTCGTCTGCCCGAAATTTGACAAAAAATACCCACTACTCAAGTTAGTGATTTCTCGCTGTTATACGCACATCCAATCATCGGATGAAGCGAAAGTCACCAAAAAATTGCTCAAGTTTCTTGTGAATTTTGCCATTGAGAAGAAAATCATGATCACACTAAACCAACAATTTCACCATGAAGCTTTTACGAATTTTCAGTGACTCAGATGCTTCCTATACATTCCTGGGTGTTTCCACGTTTGATGATCACATTTTTGAAGTTTTCCACCAGCAGCTTCCTAATTGGAGATTGATAGCGTCCCATCTAGTGTGGATAATTATATGTCGTTTCATCCACCTGAAGATAATATCAATCCGAAAGAACGCCCTCTGCACTACAGTAGCTGTTCAATGTCGATATCAGCAACTATCCAGAAGTTTGAAGTCCCTTTAGCAAATAGTTAGAACCGTTTTAAGTGCATCAGTTACGTCAGCAAGACAAGTGCATCAAGACCCTTCTGATTATTCATTCAGATGTTTCCTTAAACACTTTCTAACATGTCGAACTAATCTTGGAGACATCTGGAAGAAGCATCAAAATTGTTTGTTTCTGCCTAGTTGTATAATTTTCTATTTCAAACCCATGAAGCATGGTTGAACAATTACTTTTCAGAAAAAAAAATGAATATATTATAAAATTGACACCATTGTTCAATCCTGTATCATTCGCAATGCTCAATTTGTTCTACAAAGTATCAAGATCCATCATACCATTTAACCGAAAGGTTAATTCCTCATGAATTTGTTTGAGCAAAATCGTAATTGATTCGGAGGAATCGATAAAGACTGGCGATGATTAATGGAATTGCCCTAATTGGAGAAGCAAACGAAATCCTTCCATTCTCTTCGTCAATAGAACAGAAAATGAATTATTTTTTCTGCTCTCGACCTACCATTATCTCTCCGGAAGTAGAACATCTGTTCGCACCTCTTTTTGTAACCAGTACCGTGAATAAGCCCGCGTTGCCAATTAATTCTGGAATGACTGAATCGAAACCTCATTTCCATTCAGACATAAACGTGCTATTTGGTCTCCATAAATAACAGATCAAATAGAGCACAAAGTATCCCCTACGGTTTCTTTCCCTTTGAGAGTGGTCCTAACGTCATCTTCTCACGAAACCTTTATGTGTGGTAGCAGAACTTCTCGATCTTCACGATCGCAATTTCTGCTTCCAATGAGCTTCTGGAGCGTCATGTCTTCGTGTGGTGTGATTGGTTTTGGAACAAGCAATAACTGCGAACAAATATTGCCTGTGTGTGTAGTCGCACTTTATCTTTTCTTGGAGCGTACCTGATTTCCCAGGTGTTCCCCTATTAGGCTTTAGTGATGTTGTGTGTTCGTGTGTCAGTCTGGAGCTTTCAAGTGGGTAGCTCTTCGCGCGCATTCACAATTTTATCCGTCAGAGCGTTGTCTGTTCTTGATTTTCTATTCGAAGTGTAATTAATAATTCGAAATATACAGCCACTAATCGACCTCAGTGGGACACCTGGTATATGATCCGTGAAAACGCTAAATTTCGCTCACTCTATACAATAGAATGAATATTTCTTTCATGCGTTCCAGTGATTTCCGGAAAACGTTCAGCATAAACTCAAACCTTATATCGTTTTTCAGGGGTACCAGTGGGATAGATATCGATCTGAGAAGAGTTGACATCGACCAGTGTCCACTTCCTAAAGGGGGAACTCATCTCAATATTTTCGCTGCCTCAGACAAGTGCAAGAAAAGAACCACTCAGGTAAAAATATACTGACCATATTTTACTAATCATTTTATCAACCTACAACCTCATTTATGCATCATCTAATCATACCTGTAGTCTGGAGACTTCTGTGTAGCTACCCACGTATCAGCGGAACTGATGGAACTGGAATTTTTCCAATTTCACTGCAACATATCTTGTTGCAATTAATGTTACTCTGATAGCATCTCATATCCATTTCAGTAGATGAGAATTGCGAATCCAACCAACAAGTCTATATAAGTTCACCCACTTTGAACTCTGAATGCCAGCTCGAAAACTCTTCTCTATTTCAGATGATTCTACTATGCACAACTGTACTTGTTCGATTTTGAATTCAACATGAAAATCCGACTCTGACAGTATGAATATTTCAGGAGGATGAAGGAAGTGATGTCTTTTAATAAAGATGATACCTATAAAACTAATGAATCCATGGAAAGATATCATTCCAGATGTTCACTTTCTGATTGGGAATTATTGACAAAAATAATTCCCAACTGTTGTCCCAACTCTATTCAGGCTTCGAAAACTGTTGGAAAAATCATAATCTAGTGAAATGTAACCGAAATGATTCATATTTCATATCAATCATTGAAACTACTTCCTCCTACCGATCCCTAGAAATAAACTTCTCCCCATCAAATACCAACACTACGTTTTCTTGTCGTTTCAACGTGTGTGAATCTCGTGAATATTTCATGCTATGATAATGAAAGAGAAATAGTTTGGTGGAAAAAATGAAAGAATAATTTGATAGCATTCGGAGAACGAGTCGTATTCGGCGAGATCAGGTACTCCTGCAGTAATTCGTGAAAGAATAATCCAATTTATCAAAATTTATTTATTGACACAAGGAAGAAGTTCACCTTCACGCGTCCTTATATCATCGTTGACTGAAATCCAATGTTTGTTTATGGAGGTGAGAATGTTGAGTCATGATTCAAAATGTTACTTTTCCTACGACTAACTATGAATACCAGCGGATAGCACACTGTTTTGTTATTCAGAAAGTAGGCCATTTCACTATGGAAGAGAGTGGACAATGATGAATTCACTCGTATCGTTATATTTCAGAAAGCGCGTGCTCGCAGTTATTGATGAATGTAATGATATTTCTTTCAGCTATAAATTTTACTGTTGGTTTCACTCATGGATGACACTATGAATAAGATATGTTGCCACTACGTTACGGCCCCAGTTATAAAACTAGTTCAGACAGTTCAAAAGTGGACAACGTTTTATCGAAGACGAGAAAGTATTATCAAAGGTATCACGAGTCCATCAAATTTCATCAATCATTCAATATTATCCACGAAGACTGTTTTATGTAGCAAATATTTGGAAATAAACCAATTGATAAAATCACGAGTCCGTAGGATGCGTGCTTTTATCTAAGTCGGTTTGTTTACCTCAAATACAACAGTTTGAATAAAGAAAATAAACGGATTATCTGAAAGAATTCGAACACCGAAATGTACTTCAGAAGGTCTGTCTACGTTTTGTTCTTGGCAGCGATTTGCAGAAAGACGAGCTGTTTCCGTACGTATTTGAGTGTAATGATGACTTCATTGAATACGTAAAAAACTTGTTCTGCTAGAGGAATATTGCTACTATGGTGAAACTTGGGAATTGTCCAGATTTTGAAATAAATTAATTCGGACTCACAATGCTCGCTACTATAATGATGGTCCAATTTATCGCCGTAAATCCCATTATTGGTCGGATGAAAATCCTCATTGAATGAGAGGAACAATTTTCGAACTGTGTGGGGGGTGAATGTCTGGTGCAGTATTTCCAATGGACAATTGATCGGACCGCATTTTTATCAAGGAATTTTCAATGGACGACGATACATTTGAATCATGAATTGATATCATGAGGAACACAATACCGACACTTCTCGAGAACATCTTCTTGGTACAAACAATTTTGTGAAGTAATACAGCACATTTGAGGTGATATCGACTTGATAGATGGGTATTGTAGGGCCTATCATATGGCCCGCAGAGATACTAGATTTTTCTCTATTGAAGATCTCCGGAATACATACAGATACATACATAAGAGGATGACTCTGCATGATAAAATAAGAAATTTATTTCATATGTACTACGGTCCGGAAATGCATAGTTTTCAACATACAGTGTGTTGAACTTTTTAAAAAGAATCGTTTTTTTATGATTATCTCAGATATGCTTTCACCGATTCTCTTGAAATTTGGCATCGTTACATTTTGTTATGAGGGACTGATGTAGCTATAACTGATTTGGAATTATGAAATCCAGTGGCACCCTACCGAATATTATTGTCAATAAAATGTACACCACTATTTTTTTCGGAGTGTTTATCTCCATATTGACCAACTGAAAATACAACATTTTGGTCTCCTGAATTGTTTCGATATTTTGCTACGTTTCCGTTGGAAGAAATAAATATAAATTTGTTGCATGAATTTGTGCAAAAAATTTATTCAAAAACTGGAGTGTGATCCATGTCCATAGACATAGACTGAGGATGAAGATTAATTTCCTTCGAATATTTCATAATACATGTTTGAAACACTTTATATTATCGAAAACTACACCTTCCTGGACACAGATGCAGAAAAAAATCATGTTATTCCATGTTGAATCACCCAAACTTTTTTGCGCTCAATTTCCGGTCACCCTGTATGTATGTTTTTTATCATGCAGAATCACTCTCTTGATTTTTTGCGCTCAATTTCCGGACACCCTGTATAATAATGTCAGGATTATATACGTTTCGAAAGGATATTAATTTTTCATTCGCATTTGTAACATGCAGGTCTTCCCAAATTCCCCTCACTTATGGCTCTTTTCACCCTTTGATCTATTTGGTACAAAACACTATTTTTTGGTCGTGTGACATATTATATTAAGTTCTCTCTCTTACTACTTTCTACTTCAGGAAGAAAATATAATGTAGGTTTTATATCGATGACAGAAGAATATGTTCCGTTTACCACAATGATATATGGATTCTCTGATGTCTTCATGAACTAGAAATTTTACGGTGGAGACACTTGGTATTATGTTCATTCGTAGCAGCTGAGGCTCTCATTAGAATGAAGCAATGAAAAACTCATTCCTTCGTCCATCAGTGGAGTGAAGAATAGCAGGAATCAAATTATTCGGAGTTCGTTAGTATAATTGGGAAATTCCAAGTACTTATCACTAATTCCTGATTGCAATTCTCTTTAAGAAACTCGTGAACGAAAAGCGCCAATCAAACCATATTCATTGGTTATTATCAAACTCAATTTGAAATTATGTGGGCACTATGATAGTAGTCGAATCTCTGCAAAACATCCTTAGCACAATATTTTCATATTTTTTTTGTTCTTCAATTCTTCAATTCATCATTAGATAATATTCTTCGTGCTTCGAAATGACGACTCTGGACCCAAGCAGGTTTCATTGAACCGTTGTCGGCCAGTGGTTAGTGATTTCTTGATATGATATCTGATATATTTATTCAGACATGTTTACAAGAGAATTTTATGAATTCGCACTAGGTGCGTTGTCTAAGCCTTATGGCTTGTATTACAACATACCCCATGCTTGAGAGTCATTTTACAAAAAAAAAAAACCTCAGACTAAATTGAAATATATATATACATACATTAATAATAGTATTGGTTGGTAGACATTGTCAGAAGAGAAGGAGAAGAGAAAAACTGCGAAAGTAGAGCGATGCGGTATGTTAATTTCCATTCCCAGCATAAAATTTACGAAATCTCTTCAGCACATTGGGTAAAGACTCTCAATTCGGAACACAGGAGACCATCTCATTTGGTTGAATTGTGATATCAATGTGTGCGGAAACTGTTTGACTCATTAGTGGAATGATATGCGGACAGATTGTGGAAACAATTGTTTGAATGTTGAATCGATTGAATAACCAGTTTGAAACTTCGACCCTGAGTGAAGTTGATGATTATTCAGATCTTAGAGAAGAAGAGTTTTGTAATCGATGCCCTGACAATTTCAGAAGAAAGAGGTTTCGAATCAGAAATCTACGTACAAACTCAGACATAGTCTAAACAGATACAGCGTATGAAAAGGCCGAAAGAACAAAACCTGAGGAAAATCCCACCGTTTCACAGCTTTTCAAGGTATCGAAATCTAAGAAATGCAATATAACACATGCAAAAGTTGAGCAAAAAATCGATGGTGTTTCATTTTGCGATTTAGCTGAAAACCATAAATTTTCATAATTTTCCAATGTATCTTTGCGAGTTCTTCCAATCTGAATGCTCATCTGTTTATAATGGGAAGGTGAACGATATCAATAATATGAGCATAAATAAGGTTAAGAGTCAGATAAGATATTCCTAACGAGAATCAAATTCAGGAAGCGTGAAAACTGTCTCTTATTCTCATTGTTGACAAGTAGGAGTGAATTTGTTTTATCGATCACTGGGATCGATTCCATCAGATCATGATGTGTTCTAGAGCCAGTAGTGGAAAAATAATGCTCCGATTTCTTTTTTTCTCGATATGCCTGAACGACTCATTTAATCAGAACTATAATGCGATAAACACATATTCTACGAGAGTAAACAAGTCGATTCTGTGCCGACAAAACGTTCGCATAATGTATTCATCGCCTGTCGATTCGAATGAATGGCTGAACTTTCAGCTAACCGAATTAGAATTTTCTCGGAGCGAAACATTTGCCCCTAATTAGTAAAAGTTTCGCCATTTTGGCACGATGTCCAGCGGTACTTCGAGTTCGAGTACATAACTTTCAACTAGTTTATCGCTTTGCAGAGAATCGAATATCCGTGCAGAAACCGACAAAAACGCGAAAGATTTCTTGATGAGTTTCCTTGAAGTGGACACACACATCGAGATCGAACTCCAATTGAGCTACCTTGGAATTCTTCCAATACCAAGCATTCAAAGGAGATCGGAATGACTTCTGTACCTACATATCCATGATAATGTTATCCTCGACCAGTATAGTGAACATTAGTCGAAAGTTGAAACGCTGAAGCTGTCTCTCAGTTCCTGCCACAGAACGCCTGAGCCCCGATGCATTTACTGACATCGTGCGCATTGTACGTATGGGATAGACGAAACCCCAGTGCTGCCTCATGCTCCAAGAGATATTGAGTCCGTGGTGGAGGATGAGAAGTGCCGAATCTATGGGAACCAGGCAGATCCGAGCGAATAAGCCTGATGTAGTCCTCCACGACTATCAAACCGATGCTCTTGATCGAGTTTTCACCACCAGCAGAATATCCTTCTGGAAGGGGAGGAGAAGCGGACTGAATATCGAGATCTACTCTGGTCCATATGCTCGAGATGGAAAACAGTGATAGGAACAAAACGAACCATTTGCCGAATGACCAGGATTTGCGAATCTGTTTTCGAACGCGTTCGTAGATCCGTCCAAATTAGTGTTACGATCGCCGTTCAGTTTGTTGTTCGGCGAAACTTTCAGGTCTGTACGAAGCTCATCAAATAGCAGGATCCAATTTTTGCACATGATGACTCATCGAGGCATTGCTCTCTCATCCAACCTGAAAGAGGTAATGAAGTGTACCAGTGTAACAAATCGCTGTGATACAAGGTATGTCTATTCACATCATTTCAGAAACTGATCACTGCACACTGAGTTTTTGCTGGCTCTCTTCATAGATAGAGACGCGAAGGAATCAAAATCAAAGTATCGAAATGGACGCGAAATAGAAGGATGTATACAGTTTGTGCGATTTGAAACCGCAACACCGTCTTAATTCGACACTCGATTTTCAAAGGAAACATTTTTTTCAAATATTCCTATTTCAACGTCTACTAGGCTGGAAACGTCCAAATTTCTAAAACGACTATACAGATTTTTTTCGGTGAAGTGGACAGACTATCCAATTCGATGAAGCAGAAACACTCCCATACACAATTTGAGAGCAATATCTGAGAAGAGTTGAATTTATTCAGAGTCAAATTTCAAAATGTTTACCTTTTTCATTCACCCTGTATTACAATCTTAAAGGTTTATAAAACCCCTGACGTGGTCATTCAATGCATTAACCCATCGAATACTCACAAACGGGGTTTCATCGTTGTAACTCCTACTATGTTTTCAGAAAGAATATCAACAATCATTTGAATGATTTTTTAAACTTTGTATCTGAGTATTCGATGTGTTCCTTCATTGAATGATCACTTCACCACTCAAACTCCTCAGATTATCATGACAAAATCAATTGAAAGAGCAACAATTTCGAAAAATGTCATTGATTAATCAATAATAGCATAAGCTATTGCGTTTGAGAATAGATTATTGCATTCCACAAGTTTATTAGACGGATGCAATCCGCAATGATTTGGAAACTATCTGGCGAATTGATTTGAAGTCATATTGCCAATGTGATTGAATATTCATGTCGCCTTGTAAATATAGTTGCAGAAATAGAAACCACCGAAATGCCCAAGGTGACTATAATAATCTGGACGAGAGAGAATTTCTTTTTAGGAAATTTTTCGATCTGACGAAGCCGATTCGATACATTAAACCCAAACATATCAGCGAAAGAACTAGAATGTCTGGGTCTGAGAGCTTCTATCAAGGATTGGATAATTCCATACGTAACCGAAAATCGAAAATGAGATCTCTGGTCAATGTGATGTGGAAATGATACCCCCAGGAAAGTATCAAAGGTGCACTCTGATTTTTGCTGTGCATAAACGACCTAAAAGACTTCATAGAGGAAGTAACAGTGTATATGTACGCATATGAGATAACAATATTGATCACTGAACCCCCACTTTGTGTTCCCAATGCGATAGTTACCTCAGTCTCAGTAGTCAATCAATGTCTTGCAATGGTATAGAAGAAATCGTCCAGCATTGAACCCAATGGTGGAACAAGGTGTCACTGAAAAACATAGAATTTGTCTCTCGGGTCTCTGGTGGTGAACTTCCACCGCAATGACATTTTGGGGCAGATCATGAATTGAGTAAAAACTGAACTCATTCTGAACACAAACAACAATTCACATAAAATTTCCGAGTTTCACAAAATTCTTGAGCACTCAGTTGGATATTGATATACATCGTCGTTTTAGGTAGCTTCATTCATTGCTTGTAGAATCAAGAAATATTAGGATTCATTCTCATTTTTTCCCAAGAATGAGATATTTCCTTCGTTATCAATGAGTATCACAAATATATTGTATTCGAATTGGTGAAATTGGTGAAAGATTCCGCCAATGCTCAGTGATTGATATTGCAACATCTCACCAGAAGTGGGTCCTCACTCACGCCAGTACTAGACCAACTTCAACCAGCAGCCTATACAACTTGTTAAATCGCAGCCGTTTGGAAAGAAAAGAGCAAATTTATCGCACTGCTTACCTCGTCTCGTGTCGCGATGTCAAACGTAACGACAACCTCTTCAGTATGTTTGGCTACATAACAACACATGATCGAATTTGTATCACGAGGTTATCTTGCCGCGTGCCACGTCACTAACCTCGTCTCTTGACTCTCCAGTATGTTTGTATACCCTCAGATATCCGATAGAGTAGTTATGAGCTCTATCAGACGAGGATACTTCATGCGAAATTAGAGAAGTGTGAATAAATCATGTGATGGTACAGCACACTTCCAGTTCCTTTCGATTTTGTCAAATAAAAAATTAATACAGTTGATCAGAATGATATGTCATTGTCATGTAAAGTATGGAGAATGTCTTCATATATCTATTTCAAGGTGGATAAGTTCAGTAAATATATTCGAACATTACAGAAAAGCATTCTTTTTCTTTGCAGAACTGGATGATGATTATGCGCCTCGAATTTTCCCGAAGAAATGTTCGTTTTTTGTATTCCATTTGATGCCAGTCCATTTTTTCTATATTTATGTACTCATACAGGAACTTCAAGTTTATTCTAGGCTTGTGACAATATCAAGAGCAGAGCTATGACGTGGACGTTTTATTTTTTTTTTCTAAAGGACCATTGGTATACATTCCTTTATATTTTGAAAATCCAAACGATGCAATTCCGTTATGATAATGGAAAATCCGAATGAATTTCAAAATTTGAACATCTGAATCTCTTGAATTTCCGTAATGAAACCCCTGAATATCCTGACAATGTCCTTATTCTCCTCAGAAATTCTTGTTAAACATTTCCGAGGAAGTTGAGTCTAATATCAGTTGATATACAACAGCTCGATTTCTTTTTTCAACTTCAAGAGACGTCTCAGGTTTTGTGCAATCACCACAGACTTCAGATAATCCTTTCTACATCTTCACTTCTCCAAAAAGAAGTATTATTGAAACAGTCTCTTACATTTCTGCATATAGTGTTGCGGAGCTCCATCTAGTTGAAAGAACAGACAGAACAGAGGATTTTCAGAACTCAAAAATAATTGGATTGATGAATCCAAATGAGTTCCATCCATAAAAACCATCTTATACCGCGATCCATGGGAAGTCAACGGCAAATAACGAACCTTTAAACATGTATACGCATGTATTCCAATTACTTGCCCAAAAATGTATTCATTGTGGGTGTTGTGGCTATATCTCTCTTCACATATTTCTCTTCTTCGTTATATGAATTTGCGTGTATCTACATACCTACTTTCGAGTTAACTTCCACCGTTTGAGAAAATGCTTGGGATTCTTAGCATACTTGGAACTTCCAGTACGTCAAAGTATTCCTAAATCAAGAAAGATGTGAACCATGAAATTCCATGTTTTGAGTTCCATCAAATATCCTCAGATGCCGCATAATATTTCGAATTGAACTTGAAGCCAGATTCCATTTCCATTCAAAATCATCGTGAAATCTGGTAGTCTTGATAATCCGCAAGTAATGACTATATTCGGAATTTCAGTAGAATTCAAACAGGAAGATGAGGAACTCGTATAAAAGTAACTATTGAATAGGTATTTCGAAATTCTTCAAGCTGTTGAGTAGATATAAAAAAACCCAAATCATTCGTGAATTAAGTGATATATTCCAAAAAAAACAGGCTTACAACATTGAAATATTTTCCATACGTATCTATTTCCTCGGTGTACCAATATAATATCAGAACTATGACTATCGAGGGATATGAAAGAAATGAATAATAATCCCGAAGAATATGGAAAATTCAGTGAAGACAACGGATGATATCAATTTCGATGCTTTGTGAAACGTTATAAGAGATTGTCAAAAAATATGTTATAAAAACCAACCAAATATCTATGCAGATTTTTCCAAGGATTTTTCTTCATCAGATGAAACATTTTAGATGGAATTCACCAAATATGCCTTGGATGAGACCTCGAAAAAACGACTCCAACTAATAATTCCATCCAGTATCGGATTTGCCACCATGTCGAGATGGCTGCACGTACTGAAAATCCGATAACTGTATGAGAGAAGTGTCAACAATACTCAACTCCGAAACCTAGAAGAGAGCAGTGACGAAGAGATTTCTAACTTCTTGAGACATTCTCGTCTGAAGTGAATACAATTCAATATACAGGGTATATCTTCATGAGTGAATGCGGTCTATACGTATAGAGAACTGCGAGTAGCATGATTCTGAAAATTTGTACAGACGGTGGAGGAAACATTGAGAATGCAACTAAATTGTTCTCGTTATTATGAGGGTTCATCCGGTTTCTCCGACTATGACGTCATTTTTGTCATCTTTCATAGGACTCCCTATATTCTACACGACCTTCGGTTGCCTCTCATGATTCCGACTCAAATTTATGTATTTCGTATACCTGGAATTCACCTGAGCATTCTTGAGTTATTCGAGATTGTCTAGAAAAAATGACAGATCGTAACATACGCCATTGCCATGTCAATTACATTTTTTAGTGATACGCAGTTACCCGATCATGGATATCGAAGGTTGGAATGATCACTCACCATTATCATAACCACTGAATAATTCACAGGAGGCGCAGGTTCAAAAGTTGAATGTGAAACAGAAAATCTCATTTATTTTTCTAATTTTCCATCACCTCATAATTCGTCTTGTCACAACTTGACCAAGTGGTCGAATAGCTCCGATAGGCGAGTATGTACTGAGTGGAGTAAAACCCCTGCTGTACCAAACAATGGAGAGTTCACAATTGGAGAATCAGTTTTGAATATTTCCTCAAGATGCAGATCTCTCTTTCGGTCGCAGTCAAGATGATGTTTAAGATGAAGATGGATACTTCGTACTATTGCAATACTTCACGAAGCACAGCTAGATCTTCAATGAACGTTGTTCGAATGCAGTCCGATAATATACTGTGAGTGTGCATTCAATCTCAACCACGAACTTCAATATGTGGATCAAAAGGTGGGAATTCTTAACCGTTCTATGTTTTCAGATACGAAACTTGAAATCGGTGTGATGAAACTCAATTTCATGACAACAATATTTTGAAAGAAATAACTTGCGAAATATTCACATTCAGTTGTATAGCGTGGTGTTATTCACATCATGATACACCATTCTGGAAGGTAGATGTAGGTATGGCTCTGATAGCATTGTCACCCAGTCTAACGGACAGTTAGAGCATCGTTATGAGAAATTCGCAAGGCTATTGTCAGTATTCAGGGTGGCAGACAGCCATGGTGGATCGGTCCTGGTTGGGATTTCCAAATAGCCGCAGCAACGAGCATATATGTATAAGTTGAAGAAAGCCCGAATAGTTCCAAATGACGCACTATGGAAAATCCTTTTCTGGACATGGATGATAATTTTCATGGTAACCAGTATATTATTTCAGTATCATAGGCAGGGTTGTAGGGAAGCGTATGAGGGCCAATAATTTTGTATTGTCATTCTTCTCTACAGTTCCGGGTTGCTCGGAATATTAACAAATTCAGAGTTAACTAGGAATGTTTCTTTCAAATTCCGAGTTGCAATTCAGAGAATTATATCTAAAATATCGAGTTGCAACTTTCGTAGAGTTGAGAAGAAATGTACCTAGATTTCGAATTTAGTGTCAGTCACGATGGATATAACGTCCAGAAGAGGTTGTATATACTTCATATTGATAAAATATATTAAGACAAATCATTACCTATCTCAGCAAGCATGCAGTATTTTCGCAATCATCATGAAGAGAACCATCAATACACATTGAATTTGATTCGATTATTTCATTTTGTGTACTATGAGACATGGTAGTTTGTTATATCGTATATATCGTATATATACTCATGAAGTGTCCTCAACAAATTTATATGTGGAACAATTTCGATAATGATTCATTTCGAAATTCAACTTGGTCGTTGAGTTTTGCTGAGAAAGTTTTGCTAGAAGAGTGGTCTATTCAGACGAAGTAACGTGACTTATTCGCCTAGCTGGCAGAAGTTGAGTTTCTTAATAATAATCACCCAAAATTCGCTCATTCGTTTGGAATAAAAAAAAATTTAATTCCATGGGAAAAGGTATTTCTTTTCTAGTTCGACACAGTTTTTGCTTTTTTTCCAATCGATGACTCATTTTATGAGTTGTATCATCAAGCATTCAGTGAACTAATTTGTCCATTCATTGATTCATGACTCTGGTATTATTTTGGTACTAGAAGATTTCATTGAAATATAGTATATATTTCAATTATCATTACCAATATCCGAATGAATATATAATATCATGTTCATGTTATTATCCCCGATGAATTATATTGGAAAATGCATTATGTAGTCGGATATAGGATGCCGTTATTTCAATACTTTGAGCTGTCATCCACACGTGAAAAAAAAGTCAACTTTCGTCTCATTCAAACTACCCATATTCGGCGCCAACGTCTTTGATAAATCAAAACTATGAAGAAGACCTCTGTATGATTTCTAAATGGTTTGTCGACCCGTCATCTGGACCCATTTTATTTATCCATTGCACCCAAAGGCCACTCCTCATCGAGTTATGTTTGCCATCCGGAAAGCAATTCGAAAGTCCATCCTTCCGGCTAAGCCCCAGAACGTTGACAAATTCCAAATGGCGTTTTTGTTGACGACAACGCTGACAAGAAGGGCGCAGCTCGGTGGTTGGAATCCGGCTGGCTGATCGTTTTACGTTGTTCTACCAAGTGATGCACCATATGGTGACTACATATGTGCGATCCCAATATGCACTTCGACTAAACAGGGTGTTTCGAAGAAAGGTGACCCCGCCGTTGCTAGGATACGTAGAACACTGCGAAATAAGTTGGGTTTGCTCAGTAAAACATTTTCGTAACGACATCCTCATCCAAGATACAGGTCATGAATTTTGTATGGATATGTTTTGGAAGCTGATGAATCGTACGAATTTGTTTTCACGTTCGCATAGAGAGCGATAGTTACATGGATCTGACCGAGTATTTTCAAGTTGGATCTTCCAGTCCAAATTTTATGTGAGTTTGAACATCATTCTATTTGACTCCAAATCGGTACTTTTGGTGAAACTCGAAATGATGAAGTAATAACTGATGTTGGTATTTTTTCATCATGATTCTTCGTTCAATTTATGACTTTAGGATTACAATGATGTTATTGTTTTAATTTTCAATCAATAGATAGATCGTCTGATATATGATATACCAAATATCTTGAATTTTTTCTAGCATTTAGTCAAGTAAAGACATTTCATCTTGATTTCGTGGAAAGCAACCGACCACGACATAGTAGGCTGTGCTGCTTTTCCCTTTCTCATATATCATATGATGTATAATCATATTCGTGAATCATACCTTCAAGAATATTTCTATACTTTGTTGACTCTCACAATGCTTTGTCGATATGAACTACTCCCTATAACAAAATAGTGTGGTTATGCTGTTTTCATACATTGTCGTAGGAATAAATACTGAATACATGCAGAATGCGACACCATAGTGGACATCGCAGTGATGATACCCTTCCAAAGACTGTCATGAAATCTAGAATGTCCTATTTTAGCATCTGAATATTTTCTCAGAGTGCCTTCACGGGATTCCACTTGGCTTATAACTACTCTATCAGGGGTGCACCTGAGGACCAGCTCTGTGCCAACAAGTGTAGTTGACAACACCATTATTGCGGGTTGGACAGCCTCAACGTTCCCAGCATGACCTACATACCTGAGTCTGAAACATTGTAGGTGTGGATTCTCATTCATCTGTTTTTATGAGCCATGAGATTATTCAATCTCACACATTCGAGTATCATTCTTTCAATTCCTGTCTGGCATGGCTTTCTTCTATTTTGTTCCCTTGGCAATCCATGCTAACTCGAGTCCCAATTACCGACTTCACAGCTTTGCTATGAAAATATAACAGAATGGCACACACTCAATAAAGCACTTAGCCTTTCCACAGCATGAAAGATTGCTATAAAGGAGGAGAAACCGTAAAATGAATGCGGTTCAGATATCATTTATCATGTGAGGTGGAATAAGCAACACGCTTTGCCATCGACGTGTATGTGTACAGATCGATTGATCTTATCTTCGAAAGTTTTCCAGAGTATTTCTCTCCCGATGGTGGAATCAAATTACCGGAATGATCTATAGAAAAAACAGACCAGTTGAATCCACTTGGTGATATTGAGTTCATACTTGTACTTACGATTGAGTTTTCACAGCTGCATCCACATCTCATGTCGTAATTCATATTTTTTCCATTGAATCTGCCACTGGAGTTGATAACCCTTGGGGGTAGGTTCGTCAAGAATGAGAAATTCAACGGGCCGTGTATATACTTGAGTTGAAGAGTAGGAAGAAGAATGATTATTGAATCTATCACTAACATGTCGATTGATTAGTTCAGCTACGATCTACTGAAAAAGAGTTGCAATCAAGAGATGTTCATTCGAGAGATGATAAGATGCCAATGTTCGGAATGAATGAATCGTACTGACATATTCAACTCTCATGTTGAGTATTCCAGTATACTCCAAATGCCAGCTGGTATCATCATGGTAATCATCAATATATCCATTATGAAACAACCAGAATTTCTGTCTGTAAGTTTTTCGAGAAGGTGGTACATTCATTGTCCAGTTTTCTGTGGGATTTTCTCTCATCGTTTCTAAAAAATAGAGTGGAAGTTATTAAAAATCATTTCAATACATTTGTAGTGAGGACAGATTTTGTGATCTGCCCCAAAATGTCACTGCGTTTGAAAATGAACCTTTAGATACCTAAAAGAGAAATTCTCTATTTGTCAGTGACACCTTGTTTTTGAAAAATTTGGAAGTACAAATATATTTAATATGAATGAAACCTCTAATTATCTTGGTGGACGTTTCGGAAACGAATCTGCTCCCGTTCTCAACACAATTGAAATATTTTTTTTTCAATTTTGAAATATTTTTTTTTAATTGTGTTGAGAACGGGAGCAGATTCGTTGCCGAAACGTCCACCAAGATGAGTAGAGGTTTTATTCTCATCAAATATATTTGTACTTCCAAATTTTTCGAAAACAAGGTGTCACTGAAAAATAGAGAATTTCTCTTTTAGGTATCTAAAGGTTTAATTTCAAGCGCAGTGACATTTTGGGGCAGATCACAAAATCTGTCCTCGCTACAAATATATTGATTTAATTTTCAATAACTTCCACTCTATTTTTCAGTTTTCAGAAACGAGGAGAGAAAATTCCCACAAAAAGCTGGAAAATGAACCAGAATTTCATTCATTCGCGGGTGAAGTATTCCACAAAAAATGAATGCATGAAATTCGAGTCCCTGAAAAAGTTTATGAATGATTTGCATGCCTACCTGAAATTTTCCCTGCGGCCTTCAATTGAATTAATTCGTTTGATTCTCTCGGCAGCGTTAGAGAAGCCTTCGCCGGTATTGTATGGTTTCATCAAATGGCAAGCTACTGAATGTTGAGCAGTTGAGAATGGAGACGTCAGAAATAGTAGCAATAAGGAGTGGATAGGTATTTGTTCACATACAGGATGTTTCAAGTTCTTGAGGGTGTTCAAGATATGGGGATCGTAGTTACGGTTAGAGAAGGGTTGGTGAAATTGTGACAAAGTCACTTCTTTTGATGCTCAACAAATTGATACTCCCAAGTTCGGGAAATTCTGAATCTGATCCTTCAGCAAAGTGTTTCCATTTTTTTCTCATTTCATTCGGAGAAATATTTCAAACAAATGTCACTTCAACCATGTCACCTTTCCTTCCTTACAAAATGGAAGTAATAGATTGGAAATGCTACATATCTCATCAGAGCGGCCACCATCATTTCTATTTTCCGAATACGGGCCTGGAAATTTCATGATACTTCTGATCGAAATCCTTGATGTGATTCTGTTAGCTCTGAATTCAAACAATTTTCCACGAAATATACTGTCATCTATAATCCATATATAATTATATTATATTATATAACTATTCTCTCATTTCAATTTCTCACTCTTATATAATTTCAATACACCAAACATTGAAGCAATGGTCAAGCAATGTGTAGGAGTCAGAAGTAGAGAAGCAGGTTTTGTTCCCAGAAATATATATCATATATATATATATATATATATATGTATGTATATCAATTCTTTCGACAAAAACTTGATACCTATCACTCATATAATCTTCTCTCCTCTCATTCCGCCCCTGGTCTCTTGGCTGTTGATGAAAGTTTCTTTCAAAGAAATCAAATTGAATGAGTGAGTGTAATCAGTTGGTACAATCTGTACATGATCAAACGTCGTTGAGATACATCCAGTTGGCATTTCCACCATTAGCGATGAGGAAGATTGATTAGTATTCGCTGTTGTCGTACTTGATAATTATACTCGAGATTATACTCAGTTGTATGCATGTTCCATGCGAGTCTGAATTCAAGCAAAATCATAAGACTGGCAATTCGTGCCCATCCTACCATGTGTGAATAATAGTTTAATTATCGGTTCCATTACATCCCTTGTTTGTCGGAAATTACAAATGTTCTAGCGAGCGAAGAAGAGAGACAACAATATTGAGAAAAAATATGACTATTATATTCAATCAATGGTTCAGTCAAAATCACATCAGAAGTTGAGTCCAAGACAAAATCCACCAAGCCGAAGAATATTCTTGAGGAATAAGTTATTTTTGTCATATATACAGTGAGTTCCAAAAGTTCGCACCATATGGGAAACTTGATTCTCCATCTGTCAGAAAATCTTATTTCTGATGAAAATTGGTAAAATGCAAATATCTATCACTTGAGTTGTCAGAATTGTGGAGTGCGGTGCAGTGGGCTGAATTCTAATCAATTGCGAATCACCAGAATTTCAGACGAAATCTTCAGAGTTCGATAGGAGAATTTGTTCGTGATCCATGAGAATATTCAGATTCAAAATCACAGCCACCTACGCAACACACTTTTGGTTTTCCCCTGTATGCTATTTGGAAGTTCATAATTTTGACATGAAGTTATTTGCAATGCACCAATTTTCACTAAAAAAATTTTCCTGACAAGTGAATAGTAAAAAGTGTTCCATGAGTGGTGGAAACTTTTCGAAACTCACTGTGAAGGAGCAGTTCATAGTATAGGAAGCAGCTTTCGGTACTCCTACAAAAATTTTCAGATTTGAGAATTTTGTCATTTGAATGCTCCATTGAGCTTCATCGAACTGGAGATGGGAGAATCTACAGATGAACAATCACTTTATGAGATGATATTGAGAACTTGGCCTTTATAAGAACGACTTTTCATTTATACTTCCAGGCGACAATGAATTGAAAGATAGGTCGGGTTCGAAAAATGTAATCAGAACGATTGTTTGCTGGATAGTCTATATATATTTCTCGGCAGCATCAGTTCTTGACATACGTTGAAGAATCATCCCAGATATGTGACGAAATAAATGAGCACATAAACAATGAGAAATAAAATAAATAAATAGATAATATATGAAATAAATTCAATCATATTCAAAAATATTCGATGCAGATCTCCTACGGACGCAACTGGTGGAGAAAATGGAAATTCTTCGAAAATCAGAAAATGCACCTCGATGCATAGAATATGTACCAAATTTCATAGAGGTGTTTACAAAATTATCTCAGTTCTTATTCAAAATTTCAGGACATACGTCCATGAGTATATCAAAGAATAACCTCCTCAACGCCCTGTATAAGTGACTGCGTAACACTGCGAATTGCCCTCGGTCGAGTAAATACTTGGTCCATCTACAACGCGTGCTGTTGAATGCCAATAAGTTTCGCTTTGAACTTTCTCACGGAAAGAAACTAACAAAACATTCAATCATTCAATTCACTCCACCATGCTCCCAAGATCTAACTTTTTCCGTGATCTGGATGTACTATTCTACTACAGATTATGTTTCCCAACGCAGATTGATGAAATCACCAAGAGTGCTTCAGGTCTCTAAGTATCCACTGTTACTGCTCTATGAATCCTATGTCCATTATGAAACGGATTTTGCAACTGTGATTTGGTGTCCATGTTCCAATAGCCACATGAACAGCCTTGGAATAATTTATTGACATTTTCTAAAATATCTCATCCAAAAATGCCGGTGCCTGCCAATAGATTTGTTTGGAGAGATATTCATCTATTGAAGGAAGCGCAATTTCACATGATGTGAGTTCAGTGAGGACACAAATTGAGTAAATACAATGACAACACACATTGACTGAATACAATGAGACTGGCACCTTCAATATTCGTGGGATGAGGCAGCAGTGGAATTTTGGAATTTCCTAGTTAGTACCTGCATTAGACGACAATGTCCTGTGAGTGGTCCTGTCAGAATGCTTAGGTTCGTCCTAGGTCATCTCAGGATCTGCTTGGTAGTTTTTTCTGAGGGTTTGGGTAAAACGCCTTCTCGAGTGTATCATATCTGGTAGATGAAGCCAGTGCGTGAGTTTTTTTCTCTCCGCATCATCCGAAAGAAATCGTAGTGAACCACTCGAGGTTCATTCACGAATTTTCATTCCAATCGAATAAGTAAGGTTCATAAGTGGGTGAAAACAGTCGCGTACTCACACTGTATTTGGGCGAGTATCGAAAGACGGCGATAATTGATCATCTCTTTTTGTTCCAGTGCGTTCCGATCCCCGGTCTAGGCTTTCGTCGTGGAAGTTACAAGTGCGTGTGTCAGCCCGGATTCTATTTTCCGGATGTGAAAGCCGAGCGACGATACTACAACGGAACAGTCCTCGAAGAAGAATACGAGAAACGCATGATGGTGAGCAGTAATTTGCTTTGCTCAATTCAAGCTGACATAACATACACTGAAAAAAATGAGTGATATACCTCTCAAACATCATTCAATAATGTCTCAATTCTCGTCCATACTCAATTGAGTTGATTTTTCACACCACTGAAAGGTAAGGAGAGGTTTATCTTGAACATCTTGACTCAATCAATTTTCACTTCCGAAGGAGTCCAGAATGTAATTCCACATTAGGTTTCAAATAGTGAAAAAATATGAACATGAAACATGAAACATTGACACCGGTTCGCTATAGATGTTTTTCGATGATGAGGTGTTTCGTTTGTCTTCAAGTCCTAGAGATTCACAATGGTTTTCTTGTAATTGTAATTCTTGCCTGAATATATAATAATCAACGAATATATGAAATATCCCGAGTGGAAATGAAAAATGATTCAGACACGTCATTTTTGGTACACGTTTTGATAAAGCTCTTCCAATTGTATCAGAAATATACAGGATGATTTGCGAAGATGTCAGTTTGAATAACCCAAAGAATTCCCCTATGATGAATGATTCAACCTATTTGAAACAGATGAGTTGGCTTCACAAACCAGTCATATAGCCTATTTGTGGTAGCAGGTATTGACATTGACTATGTAACGAACAATGACATTGATCAATACAACTTCATATTTGCTGCAAATAGATGTATCTCAGCGTTATGTTTCTGTTACAATGAATCAACTGATTTGGCGCAAATTTAATGCAGATTTCTTTCTTAATACTGATAGAAGATTATCTCAGTCCTGTGTGTCAAAGCTGCAAGGCCAAAGTACTTCCATTTTCTATAGCATTACAGAAAATCATTACACAGTTCTATTTGAGAGAGATTGTCACCGCAAGGGATCATTTTCCGAGAACGAATACCGTCGCAACGATGATGAAATATATTGTACATACTAAATCATTGAGAAGGAGAATGAGGACAAGGAATTCGTCCATTCTGTTTTCAAGATGCGATAGCCGTTGATCAATTGACAGGTCTTTCCGAGAATGAAAGAGTAGTTTTCTCTAGGGAGCCAAACCCTTATCACAGGAGATCGATAAAACATACCTAACGATTTCATGGACCCAATGACACAATTTCTCCGTGTACCTACTTTGAGCATTCGACATAAATATTGGAACAATATGAAACATCATATTCGGAACCAGAAAGTCATGAATTCAAATTCAATCAACATATTGACGAAACAAATATTCACACCTCTAACTCATTTCCATACCGTCGGTTCTCTTCAGAGAACAAGCAAGCACTTAGTATTCATATTTCTTCCATAACTGGGAATGCATTGAGCTCAGTGACATACAATTCGTGGCGACAGTTGTAGTTGAATTCAGAAAAAAAAATTGTGACTCCAATATTTTTATGATTTTTTCACACGAATTTTTTGAGGCCAGGAAACAAATGAGTCACAATACTATGTGAAGACCTGTTATTCTGGCTGGCCATATCTTTTCGTGAATTTCTGTTATGCTATGATGTTGAATGTGTGGCTTATCATGACATCATGCCTTCGAAGGTGAGTAATGATTTCGTCAAGCTATCAATGTTCTGAAATAAGAAAGCGTGCGGGAGCTTCGACAGCTGACGTCATCATCACGCAGTTGCTATGGTTGGATTGAAATTAGGTCTGAAATTCAACAACTTCGAACAACCGCATCGTTACATTATTTACAATGGAGGCTCACTCGAATGTCCGCAAAAATTAACTAATATTCGACATCAGTACACCTGTCCATTCATACTCCAGTCAAGCCTATATATCAATATTTATATATTTGAGTCCATAACTTACTATGTTTATAAGTATCTATGGTCAGTTATTTCATATTGATGTTTATTATAAGATGAAGAATAATGAATATTATATACAGATTACTATTGAGAAAGCAGCTGATTGATATCAATTTGATACACTCAGATTAGCACATCAATCGAATTGAATTGAATTTCATCTAAACAAACTATATTACCTACGGACAAGATTATCTTTTGTAGGGCTTCTTGTTGATTTCATGTTCATATTCTATTTTTAGCTATTGCTCAATGTGATTACTGCCATTCATGGAATGAATTGATTGATTGATTGGATTGATCCACTTTCCACATCATGGAGTGTAAAAAAATTGAAGTTCGAATCACTGGTGTGCTTTTTCAAGTGCATTGAAAAGGCACCATCCTCACTGTGAGTTACTTTCGTGGTACATGAAGACACATTATTAACCAAGTTCATGACAAGGGTTGGCCTTATACGAACTTCTAGATCTCATGAGAGATCCCTGTAGATTAACATCCAGTTGTATTCGCTACTTGCAAGAGTTTCCAGATTGATTTGCATAGTAGTTATATAATCACGAGAATGTCGGTTTTCTTCAGCAACGTACGGAGGGTATCCAGTGAATAACGTATCATACACTGAATAACTCAGTGATAGATGTCATGTCTTATCAGAGCTCTCCACCTCGCACATGTACGAGATGTACCACAACAAACTGCCGCGAAAGATTTCTCGAGAAAGAGACTTGGAAAGTTCAGTTCAGTTCAGGTCAGGTCAGGCACTAGACATTCGACTCAAATATTCTCAAGATGGTGCCACCTCCTCTTATACTGGAAGTTGATGTCATCTAGCTTATTCATATATTAATCACCCTGGCATGTATATTATTAACTGTCACATGGCAAGAAATAGATACATTTCTGTAACATATGATATTTGTGTTTGCCGTCGTGGCCAACTAATGACAAAACTGAGAGCCGTATGACATTTTTACAGTAGGAAATTGTTGGATTGCTGATATTTCGAAAGCTACAAATCCTTCAAAAAGACCAACTCATGCAAACTGACTCTTTTTTTGATGCTGAATAGGATGAAATCATAAAAATTGGGGGTTTCCAATCGAACTGATCGAAAAAATTACTTTTTATTCCAATGTTAGTTTTTCATCACTCTGTGTTCATTGATCTCAAAATATCAACAACGTCCTCTCAAGGACATTTGCTCCCACAAGGAAACTAACAGCAATAAAAAAATGAGGTCTCCCATATAGGAGAAATTCATAGTCATGTTCAGGCTCATTTTCGAGTTCAAATTCGAAATAAGTCAAAAACGGTTGAACTGAGGTATAGGATATTGAACATAAAATATCTTGTGTGAAATCTAACAATGAAATTATGAGAAAGGTAATATCAACCTCCAAATCGTGAAAATACAAAACTATGTTCCACACTTATAGCAAAAAATCCATGAGAGACTTGAATATTGATATCAGTCAACGACCAAGATAGAAACGCTCACAACAATGAATAGCAAAATTGATACAGATTGAAAATATCATCCATTCCGAATATTTTTCTTTCTTTTCGTTCTTTGTAGAGTTTATTTCGATCTATACCTAAACAATAGCTCAAGAAATATCCAACAATCACGCACTGAACGGACTGACTCGGAACTCGATTCATAAATTACCGAAAATGCCCTAAAATTGTAAATATCGCATCCACGTATGAGATATCACATTCATTTTGTTTCACGCAACTAATTATTTATTCCAGGATTACTGAATGTGCCAGCTAATGACAGGCAGATTATCAAAATTATATATTGTGTATATGAGAACGCAACTGATGAGCCCAACCCAACGGGATTAAATCTTTTGTACGGAGATGGAATAAATTAATCATGAACATTCCAGACATAATGGAAGGCGTTTTCCATCATTGGATGAACTTTTAACACAGACCCACGACCCAGGTTGTAGGAAGATGAAAGAGAAAGATTTGGAGGAGAAAGGTGGAGTAAATAAATCCTTCCACCCTGTCTCATTCATTCAACGAAAACAACTGATAAGTACCAAACGACTAGGTTGGTAGTTCTTAACTCATAGCTCTTGTCAAAGCTATTGACATTAAGCAATAGCCACTCGATCCTTTCGAGGTATCTATTGTCTGATGACGTCTTTTCAATTTATCTATCCTCTTGTTATTACAACTGAAAACAAGTTTTCATCAATACCTACATGTTAGGCATATATCAGAAGCAGGCTTCTGTAAGTTCAGTTCCGACATCTCTGAAATTCATATTTTTATAGTCCCGTGTACTATTACAGCGAAGAATATCTCCAAGTTAACTTTCCAATTTTGTACCATTGTAATTTCCACTCATGAGTCATGAATACGTGTATATCTACACCTCTATTCAATCTATGAGTACTTCATGTTAATTTTCTTCAGAGGAACAAAAGAACAAAAGTTTTCAGCAGGTGGTGAACAAGAAGGAGGCAAAGATATCTCGAGAAGAATATTCAGCTAATTGAGTGCACGAAAAGAGTGACTTATATGGTCATACTTTCTAAGACCATATATGAAACAACAACATGTATATTTTTATAGTTTGTAATCTCGTGTGTGTAATTTTTGTGTTACTGAGTCTTAGGTCTCAATCATTGTGTTGATCTTGTGTATATCGAATCTCAAGAGTAATGGAAAAACATCGACCAATGATGAAGCCATGTTAATACGATGTTGCGCATATGTCTCTCCTCAAATTGAAATTCAGAATACATTTATTTTCGAAAAGCAGTTCCAACGAAAGGTACGCTGCCTTCACTTATTTCATCCATATATATTCATGGTCTACTGCGTCAACAATATGGAATGTGTGAAGCTTATATCCCATTTTTATGAGAAATTTTGATCCTTTCATTTCGAGAATCAAGACCAATCAGAATAATGTGGAGGGTGTAGACCAGTCCACTGGAACGTAGGTGGCTTTTAGGACTCTCCAGTTGGTTGTGTTCGATAAACAAAAGAAAGATTACATCCCCTGCTAGGATGATTCTATGTGGTTCTGATTCAATCCTCGAACTCATTGTTCTTCTGTAATCTGATTATCGTGAATCCCGTGTAAACCATCAGAAACTCCTGTGGTATACATATCAACGGCGAGCAGTCAAAGTCAGTTGAGACAGAGAAAACTCCAACTTCACAGAGCTCATAAGGGGTAATGACACAGAAGTTAGAAGCTCAGTATAATACATATGAAATACATGTTATATGTCATTGGCCACTATCGGATTCTTCAGAAGTCGAATCGTCATCCACTCTGATGATCATTCTTTATACTGATAACATGATGTCTCTATATTTCTTCATCTCATGTTCCTGATGAGCAGATTCCGTGATTACCATCCGCTCATCTAATTCTTCATAAAGCTGATCCCGCATTCTAGTGGAAGAGTTCGCATCGTTTCTGGCGATGTATAATTATAATATGGATATTCTTCCAATTGATACTTGATATAAAATCTATAAGAATTAGGAGACATAGAGTCTATGAACAGTTCGACGAATGGCATCTCCTGAAACATTATCAAGATTCTTCAGTTTTTGTCCCAGTCGTTCATAACATATCCGGTTACAATAATTCTTGAAATTATCATGTGGCAAATTCCAGTCAGCTGACAAGATCACTTGAGACCCACGAGACATGAATGGCTATTTCAAATTGATCGAACTCCTCTCGCTCTGGCTCCTTATTCCCACTATTACTAACTGAGTTTTTCTCCTGGAGAGGCCTACAGAATGCCATGATATTCGAACAACTGAACCGTATACGAGAACACTTGTACTGGAAAACAAGATTTTCGAAGTTTCAAATCGAACCAATAATTTGCAAAAAGTGCAACGTTCAGTTTCAAGAGTTTCAAAGATCAAGAGGCTACAATCGTTGTATTCTCGTCCCACTCCACTAGACAGCACATAACAAGTCCACGTGGGCTGTGAGACGATGCAGGAAAGATCAACGAATTTCATTTCATTCATTTCTATTTTCCGAAAATGGGGGTCCGAATTAGGATAACTCAGATCGTTGTACAAAAAAAAGTACTCTTGTTCCGTATCAATCAGATGCGACATTCTCAAGTGAAATATTTTCGGAAATTGCCAATTTTCCAATCATGGTGGCTATGGTAGAGAAATTATTCGTTTCTTGATTTGCCCTACATTCATGTTTCTGGTTACAGTTTTCATCCACATTTGCAGACAACAAGTTCTTGATTTGTGAATTGTAGCCTTCCATATTGAAGAAATCTATATATATTCAAATAACGATCATTCATTCTGTTCAGCATGTGGAACGTGTTCTTCATAAAATTTTGAACGAAGTAACAAGCCATTTTTCACCATCGCCACGACGATTCAGATATTGACGATGTTGTGAATAATTTGTGATACCATTCCTCAAACGATTCCACTCAAAAATAACGCATTTGAATTGTATTGAACGTGAGTTCGCCTTCTTTGTGGAACGATCCTAATTATGATATTTCGGAACCACAATTGCCGGAAAAATGGCATGTACAATCCCGACCCTGATTCATACACTCCTCAATGAGACTCGGCTCTTATAAGGAAGGCCGTTGGTCCCTTAGTAGCCATTTCTCGGCAGTTTTGTTCATAGCAGCCACTGATTGAGGCTGATCATGGAACACCAATCATGGAAATATGTAAGGTACATTCTTACCATGTTCATTTATCCATTCAGCTACCAGTACCAACATTTCCAATCCTCAGGTTTGTGTCAGGACTTTCCGCCAATGAGGATCTATAGTGGCGTTTTTTCAGTATTCAACAGAAATCTCGTCTATCATGCCACCTCGAGCGATTCCAGGTAGACAAACTATAGACGAGCTCAGGCTGGTCGTCAGAGTCGACTCTTCAAACTCCGCTCTATCATAGAATCCTCAATCAATAAAACGGCAGAGTTGTGGAATTCTGCGCCTAATGAAGTATCCTGATTCTTTTTCCAAACTTTCAATACAAACTCCAATACCTTCCTCTCTGCTTCTTTCCCAACATTCTCCCAAGAAAAATTATATAGTGGATTTAGCTGAAGCATTTGACAGTATCTCTTATGTCAAACTTCTGGAGAAACTTGAAAAATACGGGATAAGAGGCTTGTCGTTGTCGCTAATCAAAAGTTATTCATCGGAGAGAAAATCTACTGACAAATTAAAAAATCATTTCAGTGAACCGTCAGAAATTAGATATGGCGTTCCTCAGGGAACGGTCCTCGGTCCCAAATTATTCCTTCCCTATATCAACGAAATGTTGAATATGTAGATGGGTGGAGATATCATCTCATATGCCGACGATACGGTTCTCCTATGGAACAAATTGGCCAGATATTACAAAAAACGGAGAAGCAGGTTTATACAGAGTCAAATGTTGGATAGACTGTAACCTCCTTAGCCTGAATGAGAGTAAGACAAAATTCATAACTTTCACAAATAGCTCCATAGCACAACCAGATCTGAAATCAATTGAATTTCACGAGAGGTGTGATCTAACTATCTGTAATTGTGAAAAATAATTCAAAACACTACAGGAATCAAATATCTGGGAGTAATTATCAATGAAACACTCAGATGGGATAACGACTCAGAATATTTACATAGCAAACTGAGAAAACTGGTATTTGCATTTTATAAACTCAGAGATATTTCAACAGAAAAAATGTTGAAACTAGCCTATGAATCCTTAGTAAAGTCTGTCTTATCCTATGGAATAATAGTATGCGGAGCTGCATTTAATAATTAAATGAATTGTCTCAAAATCACAAAGAAATGGATCTCAAAGTAAATTGCTTGATTTGACTCAACTATATATTTTCAATATTGCGAAATTCATGTACAGAGCTCTAGAACTCTTGAAGTACTCTTACAATTGATATGTTATCTCTTACTATTTGTCAAAAATTAAGTTTATTAATTATTCTACTCATTGAATTCAACACTTTTATATTACCTATCGAATGTTCATGATACTCTCTGTAAATTATTGTCATTTACTATTGTTCAGGCACAAAACGATCTCATCATGAGATCAGGTGCACTCAATTTGTTATATATCATATTATTACCAGATTATTGTTATAATAAATGAATAAATGCAAATACAAATACAAATACAAATAAACATATTGTTGTGGAATGAATCATGAAATGAACGAAAGTTTGATCGCCATGTTGATCGTGAACATTGATTATCTTCATAATGCAGACGTATTCGTTTGGAGAAAGTTCGAAATTCAGTAGTGCATCACTGCACATTCAAAGTTCAATATGTCTGAATCGCTATGGTTCACAAGTACTATATATAAATCTCATATAGGCATGAGAGGCAATCTTGTGAATAAAATACCATTTCCATACTCCAACTCACACAAATAAAGATGCCAAGATACGAAAAATGCTTCAATCGGGAGCGATCTCTGCCAGATGGCAGGGAGCGATGGAAAATCTTCTCCGTCTCCGTATACGCATTTCCGCCAATTTTGTTCACTCTGTGTACATGGCTGACTTATCCCAACACGTTTACCCGTCAACGCTCATAGAATACCAATCCTATCGCAAATTCGGAGAGGCACATTGGGTGCGTCAACTAAAAACTTCAATCTCATTTCACAACTCCGAATCCATCGTCTATTCTCTTTGAAATGTTGAAGCACAGTTTCACGCTGTAGCTGCGTAATCGGAGGAGACAGGATAGTTGTCTCGACCCCTTAATGGGCCTGATCCTCCTCTGGAGTGTCATCATTATCACGTGACTCAATTCGATTATGAAGATTAATGGAGTATGATGAAGTGGTGATTTGGAGATTGTGCTGGGATGCACGAATTCTAAAAAAAATACTACTGGCTAGGTAGTATCTGATGAATATACCAATGCTGTTGAGGAAATCAACTTGAGCATGATACGTCTGAAGTTCTGAAAAAGACATCGTTAATCATATTCTTGAAATCGTCTTCCGTCAACTCAGAATTAGGCACTTTCAGCTTGAAAGAAAGCTATGGGGTCAGACCGAATTTCACCTACTGTTCTCAAAGAAACTTCCTCGTAACTAACATCAGTACTTGGTAGGTTTCCACTAGAGTGTTTCCTTCTAACTGAAAGATAGCTAGAATTCAAAAGCTATTGAAAATGGCAAGAAAACCCTTCCTAAAACCTACAGACCGATTGCACTACTATCTGTCATCCCTGAAGTGATGGAGGTAAACTACCGGTGATATGGCTTTTGTCAACACTAGATCTGACAACTAATCGACTCATTTGTGACAGACAGCAATAGAGTAATATTCCCCTGACTGTAGCATTGGTTATCTCTAAAGCATTTGATAGAGTTTGGCACCGAGGTTTTTCAACAAACACTATAAATAGTGGTGTTTCCAGCAAGGTCAGAGATGCAAGACGGATACAGTTGGATACTAACGTATAATATAGTGAAGTCCGGTACAGATGTCTAGTCAAAGTTCGATGTGATTGGTATGACAACTATTCGAGAAGTTGAATAATTCTCAAACATGGCCAGGCAAGAGAAGATGAATTCAAGTAGAGAAAAAGGGGAGACGAGAGAACGACTTCTCTCGTCAATAAAACTGTCTCTTACAACGACGGTGATTGATTGTGTGATAATTTTTGTTGAATATCCAATTGTGATTCAGTGCATTTTCGATGGAGCTTCTGCAATTCATACCACCTATATAATATGAATCATTCCCTCATTGTCGTAATTCCATAATTCTCCCATCACAAATCGTAAGACATAGAATTTTGACAAATATTTTATCTCGTCCATTAAGGAAGGCATTCATCAACTTTAACATGAATGTCAGCGGTGGGCGTTTCATTATATGAGTCATTTGAGTTGATATATTGTTTTGTAGGTGACTTTTCGTCGGAGAATCAATTTTTGATCCGGTGATTTATAGTTTCGTTATATTGCCTGGAATGTGCAGACACGGCATAAGAAGGTTGGGAGAAGGCGATCTGGGAAACAAGAACAGGAACCTTGACGCTTCTGTTATAGACCATGAAAAACGATATTGCCCTTATTGCCGGAGTCGAAAGCGTGTTTTCCGATATACATTCGCGTGTCACACAGTTTCTCTCCTTTTTTGTTCACATCCCATGTTTCAATATCACGTTACTTTGGGAATTTCTGAATCAACCACAGAATGGTGTATTTAATGGGAATTATGAATCATTTCGTGAAACACAATATTTGAGAATCGGCACTGATTCAGTCAGTGACTGAAATATTCGAAACGGAAAAATATGGATCGATAGATGAATTAATAAATCTGATTTGATCATGTTATGTATCGAATTATATTCATGACATTTTCTTGTTCTTGCCAGCCATAAAATGAAGAAGTATTTGTGATCCATGTACCCTCATGGTGGTTTCAGATCCGAACTCGATGGAACAATATAAAACTTCCTATATTTATTTTGGCAACTAACTTTCAGAACTAGTTAAGTGCAGCAACAAGGTGGACACAGCGTTCCATCTATAGTGGAAGACAAAATCTTGAATGCATCGAAAAAAAACATTACAAATTACAATTGCATTCAAATCTGCAGCACAAGTAACTAACAGATGAATCACAGCGAAATGCAGAGAAATACTGTGGAAAGGTATTTTAATATCATATATAACACAATAAAACTGAAAACTATCAAATTCTTGAAAAGGAAAATAGATAAATACAGAGTTCATGATAATTTGATATAACTTGGATCAATAATATTCACACATTAGTCTATTTTATTGAAATATCAATAATAATACAAGACAATACAATTTCGATCACATCTGTCGAATAATCCTCGACTTCAAAATAATTGTCATAACTTCAGATGTAAGATTGAATTTGCAATCGGCTTCATTGGCAGAGAGATTGTGCAATTGCAATTTGAATCTGTCAATTAGATTATGATTGCAACATGAATCTGCCAATCAGCTCTAATTAAAGATAAATTTGAGATAAGGAGATAATCGTAAGATATATATGTCAGTTAGCCTAATTGACAAGATAATCTCACTATCAGCTCGAAAGCAACATATAATCGTCAACTCATCCATTATTGCAAGATTGACATAATGATCTTCTATCACATGAAAAAATATCTCTCTTAATCGCAATTCTATAAGAAATATTGGAAAATATTGTAAAATATTTCTTATATGATGGATTTTCGTCATCACACTCCCACATCAGATGAAACACACTAAGGATAATCATTATTGTAGAAGTGGGAACATGTTGGAATTGTTCAGGTACGGAATCACATATGCTGTGCAACAAATTTTCTCAAATATATGCTACTCCGAACGGAACCAATCAGTAAAAATTATGATTAGATTCAATCGTGAATCATTGAAAAACTCGGACTCATATCGGCTGTTAACGACAACCCACTTGATATCAACAATATTTGAACTTAATAGCTCTCGGAAAACGACAACTTCCTCTGCAGCTCATGCTCGGACCATAACGTCAAGTAATATTTCGCCGGCGAGCTACTTTTGTTAGAGAATGAGAGAAATCATCCATTCTCAAAGTGAAGATATATTTTTCGGATGGAAAAAACCCACATTCGTCTCCAGCAATGATTTAAGAGTCTACTCAGGAGAGTCGAAGAGGCGAAAACATGTTCTGGAACAGTGAAGTTGTCCGATGGTCAAATGTTAAGAAATAATTCACGAAAGAAATACTTGCCAACACATCATGATGATTAATTTTTACAAATTTTCCGGACTACAAATAGAAATTGAAATAATTATTTCAACACATTTGTGACAAGTATAGATGATGATGAAGATAAATATGATGATGATGATGATGATAGATGTATGATGATCTGCCCCGAGATGTCATTCTGCTTGAAATTTCAACCTTCAGAGACCTGAAAGGGCTATTCTTGATTCGTCAGTGACACCTCGTTTTCGAAAAAAATTGAGAGACAAATATATTTACTGTCTGTGACTTATTCGAGGAGGTGGTAATTTTTTCAAATTTTTTGGGAAATACCAAAAAACCTGAAAAACAAAAATATTCAACAAATATCAGTACTTCTACATATCTCAGTGGTGGACGTTTTGGAAACAATTCTGATCTCGTTTTCAACACGATGAAAAATGTTTTTGTCATAAATCGTTCGGCTGCTTCGTCTCCTCTAAACAGTGACATTCGCCTTCCAGTTCTTCTCAAACAACACTGACAAATAGAGAATTCCACTTTGAGGTATCCGAATGTTGAATACCTCATTACAAAAATATTATTTCGATATTTATTTTCAGAAAAGAGGAGAGAAAATCCCAGAGATCTGTGGAAATATATAAATGTACCACCTTCTCGATTAACCTACAGACAGTATCATGGTGAACTGAAAAGTTTCGCATGTGAAATTTAATTACGCTTTCGATGGTCAACACCTTCCTAAGAATATGCCGAGTCGATCAACAATTGTTCAATGACTTCAACATCAAACCACAGGCAGCCATTAAAACAACAGTTGGGATGAATAACAGGGCTAAACTAATGTCTCCCATTTATAATACCGTAACTCCTTTCATTTGCCCTTCATTATACCACTGAGAAAAACAACTGAAAAAAGAACTGGTTAGCTGAACAAACCATCACGTATGATACATGGGTGTATCCAGACTGAAAAAAGCATTCAGAATCTGAGAAAACATAATCAGGGCCGTATCTGGAAAAATGGAGTTGATGATGGTTCCACGAAACAAAAGTCATCATGAAGAAGTATTCCTAATTTCATCTATCGACTGATATAATGGTAAAGAACATGAAATATATCTTCCAGAAATTCACTTTTTTCGGTATAACTGAGAAATTATCGATGATTCTGGAGATTTTCAAACACTGTTGGAATGACCCTCTGGATGCGAAACTCTTCTCCCGTTCAACCGAATTTGTATCTCCCACCGATAACGAGATCCGCATGCTGTACATCCTCATCTTGGACACAGTGTATAAGTATGTAGGCATTTCCATGATCCGAAATTCTGACACAAAATATAAATAAACTTCACCCAACATGGAATTGCACAATGGGATTTCGAATTGTTCATTTCTGAATATCGCAAATTACCTACCTTATTCGGAAATCTATGCATACATATCATTTCATTACCATATTCCAGTTGTATTTTATATCGAATGAATTCACGCTATCATCTGTTCATATTCCCACAGCAAGATAATATTCCATGACGCGATTTGTTCTCATTCAGAATTTGATTTATTGGAAATAGTTGGTCAAAAGTGATGACCTCTACTTTGTACCTATCCTTGTTGACTCCCTAATTGGCAATTCTGAAAACTTTCCTCAGATATCTATGGAAATTTCATGAAGCTTCGAATTTCCATTCACTGAAATACGTGATTTCTATAGTTTTATACAGTGTGCCCAAGATAAGGATGCTCAGGATGGTCAGGTGGGAAAAAAATGTGCATTCAGACGGTCATTCCAACCGTCTTTGGAATTCCTCAATATCGAAAAAAATTGATTTCTATCTCGCAATCTTGCCTCTGTTGAGTGCTTCCCCATGTCGGGCACACTGTATAAAGCAAGGAAAACACATCGAAATGCCAGCTTCTCTTGATCGTGAGCCGTCATATTCAATTGCTGATGCGTTCAACTTCCCGATCTAGGGATCTTATATCGACTATTTTTGAAAGACCTCCATCGCCCAGAATATTATACATTTCACACTTTACATACTCATATTTTCTTTCACAATATACGTATCGCTAGATTACTTGGCGGGCTGTAGAAATGATAAAATATAAGGTTGTGGCCTCTGACCATCCCAACATCAATTTTAATATTTTCTGATATAGACACGGTTTCATTCATTTTCTGGTGAAACCTTGGTGGAAAGTCGAATATAAGAGATTGTGGTCCAACAATTCCATCGAATGTCCGCTAGTGTTTCAAGAATAATAATGAAATGAAGTTTGGCAAGCTGAATCCACGTGTATGAATTGAGGAAGAAAATCGGCTTTGTTCCGTTTATAATTTTTTTTGATTACTGAGTTGCAGTTCAACTCGGAAATCACTTGTTTCCGTCGATCTCGTATCAATGAGACTCTTTCAACATATATGAAATTGATCATTAAAGACCCTATCAACGATCAATTTCTTTATCAATCCATTATCGTTGTATAGGCAACCAAACCTACATCGCGGCGTCCATTTTGAGCTGATAGCGTGTGAAATCTCTATTCGAATGACAAAAATGGATATCAATCAAGATTTCACATTCCCAAACAACTTATAGGGCGTCTTGGCCATTCTCCTTGATGTAGAGTTTCAACAAAAAACGTATTTTGCATTCATAGTTTTAACAAATATCAAAGTCACAATGGGTGACAACTTGACTGTCATGACTATACAGATTGGGTTTTTATTGAAATTGAACAGCCCCGATGAATACCAAAATTGAGTTTCCTTCTCTTCATTGCAAATAAGGTCAACGGACAAATTCTGCAACCAACACGTGTATTGAGTAGCGATTAATACATACTAGTTGGTTGGATAACTATAATAGGATCATCGTACATCTCCAGTTTTTATTCATCAATTCGTCACTTCCTCAAACATTGAGATATATATATATATATAATTAGATAGATAATTCCGATTATTCATTCGACTATTCAACATTCATGTCATTATGCAGTAAGATTGTTTTAATCAGTTTGGAACATAATATTCCATCAGAAACTCTCATCTGAACCTCACATGGAACATAATGTTAATGTGCCTCTGTTACCGTATTGTTCGTTGAAAATAATATCGTTCGTAATAGGCACTACTACCACGGCATACTATGACAGTACATTATACTCTTATACCATGAATAATAAAAACTCAGAACTTTCGTAGTTACAACCACATTAAAGACCAACATCAAGTTCACTGTGCTATCTACTTACTGAATTTCAGTTCTATGTCTCTGAAAACTTCATAGTAATATCACATGAATTAGCAACAGAATATATGTTTTATGCATTCTACCCTTTCATCCCATATGATGTGGGAACATGATTCGCGTATCAGACTTCTCAAGCCTCTGACGTATAATCCGATGTAACTTGTGCAGCTTCATACTCATCACAATAGCGATGGTATCTATGTAATGCCGTATAGACATGAACATGATTTAAACCTACAAGTGCGTAAAGTTCATCGCAAATCAACCGAGATCAATCAATCGTGCATAAAATCACTAATCCTATGCAATGACATAATTTCAGAGTACGAATCACGTTCGGTCCGTGTACTTTACGAATATGAACTGCTCAACTGTGGCGAACCTGAAAGAGCATAATTGAGCTTCAATCAGTATATCACCAATTTGCTCCATTCCATGATGGAACACATCTCTCATGGTCTGAAATGATATTTCAGTCCACTGAAGGATGATACAACAGGAGCATAATGAATTCTCGGTGACTCCTGGAACTTCCCTGTTTGCATTCTGGTGCACTGAGGAAAGTTCCAAAGGAAGTTTTTTGCTGAGGTTTCCATTTGTTGTAGCCGAGAAAGTGTGTGAAGTTGGTTTGCTCGTACAGAAGAAGTCAATTCACTGGAACTCAAGTCTGCCACAGCAAAATATTGCACTGTTGAAGCGGAACTGATGTTCTACGAGATTATTTTGACTAGCCTGTTGTAGCAAAGAATCCACTGAAAATTTGTTTCAATGGTGTAATGATCCATATGATTACATTAATGTTTTCTGCGATAACAATTATGTTTCCAGCAATCACTATTATTCATGATATTCCTTTCATCGTCTTACAATTGACTATTTCATAAGGAAATGGAATTTACTTGATGAAATAAAAGAGCATAATAGAAACTAGAGAAGTACAATTCTTCTCCACGGTGGAATTGATGGATTCATGGAAATCTAGTAGATATTCTGCATCATTTCACAGATGCTATACTGTTTTTCCACCTATATTCATCATTATGTTATGGCTTCCTTCTAGTGGCAACAGTTGACCGCACTATCCATTACCTGTCCATGACTGTATGACGTGAGATTATTTGAAAATCATTCAGGCTATTCGTATACGTATAGGAGTTGTAGAAATGCATATCTACAATGGATGGAACATCGGATTGATGTATTGTTTTTGTCAAATTGTTCTCATTATTATAATCAAGAGCTGGAGGCTGCCATTCTCCTGGTGCCAAAGTGGAATGAAATACCATGCTCTGATACTATGAAGTTTTATATTTCTACATCATGAAGCGAATGTATTGATACACTGTACCTGGAAATACTGGAGCAGGAATGTTACACATCAGCTTTGATATGTCCATCCTGGTAATATTCCAAACAGTGTCGATTCATCGTCATCATAATCATTAGGACCATGATGTGAATAATCTGGTGTTCCAAATGCCTATCCCTACACACTAAAAAAATACTTCGAATACTTTTGCCTACTTGCCAATTTCGAAAGTGATCTTGTAAACTCTGGGAGGCAGAACTGTTTCAGTTAAGAAATAATACTGTTAGCTATCCATCAGTGTCACCTCGACAATAAAAGTGGGAATGACTTCAAACCGGCCGACGAAATTATCGCTATCGATTTTCATGTTTTGGCAAGAAACAATTGGAGAGTTTGTTTTATCAGCTGGTCATACTATGTAGACAATATTATTATTATAAGAATGAATCAAACGATTTCCATTTGTTCAAACCTGAATTTCATACAGAAAGAACCATTCGTCCAGTCGATGATGATGCGAAATCATTGACCTCTCTAGAACATCGTAGAAATGTGGCGATTTCAACCTCTCTTATAGATAGAAGAGCTCAGACAGGCCACATTACATTGCTTAGGCTAGAGACCTGTCAAAATTCGCTCTACCAATCTTTCCCAACATTTCACTGCTGGCTCACACGATATTTCTTGAAAATCACAGGTTTTCCTTTCGTGTTTTCGAAAGAAAAAAACAGATCATCGGATACCTAATTGGTGCCCATTAGCTCTAGAGAAAATCAATTATATGAGCTAGACTTTTCGGAATTTCCTCTCTTCCTTTTGCAATGATACTGACCGTCTTGAGGGACCCACAAATTCTTGCAAAAAAAACAGTTTGATATTGTATCGAGTTTCTCTGGGACAGCAGATAGAAAAGACCTTCATAGAATATTTATATCTATAGGTGCAGAGATAAAAAATATCGCTTTCAGCAAACCCGGTTGGACAATGTAGCCATCGCTGGATAGAATCGATAATACATGGCAATGTGCAGAAGCGAACGCCTACAATGTATGGTATAATATTATGATTTCGAGTGAAGATGATATATTATCATCCACGTTAAAACATTCCGATATAAGGCAGCAGAAGATCGAATGAAAGTGCTCAGATAGGTGCTCCATATTTCAATATTTCGTCTCACTTTTATCGCCGAAATGAATTTCAGAAGCCCTCACATCTTCTCGCTCCTTCAAACTCTGGATCACCTGGACATTCACTGAATATCCGTTCAGTTCATATGACGTTATGTCAATATATTGACATATATTGACGTAAAATTTTGGTATGATGCCAAAATGTTGGAATGAAAGTTGGGCATCATTTTGGTGATTTTGTTCAATATGTATTTCGTTCAGAGGTCGTATGATTCATTTCTTCATAAGTCGCCAATCTCTCCTCTATACTAACGTTGGATGTGAATTTATTGTTACCTTGGTTATCAATTTGTTTGACATGATCAGTATCATATCATCATCGTATTTGATTTTCTTATCGGATGTGTTGAATCGGAAATGAATGAATGAATGAATAAATCACAAATAATGAGCGTTGCAAAAGCATTCTCTAAATAATGTGTCCTCCTTCACAATTGAAAAATTTCCAAGATGGCGCCCATTCAACACTTCGTCACCTTGAACTATCAATCTCATGTGAAAAAGATTGCCTCATTCGAAATACCAAAATTTGGCACCAATATCTGCAGAGCAGGTGGAATTGAAGTCTCCTGTATCAATACTATCAGAACAACAAATCATTCTTCCTGAACTGTGTCAAGAAATAAATCATTTCCATCCATTTTTATCACATCGAGTACATACGATTCCGCGACCCCTCTTTTGCTCGTGCATAACTGAGATAAGCAAGAGTTGAGGGAAAGAAATATGATGCTTGATAAAGCTGGGTCTGGGGTACGATATAGAGCAGCAAATGTTTCCCATTAAACATGACGATGGTGAAATAATTGACACTATTAAACTCCTTCCGTAATAGCAGTTTGCATTTATAATCGAGTGCATTATCAAGTGTTCTTATGCTAATCAGTTCCACAACTTTCGCACATTTGAAGTTTAGTGTAGGCACAACCAGATGACCAACAATGTGATTCAATCACTATAATTCTTGCACACTCTCGAATTGTGAAAAAATTAGTTACATTTGAAACAACGAGGAACATGGGTAGCATCGAGCACCGAACAACTGTCAAATCCAATGAGAATATGACCTTGATCAATCAATTTTTCTCCAGAATCACAGAACATAATGACTGCATTTCTCTCCAAGAAGACCTGACAAAAATTAATGGCTGGTGTACATCCAATGGCCTTTCACTGAATGCTAGTAAATGCAGTGTAGTATCTTTTTCCTTGAAACGTATCACGCATTTCGACCACACCATTGTAACACAAATTTGCAGAGAACCTCTACTATACGCGACCTTGGCGTTACATTCGACCAGAAATTGTCGTTCGTGAATCATATACAGAGAATTACGAAGGAATTATTCAGAGCCTTAGGATTTGTCATTCGAAATTCCTCTTCCTTCAAAGACATCGATACATATAAACTCCTATTTCTCTCTTATGTTAGGTCAAAACTAAGAGTATGCATCTGTGGTTTGGTCTCCACATCACTGTACCTACATAAAAACATTGGAACGGGTGCGAAGGCGATTTCTTGAATTTGTTGTTTTCAAAGAAGATGGGGCTTATCCCCACATTGAATATCCTCGAGCTGAGCTTACTCGAATGTATGATATCAGCATTACTGGAGGATCGTAGGTTGATTGCAAAACAAATATTTCTGTGGAAAATACTTCATGGATATACTGATTGTACAAGTATTTCGCACATGATCGACTCCCATACTCCTAGAATCACGAGTAGACAGACTGTTGTATTCCATTTACCCATTCCTCGCTTGAATCTTATGAAATTCTCACCTTCACATACCATGTGCGAGACACATAACGTACATGTATCGCATCGTATAGACATATTCTCCTGCATAAAAAATCTAACATTCTCATGATATCTTCCACCATTTTACATATGTTCTACATCTCTCATAATTTTTTCATTTCTATATAAATCTCATTCAAAGGTTTGCAATAATATTCTGTATACATGCTCATTACCCCTACTCTGTAACTGGATGTATATCTGTTGAGTAGTGTAAATAAAAAAAAATAATCGATAGATTGATATGGTAAGGAGAAATAGATTGTAGTGATAAAAATTCAATATCTTCATGACAACTGGGTCATGTTTATGTCTACATCGACTAGAAATATTTTTAAGTTCATCTAATAATTTTTCCCACGATTCTCATATGAGAAAATTCAAATTCACTCTGTACTTGGAAACTAAAATATTATACATATGATTGTCATACGAATAGCATACAGCACTGTCTCCATAACCATGGTATACCAGGGAAATGGAATTTTATAACACACGCAAACTCGATTATCAAGTTGAAAATTAATACGCTGGATCTGCGAAGCGGTTGCATCACATTTACCCAATATCATACACAATATTCTCCAACGAAAATGTTGGAGAATGTTGTGAATGGGGAAAATAATAATTGTTGGAACATACTGAGAGAATGCTGAATGACCAGGACACCGTTTTTCATTGTATGATTCTTGTCGAGTTGAAATTTTCCTAGAACTAATGCGATATAAGATAAATATTTTCTTGTAGAAGCCATTGATCATTGAGTCTCAGTTGGTGCTGGTGATTGGTGGATTGTGATTGTCTAGCAATAAGTTTTCCTCATCAAACTAATGTTCGCAGGTGTATAAGTAGATACTCAGATAGGAATTATGTAGAAAATCTATCGTAAGGAAATCTGAGCGAAATTATTGATGCATGTGTACCTGAATGCTCATTAGTATAGGATGGAGTACGAAACGTACTATGATTTCGAAACGAGATGAGATTTTGTGAATTTTCTCTACTCGAAGTGACCTCTCGATATTTCCAACTTCGTCAGAATCCCCAATATATAGATTCTGAGCATCGAAAGAAATGAGAATCTGACCAAGCAATCAGTAATTAAAAGAAATTCATCCTGGAAATCTAATAAAATCAGTTATTCCATTATTCAATTCTTCATTTCATAACTACCTTCGTTTGGAACCTATTCATAATTCCGAATGTGTGAACGATTCGAAAATATACTCAGATATAGGGTGTCCTATTCAACTTGATGCTTGCACACGGAATACCAAGCGACCAGTATGAATGAATTCCAGGAAACATAAAAAAAAGTTCAATGATAATGAGAGTCAACTTGAAGTTTCTCTGCATCTACTCTTTTAGGTTCTCGAAATGAGGGGATGATTTCATTTCGATCACCTGGTACATCGAAAATGCACACAGGACTCAAACCAACTTTCGTGTAACTAATATGAAAATCGTCGAACGAAGGTTCGTTGGATGAGCCAAGGATTCGATTATGCTTGATGCCAAAACAGATTTCCAATTAACAGTCTCTGATATTCATGAGAATGAATAGACTTGGGAGCAGTACACAGCTTAGCAACAGCCTACATTGATTACTTACTGCCTGTCACGGAACGTGGGAGAGGATATTTTTTGTTATGATATGTTATTGGCCGATGACATACTCAGCCTTGGAATTTGATGAGATTTTCCAATATAACTGGCTTCAAGTCTCGAGCATATAAATATTTATCTGCATATTTACTACTTTTCATAGTTTTTTCATTGTTCTCGTGCGAATAGAACAGCCTAATATGGAGGAGAGTTTGGGGGAGATCAAGTACTGTGAACAGTATATGTTTTCCTCTCGTCTCGCCTGCAAATCGTGGAATCAATAATTTCATCGTGAAAACATTATATCACAACTTCTAGAAATATATATCTCTCTCTACAATGAGAGCCATGATACTCATCGAACAGAAACAGTTACACGGATTATCTCTAAGAGATCTTCACAAGAACCTACCACATATTGATCAGACCCTCTGAAGGTAAAATTTCCAAATAGTTTTTGCTTTATGACTTCGAATCAGCTCGAATTCGGTATGTTGGAATGGCTTCATGAGACTATTGAACCCATGTCATTATGAATATCATTTCTTGGTCATGAACAATCAAATCTAAAACTTCCAATGGAAATTGAATGGAATACGAAACTCATTTCTAACAAGAAAAGTGGACTTGATAAAATTAGATCACTTTGATGACTTTGGAGGAATTTGCAGTGAAATAATGTGTGCACAGTGCACATGGCACATTTCACGAAAAACTATTTACTATAACATGAATACAAACTACGAGAATGTCACGAAAACTGATGGAAGTGTTTATATGCCCATGAATACAAAGATCCATATGATGACAAGAATGAAAGTTTACTATTTGCATATTTTCTTCATCACCTCTAATTGAGACTTTTTACGAATATGTTTTTCTTCTCGTAGTATTACAAATGAGTTTGTTTTCATCAGATATTTTTGCTGAAGGTGAAATTTGTATTGGCTGTGTACACGTAATTCAAATTGAATATTTTCATACGAACTTTCAGTAATTTTTTCTAGTGTTACTTTCTTGTAGTGAATGAGTTACGCGATCCAAATTTCATGCTGCAAATTTCAGATGTTGATTTACTGGAAAAAATCAGTTCTACGTCATTGGAACGATATTCTTTATGATTATGATATGATTTCATTGCCCCATGAAGCTATTGAAAAGTATCGAACTTTAGTCGAGTCTCATTAGGCGATTGCAACTTCCTCATGATGTATCGCTCGGGTATGGTGGTATTTCTCAAGCTCTGACATTTTTCTTAGAAATCATTTGCAATCTTGTCAGAAGAACATCGTAGGAAGGTGGGCGATTTCTCCCTTTTTTTTATAGAAATTTCCATGGTCGGTGCTAAACGGAAATCTGTTTATCATGCAACAACGAGCGATATATCATGATATAACGCATCCACACCTCTTCATCTATTCCATTAGGAGAAATTCAATGAATAGCATATTAATGATTTCAAACACGCGTCATCAGCTGCATTTGTGATAGTTCAATTCCATTGGTGTGTCCAGCTGTGACGTTTTAGTCCTAACACATCAATCGACACACAATAAAGCACGAGGGTGAGAGCCTGAGAGAGATATATATTGTCGGGATTGATATGTCATTATTCCACCCAATCTCCTCTGGCGTTTTGGAATCCAAAGTGATAGAAAGAATCTATCTGCTCCGATTTGACAATACATATTGGCGGTATAATGAATGTGTCATTATCCTCACTCAATGATCTTTCCTATTCTAAATATATTGTTGAGTATCTATCGACACTCAAAAGATGTATGCTATATGAAATTCCTCAAATGATCCTCAAGGATCTTGATTTGTCGGTATAGTTCAATTCGGATTTCACATGAAAAATGTAGACTCGTGGGCGCTCTATTCTCCGAACCCACAGAATATGTTCATCATAACTAGTGAGCTGTAGCACGATTCGTGAGATGTGAACTCTTCGCTTTTTAGCTGCAGAAAACTTCTGAATCTCCGTTTGTCGAAACCAGTCAGCTCGTACGATTTATATAAGCTCCACAAATTCTTCGCCTCACAATTTTATTTTCTCGTGGCGATTTTCCAGTCCTAGCCAATACGGTCGGAGCCATCTGATGTATTGTGAATGTGAACCTCTCGATGAGTTGAAAAACATTAAGTGATGAATGGAAGTTGTACTTCCACACTGACTTTCAAAGATCACTACCTACACATTCTTTCACTTAGTGGTTGGAACTTTTGATAGGCTACTCACTTGCTGAAATTCAGGATGGAGAAGCTGAAGGAAGGATTTCATTATTGTTCAATGAATACATAATGTTCTCATTGAATGTACATGTGAGCACGTACATGATTTCCTGATAAAAGCAAGTGAGTAAACGAACCATAAATAATCAAATATCGTCGCAGATTGATGAATTGGGGTCGCTGGTGATAATCTATAAAGTTTGGCTCAAGGAAGAAGTCCGAGAGAAGGAATATTAGTTCAGAACACAATATGAAAGTTGCGGTCTCTACTCAATGTGAATTTGGAACGGTCAAAATCTCTGGTACCTCAGGCGCTAACCAGATATATCATATCGATCTTATGCCATATCGTTCGTCACATATTGAAAGCGACGTTATTCGCAGAAGTGAATCGATTAACTCCTCCAAGCTCGAAGTGACTGGAAGGTGATGTTGTGAAATTTAAAACAGTGGCTGCGTTATATGGAATGATTCATTTTTAGATGAATACAGACAATAATTGTTAGTTTCACGTCGCAGAAAGTCCAGTAGTTGATTTTCTCATCGTGTTTTTTTTTTTTTATCTGTGGACAACACGAAAGGGAAACCTATGATGTTCGAGGAACATCGTGTTAGCCAGCGGTGGAATTTTGGGAAAGAAGGAAGGTGTTGGAATTTTTCTTGAATGTTTGGAGGTTGTAAGCATCAGGAAAGACTTCACTAGGCAAAGAATTCCACAACTTTGCCGTTCTATTGATGAATGATGCTTGGTATAGCGATGTTCGACAGGTCTCGAGCCTGACAGTGTAGGGGTGACCAGCTTGAGCTCGTCTGGTTTGTCTACTAGGAATCGCGCGTGGTGGCATAATAGATGATATTTCCGTTGAGCACCGACCGTGAAAGTACCTATAAAAAAGGCAAAGATCGCCGACCTTTCAACGATGATCTAGAGAGGTCAATGATTTGGTGAGTGTTGTGTCATCGACTAGGCGAATAGCTCTCTTCTGAATTGAATCTAAGAGTTCAAGCGTATGTTTGGGGGCTGAGCTCCAAAACATGTGAGAAGCACTCCAGGACAGGTCGAATTTGTGCTTTGTAGATCATAAGCAGTTGCTGGGATGTGAAGTATCTCTTCGCACGGAAAAGAAAACCGAGTTTTCGTGAAGCAGTCTTCGCAATGGACCTCACATGATCGTCCCATGAGAGAGCACTGTTGGTGGTGACACCCAGCAAGGATATTGACGACCTCATAGGAACAGTGGTCCTTTGTTTCCTGAGGTGCTTGATCCAAAACTATCCAAAATTGCTTGTGACATTGTTTCTGAGAACGATTGCATACCTGTAGTTTCAGTTTCAGAATTTGGGCACAGTTGGGTTCACAGTATCATGGATGTTAATATCCACTGAGCTACCATCACGTAATATCTGGGATGGTTATACCCGATTGTGTCAGTTGATGAACGAGTATTCTGTTTCCAAAATCATAGTTGACATTCGGCGTATTTTGTCAGCTTGATATAACGTCATAAAATTCATGACAACCCATTCCGCAAGTCTCTGCATTTTGCCGTCGTTCATTCTCACCACCCGAAATCCACCAACGTAGGGTCAGGATTAAATTCCATATTCGTGGTAGTCGAATTAGCCCCTGCTATTCATCCGCATGTGGATATTTGTCTAATTTGCAGTCGTTTTATTAAGTTGGGCTGTTTAGCTTGAATCTACTTCCTCGACGTAGACGTGTATAGGTATATTATCTCCATGAGTCCAGAAAAGCAGGGCCGGATTCCGCTAGGAAAAATAGGATATCCGAACAGAATGAGTGAGTTTCTATCTTCCACCAAACGTAGATGATGTCGTACATGGCATAGCTCTTCACAACATGACGTGAAATGAATATCGTTGACTCCAGAGAGTTACTTTTTCCTCATGTTTTTTCGCCATTTCCTTTTCGAAATTTGGCCAGCTCATTAGTTGGGGCAATTGTGTGGGGTCACATCAAACATCGTCTGAGAAATTCTCATACCCCTGTTATCCTTCTTCAACGCAAGGTATGCCACATGTATCAACCAACCGTGTATATACACTTCACTTTATGCTGTTCGAGGTGTGGTGCGAATAACTTGATATATTATTCATAACCATACATCATCATTATCGAATATTCAGGGTCTTTTTCCATCATCTCGACGATAATTGCTCCGAAAATATACTCGCTGGTATTTCCAAAATTGCTATTTGGGAACGGATATGATGGAGAATCAAGACATCAAACTGAAATAAGGTTTCATCGGAAAAACAGCTGAAAATTCGTTGACTCCCTATGGTCAATGTAATAACTGTTGCTTCCGAATCTGATAACATTGCAAAAGAGATTCAGAAGTCTGGGAGAGATTTCTCCAACTTCATGATTATATCCTCAGTTAATATAATATAAAAACTCAACTCAGCCTGCTACTCATTCAGAATCGCTGCCAAATATTTAGATATAGGTAGTTTGAGAGCTATTTACTACCCAAGCATATACTCAGTGATGCGCTTTGGGATTGCTTTCTGGGGCGGAAGCGGTGATGCTGAAAAAGTTTTTATTATTCAGAAAAGAGCCATTAGAATACTACTTGGCCTCAAACATAATGAATCTTGCAGAGGAAATTTCAGAAAATTCAATATATTAACACTACCTGGTGTATATGTGTATGAATGCTTGGTGTTTCTGTTTAAAAATAGAGAAAAGTTCGACCAATTCGAAATAAAACATGAGTTCAATACGAGGAGTCTAAATTTAAACTTTCCAGCACATAGATTAGCACAGACAGAAAGAGCTCCTACTTACTCGTGTATTAAATTCTTCAACTTATTACCGAAAGAGATACAGAAAGAATCCTGTTTTAAAAAATTTAAAAAACTTGTTTTTCATAAAATTTTGAAGATAGAACCTTACACTGTTCGAGAACTTACAGAGAGATAGTTTCTTATATAAATATGCCTTCTTTTATTTTCACTTGTGATCTGTAATGTGATTACTGATGTTTTTGTATTATATTGTAGTTGTTCAACTCTTTTTAACCTGTCTGACGTCATATTCATTTAATTGTTGATATACATGTAACTGTAAATTTACAATTCTTTGAATAAATTTATCTATCTATCTATCTATCTATCTATCTATATAATCAGTTCAAAATATGGATGTTGAGTCCATCTCTACGTCATATAAAACACAGTATTCAAAAACGTCATGTTATTCTCCGCACCCGTGCGAATCATTAAAATCGCTGCATTTTATGTATCATTATACTGGGTGGCCCAATGAGAATGTTTTCAACTGTTTCACTTCAAACCCCTCGGAGGGGTCAGCTCCAACCCTCGAACCTCAAATGAGATAAGGGGTCAAGTGATACATCATTTTGAAGATAATCGAAATCTCTTACCAACGCTTCCTTGTTTTTGTAATTCAATGCAGTAGTTCTCGAGAAAACACGCTTATGATTATAGTGATAGAAAGTAAGGTAATGCTTTTTTGCCTGTTATCACTATTTCTCATTTTGTAGTTCGAACGATTTTCATCTAAGAAGTACCTAATGTGTTTTTTTTTCAATCCTGTCTTATCCAACATTTCATAAAGAATCATTTATTTCAATGTCAGTTCCTTGATCTCCCAGTAAAATGCATACCTTGTTTCGTTTCCTTTGGGCCACCCATATTGAGCTGTGTATTCAAGCAAATACTCTTTGGAATGACATCACACATTCAGTAGAGAGATTCGACATGATACATAAACTACCCTGCTGATTCGTTTCAAGACACCCTCAGAGGATACTAATCTTCAATCAAAATTCGAAATGAAAATACCTAAATAATGGAACCATCTTATCAAATTGATCTGAAAATATACGGTTCTCATATCTTGAGGTATCGAATACTGTATAGGTAAAGAATTGTAAATGACAGACCTCCGAACAACAAACCCACTAGAAGGATCACAAAACAAATATTCTGAAGCTAACATGAATTCCCAGAATTATCATAATATTAGTACCCAATCGTCGCCAGTGTTGTCATATCCAATCATCAAATAGTGATAAATAGTCCATAATATTTAAAGTCCTTTATGAATTCATGTAGTTCAATGCACAAATATAATAATAAATTTGGGTCATGACGATTATGAATCAGTTCTGATTAATAGAAGATTGCTGCATTATTCTGAGACTCAGCAATTTTACTTTCTTGGGGGCTCGAGGACCAGCATGGGTATCGTGAATACTTTTTGCTCAACGTTGCAACACCGCCATTTGATATTGACAGTCGACGGCGATTATTGCTTTGTTTGGTATCTGTCATTATTTACGTTTTGATTTATCGATATTATTCAACTTGTGTTCAGTTTTGTGTACTCAGAATTCATCAGAAACTCAGTTTATTTCCTGTTTTGGTGATTTGATATAATGGTGAGACGTTGTGAGGTGTGTTAAAGACAATTTGAACTGGCGATCAAAACACGTCATTTCATAGGTGAGTTAGCATTGTCGTATCATTCGAAATTTTGAAGCATTTTCCCAAATGGAATGGATAAAAATGTATTTAAATTGATTTGATTAGATTATATTGATTATACCCATAGGTCAGCTGCGACAGTGTCTTGTCATTGTTCATTTTCCTACCAAGAAATGCTGAAAAGTACTACTGAAATTGTTACGGATTTTCAATTTGGTTCCATCATGAATTAATAATAAATTCGACCCCTCTGAAAACACGGCACTGTTGCTGGGAGAATCAGGTTCTGCTATCCTTGTTTAGACAAAGATAGATACTATAGATGTTGCTTCCAAACAAACTGTATTGCCAGGGCTGTGGATTACTTATCTAGTCTGTTCAATGATCGAAGTGACAGACCAATCCATCCTTGATGGTTTAGAAATGTTCACTTGCGAGTTTTCGACGTCAAAGATTTCGAATCAGCAATCAGTAGTTGAAGATAGTGATTTCCGAAAGACATCAAGAGGTGGTAAGGAGAAGTGACAATACCCGTGACTATATTGTTATCATCTGTTCATCGACACCTGAACCCTCACAATATATCAACATCAACGACATCATCAACATCCATAAGTATCAACCTCGAGCCTGATCAACGACTGACTGAAGCATCTTCTGAAAACAAAAATGAAATACAAATAGGGAGTGCTCGACTTTTTTAAGTTCCGGAAGATTGAAGCAGACTATTTATCACCAACTTCACAAGGAAAACCAAGTCATCGGCGGAGTGAAATGAGGTTTCCAGTTGAAGACTGAGTGAATAACAGCTTACTTGCTTGTAAGTATGTTGAGTTGATATACGGATGTGCTATGTATATCTATTGTCTACAAGCGCATGAATGGATATTCCGGCTCTGCAGCGACGGTGTTCCTGAATAATTTGCCAGATGGAAATGGCAACGGGTCAATACGTATTGTATGTATAAAGCCGGTACTGTGGCAATTAGGTACGGATGACAAAGACGACAAGGTGTAGGACTACGAATAGTCCACTGATTTAATGAAGATAAACAATAATTCCACGAATAACGAACAATCGGCTTGTGTATGCGTGAAATCTACAACTGTGTGGTTCCTTAACTGCCTGATCGTAATATATGTATGAAATAGTGTATTTATGTCATTTAATGAGCTATTACGAAATTCTTGAAGACCATAACACACAGGAAATACTATAACTTGTGAATGAGGTGACATGATAAATGGTGACATGGGGAAATGATGATGAAAATAATCATCTAAGATCTGAAGAGTACAAGACACAATTGTATGACTGACACATGGATTTGTTCTATACATTATCAGCACGAATTATCTGAAATTATAAATATACTCAAAAAATGATGAGTTCAGAAAGAGGGAAAACTCAACGATAACTATAACAGTTATGAAACATGAAATAGGAAATGTTCCGGAAACTCATTACTCAAATTGACTATCAGCAAAGATGCAAGGAATATTGAACTCCGAATGTGATGAAAAGGTCGAGTAGAATGAACCCAGCCAGAGTTGATATAAAACAAATATGGAGCAGGGAAACTATTATGAGTGAAGGGTCTCGTATAATCCACATGTTGTGATGCCATTGTCCTGCGTATTGCATTCACTAATGATGCGATATCCTTCGTGAAATAATCACATATGAAACTTTGAAGAGTAAGCCGTATATCAGTAGGATGGAACCAAAATAACTAGGCTAGTTACAGTTGGAATAAAACAGATATCCCAAAGAGCGGGACAGAACACCATTATTAGTCATAATCCCCCAAAAACATAGACATTGAACAATGATGATGCTTGATGATGCGAAATTTGTTATGGCATCTCTGTGGAAACTGTCAACTGGTCCAGATGGAATCCCTTCATACCCAACTCCTTCCATAACTCATATGGTATTGATATAATATGTCGATTAATGTATTTCCGATCAACTGGGAAGTAGCATTTTGAAACCTATTCACACAACTGGATCTCATGATGATGTTCAAAATCATCGAGCGGTATCCAAACAATCTGATTCACACATATTTGTTAGGAAGCCTTCAGAACCACCTCAGTATATTCTATAATCATCTTATTGAGACACTCGGATATGAAGGAGCTTGAGAGGTACCAACAATAAAATTTAATGATCTAGTTTCGTCATCTTCGGTGATGAACATTGATCGTCAGTTGCAATGGAATGACCTACTTTTTCCGAAAATAATATTGATAGGCAAAATAGGTTGCAAGTCTATTCGGATTCGCAATCTAGGTATCAAATTCGGTTGCTGTAAACAAATTCTTCCTGGAAAACTTTCACTCTAATTCATGAGAGCGAAAGAGATATCGTCTACACACTCAGCGGCTGAGTATGAGGATTGGATATTGGAGAATATACCTAGAAAACAAGTTCATTTCTTCTCGATTTGAATACGCCAGCCCAATATCAATTTCCCAGGAATTGTTGATCATATCATCCTAGGAGAACAAGAAATGCGTGGGTATTCGAAGTTTCATCTCATATTACGAACTATGGACGCAATGAATCTATGTATATGTAGAACGTTCATCTGCTAAGAACAACTGCTCATACTTATTGTCATCATTTCGAGTTATTAAATTCATCATCAGTGGCATTCAAAAATATTGTGAACAAACTCTAGTTATATTTTTTCCTCCTTCCTTTATATAGTGGGGGGTATTTTCGTTTCCGACACGATGTAATTATTGTTCAAGAGAAATGGGGAGATTTCTATTCTATGCTGTATGATTTTGTGAAGGAATAAGGTGATGAATTGGCAATGGTATTGATAACTAAATACATGAATCAATACATATTCTCTGAATCTAGCACGCAGACTTACCACTAGCTACAACTCTGGTAATTTTGTTGCAGGGCGAGAACAGCCAGTACGACAAAGAGGGCATGTTCGAATGTCTGTCGTGTCCAGAAGGATGCGAATCATGCGAGGACGAGCGACCGTGTGTGGTTTCTTTGAACTGGGTTATGCGTACCGTCATTTTGATCCTTTCATGCGTTATAATATGCTGTTTACCCATTGTTGTGTTCTTCACGTGGAAATATGCAAACGTTAAGGTGAGTACAGATACACAGATGAAACCGCTGACAAGCTGTGTAGGCTGGACCTGAAAATAATAATGCGCCCGTTTCCTCATTCCGTTGATAAAAATTGGATCAGTATAATACTATATTTGATTTCAGTTGATGGATGAGAGAGGAGCTCTTTGTTTCTCACTGTTTTTTCATGTATGTATGAGACAGGCATCCTTTTATTATGTCAGTATCCTAAGAATAGTAGATAGATAGTATAGATAGGTAAGTGGATTTTTTTGTTAGCAAAACATTCGGAAGACATAAGAAACAATAAAGATCAGTCGGCGGATCTCACCTCTAGTATATTTGATAGATACGTATTGACCGTCAAGATTAACGAAAAAGTTAGTGAAGCTAGTGCACAGCCGTTTTGCTCAGATACGTCACTAACATAGATGATTATATCAATATAAAACTATAGATGAAATCACATTGGGTTGTTTTCACGCTAATGAAACAATCACTACAATTTTGAACCTCATATCACACCATACATACACAAAACTTAACTATATCAGCAGAAAATGAAGTGATTTATATTCGAAAAAAATACGTTACTACTAAAGAAACAACTTTCTACAATATTCACTCTCGATAGTCACTCCCGAATGTACGCGAAAAATCAATCCATACCATCAAATGGATTTGAAATCTCTCTCGATCATCATCTATATATATTATGTCCGGCGTTCCGCAAGGGTCGCATATGGGTCCTCTCTTGTTCAACATGTTCAATATCCCCAATTTCTTTGAAAATACTTCACACGCAAATGATCTGAAAGTATATGAATTCATTATAAAATTATAATCTGCTCCAAACTGATACCTATGAATTTTATGTGTTGAGAACAATTTGAAATTGAATTCTTATGAATGTCACAAGATCCTCTTTAGGAGAATCAGATCGTTATTTGATTTTGATATCACCCTGATACTTGAAACGGAACTGACATCCACATGTAGTCTACCATACAAGGAGCTTTAAGAAACTCAAGTTTTGTTTCAAGGGTTCACTAAATCGTTCAGTCACGCCGAAACAGTTTGAACCCTTTATAATTCAATTGTACGTAGTCTTCTAGAGTACGCCTCTACTGTCTGGAATCCTTTCTATGAAGATAAGATAAATAAAATCGAAAGGGTACAGCACAAATCTCGTATGAATGTAACGTAAGATATCACATGCTTGAAGGTGACAAGGTGTTGAATTCTTCAATATCTGTTTAGTCTATAAAGTGTTCTATAACATCATAGATTCACCATACTGTGTAAGTTTTTTCCTCATGAAATTCCACCCAATATAAGACCCAGTGGGATAAGCACAAATTAAATTTTCAATTCTCCACTATACAAGTACAGAGATGTTCGATACGATGATGTTCGATTTTTGGGTGTTCTTGATCATTTGACATGAACAAATAGTCATGAATTATAGAATGGATTCAATATTTCTTTTGCACAACGTGTCTGCCAAAAAACCTTTGACACGTCGTTTTTTTTAAATGTATCCGAGTGGAAGCGAAGGTGGCAGTACTCTCAAATGGAATATTCGGATTCGGATTCATACAGCCGAATATATTGATCTAAGATACTTGATCCATTTTGTGTACAAAACTCCAGAACCAAATTTATTTTTCGTCCCAATAACAGGTATAGACAACTGAATTAGGTTCTCGTAATAGGCAAACTTGAATAACTGCCCAGAAATTCCATTCTCCATCAGAAAAACTCAACCCTCGTCAGATAGTTGTACAGTTTGTGTATTGTGCATCCAACAAACCAGAGAAAACCCAGGATTATTGTGTCTTATTTCCCAGGGTGATATTCTCTAGCGAGAATAGAAACGTGCAGATTATTTCGAACAAAACTGTAGGAAGGTAGAATACGAAAAAATAAATGAAATATAAAAATTCTGGCTCGATGCGATGCAGCTTCCATTCTGATTCGATAATTAATTGGAAACATGTTCTGTGTCATACGATACATCTTGGCTTGCTGAAACAGAAGGTTTATAGTCTTCTATGTGAAATCAATGTTGATCACACTATTCAAGATTACACTGGAATAATTTCTCATTAATACCGATCAGTTGAAAATGATTGCATCACTACAGTGAAATATCAGCATTATTGAGATAATTTTCTTGAAGCCATCATCCTTAACTAGGACGAACAGACTTCATATATTTCCTTCGAAATTTGTTCGTCCAAGTTTTTTTTTCTCATTATTTTCTTTCAACGATGAACTAATAATCCTAGGATATAATAATAGATGGACTGGTCTATCATCACCACATAGAAATGAATATTTATTACCGAACGCCAAGATGCGACTACAGTTCAATACAATATGAATTACGAAAATCTAAATGACATCATATTGGTTTTTCATACAGCGAGTGAAGAATATCATGATAACCCAGGAACATGACCCTTGGTAATGATATTCTTCACCACCAAGGTGTATATTGAATTATTTTCATCACTAGCAATATATTTCGATCATTATAGTTTAACGAATCTCAAATATAAACCTACTGTCATGAAACCATAAATATGAATATTTCACTGTTCGAAATGTTGGTAGCATTGGCACTCTCTTTCTTCTCACTACAATGACCGCGTGCTGTCAGTAAACTCGCGTATAGCGCAACATAGGACATGGTAACCCTGTCAACTCTACATCGTACCTATCAATAATATCGCAGTTGGCTGTTGTTCTGATGTTCTGTGCTTTGTGTTGGTACGCCTTCACAGTTTTTGAGTACCTTACATTCCTGCGTATATCGTATCATGACAGTGATGTGAATTCAGGTTGTTATTAATGTGGCTTCGTATTTATGAACTACTAGTTCATCAGATGCGGAGAACTTACTTGGTAAAGAAATGTATCTTCACGCTTTGAAAACGAGTAGATAATGGCAGGTTCTATCGCTCGTGGTAGATTTTCAATTCATTTGATATAGCGCATGCGGTGGGGAGTCTACCATCTCATGACCATACTTTCGAGTAGGGTTACGATATAATCAAACGATTGGGTCATTTCGGTTAGGTGAACGAGCAGGCTGTCAATAATTTCTAGATACTGATATTACAGATCAGGTATAGAATTGTATCTAATGTTCATCATATTCAGCGTACTGTGCAACCTGGATAGCTAGTTGTTTTCCAGATCATTTATTTTTACAGCCCTACAGCAGGGTCTTCGAACGACCCGAATGGCAAAAATTCCCTAGCAGTGAGTTCGGACATTTCTATAAATCAGTTTTTTTATATGTATATTCCAGAAGCATCGATTTAAAAGCCATGAAATTTGTTTGGAATTTCTTGGAATGCGTGGATGGAGTCACATCACGAAAGAAATAACTTGTGCCAAATCGATAGGGAGCACTCCTCCAGATAAATCAAATGTGTTTTCATCTCCCAATGGAGGTGCATAACAATGCATCATGAATATCATGGCATCATCCTCCGACAAATGAATAATGGTCTGTCTATCGTTTATCCACTATAATCACATAGTGGTATCATTCGTTCAAACAATTGTCTGATATACTTGATTTTCGAACTCAAATTGAGGCACCATCTGGAGAGAAAACCAGTGACGTCATCACCAAGGCTATTTGCCAACTACCAATTTCTTAGAGGTACCTATGTGATTGACTCTTATCAACGGCTCGAAACAGGGTTCGAAAAGTTTTTCATCGAATTAGTTTTGGTCTTTCCTGATCTTCATTTCAATTTCCTTTTGTCCAATAATATCAAATTCACGAATTTCAATGTCTATCAGTTGAGAAACGTAGGAAATATTCAAAAAGAAACAGTTGGTGCCAAACATTCTCATCAGAGCGTACCCAGATACGAACAAGGACAAATTTTCATCCTATCCATTAAACGTTTGAACCGTCGAAGGACAATTCATTCGACTGAAAAAATAATGGGATTCCAACTCAACTTGACTCCCTGATATCGATATCTCGTATGTCATATACAAATAGGTCAAAAAAACAGGAATTGATAAAATACCAATTTGTATAATATTACAAAACAGCTGATTGCATTTCTGCTGGGTGAGTCAAGCTGCCCGTGTTTCGAACCTGATTCACACAAATATGAATAAATTTTGCCTGATCGTGAGCGGAAAGTGGCGTGCTATGAATAATCAGTAAGCACATTTTCCATGTAAAGGGGATGAAAACATCAACAACATAAAACCTAGCAACAATAAATGATAAAATGTTGAATGAACGCGAAACTGTCTTTTGCTTTACAAAACAGTTTCTCATTCGTTATGAAACTCCGGTATTTATAATGATCGTCATTATGATTATGATGATAACGATAAATAGAACCCATCTAATTCACAGAAACCACAGATTCAGACATTTGTCGAAGCATTTTCATGTTCCATTTCAGATCTTTTCGTAATGAATTGCTGGTTGGACATTAGAATTCATCATCTGCTGTTATAAAACAAGTTTCTCTTTTTGCAGGTGGTACGTGCGGCTAGTCCTGTTTTGTTGCGTGTCATAGCATTGGGAGCATTCCTCATATACAGCACGGTATAGTATGATCAACCATTCTAATGGGTCTGCTATTTTTTATGGCATCTTCCACAAATGAGTTGCTCTGGAAGGATCCATGAAATTAATCAAGAAAAACAACTCGAATGTATATTTTGTCATGACAGATATTTCCCTTTCCCCATGTTTCAGTCCGAATTAGAGAAAACCAGAGAGATTTCCGGTGGAATGATGATTCCCGAGAGGGACAAAATGCCTTCCCTCATTTGTACATTCACCCGGATTCCTTGATTGGTATCATTTGGATTGTCAAGATTTATCGGCTTAAACTGAAGGCATTTGAACATTGTATGTCCGTTTATTGAAAAAATTATTTGTAATCGTAGTTTCCTCCGCATTTGAAACCTGGGCAACGGGAATTATAGACAACATCAAGGTACATTCAAAGATATAGGAAAAAATTGTGAAGCTGAAATCATGTGACATGATAACAGGAAACAATTGTCTAGATCATGAGTCACACGATGATACAAATATCAACATGTCGCACAAGGTTAGCTGATCTGAAATTTTGAAACATTCCCAATTACGGTTTTACCGCAATCAAATACAACTTTGAAATGTTTAATGTCACCAAAGTTCGGTATTATCATCGGACTTTTGATAGTAATCTTTGACTGACTATGGATTGACATACATTGTGGTCCATTTGGAATACCGAAGTTATGGTGTTCTTCTGTGAAAACGGAAGTTGAGGGAGAATATCAAATATTGAAAAATTCCATTCTCATTCCGAGTCAAGTTTGAGTCTCCTACCCATATGACTAAGGAACTAAAGCTCGCTGAAAAATATGTGTTTGAGGCACTATACACTCGCACTTCACGTGAGATGATTTGTTTCGCATGAGACAAAACTCTGTATGCAGATATTGACTCGATCGTAGAGAAGAATGAATTGATTTTTCATAGCTGATTTCACTTGAGAACGAATGTCCAATATTTCCAAACGAGTGATTCTGATAATTCGTCCTTATACCCAGTCTTCTGATTTCAACTATTTGTTGAATAATTTTCATCTGAGCTCACCACTCTCGAAGGAAAGAGGATTTTTGATGCTACAATAGGATTGAATAAGGAATCGTATCATCAACGTGTAATATCAGGAAGATCCATCACATTCATCACAAGCATTTCCTAGCCAGCTTAAAGTGTTTTCAGCGGTTCACGTTGCATTATCATTTCAGACTGTTATGACATCGCCATGCAGATGAGATGAATAACTCTCGCCAACAAAAGTTAGTTTATAGTATGGAAACTAGGAACATTTGCAACGAACCCATTATTCCATTTTTCCAGACGGAATGAGAAAACTTCTCCTTCAATTTCATGAGTCTTGTTTCATTTCTCCACAGCACTGTTAGATTTCCTCACATAATATCATAAATGGTATCTCCTACGGTTGACTTGACAAAGAGACATATGTGGAATTACTGCAGTACTGATATGAAGTGGAATATATTTTTCCAAGAATAGCTCAACGAATATCTCCTAATTCCTGTCGGATCATAATGATGAAAATCTGAAACGAAATCGTATTCCACGCCATGAATACTATAGTGGAACTAACGGCATATTGACATTTCGTAGAAAATGCAATTAAATTATAATATTGTAATTTCCAACCAGATTGAGCAAAAGAACGAAGGTACACTATTCAGTTATTAATTCATCGAATGAATACTTCCAACATGCTCTTTCAAGATATTTCTTCGGAAGGAATGAAAATATAAATTGTTGCAAGAATAACTCCATGGATTGAGCTGCCAGAAGGAATTGATTTTTTAGTAAAAATATGGAGAAGGTATTGGAATACTGTTTTCATGAAAACAGTTCTCAAAAGTGAAAGGAACAGGATATCTCATAGCAAGGATGACATTTGGTTTGATCCCAAACAAAGCAAATGAGATCATTATTGAATTTGGTTTTAAGAATACAGAATATCTCGAGTACATCAGTAGATGATTTCTCTAAATATTTCTGATATTTGGTTCAGACGCCACGCTGAAGTACTTGAACGTTGGTTAATACATTCGAGACAAGTTCTTCAGTGGAAAGAAAATGCACGTATTGCTGAACAGAAACATCACCATGTCTTGCATAGATATACGAAATATTGTCCCGGTTCGACTCTAGTGCACTCCAGTAAAAATGAGATGCTCTCAGGAGACAATCCGAACGAACATTTCGAACAAACAAGCCTTAGGTTTCTTCATCTTCTGACAACACGAAAGGAAAACTATGATGTTGAAAGAATATCTTGTTAGCCGGGAGGTGAGGAAGGTATTGAAAATTTTCTTGGAAGTTTGGAGGTCTCAAGCATTAGGAAAGGATTCACCAACTTTGCTGTACTATGCTAAGGAGAGCGGAGGTCGGCAGGTGCCGAGCCTATCAATGTAGGAGTGACCAGCCTGAGCTCGTCCAGATTGGGAGAGATCGCGTACCTTTCTGCGATGTTCTAGAGAGGTCGATGAATTCGCGAGTGGGTACCGACTAGGCGAATATCACTTTCTTGAATAAAATCGAAGAGCTTTAGCTGGACTCCAAACCTGAACATTCCAGGACAGGTCACTTTGTACATCGAATATCCATGGAACGTTCCAGTATTGAATAATTCATCGAAACTGAACTTGTGAATTGTGGATTGTATTCGTCACGTTGCAGTTCCACTGGGGGACTCAACATTATCTCTCTTTTTTCAGATGATAGTGATGTATCCGAAGCCTACCATGTATAGTTGTACCGCCAGAGTTTGGCTGCGAGAAATTGGATTTTCTCTCACCTATGGCGCACTCATGTTGAAAACATGGAGGTGAGTACATCCAAAATACGCATAGCATCAGTCGTTATTTGTGTGTCGTTAGTGCGGATTATGTATGGTAATGGAAATCAGAAAAAACCAGACTCGTACACGAATGCGAAGCCATAATTCACTTGTACAAATTCCATCTCAACTGTCAAACTTCAGAATTTATTGGATTTGTTTCATTCCTCATGCGATGCTCGAATACGGGGAAGTAACATACGTAATCCGCTGAAGTTATATTTATTATAAATCCAATGTCAGAAATCCTGAGAATTGCCACAACAGTTGATTGGGTGTTTGATCTCCTTTCAAAACTTTCATGATTTCGAAAGCTTGTCATACTGAACTTGTATCTCTTCCAGGCGTTCAGTATTTGAAAAGTTGAACGTCGATAATTTATAGTGCATCAAGCAGAATTGAAACGATAGAATTTATCTAAACTCACGTGCAGAAAGTTTCATAAATATCTGTCTGGTAATAACTTTGTACTTGTGTACAACTTCGTCTGTTGGATGTGACCTCCTGCCAAGTCCATTCGTGGATGATAGTAGACTTCTTACCACCCTCTTCCCTATCATCCAAGAGAGACCAGAAGTCGGTCAGAGATAAATAACACCGCAGAAGATCACTCCCTTCCTTCGTAGATATTGCCAATGTCAGTGCCCATCAGGAATTTTTTATTTCATTATTCCCCCACGAACAATTCCACGTGGACACATTTGACGAGCTCAGGCTGGTCAAACTCAAGACCTTTCGAACCTCGCTCTACCAAGCATCATTTATCGATGAATCGGCAAAATTGTGGAGACTCCTGCCTATCGAAGTCTCTCCTGATACTAACGACCTCCGAAGTTTAAATTCGACAAATTAGGTTGATAGCAAAACAATGATAATATATTACAATATTTAGGATGAGGCTCACATCATCATCACCAACCTTCGAATCAATCTTCCCAATGCAGACAGATCTACTATTATCCTCACCAGACTAAATCTCAATTTATTCTCATGAAAACAATAGGAGGATGAAAAATCAAGGAGAAACTTTCATCACAGCGCTTATTACTTCTGGTCATCCCATTCAGATGATTCGTTCTCAGATATTTTCCAATCACAAATGAGAAAAAATCCTATTCCTGTTACATTTGAATTCGTTTCGGAGAGGAGAAGCAACGTTGGCATACTTCGTGATATTAATATTCCGTGCAGGATCTCAATACAACTCCTGATAAACATCTCTGAACTTCTGGATGATGAATAGTGAAATAAAAACGACGTTTCAACTGAGTTATTCCTTGATGGAATGAAAGCTGCTTAAACTGACTCAAGGGATTCATGCAGATTTTTATAATGAATTGGTAGGTTATGTGCTCCAGGGCGGACTTGAGGTTCATTTCTCTAGATTTCTCTAGATTTTTTCTTCCTATTCATTCATCGAAAAAGGGAAATATGCTGATTTTTTCAATAAACTGGGTATAACGAGTACACCCTATTTTTTCCTTCGGTCGTATTATGGGTCTTGCTTGACGTTATCTTAGCAATGAAATGACTGTTCTTCTTCATATAAGTTATACTCACTTCTGTTGTATAGTTCCTAGTATTTTTCGATATTTTGTTGAACGATCGTCCATTATCGCTGTCATGTGAACAATCTTGGAATAATGGAATTTAGCAATCGAACTCATCGACGTTCAAACTCAATCCAAAGTATTTCGAAAGAATGCCCGAGAGATTCAACTTCGATAGAGTCAGTATAGTAGTCGACACGATAACATCCGCATAAAAACACATAGAAACGCCACCTATTGATAAGGATATCGATAAGGAGTTTGAAACACGTGCTAGTATTGTTCTGAATAATTCCAGTGGAAAATAACCCAACTGGACTGAAAGGTACCCGCGTTTCCATAGACCAGACACTATTAATCACTGATTGCATTTTCGTATGATATGGCTAATGATGGATGGACGAGATAACATAGTTTCAATCAGCATGGATATCTCCATGAGAATTCATATTCGAGTGTGAATTTCATCTGATATTGAATAATCAACAATTTGTTGAGTGTACGTCCGTACAACATGTGTATATTGAACAATTAAAATTCTGTTCGATACCCTTCACAACACTTGGCCACTTTGGCCACTAGTGGAATGGGCTCTGTCACGTACTCCCCTCATGATAGATAAGAAACTTTTGAAAATTCAAATCACTTGCTTGTCATTCCGGTAATTTGTGGCGTGGACAACAAAATTTGATTTTTTTGCTTTTCCAAGGTTCTCCTAGAAAATATTATCATGATTTATTGAACCAATCAGCTCTCAAAGGACGAGATGATTCCACATGATTTGCCTATTATGCGGTAATCTTTGAGGATAGCTGTCCATCAATGAACCGTTCCTTTGTGTTTTCTTATGTGCAGGCTATCGTTTCGACTACTATACCTCAATTCAATCGAAATCGAACTCTGTGTTATCTCTGAGATCCGATAATTCTCGAATTCACACAAGCCTTGTTCATTCTTAATGCACAAAAGAGAACTTTTTTATATCAATGATTCTTCCCTCTATATTGCTCTCCCTGCAGAGCAATTAGAAGAGAGTTTTCCGCCGATTGTCACGGACTTATGTTACAGGGTGCTTGAACTTCATTATTGATGGCATGAAATTTTCATAGCCACCATTAAGAAGTTCATCTCTTGTGGTTTCACGATGAACTTTGAATTATTCATTACGAGTATTTCTTAAACAGGGTTAATTAGGTACCTTGAATTACACTATTGCCACACAAAATACATGTGATGATTAAACAGGGTGATTCACCTGAGAATACAGAAAATAATGACGTGTTAGTATGGGATCAGCGAAAGTGTCTTGAAAATGTCGGAGCTCTCCGAATGAGCTTGTGGAATTTTTTCATAATACACTGACAGCGAAATCACCTTCCATTCTGAAATGCACACTCATGCATTCTAGTTCGTTGCGAACCGAATCAGAGTAACAAGATGCAGGATGACGATGAGAAGAGAATACTTTCATGACTTCTCTCTGAGTGAGAATACTCCTCACAGTACAGTCAATAGTAATTTGAACATGAGATGAAGGGAAATCTGAGCACGCAATCGGTAACAAGAACAAACTCTCCCTGGTGATTCAAAGATGTCAATTACCTTCTTTAATGTCCTATAATTGTCCTCGTTCATTACGCATATTTTCGAATGTGTACACTTTGTTCGAATGAAGGAAAGAGGATAGAACGGATTCACAGTTCATTACCTTTGGTTCGATTCAAAATCTCGAGATGATCATCGTTAAAATGAACTTCGATGCAATAATTTCCCGACCAGTTGTTATGCAAGATCTATGCGAGGTCTATGCAAGAATACTTGGCATTGTTCTCGTGAATTTATTGTGCACTTAAACATACTTATCACGATTAGAAACATTATTAATAGAGACGTTCGCCAGTTGACCGTAGTAGCAACAGGAATTATTGCTACTGTGTATGAATGCACATTGGACTTTCAGAAATATATCTTCAATCGATTCTTGGGCAGCAAGAGGAAATGAATACCTGCATGCAAAGTCGTGTTTTTTTTTTCGCTCTTCGTGAAAATTCACACTTGCACGGAACCAATCAGTGGCAGTACCAACTATCATTTCCGTACTGCTTTCGATGTCACCTGACTCACCAGTTGGTCTACGGCACAGAATTGAGATTCAATTCGTTAGAGAAATTCACCGACCTCACGACAATTGCAGTATTGCAAGTGCAGTATTGTCAGGGTTGAGTGGAAGAACGATTTATTAGAGATTCAATCTCCAAATAAATTGAACCTCGCCCTTTTCTTTCGAAAGCAATCGCTCTTGAAACATGATAATATGAGATGTTTCTAGTATCTGAAAGGAATGAAGCATATAAGATATATAACAGCATTATATCAATGATGATATCATCTCAGCGGAATTATATATATCGTCTGTTATGAGTTCTAGAGTTTCATGAAGATTCGATTTTCGTTTCAGACATGTCAAAAACACTATGTTCCGATCATGATGACATAACTCTCGGGCGACTCAACCGACCCTCAGTTGGACGAAACACGTTCTCTTTTTATTCCATAATAATTTTTCGTTCTCCTCCGTATTGTTGTGTCCTGGATCTGAAGCTGATGATTTTTTTTGCTGAACTCTCTAATCGAATTCGGAATGAGAAAATTTATCTGGTGTGAAATGAAGACGCTGTGTTATTTCATGCATCAGTATACGGGGTGATTCCATTCCTAGGGAATTACCATGCGATCCTCTAGAGGTTTCCAGTGAGTAATGTTCCGTCGAATGAAATCTCATGCAAGGTTTCAATACTATCGCCTCATGGACAGTTCAGTTGCCTTATTATTTTTGGGGAGCCAATCTGTTCGTTTTGTGGATACAATGTGAACATCATATTTTGTCACGATCGTGATAAATCTGAGCATGTTGGCAATATTTTTAGATTAGGATGTTAGAGCTCTCGAAATATGACATGAATATGGACATTAATAATTGTCAGTGGTTGAATCGAGAGTTGACATTCTACTCCTGTTGATCACAATATTCCATTGAATGAATTGTGATACTACGGTTTCAGAGGTATACCACCTAAATGAATGGAGTCATACATTGAAGAGATCTGTATATGTGGAGGTAGAATCTTCTTCGAATTGTTCAACTTCAAATGAACGAGCTGGAAAAAAACACTTTGTATGAATGGAGTTCTCTCAGTCGAACAACATAAGAACCAACTGAGAACAGAAGCCGAATGAAATCTTCAATCAATATAATTTTTGCTGTTTGAGAAAAACGAACCTAACCAGATTCGCTTCGCATCGAATGTAATTTATTGTTTTCATCGCGTCAATGTCTATAGTGAGTATCAAAAATCACAACACATTTTCTTATTTCCTTCTAATTATTATTTTCCTTCATTTTCACATCATTTCAACTCTTTCTGGTGGGACAACCCACTGAATAATTTTCCGCTTTCTTGTGCAGATCACCCGTATTTCATTCTCTCTGATTCCTGGAGACACGAATACTTTCTTGGGCACTTTCATCAGTTCTTCAATCGAAACTCGCAGGGATTGGCTTTTCACAAGTGTCGCTTCGTTTTAATAATCACAGCAATCAAGAGTGAGCTGATATTTGTGCAGATCAAAGAGTTTGGCGGAATTATACAAACGATCTGAACTCAATGAAGGTGACGTATCAGATTACAAATCGACAAACGGAAGTTATTTCAACACCAGGCCGAATTCATGTGATTCATTCGAGGAGCTGTACTTTTTTAGACTGAACGACAATTTATTTCGATCAAAAAATATCGGAAACAACATTGAGGAATTAAGTGATTGGTCTATGACTGACTAGTTATGGTAGGATATCGAGAGAAAAGTGAGAAAGTTCAATCATGAGATTGCTGTTAAAATTATCACCTTCAAAAATGCCAAGCTTTCGGGTTAGTAAATTTCCTTCATGGAGTCTTCTACAAGAAGAATCAGTTTGGGAAGAATTACATTGTAATAATAATAATAATAATAATAATAATAATAATAATAATAATTTATTCACACAACGCCTCTTGAATTACATTACATATAAGTGAAATACAATAAAAGGAGGAGGAAATAAATTGAAAACCCTACAGTAGAACAAGTCTGTGCGTAGGGCTTGAGTGCAAGTAGCTAGATTAAATGTAATCAATAATTTGAAAAAGTAATAAAATATTCAAACAAACATATACTAAGGTACAAGATAAATACTTAATAACTAATAATTAAAGATTATAATCATAATAACAAGTGGTGTATAACATGGAACAAATGTGTTTTCTTTATGATTTGGACAAACATATAATAATTTTTATTTCATAAATTTTCCAAATACAATAAAATGAGACATGAAAACAGAAGTATGAAGATTCAAAATAAACGTAGAAGAAGAGAAAAATATATATATATATATATCACAGAAGCTACAATAGCTTGTGTGTGATGTATTAGGGGTTCAGTAAAAAAAATAATTGATTACTATGTACGAAAGATATGTGAACACCGACGCGGTGAATAAACACAGACAACCACAAGGAAACGATTCCGCGCGTGGTGCACTATCTGTGTCCATTAAATCGCCTCGATAATCCCATAACTATTAAAATTATACTCAGTACATACATACACACAATAATCACATACATAGACACACACACATTAACGTATATATATAATAATAACAATAATAAACTTCAATTATAACTACAACTAAGGTGTTGAATTGGATGGTGCTAGACTATAACATGTTCTGTTTGTAGATATGAAATTTTGTAGTGTGCTCAAGGGAATGTTGAAGAGCCAAGTTTTAATTTTATTTTTGAACATTTGAAATGAATTTATTCTTTTAAATTCCAATGGCAGCTCATTGAAAAGTTTCGGTCCTAGAAAGGTGTGACATCTTTGACCTATTGTTTTTTCTGCTCTGGGTATCACAAATTTGTTTCTGTATCTTGTATCGTAAGAGTGTTGAATGTGTACCAGGGACGATTAATTTTTGTACTGTCTTAAAAGGATCGTTTTTGCATAAAGTTGGTAAACATTCATCAATGCCGTTTCTTGGTAGAGTCTATCAGATTGATACATCCTCGGTTTTCTGTAGATCATTTTGAGGATGCACTTTTGAATTTTCTGTAAGTTTTCGATCAGTGTTGTTGAGGCGGCACCCCATGCTATGAGTCCGTAGGAAATGTGGCTTTCGACCAAAGCGTAGTACAATATCCTCAGATATTTATTATTTATTATGTCGGAGATGTTCTTGAATCTATATAACATGAATCTCAATTTTTTGATTATATAATTAATGTGCTCTTCCCACTTCAAGTGGGAGTCTATGTATATACCCAGATATTTGATTTTATCAACAGACTCTATTTTTAGAGAGTTGCCGTTATCACCTTGTATATTTAATTCTTTATATGGTGGTAGGTTTGAAGAGTATGACGTGAAAGGCAAAAAATGAGTTTTTTTGGAATTGATTGTCAATATTCTTTTGTCAAAAAAATTTACAACACTCCGAAAGTCCTCCTCAATGTTGTTTTTGAGTGTTGTCCAGTCAGGTGCTCTGTAAAAAATTGCAGTGTCATTTGCGAAACTCACCACTTCTCCGCACAGTTCTTGTTCAAAAATATCATTTATATATAAGTTGAAAAGAACTGGCCCCAAAACAGTACCTTGGGGTACGCCATATTTAATTGTGTGATAACTGCTCCTCGTTCCATTGATATTCACGCATTGTTTTCGGTCACATGAATAACTTTGGAACAATTGATGAGCAACTCCTCGGATTCCAATATTTTCAAGCACTGACATTAATTTAACATGATCAACAGTATCGAATGCTTTTGCCAGATCGATAAAAATGCAGATAGATGGATTTTTTTTGTCGATTGCGTTGTTTATCATGTCTATCAATCTGGCAATTGCATCAGATGTTGAACTGTTTTCTCGAAACCCATATTGTTTGTTAGAAAGAATTTTGTACTTTTTGAGGAATGAATTCAGCCTATTTTGTAATATTTTTTCGAAAACTTTACCAATACTAGATATCAATGAAATTGGCCGGTAATTTGTTACTTCAATACTACAAAAAACAAAGCACAGGACAAACGGCATTTGGGAGGTGAGATAGAACAATTTAGGTGACTATTTTATACAGGGTGTCCTTAAAAGGTCTTTACAAAAAGCTACCACATATTCTTCAGACCAAAACAATTCGATACAAGCAAACTTACCTCAGTAAAAAGTTGCTTAGTTTGGGCGCTAGACGGCTCTGAAGTTGAAATTTTCAAATCGATTTTGCTTCATAACTTTTGAACGGCTCATGAGATTTTTTTCAAATTTGGTACGTTGGCATAGACTCATCGGGCAATGAAACTCATATCATAATCATAATGAATATCATTCCATGGGCGTAGAACTTGATTTTTTCAGTAAATAAACATCTAAAACTCCTACGCCAATGGAAAAAAATTAGTTTCAATATGAAATCTAAATTATTCAACTCATTCACTACAAAAAAGGTACTCTTGACAAAAGTCGATTCCTCTCATGGTTTCGACAAAATTTTAATTTTAGTGATTTAGAGCATAATTAATAATAAAACGATTAACAGATATTTCATAAAAATTGTTCAAAATGTTCACCATTTTCACGAATACAAAGATTTATACGACGCAAAAAGTTGAAATGTACTCTTTGCATAACTTCTTCATCGCCTGTAAGATTATTCGTCGCCTGTTGGATACGTTGCCATAATTGTTCTACAGTATTCACAGGGGTCTTGTAAACCGTAGACTTGAGATAACCCCATACAAAATAATCCATCGGTGTTAAGTCTGGAGAACGTGGTGGCCAATTCACGGGGGCATCATTACCTCTACCTATCCATCTGTCTGGGTACTGTTGGTTTAAAGAATTCCTAACATCCACCGAAAAATGTGGTGGAGCTCCATCGTGCATAAACCACATATCTACCCTATGTTGGAGTGGTAAATCTTCCAACAAATTTGGCAACGTATTTCGTAGATGTTGTAAATACATGTCTCCTGTTAATCTTTGTGGAAGTATGACAGGACCAATTATAAAATTTCCTATTATTCCAGCCCAAACGTTGATTTTGAATTCGTGTTGAAAATGGTTTATTTTAATGGAATGAGGATTTTCAATTGCATAAACGTGTTCATTATGAAAATTAGTTATTCCTCTTCTCGTGAAACAGGCTTCATCAGTGAACAAAATATTCTTTCCAAAGTTCAGATTCATTTCTCTTTGCAAATTAATGAACCTACAAAACATCAGACGACTTTGTAAATCATGGATTAATAAATCTTGAACTGGCGTCTTGTGGTATGGGTATAATAATTGTTCTCTTAGTACTTCATGAACGGCATTCCTAGAAACTTCTAGTTCATTACTTCATTAATACGGTCTAAAATTTCTACTTCGACTTCGGGAATCCTTACATAACGCTGTCTTCCATAATCACCAGTTCTAGGAGCAAAATGACCGGTCTCCCGAAGACGTCTCTCAACTGCAGCAAAGGTTGGGTGGCTTGGTACGCGACGATTTGGAAACCTTGCCGAATACACCCTCACACTCTCTCGACCATTTCCTTGACAATATCCGAATACCAATAACATATCGGTGTATTCTTCATTGGTGTATTGTACGGCCATGATAAATCAGAAAAGTCCGATATCAACAATCAACGTCAATAAAACTCGACAAATCAACACAGATGAAACTATGGAAACCAAGAATGTGAATATCACTGTTTTCGAGCAGATAATAATAGTCTTCAGAAAAAAAAAACCAGTGCTACTTCTTTTCAATAGAAATAACCTATGCAAAAAGTACATCTCAACTTTTTGCGTCGTATAAATCTTTGTATACGTGAAAATGGTGAACATTTTGAACAATTTTTATGAAATATCTGTTAATCGTTTTATTATTAATTATGCTCTAAATCACTAAAATTAAAATTTTGTCGAAACCATGAGAGGAATCGACTTTTGTCAAGAGTACCTTTTTTGTAGTGAATGAGTTGAATAATTTAGATTTCATATTGAAACTAATTTTTTTCCATTGGCGTAGGAGTTTTAGATGTTTATTTACTGAAAAAATCAAGTTCTACGCCCATGGAATGATATTCATTATGATTATGATATGAGTTTCATTGCCCGATGAGTCTATGCCAACGTACCAAATTTGAAAAAAATCTCATGAGCCGTTCAAAAGTTATGAAGCAAAATCGATTTGAAAATTTCAACTTCAGAGCCGTCTAGCGCCCAAACTAAGCAACTTTTTACTGAGGTAAGTTTGCTTGTATCGAATTGTTTTGGTCTGAAGAATATGTGGTAGCTTTTTGTAAAGACCTTTCAAGGACACCCTGTAGATGAATTTGGAATATTATTTGGTGAGTATATTCGATTCTTTAATTTTCAAAATGAATGAGAGGTCAGTCATTGGAAATCTCTCTAACTTTGCTAATATCCCATATCTTCCATTATCTTGTATCTACAGCACCATTCATGTCCACCTTCTGGAAATCAAAAAATTTAATTCCAGATCTATGTATTCTTCATAAATCTTGATTGTCCCATCTCACCATCACATATTTGCCTTTTTGCATGTTCCACGTTGTTTTTTTTTTCCTTCGTGAATCTTTGGAATTGAAAAAGTACTGCACGCTACCAACTGCGCTGTTCAGTTTGCAATATCTAGTACAACGCAAAATCATATCTCCCATTTTGTTTGGAGAAGATATGAGGAAAACAGAAAAATCATTCATTTACTTCATGCTCTTCTTCAAATGTATATTACATAAGAGTCAAAAATGGGATGGGCTTCCTCCAAATCGATGAATCTATTATTTTTCTCAATGGTTTATGATATTATGATTCACTATCTCATTCCATTTGGTTGATCTGGAGTGAATTTCACAAAAACTTCCTAGCCTTAGACACATAAGAGACACATTCGGGGGGATTCAATCCGAAATCCTTCAGAATATTTGGCCTATTGAAATGATTCACAAAATTTCAACTTCAGCTCATTGTATGGTTACTCCCGAATTTCCAGAGATATTGAGCAAACAATATGTGCAATTCAACTGATTGACAGGAATGTCTCTGCAAATTGATTTTGGAAATTCAATATCAATAGAAGCATTCCATGTCCCTCTAGGAGGTTCAGAGTTTCCCTAACACTCTGATAGATAATCGAATGTCGATCAAAATGTAGAACTTTGTTGACATCGACAGGATTTGAAAGCATCAACGATAAATATTTTGAAGCTAGGAGTATTCAAATGGATATTCCATGATGTCAAGATTTTTCACAAGAAGTGTATTTTACAAAATATCTCCTTTGAAATGAGGGAGTGTTACGCCATTGGCTATATTCCGCATCGACTACCCAAGTTGGCTCAGCTCAAATGATTGTTTCAGGTCCCTGTTATTTTTTTGTCCATATGAAATGTCTAGGATTGTCGAATTGCTGCTTCACATTTACTGAAGGAAGCGCATAGTGAATGAATGTAATTCATTGAAATTTCCTTCGCAAAAATGCAAATCCAATCAGAGGAAACTAATGTAGTTTGTTTTTTTTCCATTCCAGATGAGAAATTGGAATATCTCTGTTTGTCTTCAGTCTATATAAACTTCCAATATAGACTTCAATACGACTACCGTTCAAAGTTTCCATTTATACTCCAAGAAAACATTGTTCTCTAGGAAATGCTCGAGAACAAATCCAATTATAAAACTGTTGATTTTCCATCAATGCTTGGTCGCTTGTTGGCCATCATATTCACAATTCGAAGTTCAACCCACTCAAACCCATAACGACAGTCATCAACGACATCAACTCCTTCCAACTGTTCGCGAACTTAATAAGTCGGAAAGATTAATAACAGAAATCGCGCACGGCAAATTTGCACACCCCAGTGAGTTTTTCAGAGTGAATAACTCTACTGAAGAAATTAGCATGAGGCTGAAATACGAATCCGATACCAATTAAACCACACACCACAAACGAAAGCGATAAATACCTATCGGCGATATTCAGTCATGTGGATTGAAACTGAACCAAAACGACATTGGAATGACAGGACAATCGCTTCGAAACAAGCATACAAAATATGATGAATGTGCGTTCTTGATATTTACTCCAGTGAAATAATGTACAGGGTGTGAAGTAACGGGAACAGAAACATGAGAAGAATCGAAGAAAACTCAAACTGACATCGTATATGAAGATCTTGATTGCAGAATATCCAATTATGAAAATTAAATTACGTCACATGTCATGTTAGCAGAAATATCTGATTTAGGAACCGGATATGAACATGAAAGAGTATGGTAATATTTGTTGATCATTGGCTAGATGGAGCCTGTCACACATCGCGAATGTTTTTTTCTCATAGGAATTTTCAGAATTCACACTGTATAAAAAGTCTCTGAATCACTGCACATTGGTTATAATGAATAATTTTTTTGGTTATATCTTCGGTTCAACTTTGATATAATTGAATAATACTTATGTGTATGTATGAATGTTAATTTCTTAGAATTCACTTAGATGAAGGATTAGAACAAAATAGGTAACTCTATATTGGTGACTTGGTGAAAATAACAGCGAGGAATCACTCTTGAGTGTTCCCGCCAAATAGTGGGCTCAATGAAAGAGGAGAGGATGAACTGGTTCATTCAAAACGAACTCATCATTGATCATTATCTACTCAATATCGTTTGAATATCATGATAATTTTGAACAAGTGTAGCCGGAAATGGGTTGGAGTGGACTTATTCATTTTTGATTTCAAAAAACTTCTTGATGGTTGATGGTGATTGGCACGAATACCATAGTTTACCTGATTCTGCACGAATCATTGGATTCACTTCTGTGTAATTCCACTATATTTCATGATAACTTTCGGAATAACACCTTGAACATATATGGGAAAACCCTGTACATAAATCACGTCGATCATCCGCATGCATTTCATCCGACAATAGGAACATTAAAGAGGAATACTCGATTGACTGCTCTGGGAGCGGCCATCGAAAAAAAAAGTACAGCGGCAGTGCCATACTTCATCGAGTGCAACAAAATCATAGGCTCGATGTTCGTATACCTAGAAAAGAACTATCATGAACAAAATTCGTGAGGTTTCCCACAGAATGAGCAAATCAACAATCAGTCGATGATAATTACCTTCGACCATAAAACAAGAGAGTCGAAGATAGTTACCTGAGCATTGAAATAAAGGGAAATCTGACCACGCGATCGGTTCAACATAAAAACTCACTTTGGGAATATAATGAAGTGAAAAACTGTCTTCAACACTCTATAATCATCCTCCTTCACGCACGAATTGTTCCGAAGGGTCAGAGCTGGCAACAGACGTGCACAATCCATTATTTATTGATTTTCACACATTCATACTTTCAGGAGAGAAAATCGCATTTTCATTTCATTCTAATTATTTTAATATAATTGTAGTGAGGACAGATTCATGATCTGCCCCAAAATGTCACTGCACTTGAAATTCACCCTACAGATACCTGAAAGAGAAATTCTCTATCTGTCAGTGACATCCTGATCTTCAATCAATTCAAGACGAGAATATTCAGTGGTGGACTTTTCGCAAACGAATCTGCTTTCATTTCCTAAGTTCATCTTCTGAACCTAGATAAGGGAGAGTTCTTGATCTCGTGAATCCAAATTGAAATTGTTTGCGAACATTTCGCCAAAGGTATCTGTTTCTTTCAATACTAACCTATCAAGAGCAGAACTGGCCGTGTTTATGCTAGCTTCTACAAAGCGTGTATCGAAGTTAAGGAATGTTCGTTGATATGTCTCAAAAGTTCGCCTACCGAATACTTACTAAGACAATTCTGATTGGATATAAGAAAAATCCCTAGGTGAAGTAACAGAAACAGTTTGTTATGGGCAAATCGAATAATTCTTGACAAGGTAAAAGCTCTGTTACCCACCATCGTGATTCAGAGCTAGCAAGTGAATAAAATATTCAGTATAGAATTCGACATGAATTGGCTGTACACATGCCGAAGTCCTCGCGAGGTTCCCCGTCTGCCATCACGGGCGTGCGTTTCCTGAAGAGTATAGGGTTTTTTTTTCACTTCCGAGACTGAAGTACTCACTCACTCAGGGACCAAAGTAGTTCATTCAAGGGACACAAGTGGGTATCCTATCAAAATTATTGAAGCATCGAAAAACACCATCGATACAGCACAGAAGTTATGAGTGTCATTAATTTCGTGCTAGTTGTAATGATGATAGAGTGCTATCAAATTCAAATCTACAGGTCACCTGATTCCGTCGATAATTCTTCCGAAAGTGCCAAAAGTTGTATACATAACGTGCGACTTCATCACTTGAGCGGTCGTTTTCTCGGCCAGAAACTCCATTATTTATTTACATGACATCAGCATGGCGATCGTTGCCCAAGCCATGGTGTCTTCACCTATTTCTTGAGATTGACGTCTCTTTCGTGGAATAAAACTTGTTGGAAGTACGACACAGTTGTGTTTTCTTCCGAAACTAACTTCTCGATGTCAATATTTTTCGTGACTTGGTTGAATGAAGATAACATTTTATAATGGCTCCAATTGCTGAGTATCATTCGTGCAGTCGTAATTGTCAGTTCATTTGAATCTATTTACCCATCATGAACGTTGCAGTAGCGATATACATACAAATGCACAAATTACCGATTTTCTCCGCCTGTCAGTTACTCGATAGATTGAAGTAATCTGTCGATATATTACAGATAGCTAGTGGCTGTTGAACAATTCTGCCAGATGAAATGAAATAATGAAACAAATAAATCGTGTGCCTATTGTTATATTCCGGAAAAAGGAAATCGCATCAACCTCATCGGGCTTAATAAATCGAATTATCCATTTTTCTTTCTTTCAGAATCTCTGTTATCTTTCGAGTTCGTTCAGCCAAAGCCGTCAAGATCACCGATACGAATCTGCTGAAGAGACTCGGTGTGATACTAACAATTTTTACTGCATTACTGACAATTCGCTCTCTTGTGGCACCCCCCGTTGTCATCGTGGGAAGGACAGCTGACGATCTCAAGGCGTATCTCTGCAAGACGGATTGGTGGGACCACTTGTTCTCCACACGTAAGCATATATTGATGATTATGTCTATGAGGAAGGTTTTCATTCCGTTCCATATCTCACGCGATCGTGGATTCAGGCAATACAATTCGCACGCCTAGTAGTACTAAAAGTGGTTTAGTACAGTCATAGACGACAATGAGTTGAAGCCTGGAACCTTCGCCATTTCTGCGAATATTACCGTGGAGTTGTGAGATGTTTGTTTACTGTGTTTTCGCGTGTTTTTGAGTAACAACTCGCTGCAGTGTAAGATGAAACATAGTATTCTTCATGTGAGCGGAGATAATTGAGTGAAAGAAGTATTTCAAATCATTCCATTTCAACATTGAAAACGTTTTTTATGTGTAACGGTATATGGGGGGTCCGATAGGTGAAACGCTTGGAAATTTTGAAGTTTCTGCGAATTTTTGCGAGTTCTACGTAGGCTCGGTGAATGTTTTTGGTATCATTCCGGAGTTCTTCTGAAATCTAAGTTTTCTGATATAGTTTGAAGATGGTAAGAGCAGACGGGGTGAAGGTGTTAATATCCATCACCACGAATAATCAAGCTAGGGTGCAACATAACCTATTTCTTCATATTTCAAAGCATTGTTGAACCATTGTTATATTAGGTTTAACTCAGAAACCTCCATTGAGCAACTGAAAGAAACGAAATTGGTGGACTCGGCTTGGTCCATATCACTGGGTTATATCTCTTGAAAGGCCGGTCCTGGTGAAAATGAGATGTGTGAAATGAACAGAATCATATTTGTGTTTCGCATATCAAAGTAGATGCCTCCTACAAAAATTAATCAATCGAATAATACGAATGATAAGAGATTTCCTTGAATTAGAAAATTGGTTCTCAGATACTTTATCAAGCCTGCTGACATCCGGCAATAACCACTCGAGCCTCTTGGGGTGTCTATTATCTCCTAACATTTCTTCAATTCATTTCCTCTCTCAATATAAGAACTGAAAAAAAGTCTGCCCAAATCCCTTCATTCCATTATTATTATTCGGAATCATAGTCCCTACCTAGTGCAATATGAAAATAGATGAACTTCACGTAACCATCGGATCGACACCATGCTTTAAATTAATCTGGATACGTGTCTGTCTAGTTCTCCCACTCACTGGTTAGATCTCAGCAATATTTGACAGATTTCTAGCATTTGGTCGCCGCTGGTACGTTCTATGGTTGATCGCACTCATTTCGTGATGTTGCATCACAGATAAACTATGCTTGGTTCATCAAGTATCCTAGGCGAGATGAATTCCGTCATGTTCATGTTTTCGGCTCACAGATGTCTGAAATTTTCCGACATTTTTGTAATCACACGCGCATCGGCTGTTACGGTTCGATAATAGTCGGTAGCGACAATCTAAAAATGACAAAATTTTGAGGCAAATTCAGAAATGGTCATAATTTTGAATTAAATCCCCATAGGTATAACATGGTAATGATCAAAAAGTACCCACCATTATTTCTGCTACCACTATATTGGGAAGTCATCTCCCGTCTACTCGAATCAATAACTGTTTGTCCTGAAGGAAGTTTAACAATGAATATATTGAAGAACTCGCTTTGTTGTTTCACCGTTATTGAAGAACAAGCGCACTGTTCATTCTGGTAATTTATAGCGTATACCCGCTCTTTACAGAATAGGTGAATTCGTTCTAACAATATTCAGAAAATAATTTCATTACTTTGTAGAAAGCAAATCACTCATGCCTGAGGACCAATTTTGTTTAACGGAAAATCCATCTACTATGAAGTTTTTTTGGACGTTTTCGAGAGTTTAAGATATAATGAACACTCGAAAATCACGTTGTTCAACGTACCGAAAGCCTTTGATTTCGTACTGGAGATATTAATATTATCATAATGACTGGTCTCTAAATGCTTTCAAACATATCCTCAGCGATTGATTTCTCATTATCCAATAGTTGGTATACACATATCACAGATCCTAGCCAACTTTTTTCCATATTTCATATGCAGAAGGAAGGCATTGGAATTTTTCTTGACAGATCAGTAGGTCGTTAGCATCAAGAAATACTTCACTAGGCGAAGAATTCCACAACTTTGCCGTTCTAATGATGAATGATGCTTGGTAGAACGAAGTTCTGCAGTTCTTGAGCCTGACAATGTAGGTGTGACAAGCTGGAGCTCCTCTAGTCTGTCCACCTGGAATCGCTCGTGGTGAAATAATAAACAAGATTTTCGTTCAGCACCAGCCATGAGCATATCTATAATAAAAGGAACAAATCGCCCAGTGATATTTTCAGTAGCAGTTATCGAAATGAAAGGTTCATATTTTTATTTATCCCAAATTCTGATGGAATCTAAGAAAAAGAGCATATGTATAATTACCCCAAAGTGAAACGATATATTCGAATATGCCACCAGTGAATAGTGGAAAACTTGTGAAACACCACTTACGATCTGCTGTTTGAGCAGCAGCGTGAATTTCCGTTGTGAAATCAGTCATGCAAATGTCATGAATGCGAACACCATGGAAAATCATCAATTTTCGTAACGGTGGAAGCTCATTCCTCTAGTTTTGTTGCTTTTCTCTCGTTATCTGGTGAACTTGCGTAGATTCGTATTCTCATTCATCAAAAATCTTTGGATCTGCGATAAATGCGACCTGGAATTGATTATTGTAACCTCAGATATGTTTTGATCTGATGTGCCTAGGAAATGAAATCCCAGAGGCGTTGATATCAGGACATGAACTCCAATGAGTTGAACAAATTTCTAACGTCAGGAAGCGACAAATCATCGGGTGTGAAGTATAGGTACCGCAAGGTAGGTACTCCTCAATTTTCCTCATATTCGGTAAAGATATGCGATCGCTCATGTAGGGATTGTCTACAAAAGGTTTGGACATGACTATACAGGGTAATTCCAACTCAACCCCAACCATTGGGATCTCGGAGGGAATATTATTTCAGGCCAAGAAAATCAATGTGACCATAGATTTCAGAAAGTCCAGCAGGGTCAACCCAACCTGTGCATAACACTGATGCAGCATTTGGAAATGCTACTTCTGATGCCTCATGGCTTGGTTTCTTAAGGTTCATATAAGTTTCAATACTACATCCGGAACAAATGTGATTTCAATCACACAGAACCTTCCATGACAGGAAATTTCATAGGTTTCCAATGATGAAGATAGGTATGGATATGAATGAAGAATTATCAAACGGATTCACTTCAATAGCTCTGAGCTTGCTCGTTCAGATAAATGAATTATGCTGTGAATATACGCTCAGAATTTCTCGGTACAATCCTGACGAGGGTCATAGCTGTATTATGTTTTCAATTATTACTTTTCTTGTACCAATTAAAACTTTTACATTTTGTTTTTTCATCAATAGTGAGAGGACTGTTAAGATTGGGAAGGAAAACAAATCAGTGTCACTCATCTACCCTTTCGTAGTTGTGACTTTTGGACAATCCATAGAACTGAGATGATGAAATGAGATGTGGCTAGACTTGAAGTAGAGCCTTAGTCATGCAATGTATGTTCCTTGATCGATTTGTTAGAATATCAATTCCATAATTGAGATCTGAAGAACAAAAGTGATAACGAAAATAATAGAAAAGTTATCAAGTGATAATACTTCAGGAGAAGATCATATTCAGAAATTTCTACTTCTTGTATCTTCTACACTTATCACAATTAGATTTTCTTCAAACTAATGATCATCCTTATGATTCTATCAACTTGGTAGTCGACTTCCAACCAGTTCATTTCTGTTTTCATATACTGTTTGAATGTTTGATTCATATACTGTTTGTGTTGACCCGCCTGTGGAAGTTTCTTCGTTACAATAGAGCAGCAAGTAGAAATGAAAAGGTCAAATTTCATGATGAACCCTCGAAGATGGAAAAAAATATAGGGAGATACGTTCAGAAAAATCGAGGACGTGGAAGTTTCTTCATTACACTAGAGCAGCAAGTAGAAATGAATAGGTCAAATTTCATGATGAACCCTAGCCGAAGATGGAAAAAAATATAGGGAGATACGTTCAGAAAAATTGAGGACGTGACGGCGAAACTTACATCAGATGTGATTATGGAGAACTTTGGATAAGCTGTTTTTTGTTATATCGGTGATATTGTCTCTTATAATATTGTTGTTGTTCTCTGATCTACTCACAGAATGTTGCAATGTCGATGATACAAGATGAGCATTCAAATGGAATTATATTCTGCTGCTTATGTAAATATATTGTGTATTTTCAATGAATTGAGCAATGAGTGATCTGCAGCAGTGAATGATCAGCAATGAAGATATTCTCCTTCGTCGTTCTCAAAAATGCAAAATAATAATATCAGCTGTTGTCCTAATGGATGGATGCATATCAGAAAGGCCAGGGTGCCCTCGATTGTCGAGAACACTGTAGCTCATTAGACCACACCGTCTATCCGTTATACTCCATGAGGTTTCGTAACTTCTTTATTGGCTTGCAGGGCAATATAAGTTCAGCGTGGGCATTGGAGAGGCTGATTCATAGGGTCATGCATCTCACTTCTCTAGGTCAGGTCCATCCGATAATATCAACGACCTTTTTTCGAATGAGTTCTCTTTGGCTCAGATTTCAAGTAACATATGCTACATTATTCAGAAGTCGACAGCTTATTATGTCATAATCAAGGCACCTCAGATCATTATATCGGACATTGTGACCCGCCTACCTGAATGTTCAGATTCCCTGTTGAAAATTCCTGTCAGATCTTCATTTGAAGTATATACCTCTCCCCATCTTGGAATTCTGAGCTCATCAGATGATGTATGTGAGTTATTCAATTGATAATCTATATATAACAGTGCCGTTAACCTAGTGCATTCGACACGAATTATCACAGGGTGTGCAAAATTCAGTGTCAAATTTTGAAGCTCATTATTTTTCTCATTTTGGTGTGATGTCCCTGTATATTTTTGTGTCACTAGATGCGGACACTAGAAAACAGTTTTAAAATAACAACTCTGTCGCCGCTCCTAAAACATGTAAAGTTATTCTCTGAAAACTCGCTTTAAAAACCAATTCCAATAGCCATTTCAATAAATAGAAGCGGATATGGGTGTCATTGAAAAACAATTCGACATGTTCTGGAATTGAAATCAGGTACTTCGGCAGTGTTGGAAGTTCCACATTCGACTGAACTCATCGTGAAATTATGGCTCAATATGATTAGTTTTCGTAACATTAACCGACTCAACCTAGTTCGAACTTCATCTGTCTTATCATCGGCTGAAATATGAATAGGAACATCAATTCATGAACAGTATGAAAACACCTTATATAAAATTCATACCTAGAGATATCATTGCACAGTGTTTCCAAGGCGAAAGATGTATATACACAAATGAATCCATATTTGGAAAAATTCTTTCTTCAAATAGTTTTTATGAGGTTTCTTTCATGGCTACATCACTTGTAACTAACTGTACATTATATTGTATATGTCCCTAACTAGCCATATTTTTATTATACAATAATGTATCATCAAACTATGAATATCCTGTATGTTTTTATATTCAGCTGACGAACCCACATGTAATATGGCGGAAAGATCATAAATAATCAATCTATCTATCTACCTATCTAGATGCCAAGCTAGAAACAATTGACTAGGTAGTCTGTATACTCGTATTCATTCTGAATGATTATGTGTTCTCATCTATTTGCGGGAGTGATATAACAAGTGGTTAATGGTTGCGTAACACCTGTTGTATTTTCGATACTGATGGGATTGAGTTGGTATGCATGAAATATCTTCGACGAATAATGAAGAGGATTGATGAACTCGAATGAAACAGTAGATTGGTTCGCATCGTATGGCATTGTTTGCCTGGAGAGTTCGGCTGCCGGATTCCATTTCATCGCCATGCAATTATTCGGGCATTTCGTGCCTCTTTAGCGTATGTGTGGTGGGAGCATTCGGATCTGAAAAATCGAGCGTTCACAGCGGTCATGACTTCGCGCAAGGCTATCTGGGTCGAAACCATGAGGGCTGAATAATTTGTCCAAATTACTCGAGTCAGCCATTGTTCCCGTTTATGTGAGGATGCTCGCTGTTATCATTAATTCTATGAAAAACGTACTCGATAAATTCCAGGAAATTAGTGCCCTCATGTTCAACTGGTGAAGAAAGAATATGTATCCTCGGGGACCCGAAACTTGTGAATGAGGGCTCGGCCCCGATATACGCTAACCATTTATTCACCATTTTTCAACCAGTCTTTGGTTATACAGGGTAGGTATATCTCCATGAGTCTATATATAGAGAATATGTGAGAAGATGGTGTTATGAAATTGATTCCTCCAAATCAAACTCGAATAATTGTGGAATATGTATTGATATATTTTGTTTTATTCCATTCACAACTAGAACATGTCCGGAGTGAATTCAGAGTGTTGGTTGAATAGGGTATCAAAATACAGGTCAAATTTGAAATCTCAAAGAACCCTTCAGGAAAGTCACATCAAGGACTTAGGTCTGTTGACCCTGGAGCCATCTGTGATATACGCATTTCTTGATAAATTTATGTGACTTCCTCATTTCCCAGTTTCTTGAAAATGACAATCTATCACGATTCAGGATGAAATCTCATTCTCAATCAAAGCATTTTTTGTTCAACGTTTGACTGTATCACTATTGAAATGACAAATTTCCAACTATACTCTCCTCAAATCGATCCATCTGGGTGAAATCAAATTCGTTAGCAAATTATCGAATAATCAACACTAATCATCCAAGAGAAGGATGTCAACAGTAGTACCGCTTCTATACATTGGAAGAATCATCACAAGTCTATTCTTTATACATGAAATAAAATATGGTGAAACAGCTGACTCCATTCTTGAACTTTTCTTGATCTCCATTGATCTTATTCATTCATGAGGCTAGCACACATGATATATCATGATAATGCCATCCGAAAAGATAGACAGATAAAGGTCAGAGGGATCTTACAGAGGATCTTTATTTGGCTGAATGAGATCCGATCATAAATTGGAAAATAAGAGTAATTCAATTTCGAAGGATACTACTTCAGTGCAATTCAGTGAGGCACAAAAATGGCCACTAGTAGTAGTTGTAATGAATACTTCGTCATTCCCAGGAATTTCGCTCCAAAATATTTTCTTTCTCACTCCATTACCCAAGACTCGAAGGCATTCGCAGAAGGCGAAATAAGTAGTTTTTCAATTGATCCTCCAATTCCTTTGATACGCATGCTCTCCCCATTGGAAAACCCTTTGAATGCGGAATTAATGACAAAACTTGAAGCATCTGTCGATACTCTCCCGAAGTTCTTTATGAGTCATCGTTAAGACTTTTCCAACATGGAACGAAAATTTCGAACTGATATTCATTAGTCCAAGTGGAATCAATCATGCTACTGCTTCAATTTCAGGGCCCGACTAGACCAAGCTACTTGAAATCGTTTACTGTCGCGTTTTTCCGCATATAGATCACTAAATGTGGTGGTGGATGGAGTCTCGTCTGATACAATGACTATCAATGATGATGTTCCACAAGGGTCTGTCTCGGAATCAGCTTTTTCTCTCATATAGATACCAGAATACATGATCTGCCAAGAATCTTGACAAGATGATCTGAGGATTCAGGAGAGTTCAATTCATCAAAGCTGGTATCTTCACCAGGAGGGGAAATAACAGACTGAAACGAAACCGAGCTGTCATCAGAAGCTGCGTTGGAATTTTGGTGAAATATACAATACTTCGAAAAATATTTACAGATGAAACATTCCGTCATGAGTACATCCGGTGTAACATGCACACCCCCAGAGCATTTCGTTTGATTTTTCATCAAGCAATCGATTCTGATGGTACATCATTCAATTCCTGATGATGAACCCTACCAATGATGGAATTTATTATGGGGTGACCCATTTAGAACAACAACAAGAGGCTTGCTTATGGTGCAGGGGTGAATATTACATCAGATGCAATTGTTTTTTCTGAGATGATTATGCAGTTCTTGATGGTAGGTTTAAGTGACCTTTTTCCTCACCTCGTTCTCGCTCCTGAGATTTTCACCTGATGACGTTCAAATGAATTATAATGATGATGAAATAATCACTCGCCTGATTCTACCCTTATAAGAGCATCAGTGGTGAAGTCGTTCAGTGATTGAACGACAAATTGATCGAAAATATTCGAATATCTTTGGTCTGCATGAGTTCCACGTACCTACTGGATTTTATCAACTGAAACCTACCTGAGAACAACCAAAAATGCTGTTAAAGTTTTTGTTTTCTTCGCAATACACACTACATGAATTCACATCCACCACAGAGGAATAGCATACGGTTTTCAGTACTCCAACTTCGTCGGTCAACTCCAAATTGTAGGCCATGGTGGGAACCAACCCTTTCGAACCATCTTCCAAGATGTCTCTTATGAGATATTTCCAAGATTCATTGAATGATAGTGACCCATTTTTTGAAGTCATCATCAGACACAGAAAGCGATAGAATTGACATATCAAATCAGGGAAGTTCATATGAAGTTATATGAAAAAAAAACGGAAAACCATTAGTATCATCTGTCGTGGAATATATTCAGATGTTTCTTCTCAAGTGTTCATCATCATTATTCATTCAATCTGCTTCACTATGTGCACCACATGATATTGTCTTCCTATTTTCATATTCATATTCATACACTATATCATGTAATACTGTGGTTTCATTTCCAGTTGTTGTTTCATGATGGATCATGTAAATATTTGCCTTGAGATAGGATATGGTTTGTTCTTTCTTGACAACACATATATGAAATTGCTTCAGATATGTTTGCAGATATCGAATTCTGGTATTTTATCGATAACAAGACGTGTTTTCAAAATTTTCTATCGCTTCCCTATATCAACACTGATCGCACTGATAAAAACATGCCGAATAAAACTTTTCGTTGACTCTCATTCAATCATTCTTCAGACAAATGAAAATGATTCATAAAGAGTGAACACGTACTACTGCAATCAAACTGTCAACTCATTTCAGTTGAACGTCTCACTGGAAGAGCTGTCTCAGAATCCTGTATTGTGAAATTGGTAGATTCTGGAATCGCGGTTCTATTACTAGATGCATATCAGATTCCACTTATGATATGCCTGATACATTGCACTTATCGAATTATAACCTCTATTTTCGGGAGGGTTGGATCTGTTTTCTGATTAGCTTCTTGATCAAATTCAGCAAAAATTGCAAGATCAGCCAATTTTGAACTAATGTAACAGTGGAGTTGAAAATCTAATTTCTCCAATCCAGTGCAATGTGGTTTAGAAAAATGAAAATGTGTTGTCATTATCACTATACGATACAATTCCACTATAGTCGAGCTATCCAGAAGAAAAGATTCAGATACCTATGAAGACATCGAAAATTACTCAAGAGCTGTCCATTCTCAATTTTCTAGAATTATTGCTTGAAACTCCGTGAAATCAACTTTTGGAGACATTTTTTAAATCAGCATTTCTTGATATCTTGCCATCTACCCATATCTCTTTGCCTCTCTATAGTAATCTTTGATCCACGAACGTTAAAGGTATTCCTCTCGTGTGGTCAAGAGATGATTTATTTTTTCAATTCGTCGCCATACTAGTGATCACGAGACATGGGTCGCAATGGATTTTCAGATTGTCGGACATTCACAATCGATCACCTACTTATTGCGGACACTGTATATAACCGTATAGATGAATTCTTTTCAATACCCAACTGATATTCCAGGCGCTATTCAAACAGGAGGCTCTAATTTTTCGAAAGCGTTCCAAACAATTATTCTCTATCATATATCACATTTCAATACGATGGCTCTAAATACTCCGGTACTTGATACACTAATTGATATATTAAATATTCAATAATGTCATCAACCATGGATATCTATAGAATCACATCAGGGCTATGATTGTCGATGATGATTCGAGGAGAAAATCGAGTATTTTCAATACCTCACACACATATCGATATCACATCATATCCTTGATATCGCATTTCCATGATACATTGAAAGGATTCTATTCGGGTCCTTATGTCACAATGCATTCATGTCCCAGCAGACAGTTGAATTCGATTTGTGAAGTTCTTTGTTTTTCATCACGAGCAAGATCCACAACATCAACGCTATCGATTAAGTTTTCAATTACGAACAGTTGGATACTTTTGCCGTTTTGGTTTGCGATCTTCGTGTTTTCCCCTCTTCTTCGATATCTAAGAATCATCGGCTTCTATAAGGTGAATTGGTAATCAGAATGATTTCTCGAAAATATGCAAATGAATGTACAGGGTGTCCTAGACCATTTTATACTCGGTTAATGATGAAGAGTTGGAATATAAATTGCTTAACAGCACGTAGTTCCATCCGGTATGATTGTTCTTGCATGGTATATGTACGAAATCCATTGGTTCAGCAACTAATCTCATGCTCTATATTTCTGTATATTCATCAGGGCTTTGTAGGGTGTTTCTGTGAATACCGTATTGAGTATATATTTTTGTACCCTATTCATTTGAAAACTCTAATGAGTCTATTTTGGCTTGCCTCTAGAGGTAGTACGCCGTCTTTGAGTCTTTGAGGTCTTCTTTAAGTCTGTATGGATTTTCAAGACTCATTGGCAAATGATTCCTTTCGTTTCCAAGCCATCGCAATCACACTCGATGGCGAATATGTTCAAGGGAAGTGAACTAGGTAGATGAATACATTATATCACGTATTGATTAAAGGACTAACAAATCACTCAAGAATGATTTTGGTAAGTGTGATCTATGAGGTATCCAGAAATATGATCACCTTTTGAACCCTGCCAATTGACAGGTAGACAACATATAGTATAATAATATGAGTTTCGCTATTCGTGAATGATTATATAATCGCTATATAATGCTCGATAAAACATCTATAATTATTTTTATCATTACTATCATCCAGAGAGTAAAATGAGGAAATGTGAGAAAATCGATTGGAATGTATACTCAAAAATGGGAATATACTCATTTTGTATCTCAAAAAAACTGCTTGATGCGACAACAAACTCAATGACTTATTAGTGATTATAAATGGAAATTGGAATTCTAATTCAATGATTTATTTGACTAGCAATGGGTTGGATGGTGATGAAGAAGAACTCAAAAATGACGGAAACCAGATCAGTTCTGATACCAATCTTGAATCACCGCGTTCAATTCCACTCTTTCCAGTAGATCAATCGATCAATCAACTCAATCGGCTGTGGAATGACGTCGAGATGTTTGAGTTCTTCCCACTTTTTCGCAAGTTTGAATCCCATACTCTCGGAACTTTGGGAACCATGACTTACCTGAAGAATACGTTGACACCTGGTGCATTCACTTGTTACACGATTTACATATCTCATCAACTAGCTGTCTAGCTGATAGCGAAAATAATGCGGAATAAGTCCATCCCGAATATTTGCGCATTCAATTTGGATATGTCATATTCTTGAGTGAAACCTATTCGGGAAGACGTATATGTTATGGCAAGTCACGGCAGTAACAGTAGTCTTTGGATCAGGCACTCCCGGGATATATTCCACGAGGGTAAAGGAACCTGTTACCGGAGGAATTTTTGATATCCGAACTTATTTCGTATTCCCTCTTTCCTGATAAATATTCGTTCGGGATGCTACAGAGATAGGGAGCGGAAACGATGCCGATGGTTCGAGGAATCAGGCCAAGAGACATCATGTTCAGCCAACAAATGATATTGTTTGGTAACCCTTCAGCCGTTTGTATACGATTCCTGGTTTATGTATATATGCCCACGGTGAGGTCGGTAATAATGTCCATTCTTTCGCACGTCTATTCTTCTGCAGTCATAAATTCCGAAATGAAGGAACGTGCTCTCTGATGTTTTTGGAGATGATCGAAAATAGTCAAATCATATTCGCAAGTTGTATCACTTTGTTGAGAGAATGGAAGTCAATTCTGTGACTATCACTCATCAGAAGATGCACATCTGAGCGAAAAAGTAGTCGTGAGAAATGTGGATGAAGGATGGATGATGCATGGATGGACAGAAATCTAAATTTATGACCTCATGTTCCGATTGATCAGTACATTGGATGAGAGAAAGGTCTCTATCCGATTGAGATACTTCCGGTAATTTTTGAGTTCCTTTCCAGTACCATTCAGATCCCACTCATTTTCTCATCGAAGAGGTCAATAAAAATCCAAAATGAGTATCCAACTCACTTTCAAGTATGCATGATAGATGATGAGTTGGTTTCTATTGAATTGCTCAAATGATTCATGTGAACAACCATATAAGGTTCGTACCACCCTCGATCCTCTCTCTTGCCAATCACTGGCCTTACTGTCGAAGCCTCAAGGTTCAAACCATAGACTTATATTCTATGTTTTCTTCACGTAGGCTCACATCAAGAACAGATTCATCAATTACCCATTGAAGGCCTCATTTTGTTCTCAAGATGATGATCGAACCATTGAGTTAAATGAGATCATCATTCAAATCGAATCAACTCAATACCTCGTATCAGCAGTATTCTTTATAGGACGAAAAAAGTGAATGGGAAACATGAATTCTTGTTTCAATAATCTATTCCGAACTTTTTTGTATGACAGATAAGTATGATAATCTTTCGATCATCAATGAAAGTTACATATTTCCTCGTACGACCTATCTCTTTATGAATATGCATTTCGAAAAGCAAAAGAGAATAGGTAGTGTCCAATCCCAATGAACTGACGATCTATGTTCATGTTCTTTGAGTCTCTCAATGCTGGAAACTGATTAACTAAACTACCTTCGGAGTATTCACAACCTTATTCTACTCCAAGTGGAAACATCCAGAGTGTGCACACATGTAGATTATTTAATTTTCCCATTCATTGAGATTACTATTCATTCGTGAGAACGAACTCAGGCGAAAGTAATTCCTCTAATTATTATTAAAACTCATGCGAGTTGTCTTGAAATTCATGGGTAACTTTGGTATGACTTCTCACATACAGAACTTCTTCCCGGTTTTGATTAAATTGAGACACTGATCCATCTGAATTTCATCGCCGAACATATTCCACGCGTCGTATGATTTGAGATGAGTATTAATACATCAACGAAAATTACACTTAGCCTTGACTGAATATATTCTATCAAGACCGATCCAACAGATCCTTGAGATCGATTCAGTACGCTCCATGATGTACAAGGTGTTCTGGAGTAACCATCGAAATTTTCATAACACGAATCGAGATGGCGGAAATTCATAGTCATCATTCATCGATAGAACGGCAAAATTATGGATTTTATCAACTAGTGAAGTATTTCCTAATGCTTTCCTATACCTTCCTCCTCTCCCAACGTTCCACCGCTGGCTAGCACGAATTCTTCGATTTCCATCCGTGTTGTCAAATGATCCAAAAACTATTTTCTTAGTTATGGGGTGATTTGCGTGAGAAAATGTTTCATGAATTTAGGGAATTCTCATGCAAATTTTCATGAAAGATGCAAAGAAGCGCGCCACATATGCAGGTCCATATACAGTGTGTGATATCATACCGCAACACCCTCTTATTTTGGAGAACCTTGACTGATTTTTACAAAAAAAAATTCTTCAATTTCGTAGTCAAGGAGTTTTTTTTTTCGAAATATAGACTAATCTGAAATATTCATATTTTCAAGGTGTACTATTGCTTGCTGGTGGCGTCGCAATTTGAAAAACGACTATAAGGTAATTTTTTTTTGGAAAAATATATATATATATTAGCTGAAGTAACCTCTTACAAAATTTGGACGCAATATATCGAATAGAGTGTTGGTTCTTCAATCAAAAATTTGAAAGTTCTTGCTCTTTCGATTTACCATACACAGCCTGGATGCTTGATGTGACCATATACCAATTTCGGCGAGATGGAATGAATTCGTCAGAGATCATGAGGTTGTGGGTTCGGGTCCTCATACCTCCAAACTATCAGGAAAAATTCCAATACCCACCGCTACCAATACCGCTGGCCCACACGATGTTCCTCGAACATTGAAGGTTCTCCTTTTGGTGTCGTCGAAAGATGAAAAATGGCGAAATAACTGGCCACGTTTGAACGAACCAGAGATCATTAGGAAGGACACCGCTCTCTAGAGGGAATTCGAAGAAGCTGTTTTCCTTCTGAACAACGACTTTCTCAGTAAACCGAGCTCAGATAGGCGAAAGGTGTGGAAACCGTTAATTAACCGAATGAAACAATTACTGTTCACTCAACCGTGAAGTCATTACTCAGATTTTTACAGAAATTCGATTCAGAATCTCCCAACTAATTAGCATAACTGTTCATCTCAGTAGACAGACCACTTAATAGGCCCCAAGAAAGATACTATGAGGAATTCACTTAGCGAATGTTCATTAACAACTTTACAAAGATGATGTAGGAAGTTCAATAGTTAGCATCGATTTCCACTAAAAATATGATGAAGTGCTGAATATATCACATAAATATTGAAGATGCTTCGAAAAAGTGATGGAATAGTTGAAAATTCGGAATGCATGGCAGTGACAGTGACAAGCACAAAACATAATGATCGCAGTGGAAGGAGTTCAAATGGTTTTGTGTATTTGTAGAAACACAGTGTTAGCAAGTAGGATTATTATATCAACAGAGAATACAATGTCATATATGTGACATTTGGATGAAACTCCAGTTATAGCAACTGCAATGTGATGTTCTTCAATGTGAAATTTCAATTTCAGACCATCGTAAGAATACACGTGTTTCATAATACAACCAGTTCACCACTTCTAGTATCTTTCCTGGTTTCACTTGAGGTTGAACTTCAACTTCACTTGAAATTCAACCATGGTTTGTTCTCAGTGAGACCTACATATTCACGATATTTCTTTTTGGGTTACGAAAATCATACCTGAATCATTTCAATTGGCAAACTGCTCCAAGGTGATATCGTATTGAGCTCATCTCAATCATGAACTCGTTCGTTCATTCGTTCATTCAAAGTTACCCAGCATGAAAATTCTTTTTCCATAGTTTAATCTTCTCAATTACCTGGAATGAACTTGCGGGAAATGAATAAATAATGAACATTGAAAAATGTGATACGTGATAATATCTAACAGCGGATACGATAGATACAGATATAATGTTCATCAAATTGTCAGTAGGTACGTCAGTATCAATTCTGGCAGAATTTATTCGCACTTCAGAACTAGTTTCTTGTTAATGTTTCCAAACCAAAGCTAACTGCTAATTCGAAATTCTCGGGACCTAGAAAATTCAGTTTTTTCTAGTATCTACAGAAACCATTCTGTCCAGATATGAGGATATGATAAGTCATTCTATTGATGAAAAGCGCTATTCGAAAAAATAATAGAAAATTGAAAACATAATATTCGAAAGAGCTGAAATAACCTCTGTTATGCTCAATGAGTAGAGATGTCGATTTCAGAAAAATAGTCCCAGTACTTTCATACACAAGGCTCGTCGTGAAGGATCCTGTACATATCATGTTCTTCCATGGAAAATTCGTCTGATGAACGTGAGATAACTACTAATTGCACTCCCTCGAACAACTTTCGATTCCCTTCTGCTTCTTACTTCCATTTGTTTATTCTAACTCCGTAATCGATGGAAATCTGCTATCCCTGAAGAACTTCCTGCGGCAAGTTTTTTCAAGAAAGTTGTTATACTTGGAGAGTTGTACAAGAATACAGAAATAAAAATATGCAACGCCAGGCAGATGGTAGTTATCTCAACTTCCAGAGTTTTCAAAATCTCCGGTAGCAACTGTAAGCAGCGTCTTATATTCCGTGGACTCTCACGTAATTTCGGCAATAACTGGAAATTGTATAGGGAAGCATTGATTGGATTAAAGAACATGATGAGATACCTGTTGTTTTTTCATGAAGAAAAAAAACATTTCATTCTGTTCAGTGCTAGGGGGTGTTCGAGGAAAACATCCCTGAGAATGTTCACGATCATTTTGTTGGTTGAATCCTGTTGTTTTTTTTTTATGAAATGTTCTCTCCTCTCGATTGTTTGCGCAAACACTCCAGTTAACACCCGGTATCTATTTGCCACGGTGAGGCAATCATGAAATCTGCTTCGTCTAAGTCGATGGTTCTCGGTCGTTTTATTTTTCATCTTTCGCTCGATTTAATCCAATGAGTTTCGTCTTTCCCATGGGTTGCGCTGAAGTGATGTGGGGTTCTGGAGGACATGCGAACTGGTCTGACATTTTCTGAACTATTGTCTCATTTCATTGATCGAGGATGATTTACAGCTGTTTCATATGTCATACGGGCGTTATGACTGAATTCATGGATTATGGTATGTTTGATCTTTGAGGCATTCAACAGTGTAACCATGGCCAAAATGGCCAAGAGAATCGAACTACGTAGGTATATATTTCATATGATTGTTCGATTCAATAACTCAAAAATGATTTTGGTACTTTCGATTTATGAGGCATTCAACTATATGGCCAATGATCGTCAAGAGACTGCAACTAGGTGAGTACATATCTGATATGGTTGTTTGAATCAATCAATGAGAAATACCTCACAGATGAACTGAACCTAATTAGAACTATAATACAATGTACATGTATGCTCAAGAGGGTATTGCGATTCCTTCTTGGTTCAATCGAACGTCTTGATGAGAAGATGAACTCAATAACGGGTGGAATCACTCATGAATGTCAATCGAGTTTCATGAGTGTTCAAAATTGAAGATTCTCTATAGAACATAACGACTAATTAAAAACTTCAGATATCTCTGGGGTAGTGAAGCGGCACTTGTTGACTCTTGCGAAAAGAACGACAAGACCGTTTCCAAGGGAACCCCTTCAGTATTAGTGAGCACAAAAGCTCAATAATCTGGTTTCAAACGTATCGTCATGACCAGAACATCGTTTCGATTCAGATGGAGAGCGGGCCAAATATTGAGAGAGAGAGTATTCTCTGCGTTGAGCAGAGTTCCACAGGTCTCGAGCCTGACGATGTAAGGGTAACCAGCCTGAACTCATCTAGTTTGTCTAACTGGAATCAATCGTGGTATAAAAAAAGGGAGATATTCTTCAGATTCCTGAAATTTTCTAGAGGGAGGAGTTTATCAGTATCACCAACTAGAAGAATTCTGATTAGGAATTAGCCATATAAAAGTTGCTTTATCCATAGAGAGCATTGGTAGCTGTGGATGGTGACAGATGCGCTGCGACCTGATTAGATTTATTGTGCCTCATCATATTCTGCCTATTCCAAGGTTTGCTCGTTTATAGCAGCTCCTCAAGTTCCAATTCCCTCAAGGTTTTCATGATTTTGAGGAGGTCCATTCGTGGTATTCCTTCCACAGAATAGAGAGTAAGGCGTGTAACTTTCGCAAATTTCCTCTTCGTGTAAAGCAAACAGGGATATAAATAATTCCAATGAAAGTTGAGAAAGTCAAGTTATCGACATGAATGGATCGATCAATATTGAGAAACAAGAATGAGACAGAAGAAGAATTCAATCGCATTCAGTTACTATGCGCGTAGAATACCCTGAGCCTTTCAAAGCATCTACCCTTTCGGGTCTCTTCGTTGTGTGGTTTGTTTTCCAATTTTGTATTCCTAGTATTGTTTCAATTATTTGTTCTTTCAAAAATTAGGGTTTTTCCCGCCTAAGGGGTGAGGAAAATATGAAATATGGTGTTTCTTGTTTCTCCCAACTCTACAACATTTGTGCCTAACGGCGTCTTTTTCCCTTGCATCTTTCGAGATATTCTCAGTAAAATTCTTCAAATTTTAGACCCCGTTCATGTGGTTGTGGGCGAGAGTTCGAATTGTGATTTTTCTTCTTGTGATTGACATTCAATATTATAACTTCTTCTATAATCATCAGCTGTACCCCATGATTAAACAGTCCTAATGAATCAGTAATATGTTTATCCAGCAACAAAGAGGTTGCAAACACTCAAACAGACAGTATTGAATGAGTAGTTTCCAGGAGCGATCGTACCAATATGCAGTCTAGTCGATAGGTAATGTCTGTCAATATGCATAACAATGGTCAAATGGGCATTTCTAATTACCGCAATCAATCCACGTTTATGATGTTTGTAATCAATAGATCGACGTCAGTTTGATACAAAATTGAATTGGATACGCGGTTCTAGGTAATCACTATTGGCATATGGTAGATGTAATGGGGGAGTTAATGTTTGAATAATGTTTGAAGACCTTGTCTTCATATTTCTTTCTGCCAATGACATTCTGGATCGTTTTCACCATGCAAGAAATATACGCGATCGATCAAATCCTGAATCTTGAATGAAACGCTTCGATATTGACAATTCGTCGATCATATTACCAGAATCGATGAATCTTCATTTCAATGTTTGGCGCTCTGGAATTGGATTTTTCCATTTATGCCACAAACTCCGTTCCAAAAGCGACAAAAAGATTAGAGTTGCTGCTGTAATTGAATTCTCTTGTTGTTCTAGCCAGAAAGCAAAGTAGTGAAAAAACAGAACACTGTGAAAAGCGACGGTATACAGATAGTCAATTCCAACAAGCGGTTTCAATTAACGAAACCGACTGTTCGTTTTGGCTGTCATGCATTCAGGGTGAGATCATTCGAGATCTGTATGCTTCAACTCACATTTGAGTGTACTATTCGAAATACACTTCAACGCTTTGCGTATGAAATATAATAATGAAAAACGTTCGAATGAGAAGTGTTATTTCATATTCAGTCGTCACTAGTCGTAGGATAATAGGGTTTAATTCAGCATGTATTCGACGGAATAGCAATCAACAGAATGGCAAAGCTGTGTAGTTCTCACAACCTCCAATCTTCAATAAAGAAAAATTCTAATACCTTCCTTCTCTCCCAACATTCGATCGCTGGCTAACACGACATGTACATAATAAGTTCTCCATTCGTGTTGTCAAACGATAACAGAAGAAGTGTTCTACTTTTCAACAAAGAGGAGGAAAGAAAGGGTAATTTTCTAAGGTCATATTCCGGGGGTGAAATGAGAAAATCGTTTCCTGTAATTGAGAGTTCGGTCGGAAGAGGTTTTTTCTCATCCTATCCCAATGCACCATATTCATTTTAACTCAAAATGACCTATTTGAAACGATATTTTACTCACTTTAATGAATATGAGTTTCTGAAAATTGTCAGGAAATATTTGGTCTGCACAACTTCAAGGAAAAAGCTAATCTCGAACGTTTGCAGCTAACAAAGCGACTCTCGTCAGGAAAAAGAAAATCGGTATTCAGAGAAGACAGACATTGTGAAGATATTCAAAATGTTCTCAGAACGAAGCCCTGCTTATAAATTCACGTGAAACGTTCAGGAATACATTATTTCTTGAAATTATCCTTGATAGGTAGCCTGAAAACTGATACGCAAATACATCGACAATTTTTTGAAATAAATATATTCTCATGTGATCAGATGCACTGAAATGATATATTTATAATTATTATTTTGATTTTGGTGTAAAATACATTCGGAATTTGCCTCATCATGATCACGAAATACTGTTCATTCGGCGGAATATTTATTCCGTATTAATAATTTACATTACACCTGTGACATTTCGATTACTACTACAGACAATCAAAACAATCATTGTTTCGTTGCAGTGTGAATAAAATCCACATTGTGGCAACGAACGAATGGAAAATCAACTCATCCACGATTTCTCAATTCGATATTATATTCATCATCATTACCAGAATGAATGTTTTGGAATATTTCGGCTCAATTAAATGGCATGATAATAAGAGGAAGATTCGTGCACAAAGTCACTTATGTCAATAATGATTCACGACAATGCTCTCCCAGAGAACACAATCATTCAAAATTCGTTCAAATAATCATTGCCCGTACTGCTCGATATTGGAAATGAAAACGTCGAAAACCGACACATAGAGACAGAAAGGGCACATTCCCTGTGCCAGTACAAGATGTGAGTATGGCAGTAGTATGGCAGAAAACGAACAAATTCACTGATGTCATCGCCCGAGTCATTCGGCCACTATCCTCAAACAGAAATGAACTGCTAGAGTAACCAATTACTCTATTCTATCAACAATTCATGAGCAAATTCCTCATTCATCACAACATACTCATCTATTATATATGTCTGTCACATTCAAAGTTTCTTGCAAGACTTAACCGAGACATTTGTGGTGGTTTAAGAGCTTCAAAGTATTACAGGAATATTAGTGCTGAAATGTGAAAGTTCTCGATTTGCCTCACATTACAGTAAGAAAATGTCGAATAGGTCATGAAATTATAGTTGCTACACATAGTGTGCATTTTATAATATTAGGAGCGTATAAGTTTTTAATGTTATCTAGGTGATTATGGCTTTTCATTTTTGCGAAAAAATTGTCTAATAGTCGTTGAGATTACAGTATAGGCTTTGTGGATGTGAATATTACAGATTCCATGTCCATCATGTCCAAATTATCCTTTCCATTCCGAAATATGGTCACATTAGTTCCATCAAGGGATTCGTAAATTATATATATATATATTCGAATGAACAAAAAACCAGCAGTCGACCTAATTTTTGACTCGTGTCTCCTCGAATAGTCTCCTGTATATGTAAGTCATCATCACAATATAGGAACCTAGTCAAGGACAGTCAAGGAAGTCTTGCAAGACACATTCATAGTCTCAAACGAATATTCAGAACAACTCATCTTTCCACCAGCTACTCATGTAGTTGGAGCCAAATGTGTTGGTACAACTAATAGTTGGAGCCTACTTGAATTCAAGGGATCAGATCAACTGGAACTGCAGAATTATTGTTCCATTCAGGGCAAGTGTCATTTTAGGCATAGAATTTTTTGATTGTCACTATTGAATTTGCAATCATGGTAACTATATTTTTTTCCCAGTGTATAATTGCTGAATTATTATCTGTTCATGAACACCTTCATGTTTTGTTGCGAGAAGAATGTTCTCATATGGAATATCTTCAAGCATCATCGAAACTAATGAATGCAGCCTGAACTCTAGAAAGTTCACATAAAGTGATCAATTCATGTTATAAAATCAGATGCATCTCGTGAGCGGCTTCGTTTCATGAAATACACTTTGTGAACGACACGGAAAAGTTCTGCTTGCCAGCACTAGCAGCCACTAACTCCTCCGAATACCGAAAATGAGGCAAAGTTCAAAGTGAGGTGCGATCAATCACGTTCCCTAGGTAAGTGTGTTTGAGTTTCTGCTGGAGCTCTTTCCTTCAGAGAATATTTCATATTAGGTTTTCTTTCTTGGACACACAAAGACGCTTGGTTTATCTCGAATCCTCCTAAGAACAGATTATTTACTGTCACTAAATTGAGAATGATTCCACAGACCTCGAATCACAAGAATGAACTCATTTTTATCTATACGTCCAACTTGCCGATTTATTTCAGTTGTTATATTTAGAAAAAGGAAGACTTACGAAATACGGGATTTGATGAACAAGCGTTACAATAATTCCATTTGGGGATGCTCAGAATTATATACCATAGAAAAAAGGGACACGGATTTTGGGCCTTATCGTCCAATTTGAGTTTATGTCTCAATTCACGTCAATATTCCTGGCCCTCAGCACTGTTCAAATCTATAGAGAGTGGGAATATGATTGTTTTTCTGCGAATAAAATAGGTCTATTGCTATTCCAATATCTTCGATACTATTGTTCACTTCGTTTTCATACATATTTTGGGATTTCCTCTTCTCTTTTCTGAAAAATGAAAATAATAAATAAATATTTCAATATATTTGAAGTGAGGACAGATTTATGATCTGCCTCAAAATGGCACTGCACTCAATCAATACTGACAGCTCTGAAATTCAATTTGAGGTCGGTAAAATACCCTCTATATCATTCCAGGACCTGTTTTCGTGAAAATTGTCGACATCCATTATCATAATTTCATATTGAGATGGAGTAGGTAAATGAGCTTTCGACCCAATTGAGGTGAAGTTATATTGAATTACAGGATATGTCTGAAATATCATTACCTTCAGTACAAGAAGAAGAACAAGGAGGCGAAAAACTTTCAGGAATATGAACAATTCCTTTGAAATTCATGATATTATCAATTTGAATCAATAGATAATGTTGCCCAAACACGTTGTGATGGAATTGAATCATATTTGGAAATGGAGATCGAGCCCATGACCAAAACAAACTAGTCAATCAGTTTTATAAATCAGTAGTTGAGCTATTATATGTATCTTGATCCATATTTCTCTTCTCTCAATGGACGTGCTGTACGATTCTACAACAATATTTCTATGTCAGAAGAGGAAGAATACATGGCAAAAGTAGAGAAAAACAGGATCTGTATGGCGAAATCATTATATCACCAAAACTAAACATGTTTAAATACTGTTCGTAGGAACATGGACAACAGACAACATATATGGCTAATTTGAAGATTCTTCTGAATGGAAAAAAGAATATTTCGATTCCTGTTCAGTCGTCATAGGTAGAACTCAACATTCACTTCTCAAATCTGAGCATGAACATGGTGAATTCAAGATGAATAAACATTACTGCCGGTTACTCACAATTTCTGTTTTCTGTTTGTCTAATTGTCACTGGAAAGTCAAACAGTGGCAGGCGAAATATTCGCCTATCAATGTATTCTAATATCGAAGAGGTCAATTTTGACACCTAACGGAGTAAACTAATTATTTTGGTATAGAGGTTACTTAATTTCAATCATCATCTAACTTTTATTTCAAGCGTCTGTGGTATGATTTTGTCTAGACATTTCATTCACACTGCTCCACAATTCACTTTTGACTAATTCAGACTCGCAGAATTCCACATGACTGTGTATGAATGGTTTTCCTATCGAGATGAATCCGATTACTTAGCTCACTGCCAACTTTCATGATTCAGAATACAGATGGTCCATCGAGTCTTTTGTTGACTCTTATAATAGAGACTCGTACTATTGCTTGATGTATATGATAACAAACAAATCAAAACGAGAGACAAGACAAAAAAACGAAAAGAAAACTGAAATCACGAAAACAGTACTCGACGAAAGTCTTTGCGTTGTATAACTCGAACGAATTGCTCAAATTATTCTTGAGATATCAGTGTTTGGAATTCCTACAATGAATAAATAACTCGCTCCAGCAATCTTGGTTTGACAGAAATGCTTCGGAGACCACTTCTAAAAACTTCACTGCAGCATCACATAGCTGTGATAGATCTATCGTGGGTTGCATGAACAAGAATCAACCCTGTAACAATTTCCACGGGGAGTTGCCCTGTCAGTTGGGAAGAATTGCTATCGGGAAACTAATGTCACCTTCTTCAAGTCTCCCAAGGAAGTAAAATCTAATGCCTCTATAAAAGAAAATGCATCCGAGAAATCATTTCATTCGAGGAAAATGGGAGGAATCTGAAAAATGTTCTGTTTGTAATGGCCCTATGAATCATCTCGTGAAATTTCTACCCGAACAATATATCTATCTGAAAGATGAAAAATGTGTCTTCAAAAAATATAAATCTCACATCAATTGAAGCGCTGCAGGGTCATCCACCAGTGATATTCCTACACACAACCAATCAAATCCAAAGATCGAACACCAGTTGGTTAATTATTCTTTTTCACTTCGTTACTATGAAGGCTGATCTACTCTATTCAATTGGTTCTCCAACTGAATATCCATGGACACTGCGGGGTATATGAGAACAGTATCAAACAATAATAGTTATCATTGACAGTGGATGTCAACCGGTCTCGGTGTGTGGCTCGATTATTTTATAGAAGGATCTCCCTGATCAACAGCTGCAGCAACAACATACTCGTACTTCAAATATCCTAATACAGCAGGAGACACAAGAAGCGCCAAATCAGACTACTCTATATAGAGCAGGGCCTACTCTGTATCACCGGGCCGTAGTCTATCAACTCTATCGCACTAGTGGGTTCGTAATTGAAAGGTTTCATAGCTCATTGACTGAAAAAATCTAAGCATACTCAATCGAGACGAAAAGATCCTCAATACCTGATAACCTTTTTTGAAAAAAGATTCAATAGGAAAAATCTACAAATTCTAATTGAGTCAATTCCATTTGATATGAGTTATTTCCCAAACCATCACTTCAAGATCAATGATTATTGATTCATCCCTTAGAAAATTCAGTTCTCTACAAATTTTATCCCCTGAATTTTTTTTCTAACTATAACCTTTTTTTCGTGCTGTAATATATCATTTATAAATGTCACGTATTCTTCGATCTCGAATTGTACAAACAGTTGATATTCCTATCCGAAGATGAGGAAAATGGAAAAGGAATTTGCCAAGGTTGCGTCATAAACGTGAACCGACGTACACTCGAGTCATCGAATAATGAAAGCCAGCGGGCGATTTTTTTCAATTCTTCTGTGCTGTTATTACGAAATCGTATCATAAACCGCGAACTTTATGACCTCTCATTCAGGAATAGCCTTTTGTACCGGTACTCATTGGCTATTGTCGACATACATATTACATTGGCACATGAAAAATAGTTTCCTGAGCATCACTGGCGCACCTAAGGGAGCGGCTGAAGAAGGGGTCCACTTATTCGAAGTGAAAATGATAAATCGATGGTGTAAATACGATTGTTTTTTCGACTGTCAATAAATGCCTCTATAAGATACGTATAGTGTGTGTGATTTCAAACCACAGCACCCTTTCAATTTGGAACCCATTGACGATTTCCAAGAACTAAAATTCTGTGATAGTTGATTGCCGCTCAGCTGAAATACCCTCATACTGAATTCAAACACAATATCTCATATGGGGTGTTAGTTAGTGATTTTAAAATCTGAAGACTTCATGGAATTGGTAAAATTATCATTCAGTGAAGGAACGCATCGATTACTTAGATACGAAGTTTAATCGTTGCTACTTCTACAGCACCTTCTACAAGTCAACCACAAAACAATGTAATTACAGTTGGGAAAATTATCAGCATGATCCATAATCTCCCCGATATGATACGAATATTCTTAATAAAATGTAAATAGAATGTTGAACAATGCTTTTCAAAGTATGCTGGACAATGTACAGCCAGTGTAGCTTGATGTGATCCTAATACCAATTTTAAGATAGAATGAATCGACCAAAATCTGACTTGAATTGAAATTCAATTTTTTTAAACATATTGTTTTCTGGCTGGCATATACAGAAATCTTGATGTAGAAGTTACAACGATGAAACCTATTTCTAAGTATCCGATGTGTTCTTTCAGTGGATGACTCTTCGACCAGTCGCATGAATGCTTTGAATTTTAATACAGGGTAAACGGAAAAAGTAAAACTTCTAGGTAGAAGGAAGTTTGGCAGGTCTCGAGCCTGAGGAAGGCAATGTAAGGGTGAAGTCTACTACTTCCTTAGCTATAGCGAGTTGAAAAACTGAGCAGAAGACTATCCCAAGAATTATCATTCAAATGCACTTGCGTGATCTGTTTTCAAATCCACGATAACTTTCTCATGCCTAATGATATCAGTACGAATTATAAAATTCATTTCCCATTACATTACCAATCATTATTCAACTGTTTCAGGTGGTTAGGAAGATAAATGAATCAATTTCAGAACCCAAATACGTCACCATATATGGTATACGTCACCATTGACCGTTTATGGTACAAAATTATATTACCTACAAGAAATCATTCTTACTCAATGCAACTATCGTACACCTCGGCATACTCAACGAATTGAAGGGAATCGAAATTTGCATCTTTTGAAAATCGAACAACGTGCTAATTCATTCTCTAGGAGGAACTCAACACAAAATTCAGAAATATACATATGGTCGCAGATAAAATTTCGTAAAAGTTCGTATCCACCGAATAAACCATGAGAAACTTTCTAGCCACCAACTGCTGCATGTAGCTATCCGAAAATGTTTCACTATGGATCAGCGAGTTGCTGAATGTTGTAGTCAACAAAATGAAAAGTTGCTACTTGTCTCGTGTTTTTGTTCGGAGCAGAGTAGATCAAAGAAAAAACTGGAACTTTCGAAAACGACGCAGAGTTGGGACTTTTCACACAGTAGGGGTCCCGAGTCACGTGTTGGTTTCCGTCATCGCTAATTTTCGATGAAACGTTGCTTCTTTGTTGTTTGTGTTTCGTTGGGAAACGGAAATACGTCAACGGTAAATAGGAGTTACCAAGGCGGTTCTGAATAGACTATATTTGTTGAGTATTGAAATTGTGTAATCGAGATATAGGGTGTTTCATCAATTCTGCTCATTTCTTTGTGGGGTCCAGTCCGTACATTTTTTTTTTTGATATTTGAGACACATGAAATTCGCTCATAATATCAAATGGAATTTCAATGAGTTCGCCAGATTTTCATAATCCAATGATTCGAATGATTCAGTTCGGGTCATTTGAATTCACGAAACCTCTTATGCTCATAATCAGAATCTCGGTACACAGAAAGAAATAACAAGGTAAATATAAAAAAAAATTCATCGAATATTACAGAAACTTCTTTCGCTATAGCGCCAATGAAAGTTTCTGTTAATACCATAATCTATTTCTTTTGAAATCCACAAGTAAGATTCATTAACATCAAATGACATTTCGGTACTTCTACAGAAAGTTCATTTCATTGTGGAACAATTTGTTTGTTGTCTCAACAGGTAGTTCTGTACACTGCAAAGAAGAATTCGGAAGGATTCTATAATATTATAGAATAGTTTGATAGTCATAAAGATATCTCTTTCGATATAACAGAATTTGTTCCTTTTATTGAACGATAGTCATTCATATGTTAAAGAATGGTTCTGTTGAATTCTGGTAACATTATGGAATGTATCATACCTGGAACAGAATCGTTCTTTTAATGGTAAAGAAATATTCCTCAATCGCAAAAGATATTTCTGTACAGGTCAAATAATGGTTCCTTCAATTTATTGTTTTCCATAGAATGGTTCTATTACTGGTATGAAATTGTTTATTCCAAAACGGAAATTTCTGTACAATTAACTGAATTGTTCTGGTTATCTCGGGGATTGTTATCAGGACTCTTGATATTCAATTTGAACAGATACATGGTGATAAGAATTATGGGTTATGCATCACCCTGTATGTGTTTCAATTGAATTTTTAAGTTGATTCTAAATCAAAAATTGAGATAGGGACATAAAAGCCGTTCTGAAGAATCTCGATTTCTTAAAAGTAATAATTCCCGGTAGACCCCAAGTGTGATATGTGATGAAATCAGGTATTTAGGGAGAATCCGAAGATGCGATGAAATACAGGGTTTTCTACTTGGAATTATTTCACATGGATAAAGCAGGTTTGTGCATGTAAGAATACCAACTTTCGAAACGATCCGCTGATGCCTAGTTCGCCAGAAACGTATATTCAACGGTTTCAATCAATCACCCTTAATATGCGAGTCTAAACGAAATTTGTGATCCTCGACTTCATGGTAGGAGAAGAAATTACAAACTCGCCCGCCATCTGAGAGAGGTCATCTTCTACGGAGTCTTCAACCTTAATTTTCGACTACATGATATGTATAGAAATTCGTATACCTCTTTACCTCAAAAACCTCCAGGCAAATCAGACTATAACAAACTATTTTGACTTATTCTTCCAGCTGAAAGATTCGTATCAGTCAAACATAGCTAAATGAGAGTTTTCGAAAATAAATGAACATATCTTTCATTTCATTATGTTTAATACAAATGCATGATGGATACATGAATATGAATGAATGATATACGAGTCATATCATTTCTTTAGAATCCTGGCCTCTTCGTTTCATGTTTTCTATCGTTGATAGTACTTTTGCCAAAGTAGGTCCAACTAGGAAAAATGAACTTTCTGAGTCCCTTATGGTGAACTTCAAGACATTCTTCTTTCCTGATGGATCTTTGATTATTTTTTTTCCTGTCGGCTTGAGGTAGGCATGCAAGAACCAGAATGTCACTGCAATTTTTCCTTCTGAAAGAGAGTTTGTCTAAGTAAGTTATATTTGTTATTTGAGGGGGATGAACTGGTTGATCTGATAAATACTTGCCTTCTGATTGGACCTCATTGATTTTGAAGGTTTCTCTGAATTTTTATGAAAATATTCCATTTGATTTCTTGGAAAATTTTCCAAAGAATCCATCAATATATTTGGGTTTTCTTTAATCAGTTCTTGATAATCAATGTCAACCTGAAACAGTACAAGAATAAGCAACTTCCTGTATATGGTGAACTTTTGAATGAAAAGAAAATTACCTATACTTACTATTTAATGTGTACTGTATATTGATAAATGTATATCACACAATTAGGTAGGTAGGTACTCAATATCCAAATCAAAATTGGATATTTCAGACGAAGAAAGAGGCATCATCGACCTATAAGTATAGATACCTATACCTAAGTAATATATGAAATGAGAAGGGGAAAAGTAAAACAAATCCCCCCTTCACAACCAATACCCTCTACTATAAATATGTGATAGATATTATACCCACGTAGACACCATATGAATTATACCGTTTTCCCCTCTTTCGCTAAGCTACTGGTTAAATACACTTACCTACCTATCAATCGGGAAGAAAACAATTCACTACACTCAACATCGATGCACTCACTGTCAACACTAAATATGAAATGAGCCCTATATGCCTACGCCGTATGAGGGCTGCGACGCAAATTTAAAACTAGACCGACACCTGTGAGCATGAATCTGATTGGTGAATAATGACATGATGATGTTTCTCACGTTTCTCGAATTGGAACAGAACTATTCGTTATATCCACAGAATATTCTCTCAAGATGAATGATTTCACTCATGATCTCTCAATATTACAGAACTATTCGTAGCCTCATGATATATTTTCTTTAATATCCAAGGAAAGTTTTTGGATCAATTATCAATAAACATTCCATGAATGTTAGAGAAGATTCTATCCTTGGTATAGAATTTTCATTGAATTGAATTGTACAGAATAAACTTTAATACCAACAGTATTTTTTGTAATCTCATACCTAGCTGTTCTATTGATATTGAAGAATGATATGTTAATAGTATAAAACTTATATATGATCGGAGATACCTACTTACGGAAATGGATTTTGAAATTAACAGAAAATCTGTAACATTCTGTATCTTTCGTGACAATGGTTTTGTTGATGGTAGAGAAATTCTGTAATGCTAAAAAAATTTATCGTTAAATTCGATACAGAACCCGTTCTGTTAATTCTATCGAATTATTTTTTTTCTGTGTAGTGAAATGGCATGCGGGAGAATAAGGAGTACACAGTTCGATTCATCAGCTTTTTGTGCTCAAATGTTCAAATTCTGAAATATGGGGTGTTTTCTCGAAGACTCAAAAATATGTTGAATTTATGTATATTGATTATTCAGAACCGCCTCGGTGACCTCTATTCACCGTTGACGTATTTCCATTCCCAAAAGGAACACCCGTATAGGTTGACTTTCTAAAAACGCACTACCCTAAATATAACACGTGAATGCTTATGTTTTGGTGTGACATCATCATTATTATCATTTTCATATGCAATATGAGAGGAAGACACACTTCACTCTTAGCGATATATAGTTTCTCTAATTATACCTGATATTTTCTCGTTTCAGTTGAAGTCCTGTTTCTGGTTTGGGGCATCAGACTGTGTATCGTAGTAAGAAAAGCGCCTTCAGAGTTCAACGAAAGCCGATTTATCTCCATGGCAATTTACAATGAGTTCTTACTGTCCGTATTCCTGAATATATCAATGTGAGTATCCATCCCAATTATTTCTATTCCATTCGTTCAGTCATCAGTAATCTTCCACCATAGTATGCCCTCCTTTCATAATTTCGAGGAAATCAACGACCCAAGTGGTTGGTGGTGATATTGAAGACTCCATAGAAACAGACATTTACCTGAAATTATCATATTGGGATTCGCCTTCCTGGAGAAGATACAAGCTTCAGTTTTTGTTGCATTGAACTCTACTCAGATCCCCATTCAAAATATCTTGGCATATCAACATTATCATGTTGTAATATTATTGAATCCATGAGTTAGTCGTTAATCCGTTCCATTTGTTAGTAATACTGTGATTGTGAATTCATAGCTCCCTATAGCCCGAATATTTAAAGTCGCGTTATTATGTATGATTACTAATTCATTTCGGTGAACGAAGTTATATGAGGGAGTACAATCAAGAAACCGAAAAACAAAGGTATTCTGCATCGACATGAAGAGGATATTTAGGTGTAGTGAACGGCCAGGTGGTCGAGATGGTCAAGCGACATCATAGTAATCATGAAGTCGTGGGTTCGATTCCTGGCTGGCCGTTGGATTTGGAATTATTCATGCTCTGTACGATGTACACCATGAAGTTCCTGATAGAACCATCTCAAATGCCACAGTGGTTTGGATTTCACTTGTATAAACTGTAGATCCCCGTCTCCTTCACTCGCAGAAGCCCTTCAGGGCTTCTGAGGGTTGCTTCAGCAACTAAGGAGATGAGTAACAATAACAATATTCAAGACGTAAGATATACTTATGATTGCTAGATCGTCTAGAATGAACTGTTTCGCTATAGCAAATACAACCATGCATGATTTCATGTTTTGATGTTTATGTTCATCAAAAATCGGTGCGGTTGCTGCTTTCAATCATGATTGATATTCTATGTACACAAATGGAATGAAGTTAAAACCACAAATGCGTGATAGATAAATGAAACGATATAATCAGCTCACACTATAACGATTGGAAAATTGAATTTCGTGATTCTATCAGCTCAAAAATCAACATCACATGAAATTCTATATGAAGACATACTTCATGAGGATTCGTTTTATGAATACCTAACTCAATTGAATCATAAAAAGCAAAGTAACATATTGATGGAACATAAAATACATTTCATTACACACTGCAGGCGAGATGGTTTGGTAGTTTGTCGTTTGAGAATTATATGGATGCTATCATGAAAAGTATAATCACTCTCGTACAACCACGCCAATTTCGTTACATTGTATCCGATGATTCCACAATGCTTCAAGAAAGATATAATATTCCAGTTCATTCAATGAGTTGATGAATGACCAGGTATTGTGTCATATTGCATTTTCAGTAAAATTCGCAAATGTTATATCAACAATCTGAATGCACGTGTATGGAGTGAAGAAAAAAAAAGGTTGTATTTTGTGTATAATTTTGATTTTGCAAAGAGCTACCGATTGTTCTTGGATGCTTCTTGGAAGACCTACATACTCAAATTGAAATCAACAAATTCAATACCAACTCTTTTCTTGATCTATCTGATAGCTAATATCTGTTTGCAAGTTTATATTTATTATCCGATTTTGAAAAACAAAAAAGCAAATGAAATGATATATCAGATACTACAAGGTGGCACTAACAATTTTTTTTTAAATTCCAACTCTAACGACGGCGATTCTCAACTTTTTTTTTCAAATGGAAACATATATTTTTCAATTTTTTTTCTGATAGAGATTTTTTTTCTGAATACAATCATGTATAACAAGTTGATTTTCGCACAAAATTAGTTGACAAAAATCAATGAAAGAAATGGGTCTTTTCATCTGAAACTATTGGATTAGTCTCAATCAAAATAATTTTGAATCTATCTTGAGTTGAAGAATGTGGAATCTAGAAAGATGCCAATCGAAATAATTGAACAACATTCCCATACACTTCCGAATATTTTCAATGAAATCACACGTAGAAATCCACCTGAAAATCGAAATATACATACTCCATTCAATTAACTAGTGAATATATACGATATGGACTCGACTGATGAAAGCTTGTTGAAGGAATCCTCATCGACGAGATGTGAGTGCATGGCAGTTCATTGATATCTCTCTCATACAGGTAGTTTTCGCATGGTGAGGCCGATAATACCCTCGAATGATTACTCTCTCTCTAGAATAATTTTCCTGTTGGATATAATCCCGAAAACTTTTTTTCCTCGACATTCATCAGTGGACGTTATACAGGGAATACACTAACAAAATTGAATGAAATGTTACTCGATACTGCACATAATCCTTCAGTGGATATCGACCTATCAATTCAATTGATTTTATGAATTCTGGTTACGGCACCTGATGAACCGGGTGCTGTCTTGATTATGTTATTAGGTACCTAAACCTACCTAGTTCAACTCTCTCGACGATCATTTGCCATATTTTTGAATACCTCATGGAGCAAACTCACCAAATTCCATGTATTATCAGCTTCCTGATCGAGCCTGCTATATTTCATTGAGAGCCTTGACCCCTACACAATTGGACTGCCATGGAATTGTGCGCGTCTGTGTGATGGCGATGATGAGGTTGAACCAGTTTGTATCCTCTTCTTTCGTTTGGCCTCCTATTTGACAGGAGCATTCAAAAGTGACTGATTCTCCTCATTTGCGCATTCAATCAAGGTACAGAGTAGGAGTCACCAAGAAAGAGTTGTCCAATTTGTTGTCTTTATATTCATCTGAGATAATTTGCACAAATCTGTCTCGAATATTGTCGAAAATGAAGAGAATTGTGAAAACACACAATCCCGATGGAAAATTCGAAAGAAAATTTCAATCCAGATATTCACTCACTAACAACTATGCAGTCACTCAGTTGCTTTTTCTACAGTGAATATCTTCCTGTACGTCTCGTCTCCTACAGTATTTTCTAACACATATCTTCTCATTGTTTGTTCATCCGTATTGTGATTTCATTCCAAGTCGAATCCGATAAATTATATAAGAGGAGTTGAGATTTGATATTCTACCATGGAATATTTATAAGAATTCCATTCTTCTTCAGACACTCACTGATCTTCTCATTCTGAACTCTCATCGAAGACGAAATTCATGGAATAGACTTCGTCCGTTCAAGCTCTTTATGTTTCCTAATGGATTTTCCAAACGAATTTGCCTTATTCTCTCCCCACCGCAACTACTGTTAAGATCACTGAGAACAAAGAGTAAATGTCCGAACAACCATAATTCATGCATTCGAACAATTACTTCTTCCGTCATATTTTAGAATGTCATGTTCAGACACAGATTTCAGCTCCAGGAAGTGAACAAAGGAGTTGATTTATCTTTAGGTCGTGGATGCACCGCAGACGAATGAACCTTGATAATGCAAATGATTCGATTTTTTGCTGCGATATAATTAGCGGATATCCTTCCCATTTCTAATCCGAACTGATAAAACCCAGGCTATTCTTCGAGAGCAGAATGAATTATTGTCGCTGAAATTTCACCATCAGTTGTCCTTAAAAAAGGCTCACAGAAGTGTCCCGAATGAATGATGAACCCTCATTCAGTTTCAGTTACCCATATTCGACGGAAATTTGGTAAATAAATTGTGAATGTAATTAATTTTTTCGTTCCTTCTCCAACTAAAACGGAATGGATGAGCAGGACAAAACCCGACAACTGAGTAATTCAATTATCATCACGATTCTTTTTGGAAGAACAAACGAAGCATTCAAATTTCGCTTATACCACTTATACCACTTATACCACTCATACCTCATACTTCTTTCAGTAGACTCCAAAGAAGAATTCTCGAAGAACTTGATATACACATAAAGAGTTGAAGTAAATATTTGTCAAATATCAGTTGAACTCAAAATTACAAAACCAGACTTCACAAACAGGAGCAGGTAATCAATGAAATCAATTCATTGTGTGTGCGCATCCATTTGGTGGACCGATCAGTATGCGAAAAATCACAGAATCGCACGGTCGTGACCATTATAGGGCAAATTATCTTTTGCGATCGTTAGGAAACATGATCATTAAAGAGAAATGGCATCTTAAGGATGTTCAATATGTGGGTTTCTGGTGAAAATATCAATTTTCCTAATTCATTCATTCATAATAGCATAGAATTCTGAATTTGAACTTGGTATTTATACTCAACAGAAAACAACAACGGTTCGACGAACTCTAATTTTCAGCCCAGATCATATATTTGTTCAAAATCATACTGAAGTACAGTTGGAACAAAATTGACTTGGTACGAGGTCGGTTGAATCATGGCAAATTTGAACGATCTGTTGTTTGTTGGAGTTCTGCCTCAAGCCTTGATCTTCGAGAAATTTCGCACGGAAAGAAATATGGAGAATATACAGTCGTACATCAATTATCATACAATCTTCGGAGATAAAATATCTTCCCTCAGTGAAACCTTTTTGTTCTTCCTGATTTTTTTCCATGAAGAAAGAACGATCTATCAGTCTCTACAATGAGGATATGATTGCATTGACAGTGAATCCATATTCTCAATATATTTCAATCTGAATGTCAATAAATCATATATCTGACGAAATAAACAGATTCATATTCTATGGTCGATTTGCCACCCTGTGTGTAATCGAATTGACAAAGACTCAACAGCAGCTTCAATAACGTATCACTTTCATTTCTATCCCTAGAATATGATGAATATTCTTGATTCTTGATCAGAAGGAATGTTCATGGATGAAACTATCAAAAAACTAAGAGGAAGCTTGTCCATATGGAGAAGCAACAATGTTATCGCTGAGACGATAGTGAATAATTCAAACTCCACTATATGAATGAACAATGTAACCATCAGTTCTCATGAAGAATTCACCATCTTCTTTAGATATCATATTACCTCCATACGAACTGAAGTTGAACTAGGAAACAATCCCGCTCTCTCACTGGGTTTCATCTCTGTTTATCTCTCTGCTAGAACCATTTATACGTGTATTTTATGGCCACAAGCTCTGTTTGGAAAAGTGAGATTTATGCCATCATCCGGCATTAGGATTCTAAAATAAAAAAGTACGTACTCATAAAAAGACGATATCGAACCTAATGATATTGCCTCAACCGTAATTCACCGTTTCCACTGGAGAACGTTGGTTCCATACCAACTAATTTCGTGAATAGCCAATCCAGGAGCGTTACCAATACAAGAATGTTCAACGTGCAATCATTGAAGGACCGTCGTGAATCTTCGGAAATCATTTTTGAAGGGCAACTCTCACTACACCATCTCAAATTTTTCCGTCCATCTATAATATGTCGCATTACAGCCAGTCGCGGAGTAGGGGTAAAGTGGAAGGCACGTGGGCAAAGCAGTTAAGGCCAATATGGCGACGCCCATGGCTCGCATCAGCTAACCAGCTAGCATTTATATTCTCACTCATTCGTGCGAGTGCTCCGCGGTATTTGTGTGTTTTGGTCAGTGTATTGATGTAACTGTTGCTGTTTGACAACACAAATCTACAAATCTACATTTACAATTGTGAAATTGAAATTTAAAGTTTCATATGTTGTCTCTATCGATTTCACATTCATTTCCGTTTCACAATTATTGAGTTAATTGGAAACGCGATTCAATTTCATAAGCCGAATAACTATCTGAAAATTTTCAGGTAAATGCCTACGATCCGAAAAAAATTTTCACTTGTATCGTGCTTTCATAAATGTTCATTTGCGATTTGTGCGATTTTTGTGATTCTGAAAGATATATTTTTCAAATTTCTCTCAAATTCCATTTCAATTTTGTTCAGTTGTTGTTAATGATTATCATGTATTATTGAAAGACTTTTTTCATAAAACTTCGCGTTATGTGATTGGATATTAACTGATTAGAAATGATTTCTGTTCGTTGCTCAGTATGAATGAATGTCTATCCTATCCTGATAAGAGAGAAATAGATGGAAAGTTGTTCCTCGACAGAAAATATGTTTGGACATGGATCGATTTTCAATGTCAATGCTATTTTCTCATTAACGTGGAATATTCCTCCAGTTATATATCCGAATTGTGTGAATCAATTCGAATACCACGTGGTGTTGATTCGGTGTTGAATATTCTACTGTGTATCTCCTACCATTTTGGAGATCGTCATCATAATTTTCCCTTTTTCGATCTCCGCTGCATATCGATTGGATGAGAGTCGAGGTTCCAGAGCCCAACCACTGCAGCTATCGCACTTATTGTGTTCGTAGTCGTTCTTTTCCAGTGGAAACGGAAGTTGATACTGTAGTGGGAATGATGAATGATGCCAAAGATCACACCTTGCTGAGGAAGCGATAGGCAAAATGAATCTGCCTCTACTCTATTCATGTTTCGATACACATTCTGAATCACCATATAGCTATGTAACGTCAGGATACTGATGAATGTGAGTCATTTTTCCCTATTCGAAAGTACCTCCTCATACTATCTTTTTGATAATGAAGTGTCACCTTCGGCGTCAGATATACGCTATATGGGGTGTGTCCAATGTATCGCTATATGGCAAAACCATACAGATTGTTTTTTCACCTCCTTACCATCGGGAACTCGTGAACAAGTGGAAATACAGGGTTGATAATATCAGAGACAAGTTAGGGTTCCGACGCTGAATATTGATATATCACGGAAATTGATAAAAAAATTGTTCTCCATATATATCAGATTGAAAACCAAGTTGTCTTCTTTTGATTATAACTCCATTTGTTGAACCGATAATCAGGTGAATTTTGGTAAACAACATAAATAATAGGCAAGGAATGTCTCGAAATCAGATTCTTTACAGGATGGATCATTTTCCAGATACAGTACCAAACTTCAGTTTTTTTCATGACGGCCATGTTGGATTTTCGTGTCATTGAAAATAGCGGAAGATAATAGTTCAATTATATTCAGTTGATGAAACCATAACTCAACATCAACCATAACTTGATTAAATAACGAAAAATAGGCAGAATATCAACTGTTTCCAATTTTCTCAACATATTACCGAAGTAGGTGTCGCAAAATATTGAATATAGTGTCAACTGTCTCAAGTGTCATATTTCAAGAGCAAACTTTTCCATCATATTCCGTTATATATTGATTTTCACCATCAAATCCGGAATTTCTCTCTGATTTACCCAACTCTGTATCTCTACACTAGTTCACGAGATTCCAATGGTGAGATAGGTCAAAAAACTTTGTCTTTTATTGATGATGATTTCATTGATGAGGACAAATCTGGTAGTCTGTGACTATTATTGACGATGACGAGCACCCAGTTGTCTGATACAGGGCAATGCAATAATGTGTATTTCTGATGAATGAATTGAAAAATTATGATATATACAATATCACTATGAGACAACGAAAATTTGCTACCTTCATCATTAGGCTTAGCTGCCTCCCCACCAATTTCTTTTGGGGGGAAAGCCTTCTGTGAGTTGTATCCTCCCGAAAGGACGAATCCTCATTACGATAGTGCCTGATATGTGAGGCTATTTCCTCCTCTCCATTGGAGAGCCTACAAAGAGTTTCTTCCGTGGGTATGCCCATTCGATTTAGGTATTTCCAGAGCGCACTGATCGGTTATTAATCCCGTCACCAAGTGTAATCTGACATCTGCTCAAACTCAGACCACTATCTCTGTCGGTGTTCTCATCATCATTTCACTGTGCCCTTGTCCTTAAATGTCGTTCGGTGAACGACACATTCCACACCCCGAATATCTCCGATATCAAGACAGGAATGAAAATTTTCCGAACCAAATTTTCATCTGAAGGGGGACATCGTTTGATGTAACGTTGAGATTCGTATCACTCACCCCATCACCCTCACACACACCAAAATCAAAAAGTATACAATCAACTATGTAATTCTGAGGACTGCCTCTTGATTTTTTGCCATCTAGAGCTCAGGAGTCCATTAACGATAGAAGCTATAAGAAATCTTTTTTTTTTCATTTCTGTCTATGCTGTGTGCTACTGTAGTAATCACTATTTTCACAGGAGCACATTGGACGAGTTTTGAAGAATTTTTTTGCCACAAGAGAACAAGTGAATATAATTACAGAGATATTGGTAATGCTCAGCAATAATTTTGAAATGTCTCAGTTCATATCTATAATCTATATCTATTCAATATCTATCTATATCTATATAATAATATTACCCTATCGATTGTTGTTGATGATACTATATAAATGAAGATCCGGCAGCAAAAATTTCTGAATGGGGATCTGTAAATCTAGTATCCAATGCAACACGAACTCGAACTCGTACCTTCAATAGGTAGGCGGTTCCCACAATTCTCAATAAGACGATGTCAGGTACCACATCATTCCTAGGAAGCCGTCAATATCAACACCAACACGAGGTGACCATGTGGAATCCATTTTTCGGCTCCCAAACGTACGCTGAAGCTCTCAGATCTCTTACTTTCCTGGTGCTCATCGAAAATCTCGTCTTTTATTCCATCACGAGCGATTTCAGGAGGCGACGAGATCATGATGGTCACCTCTAAATTTACAGGCTTTATACCCGTCGAACTTTCTAACATCATTCATCAATAGATCGACAAAAGTGAAGTATTTCTTGGTTCTACGACCTCCAATCTTTCAAAAATAATCACGACAAATTCGTCTTCTCCCAACATTCCACCAATAGCTCACAAGATTTTCCAGGAACATTATATGATTTTCTATCGTGTTGTCATTTGACAACATTAACTGTGAAACAAGTGAACGAAATGATTTTGGAGAAGTCATAAGTCATTGTGTGTTTAATTCGGTTTCAGTAACCTTTGAATGTGGTACTGAACAAGTTCATCATTAGTATTATGGCATATATCTAACGTTGGGCTTAGAGTTCGGTGTGACCAATGAATAATAAGGGATTTTCAATAGTTGTCATCATTTAATCATAAACTCGATGGTCGCGATCCTTTTCGGCAAATAAAAGGTGACCCCGCCACTGAACCTCTTTCTCTTTACAATATAACTCTCCCACTACGTCATCGGAATGGAGTTTAAGAGGTAGTTTACCATTCGCCATTCGAGATAGCTTCGCTCGAGCTGCTCACGCATACAAATGACGCCGAATGCTTTTTACGTGAATGGGAATATTCTTAAATAGTTTAATTAAAATGACGTGTCGGTTCGCTCATTCGCTCATTCGGTCCACATCATCGGTCAAAGTTGCCCACATATCTCGTCGGCACCAGTTGGCACAAATGAAAAGTTCCTCTCATCAAAAGGATGCTCTCGGACGGTATAAGTTAGGCTCACTGCACGTAGACCCCAGCTGTCGCTCGAATGATACCGAAGGGAAAATAGCCGAACTATTGAAACAGGTACTCATATCATGACCGAAATGTTATGAGTTGTCGCAATATACAGGTTTCATCGTGACATATTCCTTATTCGAGTTTCGAACTATCAATACCGTAAGCTCTGGCTCATTGTGAAGGATTCGAGGATATTGTGGTGGTAGTTGAGGTCTCATCTGGTATTCTACAAGAATCTGTATCGGTACCTACCCAGTTTTTGTACTACATCAACGGTCTGTTCGATGTGACCGCCTGCACAGACCATAGCATTGGACACAGACAATTCGATGCTTTGAATGACAAAAATTTTGAAATTGGGATCTAAACATGTAGTAGAGTTCAATGCAATAAAAACTAATGCTCTCGTATGTACACCAGGAAGGCAGATCACACAATGTCCAATAATATGATGATGTCAGGTACTACTGTTCCTGTTCCTATGAAGTCGTCAATATCCATCTTGGTATCATATCCAACAACCAGCTGTCTCATGGGACGATCATGTGAGATCCATTGCGAGAACTACTCCACAAAAACTGGGCTTTCTGTTCTGTTCTGTTCAAAGGGGTACTTCACACCCCAGCAACTGCTCACAATCTACAAAGCTCAAATTCAACCTGTCCTGGAGAACTGTCCACATGTTTCGAGTTCAGGTCCTAAACATGGGCTGAGGCTCTTAGATTTCATCCAGTCGGCGATACTACGCTCACGAATCCATTGGCATTTTTTTAACATCGTAGAAAGATGCGTGATATCTTCATTTTTTTTAGACATTCCTCTATTTTCCTATTTCATAATATGCTCGTTGTGGAGTCTTGGAGAATGTTTTTGATATGAAAGGTTAGGTATGAAGAGGAACGAGTTTTTGGTGGGTGATGAGTTCCTCATATCTCTCTCTGTGTACAGTCTCCGAATATTCACTTCAAACCGTCAATCTAGTAGATAGAATATACCATGAGTTGAAACTTTGTTCCGAAAATAATAAGTGTTCGGGGAGTAATAACATGAAAAACTTTATCGCTTTCGCGAAAAAATCTACTGAAGTTCGGTCCTCCATATCGTCAGCTCATAAGTTACTTGATGTTCCATCGGTGGAACTTATGGCCCCGCCATTTCTTAAATCAGCTTGTCAATACTGAGAATACTGTCCCAGCAATTATTATAATTATCATTGAAACCATCACTTCGATTGACCTTAGTGTATGCAATTCATGATAACAGACGAAGATCCACACAAGAGAAGGTGGTGTATTATCGAGGGAATTTTCGACTTGAAACGGAGTGATCGTTAATGTATTGACTGGTGAATGTAAGACTGGTGAAATAGCATTTCTCAACCTGATATCTGTGCTATATCCATCAATAAAAATAGGTTCCTGTGAATATTTGCCGAAGTAATGTGTACCTGTACCATTGCAAAATATACGGTTACTTCTGGCAAATGCCCACCCGTTGAACTCACTTACTCGACCGCAAACTTGTTTTGAAGGAATATTGATAAAGCCGCGAATACCACAAGTCAGAAGGATTGAGATAGTAGAAGCGGCGGTGGCACATGCAATTATCAACAAGCGTACACAGAGTTAATTGCGTTAGTCGCCAATAATCTCGACCGAGGAATTCCCGATCTCTAAGGAATTTAATGAACAGTGATCGAATTGATTGTTCTCAGAATTGATAGCACCAGAAATGTTGCCGCATTCCAACTGATAGTGTTCGTCTTAGCAGGGTATCATTGATGGAAGATTATGGAGGCGTCTCAAATGAAAACCACCCACACATGTAGCCGAATTATGGTAAATATACAAAGGTAGATGAAATAACTTGAATTCTGATTCAAAGATTCCTTTGGTATACAGAGTCTTTTATTTTTCAAAAATGGACCTCAACTTGTGTTTTTCGAATGGGATACTATGTGTATATACTCCGTTGAACACATATATATTGGGAAATGAATATTCCCAAATAGAGCAACTGCTCTCATGTCTGCGGCGGAGAAACAAAACTAATCGCAAACCGAAAGAGGCCATTTTTTGCACTCTCCATCGTGAATAGAGCCGCTTCAATTAATTCCACCAGCATTCTTGCCAAATCGTATTTTCTCGAAACACGAAAATAATACGCTGACGCAATCTTAAGCACTTCGAAAATAATGAATGCCGGGGAAACCTTGCCGTTCCTTCCGGTAACCGCGATTATATTCGAATTCCTATCAAATTATTGAAACATGCAAACCTCACGCGTGGTCAACGATAACTCCAAATTTATTGCATATATTATCAAACAGTTCATTAAGAGCACGCAAAACTGTGATTTTTATTCCAATCGATGTCTATGAATGTTCTCGGTATAATTTCGATCACGATCAGACAGGTAAAATGTTTCTCTGTCACATGTCGCAACAACATATTTTTCCACTCCCGAATCAATCAAAATGGACTCATATGGACTATACATTATGATTCATCGATGACTATCCATAATGACCCAGACCTGCCGAACTTAGATACTTGTCTGATGCTCAACTACCTCCGAACTCCCAAGGAAAATTCAAACCCTCAAACACGATTACAGAAAATGAAGCATCTTCATGTCTATCTCTTCAATTGGTGAAAACAAAAACAAACAAGATTCGTTACAACTCCGTATTCAAAAAAAGTCGCACACATCGATGTATTTCCTGGCACGTACCGGAATTATTCAACACTCAAAATGAAATCGTAGATAAATCATCAATAACTTCAATGAAACATTAATGGAACAATCAAAAACTTCATTTCGTCCAACATCGAGATCGTCAATATATCCAATTGAATTGATGTAGCTCACTACGAAACTCAACTCTTTACTTCGTTCTCTTTCCTATGAAATTATTCTACTCTTGCAGTTTGTATTATGTTATTCATTCATTCATTTATTTATTGTCCAAGCAGACAAAAGACCCAGAAACAGGACGGCTTATATATAGCTTATAACAATTTATATATGTTATAATTTATATGCAGTCGCTTGGAGGTGTTACAGCGGTTTGTGAATTTTATTATTATTAAATATTTTCGAACGATTATGGTTTATTCAAGTGTTGTATATTCATGAACATGTGAACATCACTTGTATTTCAGTATTTAAACTTCTGATATATTTTTCGAATGTCGCCTCAAATAATTATATTCCTTATGTGGTCTCCACACATTCGGAGATTCCATCAACATTCACAGTTCATTCTCACATCATTTGGTATATAATATAACTACTCTGCAAATGGATGGAGCTCGAACAGCGCTAAAACTTCAATTTGAGGGGAAACACATTAAAAATCCCTTCACGAATGATATGATCCGAATGCCATTGTTTGTTCAATTAATCCTGGGAGTAATAAAAGATAAATCGATGTATTGATAATGACGTGTATTCGAAATGAAAGCTGACGAATTTGATTACATCCCGTTCCATGGAAGCCTTCTGTGTAGTGATTTCCATTGACACAAATGAAAAAGAGGTTTTTCCTTCGCAATCCGATCTCTCGATTTCATTATTTCTATAGAAATGTTATGAATGGTATGCAAAATTATAAAACGTTACATTATCATGAAGATATTGCATAGTTTCTAGAATAGCATATTGAACGGGAACAAGAAATAGTAATCATTTTTCACAAATATAAGATGTCACAGTACGAGCCTCGTTGAGTGATGCAAACATTCATACCAATGAGCGATGAGTATTCCTTGCGGTTTCACACTATACTTTTTCTACGGCTAACAGAAACAGTTCGAACTGCAAATTCAAGTTCAGAGTCGTCAGTAGGTACTCTCTAGGCTTATACGTCTAGGTTACAGAATGGACAAAAGTGAAGAGGAGATCGAAGAGAGATCGAAGGAGAGAGAGGAAGGAAGGAATAGACTCTTCAAATTCGAAACACTGTATAAATTTGATGGATTTGAATAAAGTTGAAAACGCGTGATATTTGCAGCCCTATGAAATAATGTGGGTACTTCGTATCTTGTCATGATATTTCTCCCTCGAGTCTAAGTGATTTCATGTCTCTATTGGACAGGAAAGTCAAAAAAGTCGATAGTAATCCTCTTGAATGAAGATCAGAACTTTTATGCATATAAACTTCTTAAGTGGGCAACTTGGGTGGATCTGACAACCTTATCATGGTTACTCCACATTGTGATCTCTTTCCCTTTATATTCTTTGTATTTCTTTTCCTGGTGTCTTTGTTAGACTTTTAGATTCCGGATTTTAATGCGAAACGGTTGTATCTCGATTTGACATCATTCAGCTCTGCCTTGAAATTAACCCCACTCGTATTCTCTCAGGATACGGAGAATTCTGCATTCCGGGTATGATCAAATATTAAATTCTTCAAGATTTCAAAGGAATATATTCCCGCTGTCAGTTGCGCTCGAGAATATGAGTTGAATTCGCCCGATACAGACTTTTTCCTAGACTGAAGAATTGCCATATACCACATTGAAGTATACCAAACACGAGTAGACAGCACGATCCGCGTAGCTGTCAGTGTGGAAACGTGACGAGAGCAGGAAATACATTTTCTAACGAGTTATATACACTATTTTTCCCAAGACTATGAATCAAGTACATTATTATTTCAAATTACATTCCGGGTTGTTTTTCAAATACAAATAACAATGCCTTCTTTCCTCTCTTATTATTCCACCGCTGGCTAACATGATGATGCTCGACAAAACATAAGGTTCATCAGGTCTCGATGGCAGAGTTCCGCAGCGTATTCACGAACACATTAAATTTTGATTGACATGAAAGTTCGCGAGGAGACACTAATAATGATCACGGAAATGAATCTTCGAAATTCAGTTTATAACAACGATCAGCTTGACATTTCGCATAGAACTAGAGGTGATCGTCTCTCATGCATGGGACGGTAAACGACAATTCATCTGTAAACTACTATTGCCAGCTCTCTCCAGTCATTTTTATCGGGAAACGTGTACACATTTGAAAATTAGAGTTATGAAGGAGGATGATTGTATGATATCGAAGAGAAGAGAGTAATTAACTTCATCAGATTTCCACGGTGAATTCATTCTTGCAACCGATTGCGTGGTCAGAATTTTTATAATTTGATGCTATATCAATACACTATTTTTTTATTTGCATACTTAGGTAAATTCCAACACCTTCCTTCTCTCCCAAAATTCTACCGCTGGCTAACACGATGTTCCTCGAACATTATAGGTTTCACTTTCGTGTTGTCCACAGATAAAAAAAATCACCCGGCATATCATACCTATGGTGTGAGGTTGCAATTTTCTTTCAGTTCTTCAACATTGTTATGTTGATATGAGCTGTTTCCGAAACAATGCGCTATATTGCTCCTGTGGATGGTCGTAGGAAATAGTATATTGTTGGACGAGTATTCGGATTTGTACTCAGTATTAAAAAGTATGCAGCATGAGCCTTGTCCATTGCTGTACATTTTCATTCAAGTGGAAGATGATCATCCCGTGCGAGTTTCACTGTATAATTTCTCTACGGCTATATCATATGATAGCGAAATGATTTCGCAACAGAATTAACTTCAATTTCAAATTCATTCTAAAGCTGTCTCTGCTTATTGCTGTTTTCAGTTCTTATTGAGTGTCATAGAGGCTCTGTTGTTTCTGTGTAACTCGCTACTACGGCTTGGATGTTTGAGTTACAGAATAGACATAATACCTATGTGAACAGGGGACCTCTCGCAAGTGAATAAATTCGCTCATTTCAGGCGATATATTCATCTGATTGATCTGAGTGCTGCGTTACTCATTGTGCGTTATTTATATTCCACTCTAGTTACTCACATCTTTGGGTCAAAATTTCGACGTAAAAATCAAGTATTTGAATATTTTTAATTTTGTCCCCATTTCGAAACAGCCCATCCGTACTTTTTTTTATCATTTCGCACTAGTTACTCAGGTGTATCATAATGAACAAAATTCATATATTGTTATTGAACTTATAAAGCATTTATTGCCAGTTGAAGAATCTTTACAGTGACAGTTTCCAAAGTAGTTGTTCCGACAAATATCTAACGCAGCATATTTGTTTCAACAAGGTTTTCTTCTATCACTCACTGAAATATTTGCTATAATATTTGATTGCCGTTGATTATGACACATTTGGAAATTGTCTTTAGGCGCAGGAATAGGCGTGTAGATTTTTCTTAATAGTTGTTTTTTGTAAAAAGAAAAAGTCAGATCAGTTTCAGAATATTCCTTTTGCGTAAGGAATTCGATTCCAGATTTATTAGCCGTGAAAAACTATCGAATAACCTTGTTTGTGGATCGTGAATTCCATTGTTCGAAGAATAATTAATCGTTGAAAATGAATTGGAATTTATGCTGGTATAAAACATGATGATGTTTTCATTGTCGTGGGTTTAAATGGGCCATATTTTGATGAATGCATCAGGAGACAATGGTTTTAATGAACCCACAGAATTTCATTATATGAGTAATTTTATTTGCCCCCGGAGAAATTCTCGACTATAAAGCATGGCTTTTGAGAGCTGAATCCATCAGAGAGGTATATTGATAGGTTCAATTATACAAGGTGAAGTCAAAAGTTCGTGTAAAACCCTACGACATTATATGATAATTTGACAGGCTATATTAGGACGATGTGTAATATTCATCTGACATGCCATCAACACGTGATTCCTGAATATTCTTGATATTCCGAATCATTTCACTATCCATTATTGAGATGGTTATTTTCCTGACAAATATAGTATTACATTTCCACATGCAAATGTAGGCTGGTCAAGCAGATTATTGATTTACTTATTCATTTGATGAAACTGGGATGCAAACAGATAGAAAACAAAGCTGCATTAGCTAGCATATACAGGGTGATAAATAAGGAAAGTCGCAGTGTAGTTTTCCTTCAATAGAGAATCAAACTACTTTGAGAAGTTGTCATAAAACTTTGAAGATCGATATTTCAGAAATGACTAATCGTAATCCTGTGAAATTTGCCAGCGACGTACCTCCATTAAGAATAACCGAGATAGTTGGATATGAAAATAAACTTTGGAGTCGGATTGGGCGAATTGTTTAATGATCGCCAATAAGCAGGCAAAATAGTACAGTTTTCTTCCAATTCGTCGATACTTAAGTCCTGGAAATACAAAACAAAACAAAAAAACATCGATTTTTCTCTTTCCTGATGCGTACCACCTCCAAACTCCCAAGAGAAAGTACAATACCTTCTAGTTCTCCCAACATTCCACCGCTGGCTAACACGATGTTCCTCGAACCCCATAGGTTTTCCGCTCGTGTTGTCAAAAGATGAAAAAAAAATTATATTACACGGAGACTTTGATGAAACAGTTACCTTGATGAAATGGTTAGAGGCATTCTCAGTGAACATTTATTCCAAACAGAATTAAAAAAGCGAGAGTAGCATTTTTCTAGAGCGCCAAAATGGTGGAGAGCTCTTCCCTCGCCCTACGAAGCGTAAACAAAGAAAAACGTTTTCCTTCCTCTGGTAATCTGTGGCATAAATCTTGACGCTCTTTGACTACAATGAAGATTATATTGCATCCATATGCAACTGCTGGATATTTTTCACAAAATCTGTTACAGCCTTCCAGTGAAAGAGATTTTTCATAGAGCCACAAATAATTTGCATCATATCATCTTGTTGTATCTGTAACGGTTCAGCCTGCATCAGCCATGAAAGCAAACAAATAGCTCATTCTTTCGATACGATTCACATATATCAAAACAATCTCCCACACAATCCATTTTCCATCATACAGGGGAGTCCAGAATCATCTCTTGATATTTCTGTGGCTGATAGTACAGGGTCATTCAAATCCGATGTCTTTTCCATACCGGAGTGATTTTTCAAATAATAACTACAACTTGCTTCGATTTGTTTGATTAATGAAAATGTATTCAAAGTCATGACTCGTCTAATACGTTGACACCTGGTATACCTTCAATTTATCAGCCTCGGGAATATCGGAAGACAACTTTCGACAACCCTACACAAATGATCGAATAAAAATTCAAGTTCTCAGGGAAAGATTTGCTACCTTCATTGGGAACTCACACTGTTAGTTTGTATTTCTTCCATAGTACCGGTAATCAAGAAAATCTGGAATTTTATCAACGACAACTTTTTTAGTGGAATAATCAACTATTATTTGAGGCAAATAGACTCTTCCACAAAATCGAAACTATTCGTGACAAACAACATCACCTGGCTATCTTCTTCCGTATTTTTTTTGCTGTAGTAACTAATTTTTCAGTGATAGAGCTGGAAATCCTTTTCCTCAGTGCAGTACTTCAAGATCAGCCCTAACGTTTTTGAATGGTAATAGAGATACGAAGTCTTCATCCGTGGAGTATTTGATTATGAGGAACTCTCCACTTCCATACTCAAGTCAGGCAGTCACAAGTATTGTGAGCATTCCTCAACATGAGCATGGGACCACTTTCCAGTCAATTTCAAAGCTTAGTCGATATTTCATGGTGATTTGAAACAGTGTTATGCTAACGACAAACAAGCAATTGTAATTTTGACCCTTCCGAATGAACGGTGGAACTGAAACAAACGATGTAAAGTTTCGACCATAAATCTATCCGGAAAATTGTCAGAATCCTTTCGGAGAATTCCTGTTTTCCAGTATAGACTGTGTCATGCCATAGAAAAATCAATCTTCGACTCGAATAAGTGCAGAGACGTTCTGACAAAGGTTCCTCATTTCAGTAATTTATTGCTCAGCTTCAACTCAAAAGCAAAGAATTGGGAGAAAATTGATACTCTTTCATTTTTCCGTTGAAACAATCGATGGTTATGATTCGATTCTGGTAACTGAAATATTATTCATGTCGCTCAAGCAAGGCACTTAATGGTAGATTGAAGATACCTCCACATTTCACAACTCGTAGCTTGGAAGCAAAATATATACACGCAATGGTATTGTGAGATCCTTCGGTTGATTTTGTCATTCGGAATTTTCACGAATGTGACTTTTGGTCTCGTGACAAAAATAATTAGGACGATCATAAGAGTGGGATCGAAACATAATATATGAGTAACGCACCGGAAATTGCGCTACCAAGCAAAGTCAGGAACAGCTCTATAATTTTCAGCGAGTATATAAAACACTGGCAAACATGAAAACTTCTCAATTATCCATCCAACTTCAAGTCCTGGAAGAAATATATTCTGTGGACTATTTATGAACCCTCCATGATCTATTGATGCTCAACAAGAAGTTATCATCGCAAGGTATCGAATCGAAATGAGTGAGGGAAGTAACAAAATCGAACGTCCGAAATTGTTCGGGAGCATTCTGTGTGAGGGATATTCAGAATTTATCGACGTTTCCACGAGAACACTGTGAAAAAGATAATTTAATTAGCCGAAGAAATGTTAGGAAAACACGTTTTCAAGACGATTATATCGAACCTCCAACATAGTGGTAGACGGAGTCTCACAGAGAAAATGGTATTAGAACTTTGCTCCCGCTAGTGAGTTCAGTCCAGTTCATTTTGTGTTACTACTAGATACAATGTTTACACTCGTCAAAAAGTAGAATTAGAATGTGAAGATAAGAGTATGTAACTGAATGGCTCGAAATATACAGGGTGTTTCATTAATATTGTGGAAAAATCCCAGGGTAGATTCCTTGATAAAAAATAAGAATATTTCCAGATACACGTAGTTTTCGAAGGTGTCAAAGTTTTCGATAAAAACGGGTTTTTGTATTTATGGAAAAATAAAAAAAAGTTGTGACTCCACTATCTTTCGAAGTGTTTCAAAATTGAGCAGTTCGAAATACCACTTTTTGATTTCTTGAATTTTGTTCCTATCTTGCTTTGTATCCGGGATAAAAATGAAACCTTCTTGTCCCCACTCGAACCAAGTGAATAAAAAATATCAATGAATTATTTTTTTTTAATATTATCATTCGATAATATAACTATTGCAAACAAACCTACCAAATTTGAAGAGAAGCGAAAAAAAAAATCTTTTCAAAAATAGTTAAAGGTCCGTTTCCTTGAAAAATTTTCATACGCTATATCTCATGAACCACTGGTCTTTGGAAAAATGTTTTTGAGAACAGTTCTCCTATTCCTCAACAAGGAAAATACTCTTGGATTTTTCACGATATCGATCAAACACCTTGTATAACTATGGACAAAAGATGTATGAACTTGAAAACACATACATATAAATAAATGAAAACCTATTTCACCATCATAGGAAACTTCTACGGACCAGTTGGAAAATATGTGTCGAAATATTCGTCAACTCTTGCATACAGTTTCAATCAAATACAGTTTCAATTCGCACTCGAATATTTGTATATCATTCATATGTTGAAAGAATTTGGGCCATGAAATTTGACAGCATGCTCTGGTTTCTGGACTCGATTTGCAGGAATATCAATATTACTTCTATTTCTAGTATTGAAATCATGAAATTCATCAGTTGTTATATATAGTTATGACTATGAGGCATTATTGCATGCTACTTCGCTATTTGCAGCAAGTATCTATGATTGATCAGCAGTGCTACAGTTGCTGTTGGAATACTTCGTGAATGTAGGAATAAATCAATGAATTTTTCCTGCATGCAAGTCTCCATGTATAATGTATACTGAAAAATGAGTCCATCAATTTCATCTTCTCGATTAGAATTCATGAAGTGCGAGAATATTTCGTAATACTCTCCTATTTTGAATTCCTTGTGTCGAAAATCACATAGATATATCAATATCATCAACATTAAGAAATTATTAACATCCAAGAAAACAAAACAAAGAAAACATTAACATCCAAGCCAAATCTCAATCACCTTATCTGAGACGGCACTTCAGAAATGCAGATATTTTGGTCACTTTGGAAAGTAGATGATATTTTTTTTTTCAAATTGAACAACCTCTATACTTCAACATTTATCAATGTTCATCGCCTTTGTATATCGCCATGTTTTGCCTTTTCTCTCCATGAGGCTTCCACCAGTTCGTCCCAGCTGGTGGTTCGGTAAAAGCTCATCTCAACGAATATTCGAACTGCTAGAAAAAAAAACACAAAGTCGTCGTTCCAATTCTGCTCGAATAAACAGATAAACAGATCAGGTCTACATATTTCATGAATATTGGAATAACGAGTCCAATGATATGTTATGAACCCCAAACATTTATCTTTCTCGTTCAGTCAGTTCACCTCGAGCGTAGCAGATGAACATCATATAATTTGACGACAGTCGTGAAATACGAAAGTGCCCAGCAGTTAGATAGGTATATTCAGGAAAGCCAATGATCTCTAGCGCTATGCAACATGATTCCTCAAATTTCAGTCCCGTATTTTTGCTTTCCAGGTTGTTCCTGCAGAAGCCAGCCAATCCAGATTTGATGTACATAATTTTCTTCTGTCATACTCAACTCACAGTTACTCTACTTCTCTGTTTGATATTTGGAAGCAAGGTGAGTACACGCCATAATTGATAAACATCTTATCATCTCCATGACACATCCTATTACGGTTGAACTTCGTGCTACCCACCTTGTTACTGGATCTCCAGAAGTATTCTCACGGTGTGCTTGAGGTAGATTTATGTATAGTCATTAGTAGTATGTAGTCATTAGTCATTAGTACAGTAGAAAGCGCTATTTTGCCAGCTGACTTAGTAACTACTGAGTAGATCCTTTGTGAGAAGTCTGATGATAGCCAGAAACAATTCTGCTTTGAAATATCATTTTGAATAAGATGGAAAACTGTAGTGGGAATAATAACTGTACTTTGTGATTTCAATATTATTCAAATACAATATTCACACAGAGTCTACAGGGCAGACGCCGAGAAACAATCTGTCATGCCAGATCAAGATGTGCATTGGTACAGACATATTAGGAGAAAACAACGTGGTAGGTAGATCTGAATATGGAAGATTGGAATTGGATATAGTAGGCAAAAATACGCTCCAGAAGCAGAAGTTAATCGAGTGAGACATAACAGGGATTGGCAATACAGGACCATGAGTTCATACTTTTCTGGCGGCAGCACAACCTAAACTGAAGTATTGTTGCCGTCGTGATCTTTCATATGAAGTGAGACTTCGTGGATTCTGGAACTTGGAATAAAAATGCACATGATCCAATGTGCAGTGTATATATCTCGTTAGAAAGTGGACATATGGGTTCCATTCACACTACAGACTGTGAAATTTGCTTCAATATTCAATCACGTTTTTACAGTCTGTTCGATGGAAAAATATATGACAGCAGGATGGCGCCTCATTTCGCGTTACTCCAATAGAATGAAATTCAGCGATTGGTTATCTTTATAGGCAATTCCAGAACTACGGAAACTACCTCATATGCGATAACGTATAACAGTACTCTTCACCTCATGTAATGAGGTGATGAAAAGTATATAGGAAAGAAATTCCACATATGCATTTTGAACATACAAGGCGTTGAAAAATTTTAAAAATCCCTCAATTATTGCGTGTTCTTCCATTCCATATAACAGCTGAACTATAATTTTCAAATGTGTCAAGCCTCATATCAGCGAGATATTGAAAAAACCATCTGATAGTGTGTGATTATACGGGATGTTGGTTTGGAAGAACTGTGCTTTGATGGTTTAAAATCCGGCAAAATGGTTGTGTTGATCTGACCAGCCTGTACATTTCAGGAAAAGCATGGAATCCTGACTATATAGAATATGGTATTGACTATTGATGCGTTACCAGTTCAGAAGTATTCAGAAGTATTCGAAAAGATGTCTGCATTTTGAGAAAAACGATTATAGCTCGGCAACGCCGTGTCAAATATACAGGGTGTTCCATTCGAAGAAACATATAAGTTTGAAACGTCGCCCTTCTTTTGGTCACACTGGATAATGGATGATAATTTTAAAAGTCCTCCTAGTCCTTGTCCTTCTCAGAATAATAGCGGAGCAGCTATTTCACTTTGTCATAGTATAATGTTCTACCTGATGAATTCGGAATCCATAATATGAATAAGTTTCAATTCAAATCGAAGAAACATCTACTCAATAGACAGAATGAACAGACCGACTTGATCCTCATATTTTTTTCTCCTCAAATTTTTGTTTCATTTTTTTCTTCAGTGATGATCATTTCCAACCCAATTCGAATTGAATGAATTCAAGTACCTCTTGTACTCACGCTCCATTCATCAATAGAACGGCAAAGTCATGGAATTCTCCGATGAGTGAAGTCTTTTCTGAAGCTTACGACCTCCAAACTTTCAAGAAAAATTCAAACACCTTCCTTCTATCTCATCATTTCACCACTGACTAGCACGATGGTCTTCGAACATTATAGATTCTAGAATATTTTCGATTTCCTTTCGTGTGATATAAAAAAAAATTTGTTGTATGATCTTTCTTGCATTTTCAGCCAACTTATTCGTGTATTGTTGTTTTTTGCTCTCAGGTGGTTAGGTAGAATAGCTCAAGCTAGACTTTGCCATCAGTATTATCATTATTATCCTGTGCTATAGTAATTATTTGACAGCATACAGTTAACCTTCTCTTTTTTCGAAGCTGAGCTTGATTTGACGTCATAAATTGAAGTTGGCAGTTGGGGAAAAATTGTTTGACGTTCACAGATAATCATGTTTCAACTTTTGCTGTTGACGTTCAGTTGCCGTTCAATCGTCAATCAGTGAGATCGGCGATAGGAAGTGACATGACCTCCTTATCATAATTTGTATAGTTACAGTATCAAATTATATTTTACCGCCAATTCAATGATTTGATATTTCATTGTTGATTGTTGTCGCCTCGATGTCACTTTTGTGCACAACCATAACGTCAAGTTTATGAATGAATCCAATAATGAATCAGATGAACTGCAACGGCAACGGCAAACCGCAACAGCACCAGCAACTTCAACGTGAAGTTTATAAATAGAGCTCTACTGTCAGTTGAAATTGTTTGATTGCGGGAAATCCTTCACCCAATGGGGCACAACGACCATATTCCCAGCGGTTTGCATTCGAAGCCGCATACGGTGGATTCATTACCGGACCAGTGTACTCATTCGTCGATTTCGATAAATTTATCATGCACTGGTATAAATATTCCAGAATAAATAAAAAAAAAAGTGAGCACACAGTCGATGAAATATTTCCTATATGGATCAAATGAAGTTTTCGAGTCACTCATACCGGCAATTTGCTGGCGGCGAACGTTTCGAAATTGAATCGTAAATGAAAGTTATAAGATTTTTTTCATCGGAATTAATTCCTGCTGGAGGAGCAGGAGGTTCAATTTATTTGCATTCCTTTATTGCCAAACGGCTCAGATTATGCAGATTGAAGTGGTGAGCACTAAAAAGTCAAATTCCATCGGTTGTAGATAGAACCCTATTTTCAGCCGTCATCATTCTGTATTGTTTTTGCTACACGGAGAGAAAAATCTCAATAATCATCATCAAATATTTGTTATCGTCAAATATATCTATGGAAACAGATTTACAGTGAACTTGGTTCATTAATTCAAATCATAACTGGTTCGTTTCATTACTGATTGAGAAAAGATGATTTGTCACTGCAAAATTTTGTTATTCAAAATAAATTATTGTAACAATAAAAGAAGGTATCTGTTACGCATATTGCGCAAGGTTCATCAATAAAATCGACTAATGAGTATAATTCGACTCGATTTAATCTACACAATGTCTCAAGGGTCTTCCGCACTGATAATCAATGATGATTATGGGACAAGAAAATTTTTCAACATACCAATATAACATGAAAGAATTACGAAGAATGTTTCACTTAACTGATGTAGTGTTTAATGTGAGACAATGGAAATATATAATGTAACAAAAGACCGCCTTTGCTATGTTAATATACGAAACGTTTATCTGTAGTAATAATTCACTACTGGAACAATATACAGGGTGTCCTTAAAAGGTCTTTACAAAAAGCTACCACATATTCTTCAGACCAAAACAATTCGATACAAGCAAACTTACCTCAGTAAAAAGTTGCTTAGTTTGGGCGCTAGACGGCTCTGAAGTTGAAATTTTCAAATCGATTTTGCTTCATAACTTTTGAACGGCTCATGAGATTTTTTTCAAATTTGGTACGTTGGCATAGACTCATCGGGCAATGAAACTCATATCATAATCATAATGAATATCATTCCATGGGCGTAGAACTTGATTTTTTCAGTAAATAAACATCTAAAACTCCTACGCCAATGGAAAAAAATTAGTTTCAATATGAAATCTAAATTATTCAACTCATTCACTACAAAAGTCGATTCCTCTCATGGTTTCGACAAAATTTCAATTTTAGTGATTTAGAGCATAATTAATAATAAAACGATTAACAGATATTTCATAAAAATTGTTCAAAATGTTCACCATTTTCACGTATACAAAGATTTATACGACGCAAAAAGTTGAGATGTACTTTTTGCATAGGTTATTTCTATTGAAAATAAGTAGCACTGTTTTTTTTTTCTGAAGACTATTATTATCTGCTCGAAAACAGTGATATTCACATTCTTGGTTTCCATAGTTTCATCTGTGTTGATTTGTCGAGTTTTATTGACGTTGATTGTTGATATCGGACTTTTCTGATTTATCATGGCCGTACAATACACCAATGAAGAATACACCGATATGTTATTGGTATTCGGATATTGTCAAGGAAATGGTCGAGAGAGTGTGAGGGTGTATTCGGCAAGGTTTCCAAATCGTCGCGTACCAAGCCACCCAACCTTTGCTGCAGTTGAGAGACGTCTTCGGGAGACCGGTCATTTTGCTCCTAGAACTGGTGATTATGGAAGACAGCGTTATGTAAGGATTCCCGAAGTCGAAGTAGAAATTTTAGACCGTATTGAAGAAAATCCAGAATTGAGTACTAGACGGATAAGTAATGAACTAGAAGTTTCTAGGAATGCCGTTCATGAAGTACTAAGAGAACAATTATTATACCCATACCACAAGACGCCAGTTCAAGATTTATTAATCCATGATTCACAAAGTCGTCTGATGTTTTGTAGGTTCATTAATTTGCAAAGAGAAATGAATCTGAACTTTGGAAAGAATATTTTGTTCACTGATGAAACCTGTTTCACGAGAAGAGGAATAACTAATTTTCATAATGAACACGTTTATGCAATTGAAAATCCTCATTCCATTAAAATAAACCATTTTCAACACGAATTGAAAATCAACGTTTGGGCTGGAATAATAGGAAATTTTATAATTGGTCCTATCATACTTCCATAAAGATTAACAGGAGACATGTATTTACAACATCTACGAAATACGTTGCCAAATTTGTTGGAAGATTTACCACTCCAACATCGGGTAGATATGTGGTTTATGCACGATGGAGCTCCACCACATTTTTCGGTGGATGTTAGGAATTTTTTAAACCAACAGTACCCAGACAGATGGATAGGTAGAGGTAATGATGCACCCGTGAATTGGCCACCACGTTCTCCAGACTTAACACCGATGGATTATTTTGTATGGGGTTATCTCAAGTCTACGGTTTACAAGACCCCTGTGAATACTGTAGAACAATTATGGCAACGTATCCAACAGGCGACGAATAATCTTACAGGCGATGAAGAAGTTATGCAAAGAGTACATTTCAACTTTTTGCGTCGTATAAATCTTTGTATACGTGAAAATGGTGAACATTTTGAACAATTTTTATGAAATATCTGTTAATCGTTTTATTATTAATTATGCTCTAAATCACTAAAATTAAAATTTTGTCGAAACCATGAGAGGAATCGACTTTTGTCAAGAGTACCTTTTTTGTAGTGAATGAGTTGAATAATTTAGATTTCATATTGAAACTAATTTTTTTCCATTGGCGTAGGAGTTTTAGATGTTTATTTACTGAAAAAATCAAGTTCTACGCCCATGGAATGATATTCATCATGATTATGATATGAGTTTCATTGCCCGATGAGTCTATGCCAACGTACCAAATTTGAAAAAAATCTCATGAGCCGTTCAAAAGTTATGAAGCAAAATCGATTTGAAAATTTCAACTTCAGAGCCGTCTAGCGCCCAAACTAAGCAACTTTTTACTGAGGTAAGTTTGCTTGTATCGAATTGTTTTGGTCTGAAGAATATGTGGTAGCTTTTTGTAAAGACCTTTTAAGGACACCCTGTATACTTTTGATATCGCACTAATAATAGACTACTTTGTATATCTCAAAAAACCAATGAAAACATATATCTATACACAGCAACTCATTGTAGGTGGATGTAAACAGAACGACAATGGTAATGCTAGTTAAAAATGGATAATTTAATTAATATTTCAGAGTTCGAGTGGATTAGCATAAAGAACTCAGTTTCATATTATAATTCCAGAAGGGGCCTCCAGACATACTATGAAAAATAATCAAATTCGAATAATCTCCAACAATTCCTTTCCGTCCATTTCGTACACTTTGGTCTTGATTAATTACTGAAAACTTTCGTGAATGATCTCTCGAACCAGCCAAATTCAAATGAGAGAAAAGTTATCGACAAAAACTAATACAATATAATTTTGAGAACTCCTGAAACTGGAGTTTTCAATATAATCATGAAAAGGTTTCTGGAATATCGAATGAGAACACCAAAGCTGTTCTTGATAAGCATCTAAACGGTATTTATAATCATCTTACGTTGCAAATGGGTATTTAATTGATTTTCAGGTCTCCTGAATAAGATGAGAACTGTGTACAGGTTCATTAATGAAATACTTCATTAGGCGTATTTGCTAGAATAAGTTAGAGTTCTTTCCTTACAGAGGCACACTTTGCCAGAGTTCAAAATCTGCATGAAGTTCTCTGTTGACCACGTATTTACTCCGATAACAGACCTTACGACTATACGATACGATACGATACGATACGATACGATACGATACGATACGATAAGATATGATACGATACGATACGATACGATACGATACGATACGATACGATACGATACGATACGATACGATACGGTTGACGAGTAAGTAACCCAACTTTTCATACAATCAGTCTCGAATATATCTACTCACTTGATGACCCAGCGGTCGGAAGCGCTTTGCTATGATCATGGAATTAAAATGTATGCATAAATATAAAATTTCGTTCTTCAGGTATATAAATGAGTCTACATCATCCCTTACGAAAAGTTTTGGAAGCTAAGGCGCTGGATTACTATTTAACGTGTGAACTGAACTATCCTGCTCAACTGAATGAATTTGGTCCAAAAAACTAGAGCGATCGCAATTATTCTCGAACTTTCTACTCTGGCTGTCAAAACAATATAGATTCTGAATAATAGCCCGAATAATGCCAGCTTTTGGGAGTGTAGGAACAGGATAATTTACAGTTATTTGACTAGTCTCACATTTGTTTCGGAAACATATCATGTAGTTTCCTTCAAACTGATAACTGGTGTGTCAACTGTGTGAGATATGTAGATGTCATTCCAGAAGAGATTAAACAAATAGATTTTCAGAAATATCATAGCAGAATAGGTATCATATTCTCATGGATATCTACAATGGCTTCGGACTTTGACTTCTCAAAATTTGTCCTAATATATCGCTATTTATGTATGTACAGGGTGTCCCGAAAAGATAACGTCGAACGTCAAGGTGTAATAGGGGACATCAAAACAAGCATTTTTGTTTGCATAAACATATATCATTGGGTTTTAGAGCAAAAAAACTACGCAAATGATTGAAAAAGTTTTTTTACTTGGTTCTCTATTTAGTTGACCGCGAGCTGCAAAAACATTTCCTTATTAGGAACATTTCGAAAATTCCTACCTTGGGATCCAAGGATCCAACCCAAAAGATTCGCGTAAATGGTCAACATTTTGAACAATTTCTGTGAACTATTATTCATTTTTTGCTGAAACAAAATTAATAAGTGAACAGTGATTCAATTATTGCGCAGTATAATAAGTATACCAAACAGTTTTATTGCACTACGCCCAAACGGCTCATTTGCGGACATATCCACAAAAATGCTTGTTCTGATGTCCCCTATCACCACTGTAAGTGTGTCGGTATCTTTTCGGGATACCCATATACCTACTTTACTTGGTAAACAACATCCCAAGAATGAGACCTACAGGTGATAGAGGAATCCGAACCAACTCTAGTGGGCTGAGACACCAGAAGTGATGTCAGGATCTCAACCATAAAAGAATATTGTTGAAGATCAACACAGCCGCCGACTGGGTTCGAACCAGAACAGTAGCACAGTATAGAGAATACTAACAGTAGACCGACTCTGGCCTACGTGCTCGCTTAGCGGTTCCCTTCCCCTCAGGCGCCTCGGACACCGTTCGGTACCCAGACCGCTACGCAGTGGCTAACGAAAAGTTCTGCGCTCTAGTGTAACGTGCCGTAGGCTATAAATATAGAGTGCGAGAAAATAACTACGTATCATAACTCTTTAGTGCCCGTTTTTTATTTTATAATAATGTCTGTGGTGTATTGTCCTGTGGGAAATTGCACGTCAAGACGTGGAGGTGGCTTATCCTTTTTTCTTTGTCCAAAAGATGAAGCAAGGTATATATTTTACGCGGCATTTCATATAAACGTCTGTAATACATAACTATATATGACACACTGAACAGGTTAAATTCATTTTCACAAGTGAATTTTAGGAACTAGTTTCCCAAGTTTACATTGGAAACACACTGAAAAAATATTTCGCAAAAATATCTTTCAGTCATCCATGTGACTAGTTTCCAATTTGTATTGCAGAGTTCGTATTTATTTCACATTGAAATTTGCCAATCGAAATATGAAAACAGGGAAAAGCATCAAATACAGTTAATACAAAACTTACAATATTACAGCATTTGTGATTTTTCTCAATGTCTTTCAATATATTATAATAAACGGTTCATTGTCCAATTTCGTTTTTATTCATCTGTGATTTGAAAATTTCCAAAATTTTGAGATTGTCTTCTGTTAACAATCAGAAGTAGTAGGTAGCAGCGCGCTTCCGATCTCGAAATATCAAAATCATAGTAAATATCCAGCTATCGCGCGGAATGCTTTTCCGTCACCCCGTATCTACAGCGAATTCGCCATGAGGACAAGTGCAGGCGGTACGCTTTTGAGCTGAGAATCTCAAACGCCCGACAGGGAGTCGTCCAACTGTTTATTCATTAAACTGTGACAGTAGTATGCTGACAAATTTTGAAGTTCGCCCTACTTATAGTCCTCCGTCCATCGATCGATGGAATTCCCAGAGGAACACCCTGTACAAAAAAAAATCAAAAATTCACTCTGTTCAGGTGTTCATGGTATTCAAGAGCAACGGCCGCTCGGATGAGAGCTCGATGGTGTCGAAGGCCCCGTCGTTCGCCAGGACTGACCGGCCGTCGCGCGGCGCCGACGCGAACGACGCCTGCGCGAAGCCGCGCGAGCGCGACGTCCAGGAGGAGTTCCGGCGCGTCTACACGCAGCTCGAGGCGCTGAGGGAGCGCAACATGCGCATCGGTAACCGGCATCTGGCGTCGAAGATCACCGCCATGCAGGACGCGGCCAGGACGCACGATTCCGTTCCGGACCCCGACGGGTCGGACGCGGCCGTCGGCTTAGGTGAGTGGAGGCGCTTCGGCTCCGGCCCGTGGCCATGCGATCCTACGAAGGCGCTGAAGGGCCACACTCTCTTTTTTTTCTAAGTCCTGACTTTAATCTCGGGATCCCGACTTTAATCTCGGGATCCTGACTTTAATCTCGGGATCCCGACTTTAATCTTGGGATCCCGACTTTAGTTTCCCGACTTTGGAGTCGGGATCCCGAGATTAAAGTCAGGATCCTGAGATTAAAGTCAGGATCCCGATATTAAAGTCGGGATCCCGAGATTGAAGTCAGGATTTAGAAAAAAAGAGAGAATGGCCCTTAAGCGCCTTCGTACGATCCATCCATCATCCAAAGATTCATTTTTTCTGATCGCTAGAGAGATTCTCAGAGACTGCAATGGCTACGGAAGTATTAGACTATAGTATAGGGAAAATATTGGGTGTTCCATTTGGAAGAGTAAAACTTCGATTGTTTTGAGGCACTCTGTATTCATCGACATTATTGACATTACATTGACATTGATCATTGAGCTTGACTCACTCATTGCTAACGGTGGAAAAATATAATAAATGTAAAGAATATTTATTATTACTGGACCTAATATAAGTCCGTTGACGCCTCGGAATCAAGTCCTGGTCCGAGGTAATAATGATATTCTTCAATACCTTGGTGTATGAAGGAACACAATACACACTAGGTGTATATTAAATGTTTGTCACAACCTAGCGATATATTTCGATCATTATGTTTTCACGAAACTCAAATATAAATCTACTGTCTCTAGTATGAAAATCAAAATATTTCTTCGAAATATTGGTTGCAGTGGCATTCTCTTTCTTCTCACCACCAATCACCGCGCGCTATCACTAAGCTTGTTTAAGGCGCAACCCTGCCAACTCTTCATCGTGCCTGTCAATAACACCGCAGGTGGCTGTTGTTCTGATGTTCTGTGCTCTGTGTTGAATATTAGGTTAGGTGATTGAGGAAAATTGAAATTGATTTCGATTTACTTAATACTCCTACTATGGATCTGGATTTGTTCACTCTTCAGGAAGTTATTAATTTTCAGTAATACGCCTTCACAGAATTAGAGTACCATTCCTGCAGATATCATAACAGTGTTGTGAATTCATGTTGATAATAATTGATGACTTTGTGTTTATGAACTACTAGTTCATGAAATGTGAAAAACTACATTGGTAAAGAAAAGTCCCTTCACTAATCGAAAAGGTGAAGATAATGGCAGGTTCTATGGCTACAGTTACAGAAGGTTACATATTCTAGCACGAGCAGCGGATTGACTGAGCTCGTCAATACACGAAATATCGTGCATCAAAGAGACTATCGAAGTGCCGAAACAGAGAAAAACAATTATTCCTCTCTAAACTCTGGTCTCTCTTTCCAGCAGGGGCAGTCGTCAATACAGCTATCGAAGATGCGTCCTCCGTGAAACCGAAGAGGCCCAGCGTGTCCTTCGCCGTCGAGGATAAGCCGACAGAAGAAGCCGAGCGTCCGAAGGAATCCAAAGAAGAACCGGAAAAACTGAGCGACAACGCAACCGGCTCGTCGCATCCGCCGAAAGCCTCGACGGCCGATAGCAACGGGCGCTATTTGATGTCAGGCCACGCCAGAACGCATTCCATCGTGATCAATTTGGACGATAAGAGTAGATTCACAGACGAGATTACCGTCTGAATAGGATTTTTTTCATAATTTCTTGCGGAAGCGCTGAAGGGCCGAGGGTTCTTTTTTTTGTAGGGCGACTGAATTGTTAGCCGACCCAAAGAATAAAGATAGCGTGTTTCGCGACTAAAGATACCGCAACTAACGATTGATTGATTGATTCAATCAGAACGACCAGCAAGCGATTGAGAGCCCGGACACTGCGCTGCAGCCTCTTGGCTTATTGTGTTTCTAGGTTTGCAACGTCTTCGTTGACAGTCGGCTGTGCTGTGTGATGTACTATTCGTGTTTTCCACTATATGTACTGATGCACCCAAAACCAGTAACGGCGACGGTGTCTTCGTCTGCTATAATCCGCGAGTACTACGTCATCTTCACACGACATTTTGGCAGAAACTGGTAAAATCACCTGTCATTCTGAATCGTACCGATGAATACAATGAATTTCGGTCAGACCGACCATAATCGGATAGGTCCTGATCAAGACGATTGTGATAGGTCCAATCTGGTGGGAATCTGGTCTTAGACGCAGCATCGTTAGTTGTGACTACCGCGATTGTTTATAATCGACTTCGAGTCAGCTAACCATCTTGCCATTATCAATCGCAATTGTGATTCGACCTAAAATCGGCAAACACTGGCCCGTCAGCGTTTCCGTAATTCCTGTTATTACTGTTATCATTGTTTATTATATCATTCGAGATGAGTGTACCTGATGAAATAAAGGTTGTATCTAGGCATGTAACATAGTGTTATTTCGAATGCAGAATATAGGAAAAACAGGGTAGTCCAGATTTCTGTACATTAATTTCGAAACGTATCTGATGTCGGCCACGCAAGAACGCATTCCATCGTTATCAATTTGGACGATGAGACAAGATTCACAGAGGAGATTGCCGTCTGAATAGGATTTTCCATAATTTCCTACGGAAGCGCCAAAGGGCCAAGAATCCCCCTCCAGGTTTCGTTCTTTCTAAATTCTTCAAGGAATTCTTCTCATCTAGCTGGATAAAATTCTCCAAAGACTTGCCAACCAACCCCCACTTCTCCTGGATAGGGTCTCACCTCATTCTTTTTCTGAAGAGTCCTGAATGGCTTTGGAATCGTCATATCTTCGTGTGTGTGGTTAGGGTACAATGAGACACATCATATACTTTCATATCATTCAGTGTGTTGCTCACAAGAATCTATCACATATTCCTCAGACACTATTCAATGGCGGTGGCGATTTTGGAATTCAATTTGAGACTAAAGGGGATGGAGATCTATAGTTCATACTAGTTCAATCCAAACCTCTGAAGCATTTGGCTGGTTCCTTGTATAGATCTTGATAATATAAGTTGTAGGAAGCTTGAAGAAACCTAAATCCAATGGCCAGCCAGGGATCGATGCCACGATCTCATATTCCTAACCATGTCGCCTCACCTCTCACTACCTGTCCACAGTGGTTGGGATTCCACTTGTATAAACTGCAGGCGAGCCCATCGAGGGCTTCTGAGAATCTTGCTCTGGCAACTGAGAAGATGCGGTACTATAGCAATACGCACGCAGACCAGCGTCAACAAAAATCTCACAATGAAATCTTCAGTTTCATTGGAATATCTTTATCGAAAAAGAAAAGAACAAAGTAACCCAAACTACTGATGGAGAACAATGTCGAGTTTTCATTTCGAGGTTCTTGTGATGTTATCCATTTTTCGACAGTATCCAATTATCTTGAGATTTCTCTCATCACAAACTTGTGTCTTATGTGGAATTCACTTATATCTTTTCAATATCCTATAAAATATCATGATATCATTACAGACATATACACTGAAGGTGCGAAAATCCTCCATTTGGTGACTTGCTCCATTTTCGACAAACAAAATGAAAACCGCATTAGTGAGGAGATATTTAGAAACACACTGCATAATTCCAATATCCCATGTCATGAAATATGGTTTCACATAAATTGACAACTTCATCTTTTCATGTAATGAATCATTTCGTTTCCTTCATGCCCTTTATTTATGAATCACCCTATATACAAAGTTTTGTTGAAGTGCGTACGTAAGTAGTTCACGAGATCGAAGATGCTATGCTGTCCACTTATAGATCGACTTTTAGTTCAACCGAATAAATATTCATGATCGGAAGTAACACATTTGTGTTTGCTATACAAATATTATCTTTCGCTAACTTTCTGTATCCAAGATTATCCCGAAATTCTCTCGTGTACACTCTCATCAGGGTTTTCACCTCAACTTGCTTTGACGCATGAAGTTTGCGAACTTCTTGGAGTTTAATTTTTGCTGAATCAGTGTAAACAAAGGGCTGGTAAGCAATTATAGTAAGTAGATACACGAAATGGAATGGTTCAAGATGTCTCTTTGGTAACTTTCTCCAGTTGGTATAGGACCATGAATTCGATATGTTCTCACATTTGCGGAAATATTAATAATCGAAGGTCCATGAGAGATGGATAAATCACCATAGCAGAATATACAGGGTAGAACGACAATACGAATAAAACTCATTTTGAGGAAACACATCAACAACTGTGATTGATATTCGAACACGGCCTTCTAGATATTCATCATTCATTATAAGCTACTAACTAGAGACTTTTCGGTAAATTCATCTTCCAATTGATATACAGGATGAGATTTTTTATATTGATACGTTTCTAAGGATCCTCTCATACAAGATGTGTGACCACCCTGTAGGATATTCCTCAATGATATCCGGTGTCTAGTGGTACATCCTTTTTGTAGAAATGAATTTTAAATAATTCCTAGCGTCTGAAAATATCGTTAGTGGTAGACTATTTCGTATCGAATGGATCACTCTATAAATCTGCAAATAGAAACAGTATTATTAAATATCTGTAGACTTCTAGAGAAATCGATCAGAAAATGCATGACCTTAGAAAAACATGCATTAGTTTTGTTCCAATGGCGAACCAAGGAAATATTCCAAAAACTTTCCCGAAATGGAGTTTCATCGTAGTGTGAGAAAGTTTCATTTATCAGAATAAAAATCTCATGCGTTCGAAGTCGTAGGTATCGTAAATGTAGAGCCGGAGGCGCAAAACGGAGACAGATTGATGCTTTGAATGATGATCTGGCAAAAATCAGTAGAATTCAATGTAACAGATACCATTATTTCTATTCTTCATTATCCATGCTTGCCACCAACAGCGCTCGGCTCTCTTGCAGCGGAGGTACTTCACACCCCTGCAACTGCTCACGATCTACAAAGCGCTAATCCAACTTGTCCTGTCGCAAGTGGTACTTTTCAAATGTTTGGAATACAGCTTCCAAACATACGCTGAAGCTATCAGAGAAAATAAGCTGAATTATCACATGTTAAAAAAAAAACGAATAGACCAGTCCGAGTATTTTTCTTCCCATCATCCGGTAGTGCAACCATCATATATACATATATAGGAATATAGGAGAGAATGCGAGCGTCAGAATTTATATATCATTTGCTGAAGCCTACTTTGCTATTCAGTGGTTAGAATAAATCATCATGCTTCATTTCCTTTTCCATTTCATCTACTGTAATGAATTTGAAATGGAAGTGCGTTGTCACGAAGTAGCTTTCCATTTGGTATTATATTAACTAGGTATGTATGGAGAGTAAATTGAGAATAAAATCAAAGATAAATTCACCCCTCCACTCTCCGTGTCCTTGTGACATAGATCTTCAATAATCCATAATCTGTTCAGTACATATATAATCAATAATCTATATATGATAAGTTGTCTTACTCGTGGGAAGAATTTTCTTTGCAGTCCCTTGGCCAGTACATATCCACAGGATAATTTTTGTAAATCTTCATCAGAAATTTGGCTGAAAGTTGGCTGAGTGAATACACAGTAAAGGCATACAGCGGATAGGCGAAACACGTGCCACACTCTTCAATCAGTTATCATCCCAACATCAAAAAAACGCAGGTGAGAATTCCATGTACTGCCAGGAGTGTGGAAGATTCAGAAACCAAACGAACACTTCCTAGAGTTGGATCGTTTGATATGCTGCGTTAGAATCTCGAGAAATGCAATTACCTTGACATTGAGATATGATTGATTTTCCCTACTAATATCCCTTGACACTATGGTGACAGAAAGGCGTACCTATTGCCTATTTGTCCATTTTTAAAGTCTTCTGTTACAAGTTCTTTCTCGATATCTTTGTGAGTAGATCTTCTATTCAGACCAACATTTCTTCATCGTCGATCTGCGTCGGTGAAAGTTTCACATGAAGAATTCCTACATATCTTTGTTTCTATTGAATTCTCTGCAAGATTTCATATGAATTCTGAAAGAGCATTCATCTTCCGTATAGAGAATGCTTTCGAATGGCTATGCAATCTCAATCAATACAGATTTTTCAACTCAATTGGTAGAAAACTCAGCTCAGATGAGTTTGCAATACAGCTCTGCGTCAATGCAATAAATGTGATGAGTAAGTAAATTGTGGACATTCTGAATCGTTTCTTCGTCAAGAAATTTGAAATGATCATCCATAGCGCTTCGTGTTTCATATTTTTTGTTCTCGAATTTCTATTCACATTTCCATCTAGTCGATTCGTTGCAAAAAGTACAATAATGAAACATATATTTCTGATCTGAGTGGTATCAACAAACAATTGTGCGAGTTGATAGCTCACTTATTTTATGGCGCAGATATAGAATGAAAAATATTCGCAAATAACTTTCCCGTCTACAAGAAAATAATGACGCTGAATTCACAATCATTTTCGCAGAAAATCCACGAAAAAATATGCATTGAAATTGTCTTATACCGCCCTGGAGAACGCCCTATGGCTCCTGAACAGATCAGACTTTGGGGTGGAAACAGTCGATCCCTAATATTTTCCTATTCCTTATCCTGTAAATATTCTATAATTATCTTCCAAAAACTGAACATATTTGAGTATTCCTGATTTCAACTAGAAATGCGGAATGACTCACCAAGAATCATATTGTTAGAGAAAACCTCGACAACAAATCTGGAGTCGAGGTCATCTCAAACTCAATTAGTATTCAGTTGAACGAAGTTATATCCCACAAAGAGAAGAGGAAGTATATTCCTGATTAACATTCTGCACTGTTCCATTCATCACACTGTAGTATCCAAGAAACGCAGTTTTTCTAGTGAACAAAAAATGTGCCTAAATACTGTTTCAATCATGAACGGAGATGAACTCCACGAACAGAGGAGTCAAATCGGCTTTGTCATTCAATATAGTCACGAAGATTTGAATCGAGGCAAAATACTGCTCCGTTACATTCCACTCATTGGCCAGTTTATTTCAGCTCATCGGTCCAATGAACAATGAGACGCTACTGTAACTCCCAATAAAACGCAGATGAGAGAGGGTCCCCTACAAGTGGGAAGAAGAGGCTTTACTTATTACAAATCAATACCAACTCCAGGATTCCTTCACATCAATATATCTCAACTACTTTTCAATCAACGTCATCATGGTAAAAGATATAGGTAATCACTTGGTATATTGAGAAAAGACAAAGCGGATTTACCGGGAGGATATCAACCCCCGAGATAATTTTTATATAACAAGTAATCTATAACACCCATCTAACAACGCACTTTTCATGAAAGTGTATTTTCAATATCGCTGGCCAATTTCGAACGAAACGATCAAATACTACAACTAGCTAATAAAGCGAATACAGAGCAGCTAATACTTTAAAAATTCTTAAGCGTAAAACCTACCCTCAACCTCAGCACCGTAGCCGGAGAAGATGTGGTGGTGTTATGTTATGAAATGAATAATTCATTTCATAATTATTATTATTCCTGATTCATTGGGACCATTCTCAAATTGACATCAATTTCAAAACAGACCGATCGGGAACCTACAACTTTTGTCAGAATATTGTTTTTCTATCTCGAATAGCAGATCAGCTGTTTGATCCCTTCGCCACGCTAATGGTCCACCATGTATATGTTTCGAACACTTCATGATACATGATTATGTTTCAATCTTTGAACTCAATTCAAATCTCACCTAATAAAATCGTAAGTAATTTTAGCATTTTTACACTATTCCTCCGAAATGACGCAGCAATGTGAAATCTGATTCGTCTTTCCTGATATATTTTTTTATATTTCGAAGTGTTGAAACCACAATATAGGGAACAATGTTGAAATTTCTCTGCCCTGCCATCTAATTCATTTTGCCAATACTCTAACGTACAGCCAAATTGACAACAGCATTTCATTATAGCGGAAAATCACTCGTATATATGTGAACCGTCAGATGGCGACACAAAAATAACATGAAGACCAGTATCGTTGATAATTGTACATTCAAATTCATCAAAACATTGATTCAGAGCTATCAATTCCAGGGTGCTTCTCAATCAATGATCAAACTACAAAATCACAATCCTCAAACCACCAATTAGTTGTACAGAAATGTGCAAAAGTAGCGCCATCTTCTAGGATGTATGCCATAACTGCTATGTCATGTACCATTTGGGATTTTATTACGATCCTGTAGTGTACTTGGCTAAATAAATAAAAAATAAATTATATAGCGGAAAATGCCGTTAGTGTTTTGGCCATTCTTCCCTACATCGTTGTATCGTTGATAAAACGTCGAAGAAATTGATACTGAAATATGTGGCAAGTTCAAAAACCTTTGACTTTCCAACATTTCAACACCAACTTTGCAGCCTGCTTGAAATAAAAAATATCTACTCTCTAATAATTGAGGATAAGAGACATCTTCAACTTTAAAAAATTCACCAAATTATTATTCTACAGGTATTTGGGATAAGTAACCACAACGTTGAATACAAATTTCTGAAATATGGAACATATTCCGAATGCATCCAGATTTTGTCAAATTATCATTGTAAGTTATCAAGATGTGTATTTTGTGTTGCATAACTCGGAAAATGTTGGCCCTCTATCACATCTTCTGAGAATTAATAACCTATAAACCTATCTATATCCAATATGGTTCCTACAACAACAAAGTAGTCGGCTATTTGTTTTAGAAATTATGTATTGTGGTTTTTATGATAGTACACGAGAAATGAAGTTATTCGTTGGCTAATTGCCTCAAAAAGTAGTGGTTGACAACATTCACATATCGTGGATTGTCTGGAGTGACAATTTTCCGAAGCGCCATGATATGCCAAGCCCATTACCCTTATGTATTTTGCTTTCTATATTTATTTCTAACACATACGATTGTTAGAAGCAATCCCTTAGGTAAATATAAAGATTTATAGAATTACAATAATACCTGAGACTTTCTTTCATTGTTTTATTGATTACAGATGAAGAAGACAAAGATGTTAACATAACGATTGAAGTACTCAAACATGAATCTCCTGACCATTTACCTCTTGGTGAGAATATAACTATTATTTGTAAGACGAAATGGATGTCCAGTGAAATGATGTGGACTTTCAATGATCAAAATGTTTCCAATCAAGCAGGGTAAGTTTTGAAATAATTCAATTCATTTGAATGTTAGATTTCCTTTGATACTTGTGTTAGGTTTTCTACATCTATTTAGAGTGCAGACAAATCACCCACTTCCTGCTTTTATCAATGTTATAACACTTCCTGATGGCAATAAATTCCCTGATACAAAGCAGCGATAACAATTCATAATTGCATACCTTCACATTATTGGTGATTTATGAAAATATCATAATAACCAGCAGCATTCTTTTTTCGTTGTTAATTGTTGTTCGTTCCGAAATGTTGTGTATACCATTATTATTCCAGAGATAACTTCTTAGTAATCAAATTACAAGAGCATTTTCATATAAGATTGAAATGTATAATCACTAAGATTTCCTAATCGAAAGTCTCTCGCAGGTGTTAAACAGGGTTTGTTGGATGTTTTTCCACAGCATGAGTATTTTTTCATTATTCATTTACTGATAATGTTCATAATATATGATAATATTACTGTTTTACAGTGTCATATAGTCTTAGTTGGAACTCCATTCCTTTTTCCTAACTCAACATTAATCATTTTCACCTCTGAAATTATACATCTTTTAATTCATCAATCTTTTGTTTATTCCAGTTTCAAGCTAGAGATGGAAAGTGAAAATATCAATAAAGAATTGGGCCACAAGTATGAAGTGTCAATTTTGCATATCATAAATATCGGCTTTAATCATGTTGGAAATTATAAATGTCATGCCATCATGAAAAGAAATGAGAGTGATGTTGACTTAGATCTTCGTCAGATCCTGTTGAATGTCTCATCACCTGCAAAAGTTGTACAAATCTCTAAGCCTACTTATGCAAAAATGCATGAGACTGTTGAGCTTTACTGTCTAGTGGAAGGATATCCCATTGAAGGCATCAAATGGCTGAAAGATAAAGAGCCACTGACCGATTTCTCTTGGAACATCACAAACACAAATATCACTCACAAAAACTCATCACTAAACTTCAAAGTTACAAAAAAAGATAATGGAACATACACTTGTATTGTCAACACCCCAATTTCTCAAGCTAATTTGTCCACAGAGATACTAGTTTTAGACAAACCACAAATCACATTAGATTTCATCAAGCCCATTGGTACGAATAAAATTTACTTCAACTGGACAGTGAATCATGGAAATAGTCCCAACGACCTGAAATACATTATTCAGTATAAATCTGAAGATGATGAAGAATGGGTTTACTATCAAACAATGATAAATGCCAGTAGTACCTCTCTAGTGCTGAATGTTCGAAACAACACTGCTATTACAGGCAGAAATGGGTCTCAATACACCATAAGAATAATGGCAAAGAATTCTCAAGGTGAAAGTATGTATTCAACAAGTGCTTCAGTGAAAATGTTAGATGAAGAACCCATTTTTGTTCCCAATGTTACTGTTACTGGAGTCACATCAAGCTCAATTACCATCAAATGGACTCCACCACCAGATAAATTCAAAGATCACATTCACTATCATCAGCTTATATTGAGAGAATACAATTCAACAGAGAAACGAGAAGCAGTTCAACCTGCAGCCAATGACTACCTCTACATGTTCTCTGACTTGAATTCAGCCACAACTTACACCTTTCAAGTAGCAGCTTGTAGTGATTATAGCAAGGAATGTGGACCTTGGTCAGAATCTGTAGATGGCACTACTATGGATGGAATAGCTGGGCCACCTGTCAATGCCTCTGTGGATTGTAGATTTGACAATATCAGTCATAATAATTTTGTATTTGTTTCTTGGCAACATCCGAAAGAACGCCATGGAACTATAATGTCCTATAGTGTAAGTTCGAAGTCAAATTATAAATGTTATTTTAAACTCAATACTTATCAACTAAGCTTTCAGTGCATGTATGCTTTATAATATCTAGTAGCAGCAGTATCTATTCAGATTGTTTTTTTTTTCAATTCTGGTGCTGTGTAGTGCATGTGGGAATATGTGGTAGTTTGACTTCAATTAACATTTATGCTATCACCAGTTTCTACAGATGTCTAAAAATTATATGGCAGTTTTTCATCATCTTCATATTGATGACTTATATTTTTAGGTCACATTGGAAGGTTCTGCAACATTCATTAATGACCAGGGTCTTCTGGAACACATAACTTGGGGCCCAAAGTCTACCAGTACCAGTGAAAAAACTCTGACGACTCGCTTTTATAATGTTTCTGCTAATACCAATTACACTGTCAGGATTTCTGGAGTGACTCGCTTGAGAAAAAATGGTCTCTCTGTCACCCTTAATTGTACTATGCCACCATCTTTACCAGATAAACAGAAATTAGCAAGGTTCCAGTGGAAGAAAATGGAAGAGCAGGGTAAATGGATGTTCAAACTGTTCATGCCAAGGGTTTCAGAAAGAAATGGTCCTATTTGTTGTTACCGCATTTATCTTGTCAAAATGGAGTCACAACAAACACTTTCCGATCTGTCTTCTCCTGAAGATCTGACCATTGTGTCCTATCAGGAAGCTCACAGGACTCCAAGAGGTGGAGCTTATGTGGCAGAGATGTTCACAAGGTGAGTCATTTAGGATTCCCATGAATAAATATACTATATATCTACAATGTGTCAGCAGTCATCGATAAAAATTTTAATTATCTAGTGTCTAGAACAAAACATATTTTCTACCTTAAATGTATTAGAAGAGAATTTCAAAGTACCTAATCTGAAATTGAATACTGAAAAAATGCAAGTATTTATATAAATTACCTGTCGCTCATTTGCGACAAAACTGTCATATCTCAAAATATATGTACTTTCACGAGAGTACTAGGAGGATAAACTCCAAGTTCATCATATTAGTGTAACTATGTGAGCCTAACAGCTTGAAATTTAACATGCAGTTAAATTGAGAACAGCAAGTTTTCAAAGTGAAGCTAGAACAATTTTGTAGCTAGAATGTATATAATCGTAGACCATTATTTTACGATGAACCCAATTCAAATATCAAGTTGTGACACTCTTGTCACAAAAAAACAACAAATGAGCTTTGTGTCGTTGAGGGCACAGTCCATTCTGATGCTCAAAAAGGAATTAAAGCAACTACTTTTTGGAAGAGCATATTATTCACTGAAGGAGTATTATTTCAGTTTTGATATTTATTAGATTCTATAGATCTATTAGATTTTGTTGTTATCTGAATGTTGTAACTGTGATGAAACTCATACTTGTTATTTATCATTTGACATGTTCTACACCTGGAATAGGTTTTTGGAATGCGAAATGTCAAGGGTGAATTATATCTAGGCTCACATCATTCAAGCAAGCTGATACTTTAGCTAGACATAGATATTTCAGATTTCATTATATGTGATCATCAATATTTTCACAATTCCTTAGGGCATATTATTTTCCAATTATAATTCTCTATGTCATCCTTGGAACATTGTTTGTCAGTCATGAATTGTTCACTAGCACCAAGTTCTGACATGGCATGGCTCTTGATATATATTGCTTAGAAGATATAAGAGAATTCTGACACACTATTTCTTGAAGTTTGACAGTTCTTACGCCCCTTCAAAATGCCCAGGAAACAGAATTTATGATCCTTTTTTTTTTAGTTCTGCTTTTCATCCAGAAGTATTCCTGGGTGATGACCAAGTATATAACACAACAAACTCCGAATGTGACGAATGTATAGGTTTGAGGCCATACGACTCACCTAGAGAGGATAAAATGAAAAATGTTACTAACTTAGCCAACAGAGTTAGGAGAAACGAGATTCTAAGTGATCCTCTTCCTCCCTATGATGGCAATCTTGATATAAATAGCAACTATACTGGTTTTGTGGAAATAATAGGTATGTAAAAAATGTAACAACTCAACATGCAAATCTATAATACAAAAAATATATCTCATGATACATTTTTTTCTTAGTTCGTGGAAATGCAAAGCCCGTGTTTTTGGCTGCATATAGCAGCTATCTAGATATGATGAATCCAGGTCCTGAAGTTGTAGCAGCACCAGCTGCAGGGACTCTGAGCCTCATTGTCCAGATTCTATGTGGGTTGGTAGTTGTTATTCTGGTTCTACTTGGAGCACTGTGCATACTACACCGTTACACCAAACAAGCACATGCACAAGCTGTTGAAATGATAACATTCAGAACTTCACTAAGGTATGTATGAGAAAATATCAGGGATGAAGTGGTCCTGATAAAAATTTTGGATATCAAATTAACGAAAAAATCAAACACATAAATTCAACAAGTGGATTTAATAGGCAACACCATAATCATACAAATTGAAGAAGAGTATTACAATGAAATAATATATGTGCATAGTTTGAAAAAAATGTTTTCTCTCTGCTCCAGTATTTGTCAATAGTTCTATGTGGTACCTGGACACATTATTTCTGCTGGAATATTGAAAATAGATCATAAAAAATTTTGCATAGAGAAGAAGAGATATTAGTGATGTGCTATTTGAGTCAGATATAATCATGATTAGCTTAATGCAATAAACAAATATCCACTTCAGCTTGTGTATGAGAAATACTATTATGAGCTGTAAATGAATATATAATCCAGTGGGATATAAGATCTTTCAGGTCTTTTGCAGTGGATATAATTCTTCTGTTTTATTCCTCTGTATTGTATTTCTTTTTAGTGTAATATATTTTGCTGTATAAGAACTGTCTGTAATTGGGTCTAAGGGCCGTTCATTATTGACGTGAGGGTCCGAGAGGGAGGGTGGATTTAACAAAATCTCTACATTACCTCACCTCGGAAAAGAAGGGGGTTGAAGCCATTCTTACATGATTGAGAACAAAGTGTTAGACAAAACAATTATATTTATTCCTTTCGATTTCAATGTACAATTTCATTCACGTAATCATTATTATATTTAAGAAATATAATAGATTTATGAGTTATCAAAGTTTTATCTATCTTTATTTTTTTTCATTATGACACATTCTGGAGCTTGATGAAGTTGAGTAGAAATAATAGTATTTTTTTTTTCGTATTCAAATCTCACGTAATAATAGCATTGAAATTTTGTATGTAAAATTTTTTCATGAGATTTAGTGTAACTGATCCTTTTATAAAGACATTCAATTGTTCAAGAATCTAGGTGAAATCTCACGTAAGAAGGGGGAGTCAGAGAAATCTTGTGTACATGGGGTGTAGGGAGGTCAGAAATAGTCAAAATGTCCTTACGTGAATAACGAATGGGCTCTAGTCCTGTAGATTTGTCAGTATAAATAAAGTGATTTGATATGATTTCATGGAGGACTTCATAGTATTAAGTGTTTTATTGATTGCTACTTTGGCATCGATGCTAACTACGACGGAATATAAAGCAAGTTTGCCTCTCCATTCTGGATTCTTATCGATAACAGCGACAACGATATTCACTATTTGTCATTCTTTACATTGCTTGATATGAATTGGAATTACTAGTGAATGTATTTTCTCGTCGTACTTTCAATAATGTATCGTAATGCTGACATTATGAAGAGATTGAAAAAATTAAACTGTATGGTATTTTCATTATGTTCTTGCCTATCAATATTTCTACCAAGCAATTTATGTAATTGTAGTAATAAGTGAATTATTTCAGAAGTCTTAGAGGGCGTCAAAGGCTGGTATCTTTGAACCCTCCTGATATGTGCCCGATCATAAAATCGGATTTGGTGTCTGCTTACATAGAACATCACCGAGACTCTGACTATGGGTTCCAGCAAGAATTCGAGCTATTGCCCGACAGGTTTTCTGATAGAACCACCAGAGCCTCTGATAGCAGGGAAAACATCTACAAAAATAGATACCCCGATATCAAAGCATACGACCAAACAAGAGTCAAGTTAACTCAAATAGATAGTATTGCTGGCTCGGACTATATCAATGCGAACTACGTTTTAGGATATAAAGAAAGGAAAAAGTTCATTTGTGCCCAAGGTCCCATGGACACAACTGTCAATGAATTCTGGAGAATGATTTGGGAGCAGCATCTGGAGCTGATACTCATGTTGACAAATCTAGAAGAATATAGTAAAACGAAATGCGCCAAGTATTGGCCAGACAAAACTGATGGCGACAAAACGTTCGGAGACATAACTGTGACTCACATACAAGAAATCAGATATTCTGACTATATTGTGAGAGAATTGAAAATAATGAGAAGCTACAATGGCAAAGAAATGGAAGAGAGAAATATCGTGCAGTACCACTATTTGGTGTGGAAAGATTTCATGGCCCCAGAACACCCTAATGGAATAATAAAATTCATTAAGAGGGTTAATGAAGCTTACTCCGTAGAGAAGGGCAGTATTTTAGTTCACTGTAGTGCAGGTGTCGGTCGAACTGGTACTCTTGTAGCTCTGGATTGCCTTCTTCTGCAATTGAAAGAAGAAGGACAGGTTTCTATATTCAATACTATTTGTGACCTGAGGCATCAGAGGAACTTTTTAGTTCAGTCATTGGTAAGTCCTCACGATCTTTTGACTCAGTTCAATATTCAAGTTGCCTATTGATATTGAATTGATATTTTCCTTCCAAAACAATCTAAATGGATTGGAACTTTGACTGATCAATTCACAATGTCGAAAATTACTCCCGCCTTGTCATTATTTTTGTTCTGTGTTTACTGGGGATGACAGCTTAGTAGTTGAAATGAGCTTCGTCTAGCATTTGATATTTATCAACATCAACAGTATCCAAATTTTCTGGTCAGAAATTTATACACCAAGACAGTAAAATAAATTATTACCCAGGACTAAGTCCCGTGATAATTATATTATTTACTACCAAGCTGTGTTCAGGATGTCCCATAAACATACCGACAAACACGCCGTTTGGACTTTAGAACCATAAAATATCTCAAAGCATCCAAATACTAAATCAGTCAACATTTTGAAAAATTATTGTGAATCATTAATCATTTGTTCCTAAAACGAAGTCCAACATGAACAAAAAGTGAATTTTTGGGACACCCTGTATTGAATTTTTTCCACCACTAGCAATATATTTCAATCATAATGGTTCTGTGAAACTGAAATATGAATGTATGAGATATGAGTATGAGAGCACTTCATTACTGTGATATGTCTTTACATGTAGTAGTATGGCATCAGAGGAAGTACTTGCAAAATTACAGAACAATCTGAGTAAGTTCAGAAAATTTTTTCAAAGTGAAAACCCAAAGGTAAGCCACTAAGTAGCGAAGCACATTCCAAATAAAGACTGATGTATTCTACGTGACCTCCTGGTTATGAAAACTGCATCATAAGTGGCCAGATATATAGGATCTAAGAATCCAAATAAATGTAAATCTAACACCTCAATAGGTAATAGGTATAAATTCTGATGAAGCTCTCAAAATAAAAACGCAGGCCGATGTTATCTTCTCGTTTCGCATTCAAAAAAAAAATGAATTTGGATAGGAGGGTACGTGGCCAATGCTACGAATCGAAGAAGGAGAAACCAATACAGACAATGCAAGTTGTTATCATTTCATTTGGTGCACAACCCACTGAATGAACCTTTGCACTCTCATGGAAATCTTTCACGATTCATATTCAAGTAGGTTATAGTTTCAGCCTTGTACACCCTTTTTCTTTTATGTGGCCCATGTGGCTTCACTTGAAACGGAATCTTGAAAATTCGTTGTACAAATTCGAATGAACTTAACTAAACCTACTATAGTCGAGTGTCATTCCTGCGAATCTCGCTGCAGGACAATGAATTCGGGTTAATAACAATTGTGGCTGTCTTTTCAAACTAAGTGTTCTTAAATTGTGAAAATTCAGCTTGGTAAAGAAATGAGTCTTCATGCCTAGAGAAATAGTACATATTGGTTGCTTCTATGGCTAGTAGTGGAAATATACAACCTATTTCAATTCCAATTTCAGCAAGAATTCGCTTCTCATGTAGTATTTCATCTTGCAAAAAGAACATATTTTTTTTTTTCAATTACAGAAACAGTACATCTTCATATATCGAGCTCTGATGGAGGTCGCACAGTATGGTGACACAGAAATAAACGCTAGTGAAATGAAAGTTACCTTGGATAAACTGCGACAATGTGATAATGGCAAAACCAAATGTAAATTAGAAGATGAATTCGAGAATATTATCAATGCTTTCGAAGACAGAAAGTCCTGTTCGGTGGCGAGCGGAGAAGAGAACCGGGATAAAAATCGGTGTGACAGTATTCTACCTTATGATCGAAATAGAGTGATTCTCACGCCTCTCTCTGGCAAAGAGCATTCCACGTACATCAACGCATCGTTCATCGAAGGCTACGATAACACGGAATCCTTCATCATAACTCAGGATCCGTTAGAGGGGACGATTCATGATTTCTGGAGGATGATATCTGAACAGGGGATCAGCGTTATAGTTATGTTATCGGAAATAGGAGACGGTAAATGTCCGAGGTATTGGCCAGAGGAAGAGGAATCCCATTTCGATCATATCCATGTGAGATATGTTCAGGCAGAGAGTTGCCCTTATTACACTAGGCGAGAAATGATAATCAAAAGTAGAGATGGTGAAGACCAGAGGGTGACCCATTTGCAATACCATGGGTGGCCAACTGTTGACGGAGAGGTAGTATATGAATTTCTTATCTTGAATTGCGTCATTTCGGGATCATATCAATTTGTAGAAGAAACATGTTCCTACTGAAAATGAACTATCACGTTTGTGGTAGTGGAATTAGTGGTCTTCATTTGGTAGACAAGCCTCATATTGGGCAGGTTCCTAAAATTTTCAATTATATATTCCAGTAACTGCTCAAAAGTAATTATCGTATTCGTATTTTCAATTTCACCAAGAAGCTTGGTATTTGTTTTGGCTATACGAAAATTCAAATTTGACTGTGTTTTATGTATGAAATTTTTCAGATATTGTGATAGAACAGAAAAGAACTTCATTCAGCGTTAATAGGTATTACATAAGCATACATTAATGTAACATCTGATGAACACACTAATGAACAATATAATCTATACATCAAAGTACATTTTTCTTTTTCAAAATTCAACTAGCTTGTAATGGGTCTCAACTAACTGAGGTAGCTCAATAAACATCCTCAAACCTTCAATGAAAATGGTGTGTTCCAAAGCATTTGTGTTACAACTCTGTGTATAGAACTGGTCATTGGTCCTTGAATCACATTGTATCATATCTGCCCATGCCTCATTTAAAATTCTAAAAATATGGAATCTGAATCGCACTTCCTGCTCGCTTTTTTCGTTATCGTAAAGATTTTTTTTCACTTTCAATAACATTCAGTTATCAACATGAATGTCAACATTTTCCATACTCATGTTCATGTTACAGGTACCAGAGGTAACGAGGGGGCTAATTGAACTGGTGGACCACTCCCATACCATGCTAGTGAGAACTGGGTGCTCACCATCGATGGTTGTACATTGTAGTTTAGGATCTGATCGGAGTTCAATGTTTGTTGGACTCAGTATACTAGTACAGCAGTTGAGAACTGAAAGAAGGGTCGATATTTTCACAGTGACGAGGAAATTGAGGTCTCAGAGGCACGCCTTGATCAATTCTTTCGTAAGTTTGCATGTTGTTGAAGGTATTGTAAATTTCAATTTAACTTTTTTTTTCAGGCACAGTATGAGTTTCTCCATCGAGCTATTGTGAATTATGCGGAACTTCATGGTCTTTGTGAAACATAAGTAATGAAGATTTGGTGCCATATAACTTCTGTATTTCATTCCAAAAAAAACCTCTATAGGTTTCTCTCATATTTAGGTATTTTTATATAAGTAATTTACATATTCCAAGAGTGATTTAAATCAATTGTGAAACATTTTTATTTTTAGTTGAGACCAAATTAATTTGTTTGAAACCAAAGGCTTGTTTATCTGTAAGGTTCATTTTTGAACGATAATCTCATTTTTTAATAGATTAAGCGTTTCGCTTGCTCAAACTTAGGGTTGCCATATCAGCAGATGTCTCGTGTACACTAGAATGTACTTCATTCTGATTGGTTTTACTACTGAAGGCAGTATCTAGTTATTTTCATTCGATTTATTTCGTGTTTCAATAAGCTAGATGTCATTGGAATCAAAAGAGAGTCGAAGCCGGAAGCCCTGGTGTGTATCAGATGTTGAAACCGAAGTTGCTCTCTTCATTTTTTTACCGTTTTGATGGTTTGTTGATATTAGATTTAGAGTAAAATCACTAGTGATTTATTTCAAGAGGTATATCAGGGAGTTATGTACTTTTGGTGAACAGTGATGAGATTATCTGCACAAGTTTATGCCATAACAAATTCACACTGTCCCATTTAACTTTACAACTTTTATTATGGAAAGATATGAAGAAGTTACTTGCATAAATTTACATGGGTTGCGGATACAAGACACTCAGTATTCTATTATTGTGCGGATACGTTTCTGCATAGTCAAATAATATTGGTCGATTTTATTTCCAATGTGTGCTCGTTATTGCGATTCCTGTTAAAATAATAACATTAATGACAATCCTGACTTATTACGGAAGTCATGCAGCACGAACTCGAATACACGCAGGAGCACAATATTCCAATGTGAGATTTGTATTCCTATATATTTAGATAAGTATATCATACTTGAAAAGCTCAATCCTGTACTACACATACCAACTTTTTTTATCGAATATTTTAAGACTTTTTATGAATATCATAGTTCTTTTCGACAATTTTCTTATAAAATCGGTGAAGTTAAATGTGGTAGATTAGGGATACTCAAAGATGCTTCACAATGTAGTGCTTTGATTTGCTTATTGTACCTCGTAAACAAGTTATTTTATATTCGTGAATGTCTCTTTGTATGTAATAGGTGTATATATATAATTTGCTGTTTGTATTTAGGATACAAAATTGAGACTGTATATGCAATTATTGCAGCTGAAAATATTTATTTATAAAAACATTATTTTTCATTTTATAATGCATTTTTTACATGTAATAAAACATAAATAATCATTCCGGTTTTTATTATGACAAATCAAAAAATAAATAACTTAAATCTAGTGACTTTGGTGACAACTAATGTTTCTTCTGGGCAGGGGCTTTTTTCTTCACGGCTCCTTTATTGTTGGTTTTGTTATTACCGTTGTTTTTTTTATTCGTATTATTCTTGTTATTGTTGTTATTTTTATTAGTATCGATATTTGCTTTCTTTTTACATGGTATTGCTGTACATTTGAGTAGTTTCGATTCATATTTCCGAACATTGTCCATGTATTTCCCAAAAGTGGACGGAGCAATTCTTTTCAGTAACCTGAAAGAAATAGAATTTTTCAGATCTCGGATGAATGGTTAGTGAATTCCTTACTTCACGAATCTATTATCTTGAAGGTGGAACGTTCTGGCAGTTTTGCTCAGTTCGCATCTGAATCTCTCTGTGCAGTCGTTGTCGTCGATCGCGTTAAGCGCAAGCCTTGCAAAATCTTCCATTTTATCATGTTTCACCCATGGATTTTTCTTAGTTTTGGAACCGAATTTCGGTAGTATTAGCGTTGACAGTACAAACATTACTGCCATCCCAATAAATCCTGATATGGCCATGAACAAGGGCTCTAAAGTTTTCGGGTTTTTATCTGCCATCATTTCTTTATTGATGGTTATGTTATGCTGAAATAGAAAATGTAATCGAAGTTACTTTCAAGAAAAATACATATTCATACATCAATATACACTGTCCATGAAGTAGACCCCCCCTGGTTAACTCTTTCACGGTTCGGATTTTTTTTGCTTCTATGGTACTTCAGGAATATGTTGAGAATCTTCGATACAATCCGAAAAATCTATAACCAATACAACACCGGATATCCTATGGACGTCCGAATCATGTCTAGGTCATGTCGGATTATCCTTCGACTAATTTTTTAAGTCCATGGGATATCCAGAATTCACTCAAAGGAGATGAAGAAATGTAGAAGTCAGAAATATGCATGCATCCAATAAATTTGAGAAATATATGTCAAACCATATAAGTGAAGTGTTCAGGACTTTTTCGTAATATTCCATACCAAAAATTGTAAATAACAATGAGCAAGCCAAACCATGATAGGCATTGCGAAAATTGCAAATGAACAAAAAATAGGTTATATTGATTAGTGTGTCGCTGCATGAATTGATTCAGTGTAATTTTTCTCTACAATTTTCCTTAACTTTATGACATGTTTCATTTTTCCAACTATTCATCAACTATAGAAGACCAGTCTCAAGCAAGATAATGATTCTTAAATAAGATAATATGGTTAGTATAAGCCGGTGGTTAATTTAAACAATTGTAAAGAATCCTGATGTGAATATGATGTGTTCATCATCCCTGACTTTCAAACGGGAAGTAAATATCATATTTTCCGTGGAATATTTGAGTAAGTGTAAGTTCTTGGTTTACCTCATGATGGTGTGAATGAAACTGATAATTGGGCGACTTTGTTGTTGGAGTATCTTTATGCTTATTTGGCCTATATGAATGTTCCCCTGACTAAAAAAATATAATTTAAGAATTCGTGAACCTTCCAAATATTTTAGAGCTTACTTTACTGCTACCTTGTGAAGACATCTCGTCAATGAAACTCTTGATAGGATAATAATAGTAGTAGTAACCTAAAGCATCTCCACTCGCAGAATCCCCATCGGCAAGTGCTGGCTTGTACCTTTCTGACGAAGCATGTTCAGAGTGTCCCAGATCGTGAACGGCAGCATTGATGTAGGTGTCATCACCTGTATCCAATTTCAAAGTTTCACCCTTTGCTATTGCCGATTCATAAAGAGCTGCTAACTCTCCTTTTGTCAAACTGAGAGGAGGAACCTAAACGATATCAGAAAATTATGAGGGACAAAATTTCACATCTTTTCGAAAGTAATGAATCAATCATCTCACATGAGTTTTTGGCGATATATTTGTGATTTCTTCAAATCCTGTCAAACTCGGTATCTTTCAATTTGCAATACTGAAATTCACCTCCTAATATGTATTAATAACATACATAGTGTTTGATAAATAAATTATCACACAGCAAACCATCTGATTTATAATTTTGAACAAAATCATATTATAGCCTCATATCCAGAATAACATAATTCGAAATGATTGAAATCGGAGATGAGAACTGTTTTCCCAATGTGGAGAGGAAGCGTTTGTTTTCTCTACCCGGTCAGTACAGGTTCAGAAATGTACTAATGTTTGCTGTCGATTTCATTCATGATAACAGAAAAACAGTTGAACATCCCGAACAAAAAAAATAGTCATCCAAACTGAATTAACAAATCGAACACCCTGTATATTTAAATCCTGTCCGATAAAGTTCAGTGATTTCATTTATATATCTAATAATATATTTGACGTTAAATTTTACATCTTTTCCCATATATGTTCCCATCCTCTCCCCATAATTCTTTTCACATATATGGTCATGTCAAATTGACAGGTGCTATGACCGATTGAGTATTAGTGATTATAGACATCAGTGGCTGTATAAATCTGAGAAAAAATCAAAATAAAATAAAAATGCTAAAGCCATCTAGATTTTTGAAATAAAAGAATTACTCTATCTGGCAGGAGCAGACTATATAGGGTGTCAAATTTGACAATTCCCATAAGATGGCCATAACTTTTGTTTGAAACAGGAAAAATGATACCAGAGTGAATATCTGGAAGAAAAAAATGTACTGTTGAGGAAAAAGTTGAGGGCGGTTTGAAATATACATGAAAACCCTGCATACATTTCGCGAAGAAGGGATAGTGGGAGAAGATTTTTCAACGGTCCACATCTTGATAATATTCCTACTGAAATGAATTGATATTTATGAATCTCATCAACTCACATCTGTTCCATGTTGGATTCTTCTATCTATGGAAGGTTTTTCTGGGACGTCCAGTTTCGAAGGAGTATGATCTGCAACCAAAGCGGTGTCTGCCCGAACCAAAGTTGGCTTCAAATTCAATTTACGCAAATCCCTAACGGCGCTCTGGAGATACTGAGCGCTCTCTTGACTTCGAGCGCTCATCATCACCAGAAAAAGCAGGATCAACCGACGCATTCTGAAAAAAAAATGATTTCATCTACATGTGTGCATCATTTGACTGATTTTCAGAATCGAATATTATCTAATATGCTACTCAACGAGCTTCCTTCGAAAATAAGAGGAAATCTGATATATTCGCATTTTCAATAAGGCTGCTCTGAAAGAGTCAAAAACGACTACTAGGCATTTTTTTTTTCGAAAAAATGAACAGCCTATTTGATTCCGGCTTAGCTGAATTCTCACAAGAAGAAAACGTCGAGAAATAAATAATATACAATATTGATTGGCAAATGAGTGTGGAACCAGTAGTATATCACAGTTTTTTGGAGATATCGCAATGAAAATTGGTCATAGGAAAAGAAAAGGAAATATATCTTTCATTTTGAGGCCACTAAAAGGTATGGATGTTCAACGAAAAAATCCCCTTTGAAGCAAATAAAGCTCAAAGCTAAAATCTATTATGGTTATATGAAACAAGCGTAGATTTCCAGATTTCAAATTGTTAACAAATGTCACAGACCAATAAAATAAATGTTGATCGTATTGTGTGAAATAAATAGAGCATTCAGGGATGACATAATTATAAACTATCTAATCTATTATTACAGTACTTCGACAATAGCTCGAGTGGAAAAAACGTATGAGGTGGAGCATAAGTGAATCCGGTTAAGTTTTATAAATATAGATCGTTGATACAAAGAAAATTGCCGAAATTTCATAGCGCAAATTGGAAATCATTATTTTCGATTTATTGTCATTGTTGACTCATAGACTAGGTTCAATAAGAATAAATTTTTTCAACTGTTCAATCATGTTATGTAGGTAGGTATGAAATCTTATTCAGCGATTCAGAACTTTCTATTAATGTGATGCGAAAAAATAGGTTACATACCTATAGCATATCAAATCTAAATTTGTGGTAATTACACTTCACGATAATATGGATACATATATTGTACATATGATCATCTACGGAATGCAAATTGAAGACATGCATATGACTTTAACCGACAAATGTAGCTAGAAAAAGCAGCAGGTATGTCGTGTATTCTCTTAAGAAATGATGGAATAAAATGACATCAGGTACCTACCCAGTTATAGTTGATTCTATAATGATATTGATCATACATACAAGTTTGAATAAAAGCGACGAAGAACTATAGATTGATCTCAACGGAAACATGACCCGAGAAAACTTACAACAAATATAGTAGATATAGGAACAATCATATATACCGAGTCACACAGACTCATGGTACATGCCCTTTTCCCCTTTGATTCAATAGCTACAATTCTGAAATTTGGAACATCAAATATGCTCACTAGGAGGCACTTCCGGCTTTTCCGGAAATGACATCAACTTTTAATTTCTTAATGGGTTACCGCCCTGTATATTGATACCTATTTTATCTGTCCGAACACACATATGTTACTTCTAAAAAAAAGTATTGTGGTTAGAAATAGGTGCCTAAAGAGTTTACCAAAACGTTTTTGTTTCATCGTTTCATTTTCGCAAGTTTATTCATTCTAGGTCTCAAAAATGTAATGGCAAACAGGGTGTTCCATTTGAAAATCGGAAGTTGATGTCATTTCCCGAAAAACTGGTAGATGAAAAAATTTCTAAGCAGGTCAAAAAGTCAAGAGCTCACTCTAGTGAGCCATTTGATATTCCAAATTTCAGAAATGTAGCTGTAAAAAAGCAGTAGAAAAGAGCGTGTACCATGAGTCTGTGTCACCTAGTATAGGAAAATATATAGGATATTCAAATTTGCGCGATATGAATATTGCAAGATTTATTAGATTATTCTTGTGGTGGTTTTCATTTTTTCTGATGATCCTGACAATTACAGGAGTGTGTGAAATATTTTTTTGCAGATATATGAGTATGCAGGCAAAAATGTTGAGAAGACATCTACTACCTTAGTGTACTTATCCATCCAGATTTTATTCAAAAAGAGTCAATTTATTCTCAGATAATGTACCAAATGATAATATATACACAAATATCTGATATCGCTCAACATTATCAAATTAGTAATGGTTCATCGGAAGAATCAGGTATTCTGATAGTTTTCCAAACTAGTACCTATACTATCCGTTGAGAGTTGAGAAATGCTTGGATAGCCTCTAATTTTCAACGATATCTAAACTGAATAATATACTTGCTGAGTGGATTTGTGGAGGTGTATAGTAAGATCATTTTTTCAAATGTAACACAAGGTGTTTGGTACATAGATTCTACAGAGTTTCTGAACATAAGTGTTGAATTTCCAATAGTTGTCGAATAACGTCATTTTAAGGATTCTTCCAGAACTATTCAAGAATATACATACGCGAATGGTAACCATAGTCTTTCATTTCGAAAAACTTTTCAATTTCAATAATAATTTCATTGAAAATTCATTGAGTATTATCGAAAACTATATATGTATATCGGTACCTAAACAAACGGACGAGGAAATAAATTGTTTTCACTGTTTTCATAATTTCACTAAATACCTACTGGTAATTAACTTATTATACAAACAAACACTGGTAAGTCACACGAATATAATACATTTGTTAATTCACGAAGCACTTGCGAGTCTATATCCAAGGTGCACCGAAATAAAGCGCAGGTGAAGATTGAAGAAAGCCGTTGAAAGAACACGGCACGCGATAAAATCGCGAACTTGAACTAAAGACCTCAGCATTGGACTGTTTTTTTGTAGAACCACTTTTCAACTCACCGTTACGTATAAGCAAAATTACAGGCATTTATGTGTTTGGCAAAGCATGAATAAACATTTCATATATGAAAATATTATAGGTAACTCGTTCTGTCTTATTTTCGATTTCAAAATTTAATAAGGTATATATTCATCACATACATAGTGCTGTGTTGTGGAAGCATCTGTATGTAGTCAGGCTCTGACACTAAAATTCTTATATATACCTAATATATATAACTCCTCTATTCAATAAATAAATGAAATTTATTTCTACATACAAAACTTATTTTTGACAGTAATTGATGTACATAATTTGTTTCATGAGAAGTTGAAATAAATGCGAAAAAGACCCCTTAAACATGCTTGTGTGGGGCTGAACAAATTCCAATTTCCCATTTTCGATAATTTTAAACATATAAATACACAAACCCCCGGTTAGATATTCGCAGGTCTATTATACATGAGATATCCTAGTACAAACGATGTTTCACACTAATTTTGAACACATTGGTAATACCTACAAAACCCTTATATTTTGGTCAAATATCTCATTTTATTTACGGACTACTTTGATCAAGTCATTTGTTATCTGATTATATATATTATCTGATTATATATATATATATATATATATATATATATATATATGATAATATCGATGAATTTTGTAATAAAAGGTATGGAAATAGTACGTTTGTATCCAACAAGAGTGGATATGATGTCCATATTGCACGAAGACGGAGTATGATATGAACAATAATCCACGCAGTATATTTTTTCTTCGACTGAAATCATTTTCAGTGCTGAATTTTGGGGTTTGTGGATATTTCAGATTGACAATAATCGATTCAACATATTGAAACACATATCATACCTATTGACTTTTGAAACCTATAGGTTTCACCCATAGGTTCACTTTAATAACAGAGATGCTCAAAGTAGACCATTGCTTTTGCATGTGTTTAGTGAAAGAAGTCAAATTTATTTCGCGATAAATCATGAGTCAGACCTAAAAATAACATGGCTGAAATTGCTCATCCAATGACGTATCATTCCATTCAAGAATTCTGAGGGTTGGTGAGGGGGTGACTGATGAACATCTCAACTATTCGTCAAGAGTTGTCCCCTGTCGACAAAAAATTACGTGTCTAAGGAATTTACCATTACTGTCTGATTTCCTAAGATATATTCAGGGTAGTTACTCTTTAAGAAATCACACGTGTATTTATCGTATCGATGATCTAGTTGATTGGTGATTAATATCGACTGTTAATAACCTGATACAGCAACTTGGGATTTATTATTCAGATATGGCAGCTACAGCAGGAAATTCCAAGCATTTTGTTAACCGGGTTAAGGATGACAAACGTCAGTGATACAAATTCGTTTGCAAACCAGTTTTGACTTGGTCAAATGGGCAATTATGGACGGGATTATTGTACTCTAAAAAGTTCACGATATGCTCACCTGAAGATTAGTTATTTATGTTTCGTCGTTACACTGCAGGCATATATTTCACCAAGAATATTTGATACGACGAAGCCGATTTGTTAACTGAAGAAATTCGCAACTATTGAGATAGGTATGTCGCCAGCAGATTATTATATGTTCAAAGCATCTCTAGTAATACAACTCGTCTTCCGCAATTCAAGAGGTCTGTATGTCCCCTATTCATACAGATGCCGGTTTGTCGGGGATATAATAAAGAGCCTCAAAATCCCAATGCGAGTTTATAAATAATAAGTACCTCATAATTTTGGGGTGTCTTTTGTCGGATGATAGTTTTCTACTAAGGATAGCGATATACAAATTTCACATATTTTTTTTACAAATTACGCCGCGCTTTCCACATATTAAAGCGCCAACCCATTGAACATATGGACATCCGATGGATGTCCAGTGGATATATATTCAGGATATTCTGGATATTCACGGGACTTCCAAATAATATCAAAAGGATATCCTATATAGATGTCCATTGGATGACCTGAGGCCACCAACCTGGAAGTCCATGAGATATCCTTCATGGACGTCAGAAAAAAAAAACTGATATCAAAGGGAAAGTGCACTCTACCTCAAGTATTCTTGAATGCGGTTTCTGATGATGTTTCTCTGATGATTCACCTTATTTCGGATATATACTGAGGAAACGTGTGTATGTTGGATATGTATGTTGTATAGTTCAATGGTCCAAACAAGATATCTTGATCTTGAACTACTATCCTTTTGATTCAAATATTTCTGACTTCTACATTTATTTATCCCCTTTAGATGAATTATAGATATCAAAGAGTAGTCCAAGGATATTCCAACATGAACTGGACATGATTTGGATGTCCGCATAGGATATCATATATCTATATACATAATGAGAGCCCCCCTAATATGAGGCCCATTTCCGAGAATTTGCCTTAAATTGGAGATATCGAATGAAGGAGACATAACACCCATTAATCGTCACAAATAAGTTCGAGTTTTTTCGAGATGGTTGTTATCGATTGTTTTCTCTTATTTGAAACGCAGACGCATTATATCACACTAGAACTAGTATGAATAGCATTAATAGTAGAAAAAATAGTAGAAATCGAACTTTGTCAGATTGATTGTCATTTTATGTGTCCTTGACATCCTATATATTGAATTGAAACCCAAAATTTATACTGCGTATGGCTACTTAGCAGAATAATATTCAAACAAATATAAAATCCAAATTTCCAAAGAACCTTGATAATGAACAATTGTATATAATAATGCTGGAGGAGCTGCCATTCTCAAATATAGACATATATTCATAGCAGTATTGATGGCGATACGCAACATTGATGTCCATGCAACATCACATCTCGTTTATGTTATATATAGATATACATAGGTGAAATCATGCGTTCTAATATACATTGTACCAATGTCTATATTATATAATACATTCATTTGTTCAGATCGAGTGGAACTGTCATTTAGGAATTAAAAAAGTTATCAGTATACACACCATTCTGATTTTCATCAATTTTCAATGAAGGCAAATCCGGAAATAGATAGCCCGCAGTTGTTTTTGTGGGGTCTGACTGGCATCTGACTTGCTCTATCTCATTGTGTCAGACGGCTGTATATATATACTCTTTGACTTTTTTTTCCTCTCGAAAATCGTCTATTTCCTCCCACTGATGTATATCTCCAAACACGGTCGTTTTGACCGGCGAGTACGATTTATTTCAGGTATAATTACGGCAAATTCGCAAAAATCTTACACGATATGTCTATGTATGTAGTGATGTACATAGGTACAGATGAAATTGTGGAATCACATAGTAAGAACAACGACGAAAATCGGTGTGAGATGGTAAGAACAATGTCATAGAATAATTGCTTACACACAATGTTATTTAAATTTCTAAAACGACAACGTTTTCTATGTTGGCCGTACTGGTCATGTATTGTCGTTGTCAATGTCATCTATCTGCTATCTGTCATGTAGTTGACTTGTTTCAAAATTCGAAGCTTAACGTCTTTCTCAGTTTATGATAAGCACAGCTAAAAATCGAGAATAAAAATAAGATTTAGTAATAGTGGCAAAGTAAGTGATTCTTATCAGAGTATTATCATCAAATTTACATTGCATTCATCCATCATCATACGGTAGATTCTACTAATGCTGTTTCTTTGGCAACATTTTTTTGGCATTAAAAAGTTATGCCTATATATAGAAAATAAATAGATACATATTTGCTGCAATTGATATTATGTTGTGTTTCATTAATGCGCGTTCAACAAATGTTTTTCATATAACTGAAGTGAAATCAGAGTCTGCAGGTGTCTTTGAACTTTTTGAGTGTTTGATCACCTGATCATGTATTTCATTTTTTTTCTTGCTTCTAGATATGGAGTCTGAAGACTTTCTCAACCTCTCATGTGCGTCTGATTCTGCTGGTAAAGAAACAATCAAAGTAAGTTGGGATGTTTTTGGTGTCATATAAATTATATGCAACCCCCAAAGGTGCAAGGATTTAATTTCCGGTATGGAAACGACAGTTTACGTGGAAGTCACCTATTGAAAATCTAGGATCTCAATTGTATAAACAACTGTTTTTCTAGAGGCAATTGAGAGACACAGTTTCTAACCAAATTTAAATTCTATTATATAATAGTGTTATTGAATCAGTCATTCGTTATGGAATAATTACTGGGGCAGCAGTGCAATTTCAAGTGCAAGAGATCTTAACTTTAGAAAAAAGCCATCGTATTCATATGCTGCAGTCCATATAACTCACACTGTGAAAAACTTCATCAGCATGGGCATTCTGACAATACCCATGCTTATATATTGATAAGGTTTTAGTGTTTATCAAAAAGAACTTTCAGAAGAAATGATCTTCTACATGATTATCATTCAAGAGATAAAAGAGAGTTACACTAATCATTTAAAAGAGTTATCATTCAAAATACTCTGTATAATAATTAATAACAAACAAGATGAATTAATAAAATGTTATTCAATAAATCAGTTCAAAAATAATTAAAAAAATTCTCAATAGGCAAGGCATTCTACAGCATTCCATTTTGTGAACAATGTTATATATTTCCCTAGACATTTTCTATGTTGTTTTCATAGGTTTTTCTGTGACAAGCTGGACAAAAACGTGACCCGATCAACACTTTAATCTGTTGATAATTTATTCATCATGAATGAAGAACTTGAAGGAGAATTCCGATTCAAAACTAGACAAAGAGCACTCAGTCAAGAAAAAAATTCACAGAATATCAATGATGAATTGATTACTTCTACTTCTAAGAAAAAATCTAGCACTCAATGATCCTATATATAGGTCTAAAAACTTTGAATGAATTGCTTAATCCTGTGAAAAACAAAACATCATTACTATAAATACTGTCTGTAAGTTCTTCAAGGAGGTGGTACATTCATTTTTCAGCTTTTCATGGGATTTTCTCTCCTGTTTCCAAAAAATAGAGTAGAAGTTATTAAAAATTATTTCAATATATTTGTAGTAAGGACAGATTCGGGATCTGCCCCAAAATGTCACTGCGCTTGAAATTAAACCTTTAGATACATAAAAGAGAAATTCTCTATTGGTCAGTGACACCTTGTTTTTGAAAAAATTTGGAAATACAAATATATTTAATAAGAATAAAACCTCTACTTATCTTGGTGGACGTTTCGGGAACGAATCTGCTCCCGTTCTCAACACAATTGAAATATTTTTCTGTTCACAAAATTTTTCAATGTTTTCACTTTTCAGTGTCAAAACCGAAAACATTGAAAAATTTTGTGAACAGAAAAATATTTCAATTGTGTTGAGAACGGGAGCAGATTCGTTCCCGAAACGTCCACCAAGATAAGTAGAGGTTTTATTCTTATTAAATATATTTGTATTTCCAAATTTTTTCAAAAACAAGGTGTCACTGACCAATAGAGAATTTCTCTTTTAGGTATCTAAAGGTTTAATTTCAAGTGCAGTGACATTTTGGAGCAGATCCCAAATCTGTCCTTACTACAAATATATTGAAATAATTTTCAATAACTTCTACTCTATTTTTTAGAAACGAGGAGAGAAAATCCCATGAAAAGCTGAAAAATGAATCATTACTATAACTTATTATAGTTATGGTTATGATATAATGTTATATTATATTGTTGTTATATTGTGTGTAGAATTAGAAATATACCATAACATGAAGATTATAATCTTCTGTCACCAGAATGTTGCTCATTAGGAACAAAATGCTCTATAGATACATGCATTTTTGTAAATTGAACGAAAAGCATCATTAATGAGTTGAAAAAAAACAACATTTTAAACTTAAAATTATTATTTCCCAATTATTCAGCGCCATCAATAATTTTCTTTATGGGCATACAAATAATCAATGAAGATATAATCATGGAGATCATTTAAAGAATGAGAATGACAAATCTTTCAAAAACAGAATCTTGCGGAATTCCTTAAGCAGAAAATAATCAAAAGAGTTACTTCCTGAACAAAATTATTCTCCATGAAGCATCAAAACTCATTCCTCAAACTTACCCACCAGATTGTGTCACAAAATAGTACACATTAATGCCCATAATTACCCAAGAAAAATAATGTTTTCATGTCTTGATGCCAAAATGAAGAATATGCCTCTAAAAGACAATTTTCACCAGTCCTTTCAAAAGGAGATAGAAATCAATAAATAGGACTAGACGATCAATCAAGAAGACTAGTTGATCAACCCTCAACAATGCACTAGAAAGTCATCTTATCATCAATAAGTAGCTTCTGCATGGGATCAGCACCACCAGTCAATTGCATGAAACAAAAATATATATGAAATATTTGTTTTGAATACCTCGAAATATTTCAAGAATTCATTCCGCCTGATGACGACATCACTCTTGGAAACTCGGAAATTCGCTGATGGCATATCTGAAAATCAAGAATTGGAATCCTTACTATGTATTAGATTTTAATACGAATTCGAATTATATATTTTATCCACTCCTTTGACTCTTTCAACATTCAAAAATTCATCAATGTCTAATCTGTTGTCAACAGATAAAAAAAATCTGAAATTCCAAGAAAAAGAAATATACAACATGACTAAAAATATAAAAGAAGTCATTAGAATAGGGTGAAGTATGTAACGTCACACTCTTCTCTCCTCATTTTCAAAGACAGTAATTGTTTTAAACTCAATCACGAAACTTCACTATTCTTTCTAAATATGTTTTATAAATATCATTTGAATTCATTGATGAAGATTTTGAACTATCCTTGAGATTATTTTCCATGAATGGTGGTTTGAGCATTCTGTCTCAAAATATTCTATATATTCTATAGATATATTCTTCTGTAGCGATTCATAGATAATGAGTAGTTCTTGATCGTAAGTACTATTCTTCTGTTCTGGATTAGAAAGATTTCAATACTCCTTTCTTGTATTGGTGAATTGCTGCTCCTATGGAGGAATCTGAAGCACTAACCAGGATACATAATTTACTGGATGTCGAGGGATGCGCTAATATGGTTGCTTTTGCTAGTACTTTCTTGATTTTGATGAAAGTTTAGTCTTGTTCTATGCTCCATTTCATTGTGAGATCCCTTTTGAATTTCGTTCAGTGGTGCGTAGAATCGAGCATTGGGAATCGCAATTCGATCACAGTTGACCATTCCACATTTTTTGGTCTGGTTCCTCACAGTTCCTGTTCACTCACAAGAAAACCAATAAATTTAATGCATTCTCTACCGAACTCACTTTTGTCTGGAATAATCACTTCCATATGCTTGTAATCTTCAAAAAGTTGCCTCAAATTACGTTTGTGTTCGGTTTCGTTTTCGAACACTACAAGATAATCGTCTATTTGTGGGGAAAACAACATTCAAAGTCATTTATTATCTGATGAACGGATCTCCAGCAAGATTGAGTTGAATTTCTCAGTCCGAGGGGCATAGTCAAGTATTCAGAAAGCCAAAATGGTGTAATACCCTAAAGAATATCTTTTCGGTTTCCTGATTTGCCACTGCAAAATGGTGAAAAGCTTCCACAAGGTGAATTTGAAAAAAAAATCTTGTTGTCTAGGTTAGATCACAGAAATCTCAATATCAGACAGAAAGCCTAACAAAAAATCGATTTCCTGAAACACCCTGTAGGTATAGGTATTTCCATTATTTTTGTTTTGGGCATACGTTTTTGTTCTAAAAATAAATTTCAATGGGTGGCATCACCAGCATATAATATGTTCTATTCTTGAATTTATCTTTAACAGGAAGTCTCCTTTTGATGTTGTGAATGACTAATGAAAAACAAAATACCAAGCCGAGTATTTCGAAGCATGGTATTGCTAGAAAATATTTATTGAATTTAATTATTGAGTGTCTTTCCAGGGGATTACAAAATAATGTCTTCAATGCGAAAAGAAGTGTTGAGCCGTGAGAAGGCAGTGACGCATATTTTTCTTTAGATTTCCTTGAATATTTTGAAGTCCTTGTATTATTTGCTATAAATTGTGAAGGGCGGATTATTGCCATAAATTGTGGATAGAAAAATGTTGTATGATTCCAGTCGGGTGATAATTCATTTTTCTAATTGAAACGGAAGAATTGATAGAACTCTTTTCGGGTATACCACTGACTATATTTAGATATTATTTCTGTGAATAACAATATGAATTATCTGACTTTCCTGGCCTAATTTTCAAAAAAAAATTTGCTTGATGGGACAAAATTCATTTTGGTACCTCTCTATACCATCCATTTTCGAAGGTTTGGGCATTTTTCATCAACTCCGAGACTTTTCACTGCCAAATTCAAAATTTGACACACTGTGTACACACTGATGGGACGAATAATATTTTGATGCCCCTATCTCCCTTTTACGGGCCAACTTCATAGTAGTTTTTATTTACGTAAATACTCACTCCCTAGATTTTGATTCAATTACACCTTGTATAATGGGGTGACAATTGTAAATCTTTCGAAAATTCAGCAACTCCAGCAATGAATCAAGCTCTTGATCATCAAGGTGTGTGAGTGGCATTGAAGGATATTTTTGCGAATGTGACTTGAATAATCATGTTTATTAATATAGATACGATATTTTCAAAATTTGACTAGATACCAATTTTGTCGTGATAACTGTAAATCTGATTGACTCTCTTGGTTTTAAATTAAGCTATTCAGTTTTTATGTGTATAAATAGATGAGCGTAGCTCCAAAATCCTGTTCAATAAGTTCACTTTGTGTATCTCACCATTCACATTACTACAGTTGAAAGGGTCGAGTGATTTCCTTTTCTATAAATATCTGATTTTGATGACAAGTGAAAAAACATGTGAATCGAAATTATATTGACAGCCTCCAGCGTTGGATATAATTAGTTTGTTTTGCTATATGTTAGCCAAGAAATTGAGTGCGTGAAATTCAGTTTTCTGTGGTGCACATATGATGAACTTTGTGACAAATATTATCAAAAAATATATTCAGGTATGTTATATTTCCGAAAATATTTTCTGGTGTGTCTGATTCATTCACTCTGTTGTGGCATTGTGTATTCTTAAGGTTGATATTAAATATCGGAAGTTGATGAATACCTTAATCTCTTTGTTCTTTTCAAACTTTATTCCGTTAATTCAAAGGACATTCAGAGAATTTCGATTGTCGCCTTGAAATTCGAGTCATAGCTACATTTTTTAGCTATTTGAATTTTGTTAGCGTATTTGAAGTATTGGTAATATATTCCAAATACAGATTATATAATTCGATATTTAATGAATTTACATTGACGACAGGAACAGGTCATCTTCACAAAATTCAAATATTTGGATAATCTGAGATTATTGAGATTATTATCATGAGTACAGGGTTATATTTTCTCATGTCCACTTGAAGAACTAATCCTTTTTCTGCATTCGTTCATTATTCTGCTTGGTTTGCTTGCAAATAACGTATATAATATTATTTGAATTTTATGAAGATGACTTCATGTTTCTGGTTTCTCATCCTCTATTACTCCAGTATACTTTTCTTCCAGAGGATAAATATAGAAAAGTTGGGGTTTTACCAATATAGTATAGAAAAATATTTTTCTGTGTTAGATCAACTTTGAGCTATGTTGGACACTTCTATGAGTTTCCTCTATGGTGTGTCATTGTTTTCATGAAAAACCTCAGTTCTTGGGTGTGGTGATCATACATGAAGTTAAATTAATATCCTAAAAGATCTGAAAATAAAACATTCCCCTTGAAATAGCATTTCCAGTTGAAGTAGGACTCACATCAACATGATTATTCATAATGTATTAGCAAAGATTACAAAGTACTATTTCTGTGATATTTGGTATCTGTTCACTATTCATAGGTCAACATATTTTTTTTCCCTTCGAACATAAGAGTAATTCCCAATTGATACATTTGTGTATTCATAGGGATGCTCTCAAAAATAATAGTCAAGATTATGAAAATATTTATGTTATGTTAAATAGTTATGTTTACCCATTTAAACTAAGGCTTATTTCCTTAGAAAAATTGAATACTGGGAAAGAAAAATAGTTCTATCTGTAGGTTAATCGAGGAGGTAGTATATATATATATATATATATATAACCTGGTATCGTTGAACTCTTAGTGAATCGTAATGTAAATCACTTTAAGAGAATGGAATGGATACAGAGGTTTCAATTGAAAAAACTGTCGACTTCGCTTTTTAGTAAAATACTACTATCCTATTTATTTTTGATATGATGAAAAAAATGCGTCTTCTAAAAATAAAACAGACGTATCCGAGATTTTTTCGCAAACACTCTGTACAAGCAAAATTTCGAATTTATTCCATATACGTGCTCACTGTCATTGACTAAACAATGTATAGTATATAGTAAATGTATACAATGTCACTGTATTCGATTTCCATTCAGTATTCTAAAAAACAGTTGGGATGCAGTCTACCATTTGTTTTTTTTTCAGAATGAAGGAGTTGAAACTCCTTCGGTCACATCAACAACGGTTGCTAAGGAAAATGTTCCAGAATTCAACGGTAAGGGTAATGAATATTTTCATTATTTAACATAATCATCATTGTCGTTGTTGAAAGATAATATGATAACTTTTTTCTCATTATCTCGCTACCGATAGCAGGAGTCCAGGTAAATAATCATCAATGAAAAAGTATCTAATCAAAGAAAATATCCGGTGTGACAAAGTTTCATGACCTATCCCTGTAACAAGAATGGTATTGTCAGCTTTTTGATAGTATTGATAATCGCGTGACGTCATCCAACTCATCGATGAGGTTGTCTCTGTTTGGGCATCGGCTTTCCTTCCTACACCCAGTCAATGACTCACAGTGTTGCCAGCATTCCTTCGTTCCTTTGAATCTTCTTCATTGATTCGTGTTTCCGTCCCTCCATTCATGAGATGTGAGCTGAACGACCATGTTTGAGATGTCATCATGAAGTTACCGTCTTGAAAGATGAAAAATTTGCTTCCTCATATCTTGCACTTTCCGATTCGTTCACGATATCCATCTCAATCTTTTGATAATATAAAAATAACTGTTGGCTTTGTAAACATTAGGAAGTTGAAAATGGATTTCGAAACCGTGATTTCCTTGTATCAAAATTGTTGGACTGATCGAATTAATGTGCTCAATAATTGAGGAGCGGGCTACTTGAATTTCAACTGCTGGAAGCCACATGCAGCAGTTTGAGTAATCCATTGGTTTACCACGGCAGTCGAACAAGTAGGTAAAGGTATGTCCTCCTTTTAACGAGGTCTATAATATTATGAACTTCGAAGGCGCAGATGCAGCTTTCACCATTTTCATTTATATCGGAATAAGTATAGTTTCATAACTCTTCGTTTTTCGTAACATTTCCATATAGGTATGAAAACTTTTTGATTTACTTCAGGATAGAAGATAGATAGTAGTCAGAATAGAAAACTCATATAACATGAATGTGGGTTATAATCAGGATTGAACGGAATGTTGGCAACGCCGGTCACGGTCAACTGGTGATTCAGAATACCCAAATATGACTCTTCTGTACCTCTATATAATAAAATAATCTCTATTAACTACAAAGGTTGTGAGCTAGAAAAGGTTTGTGAATTTATTTATATTTTGAAAAACTCTTCAGATTATCCAATGTGTTGAACGATATTGTACATATCTGGGGTGAAGAACAGATTTCATAGGAAATGAGGTTAGTCCATCGATGAAAACGATGACACATTTCATATTGACGTTTTGGTTTTCAATTGACATATTGTGCAATATTATTTTGTCATTTGATGCACTTCCAATAGTGCATACATAATGTTGATTATAATATACCCAATGTAAATGTGATAATCAATTTATATACCGTCTCACTGATGGCCATTTTTTTTTTTTTTTAGGACAATTTGAAGTAAACAATCAGTCGAAGGCAGTCAAACCAAGAGTATCTTTCTTGAGAGAATTTGATCCACTATATTCAAGGTGATTTTCTTTATCGCTATTTCTGCATCTCGTTTATAACAATTGTTTTCAGTCCTATTAGAGAAAGGCCGCTTATAGATAATATAATAGATGATGAGGATTCTAGAGAAGTGAGTATATTGAAGATATTTCCGTATCCATTGAACATTGAGAATGTTTCTAGGTCACATCGAAAAATATAGATGCAAAATTAGTTCCAGCACCAAATTATTGTACCCAAAATTTACTGAACATTTCAGAGTATGTCCCAGATACCATCCATCCTTTGGATATATCAGAAACAGAAGTGAGTTGAATCTGTAGGAAACATCTTCCACTACATCATCTTTATCACTCTGTAATTATAATTGCGTACATGCGTTACATTCAGGCTGTGTTAGGTGTGCTCAAATATTTCAGGAGCGTCAGTCAATTCGAAGGAAAAAAATTCACATAAACAAGTGTCCGCAAGTGCTCCTTTCTCGAGAGTTATTTTTTAATCTATTACAGTTGATCTAATAGTTTGAAGGGCACCCTGTGGATTTTTCGTTTCAATTGGTTCAAGTAAAACCTGTTGAATTTGTTCGTATCTCGACTCAATAAACAATAAATTCCAGATAATTATCGCTCCTCTCTGAACCTTTTGAAACAAAAGCTAAAATGCTACACAATCCAAATTGCTGAATTATTCTTCATATTGATCAAAACACAAAAGCTCAAGTACAGTTTTTTCCTGAAATGTTTACTTATCGATTTCAGAAGGTACCAATTCTACTTAGAAAAATTTTCATTTATTTACATGATGTCCATCACATAGAGAAAATCATACTTTCTGGTTGTGACTCACATAAAGATTGATTTTGTAAATATTTTGAATATTTGTAGCATTCTATAGAATATTTCTCAACGGGTAACTTTAATGAAAAATAATCATGTACATGAAGCATTTGCTTGTACAAAATTTTTCAAACGAAAATTGGGTGAGGATTGCCCTGGAATAATATTTCAACAAACTCAAGTTACAGCCTGTGTCAACCTTGAACTGCTTTGTTCTTTTTTTGTAATAATGCATGATGAGCTTTATATAGATTGGCTAACATCAGTGATTTGTTATTGGAGTTTTTATTTTTTTCAGACTTTTGATACCCCATTAACTTCACCACAAAAAGGTACAGGTGATTCAACTCAAGTGAGTAACTCGACTTGCTCCAGTAATAATACCTGTTGCATAGATTATCAGTTTCCAGGAAAATTCTTTTGAGGACCATGTGAATTCATATCAGCAAAGTTATGACCAAACATACGAACACAATAATTCGATTTTGGTTTCATCCAATGAGGTCACAGTGAAGTTACATCCACCATCGCATAATAGTTCTCTTGATGCAGGGTCAGATCCAAACAGTAAATCAGAATCATCCACAGAATCTACTGAAGAAATCGTACCTCTGAATGCCGAGTCCTGCATTGCTGATAATCCAATACCTGTAGTAAGTCTTCAGCAATGAATCCATTCCTTATTGCAACTCACTTCACAAGTATTTGAGGCCTAATTCAGGCTAGACTAATTATAATATTTTCTATAAAACACTCACGAAGATTATTTTCTTATATATAAGTTTCATAAGATGCTATCGCGAGTTTTTGGAATATTTCATTTTTATTGTTACAGAAAACACCTCTAGAAGAACTTGCCAAACAATCCTTGAACACTGGAAGTCACGAATTCTTCGAGGCACAATCAACATTGACAACTGCGGTAGACATTGAACGTCTGCCGGAAGGAAACTTGTGCATAACTGACCAATGCACAGAATTATCTGACAGGTGTGACATTGAAATCAAAATCAAGTTCAATAGTGAACCCAACACCAGTGGACTTCAAGGCTCTGGGTTTGCTGAGAAATCTATTCGATCTTCTGATTTGTCCTCCAATGAAGCGCAGTCAGAGATTTGCAATATTTCAATAAATCCATCTCCCTCAAGTGGTATTGAAAGTCTCCCAGAAGAAAACTTGTGCATAACTGAGCAATGCACAAAGTTGCCTACCAGTGAAATCAAGTTCAGTAGTGTTACTGACGTTGAACCCAACAACAGTAGACTTGAATGCTCTGAGTTTGCTGAAAAATCTATTTCAGCTCCTGCTTTGTCCTCAGATGAAGTGCAGTCAGAGATTCACAATATTTCAATAAATCAATCTCTGTCAAGTGGCACTGAAAGTCTCCCACAAGAAAACTTGTGCATAACTGAGCAATGCACGAAGTTACCTACCAGGTGTAACAGTGAAATCAAGTTGAATAGTGTTACTGACGTTGAACCTAATAACAGTCGACTTGAATGCTCATGCTCTGAATTTGCTGAGAAATCTCTTTCAGCTTCTGCTTTGTCATCCAGTGAAGTGCAGTCAGAGGTTTGTAATATTTCGATAAATCCATCTCCGTCGAGTGGTATTCAAAGTCTCCCAGAAGAAAACTTGTGTGTAACTGAGCAGTCCACAAGGTTACTGTCTGGGTGCGATAGTGAAATTGAGTTTAGTAGTGTTACTGACGTCGAACACAACAACAGTAGACTCGAAAGCTCTGATTCTTCACAGAAATCTATTTCGATCTCTGCAGTGCAGTGCAGTGGAGAAGAAAATTCATTCTTCCAAAATGAAACTTTGTCAACTGACACAAAATGTCCGCCAATAATAGAAGAAACTTCTCTCAGAAGTGATAAAGTCAAATTATCTTCTGAGTGCAATACTAAGTTGATAGAGATATCTAGCTCAACCTCTGACTCCGTCTTACACCCAGATGTAGAGATACACAGTGATTCCACAATACTACTCGAAAAGAGTCCCGTTGGTGTCTTGCCAATTGAAGGACCCGTGGAGAACTCAATAAATTCACTTGTTTGTCAGTCCAAACTACTTGAACCAGTAAGTATCAACAGTATGTCTAATCTGAATTTGTTGAATTTTGTTTCATGTTGATTTGAATTTAGTCAAAAAATATACATTAAGATAAGAAGGGCCAGTATGGGGATATTGGAATCCCATTTTTTATAGATTTCGTTGAATGGGCAAAAAGTTGCACAATTGAAAGATTGCCAAAAAATGTGTGATATCTATTTCAAATTATTTAATGATTTTGAAATTTGAACTGATTTTCCAGATTTCAATTAATTTTCACTCCATTTATTTGTATTGTAAAATGAATTCAAATGTCGATAATGCTGACAATAGTTTTTTATGAACATTCCCAACTGATGACTTTTGTTTCAATCATTTTCAGAAAATGACTGACTTCAGTGAGGATGTAGCCAAACAGCAACAAGAAATTTCAGAACTGCGTCTCCAGTTGAATGCCTTGCAGCAAGCTAGGGCTACTTTGGAATTGGAAGTTCGTCAGAAAGAAGAGATCATTATAAAGAGCCAAGCTGAAGCTTTGAAAACAGAGCAGAAATATAAACAAGAAATCAAGATTTTGAAAGAAAAGGTGAAAGAAAACAGTACGTTGATCGAAAAAGACGAGGTGAAACATTTGCAAGAGCAGCTCAAAGAAGCTCAATTGAAGGAAGCAAAGTCGACCGCCGATTTGCAATCCAGGATGAAACTAGAGGAACAGCACGCGTAAGTGATATCCTGTTCATTAAACATCAAATGATTAATACTATATATAGTGATCTCTAGTGCAGGTGATTTCATTCTCTTATGAAATAAAGTTTATTACTACCAATGCACAAAAAATTGCCAAATATACAGGGTGGTTCACCTAAGACTGCAAAGATTTACTAAGTAGGTTCTCCCACCAAGTGAACTGTGAACCAAATGGAATTAAAACATATAAAAGTTAATCAAAAATTCATAATGATCTCATCTCATAATATTCATTAGGAACGATGGCATACATTGACCTTCGGACTTCAGCAAATGACGATACGTGAAGTAGGTACACGCATAAGTGTGTACGGCCGATTCACATCCAAACGTTGTTACTTCTCTGAGTTACGAAATCGTGGGTTTGCGCACATCAAACGTTTCATGTAACTACAGAAATGGAAATCCATATCCATTCTAAATTGTCTTGGTCGGGAAACTTTTCTAGCGTATTCACTGAAGAAAACATTCCTTAATTTTGATACACGCGTTGTAGAACCAGCATAGACACAACTGTAGGTAGGTAGGTATTTGGTAGCGAACTTTTCTTATTTTTTCGTTCTAAAAACGTGTACACATTCGAAAATAAGATCAATAAACGAGGACAACTATAGGATATCTAAGGATGTAATTGACTTGAATAGATTTCCAGGGTACCCACTATAACGCAGGTGATATATTCCAGACAAACTAGCTCTATTGTAAGATAAAAATCATTGTACGGCATTTTCTATTGAATTTTGAATGCCTGGAAATTCGGCTATTTGAAAAATTCGTTCAGAAAAGTTTAGGAAAATACTCTGTTCCAACCAAACGTCGACTATTATGACTCGGGACATGGAACATATGTCATGGTATCCAGAAGTGAAATCTGATGAAACCGATCCATATACAGGGTGTCAAATAGTGCCACGGTCTTCGATAATTACTCATTGTTGAGATGAGATATCGAAATTCGGTTTTCTCTATTCAAAACATACCCCACTCAGAGATATTCTGAAATTATTTTTGTTCATACAGGGTGTTCACGATCATAGTGCCACACCAAACCTACATTCTTTCAAATAAGGTGAGGTGAGGTGTTGAAGAAATATCCACAGAATTGAACTTGGATACATGTTTTGAAGGAATCTATTAAATTTTATTTCCATGTTGGCATTTGATTCACTAATTAACCATCTCTTTCTAATTCAATCATGGCATACTTGGACCAAAGATGATTTAATGTCCTATGACTCGATATCGATTCGAATTTAAATTTGCCGATATTTCTGCAACTCTATAGAATACATGAAAAGTATGTATTTTGATATCATAAAAGAAAGCTCTTACGATCGTTAATATACGGGGTGTTTCATTCAGATGAAATAAATTTATTCACATACCACTGTATATGAAATGAAATGAATGAATCGAGCGAAAAAACATTTTTTGGAAGAGAACACCTGATTCAAATTGTTTTTCCCGAATGTTGATTAGCTTGTTTGTGTTCGAGGTGTCAGCTGTCAAGTCGTGGAATCAGTACATTTCTCAGTTTTTTTATGTCATTGTTTTGTTCATCATGGTCATGAATTCTTTATTCAATTTCAGGAAAGTGATGGAAGAGTATGATAGAAGGCTGCAGCACCGTGTAGATGAATTTGAAAAACTAAGAGAAAAATTCGAGATCAATAAGACGCATCTCGCCAATCTCGAACTAGCTTTCTCTGATGTGCATTCGTGAGTTAATAACGGTGTCCTTTATGTCTTGAGTTATCAATTATATTTTTTACAGAAAATATGAGAAATCTAAGGAGAGTCTGCAAGCATCACTCCTCAATGAGGAAGCATTGATAGTCAAGTTGGACAAGGCACAGGCGACGAATAATCAACATGAAGAAAGATATGAGTCTTTGAGGCAGCATGCCCGAAACCAAATAGACAAGTTAGTATTATAAAGAAGTTTTATAGCTGCTTTCAAAATCACATTTACTATTGAAAAAATGTTGAAATTGAATGAAGAGCTTATTTTGCGATTATATTTTCGAATTCAATAGCCTATAGCGGCTACAGGTATACAATGATGACATAATATGTTCTATTAAATTGTGTTGAACTTGTGATAACTGCTACCGCAATATTGAAAAAATTTCCAATTCTTGAATCTTCAACACTTTCACGAGAAACTCAATTTGTTTTCACTAATTATTGATTACTTTCAATTGGAATATTTTTTTCCTTTTATGATAAGACAACACTAATTTCTTCCTGCATTTATTCGTAGGTCAAACAAAGAACTTCTGGCCCAAAGAGAGCGTTATGAGAGCGAAGTATTGAAATTGAAAGCAATTATCAAACGACTGGAAATCAAGTGCAGCTCTCTAGAAATATCAATTCAGCAAAAGGTCGAGGAGTGCGAGCAGTTGGCGGCTCTCTGCGATGAGGTGACAGGAAAAAAGATCTAATTCATCCATCACTTCGTTTTTGAACATTTCTGTATGATATTTTGTCTTTTCGAACTAAGTGGTTTTTATATGTTGAGTTTTGTTAATTTCTTGTTGTGTGTTGCTGAATTGAATGCGTCTCATTTTTTTTTAAATGTATCAGAAAACCGCTTATTACATGGATTGAGAACTCTGAATAGTATATTTGTGCCGGTTGGGCTTCATTTGAGGTTGATTTTGAAAACAGATAGTTCATAGTGTTTGAAGTGAATGAACTTTCCCAAAAAATGTAAGTGAGACTTGTTTGAGAGTTCAATAAATTCGAAGAAATTATGAAATTCTCCGTTGTCATGAATCCCAATGTGGACATTTCCATTTTTATATGTTGATACTGTGATTAGATGTTCCAAAAAAACGAATGTTTGGATACTCTTATAGGGTTTACTCGTGATGTACAGAATGTCCACAAGTGTTCTGCGTTCGCAGAGCTCACTTGAAGCAAAATTAAGATATTTTCCTACTAATTGGGTATAAACACTGATTATTTGTAATACGTATGTATAGAAAGAACATCCTGAGACCCCATCCAGTTGTATTATTTTTGTAAATTATTTATTTCTAGATCCCAACAAATAATAGTACATACTTATATATTTATTTATATATTTTTTAATTGATAGATATTAATACAGTGGTTTTAGTTTTAATACAAATATGAGAAATGTGATGAGTTAACTCAGAAGTCTATGTCTAAAACTAACTTGGTAAATTTTTTTGTCTATGAAATATGATCGATATGCTTGATGATAACTACTTTTAAATATGTAAATTTGCAGGATATCTCAATACTGGTGATAATAAAAATTAAACCATTCTGATTATTTTTATTAGGCGACTATAACGAGTGTCCCGCAATATCCTTACAAAGAATATATCCTTGAAGCGAACTTATATATTCACTCTTCGAGAGTGTATAAAACGTAGGTTGAGATATACATTCCGATTTTAACTGCTGCTATTTCAAATTGGTATGATTCCTTGAATAAGGTATACACGTCTCTCTTGAAAGCAGTTTGAATTCAAACTTTTAACTTTCGAATGCGGTTTGTCAAGAAATAACACCTATAGTTCGAAGGGCCGCCAAAAACTCAGAATAATAGCTTGCCAACTTATTTGATATTTAAATTCTTTTTTTTTTTAATTCAGACTACAGCAGTTCACGAAGAAATCGTATGTGTAATTTTCTTCGTGAAAAGTCGGAAAACTGATTATCGTTATAGAACCTCATTTGTTGACCTGTTAGCTGATGTCCATGATACTATAACGAGGAAAGATATGATCACTCGAGGTTCTAGTTTTGAACCGCTTTGCGCATGACGTCACTACGTGACAAATACGATTGGCGGCAATCGGAATAACACGGGTTTTCATATATTTGATCAGACGAATTATCGAATAACAATGTTTTTGGAGTTTTAATGTTAGTGGAATCATAATTCCTATCATCGAAATATATAAAATGATAAAAATGAATCCAAAAAAAATGAGTTATTCCCCTGGATATCTTCTGAAATTCAAATAATTCATTCATAGGTATTGTAGGAGTAACATTCATGACGTTCTTTGTATGTGAATAATTGTTTTATTCGTGAGCATTTATTCAGAAATGAATAATAATAATGAAATATCCACTAATTGATAAATACATATTACGCAAGTGACTTTCATGAATCATTTCAAGTGAAGATAATACCATGAGGTGTATTATTACAATAGTGGTGATTATATTGGCCACAATTATGAACATTTGGGGCATGAGTCTAATGAAACACAAGTAGATAAAGTTGTATTTAATATAAATATTTTTATTGGGAATTAAAACACTGAAACACTGTTGTTACACCATCATAATCAGTGCAATTATTTTCAAGTATTTAGATAATTCACACAATAATCATCAAACCATGAAGGTGAATACATTTGTACGAATAGACATAACGCATCTAATGAGGAATAATGGGTGTAAAATTTTTCAACAAACTACACTTCAGATAGGTACCATAAAAGAAATTGAATCTTATTGGATAAATCGCATTGAATAAATTTGAAAAAATACTGTGTGTAGGTTAATCGAGGTGTGATATGTTCATTTTTCTAGATTTTTCTTTCGTTTCTGGAAATGAAAATAGGAAATATGATGAAAATTTCAATATACCTATTTGTAGTTAGGACAGATCAGTGATCTGCTCCAAGATGTCAAAGCATTCAAAATAAAACAATTACGATACGATAAGAGAATTTCTTCGCTCATAGTCATTGAAATGAGAGAGAAAATCCCAAAAAAGATAATGAATTCAACATTCCATTGATGGTATTGGAATGTTTGAGGAAGGTAGGGCATCATCTTTCAATTTCCATTTCTGAATAGGTAATTCTAACAGTTTTTCTTGCAATCTATAGTCGGCGTCTGAGAAATGCTTGGAACATATTCTAGCTGCTTTTACATTGAACTTGTTCTTCTGAAAGCAATTCTTCACCCACAAACTGCAAGTTTCCTTCGATGAAGGAAAAGTGAAGTAACGACATGTCGATGCAGTTTTACATCTTTTATTATTGTTACTGGAACAACCCACCACAGCACAATGAACCATAGTTCCTTAGTATGGTATATAATTGAAGTAAGTAAAATTATTCGAACCGACACTACTGAAAAACACAATTTAAAACGATAAACGCACTGAAATGTTCGCTTAACCTCAAAGCGCCAACAGAAATTTGTCACGGAGTGACGTATACTGTGCAAGAGAGACAGAAATAAAACATGCGCGTGGGTTTACCTTCTCAGTTATAGTATCATGGCTGATGTCAATGGTATGGTCCTGTTTTCTCATATAAGTTCACCCCTCTCAAATAACCCTCAGTATTTTGTCACTATATATACAAAGTTTATTCCATAGTTTTGATGTAGTCAGTAGGTTTCTATGGTCATTAGTCTGAAGATAGTAACTTATCGCTGATGTATGCAAGCTGGATACATCAGAGATTGATCTACCAAAGATGATCATTGAGAGAGTTCAATATTGTCAGTATATGAATAAAATAAAATAGGGGCACTAGTAGAATGTCATCCTTTCCGAAGTGTGGGCCTTCTTATATCTTTTCATGCCTAGATTTCTCACGCTGGCTAAAAGCTTGTTCATACCATAATCATTATAACTCTATTGGCAAAGTTGGTGGAGTAGGAGAATGTCAAGTCAAAAGTTTACTATATGATGTACTATAACTATATATATATCTTACACTTCGGGCACAGATCCATAGGGTAATCTGTGCTTCGGGTTATGTCTTTATTTCATTATACCACCGTAGAGAAGTAAGCGGTGATTATACCTCATGCATATTTGTAGCCTGTGGCTTAGATCTTGTATAGTAATGCTATAGGATTAGTTATTCTTCATCTAAGATTCAACCTTCGATCCTGTCCCACACGGTCCCACCACCCGCAACCGCTACATCCCATGATTTGCTGTTTCGTGTTTGTGTCACGTGTCCTATGTTAGTCAATTCCAGTGTGCTGTCCTGTGAGGTTGTCAGGTTGAGTGCTGTGCTGATGTGCGTGCTGCGCGTTCACCTTTCAACATTTAACAACAAGATGGCTGTGTAGTTCTTTGTGAGGATTTTTACTTCCTTGGTGTATATCATTGAGTTATTGAATTAAATGTGTTATTTTGGAGGTTTAGTGAAGTTAACTCATCAAAAGTCATCATTTCCAAGTGATATATCTCAAAGCAAAGCTGAAACATCGGACAATACATCGAAAATCTACACTAATGTTTGTAGTACTTCCAATAAAAAGTACATAATAAATGAACTTTTACTTCAAGAATGGCACGCTGGGGTACTGTGATCTATACTCTAGTATGTTACTCTTTGGTGAACACACAAATGAACATACAAGGGGGTGAGTACATTTTTGATATATAGATTTATTTAAGGAATGTAGATATTTTGTGTCGAAAATAAGTACTGTTACTCCTTCGTCTTAAGTCATAGTAGTAGTAGTAGGTAAAACTTTGAATAGTATCACGTGCTAATGCCTTTTAAAAGCTTGTAGACATGGTTTCTAACTGTTGCTCCAAAATACCACTTGTTGCTGTTAAGTCATTAGAAAACGATAAAAAATGATTCGAATGTTGAAATTTTGAATAACAAGTATTGTTTTTGTAGAAAACAGGTGAATCAGTAAATAAGTCATGATAACGTAAAAGGACATTTCATATGTAGCTGGCTGAAAACTTAGGAACTTGAAACGGTAGTTAGGAGCTTGGTTCATTTTCGAAAGTAGCTCCAGAATAAATACTTATTACAGATCAGTTCATAATATTAGTCACTGGCTAGTATGATAATTTGTTGGCGCTATTTTTTTGATACGTATGTTCTGTTATTGTAGTTGTCAGGTGATGTGTAATAATTTTCGATTTGTTATATCAGCTTGAAATAGAGAAACTCAAAAGTTTGTGTTATTGTACGAAGATGTTTCATTGGTAATAAACTTAGTGTATGCAATTCATATAACTCATACTTCAGTTACAACCTGAGTGATTCATTCAGTTGGGAATTCCAAGTATAATAAGGCTTGGATAATATCAACCAATCACTATTACCTATTTCACAATAGTTTCTCTACTTGTTTCTCTATAAACTGAAATAAACTCACTATTGAAAATGGGGGTAAAATGAATATAACTTACTTCTCATATGACTGAAATGAAAAATAATACATTATGTGGAAGTCACCAAATTTAGATTTCATCAAGAGAATAGCATAATGAAAATGTGGAAGTTGGATATTGCCATTTTTCAATTATGACGAATTTTTTAACAAGAAATTGTGATATGACAATTATTGAATTGGATGGCCTTTTTGACTAGAATACCATTGATCGATTGTAGATAAAAATCTCAGAGATGAACCAAAATGTGTATATATATATTCCTTGTTTTCACCATGCCATTGCTGAGGGGTCCTTCATGTATGTTTATTTGATGAAAACCTCTATTTGTTTTAAGTTGGACCACCTGTTTTAGCAATATGCAAACATAAATCAATGGCATATAATAATTATTGTCCATTCAGTATATTGTTGTGAAATATAAATAGTGTCAATGCACTCCAAGCATAACTTGCATTCATTAAATTATTGAGAGCACTGATTCATTTCATGTGCCCCTATAAATAATCGTTCATGTGAACAGTTTAAAGATGTACATAGTAATATGAGGGTATTTAACTGGCATCGTTCAAATTATAGATAAGAGAGCTGTGATTTAATAAAATTCAATCCTCAATAAAAGTTGTTTTCGATGAGTTGGAGTGGGACATAATTATGTATATATATATATGTAAACTTATAAGTTCTGCATATTGAACATTCTCATTGAAATTATCGAAGCAATAAAGAAGACAATAATACCCAATTATTGTTCGACGTTACACTGCCTGCTCTAATTTCATGAATTCAACAAATTTTATGAATCATGTACCTACTAGTCCTCCCGTGCCGTGAATAAAATTACGTTAGCATTTACTAATAGGTATCTAATGGATTGTATTCATGTATACTTTGAGAGGATGGTAGATATTCTCTCGATAATTTCTTTGAGATTGATTTTTTTTTCAATAACTTCTATGGGGTTGTTCTTTTTTTTATTCTACATCATACTCGCATATTTCAGAACTTCATACTTATCCAGAAAATTGAATGTGGTAATTTTGTTACACGACATTTTCGGGAAAAATGGGATATGCAAATTTCCAGAGAAATTATGCGTGACATAGTTCAAAATAATATTTCTGTTTTGTGCAAAAAACAAAAACTTTTTATGACTGTAGCTAGGAAGGGGTCCATTTCAGGACACATGTAGGTAAACGCTTTATATTCAAACCGATGTAGTAAATTTTGATACATTCTGTATATTTACTTATGCAGGATTGCTGTTATGTATGGAAACGGAATTGTATCTCAGAACCGGATTCAGAAAGAATCATAAAATCATTCTGAGGTTGCCCGATTCAATGAGAGTATTTGCAGTATTGCGAACTTTAGCGTTTCCGTGGTGATTTTTTCCGAATAAAACCCTCTATTCATTTTCAACATATTGAATTCAGCTCCTCAACAACGCAACACTCAAATGCCGTATCTCTATTCTGTTTGGTTCTCATGATTTGGCCGAGGGCAACACAGCATTTTTTTTGTGAAAAGTTCTGAAAACCGTCCATATTTCAAAGATAACTTCGTGAAAAGTCATGAGAATTTAAATTCAATGGTTATTGGTGATGCCTGATTCAATGGTGATATTTACAATGTTGCCAAGTCTATTGTTTACATAATAATATGAGTAATCTTTCATCTCCAAATGGAACGCATCATATATTTTTATCACCAGGCATCAGTAAAAGCCCTTTGAATTGAATTATCAATACTTTTCACGAAGTCGTCTTTGAAATATGGAGATATTTCACCACGTTTCGCAAAAAAAACGATGTTTCCAAATCATCTGAACCAAGATGAAAAAAGATGTGACTTTTATGAGGCTTGTAGCGATGGTGAGAAGCTGAATTCAATACGATGAAAATAAAAAGGTTTTATTTGAAAAAAGGTAACCATGGAATGAATATCTGCAGGGAATCATTCTTTGTAATTTTACTTGTGGGTACACCTCTGATTCTAGTTGAAATTCTGGTTCAACGATGAAGTGCAAGTGAACTTGAGAATCATTGGCATCCACATATGGTCAAGTTTAATAAAATCTCTTCATAAAACATTAAACTTGACAAGAATAGTGAGTTACGTCATTTGGCAAACAGATTATCAGCGTTACTCATATAGGCACATTCATTCAGTGCCTGTGTCAGAAAGGAGAAATCGTAGCTGTCATTTCTGAGAAATTAGATAGTTTATTGGTATTGGCCAATCTCCTCTTGGTTTAGTCATACGGGACGGTATTTCGATATATATTATCCGGAATGAGTGTTAAATGTGTATGTATGTATCTTTATGAGACACGTCATTGTCCACTTACATTCCACATATTCTTGTCTCGTATAGGTATTCGATCGTGATTCTACTGCTAGAGGCTGAACAATAATAACAAAGGAACACACAACTTGAATTCATGCATGTTTCATAACATATGAGAGTTCATATTTGAAAATAAGCTTTATTCATAATGTTGAAAAAGTAGGCATCTAAATAATAGATTTTGCAGATTATAAATACAAAATCAAAATTTTAGCCAGTTTGTTTGCAGAAATAAATTCTATTATGGGATATCTCCGAAATTATGGGTTTTGGGTTTAGGGAAGTGATAGAATCGAATCATAAGAAGACAAATTGGGGTTTCCATTTGAAAATAATAAGGTTTTCAATGTTCAAAAATGGTTCATTTTAGGTGTGGGATATGGTACATGAATTTGAATCAGAGTCATGAGTGGAATCCAAAAATGATATGAAATACAGGGTGTCCTATTGAAAATAACTGTGATGAGGTCACATCCGGAGAAACCGGAAGCTTCACAACTCGTTTCACACTAGCTAAAATATTTCAGTTGGATTGTCAATGTTTCCTTCACCGTCTCTACAAATTTTCACAATCATGCTACTTTAAGTTCTCTATAAAGTGATCACTCATGAATATACAGGGTGTCCTTAAAAGGTCTTTACAAAAAGCTACCACATATTCTTCAGACCAAAACAATTCGATACAAGCAAACTTACCTCAGTAAAAAGTTGCTTAGTTTGGGCGCTAGACGGCTCTGAAGTTGAAATTTTCAAATCGATTTTGCTTCATAACTTTTGAACGGCTCATGAGATTTTTTTCAAATTTGGTACGTTGGCATAGACTCATCGGGCAATGAAACTCATATCATAATCATAATGAATATCATTCCATGGGCGTAGAACTTGATTTTTTCAGTAAATAAACATCTAAAACTCCTACGCCAATGGAAAAAAATTAGTTTCAATATGAAATCTAAATTATTCAACTCATTCACTACAAAAAAGGTACTCTTGACAAAAGTCGATTCCTCTCATGGTTTCGACAAAATTTTAATTTTAGTGATTTAGAGCATAATTAATAATAAAACGATTAACAGATATTTCATAAAAATTGTTCAAAATGTTCACCATTTTCACGTATACAAAGATTTATACGACGCAAAAAGTTGAGATGTACTTTTTGCATAGGTTATTTCTATTGAAAATAAGTAGCACTGGTTTTTTTTTCTGAAGACTATTATTATCTGCTCGAAAACAGTGATATTCACATTCTTGGTTTCCATAGTTTCATCTGTGTTGATTTGTCGAGTTTTATTGACGTTGATTGTTGATATCGGACTTTTCTGATTTATCATGGCCGTACAATACACCAATGAAGAATACACCGATATGTTATTGGTATTCGGATATTGTCAAGGAAATGGTCGAGAGAGTGTGAGGGTGTATTCGGCAAGGTTTCCAAATCGTCGCGTACCAAGCCACCCAACCTTTGCTGCAGTTGAGAGACGTCTTCGGGAGACCGGTCATTTTGCTCCTAGAACTGGTGATTATGGAAGACAGCGTTATGTAAGGATTCCCGAAGTCGAAGTAGAAATTTTAGACCGTATTGAAGAAAATCCAGAATTGAGTACTAGACGGATAAGTAATGAACTAGAAGTTTCTAGGAATGCCGTTCATGAAGTACTAAGAGAACAATTATTATACCCATACCACAAGACGCCAGTTCAAGATTTATTAATCCATGATTCACAAAGTCGTCTGATGTTTTGTAGGTTCATTAATTTGCAAAGAGAAATGAATCTGAACTTTGGAAAGAATATTTTGTTCACTGATGAAGCCTGTTTCACGAGAAGAGGAATAACTAATTTTCATAATGAACACGTTTATGCAATTGAAAATCCTCATTCCATTAAAATAAACCATTTTCAACACGAATTCAAAATCAACGTTTGGGCTGGAATAATAGGAAATTTTATAATTGGTCCTGTCATACTTCCACAAAGATTAACAGGAGACATGTATTTACAACATCTACGAAATACGTTGCCAAATTTGTTGGAAGATTTACCACTCCAACATCGGGTAGATATGTGGTTTATGCACGATGGAGCTCCACCACATTTTTCGGTGGATGTTAGGAATTTTTTAAACCAACAGTACCCAGACAGATGGATAGGTAGAGGTAATGATGCACCCGTGAATTGGCCACCACGTTCTCCAGACTTAACACCGATGGATTATTTTGTATGGGGTTATCTCAAGTCTACGGTTTACAAGACCCCTGTGAATACTGTAGAACAATTATGGCAACGTATCCAACAGGCGACGAATAATCTTACAGGCGATGAAGAAGTTATGCAAAGAGTACATTTCAACTTTTTGCGTCGTATAAATCTTTGTATACGTGAAAATGGTGAACATTTTGAACAATTTTTATGAAATATCTGTTAATCGTTTTATTATTAATTATGCTCTAAATCACTAAAATTAAAATTTTGTCGAAACCATGAGAGGAATCGACTTTTGTCAAGAGTACCTTTTTTGTAGTGAATGAGTTGAATAATTTAGATTTCATATTGAAACTAATTTTTTCCATTGGCGTAGGAGTTTTAGATGTTTATTTACTGAAAAAATCAAGTTCTACGCCCATGGAATGATATTCATTATGATTATGATATGAGTTTCATTGCCCGATGAGTCTATGCCAACGTACCAAATTTGAAAAAAATCTCATGAGCCGTTCAAAAGTTATGAAGCAAAATCGATTTGAAAATTTCAACTTCAGAGCCGTCTAGCGCCCAAACTAAGCAACTTTTTACTGAGGTAAGTTTGCTTGTATCGAATTGTTTTGGTCTGAAGAATATGTGGTAGCTTTTTGTAAAGATCTTTTAAGGACACCCTGTATAACCTGTATATTTGGGCAGTATGCAGTTCATGTGATATAATTATTTTCATATCTTAAATCTATGGTGTTGGTATAGGGATCAAAATCTATTTGAAAATATTAATCAACCAAATCACAAAACTGTTTCCCATATTAGTATTGAATTACATAGTTGCATTATCCATCTTTTGAGAACCTCGAGAGGAAGCTAGACTGTTGACATTTTAATATCATGAGGAATGTAACTTCGAAAGAGGTGTAGGTATCGGTTATTATTGCCGTTTATTGCTATATCCATGCTGCTTTCCCTCTTGTCGCTTATTATTCAATAACTATTCACCTAATTTTCCCTTTTTTATCTCGTTGACAACACGAAAGGAAACCTTTAATGTTCGAAGAACAATCGTGTAAGCCAACGGTGGCATGTTGGCAAAGAAGGAAGGTATTGGATTTTTTTTTTCGAAAGTTTGAAGGTTGTAGGCATCAGAAAAGACTTCACTAGGCAAATAATTTCATAGCACGCACCGTGATTTCCGTCAAGCAACGACAATGAAAATATTAATGAAAAGAGAGATCACCCACCTTTCTACGATGTTCTAGAGAGGTCAATGAATTCAATCTTGAGATATATATTGAAGTAATCTATCAAAATATTGATGATTTGTTTATAGATACTGTACCTAGCTAACCATAAATATAGTATCAAGGTTTTGACTTGATACGAGAATTATATTGATTTGTTGCATTGTATCAGTTTGTGGTGATTGAGTCACCCGCACTTGAAATATGGAAATTGGTAACTTCTTCATTGGAATCGGATTGGGAACTACAGAACAAATTCAGTGAAATTGGAAAATTATTATGATTATAGAAAACTGCGTGAATTCAGAGTGTGTGATTTCCAGGGTGATTTCAAACATATTAGGAGGGTGTTGCTTGTTGAAATCGCATACACTGTATTTCTGTGGGTTCGTTCTTCTAAAATTGTTTTGAGCTTATATACTACTGTTTTTTATGTTTTCACCTATTAGAGACTTAAGAAATATCGCATGTTTCCTACAGTGTAATTGATTTTAGCGGCCTACTTACTGAAGGAAGTCTTAAATAGAAATTCACTCAATTACTCGTTCAATAGGAATGACGAAATGTCCCATGTGCTTCGAAGTTGACTCAGATTCTATTGGTTGCCACTGCCAATGTTAATTCCATTCTTCTAGGTTGTAGCCATTCGAAATGAAATGATTCATTTTATTTACTCGTCACATTCTAACGTGGCAGATAAGAATTTATCTTGCATTTTTTTCGTAACTTTAGTTAATAATCTGTTTACAGTGCAGGTCAATGATATTCTTGTCTGACTTTAGCTCAGTGACGGAAATCGAGATGATCATCGATCAAATATAATGTGTTGAATATAGTTTCAACAAAGAAAACATCCCTATCGCAGTTCAAAGGTTTAAGATTTAGAACGCTTGAACATATATATAGTTAAAGACATGTTCTGAAACTCGACCCTAAAAAATCTTGATCTTTATTGTCATGCTCGAAACAAGCTTATGAGGATATTATTGCGCCAACATTATTCTTCTTATTGGCAATGTTCTTATACCATTGGTTACCGAAGCTCTGATTGATCAGGTATCAATTATTAATTCAGGAGCAACATGATTAGTGAAAAATTCGTGCTTTTTCTTAAAACTGCTTTACGCAAATGAGTGTATTTAGAATCGATTTACAATTTCGCTTGGAGGAAGAACTATCATGTCTAATAATTTTTTCTCTAGGGAACAATACAAAACACCTACTTCCGTTTCATCTATGTATGACAGCATCAGTCACTCTTAATTGGCCGAATATTGAATATTTATGGGGACATGGGGTTTGTCATTTTTGTTCATAGTCGGCTGAAAATGCCAGTTATTTTGTACTTGAGGAATAGATGATCCACCAATTGCAAAATTGCAATTCACCACGACATTCAACTATGTATGAAAAATCATTTCAATATTGTGATATATGTGTCATTTGTATGTTATTCATTTTTAATATTTTGTTCCAGTGTTTTATTATGTGTGTAACGGCACCCTCCAATTAGGGTCTGATATGTTACAAATAATACAATACAATTGTACAGAATTCTTTTGAACACTTCTGCGCTGCATATGGCTCAATATTTGTATTAACATAAAAACAAAGATTTTGGTTACTCATGAGCCTAATGAGCCAAACTCGTAATTGCTGTACAGTTTCTTTTATTCACCAGAATTTGGATTTTTTATTGACCCTCAGATTCTGCTGTACGGGTACTCATGAATGAATGACAAAAACACACAGATATCAGTTATTTTTGATTTTCCAATAGAAAACTTGTTCGTTCTGTACGAATACAGATTTTTCCGAAGGGCCGTAGAAAACTATTCTCACCTGTTCTCCAACTTTATAGGTATCACAATATTGGTTCGTTCCTATAAAGTTGTCAGTGAAAATAACGGGGAATGTACATGAATATTTTGGTTACTCCTTGCAAGTCTCCACATTTTTTTCTCATCCCACATATTCTGCTTTAGATATAGATAATTCGTGACAGAATGTATATTTGTTTTCTCTCCAATATTTCAGGGTTTACAGAGTTAATTTGGTGATTTCTACAAGGGTTATTTCTAGATCAAACCACTCCTGGGGTGAATGAAAATAGACCGGCAGTATGTGTGCACATGTGGAAGAAATTCCTTGTTAGCGTTTCTTTCCCACAGCGGATAGGGATAGCCAATCGATTCCAAACGTTGAGTCATACAAAACAATTTTTGTGGAATTCCTTGAGCGGCCACTAGATGATGCATCATCATCGAACTCACACAACATTCTTTGTTCCGTGGTCTTATTGGAATAAATAAATGATGGCTATCGACGACTTTCGTCGCTGCACAGTTTTTCCGAGAACTAATACATTCTGGCTGGTCTCCACTCTTATTATAATATTTTCGGACTGTTTTCGACTGAAGCAGACAATTTCGGACTGAGACAATGATCAACTAGCTCCATCATGTTGCCGAACCTCGAAAAAAATCACCGAAACAGCTCCTACAGCGATAAAATACAGGGTATTTGGAAAGTCTTGGCACGGGTCAGGTTTTCGGGGACCACCTGGAACGGACTGGTTGAGTTTTGGAGGTATAATTATTTTTTGCTGGGAGTGTAGCTTCCTGCTTGAATTTTCTTCACAAGCTGACTTCGGCCGACTCATACTTATAATTTCGGACACCCTATAACTCCATGAATTATTGAAGATGATTCTGATTATTTTCAACTGAGATTCTCGCCAAATGATACACATGGTGTCACGGAAGCACTACGAGCACAGAAGGACAAATATTGGTGGATTTTGAAAAATAATGAATTCTCTTTATTCTAGATGATAGTTTCTCTTGTTATTCCAACAGGATATTCTAGGTGTTTCAATTTTGACTGGATACTGATCCTCAAGGTACTCAAGTTTTTTTTGAAGTTTTGCCATAATATAACAGGGGCCGTCTGAATCCTAATCCTGGCTATTTCTCTTTCATGATATTCATTCATGTTTGTGCACCCTGTAGAAGTTTCTGTTGAATTATTTATTCCCTATTAATATTTTGCACTTAGTCCGTTCATGGAAAATACACGTTGGAGGAAGTCATTAGAGAGAAATGGAAATTCTTGATGTATTGAAAAAATGCATCAGTTGAATGGAATTCCTCAGAAGCAGAAGATGCCTGCTGAATCATTATAGGTAAATGAAAACGCATCGCTATTTCCGTACATATTTTCTAATACTAGTGAATCAGTCGAATGAGGGACAGAAGTATCGAAACAAGTAAATCTTACTGTTTTTTAGAGGAATTCCATCTTTGTGTTTTTGGTTCATAGTTTGGTCTCTCTTAATTATATTCTAGCACCACTTTCTTATCTTCCTCGATGCTGATGCATCTTCAAATCTTATAAAATGCAGGTCGACAATAGGTTTATCCAGCTTTCATTCAACTTTGAGGATTGGGAAAACAGTTCGAAAATAATGTGTCTTTATCTTGGTCAAATCAACTGTATCTAGGTATAGCTATGAGTGTTCACTTGAAATATTGCATGCTCGTCAAGTTCCCACTTGAAAGCTTTTTACCATGTTCTGCTGGCTCTTGATGAATACTTCAAATCTTCAACAATTAGTCACCAGAATTTCATAATTATATTGGGATCAGTAATTCGGTTCGTTACGTTTTACCGGTAGGTCTACTTTATGATACGAATGGTTCGTTGGATATTCATCTCATCTTATCTAATCTACCCCTTCAATAACATTCCTGAGAATTTCGTTAATCGAACGTGTTGTGTAAACACAACACGTATGTGAAAATACTATAATGGCTACATTCAGAGCCGTATTTATCAGAATATTATGATAGACAAGCAGAAATGTTCCTACTGAACAGTATAAACATTAGGAATTCCAGAAAATTTCACTTTTCTCTCATCAAACGTGTTGATTTAAAATTATTTCAACTAGACACAACTTCAGATATCTACTCGTGACACAACAACGGTGCAATATTTTGCTGTATTCTCAATGACATGATTTCTCACACAAATCCATTGAAACTTTCATAAATTGGAAAACTGTTGCTTCGTGATCGCTTTGAAATTGGTGATAAATAATATAGACATAGTTTTGGATAACGTAGAGATTTTTAAAGAAAATGGTTGAAAATTAAAACAGCCCAATGCTATTGTGAAATTTCGATTGAGAGATATTCTGCTTGAAACATAATAAATATTATAAATACAATACAATTATTCAAAGTCTTGTCACAATAACTTCCGTAGTTTTGATGAAGTTTTAATTTGAATGAAATATTTTTCGCCCTGCATTTTCATCTGACTCACGGGCAAATTATTAGTATTATCAGTATGAGTATTAGTGGTTCACCTCAATTTCTCATCAAATTAAATAGATATCGTTATCATATCCTTTAATCTATTTCGAATCGTGACTGAACTTATTCATCTTGTAACTCTGTTCTTCGAATTGAATTTATTTTTTGAATTTAGAATTTTTGCTTTGTAACTACTAATGTCAGCTCTGTGGATGGTGCCCATTGAAAAGAGCTTGGAATCAAAGAAGAATCTTTGAATCAGTCGAGGAAACATCTTCGAATCATTCAAAGAAACAAAGCTGAATTCACACAATCAAAAGGTTGTATTTTATCTTGTACCTTCCTCTACCGGGTGACCCGGAACCAATACACCCCCTATATATTTCCTAAATATTGTTACATTGATATGATGTCATGAATGTACAATTTAGCAAGTCTTAGACTGAACATGGCACTCCCGGTTGGACTGGAAATGTACCCTACTTGTATATTTCAAATGGAAAGTCCATTTTTGGGAAGTGAAGGAAATGAAAATTAAGAAAATAGTGACTTCTTAATCTAAATGATATCAAAATTATCACATCGATTTATTGTTTCTCACATACCATTATTAAATTTTCTATGTTACGTGGAAGATGGTACATTGTACTTTTATTACATCAAATTGATGTCCCAAATATGAAATACATTTGAATGGTCAGATTGGAATAATTAAACAAGTCAAGCACGGTGTGCCGCATGGAACCATATCATACCCTACATCTAGTATAATAGAAATGGATCGCCGTGCGTCTGGAAAATGGCTCGACCAAAAATTAAAAAAGAAAAGCGGAAAATCGAAAAAAAATCGATGTCTGTAATTCTGTATGGGAATTGCCGTTTCGGAAACAGCTCGTTTGTTGGCGCTAGGACATGTGGGACATGAGTTGATGGTGCAAATTGACAAAATAATTGCATACTGATGATAAAAATTAGTTATTTTCGAACTTTTTCAGCGTAGAAAACATTTCTGAACTTCGATAGACGCGTTGTAGGAGCTATCATACACAACTGTTTTTAATCGTGGTAGGTAGGTAGGAAGGTATTACTCTGCGAGCTTATTCACGAAAACATTAGATTTTGATTATTGTTACGATGTAGGAGTTAACAACTAACAATAATACTTCGAAATTCACATCATTACAACGATCAGCTTGACATTTCAAATTGAACTAGAGGTCATCGTCTCTCGAGCATCACTTAACAAAATTGTATCTGTAAACCAGCTCTGCCAGCATTGGTAGCTTTTAGCAGTTTTTTTGATGTTTTTTTTTGCAAACATCATGTTCACAACGATCACACTGGATCACACGATCACACTATATAAATATTGTTATCATTCCTATCATTCTATTTCTAATCGTGACTAAACTTATTTGTAGCAGTTTGCCCTAAAAAAAAATTCAGTAGAATAATCTAATGGATTGATTACATAGTTATCTGAATCGTTATCATGAGGCTAGGTGAATTACGAAAGCGTCTACAAGGATAATTCTCTTTCGATGGACTGGAAAAAGACTTCCAACATTTCTGTTTACCTAATAGATCGCTTTTTACTCAGTTTTTACCTTTCTCATCATTGGGATCTCGTAAACTACTAGATATACAGGGCTGGTCGAATTAGAGAAAAGTTTTTGGGGTATTTATTCTGAACATATTATATGACGAAGTTTGATAAAAAAAATCTGCTCTCGAAATATGACGAAAAAAACTGGAAACAAGTTTATCATCTTACAAGTATAACTCCTCTATTTGATTGAACAGATACTTGAGTGAATTTTTTACAGGCTGACCTATTTTCCAGGTACAGTAGCCAACTTTTTCAGTTGGGTACTTTACAGTTTTCCTCATGGCGGCCATATTGGAGTTTAGAGCAATAACAATATTTGAAAATCATGTATCTCCTCCTATATTCATTATTCGAAATAACAGAAATGCGATATAACAAAAATTCTTTAACATAGGTATGTAATAATAATAAAATTTCATTTACATAATGGTGGGTGGTAAATAATTTTCAACTATTTTAACTATTTTTTTCCGCTCTCTTCAATGGCTCTAAAATCCAATATGACCGCCATAAGAAGAATTGTAGTTGGGTACTATATCTGGAAAATGCTAATATTTCATTATATTCCTTCTGTATCACTACATTACATTACAATAAAATTCACTTGATTATCTGTTCATAATATCGAGTTATAATTAAAATAAGAAAAACTTTTTTTTGAGAGAAGTTGGTGAATGATTATGAATCCTTTCGAGTTACCACGTGCCACGTGAATTCGATTTTGGTGACGAAAGTACCTATTAGTATTGGATATTTTTGACAATTGCAAAGAGCACGGCATAGAATCAAGGACGAAGTGCTGCTGCGGACTCCATCTCGATAAGATATGGGTGCGTCATAAGAAACAAGAAAAAAGTGAATGCAGTGAATGTTCACAGTACTTTTATAGCGAAGTATAATCTTCGCTTATTGGTATTAAAGCCATCAGTGACCTATGATTTTCATTGGTTTAGTTTGAATATATTCTTGTATGCTGGACCGGAAGAACTTGTTTTCATCCATCATGGATCCTCTGAAGAAGACTCATCTGCGAAAATTATGTTACGTGTTATGACGAATTCAAGGAACCGTTGTTTGTTTAATCGAAAAACTTATTTGCTGAATAGACATGAACTTTGTTGCCCACGTGTGGCTTCATGAATAATACGAAGCGAGATGCGAAGTGGCCAACTTGATGATGTAGTCATAATATGATACACAGTCAGCTCAAAAGATAGTCAGATTCATGCTTTATCATAATTTGACTTATGATTTCCCACTTTTTTACTGAAATGGCTATCTCTCGAAATGAAATGATACATTCTCTCATTAGGAAAATTCTCCAAAACTCATTTTCTTCGAATCATTGAATTTGGTGGACAGATATGGAATGTGATCAGTATTGTTCACGGTAATTTGTGGAATGATACAAGTGGCAACAAGGTCATCTCATCTGTTTTAACGGAAATACGACATGCTCGGAATCTGCTTTTAAGAACCACCAATTTGAAATGTCATTGGCATGGCAAAATGAAATAACAGCTGATTATGTAAAACTTAAAAATAACAATACAGTTACGAATAAAGTGATGATTATAGTAAAAGCGTTTGCCGGGCAAATCGTATATATCACAGGTTTTCAAGCTCATTTCGACCACCGCCCACTTTGAGATAAAAAAAATCTAGTGCCCCCATATGTTCTCCACTTACTAACTGTTGCATATCTCAAAAATACATATGTATTGTAAATATATTCAAGTAGAGTTAATATTTCGTCTTTAGGGGTTTTCTTGATTTAAAAATTAACTAAGAAAATTTCATGGTTGAATAATCTATTGCCCCCCATATTTTTTCAACTGTTGCGTATCTGGAGAGCAGTTATTTATGAAAGAAAATATTCATTTTCATCATTAGTGTTTTGCTTCATTCAAATATTAACTAACAATTTTTTTCTGATAAAAAAATGTTCATTGAGATAAAACAAACTTTCATTTAATATAGCTGAAAATTGTTGTTGTGAACCATTATTTATTTGTTAATGAAGCAGAATTAATAAATAAACAGTGATTCAATTATTGCGCAGTATAATAAGTACCAAACAGTTTTTTTGCTCTACAGCCCAAACGGCTCATTTGCGGACATAACAAAAATGATTGTTCTGATGTTCCCTGTATAGCTGTACCTATAGGCCTATATTTGAGAATTCATCGAATTCCTTGAAATCCTAAGATGACTTTCAGAAGAGCGTAGCATATGAAAATAGTTCTCTAGGTACTTATTGAATGCAGTTGTAGAAAACGTACTGTGTACTATTTCGTTGATGAACTGATAATACAGAACAAATTCATATAAGTTTGGACGAGAATTGGAATCATGAATGGGAATTGTAACAATAGGTAGGTACTGTTATTATCTACCTCGAAAGGAAACATCGACTATAATATTCCTGTTGTATTCATATTTAATAAGTTGTACCGGAAATACCTCATGGAAGATTTACATACCGCTTATTAGAGATTTGAACGTGACACTGTGTTTGATGTTCATCCAAAACGTTTACACATCATGATATTAAGTGTTTATTCGATTTGTATCCGTATGTACATAGTGTCATATTGCATAAGTAGCTCATAAATGGAAGTAATTAACCCAAGAAGTGATTCAAATGCGTACGTTAGGTACAAACATTATCCTATATTGTCGACGTTTTAAATTAAGAACTAACCATAATGAAATCTCTACAAACTAGACCAGACCGTGTGAAGTGGAATGAATAAACGAGTCACAATGTTGCATTGTAATGTAATATGATTTACTCATTATATTATTCTCAGTGGAATCGATAAAGGTTATATTAGATAAATAGGGATATCATCTGTACACTTTCACGCAGAAATTGTTCGAGGAAGTTTGATAAAAGTCTTCAATCATTAGTGTATGAGTACAATTAGAATCTTTATTATGTTGTTATTCATATTTGGACCTTAATAAAAAAGCGAGATTGGAATGAATTTAAACAATCAGGAGTTCACCACAATGATGAATTCGTTTTTAGTATTTTCCTGGAGTGCTAGGAATTCACAATGTTTCAGCATTCACTTTTTCTTCGAGTAAAAAAAAACAAATTTAGTCTTCGATCAGCGTTTATTGAGTATCTTCCATTACTAATTCTATTCAACAGTTCTCTTACATGTATATTCAGGGTGTTTCAGTTTTTATCTGCCTGATTTCAATGGGGCATAGTGCTTATTGAAATGACAAATAAAAATTCCCACAAACATAAGTTCGGTTCCACTAAACGGGGAGTTCTAGTTCCTACAATTAATTGTTTTATTCTTAGTATCTCGAAACCTAGATTTGTTTGTGATACTGAAACACATCTCTATATATTCTATATATCTTAAGGCATAGTGCTCATTTCATTGAACACATATATGAATATACATACATGCATATGCATATATGTATATGTGTAAATATATATTTTCAATGATATTGCATTTATATTTATATATATGTAGGTGCAGAATGTAGAAAAAAACTAAAACACTCCATATAACAGATATGATATGTTGATTGGTTCATCATCATCTGTGCTTTATGAAGATTTACAATATTTAATTTTGTTCCAGGTTATAATGAAAATTCATTAGGCAACTACTTAACACTTCCAGAAAAAAGTAGGACTATCAAAACACACAATCATAAACCAGAATTCAAACAATGTTTAGACTACAAACCGTCAGTGAAAGAAGAACAAGATGCGGGAACTACTGTTATACAGGTAAAAATATATGAATCTTTAGTGGATATTTTCCGATTGATTGTCACTTCTCCTTCCAGTACTTTCTTATATTCGTTTGAAAATATGAAAATTATTTCAAATATTCCAGAAGTTTTTGAGATATAGAGGTGTCCCACGACGATTCATCCACGCGATATCTGGTAAACCATTGATGATAGGAAAAATAAATGGGACAATGGGGTCACTGCCTTCACTCGTATATTAACATTTAACATTGAGATGTTACTTTCCCTTCAAGTGACAAGTATAGAATTACGAACTGGCACCCGGTATATTATTATACTTTTAGAAAGTTATGAACAAAATTATTTCAAATACTGTCTGCAAGTTATTCGAGGAGGTGGTATATTCATTTTTCCAGCTTTTTCAGAAACGAGGAGAGAAAATCCCACACAAAAGCTGGAAAAATGAAATCATTCTATTCATATTAATTGAAATTAGATGTTACACTGAAATATGTCAACGACAATGTAGGAAACACTGTTGCAGCTACTTTGTGTATTTGCCTATCCAATTTCTTCAACCAGAACTCTAACGTAAAGCTAACTTAATAACAGCATTTTATTCAATATAGCGGAAAATCACCCATATGTTAGTTGTTAGATGGCGGCACAAAAATGACAACAAAGTCAGTATTGTCGATAATTGCACAATCAGTGTTATAAAAACGTTGATTCAGAAGTAGTAATTTAGGTTACTTCTCATTTAATGATTGAACTAATCCCAATCTCAAAACATCTACTATGTGTACAGAAATCTGCAAAAATGTCGTCATCTTCTGGAGTTTTATGTTTATTATGCCATTATAGCGGAGAATGGCGTTATCGTTTTTGACGAAACAAAACACTCAGTGACTGCGCCAGTCTTCCTTCTGTACATCGTTATGTCAACGTGGAAATAAAAAAGGAAGGACCTACTGGCTCATAAGTAATTGGAGAGTTAGTGAAATAATACAATTTCATGACCAGTAGGTACTTCCTTATTTCATTTCAATGTTGTAGTCATCTTATAGATGACTTTAAAAAAATGCGATAATATACCAGTTGCCCCATCTAAAATTTCATTGTTGTTGTCACGTGACCGGAATATATTTCATTGTGAATGATCAACGTTATATGAAATTAACGAGACAACTTTCTTGTTTTTTGTTATATTTTGTTTCTTTTCAACTTTGAAGTATCCATATTTTGCTTCTTTTTTGTTCCTCATTAGTTGCGAAGGGAAAAATTAAAGAAAGTAATGGCCATACATATTTCAAATATATCTTTTATTGGATTAGGTAGGCATGTTACTTTCAATAATGTAAGTGATCCTTTCGGAAATAGAAGAGAAGTTGGAACATTTCATAACAATCACCTTCATGATTCAGGTGGCAGCTTCTGATGAAGACCCGAGAGACGGAGGAGGTACTGTAACATACAAAATAGTTCATCGTGATGGCGAACGTGTGCTGTTCAACATTGACAACGCCACTGGTGTGCTAAAAACAATTCTACCATTCGATCGTGATGAACCTGTGAGACAAAAAGAACTTTACGTGACAGTACAAGCTACTGACAATGGAAGACCTCCATTGGCCGACATCTGTACGTTTGCTGTCACCATAACTGACATTAATGACAATGCACCGCAATTTGATAAAGCAGTAAGTTGAATCACATATAATAATAGCTGCATCATTTGAATCCATGTACTTTCAGGAATACGATGCCCAAGTGTCTGAAGATTTGAAAGAAAATAGTGAAGTTATGAGGGTTTTTGCTTATGATATTGACGACGGAGAGAATTCAAGATTATCCTATAATTTTTCCGAATCGAATAATTTATTTTCACAGTATTTCCGGATAGATAGAGAAACTGGGGTTGTTTACTCGAACCAAGCCTTGACAGGGGTAAGAACTCGTTATTAATATAGGTGTCTAGAAGATTTGTCAATTCTATTGTTTCCGCAGAAAAAGAATACTAGATTCACGAATGTAGTATACGTTTCCGACAATGGTACGAATGATCAAGAGGGACAGAAATTTTCGAAAGCTGATGTTTCTATCATTGTTGTTGGCTCCGATAAGCAGCCTCCTCGATTCATCAGGCCAAGTCCCGAAAGTGTACTTCAAATAAAAGAAAACTTTCAAGATTATTCCAAGCATCTTGTAACTCTTGAAGCAGAGTAAGTACATTTTTGAGAATTTTTTTGACCATGTATTTATCAACCTCTTGTTTTTTCTTTCAGGTCCAACATAAAAGACAAAGAACTTGTGTATGAACTAGTTAAAGGTAAAACTTTCCAAACGAACAAGGAACAAACATTTTTATTAGTTCCTGAAGGAAATTTAGCTCACATAACCCTAGTCCGTCCATTGGATTATGAGACTGTCACAGAATATAAACTGACTGTTAAAGTTAAGAATAAAGAGTCCATGGATACATCTATTAATATTAAAATTGAGGTCCAAGATGTAAATGATGAAATACCTAGCTTCTTGGAGTTTTTGAAAGGCAGCATCGTTGAAAACGACGAACCTGGTGTACAGGCTATACAAATCAGAGCCATTGATAAAGATGGAACTTCTGCAAATAATATTGTCAGCTATGAATTGGAAGATAATATGGATATATTTGCGATAGATAGAACAACAGGAGTTATCACATCCAGAGTTCCTTTCGACCGAGAGACTGTACCACTGTATCACGTAAAAGTAAAGGCTTATGACAATTCTCCCTCAGCCTTGTTCAATACAACCGAGCCAAATATAGTTCATCAGATTTTCCAAATAAGCATTGAAGATCAAAATGATAACAAACCCAGATTCACTCGTCCTGTTTATCAGTTCAGTGAAATAAAAGAAAGTGCTGATACAGCTAGTATTGTTGGTGAGGTTTTGGCCTTGGATAATGACACTGCTTCACTTATATCCTACAGTATCACTGAAGGAAATTTGAACAATTCATTCATGATAGAAAACACTACAGGCAGGATAAGAGTGAATGCTAAGTTAGACTATGAAGCTATAGAACAGTATAATTTAACTGTCAGAGCATTTGATGGTGTATTTGACGATTTTGCTAAAGTGATCATTTCCATCGTGAACGAAAATGATGAGCGTCCAGTGTTCATTTCATACGAGAAAAAAATTGAAATAGAAGAAGAAAAAGTATTAGAAGGATGTATCACGACAGTGACAGCTTATGATCCTGACATAAAAGACAGAAATGCTGACCAACATATTGCATATCAGGTTGCGGCAGAACAAAGAGATTTCATGAGTGTAACACCTGATGGTTGTGTTTCCTTGACGAAACCTCTCGATAGAGATCCACCCAATGGAAACCCGGAAAGACAAGTATTCATCCTTGCACGTGATAATGACGGTGGAAGTAACTCTCTTCTAAGTTCTGCAGAGATCCAAATTATTCTTCTGGACATTAACGATAATGCACCATTTTTGAATGTGACTGAAATTGTGTGGTATGAGAATCAAGATCCTGGTCTTATTGGAAATTTAAGTGCTGATGACTACGATGGCCCTGATAATGGACCACCTTTCACTTATCGATTAGACGATACTGCTTCTTATGACATACAAGACAAATTCTCCATAAGCGGTAATCAGCTTTATGCTAAAGTGACATTTGATAGAGAAGAAAAGAAGTTTTACGATATACCAATTAGCATCACTGACTCTGGAACTCCTCCTTTGACAGGCACAAGCATTCTGAGAGTCATTATAGGAGATGTCAATGACAATAAAGCCAGTGATGGCGAAAGTAGTGTATTCGTGTACAAGTATGAAAACGGGCCGGAGGCAGACATCGAAATAGGTCGTGTTTTCGTGGAGGATCTTGATGACTGGGATTTAAATGACAAAGTGTTTGTCCAAAAAAACTACTATGAAGAATTCACTTTGAATAGGTCCAATAATGGAATGATACTCTTGAGGCCGACCACACCTGAAGGAACTTATGTTGTCAATTATGATGTAACTGAAACCCACGAACCTACAATCGAGACGCACACTGTTAAAGCTGTCGTTACCATAACTGTGAAAGAAATACCTGAGGTGGCTGTCATCAGATCTGGATCTATCAGGATGTATGGCATAACTAAAGAAGAATTCATTGAACAACCACAGGTGAGACTGATGATAGATAGTATTCACTCCTCTGATTGTGAAGTAAAATTGATTTGTATAAAAATCATGGGAATCAATGAATAAGTAGAGGCGAATCACAGAGACATATTTTCCGGACTATCAACACCATTGATGTGATTGTTTGTACAAATTCATATTTGTTATGCTCATGTTCCCAATGACAAACAAAATTGAAATGTTGGTATGGTGAACTCGATATTTAGAATTTTAGGCCATATGTCATTTGCTTATTTAGTATTTTCATTTATTTTATTTCATTTATTTCATTCGTACATCAGCCAAAGCCAATTACATATTGAAAAAAAACAGATTAACAATTACAAACAATACTAATGAATTACATTGTACAATGATTCTAGAAAGGATAAGCAAGTCTGTAAATAAATTTGTGAATGAAAATTGTGAAGAACAAAAAAAAGGGTCGATGGACTTTCGCTGAATATTTGAACTACTGTTGATATGGAGATAATATCTAGGATACCAAACTCAATACCGAATTTCGAGTTTCTGATCATGAATCCTAGTGTTTTGTAAGCTGTTGCGACCATTTTGGTTATACTAACAAAGGTTAGCTCTACATCATAGATTACATCATATCTTTGAACTGTTCAGTCAATCAAGCAAATTGTTATCAATATTATAAGAACAGTCTGGGTAATCTTGAAGAACTCAACAATCAAATAAGGTAATGAATTAGAATGGAGAAACAGGAAAATGTCAGTAATACAAATTGTGATTGAATGAGAACCCAAAGTTGATCCCTGGGGATTACAAGATGATGTAATATTAATTGACTCAAAACTGACATGACTGATCGATAGGAGACAGATGGGAGTATTGGTGACATGTGGTTTCAGCAGGACGGTGCACCATCACATACCGCCCGTGAAGCGTTGACGGTCTTACACTATTTGTATACTGTACTTACTAGGTTGCTCCTGGTAGTGTTATCTCCAGGTTTCGTAGCAAGAATTGACCTCCACCTTTTGGTGTTTGGAATTTTGTCTGTCGGGTTATTTGAAATCACAGGTTTATGCTAATAAGCCCGTAACTACCGAAGCATAGAGCTGTCAACGAAATACCGCTACATGAATGCAAAAACGTTAACTTCTGAATGTATACATTAAAACTCGATAAATATTTCAATACTTCGCTACAAATATTAGGATATTTTTTTTTTTTATTGAACCTTGAAATAGTGCGCTCTTATTGAAACACTCGCTATTATCGACATCCATAATCCAGTTATGAATTTTTGTGAATCTTTCAGGGTGGTGTTAGCAAAAAGGACATCTTACAACAACAAATAGCGAAAATCGTGAACACTTCATTGACAAACGTAGATGTATTTACTGTCCTACAAGCTCCAAACCAAAACAGCTCTTTTATTGACGTCAGATTTTCCGCCCACGGTTCCCCGTATTACGCTGCAGAAAAAATTGAAAGCAGAGTTACAGAACACCAGACGGAACTCGAACATCTTCTCGATATTGATTTCACAATGATCCATATTAATGAGTGTTTGAACGAAACTATTTGTGGGGCAGACTGGTCTTGTATCAACAGGCTGAATATAACTAGAGAACCAGCGGTGGTTTTCACAAATAAAACATCTTTCGTTGGGATAAATGCCTTTGTGGAGCCAGTTTGCAGTGCTGTTCCCAGAGAAGTTACCGAATGCTTCAATGGAGGTATCCTTATCGAAGGCACGACTTGTAACTGCCCTACAGGCTTTGAAGGTCCCCAATGTGAGGTTCTTGCTGTTGGTTTCACAGGAAACGGATGGGCAATGTATCAATCTTTCGATGCCACTAATAAGACTGATATCACGTTATTCATCTTGCCGCAGTCTGAAAACGGGCTGATATTTTACAATGGACCATTGACAGTCAGACAAGCTGCGCTGTCGAAAGGATATATTGCCTTGGAATTGAAGGACGGATTTCCGTTGCTACAGATTTGTTCTGGGAATAGTACTGAAGAGATTCATTTAACCAATAATATTAAGAAGCTGAATGATGGTGCCATGCATAAAATCAAAATTGTTCTGAAAAAAGAGGTAAGAACAGATTATTACATTAGGAGGACAGACTTGTCAACATTTGTTTCTTGAACGCGTCTTATAGTTTTTCTGTCACACCATGGTCTTTTTAATCGGTCATCGATTCCAGTCTTCAGAAATGTTATTGCATTTGAAATATCATACCAATGAATCAACCATATCAATACGTACCAACAGATTAGATAAAATGAGAATCAACGAATTACAATTCGTGTTTATCGGAAACACTTGAACTAGGTTCTATCGAAGAGTTCATAGAGTTTGATCACTTGTTTTGTCTGAAATTCCTATACACACAGGTATACCTCATAGTGTCACTTTTCATAGGACTGATCATAATAAGAGTTTATCCATTACGTATCCAGTCCCAAATTTAATTGGCCCAAGTATAATCGTAAAAATAAGAGGGGGAAAGGACTTTTGGCTAGTATATTCCATTCACATTCGGTTAGCGGTTATTTTTCTATTTTTATTTATTTATTTATTCACGGGATAAACCCCATTAAAGTACAAATAATATATATCGACGAATAAATACATATGAGTTATAACATTAACCTAATCAAAACTTCATGGTTCTATTATAAATTAGTTGTAACAAGTGACAACAAACATATCTGCTAAAAAACGATTATACAATATAAAATTTCAATGACTAACAACTTTCTCACTTTCATAAATTATTCAAAGATTTCCGGAACATATTGTAAGACAATCCTTGTCATTCAATAATTTCAAAATCCTTTCTAATGGTGTATGCTTGCCATAATTTGTAGAATGAAATGGTACGTGAAATAAATAGCTACGCCTAAGATGTCTGTTTGGAACGTTGAAGTTGATTGTCTCAAGTAGTTCTGGACAAGAAATCAGAGGTTAGATGAGGTTAACCCACACTAGTCGATGTATGTATCAGGAAATCGGATATCTCCGTAGCCGTTTGAAATAACCCCATCTTCTAATGTCTCACCGTTGGGCAATAAAACACCGGGTGCTCCATTCAGATAAATCAATTACTTTCCTATATAGTTCGTTAATTCAGGATACGTTATGATATTTAGGATCATTTGAATTCTAATTTTTGAGTCGGCTCAAAAATAACGTTGCAGGGGGAATTTTTGGTGAATGGATCTACTTCAGTGAATCATATTTTCAGGACATATCTATGGAAGTAGATGACTGCAAGACTTCCTGTTCAATTTGGAAAGAAAAAATAGATAAAGGTATCATCAGACCCAATGGCCCACTACAATTGGGAGGCTTCAAAGACCGATTCAGTGATGAAGAATTCAAGATTATCTGGAACCATCTTCCTCCTACGTCTCATGGATTCAATGGCTGCATTCGGAATCTGACATACAACGATTTCTATTACAATCTAGGTTCACCATCAGATCAATATCTGGCCTACTCAGATTGTAACTATGGTGTGATGCAGGCTGTTAGTTTTGGAATCGACTCGAACTTCTTGGTTGCTATACTTGTGTGTGTTGCCATTCTGATAAGTGAGTATATATTTTCTTCTTCCTCAAATCGCGCGAATTCAATTTTAACGTTGTTTTTAAAATTGTTCTAATATCTTGTGGATGGTAATGAATGCAATGTTCTGACAGTGTACATATAGTTTCCAACGACATCCTTGACAAATATCTGAAATATCTTTCGACATACACCATCAAAAACTCATTTCTACACTGTTCCCACATTCACAAGCAAAATGAGTATTTTTCATAAACGTATCCCAAATTTACACCCTTATAGCCCCGCCTCTGTACATCAATGACCCCAAAAATCCACCCTCCTAAGATGCCCTGGTTAATCCTATTTCCAACTAGCTCAATATTCGATTCGAATTTTTCAAAAAATATTCGATGTTACTTACTCCACCAAGCGCTTTCGTGTCAAAAAAATCGTTTCAACCCTCGAATTTTCACCCCGCCTGACGAGATCTTCAAAGGGATACCAAAGAATCCACCAAGCGTTACAGAAATTGCTATGGGACCCGAATTCACTGTTACACATACAAACTATTCAGCGTTGAAGCAGTTCGTGCCAGGAAGTAGTTTAGAGGAAATAATGGTTCCTTGCTAAACATGCCCGTTGTGCGTTTTCAGTTCTCCTCTTGGCAGTGGTAGTCCACAGACGCAAGCAAGACGATTTCAGCGGCAAAGAAATCGACGACACCCGCGAGAACATCATCAACTACGAAGACGAGGGCGGCGGCGAGTGCGACACCAACTACGACTTGACCGTGTTCCGGCCGAGCCACATAGTGGACGAGAAGGAGCCCGCGGACGTGCCGGCTGACATCAGCGGCTTCCTGGACAACAAGAAGGACTCGTGCGACAAAGATCCCGACAACCTGCCTTTCGACGACGTCAGGCACTACGCGTACGAGGGCGACGGCAACAGCACCGGCTCGCTGTCTTCGCTCGCCTCGTGCACCGACGAGGGCGATCTGAAGTTCAACTACTTGTCCAGCTTCGGGCCGAGGTTCAGGAAGCTGGCCGATATGTACGGCGAGGACCCGAGCGACGAGGATTCGCACGACGGCGGCGAGGAAGCTTGGTGCTGATTTTGTGGTGTAGAAAACGATTATTTCTATTTGTACTTAATCTTATTATATTGTCAACCAAAGATAAGAAATATTTTTGGAAGGATTTGATCGAGCTCCTGTAAATATGTGACTTATATAGGCATATTTGAGCTGTCGAAAGCGACCAGGCAGTTCCGTATGTATTCAACGACGTTCTTCGATTTTCTCACGCTGTTGTGGGCTGTCTGAACTTGTACTATTTTTGATGAATGTTGTCCTAAGTGGCCTCCTGTCCCAATATTTCTGTGATTCGAACAAAGCTAGAGTAAGTTTCTTACGTAATAACTATTTGCAAAGACTGCAATTTTGTGGATGGGTCTGATTCACCTGGACTAGTCCGCAGAGAAATATATTCACACCATAAACATTAATGCAGCTACGACATTCAGTCGGAGCTGTCGCGATATATCATGTCAGACAGGCCCGAGCCCTTCCAATGAGTCTCCGATTATAGTGGGCTTTTCTCAATCGTTATTACTGACCTGTCTAACTATAATATATAGCGACGGCTCCCGATTTAGTTCGCCTCTCGTCTCTCAAAGTATTTTACCAATGGCCAACTTGACGCCATATTCGGGGTATTAGTATAAGGTAGAAGTATCATTTTTCAACACAGTAACGGAACTCATTCATGCAACAGCTGGGATTTTTCTCATTGTTTCCACATGTATAATTCGTGGTAATATTGAATACAAAATGACACAAACATGTAATTGCTTAAAGCACACATCGAGATATCGTCGGCTGTCGGACCACATCGACCCAGATAAATTTCGAGCAGTTCCTTGCATGAGTTCTGATACATTTTCACTAATATAATAGGTGCATGTTTGGAATGGCTCACGTAAATCGTCACTATATCCTGTATTGGAAAAGATAAGACTTCCATAGGTGATTTTTCGACCACCTATCATCTGAAAATGATAATACTTCCTAGTTCTAGCACCCCAAATCTATCATCTTGTTTTTCCAAGGCTCAAAAGTTTCAATAGAGGGGAGGCGGGCATTATGTCCTCACCGTATACCTACACTAGAGTTATGTTACAATTCACAATTGGCTGATTGTTCATGCGCGTGTGCAACTTGAAAATCTCTCTCCTCAAAAGGAAAGGGATGATCAACAATGCTACAGTCTCATGTCGAAATATTAAAGATAAGCATGAATAAAATTCTGTAGAAGCGAATGAACTTTCCTCTGGCAATTTTTTAATTGATATCATTGTACGAATATCTTTCGCTATTCTATCTTACATGATTGAAGAACCATTGACATTCAGAATGAATCCAACTGATATTTTGATGCAGTTCCTTGAGACTACATTATATTGGATTATGGGATCTTGCAACGACAATTTCGTTCGTACTAAGAATTGATATCACTTGAAATCGTACCAGATGGTTGTTCAGTTTTATATCTGACCCATTTGATGAGTTAAAAATTTTTCAGTCTTTAATGATATATGAACAGCGTGTCAACAATCAGCTGATAGCAACAGTATGCTATGGATATATGAGTGAACAATTACATTTTCATGTTGAGCAATGAAAAAATTACACATATCCATGATATAAAAATGACAACATTTATGAATTGTCCAGAAACAGGCCTCATATATTGAAATGAGGAAATAAACTGCTGCATTTGTTATTGGCGGAGTTTAGTGCGGTGAGGAATTAGAGATACCTAATGAACTTTTACAAACATGGTGCATGCGCAATAAATTTATATTGTATCAGAGTACATTTTACTAGAATATGAATTCGCGAGCTTCGCCTTTATATGTTAAAATTGAACATTCCTTTATATTTAAATATTTTTTTTTGTGATTATTATGGCAGCCATAGTTGAGTATTTTTTTATTGATCTAATAACCTCTAACTGAGGTGGTTTGATCAAATTTGTCATTCCTTTATATCAGTATTTTTAAAAACGAGCAATTAGCACTCCTGAAATGATTAATTTGTCTGAAATTACTAAATTCCGCACACGAATAAAAGTACTGATTATTTATAAGTAGTATTTATTTAGTGGATAGAAGTATTATGACATTATCCACAATTCTTTATTATTTTTTCTATTTCAGCTGTTGAAACAAATATAGATTTTCAAAATGTGCCTTCAACTAAGCATGCAGTGTGAAGCCAGCTTAGTATCATAGAGTTTGAAATGTTGCTCACTGCCATTGTTAAGATGTAATATCTATTTTAAAATAAAAGATTCGAAATCATTTCTTGCATATTATATAAATTACTTCCTAACAGGCTTTTAGAAATATGTCGTGAAATTTCGAGGAACTATCTGTTTTAACATGTTCGTGTGTTTTACTCACTTGTGTGTGTTCATACACAAGACTTTCATTTGTGCTTGAATGAAAAGATGACTTATCTGTGGCCAAAGCTGTGATATATCCTCCCTCACGAACATGAAGGTACAACTTCAGTTAAATATATTTATCCATTTTGGGGAAGGATAATTTTGATATTGTCCGAGTATTATACAAATCGCCCAATTGATCACATCATCAATAACATAAATAAATAAATTATTCCTTTTACAAAGTGTATGAATACAGACATTGACCATCATGACATCCGGGCTTCGCATGTAATTTTTGAGTCGTTGGAGCCTTCCTTAGGCTTGAGATGGAGATACCGATATTTTGTACCTCATTCTATACACGGCAAGAACATCTAATTGATATGGAAGAGATTTTAGGAAAACAATACAAATTATTAGTCATGAGTACTTGATGGAATCTGTTGCACTCTCATGCACAAGCGCTTACAGAAGACTAATGATCGATTCGAAATAATGGGATGGTTTCGAAAGTTCAATCCATAAGTTTGACAAGATATTTTTCGCACTCTGTATATCACAGGTCAATTTCTGACCAACCATTCGAAGGAGTCACTGATGCCCAACATTCGATCAGCAGAAAAATTGGAGCATAGTGTATAACAATTATTTTGTGAAAATAAGTGTGCCGGATATCGAGGAAAAACACTGTAAATTTTGAATATCTCGAAAACTGTCAGTGATTCCATAAAACTGTGAAATAAAGTCACTCGTAGTATTTTTATGATGAATCCGATAATTGGAGATAAGTTACCAGTTCATTGGATACCGAAGAGATAAGTTACCTCCTACCGTAACCTTGTCGGTCCATAGATTGACCGGCGTACATACAGCACAATGATTACTCTTCTATTCAATCAACGTAGACGTTTAACCCGTTATGTTGATGATAAACCCTTATACACAGGTTGGTCCAGTTTATGGTAGCAATTATTCACGATCGATGGTTCATCGAAAAATAAGTCTCGATGTGCATAGAATGAATTTTCTTTCAAGAAGTTTCCTAACGGCGGGAGATACAGGCGTTCAAAGTTCAGTTTCAAATATTTTTTTGACATACCTCTCAGGACATTGATACATTTTCTCCAGATTTGATGCTAGTTCTTATGAAATGATGGATACTTCGCTACTTGACGTGAATAAATTTTGGCAAAATTGTTCGAGAACAAGTTATTTTTTTCTTGGGTTATTGGGTTCTGACTGCCTCTTCGGTAGAACAGGTTATCGAAAATCAATTTGAAAATTATCCAGTGGCGTAGAAAATAGGACAGGAGAAATAAAAACAGCTCTTCTATATCTACACCACTGGAGAATTTTGACAGGAGTTATTCAAGTCAAGTAAACGATACCCATTTCATAAATAGTTGTACCAAATATTTGGTCAAAAATGGAAGCGCTAATGACCTGAGGAGTTTTCTCAAGAAGCGTTTTGGAAAAATATTGTATCATGCATGTCGAGTTTTTTTCCGATGGACCATCGAATGGTGGGATTATTGCTACTATAACCGGGACCACCTTGTATATATAAGTTATCAGTTTTACCAACATTGAAACCAGTTGCTTTTATCGCCATCTAGCAGTACGAGATAGTAACCATCTGGTTTTTTTGATTTTTGACATTGTAAACGTGAATTTTGTTCTGACAGTTGTTTATTTGATTGAGAATATTGAGATCGAGTCGGAAACGAATTATCAGTGATATTAATATATTTTCATGTCAGCAAACACTGATATTTTAGATAAGTCGGTGTAGGAGAATTATTGTAAGTGATATAAAGGATAAGCAAGCCAAGCAAAGAGGGGTGAGTTTTTTTTATTCCACTCGTGTTTGCACAATTCAATTTCTTCCTGTTGGTCTCCAAAGACAGCTAGTTTTCGAATATCAAATATTTTATTGAAAACAATTAGATGCTTATTCATCTACTAATAGTCAAATACTCATTTATGTGGGGTTTTCAATTAAGTTTCCAATGGTTTAATGAACATGTTGAGTAGGTACATGTTATATTTTTACAACGATAAGTACCTACTTCGGTACTTCTTACTCATTCATCCTTGGCACATTTTTGACAAGAGGAATACAAGAAAGAAGGTGCACTGTTTATTTGAGATTCTAATATTTGGGGGCCTAGGTATTTAACATTGATTTATATTAAAAGTCATAAGGTAGTGTTCTTGGAACTACACATAACTAGCTAGTTGTTCTTGAAAATTATGTTATGTATCACAAATCGTTTTTGTCTGACTGGTTTTGAACTAACCATTGGTATGAATCAACTTTCTCTAATAATGTAAATGCCTGAACATTTTCACTATTTTCGTAGTGATATCTAATTATTAATTTTTTATTGTGAAGTACTATGAAAATCACAGATCTATAACATGTCTCTCTTCCTCACATGTTTGTTTGTTTGTATTGTTTTCACCGACCTTGATAATATTGTTAGACAAAAATTTTTTAACAATGATGTTAATTTCCATTAATGTAAATGTAAAGATTAGTTAAATTAGTGAAAGTGTGCTGGACGCACTTCAACCAGTCTGGTGGAGATGAATGATGAAATATCGAAAAAAATTCCAATTCTGGAACTGAGTTTGAATCTCATATCCTCGGGGTACTGAGGAAACCATGGCTTTCTCAAAGAATGTCTCGAGATATATTGACTCCCAGTATATATGAAATATACTTAGAATTTTGAGAGCAATAGTTTGAAAATCCAGATACAAGGTGACCTATTGGCTACATACAGGAAATTGATATGATACACCATATAAAATTTGCCCAGTGTGAACTTTTACATCCTACAGGGTTCTCGCGTATATTTTTGCACCCTATCTACAAGAGTTGTATCGAAAGTTATCAGAAAATTGTGGGTAGTTTTATATTTTTTTCTGAATCATAAGAAGTGCTTTTCAAAAATTGAAAATGATATCGGCAAATGTCATATTTTGAAAAGTTCCACACAAATGAAAGTGTGTTCATTTCTCGAATTATTCAACACCGCATTGAAGACCCATTTACACCAAAATGATGTGAATCGATATGAGACACTGGCGCAAGGTGTGGTGTTGTTGATTTGGTGCTAATTTTGTCTACTGTGTAATGGATATGAAAATTCTTAGGAAAATTCCTGTTGAGACGGCATTTTGTCTTTTGTCCAAAAAAGATTTTTGATCTAGCATAGATCTGAATCATCATCATCATCATTAATGATCCTTGTTTTATTATTCTCAGTGGTGAGCCTGAAGAATTTTTGGGTATCAGAACCTTCAAGATCAAGCAAGTTCACGCTTCCTTGGAATTTTCCACGAAGAAATTGCTATCACCGATGTCGACCGCTAAAAGCCTTGATTTGGCCCTTCTTTTTTCTCTTCATGATGAATGTTCTCTATTTATGTATGTGGAAGGATACTGTGAGTTGAGAAGAAAACTATAAAACTATGTTTTTATTGTAATTTGCTTTTGATACTCGTGTAGTAAAATGTTTTATTTTCCGTCATATATTCACTATGGACTGTTCTGAATAGAATTCTGGGTACACCACTGAAACTCATATTCATTTTGATAAACTTACTATTTTTCTTTGATTACAATGAATAAAATACAAGTTCCGGAAATTTTATTTATTACCGGAAATTTTATTTACGTTAGAAATTTAATAATCGTTTGGATTTCCTACAAAAATTTTCCAATAATCAGAAGATGATGTGAATCATGAGTCCTCGCTTCAAAAGCCGTGTTTCACAAACATAATTGATTGGCCGGGAAATTGCAGAGATAGATCTGTTTGTAATTAACTGCCATGTTCTGAATTAGTTGATTTGTCTCAATTGTTCTATTCCTTCTGTATTACATCCGTCCATATTAACCTCATCTAGATTGGAAATTATCATTTCCCATGCATGGTGCGATTTATGGACAGGGATAATTATTACTCAGGTAACTCTACAGGCAGGCGGAAGAGTGAATGGGAGCATACAGGTTGGAATGTAGTGGAAACTGGAATGCCACAAGTCCGCTATTGAAAATAGGAAGTGATATTATGCTGCCTAAAGATCACTGTGACATGCCTTTTGACATACAAATACGCTGGGATGAGACGGTTCCAAAATATCATCAGGAAGGAAACCTGTTGTGGTACACTGATGAAGGCACTGGCGCCAGAATTTACGGAGAAAGACCAAAGTAAAGTGCTTCATTGGGATGTTATGCCTCGGTACTTCAGGCAAAGGTACATGCTATTGATGCATGCCTGATATCGAATATCGTGAAAGGGTCTCTCTCTGGAATCAGATCAAAATGGCACTACAAAGCCTAAAAGTCCTGGCAAGCCACAACAAGATTACACTTCAGTGGGTCCTGGGGCACAAAGGCATTGAAGGGAACGAAGCAGCAGATAACATGGCAAGAGAGGGGACATTCATGAAGCCAGAGCCTGTGTTGGGAATTCCAAGGACCTCGGTACAAAGCTGGATACAAGAAAAACAACAAGTGGGTACAAGAAAAACACCAAAATCACTGTAACGATATTCCAGGACAGAGACACAGTGAAATAATGATGAAAACACAGTCAAAGATAGTAGCCAATAGCATTGTGAGTCTAAGCACAAGTCAGATTAGACTGGTGACGAAATTAATAACCAGTCACTGCCCTACACTGAATAGGAATATACACAGAAGAACCTATTTGTAGGTAGGTAGGTTTGTAGGCACTATCACGCTGGAGATTCGGTTTTCTGGGAGACTACAACTCACAGGCTTTTCCAAGAAAAAACTGGTGAGGAGGCTGCTACATAAAAGTAACGAATCTCTTCACCTTAGCCAGCAGCATGACTATGTACATAATAAGCCATAAGGCTGCAGTGTTTGGGCTTTGAAACCATGCCTAGTCATTCTGATTCAATCAATCCACTCTACAGGGTCATAGTGGCAATATTTCAGTTTATCAAACCAGATTTCTTTCACTAGTAGCCAAGATGTGAGAAATTCATTACTCATAGAGCTACAACAAAATATCAATGTGATTATTGTTTGTTATTTTCGAGTTCAAGACCGAAGCTGTGTTTTAAAGTGGGAACTCCGCTTTACCAAGCATAATTCATCAATAGACCGGAAAAGTTATGGAATTATTTGCCTAGTGAAGTCTTTCTTGATGCTTACGACCTCAAAACTTCCAAGAAGAATTTCGATACATCTCTTTCCGCTCAACATTCCACCGCTGACTATCAGAAAGTTATTTGAACATCGTAGGTTTTCCTTTTGTGTTGTTGACAGATGAATATATATATATATCATATATATATATATATATATATATATATATATATATATATATATATATATATATATATATATATATATATATATATCAACAACACAAAAGGAAAACCAGATGAATATATATATATATATATCATATATATATATATATATATATATATATATATCAACAACACAAAAGGAAAACCTACGATGTTCAAATAACTTTCTGATAGTCAGCGGTGGAATGTTGAGCGGAAAGAGATGTATCGAAATTCTGTTTGGAAGTTTTGAGGTCGTAAGCATCAAGAAAGACTTCACTAGGCAAATAATTCCATAACTTTTCCGGTCTATCGGTGAATTATGCTTGGTAAAGCGGAGTTCGGCAGATCTCGAGCCTCACAATGTAGGGATGACCAGCCTGAGCCCGTCTAGTTTGTGTACCTGGAATCGCTCGAGGTGGCACAATAGACGAGATATCTTTGAGCACCGACGATGGAAATATCTTCGAGAAAGAGAGATATCGCCCCCCTTTCTACGATGTTCTAGAGAGATCAATGAATTCGTGAGTGTAGTATCACCGACTAGACAAATTCTGAATAAAATCTGACAGCTCCATTGTATGTTTGAGAGCTTCAACTCCAAATATGTAAACAGTACCCCAGGACAGGTCGAATTTATGCTTTGTGAATCATGAGGGGCTGCACGTTGCAGAAGTTCAAGTTTTCGTGAAGCAGTTTCGCAATGGACCTCACGTGATCGTCCCATGAGGTAGACACCTACATCAAAAACCAACACAAACATGATCAAACATCGACCTTGAAATGTATCTATTTACTAGAGATTACAATAATCTTTTGTCAATATTGAACCTGCCTCGATCATGAATGAACTCGAGAAATGAAAGACGCACCATGGTGGATATCAAATGATTGTATAGTATTACAAATGAATATCCGTTTGTAATTAACTATGAATTACGTTCACGGTAAAAAAAAGAGTCCAAATGTTCCTTTCAAAAACAATATAACTTCAACCTGTCACCCATTTATGCAACGCTCTGTATACATAGAAATATATTCTGGGAACAGCTTACATTATCCTGAGCAAACCTTGTATTCAATTTTTTTGTCTAACGCCGAAAACAATAAAGTTGGGAGGGGGGCTTTATAAACGATCACCGTGTATACTGCCGTGTGGTACTGCACAGAGCATTTGGTATCTGAACTAGACATTCTATGAAAATGAAAAAGGAAAAGCGAGGAAAAAAGTAGTTTTTCTTGAGAAAATTTGTGTTTGGTTCGGTTTTTAGTAGAGGTGTATAGTTTACTCTATTCCCATCTATATATATTACGAGGTATATTATATCTATATAGCGATCTAATTCATTAGGGGAATTATCAATCAATAATTCACTCCCTTTTCTAGGGAATTTTCACGTGCCAACGAGCTGCAGTACCTACAGGTATACTGAGATAAAAGCTTCATAATCGTCTTGAAAGATGGTATATTCAGGTTCCCTATTTTTCGACCTCGCACAAAAGAAAGACACATCGTCCGGTGTTATAAGGAAAAATTCATACAACAATGTAAGAAGGAGTTTAAAAGGAGTTACAAAAAGGAGTCATCCTTTTGTATTTTACAATGCCAGGTTTGGGAACGAGTAGACTGCGCGAACACTGGGTGTCCTATTCGAAACGAATTGTCTTTGATAACATTCGAAATATCCACTCGTACAACCACTAAAAGTCATATTATGTCGCACACGAATATTTTCAGGATATTCTCGAAATATTCGTGAGCTCTAGAAAATTTCCAGATATAATAGATCGAGTGCTACTCGAAAAGTAAATTTCACGACAAAATTGATTGGAATAAGCCTATAATTTGGAGATCTAAAAACCTTTGATTTTATAACTGTTATTCTGAGACCATGTGTTGATGAACTGTTAGAGTTATATTAGTTTTTATTAACTGACCTTAGTTACACGAAGGTGGGATATCGGTAGATCATTTGTAGTCAAAATATTTCTACCATAACTTTATAAATGATTTTTTTTCCATTTTGTTGGTTAACATGTGTTGGCGTGAAATTTTCATTGAAGAATTTCCCCTTTTGTGATTTGGTATTCGCTCGGCTTTGCTAATTGTATTGTTACTATTTTTAATCTGTAATAGATGAAATATTTATAATTAATGAGAAGTCGTCATATCTTGAGAGAGTGCTTTTATTCCTGATGATAATAATTAATGAATGATATAATGAATTCGTTCTCAGCAGTTTAACAATTTTCAATAGACCGAAATGTTTCCAAAGATGCTGAGATGGTCCACGCACTCACGAATTATCTGTCGAATTTGTTATTGTTTGCCTAATGTAACCCCAAATAATCTAACACGATATTAATAATGTCTAATAATCAATACTATCGAATATAGACGCCCACTGTTATCATACACACCGTCGCGAGCCTACTACTGTTTTTTCAATGGATCTTGACTTGATAATTATTTTGAGAATATACATCGGAGGAATAAACGGTTGGTAGTACCTACCCGAATACCTAACTTACACCGGATTTCAACGTTTTTGTGGTACTTCACGCACTTCCTGAAGATTTTTATTTTTCTTCGACAACACGAATTGTTGGGAGAGAACGGAGGTATTGGAATTTCTCTTGAAAGTTCGGAGGTCGTAACCATCAGGAAAATCTCCATTATGGAAAGAATTCCACAACTTTCCTGTTCTATTGATGAATGATGCTTGGTGAAGCGAAGTTCGGCAGGTCTCGAGCATGACAATGTAGGAATGACCGGCCTGAGCTCGTCCAGTTGGTCTACCTAGAATCCCTCGTGGTGGCATAATAGACTAGATTTCCGTTGAGCATCCGTTTTATATCTATAAAAAAAGAGAGAGTTGTGCTTGTTGATTGTGAGCAATTGCTGAAATTTTTTTGAAGCAATCGTTGCAATGGACCTCACATGATCATTTCATGAGAGAGCGCTGTTTGTGGTAATAACAAGCATGTTGACGATAAGAACAGTGGTACCTCACATAATCATATTGTGTGATCTGCACTGAACTCTTCTAGATTTTCAGATCCAGATTTTTTGATTCGACTCCCCAATGAACGGTAAAATTTTAAAGAACTGGCAGCAAAAAATATAGACAATCGCTTTTTGCGCCAGGACTAGTCGGGTATGTTTTTGCCCAATACTGCCAGAAAAAAATCCCAAATCCCATCGAATTTAGACCACCCTGTACAGGCTGTCTCACAAAACATGTCGCTATACTGAATTGTGTCAGCGCTTCAATTGCAGCAGTTATTACCGACTATCCCCGTCCGTACTCAAGTCTTACGATAAATACTGTACATAGCTCATCTAGACAAAATAAAATCAAGGCTTTTTGAATAGGTATTATCATTTCACGTGGCCGGTGCCTGCATCTTTGTCGAATTCTCAGTTTTTGTCTGAGAGGGTGTTTACTCCATTATACCCTCGATTATACCCTTCACCGTAGGACCATGCTCGTTCTTGGCAACAAGTCTTTTCTGTAGACATCTTTTTCGAAAAATACATATCTTTTTTTCCAAGCCCTTAGGTCAGAAGGGATAATTGCGTGGATGAGTTGGTTCTTTGACATTTTGGATTTTTGGCACATTGTTCTGCCGCCTCCTGATGTTTGTAGTTTGATACGGCATAGCGTATCGATATGTGCGCAGTTGATGTGCGCCTGAGTTCATTGAGATCCCTCTATACAGTCAATACTCTGCGTTAGTGTATAGTCGGGTAATTTTTGTAATTCCACGATTTTCGGTAGCTTCTTAGTATTTATATTGCGTCTATTGCCGGAAAGTGAAAATTGTATTTGATTTTTCGGTAAGTCATACAATTATTAGTATCCGGGTGACGACAAGTGCAACGACCAAGTCCGACTGCCTTCCTCATTTTGTTTTAAATAATAAACATTCGACTACTATAATGTGAAACGTGCGAAAGATTATAATCGATCCGAAGTAATTTTCTTTTGTTATCAACTAACTAAATGTTCTAAATCATAGCATTACTCTGCCGGATTCGATTTTAATTGTACCTAAAATATTACTATAATATTACCTAAAATATTAATGCTCTGCAGCTTGAATTGCTTGTTATATAAGGTGTTGTATAAGAGATTACTCCATTTATTGGTTTCGATTTTATATGTGTCAAGGTCTTGAAATTCGGGTCAGGCAAATCCAAGACTGTCAAAATGTCAGACGCGAATGCTGTGCTCTACGTAGAGCTCTTCATTCAGTCTTCAGCTTCAGTCTCTAGGAAGTTTTCAAACGAAGCGGGTCAGTGAGTCATTGGTGTCTTGTTAACCCACCATCTATGGTGTGAACACTTCAAAGGTTTCGAGAGAAAAACACGATTTGCAAGCCTTTATCGGCTCGTTTAAGTCCCACTAGGTGAGGTGTGATAATCAGTATTATTTCGTAATAGCTCTTCTCATTCTTTAGAACAGGGATTGAATAAAGATAATGGGTTTTTGCTGCCATTTTCATACGATTTGTTGAATAAACAATTGAGCATTTATGCAACCGGTTGGAAAGGGAGGGGATAATCCGTACAAGAATTTTCTTAGTTGGTCGTGAAATGAATTCTTTCTCGATAGAGTATTGAGTTGATTATTATTTAGCTTACTTGTATCGGAAAATTTTCACATGAGTATTCGAGGATTTGTCATTATATCATCATTCGAGCTATCACACGATATTCATCCAGTTTGAACATGATTGAAACTCGGATCTTTTCGTGCACTTGTTCAAAATTTAGGTTGTGAATCTGCACACTCGTCTATTTCATACAGGGTAACTGTCACTAAAAGATTTTGAGATGAGTCTTTGATTTCGTTTGCTCAGAAGAAATAGCATATATAGTTGGTCAACAATTCGGTAAATTCCAATATAGCACAATATTTCACGAAATTCTCAGAGATACCTACGGACAAAATCATCTCTTGCAGAGATGTTTGTTTATTTCATGTACATATTTTATTTTCAGCTATTCCTCAATGTAATTACTGCCATTCATGGAATAAATTGATTGATTGATTGATTACAATCATTAGAATGGGCATTGAGAACTGGGGAACATGGAGTTTGTCACGAAACTTGTTGCTCATGACTGAGAAATGAATCCCTGTGAGCCATTTGAAAATTGTGCAATAAAGAGAATTGTCACAATAAAGGAACGCAACCACTTATTTCGGTCTGCATAGGCTGATTCCTGTGTGTATGATACTAGTGTTTTGTCTCCGCGTTTTAATTTATTCGTGAGAAAAAGTGGGAGCAATCCGATAAATGATCACAAAAATAACAGGTCCATGTAACAAGTGTTTTCAAATCACCAAAACTCAATTTTAATTTCATCAACAGTTACGCCATAGTATATGATCAATCTGCAATAACATAAACAAATACAAGTGTCTCTTCTAGAATCAATTATGATATAGGCTTGTACGTCTATCCTTTGGTGCGAATAATGTCTGAAATAATATCGAAGTATTGGTACTGGTATGGCATCTTACTTTTTCAGTGCCACTTGTACTTTTCTGACTTGTTGAGTGTGCGTTAGAAAAAATGACATCCCCTGGGACAGGCATTGGAAGTGATCCGGGATTCAGAAATATTAGTAGTTCCCTGACTGTCAGAGGGCCTTATCATCTATTGAATCTATCGATGCGATGAGGACTGACTGGCCCCAAAATTTATTTGCTGCTACATATTCCTAAATGAAGAAAAAAAACATGCATAGCAATATCGAATATTTTCAACTCGATTTAGGAATTTGTATCAAAGTTTCATTGTATTTTCTAGAGTCCGATGTATCTGTGGCAGAGATTAGGTAGTCGGGAACTCATCTCTGGCTGTGAGATAAATCACTCCGCGTTGAAAATGCTTCAATATACGATATTTGCAAATATCCATCAAATATCACTCATAGCAGACCAGAAGAAGAATTGTCCAATATTTTACTATCTAACATAAATTGTAGCGCCAGTGTGGTAGAGGTCGGTCCCATGATGTAATATGGGCGTGAGCAAATCTCAGATCAAAAGTTTTCGACTTCAAAAAGGCGTCTATGATTGTTTCTTGCTCTATCACTCTTCGATTTATCAAATATGTATCTCGAAAGTATAAAAAAAAAACAAAAAATCGTGATTTCAGTAGTGTCATTGATGAAAGGTGTAACATATGTGACGTTTTTTCCTTAAGACAGCCTGAGTACACACTTCAATATCAAAATCAAAACTGGTATCAAAGATGATAGGTATATATTACCTTTGCTAGTCCTGACTGTACGCATCCTCTGTTGAAAAGAGACATGATTAATTATTGCTGCGTTGAAATTTCCACGTATTCTATTGAAGCTGTATTTCACGGACATTCAGTACACAAAACCGAAATGCTCCGCATTCATTCACCTATAGAATCCCCTTAATCCCTCAATGTATTCCTGGATTATAGGTACCATTAACAGATATGATCTGATGAAAATACGACGGAACATACGTTTCCAGTGAATTCGAATCATTCGGAGCGCTTTCATTTCGCAAATATTGACGAGTGACATGTCAATACGAGAATAATATTCGTTATTCCGGTCAGGCAATTGAAATGCTGTTCCCACCCACCTATTTTATTTCTACATTTATCAATTTTATAATGAGTATTCCTATTTTCGTCAATAAAGTGACTTGAATTGATGCATGATACCGAAATGTTGATACCTCGGGAAATGATTCAAATCAAAATGGAAAAACACGTCGATATATATTGGTATATATCAATATATCGATATTATTTTCTTATGATATTCGATATGTTATCGATATGTATCGGTATATATCCGATATATTTAAAATTTCGATTGAATTAGCCAAGTTTTGATAAAATACGGTGGTTTTATTGTGCTATAATCTTTTTTTATCGCACATCCATAATTTTCATCCGCTGCCATCATACCAATAACGTGTTTTGATATTTCGAAATAATTGCATATTTGTTATCCATTTTTGTGTGCATCCATTTTTTCGATTTGACAAATTTTAGTCAGAAATGTTGCATGAAATGTTTTCGATATAAGTGTGATGAGTAGGTACTTCTGTAATTATGGCATTTAAGCTTCCTCTTCCTGTACGGCTTCAATTCAGTATGGCAGTTATAGAGCTTTCATCGGATAGAAATGTAATACATTTTATACGACTTGTCAGTGAGCATCGTGCAACGGGTTCAAAAATTTCCAGTGCCAAACAGATGTCGAGTATCTACATCTACAGCATGCGACATTGTTTTAGGAGTTTATTAAAAGGAAAAAAAGACAATCTTCAAACTCGTAATTACTAAAAGGAATGTTGGGAGAGGAGAAAAGCATTTGAATTTTTCTTGGAAGTATGGAGGTCGTAAGCATCAAGAAATACTTCACTAGGCTGATAATTCCCCAACTTTGCCGTTTTATTCATTGTTGATGCTTTGTAGAGCGATCTTCGACATGTTTTGGGCCTGTTTGGGGTTACCAGCCTCAGCTCTAGTTTATCTCAATGAAACCGCTCTTGTCGGAATAATAGACGAGATTACCGATGAGCACCTACCATGGAAATATCTATAGAAAAGGAAGAGATCGCCTACCTTTCACCATTCTGCGGTGTTCTGAAGTGGTGAATGAATTCGTAAGTGTAGTATCACCAACTAGGCGAAGAGCTCTCTTCTGAATAGAATCTACAGCTTCAGTATATGTTTGGTAGCTGATTTCCAAACATGTAAACAGTAGGCATTAGACAGGTCGAATTTGCGCTTTGTAGATCACGAGGACCTGCTGTTGTGAACCGAAGAAAAAGCCAAATTTTTGTGAAGCAGTTCTCGCAATGGACGGAAATTTCGCTACTTTCCATTACCGTGACCTAGTTGTTAAATTCATTATTTTTCTTATTGGATCATGAATGCTAGCCGAAAACTTTGGTATCCTGTATATCATCACTATAATCACTGAAAATGTAACTGCTCTGCTGAATTCGCGAGAAGTTTAAAGGAAGTGCATCCCACCGGTTTTATAAAAAAATGCTAACGCCAGATTTATCACATTTATAATTGACCTCTAGTTTGCCATGTTTGTGTGTACTTGATAAATTCCACTTATCTCAACCGTACCGATACAATATTATCTTATTCGAGTCATTAGAATAAATGAAAACGTTTCTTACTGTGTGGCACCATTAACAAAATTCAATTTAAATTGCAGGTAGACGACCAAATTCAATATGGCTTTCGCAGGGTTGAAGAAACAAATCAACAAGGCCAATCAGGTGAGTAAAGCAAATCGATTTTCAGTGGTATTGAAAATTCACTTGTCACCAGTCATGTTTCGTTGCCTGAAAAAGAATCGTTACCATGACATACAATTTTTTTAAATGCGTTCTTTCTGATTTCAACGATATACACCTCCTAAAATTCCACATGACTTTGAATTGATTTATTTGCTGAGTCCCGAGTACTATTTGGATATTTTTTTTGAATTTAAGGTTTGCCTTTCAGAAACGTTACTTATTTTCGTTAATAAGGGATAGTGCCTCGCATTCCAGTATGATATAAGAGATGGTATCTTCTCCAAGTGGATGAAATTTTAAATAAGGAAAATTCCCGCGAAATGGATTGCCCCTTGCTTTACCCCTTTCGCTTATATGCTACTTTGCTTTGCTATCAATTGTCTTATTCATCTCCGATACGTTTTCAAGGCCCCTTCCCTTGGCAAGCTCCTATATGATGCATAATGTTTTATAAAATGTATTTTGCTTATATCAGCAAAATATAACATTATTATCAAGTCTGCCTTGCTTTGAGAATTCCATGAACCTGAAATTAATTGAAACTAATTGACATCTCAGAAATAATTGTGTTCTGCTGAATTAGTTTCAGGAATGAACTCGGGAATGAATCAGAATTCATGGAATCACTGTAAAAGACTTCAATATGTCTAGATACACCATTTCAAATTATATTCCAGTCTTGTGAATATTCTCAGACACGGTTATGCTATTGTCAGGATAGGTTTGGAAATAATGATCTCACACTCTCACTTTTATTGTTATAGAGAATACAGCATTCTATCATACTGAAATGTTCGTAGTTAATAAATGGCCTTAGAATGCATCATTTATTTCATTGTGACAGCTGATCGTTCTCCTGATAAATGTGTTTGAAAACTTGACGGAATCAACAAAAGTTGAAGGAAATTTCCATTTTGCGGAATTGAAATAAAATATTGTCTGTGAATGGAGTTATTTTTCCAAGTTAAAACCTTGTTGGTTGAAATCCTTCAAGTCAAAAAACTGATCATTCAATAGACAGCCCAATAATAAATGAATCGATAGTGTTGAATGAAAAGTGGAAAAGCTACCCGCACCCAAAATTCATTCTAGAATCACTGAACTTAGAAAGACTATAAATCAGGCTCAGGACTGGCTTCATAATTCTAAACTGTCCCTGAGAAAACGCATCTTCCTCTGTGGGTCAGAGGAACTTAAAGATCATATTCCAAAGCAAGACCCTATGAAGAGGTGTCTAAAGTGTATAAAAGGCAACAAATCTGTTCAAAGTATAATAGATAGGCCCTTTTTGATATCCGTCCTTGTTCTCTCTTGTACGCCAAGATTTTGTCTTCTTGACCCTTTACCTACATATTAGACAATGGCATATGTGGAGTACTGCTCCAAAGTCTCTCCTAAAATGCCTTTTTTGTTTCGTTGGTCTCGTTTATAAAAAGATAACTTCGAAAGTCAATGTATGGCAGACAGGCAATGGATGTCAATGAGTTTATGATCCAACATATATCGATATATAGGGATTGGGATGAAAAAAACACGTTGATTCTGATAATATCCCAGTTGAATGAACAGGTTACGACTGTTCATTCTATGGTGCCACTTTTGCCACTTGATGTCGAATTATTTCATTACTGTGACTTCTATTAAGCTCTGTTTTTGAGGAAGGGAGAATTTTATTCCACAATCGTAATAAAATAATAAATTGGCCACGATATGAACGATATAATATTCGTTTGACCACAATGCTCGATCAATCTCTCATGATACACGGAAGCAACGCGATCACGAATACTGAACCCGTGTCTTTTGAAATGTTTCAAATAATTGAACGTGTACGCTTTGCGCCTCTTAATTAAAATGGAATACAAACAAAAATTATTTTTTCCAATTCTAAAACTCAAACAAACGCTATGCATGTTTCATCACGTTCCACTCGTTCCAGCTTTTGTTCAGCACACAATACTGTGTTGATAAGAATCAGTCGTTATCTTGTTGGAATTGTTATTTTTATCAAGTTCAGAAAATTTTCTCTATTTCAAACGAAGTTGAGGGTAATTTGGTAATTATAACGTCAATTCCGATAAATTCCTTCCTTTCAGGATATCAGAATAGGTATTCAAAAATTTGTCAATGCGTTGAATGGAGGTTCAAAGTATCTTATTATCCTGGAAAAGTGGGATCTCACCTAGTAGTCGAATACTCAACTTTGGATAATCCCTTCAGATATGAATAATAAGTGATGGCACCACACGATGTGGAGAAACAGAACCACCAAATAAAATTAAATCGGTTCTTCTTCACATTGGGATTGCGAATCGAATGATATGAATAAAACTAGTAGAAACTGCTAGGTAACTATAGGGTTCAATCCCGATTCTATACCATTGTAATTTCTACATCACTCAAACTGTTATGCAAACATTGTAACAGCGCATATATAAAAGCCCCTTCATGGATTTCTAAAGTCTTGTTCTTTGAAAAAAAAAGCCTAAGCGATAGCGGGCGATAGAACGGCATTTCTTTTGAAATTACGAACTCAAGAGCAGAACTTTAAAAAGAATAGTTCATTCTTTTGTGGGATACCTGAATTTGTGTATCTGTGAATAGTTTACATACAACAATCAAATCAACTCATTTATAATTGAAGTTTCTATAAAAAGTTTGAGTGGAATACAGAGTAGGTGAGCTCAATTCACGAACATTTCGAAAGATAACTCTCGTTCATTATTTCGTGATCCAGATACTGGCGACAAAGGCATATTCTCCATGGAGAACACGGCTTTTGTTGGGATTTAATTGGATAAATATTTTTCCATTCTTCTTTTGAGGATCCACACGATGTGTATCTTCAGTAGTCCGTTAGATTTATTCTATGAATTTCAGGTGTAAACTACTTGAAAAAATGTCATTCCTGATGAGGAAGGGTCAAACCGTATACAAATAAATTGTATAAGTATTGATAATCGATCAAGATGAATTTTCTTTTTTTTCAGGCTCAATTAATTTTTTTTCCAATAGACAATATGATAATTATTGCAATATATTTGTAATAAGGTCAGATCAATGATCTGACCCAAAATGTCATTGCGTTCGAAATTCAACTTCAGATGCCTGTTTTCGAAGAAAATTAAATGAGACAAATATACATATAATTATAAATGAATATGAACTTTTACTGACAATAATATTACTTCCAGCACAGATCAGCTAAATGTGTTCACAAGTTAATTTTGCTTTACAGTTTTCGTCGCTATTTGAGATACTTTTAAAAACCTGATTTTTGTTCACGGGCCCATATTCACCTCCTATTTTGAGCTCTGATTATGAGAGTTGGTTTGGGATTAGCTGAAGGATTCAATTTATATTTCATATGAGATCGGTGCTAACAGAAATGGAATTGATCTGTGACGCAGTCCCTGAATGATTGAACGGGATGTTGCAGAAAGGGAGAACCGATCCTCAGTAGTAATATTTGGGGTCGGTCAAATGTGTGATTTAAAACGCATTTCAAGGAGTCGCTGTATCGCTCTTTCAATAGGTTCTCTATTTGAATACTTTCAAACAGCAGGATTTGTGAAAAAATACAATTAGACAGGCAATTTTCAGGTATTGGCCGAATCCTTATTTCGAATTATTTCGTGGGATCCGAATGAAAGTTTTCAGTTCGTAGCAGCGGTTTCTTGGATCTACCAAACGATGATGTATAAATATTTAATCGAAAATGGGATCGTGATTTGAATCTGCAAGGTACTCTCCGAAAAGTTCCTGCTGATTTTCCATTACGGATTCGGATTTCAGGGCATTCGAAGAATAAATACACAAACATCGATGAGAAAATATTTTCTCTTACGAAATAATACAACTTCTCAGATGACAGACGTTTGTTCTTTCCGAATGGGATATAATAATAAAAATGCCATTTTTTCATTTACAAATCGAATGTTGTGACGAAGTATAGGTTTCATTCTTGAATTGTCCTTCCTCAAGAAACGAAAAAAAATCTATCTCCTCGAATCTGATATGAATCCAGTATAGCTGTTGACCCAATAATCGACCGTAGTTCTGCTCCGGAACATGTTTCCCAATATTTCCCTATCCAAGTCAATCATTACAGTGGTTCACTGAAAACATCAAAATAAGTCATCTTTTGATTATCCGACTGAGCTCAGCAATTTAGCCATTCTTGACTGATGAAAAAGAGAGTATAATGGAAATGAATTATCTTTACAGTATGTCACCGAAAAAATGGGAGGCGCAGAAGGCACAAAGCTGGATCTTGATTTCCAGGACATGGAACGGGTAAGTTATTCAAGTCAGTGAAGTGAACATACTACACATCTGTAATTATACCACATACAAGGAAATATTTGTCCCTATTCATTATCATACCTTTTTTGTAGAATTATATTGAGATGAAAATATATAAATGATAGTAGGAAGGACAGACAGGCCAGTTTTGATCAGTCTCAAAATTTCATTGCGATTCACATTCAACTTACTGCAATCCTACAAGAGAAATCTTCTTGATGAATATCTTTCAAATTCGAAGGCAGGAAAAATCTAAATATGACGAAATATGATGAAAGATTCTTTTTTATTTTTCAATAAAACGCTTTATCGTCTCAGTTGGAAATTTCGTTTGAACTCATTTTCATACAGTCTAGAAATGAGCTATAGACGCCTGTATGAATAGTTCATGCAAGCGTTTTCATTGGAAATTCTAACATGCTTTTCAATTTCCACACATAATTTCCATCGGTCTCCTCATCATTGCCTCAATATATTTTGTTATGCTTTCTACATCCCAATTCTGCCCCAAAAGGATTTCCAGAGCAACATTTTCGAGAGTAATCTTTTTTTTTTTAGAAAACAGACGTCACCTACGAGTTGGTGGAAGAGCTTCAGGTCAAGACGAAAGAGTTCCTACAGCCCAATCCGACGGCACGAGCCAAGATGGCGGCCGTGAAGGGCATTAGTAAGCTGAGCGGACAAGCCAAGTCGAACACGTATCCCCAGCCTGAAGGCGTCTTAGGGGACTGCATGCTCATGTACGGGAGGAAGCTGGGAGACGACAGTCTCTTCGGCCTCGCCCTGGTCGAGATGGGAGAAGGGCTCAAGCAAATGGCCGACGTGAAGTATTCGTTAGATGACAATATCAAGCAGAACTTCCTCGAGCCGTTGCACCATTTGCAGACCAAAGACTTGAAGGAAGTAATGGTGAGTCTTGTTTCTTTCGCTTTTAAGAAAATGAACCGAAAATGTTTTTTCGATCGACGGAATAATTTCATCACTAAGCGGAACTTTCCACAATGTATTCAGACACCTTACAGGATGACTCTCGAGAAAGTACTACGACCTCCCGAGTGGGGTAGCAGAAATATGACGAAAATTTTTGCCAGGAATTGCTATACTTCATGTTAGGTGAAAAATACCTGTTTTCCAAGGCAAAGATAATAATAGCAGATCCAACTAGGGAAATTCAGAATTAATTCACTTATTCAAGTACATGTAGGTGATATAATGATAATGTATTCAATTTATTCAGATGGAATTAATTCTCATCATCAGAACATGTCAGTTTGCTGATTCTATTTTTATATAGTCTTCCATGCATAATCATATAAATTATACTTCCATTAGGATTATATTTTCAGGAATAAGTGTAATTCCAACCTATTCAACATTTTCAGAAGTTGTTAGGTTTGTATGAAAGCATGAGTTTGTATGGGACTAGAGTCTCAGCGAACCGGCGATATTAAATGAAGTTCTATAAAGGTCACCAATAAAATGATGAAAAGGAACTGAATGTTATTCAGATGATATATTAGAATTGAACTTGTAATACGACAACATTTTATACTGAGATTCAGAACTTTTCCATGAATAACTTGATAATCCGGTTCTTCAGACTGAATCCCTAAGCTTTTAATTTTGCAATATTATTTTTGTAAGTTCGAGCCATCTCTTGCTGAAATTTTGTAACGATCTTTCTGGATTCACCAATTCTAAACAATCAGAAATACTTTATATAGACTCATTGATTTATCGGCAAGCCTAATCTTCCTATCTAGTTATGAGTTTCAGTTGTAACGACTTTTTCACTTCTAGCATCATCGGAAGAAATTACAAGGCAGGAGACTAGATTTCGATTGTAAACGAAGAAGACAAGCTAAAGGTATGTACAAATATTATTCAAAATTCTAATGTTGTGGTATTCTCCTATCATTTTTAATCACTGTGCAATTTTTATCATCTTGAATTATTATTTAATGACTTCCTACTTCAGGGATGAACAACCTATATTTTTACTTGATGATTTTCGAATCTGTTGTGCATGCGAGAAACTTGACGCGGCTTTTTCATTCACATATGAGTAGCGTCAAACATTTCATGCCATGAAATGCGGATGCTTAATTTTTGGAAATGATGGCGTCATTGCCATGGCGTCATTGGGTCTAGGGTAAAATATGGGGCTGTAGGACACTAAGAATTTTTCGAAAGTGAGAATATAATAGTACCCGTAGGCGAGTCTGTTTGTTTTCAACAAATGAAAAAAAATCCATCAGTGTCCTATGGTTTCAAATATTTGTGTATCCTGCGAAATTTAAATTACTTGTTCTCCAAATTTTCTCTGTAATTATTCTGTAATTATTCTGTAATAATTCGAGAGGGGTTGATGGGTTTGATATGGTTTGTATTCAATAAACTGGGTGACACTGTAGCAGCCTCTAGTTTTTTCAATTGAAGGAATACCCAGGTGAAATTCACATGAGTTACGTCAACCTAATGACAATTCCTTCAACAACATCAATTTGGCTGTGACCGGTATCCGATGATAGATCAATCCCTAAATGTTGTCAATAACTTATTGAAGTCAAAAAAATCATCCGAAAATAACTAAGGCAAAAACACATTCGATTGAAGTTGGCTGTTTGTGACGAAAGTATGTTTTTCATTCTTGCCATATAGCCATAATATGATTTTCCATTTGGAAAAATAAAAATGAAATTGTTCCTATAAGACGAGGCTGTTCCCAGCATCGATTTATCATGTAAATCGGGCGAAATTCGGGTGACAGCCAACTCAATGTATTTCAATAAAATGCAATTCAACAGCGAATTTACAACCGAATACCAATTTGTGATATATGGTTAGAAATTTCAAGGCAAAAAAGAAAGGCTATAGAAATATACAGGTTGATATTGAAAAAAGTTAGGATTACATCCGGTCAAACAGGTGGTTGAAAACAATTGTCGGCAGGTTGTCTTGGAGACAAAAAAAATCATGGGACAAAAATATGAATAATTCACAAATATGAAAAATTCTTACTTTTTCATTATTTTTACTCATTTGTTTCTTTTTGCATTGTTGGGTTCCATTTTGATTTATTTTTCAACCACATCCTTTCAAACACGCAGAACAGCATGTAACAATAATGAGCATGATTTATAGCATCTAAAGGAGTCCTTACTCCATATTCCAGCCCTGTTAAATCTCAGGGAGCAGTTTATGGTATGTTCTATCATTCACAGTTCCCTTGTATCGCTAAGCTAAAAATAATTTCATGTCCATTAAGAATTTCACTCATACTGTTTGTGAAAACTTTCTCAAATCCCGCATTTATGGGCCATGATTATAAATTTTCAGATTTTTAGTTTGGTAGAATTAAATTTAGATGCATAGAAACTTCGCTTAGTGATCACCAACCAATATTGTATTTCGTCATGTTCAGTCAAGATAGTTTGAACAATTATTGTAGATATTTTCCTGTCATTTTGTTCATTGGTTCAAGCAGTTTTAGCTAGTTTCCCATCCTAGTCCTCAGTTATTTCGAAAATCATTATTTCAGCGTTTTAGTTGAGCATGTATTAATTAATGTTGCATGATTTGGCCTGTTACTCGACATATCAGGTTCAAATATTCCAGATGATGAAATCAGAATGGCAGAAGACAAGTTTGCAGAGTCGCTGCATCTAGCTCAAATGGGAATGTTCAATTTGTTGGAAAATGACGTAAGTGAATACTATCATATCTCCATTATAATACATTATACGATAGTATTATGATTAGCCTATGACATTCAGCTATTCATGAATGAATAATTTTATAGATAAAGACTAAGATCATTGAAAGAATATTATTTTTGATATTTCATAATAATCAGGATATCAAATGTATTCTTCCTACGACCATTTGTGAAAACAGCGTATAGCACTGTTTTTTCATTCAGAAGGTAGTCAATTTCCCTATGACAATAGGAAAATGGAAAGTGAAACGCACACGTATTGTGATATTTCGAAATCGCATGCTCTCAATTTTTGATGAATGTAATGATATTTCAACAAGAAATTCTACAGCTAATCTTTCAATCCACTACATTGTGCATAACAACCTAAAAGAAATACTGCGCCTACATATAAGCCAATATATAGCACAGTTGAGTAAGTTGCCGAATTTGAATCAATTATCTGCGCACACATTCATTTTCATGAAATCGGCCTAAGTATTGTCTATCAAACCATCCAAGGGGTCACCGCTCGGGTATTCTAGTTCCTTACTGCTTTGATTTGCGTGGTGGTTGTCGAAGATGAGCAAACCTAACTATAAACATGATGATAGTATACCTTCTCAGGGCTCTTAATATTCATGATGCACAAAATTTGAATATTAATGGTCGTAGGAAAAAGTGTGTGCATTACTAGTTGTATGTATAGTCTACGCGTCTCATGCGAAATTTGTTGCGTTCCACATAGTTATGGAACATACTATTTCAACATTCCTAAAGACGTAATAAAGAAATAGGATATAAATTATGATATTTCATTCTCAAAATTCATATTTCATTTATGACATAAAATTTGAAACATACTTCATTCAACTTTTAGACCTACGACAACATATTACCCCAAGATTTTAGCATCACACAATATACTCGAAATATCGGAGCGTAAAGATGCCTTTGGTTATTGATGAAACAAAAATAAAATGCAGGAAAGTCTAGCCCATTCTGGAGCTTTCTCAAATATTGGCTCTGGTTTACACCCAGGATGGTTGAACTGAATTGTTCAATCAATAATAATCATATAGCCCATAATTTCGAATCATGGAACGGTTTGATATAGTAATCATTTTTTTTAGTTCACATTTCTCACATTCATTCATTTTTTGTGAATCCTTTGGCTTATAGGAATCAAGGAAATGGTTTTGAATCAAGAAAGATACTCACCAATTTTCGATGAGAAATCAAACATGGTGATTTTGTAAATTTGTATGAGATAATAATTGTATTTTATGTACTTTCAGGTCGAACAGATTTCTCAATTAGCAACGTTTGCTGAAGGTTTATTAGATTACCATACTCAATGTATCGAGGTTTTGAAAGTTTTGACTGAAACTCTGTTAGAGAAGTGAGTGAATCTCCATTCAATGAAATTCTTTCTCAACTTTTTTGTTTTCTAGGAAAGATGAAGCGGCTAATCGTCCAAAGGTCGAATTTGTACCGAAATCTCTCCACGATTTGAACATAGAAGGCGTAACAGATGGTTTAAACGGTACAAATACAAATAATTTTAGTAATATGTTTAATCATAATAGTAATCACCAAAGTAATAATAATATATCTGGGGCCTATCAGTTCAAAAGGCCTGCGCCGAAAACAGTTCCTATCAAACAACCACCGTCTTATGATAAACAAGTTGATCCCTTCGACCCTTGGAACTTCCCACAAGGTATTTTTATTTCGTTTTATTTATTTTATTAACATAGTTTTAAGTTTCTGCTCACATACGTTTTTCTTTTCTTTCGTGCATCACCACTAACGCCCTACTTCCTTTCTATGTTTTACTAATCCAAATATCAATTTCACGAGTAACTATTAGTGTTCAACTTTGGTATGGTTTTGTTTGGTTTTCCATTTCTCCCTCTGATTGAGTGATTCACTGAAAATTTCTGTATAGCGGTTCTTTGTATTCACACAGAACTTGAGAAAAGTTTTCAATGGAATGCTCAAAAGTTCCTTCTTTAAAGAGTCCTTATCCTCCCATTCGATACAGTGATGAAAAAACTCTCCTTTTTTATATCATCAAATGTTTTCAACTTCAAATTGTTTCTAAGTATTACAATGGATGTCTATATGATAGAAAGATAGGTGCGACGAGAGATAAATAGAGAAGAAAGATAATCTAGTTCTCAAAACAAGATAGGAATAGATGTGAAACTGATTTTTTCTATTCACATCTCAAAGTCACAAAATCTTCAATCTCAAAGATATGACATATTTACAAAATCGTTGCCGAGCTTTAGCTGTAGGTAGCAGTTGTGGTGTAATACTTTTAGTAATAGCATATCTTTCATATGCGTTCAATATGTGTACCTAAATTCTTCCTCATTTCTTGTCAGATTTGGAGATGTATAGAAATGTTAGAAACTGTTTTTAAAGTTTCTCATAACATGAAATGACGAATATTTGATTCCACGTCAATGCAGTGTAGCTACCCAATTCATATTTTTAATTTAAATTTTAGGTCCGTAGCCCCAGCTCTTATTCCATGTCATGTCTTTGAAATCGGTATGAATATGCCCTTCAAAATTTGCGTCTCATAAATACATCTATAAATAACGTAATACATCTGGCACCTGTCCAGTCAAGCGTAAGTGCGATGAGGTGTTAAGTTATTTTGAATGAAAAAAAGTCATGTTTTCATCTCCAGATTTGACTGAACAAAGTAGTCTCGAACTGAAACGGCTGAATTGTGTGGCAATATGTCTTCATTTGCTCGTTTACCCTTATTTCTGAAATGCCTGATATGTTGTTCTGACAAAGATGTGTTGCTAGGCTCTTCACAAGTGTCTTCACCTCAGCATAAACCATACCATCTCGAGTTGCACCCAGGACAACAATCTGCTAATGGTAACTTCTTCTCTCTGCTGCTTTCTACTATGATAATTGTTGCTTATTGATTTGTTTTTCTCGTTGATCAGATGTGATGTTGTTAATGGAAATTTCCATTCGGTTCTGTTTGATTTTGCACGATTGTATTTTTCATGATTTTCTGAAACAAAAGTCAATATATCAACATTCTTATATTTCTTTACTGTTGTTGCATATATGTCATAATACAGGTTGTCCGTTTCATCGAATAAGCAATAAGCATGGTCCCCATGCCTGTTATCTTGAGAGATACTAAGGTGGTTAATATAGGGCTGAGTTGCGCCTTTCATACTGACTGGATATCTGGGGCGAGATTTGTTCTATCTATCGTTAGTTTCACAAGTATAGCGGAAAAACTGAATTTTGCTTTTAGTTTTTTCAACTGAAAACCAATCAACTGAACATGAATTCAGTTTCCATCGAATAATTCAAGAATAATATTAGATTCATTCTAGCATTTTAGGAAACTACTCAGCTATAAGTAGTTAGAAATTGCTAACTTGAAATTTCTGACCTATACCAATCGACATAAAAATGTGCAACTTTCCCTTAATTCAAACAACTTGGTTTGCCTTGAGATGATCGAGATAACAGGACACCCGACATTTAGACGTAGTTTCTCCCTTTGTAGGCTGATATGTTATACATCGGGTTTCAATCATCACAGTATATATGATTTTGGGAATTTATTTTTACGTATGATTTTGGGGTTCACACTGTGTATTGTGAGTTTCACATCACAGGTATATATGGATGATTTATTTCGTATTAGTTAGTATTAATGTGGAATAGTTGCATCTTGCTGTATATGTAATTTATAGAAACGCTTATGATCAGATGATGGAAGAAAATTCTTCATTTCTAACGTTCTATTATTCTAGCATCGCCATTGCCGTCCCCAATGAAATCTCCTGCCAGGACTCCGATGTCTAGGCAACCATGCTGTATTGCACTTTATGATTTCGATCCAGAAAATCCTGGGGAACTTGGTTTCAAGGTAGGTGACAACATCTTTCGAGATTCTTATGCTCCGAGGGATCAGTCGAATGAAGTTTCTGTTCATCCTCTACAGCTCAATTTTATTTTTATCGAACACATCCTGATTCATCCGAACGTTCTCATGACGACAGTCGTCATGTTCCTTGCATACAAACTAGGTATATTTCGTATGATATTTCTTCTGAAGAAATTTTCAACAGTGTACAGTGCTGCCGATTCAAATTACAGGGACTTGGTTAATACAGAGGCGACAATAGGGGTTAACTGGATGAAAAACAGAAAAATGAATTCAACATTCATTGCGGTACCAAATCTTCTTCAACGTATGCTTTTTGGGCTTGTGCTTTGAAAAATTCATCCATGTGTATTTTTCATTCATATTGTATTATTGTTCATCTGGAAAAAAAATCACCACATGAACTTGGAAATGATCTCAAATAATAATGAACTTCAAAAATGTAAGTGTGTTTTTGTTGAATGCTTCTCTCAGATGCCATTTAATTGGGAATCATCATTTCTTTATAGATTCAATTGAAGAGAACATAGGTAATGAAAATGCTGACTGATAACATTTTGCATATTGTTTACTGACAATTCTTCAGCAATAACTTTAAAATGGGTAATGTGATCGGAACTTATGGGGGGTATTTTATTGATAACTTACAAGAAACCCTGTATATGAGAAAACAGAGAAAATCTCATACTTACCCGGTAATAATGATCTAATATACAAGAATCGAATATTGTAGGTAAAAGAATATTCAATAGTACTATCATCATCTGAAAAAATAAACTATTATAATAAATGTTTTGTCACTTGATAATTTGTTCATGTCGATGAATACAGGGTTTACAGAATTTGGTTTGAAATTTGAAATGTTCTTGATTGTATTAGTTTTATTTTTATTCTTTTGATTTTGAAGAAGAAGAAGAAGAAGACATGAGGTAAAGTTATTCATGAATCAATAAAAATAGCTTATAATCATGTATCAAATTTCAGTACCTGAACATTCTTCGACATTTTATTTTACTGGACATAAATTATCATCATGAATAAATTAATAAATCCAGATGATTTGAGAAAGTAGTTCATATGGTGAATGTTAATTCTTTGCAAGTGTCCCCACCAGCTCAGCTGTCGTTATTCGATGTCAGTGTTGGCTGCACCTCTTGTTCTTCCCTTATTGTCAGAATTGGTACATGAATTGTTTTGAACACAATCGGGTTTGTTTCCTTCGCTATTTCCTTCTTTTTTATGAATGACTTATTCATGGCATAGTAAATATTCCAAGTTATTCAATCTTACTCTCAAGCTTCTCACTCGTTCAATATTTGTTCCGTGAAGTTGGTTATTGATATCCTTCTTTTGTTCTCCCATTACCATTACTTTCATATTATTTTTATTCAGTTTAATTTCGTATTTTTCAAGTACCATCTTTCGAACAGTTAGAAAATACTGGTAATGAATAAACTATGCGGAGGTTTCGGCAGCTGCAGACACCCCAATGCGAAATTCCCCATAACTTTCATAGGACCGTGAGTTGCAGTGAGGCACAAAGATTTTTTAATTTTTTCTTTTCATTTCCCCTTTTCACTTTTATACTTTGACTCTTTTCATACGTTTGTTTTGCGAGGATTCTCTTTCGTCAATCTCTAAAAGCGGTATTATTTTTCAGGAAAACGATGTGATAATGCTCATGAACAAAATTGACGAAAACTGGTTCGAAGGTAGCGTCAACGGTCGCACCGGTTATTTCCCAGTTAACTATGTGAAGGTGGAAGTTCCATTACCATGAATCACCGGATGAATGAGGATAAATGAACAACAACAAACCCCCTTATGTTTCATCAAGTATTAAACCGTGTATATTTGTTTTGTTCACTTGCCTTCATTATGATTGTATTCAACTGCACTTTCAGAAGTGAGATCATGCCATATTATTAATAGTATGCAGTGCGCTTCTTAGGGTTCACTTCTTGCACTGACACGCGAGTTGATGACCAGATTCGATAATATGAAGAATTGTCATGAGAAAATGAAGCTATCGCGATAATGTGGGATAACCTCAGTGTACAGTCGAACTGATATTGAAAATTAAATATCATTAGCTAAGTCCATTTCTCCACAATAGTAGTGCAGACCTGTTATTGGGTATCCCTTTTCAGCCAAAAATAATATATGATCATTTGTTCACTATTGTACTGATTACAAAATGGCAATGCTATCAAAGTTATCAAATATAGATTTATTCAATAGAAGAAAACTGAATAATATCATAGATAAATTTTCAAATAAAAGATGGAAAAACAAAATTAGATATTAACAACAAAACAATTCTACCATCAGTTCGCACCCTTCTCGATTCTCGTGCGATCCCATTATTGTAGCATAAATTGATTTTTTTCAGTGACGGTACTATCGTCTTGGTTCCGATGGGAAATCAGTCATCCACTTTTAGGTGAACTGTGATGAATTTATATTGATTGTATTCTTAGTATATCTCAATTTTTCAGCTTTTTAAGCTTTATTCTTCAATCGACGATTATTTTCTTCTTAGGATAGTGAAGAGTTTATTTCAATAAATGAAAGTATCAGATAGGGTATCATGAAATGCAATTGAAGTTAGTATCACACTGATATCGAATTTTAAGCCCAAGGTCAAAGCACAGTAATGAGGCAAAAGAAAAATAGGTTGGTACTTCCATAGACACTAGCGCCTCATCTCAGGCTTTAGTTTAATCAGCCTCATAGGTGTAACCCTGCTAGCTAAACCCACGTTGTATGGTGTGAAAATTTAAAAAAAAAAATGATAATTGTGATATGTTGATCATCATTGTGCTCAACTCAGTTTTTTTGAATTCGCGTTTCATATTTTCACTATTGAAAATATAATTGACGATTTATTTCTTCTGTGACCACAATAAACAACGCGGAACGAGAAGGTTCATCATTTATTGCATTTTATTATTTCATCACACTGTGGCTATGGCGATGGATTATTCAATGAACCATTAGGAATATATTCTAGGAACATCTTTGTTATTCCAAGCGAACTGCATAATTTCAGAGGGAAGCCATTTTCCTTGCTACAGTGATTACTATTATATATATATATATATATATATATATATATATATATCGAAATATCTGTGATCTCGTCTGTTTTTCGAGGACGCCTTCTGAAGTGCACTGTATATCAGTGATTATTGCATTTAATTCAAGTAGAAAAATGAAAATGTACTGAAGTTTGAATATTTTTAAAAATCTTCCTAATGTTATTTTACAATTTTGTATATATGGTATATGAACATACTGGGACATTTTATTAGTTTTAAGCATAGTATTGTTGAGTTTGTAGAATGAATGAATGTATGTGTGCAGTTGAAAATTGGTTTTCTCACTTTTTAATGTTTAATAGAATTTTGCGGATAAAATATAAGTTGTAAATATTGATTATTAAGTTTTCTATTACTCAATCATCATTATCATTTAACAAGGCTTTCATTGCCTATTCGGAATAAAATTCATTGGAGTTTTCAAAAAAAATATGAATAATGTCATAGTTATAAAAACAGACAGGAGTGCTGGCAGCCTGTTACTATCTCAGTTGTGAGATTGGTTGATGACAACTATTGATCATCACGTTGAATTTCAAAAACACTTATCAGTCTCAATCTTTCACAACTTGCCAAAAGTGTTATTTGCATGGAAAAATCAATGTTTCAAGATATATTATAAAAGAAAACTATGTTTGGTTGATGTTTTCGATGTAGTTGCTAGAATTGCTGCTGAAACTTTATATACTTGCATGAAAATACTAAACTCGAATTTGGACTAGAATATCGGTGCTGTTTTTATAACAATGAATGCACAGATATTTTGTGGACTGTTTATATAAAGTTTCAGCTGAAATCAAGAAATTGTTTAACCTTGTCATTTGACATGCTATAGATGTATTATACTTGTGTAAAATTACTACCAGATATCTGCCGGTTCGTGTTGTGTTTTATATTAATTTCTTTATTATTCTCATATATACACATCCAAAAATTTCGGTACCTAGTGACATTTGAATCCAGAAAATACAATGACTGCAATTGATTGAAATGTTCCATGAAAATGAAGTACTGGTACCCAACTATTAAACGTTGATTCACCAACTGCTACATAAGGTTACTGAAATAGCTATGACTTTTTTTTGGATCATTTTGAGCTATTTTCTGCATTCGTCATTTTCTAGATCATATAAGAAATTTCGAATATTCTTTTAGTATGCAATCTCTTGAAAATCGGAGCAATATTGATTCATATCGACCTAATAGTTTGATTTCAATCTAGCAGTATTTTCAGAATCAATTCAGAACTCAATTCTTAAAATATCACAGTTCTCGTGAAAATCTTGTTGTGATGAATCATTAATTTTTCTTTAAAGTATGGACTAATTAATGAATGCATTATTGTGATCGAGACTCAACAAGTATTGAGTGGATAGAATTTATTTCCTGTCTGTTTCTTGCTGTTTTCGAGAGATTATTCAATACCAATAGAATATGCTATTATCTCTGGGGAAGATGTAAACTAGGGAATCCTTTTTTTTTTCTGAAAATGCTGCTCTGAAATATATATTGAAGTTGAAGTGGTATGTAAGAATTTATAACTTGTTAAAGTTTTGAATATAATATGTATAAACATTGTAATATATATGTATATAAAATAGGGATGGTTTTTGGATGTGTTTCCTTGAAATACTTTTATATATGTTCAGTTAACATTGTTGACACCTGGCGTAATACTCAAAGACTGTAGTCTAATATAAAACACACCAAACCACTTTGAAGGATGTACTTATTTATATCTGGTTCATGACAATACTTTAGATATAAATAATAATTAAGAAAACCAATTATTGATATTGTTATAAGTCGAACCTATCCAATAAAATTTTGTTTTCATGTCTATATCAGCAAGAAAATCCTTTTTTACATCGTCACATTTCCTGAACTCCAATTCTATCAGTTTTCAATTTCTTTCCAAATTATGAACATTGGTCATACTGAAGAGTTTTTTTTTACGATCAGCAGCTAACAGGTTCAAACTGTAGGCCATATTTTTCGTAGCAAGTTACCAGATGAGATGATATTGTTAAAAACACATGTATACAATTTGAATGTTATCTACCGTATTTGTGCATTAATAAAAAATGTGTCACTTTCTGGTTTTCTTGATATTAACAGTGTTCTTGAATGGTACTATGTGAATATTGAAGAATTAGCGTAACTGAAAAAATTGAAGCTCTGTGATTTGGGAACGACCTATAACAACATGGGAAAGCTTATGGTTAGTCCGCCTTATATTTAATTTCATTCTGACAAAAAACTAACGAGGAAACTGCAAGAGAGTAGAGTTGTTACTCTCGATGACTATATATTATCTTTATTTAGTCAATGGCTCCAGTATGTTGGTCGGTGCTACAGTGGAAATTACATACTGAAGAGAGAAACCTCTATATAGCCACAATATACAAATAACTGCTGGATGACCGAAAATTGGATAGGAATAGAACTATGTGCCAATGGACAGTGAGCATCATGATATCAAAATGTAATGTTGATGATACACTTACGTTTTTAACGTAAGTGTATTATATCTAAAGCTATCTGGTAGGTACTTAGATCATCATCATGATGAAATAAGGATATATACTGGGTGGCCCAATGAAAACGGAACAAGGCCGATTTGACATAGTTATCGTTCTCAGAAAAAAAAAGGCTCGAACCGGTCGATTTATATTTCGAGAGGAAAATATTTTGCGCATGTTTTAAACTTTTTCACTTCAAACTCCTCGGAAGGGTGAACTCCAACCCTTGAATCTCAAATGGAATAAGGGCGGGTCAAGTGAAATGAATCGAAATCTCTTACCAACGCTTTCTTGTTTTTGGAATTCAATACAGTAGTTCTCGAGAAAACACGTTTATGAAAATAATCGGCTAGTGATGGAAAGTAACGCTTTTTTCCCTTTCATCACTATATCTCATTCTGTAGTTAGATCCAAATGTTCATCTAAGAAGTGCCTTATGTTTTTTGAATCCTGTCCTATCCAACATTACATAAAGAATCATTTATTTCAATGTCAGTTCCTTGATCTCTAAGTAAAATGCATACCTTGTTTCGTTTTCATTGGGCCACATGATCTGTGACAAGAAAGAATAGTGAAAGCACTGATGCACTTTTGTTTCAAGTTCAAACCAATCCGCTTCACTTCGCATTGAATATAAAAGATAGTAGTTGTAGATGTAGTTTAATTAGTTGAATTGGATATAGTGATTTGGTAACCAAATTTTGGTTTGATTTTTCAACATTACATTGATTAGGCATGCATAAACCATTCTTATTCCATCATGATCATCATCTAAAAGGGTAGATATTATAATATTGTTTTATTTTACGATCGGGATCCCGGATACCTTTTCATTTGAAACTGGTTGAATCACAAATAAAAAAGACGTCCAAAGAAAGAAGAAAACCTAATTGAACCTCCCACGTTAGGTTATGTTTTAGGTTAAAAGTGACAATCGACAGTTGTTTGCATTTGCTGTTGATTGCTTATGTTTAGAATCGATGCTGAAAGATGGGTAAGTAATTCGAAAAATAATACTTGAAAATTTTATCGCAATATTTTCTAGCGGTTACTACTGGTACGTCTTTCATACTGGCCTCGATTAGTTGCGTCCTGATATTTTCGGGAATGCAAATGTTCAAACCCTGGTTCAGTTCATCCCAGCTGCATACGGTCCTCGGAGGATATTTGGGTTCACTTCTATTCACTCTATTCCTCACTGCCGTTGGGAATTTAGAAACTTGTGTATTTGGTAAATCCTTTCAAGTGCGACTGTTTCCAGAAGGTAATGATATATGTAATGAATAATTTCTGGAGTATATAAACAATTTGATGTATTGTTTCAGTATCCCTATGTCTATTGATTTCATTAATTGCATCTGCCACAATTCATCGTGTTTGTGGAACGTCTTGGTAAGTTGATATTGATTGGCAACTAGTTGGTCATTTTATTATTCTGTCTTTTTCAGCCTTCTCATATCGTTGTGTGCATTATATTATTTGAATAAGTATTCTCAAAGAGTGTATACAGTTCATACTGCACCAACAGTAGTGCAGAGTGGAAAAAAGAAGAAAAATAATTCCTAGAATTTCTTATTATCAGTGTTTTGGTGATTCTCCATAGATCTTTTGATGACTTCATGCAATAAAGTTCCATTTATAACATAGGTTAGTTTTGGTGGAATAAGGTGAATACCATCAATATCAAGTGTATGTATTTGATATTTATAATTGATATAAAATAGCAACAATGCTCTCCTTCACTCGCACAAGCCCTTCGGGGCTTCTGAGGGTTGCTTCTGCAACTAAGGAGATGAGTAACAATAATAATAATTTGTGTTGAGTCTTGGGATACACTAAATGGCAGAGATAGTTTTTTTTTAATGATTCATTGTACAATTTTATTTTACTGGTCTATTATCGCTAATACCTATACATGAGGAATAGTGATCAGAAAAGAATTTGAAGAATACGATGTAGCTCTACCATAACTGAAATGGTTTAAAGCCATCTCCATAACTGTTTTGTGTGTTATGGTTCAATATCCAAGAAACAGATATAGGCCTTGATTATATACAGCAAGGATATTTCCTTCTATATCTATGGTGATTCCCAAGGACTATTATTGCAAAGAGTATATATATATGTGTTCTGTCATTATAGCCCTCTTTGTAAGGCCATGATCTGCGGGTTATGAAGTCTACTTTGAAGCGGTAAGACTTCCATTTTTATATAACTTTTATATATTATCCTTGTGAAAATCAAATAGGTACAAATCCCCCCTAGAAATTCATTGTCCCAGCACTCATTAAAAGGGCACCCCATCTTGCCCAGTACAATTATTTGTCAGATACCCACTATCGAGATGACTTTTAGGAGGAAGATTGTATATTGTTTCTCCTTCACAATGATATATGGAAATTATAGAGATATATAGAGCAACAGAATATGTTTGATAAAGCAGCAAGATTCTTTATTACAGAATATCAGTGCCTGCTCGTCAGCAGTAAAAGTTTACTGTATCGCCGTATAGTTGTTTCTCTGGTTGTATCGTCCTTTATTCTTATTTCATTATGTCCTTTAGATAGCGTGGTGATTAGGGATAACTTAAATGGTTCAGACGTATAAACAATACGTCCATGGTTCAAACACAGACCACAGCCTTTATCCAGCGTATATCTGTACCAAAGAGGACCTCTCTGTACCTTAGATGAGGGCATAGAATATTAGTTTATGAGAGTTTCTCAATGATCTGAGATATGAACATATTCTGCTTTATCCGGCTTCATCCTCCAGAAAATCACAGATATCACCACAAGACGAAGACAAACACAGAACATGAGAAAAGTCATGAAAGGGTACCTTACAAATTTTAATATTTCTATGAATTGAAAATATTTCTTCTTGCAAAATTCCCAGTAGTGAAAATAATAGGTGGAAATGTTTGTTTAAATGTAGTTTCTTGTGTTTGACCAAATTTTACATTATGTAACGGTATCCACCCATCTGATATCCTAGTTTTGTCAAATGAAAATCCGGTAAGCAAAATGTATTCTCCCATTAGTATAAATTTTGAATATCTTGATGATGATGAAATTGAATTTTCATAATTCAATAATGGAATGATGTACCTAGCATATATTCATAAGATCCGAACATCTAATAAGTCCAGAGAATCGTACTAATGAATTCCAACTGAATTCGATATTTCACGTGCATGATGAATATAGCTGTTGGTCTTGAACTGAACTATGAACATATAAAATATACTGTTGATGGCATAACTTGTATAATCATCAGTCATAGTTCGTACGGTTCAGCCTATTTCAGAACCCTTGGAAATGTTAAAATTTTGATTCAGATGAACTTTCGAATGAACAGAAAAGATTTTTCAGAAATTAAATAGGACCAGTTCAATATCTGCTCTAGTTGATATCGAATAGTGTACTTAGGATGTGAATAATTATTCTGAAGTGTTCCATATTTCGATGAATATATACATAATTATGTACACTTTTCAGAGTTTATTGACCTGCTTTAGCCTCTACAGCGTGTTGTCGTTTATGTTTTAATTGAACTGTATCGCAATATTCTTCATATCTCTGGGTGGCAAAACTCGAGACATAACGTGCGATGTAAAAAATGAAATAGAAGACACAATAAGAGTCATAGAACTTCACTTAGAACAGTCCAAAAAAAATCAATTCTTGAAGACTTACTTGATTATACACCCTGTATATTTCAACTTACTTGGTTTTTTTTATTTAAAATCCGAATCGGATTGCCAAGTTATAACTGTTTATCCTAAAAAGTCCACAACTTCTAACTTCAGTGATTGATGTGAACTTGCATGACTATCGGTAGTCAATACTATATTCTATAACGTGACATTTTCATCCTTCCCCTAACATGTACAGTGTGGTCTCTGATTAATACTTCGACTTTGTCAAATTTCAAACACTCATATAAAACAATTTTCCAAATGGGACACACCCTGTATGAAAGCCCTTCAAGTTCGGATGAATTCCTGAAAATGGAAGTGAGTGGACTTCTCTGAAAGGATATTTTATTTTTTGAGAATAAAAAAAAGAAAATTAGCATCGTTGAGTGGGAATTCATTTATATTGAAATATTATGGGTGTTCCGTTGTGAAAACATGAGTTTAATACGGCACGCGCTTTGTTTGCACTGTGTAATGAAAAATAATTTCAGAACATGCCTCTTGTATACCTACAACTCCAATCGAAAAATTTCGATCTATCTCAAATAGCAAAGCAGCTATTTCTCTTGGGCACACTATATTGCCATCCTATAATCAGGTCTAAATGAGCTGGATACCAACAAATTTGCAGAATTCCATCAAAATCGGCGATAGTATAACATAGATATTGATGAAAAACCGATATTTCTTCAACCAAATTCAATTCGAGAACTCTTGCATTAATTGCATTGTTGTAGAATCATGATGGTGAATTTATTATCTAACACAATTATTTGTTCTATTAGTGCATTTAAATATTATTACATGAAATAATATTACAAAGTACTTATATAATTTACTGGTTCAGTTCAAATAATATATTGTTTTTCTATACAAATTAGAAAATTAATTCTTTGCAATAAATTACTATTAATCAAGATTCTTGGAAATCTATTTTACAATAAATTGTCTTTGGTTATCTTTTGATTCCATATTGAATAGTCTCATAGAAGTTTGTTCTTTCTTCTAAGGCTTGCAATTATTATATACAATCTATGCAATTATCAAAAATAAGGCCTCATTCAGTGTGGATATTTATATTCATGGAGGAAGACTTTGTGGCGTGAGAATATAATTACTGAATACACATTTTTGTGAATATTCAGTAATATAATTCTAAAATTCGACTGACATAGGCGCTCTACTGATGTAGCTCTCAACAATTGATCCAGAGTGAGGTAAGTAGGTTAAGTGTGTGAAGTATGAGTATCACAAATATAATCAGAGACTTTTGTGCATTCAAATTTGATACATGTTTTTTTTTAAAAATTCTAAATTTTTGAAGGAATATACATTTTCACTTCTCACACACAACTTTTTTCATTATATTTTGGATCCACTGATGGGATTACAAATCACTGTAATTCTTGCTTTTCCTGTTCAGTTTTGATGAACATAATGATTGTTTGTAGTCATTCACCAACAGGGTAATAAATGAGAAATGCACACCTTATCAATTTCTCTGGGACCTGCCTTACCACAAAAAATAAGTTATCAAATTTGAGTGTGAAAAATACAGCCGTTCTTTCAATTTCAACAACAAAAAATACATTATAGAATGTATTTTTTACTCCAATCTGGATCTAATCACAAAAGCTATTATGTGTGAGATGTTGTCGGTCGAGTTTTGAAACACCCTATACAATAGATTTCCAATTTTTATCAAGTGTCATGTAGGAATAAATAAGTATAATAACAATAAACTTAATAAAAACAATATAAATAACATCATTCTAGTATCATTAACAAATGTGATGACATGAAAATGATTCATACAGGCATATTGGAAAATGCCTTCACTTTCAGGGCTATTGTCTTCACTGGAGGATACCCTCATCTCATGGATCATCAGGAATTCAACCTGTAATTTCAAGTCATACATTAGGCATCTACACAAAAAAATTATAATCTATGGGACTTTATTTGGAAGTGGTTATATGATTTTGGGAGCATTCTAAGTAATATGAAGGAAATCTAAAACTACGTCAATGTAAGAAGTCACTAACTTAAGAGTTCCAGGGACACTCGGAACCCTATGCAGGCCGTAGTTCAATCGCAGAGATGATGAATCTTGCGAGTGACTCATATCATGATGTGGGTTCAATCCAAACAACATTTCTGATGGCTGAGCAGTCCTTCTCCTTATTTTTGAACGACTTGAGTGTGTGTGAGATTGATGAGATTCAGAAAATGATAAACTAAAAAAAAAATTGTAAAAAAGTTTTATTTGCCCAGGTTTTTCTAAACCTTTTATCACTCACTGCGTATCAGGAAGAGCAGGTGAAGAAGATCTAGAGGAATTAGAACTGGTAGTTTCATTAGTATTACTTGAGATACTAGTAATCAACTCTTTTGAGAAGATAGGAATTTCATTATGAAGTACATGGTCCAACAATTGCCCTTTCACGTTGTTCTCCTCTTGCAACTGAAATCAAGTTCATGTTGAATAGATATTTATACGTTTTTCTATATATCGTTACCTCGGCTAATGTAGCTTCATTTTCTTTAAGTTTAGCATCTCTCTGTGCCACTGCATGGCTTTGACTCAACGTCATATTATACAACTTCTGAATAATATATTTCGCTTCATCTACGTCCTGGAGAGATGTTACAATATGTTGCAAATCAGTATCTTCATGTGGATCTTGTGTTTCTTCAATTTCCATCACATTATGTTGTGTCTCACTTATGGTTTCCTGTACATAATTAATATTCTCCTTGATATCTTCAATGTAACTGTCCAACTGAGTTGTGTCTTGGTTCTTCCCCACCGCTTGTTTTCTTCTTTCTTCCAGAGCTTCCAATTCTTTACCTGAAAATTGAGTAAAATATTTGAAGTCGTTAAACACATTCTCCCATTCGAAATTTGAAAGATTGAATTATCAATGGGCCAGAACCGAATCAGCTAACTTACAAATCATTAATACGGATAAATCAGCGAATTTCAATATTTTTCGTATGGTTGGAAGATCAAACTCACCTAGTATTTCACGTTTCTCAAGGAAATGTTCCATTCTAACTTCCTGTTCAACAAGACCTTTTTTATTCAGGGTGATATTATTGATTGCTTTTTCTACTCTCAGCCACTTCACCTTAGCAGCTTTATCAGAAAAGTTTTTGGTTATTCGACCAGCGGCTTTGTAACTAAGTCTCCCTCTTTGATTCTTTCTCAATACTGAGACCTCTTCTTGTTTACGTTTCAAGACTTGGTCCTTAATTTTCCTTTCATTCTGCATTGATTTGATGACATTTGCATTCTTTCTTGATTCCTTACGTAGTTGTGCAATTTCTCTTAGCCTCCTCAGTTCAGCTTCTTTGTGCTTCTGGGATTCTTCCTTCATTTTGTTCATCAACCTGACTTTAGTTCGTTTCATCTCCAGTACCTCATTCTTATATGACTTCAGTTGATTTTCATATTGACTACGACTTCTCACTAGTCTAGCATGCTCTTTCTGTGCTGCTTGAAGTCGTTTCAACTCCTTTTGCATATCCGATAGTTTCTTAGTGTACTCATCTTTCACTTTCTTTATTTTGTCTGATGGTTCTGGATTCGCACTATAAGAATGTAGAATTTTATCCCTCTCTTCTTGAGTAGTTTGAATCCTTACTTGGAGCTGCTGCAGTTTATCTTCATAGTGTTGTTTCATGGTCTGCATTCTACGCTGTGATAGCTCTAATTCATCGATCAATTTCTGCTTCATATCTATATCATTTGTGAGGGTGATCAGTTCATTATTAAGTTCATTGTGTAGTTCTTTCTCATCACTTTCACTTTCTGTATCATTATCAGTTTCACCTTCCGTGTCATTTTCCATTTCACTCGACCTTCGATTGAGAGCTTCTTTCTCTTTTTGGAGGTCTAACTTGGCTTTTGTTAGTAAAGAAGCATGTTCTTCGATAGAAGAATCTAACAAAGAATAGTGCTGTAGTTCGTGTGAACGTGTTAGTTGTTTTCTTAACTGCTCACAAGTGTTGTTAGATTCCATTAACTTGGCTCTTAGCTCCTCTATTTCTTGCAAATAGCCTTGAACCATGTAGGTAACATCTTGATCAATGCCAGACGTGCCACTGATCCATGCACCAGTAACTTTCTCAGCTAAAAGATTCGTGTTTTTAAGAGTAAGGGCATCTATAGTGTCTTGCATGGCTTTCACTCTAGTTCGTAAATTATTGACTTCACCTTGAAGCATATTGTTCTCGTAAAACATATCATTGACTGTTTCTGTTCCATCTTCTCCTACTAATCGTTTTCCTTGTTTGTACTCGACAAGCTCCAGCTGTAACTGGGCTATTTGTTGTTTCAGCTGTGCTATAGTCTTCGAACTCTTATCCTGATTGACGAATATCTTATTCTTAATATTACGTGCTCTATTAGCATACTTCAAAGTGTTCAAGGTTTCCATGAAGTCTCTATCACTAGGACTGACACAAGCGATCATCACAGTTTGACTGTTGCCACCGAGACTGTCTTGCAACAGCCTGGTGAGCTTAGAATCTCTATAAGGTACGTGCAATGCCCTCTTAGTCTTATCTCCTAAAGCTGAAATTACATTCCCTAGAGCTAATAGACCGCAGTTGATAGAAATTCCTTCTTTTTGTCTCTCTCCCGTGGCTCCAGTCCTCTTCAGCCTCTCGGAGCCAGCTAGATCGACAAAGTGGAATTTGGCACTGAGTGTCTCGAATTCATTGGCTGATTCATCTTCGGAAGGAACTAATCGTTGCTGTTTGATGTGCAAGGTGAATATTGCATGGGATCGAGAGGACTGTGTGTTCATCTGAGTGCTGGCCGTCGTTCGAGACAATGCTCCTAACCTGAGACACTGTAAGGCTTCCTCGGCAGATACGACTGTTTTGAATGTTACCCCTTTCACTTGGATGCCACCGTAAGGATCTTCGTGTATTTTGTAGACTTTGTCCTATGAAAAAATGTATGATATAGATAGACCGAAATCAGCATCACCGCGAATTGTATTCATCAAAGGATTTCAGATCTGCGGCACCACAACTGTATAAATTCATTTACCGGTTAGCTGTTCATTATAATTCATTGAATAAAATTCATTTTATATTGCATCATATTCAGCATTGATTCAGATCATTCATGATCTTGGTTATCAAGTACGAGCCGGCAAGCCGCATGAATACAAATTCATGATTTTCTGTTGAATAATGAAACGCATCGTCAGAAAATTACTTTTGAGTCGGCTCAGGTATTTGAAGCAAAGTTCAATTGAAGAAATCAGACTAGGTAGATCAAACATATGAAGGGTTCAATTTAATTCATTGATAAGTAACTTCCCTAAACTTCATCAACTAGAACATATTCCTCAGATAAGAGCGGATTCGTATTATCCGTTGGGTTACTGTGATTTCCGCGAAAAATCATTTACATCATTGATTTAGTAAGCCATTTCTAGAATGTGTAATAGTATGTTGAATAATGTTGTGTTCTAATAAAAAAAATAAGTGTCACGCACGCATGTTCGATTCGGAATAGATAAATCTGGCTGCTTTTATTCCTGATGGAATCAATTAGTGTAGGGGCTGAAATGACTCGTTATGGGCATTTTCACTGAATGAAAAATAATTTCAGAACATGCCTCTTGTATACCTACAACTCCAATCGAAAAATTTCGATCTATCTCAAATAGCAAAGCAGCTATTTCTCTTGGGCACACTATATTGCCATCCTATAATCAGGTCTAAATGAGCTGGATACCAACAAATTTGCAGAATTCCATCAAAATCGGCGATAGTATAACATAGATATTGATGAAAAACCGATATTTCTTCAACCAAATTCAATTCGAGAACTCTTGCATTAATTGCATTGTTGTAGAATCATGATGGTGAATTTATTATCTAACACAATTATTTGTTCTATTAGTGCATTTAAATATTATTACATGAAATAATATTACAAAGTACTTATATAATTTACTGGTTCAGTTCAAATAATATATTGTTTTTCTATACAAATTAGAAAATTAATTCTTTGCAATAAATTACTATTAATCAAGATTCTTGGAAATCTATTTTACAATAAATTGTCTTTGGTTATCTTTTGATTCCATATTGAATAGTCTCATAGAAGTTTGTTCTTTCTTCTAAGGCTTGCAATTATTATATACAATCTATGCAATTATCAAAAATAAGGCCTCATTCAGTGTGGATATTTATATTCATGGAGGAAGACTTTGTGGCGTGAGAATATAATTACTGAATACACATTTTTGTGAATATTCAGTAATATAATTCTAAAATTCGACTGACATAGGCGCTCTACTGATGTAGCTCTCAACAATTGATCCAGAGTGAGGTAAGTAGGTTAAGTGTGTGAAGTATGAGTATCACAAATATAATCAGAGACTTTTGTGCATTCAAATTTGATACATGTTTTTTTTTAAAAATTCTAAATTTTTGAAGGAATATACATTTTCACTTCTCACACACAACTTTTTTCATTATATTTTGGATCCACTGATGGGATTACAAATCACTGTAATTCTTGCTTTTCCTGTTCAGTTTTGATGAACATAATGATTGTTTGTAGTCATTCACCAACAGGGTAATAAATGAGAAATGCACACCTTATCAATTTCTCTGGGACCTGCCTTACCACAAAAAATAGGTTATCAAATTTGAGTGTGAAAAATACAGCCGTTCTTTCAATTTCAACAACAAAAAATACATTATAGAATGTATTTTTTACTCCAATCTGGATCTAATCACAAAAGCTATTATGTGTGAGATGTTGTCGGTCGAGTTTTGAAACACCCTATACAATAGATTTCCAATTTTTATCAAGTGTCATGTAGGAATAAATAAGTATAATAACAATAAACTTAATAAAAACAATATAAATAACATCATTCTAGTATCATTAACAAATGTGATGACATGAAAATGATTCATACAGGCATATTGGAAAATGCCTTCACTTTCAGGGCTATTGTCTTCACTGGAGGATACCCTCATCTCATGGATCATCAGGAATTCAACCTGTAATTTCAAGTCATACATTAGGCATCTACACAAAAAAATTATAATCTATGGGACTTTATTTGGAAGTGGTTATATGATTTTGGGAGCATTCTAAGTAATATGAAGGAAATCTAAAACTACGTCAATGTAAGAAGTCACTAACTTAAGAGTTCCAGGGACACTCGGAACCCTATGCAGGCCGTAGTTCAATCGCAGAGATGATGAATCTTGCGAGTGACTCATATCATGATGTGGGTTCAATCCAAACAACATTTCTGATGGCTGAGCAGTCCTTCTCCTTATTTTTGAACGACTTGAGTGTGTGTGAGATTGATGAGATTCAGAAAATGATAAACTAAAAAAAAAATTGTAAAAAAGTTTTATTTGCCCAGGTTTTTCTAAACCTTTTATCACTCACTGCGTATCAGGAAGAGCAGGTGAAGAAGATCTAGAGGAATTAGAACTGGTAGTTTCATTAGTATTACTTGAGATACTAGTAATCAACTCTTTTGAGAAGATAGGAATTTCATTATGAAGTACATGGTCCAACAATTGCCCTTTCACGTTGTTCTCCTCTTGCAACTGAAATCAAGTTCATGTTGAATAGATATTTATACGTTTTTCTATATATCGTTACCTCGGCTAATGTAGCTTCATTTTCTTTAAGTTTAGCATCTCTCTGTGCCACTGCATGGCTTTGACTCAACGTCATATTATACAACTTCTGAATAATATATTTCGCTTCATCTACGTCCTGGAGAGATGTTACAATATGTTGCAAATCAGTATCTTCATGTGGATCTTGTGTTTCTTCAATTTCCATCACATTATGTTGTGTCTCACTTATGGTTTCCTGTACATAATTAATATTCTCCTTGATATCTTCAATGTAACTGTCCAACTGAGTTGTGTCTTGGTTCTTCCCCACCGCTTGTTTTCTTCTTTCTTCCAGAGCTTCCAATTCTTTACCTGAAAATTGAGTAAAATATTTGAAGTCGTTAAACACATTCTCCCATTCGAAATTTGAAAGATTGAATTATCAATGGGCCAGAACCGAATCAGCTAACTTACAAATCATTAATACGGATAAATCAGCGAATTTCAATATTTTTCGTATGGTTGGAAGATCAAACTCACCTAGTATTTCACGTTTCTCAAGGAAATGTTCCATTCTAACTTCCTGTTCAACAAGACCTTTTTTATTCAGGGTGATATTATTGATTGCTTTTTCTACTCTCAGCCACTTCACCTTAGCAGCTTTATCAGAAAAGTTTTTGGTTATTCGACCAGCGGCTTTGTAACTAAGTCTCCCTCTTTGATTCTTTCTCAATACTGAGACCTCTTCTTGTTTACGTTTCAAGACTTGGTCCTTAATTTTCCTTTCATTCTGCATTGATTTGATGACATTTGCATTCTTTCTTGATTCCTTACGTAGTTGTGCAATTTCTCTTAGCCTCCTCAGTTCAGCTTCTTTGTGCTTCTGGGATTCTTCCTTCATTTTGTTCATCAACCTGACTTTAGTTCGTTTCATCTCCAGTACCTCATTCTTATATGACTTCAGTTGATTTTCATATTGACTACGACTTCTCACTAGTCTAGCATGCTCTTTCTGTGCTGCTTGAAGTCGTTTCAACTCCTTTTGCATATCCGATAGTTTCTTAGTGTACTCATCTTTCACTTTCTTTATTTTGTCTGATGGTTCTGGATTCGCACTATAAGAATGTAGAATTTTATCCCTCTCTTCTTGAGTAGTTTGAATCCTTACTTGGAGCTGCTGCAGTTTATCTTCATAGTGTTGTTTCATGGTCTGCATTCTACGCTGTGATAGCTCTAATTCATCGATCAATTTCTGCTTCATATCTATATCATTTGTGAGGGTGATCAGTTCATTATTAAGTTCATTGTGTAGTTCTTTCTCATCACTTTCACTTTCTGTATCATTATCAGTTTCACCTTCCGTGTCATTTTCCATTTCACTCGACCTTCGATTGAGAGCTTCTTTCTCTTTTTGGAGGTCTAACTTGGCTTTTGTTAGTAAAGAAGCATATTCTTCGATAGAAGAATCTAACAAAGAATAGTGCTGTAGTTCGTGTGAACGTGTTAGTTGTTTTCTTAACTGCTCACAAGTGTTGTTAGATTCCATTAACTTGGCTCTTAGCTCCTCTATTTCTTGCAAATAGCCTTGAACCATGTAGGTAACATCTTGATCAATGCCAGACGTGCCACTGATCCATGCACCAGTAACTTTCTCAGCTAAAAGATTCGTGTTTTTAAGAGTAAGGGCATCTATAGTGTCTTGCATGGCTTTCACTCTAGTTCGTAAATTATTGACTTCACCTTGAAGCATATTGTTCTCGTAAAACATATCATTGACTGTTTCTGTTCCATCTTCTCCTACTAATCGTTTTCCTTGTTTGTACTCGACAAGCTCCAGCTGTAACTGGGCTATTTGTTGTTTCAGCTGTGCTATAGTCTTCGAACTCTTATCCTGATTGACGAATATCTTATTCTTAATATTACGTGCTCTATTAGCATACTTCAAAGTGTTCAAGGTTTCCATGAAGTCTCTATCACTAGGACTGACACAAGCGATCATCACAGTTTGACTGTTGCCACCGAGACTGTCTTGCAACAGCCTGGTGAGCTTAGAATCTCTATAAGGTACGTGCAATGCCCTCTTAGTCTTATCTCCTAAAGCTGAAATTACATTCCCTAGAGCTAATAGACCGCAGTTGATAGAAATTCCTTCTTTTTGTCTCTCTCCTGTGGCTCCAGTCCTCTTCAGCCTCTCGGAGCCAGCTAGATCGACAAAGTGGAATTTGGCACTGAGTGTCTCGAATTCATTGGCTGATTCATCTTCGGAAGGAACTAATCGTTGCTGTTTGATGTGCAAGGTGAATATTGCATGGGATCGAGAGGACTGTGTGTTCATCTGAGTGCTGGCCGTCGTTCGAGACAATGCTCCTAACCTGAGACACTGTAAGGCTTCCTCGGCAGATACGACTGTTTTGAATGTTACCCCTTTCACTTGGATGCCACCGTAAGGATCTTCGTGTATTTTGTAGACTTTGTCCTATGAAAAAATGTATGATATAGATAGACCGAAATCAGCATCACCGCGAATTGTATTCATCAAAGGATTTCAGATCTGCGGCACCACAACTGTATAAATTCATTTACCGGTTAGCTGTTCATTATAATTCATTGAATAAAATTCATTTTATATTGCATCATATTCAGCATTGATTCAGATCATTCATGATCTTGGTTATCAAGTACGAGCCGGCAAGCCGCATGAATACAAATTCATGATTTTCTGTTGAATAATGAAACGCATCGTCAGAAAATTACTTTTGAGTCGGCTCAGGTATTTGAAGCAAAGTTCAATTGAAGAAATCAGACTAGGTAGATCAAACATATGAAGGGTTCAATTTAATTCATTGATAAGTAACTTCCCTAAACTTCATCAACTAGAACATATTCCTCAGATAAGAGCGGATTCGTATTATCCGTTGGGTTACTGTGATTTCCGCGAAAAATCATTTACATCATTGATTTAGTAAGCCATTTCTAGAATGTGTAATAGTATGTTGAATAATGTTGTGTTCTAATAAAAAAAATAAGTGTCACGCACGCATGTTCGATTCGGAATAGATAAATCTGGCTGCTTTTATTCCTGATGGAATCAATTAGTGTAGGGGCTGAAATGACTCGTTATGGGCATTTTCACTCACCTTGCTATAGGAGGGATTGAATAAATCAATCACTTCTTCATTGTAAAGTTCCATAAATTGCGCTGTGACCTTGAATTCCGGTGGCAGCATGCCGCATTCCTGTGCTTTGTCGATTCTTGTATGGATGCCATCGAAAAGTTGGTGGATAGCCCTCGGGATAATGCCCTTTTGATCGTCTTTTACTTCCACATCGAATCCCGAGCCCATGGTGTAGGTCTTTCCTGACCCTGTTTGTCCGTATGCTAGAACGGTCGCGTTGTACCTAATGAAAAACAACAAATTATAACGACGATTATTGTATGAATCTCCGGATTCATCTTTCAATTTTAGGTGATCTTCTGTCAGAAAATATCACGAATAATATATTTTTCTAAATATGATATGAGGAGATTAATCAATAATTGCAATAATGAAAATATTATCAAGAGAACATGTTTCATGCTCGGTTTCAAGATACTAGCTATAGAAAAATGTTTCAGTTCCTAAGAATATAGACTGAAAATGATGAAGTATGGGTAGGCAGGTCTTTTCGTAGTTCAGTGCAATTTTTTTCCAGTAATACATCATGAAATATTTATATACTCCAGAAATTAGCTGTCTTGAATGATACCACATATAGCGGAAGTCACCCATTCAATGTAGTGCAAAAAGGATTAGTTTTCTTTAGAAAGATTTGAGAAGTATAACTAAAAAATGGTTGACTAGTCACGCTTTCTATGACATTTACATTGATTTTATTGAATCCATAACTCCAGTCCGACAGGTACGTACCTAATGTAAGGAAATGCTGATTACTATGTTTATGAAATGAGCGAGAGTTTTTGTACTTATGAATCAATTAAGCTTGAACCTTTTGATATTCAGAAGGATTCAGAAGAAAACATCTGTGTATTATTGGTATTTTGGAATAGTGAAATCTGGTGTTTCGCACCATTAGCACCTGCCTTAACTTCAACCTTAGCATAGATACTCAGCCAATCCTTTTTTACATTTAGTGGTGTCATCAGCATATCATACTGTATACTACAATAAATTTGTTTTGTTCATTCAGATAGCTTATGAGGTCACATCTGAACAATATGAAATTAAAAAATTGTTATTGATCCTGAAGGGAAACCTTGAGTAAATATCTGAGGGACGGCTAAAGCTGTTGACTTGAGCAATTTTCCATCTGTCAGATTAATATGATTTCGTTAACTCTAATGGTGTTTTCGTCGGTACATATCTCGATAATTCTGATAAGAGATATATTAAAATTTATCAGTCAAAAGCGGTGAGAAAATTGATAAAAGAAAATGAGTTATTTTATTCAGGAAATTAGAGACCGTCTGGCGCAGATCCAAATTGATGTTTCGAGTGATTTGATATTCCGTTTATATTGTTGAGATAAATATTGTTATAGGTCTGTAATTGTACAAGTTATTACGTGAGTATCAGCCCCCCTATCTAACTCGTCACACGACTTATGTTTGAAAGTACATTTTTGTATGAATATTTTGAATTTAAATAGTAGAAATGAATGGTCGGTGTCGGCGTTTTTCCTAAAAAGAGAGTTAGATAGAGGTGAGGGGGTAACACTCACTTATCATAGTTGTTTTCACAATTTTTCATTTTAGTAAATTTCGATGAATCCATTGCATGGTTTGTCCATTGTTTGCTTGAATTGTGCGTTCGTTTCTCATCCATAAAAGTTGGTGATTCTATAGTTGGCTACTAGCCTTGCACAAACATATGGTTAAGGTTGAAATGCGGCTGATAATGGATATCGAATTACATATATCTTAGAATGTATGTATCATTAATATAGAGTGATAACAGAATATTGACAACCCAGAGTGATGGAAAGATAGGTAGGTATTTATCTGTGAGGTATACCCAGCTCTGCCAATATTCAAATAATATCCAATGAGATCTACTTTATAATTCATGCAAAATTCGATATTACAGTTTACTCAAATAAGACTCAATTATTCTGAAATCTAATGATAGGAATGGATTGCCTTCAGTATATAATCGAAGACAAAGCATTAACGGTATACGATATTGGACAATGACTTTACACATTGGTTATAAATTCTCGCCATTTCAATTTGTGCGTGCCTTTCAGATAGAAGGATTCTACTGTAGATCATTGATATAATGAAGCTACCATGTGATTGAAGATAAAGCATTAACGGTAAACGATATTTAATAATGACTTTCCACAATATAACTTCTCGCCATTTCAGTTTCTGCTTGCCTGTCAGAAAAGAGGATCATTTATATAATGGATTATAGTTAGTGTTTTACGTTGGAACATCTATATGGTACATTATTGAATATTTGATGTCATGAAAGGGATGGTAAAATATTATCTTTGAATGATAGAAGATAAGAAAAAAAATAAATTATAAAAATTCTCTCACCATACTACTTCTTCTTTGAAATGTTGTTTGGATTTGTTCAATCACATTGATCGTATTTGATATTTCGAAATGGAAAGCATTCAAAATCGTATTTGATATTTCGAAATGGAAAGCATTCAAAAAATGCAATGAAATATCCAGATCCGTATCAAAAAAAACTTGATGACAGCTGAAACGCCAAATGATCAGTTGATAGTCAGTCTGTAGGTCATAAAAATTGTCAATTTTCAGGATATTCATCAAAATCGAAATGGAAATATTCACGGTTTGAACCAAATCTAACAAAAAAAGAGGCTCGGAGCTCGGCGCTGAGCCGAATCGTCAGATTGTCAATTTGATGTGTGTCATTCTGAAGATGTTAATGTAGCCAATGACAAGGTTAAATTAAGGAACGCAGTTTTCCGCATTATCCCAGAACAGTCGAAATTTTTTTTTGGATTTCTTGCCGACATTTTGTTGGGCTTCTGATCATGCAACTTTGCCTCCATTTGAACTTTGGTGTATATCTGACGGTTTACAAATTATTATTGTGTTTCCGTCTATAAGAGGAAATCAGAAATCCCGTAAATTATTCGTGATATGATACTGTGATAATGCATCGTAGATTCTTCTCACCCTTCAAGGGACGATTCGACCAAATTTGCGACACAATTTTCGTGAATTTCCACTTGTTTGGAATCCATGTCGAACACATAATTGTACGTGAACGACTTATCATTTCCTAGAGTGACTTGTGGTTCGCCTGGTGTTACAGTGGTGCAGACATGACACATGTCGATGATTTCACGTGGTGTCTGAGGACGGATCCTGAAAAGAAAAATTGAAGATGTTCAATGAAAATAATTGCGTTCATGCCTGAGACATGAACAATTTATGAATAGTTCCAGAGGACAAAAAATATCCTCAAATATCAACAGAGGAATCTAAGAATGGTACAAATTTCCATTCGTGGAAGCATATTTCAAGTTTTTATTATATATTCCATGATTTATATATTTCCTCCTCTATTGATCGTTCATTTCTTGAACCAAAGGATCGGGAACAAATACTCTTGTTTATCGCAGTTTTTTATCATTTCAGATGACAACTCCTTGATTATGAGTAGCAGTTTTTTTGTTACTGTGATCTGATCAAACTGTTTGTCAATCAGTAATTTCAAACACTCTTTCAAAACTATATTGGTTCAGGTTGAATGTGATAGTGAAAATAACTGGTTTAATTTCTCATGAGAAGGTGTGGGTACCTTCTGATCTACAATTGAAACACCTTGTACATTAGCATGTGCTTGGAACTTGATATTGTAGCCGTTCAGTCGAAGAAAACAATGCCATAAATATGAGAATTTGCTCAATAGACACTATTTGCACGAAGCTTTCTCGTCACATCGATACAGGCACATAGAGTAACATTCAAGTCTGCATATTGAGGAAACATCAAGATGGTCTTTGTTTCCATTTCAATGATATCACAGGCACAGATCTTTCGGTATATGATAAAATCAATGCAACTCTATTGAAATTAGTTCCCACTTTTGTAGGAGCTGAATTTTTTTCTATTCCTGACCTTGCTATTTTGATTTGACCACAAAACTTTTACTTGAAAGGACATCTTGAAAAAAAATGAAAATCGCGAAGAAATGGATTTATTCTATGCATCAACATCCTATATACTATTGCAGAAACAATCATGAGCTGAAATACTAGGAAGGACGATTCAAGGAGAAAACTATAGTATTCTCTATAGTATAGTTTGTAAACGTAAGCAGCTAGAGAAATTATGAGAGGATTCACACCTGCATGTCGCTAGATTATATGCAAATACCCACCGTTTTGTCTGGAGATGAAGCATCAATAGAAATGGAAGAGGTGAGTCAGTATACCTAGCAATAATTTTCCGTTAGAAAATGGAAAAAAAAACGTTGAATATAACACCGCCAGCGGGACCATCTGGATAATCAGCCAGTCGTGGTGCGTTTGGAAGATGAAACAATAATCTAGTAGCAAAGTGATGGTCCCGGGACAAGAATTGCTATTGTTCTACCACTAGAAGTATACTAGCTGGTGGAGTTACGAACCTTACTGAGAAATTGTAACCAAACTTTGAAACAAAAGAATAATGAAAATGAAATGGCTGAAATGAACATCAAAATATCCTATTACCATCTGGTATAGTGAGTAATAAAATATTTAGAAAATTTCCAGAGTTTCTTCGAAAATAACACTGGTCTTTTATATCTTATTGTTCCATATTTCTAGGTCGTCATATCAGAAAAGCGTATGAACCAAAAGTAAATTACAAAATTTCAATTACAAAATGAAATTGTGCATTTTGCCAATACAGTTTGATCAAAATGATAAACTCGATTCGGTAATACAAATGAAGAACCTATAACATTTCATGGTTTTTGGTCTATACTGCCTTCTGATAATATAGTGATGGTGCTTACGCCCTTCTGATATGACGCCCTCGATTCATATATCTTCGACGCATTGACGACTCCGTTTCAACTCTATATTTTTGAGAATGTCACCTAAAAGAGAATTAATTCAATCGTACTTAGTTATCAATTGTCGTGTGTGGCAAAAACACGAAAGTGGCTCGACCAATATAAAATATTTTCTTTTGTTTTGTTCGCGTCAAGGTGTTTCAGACAAAAAAAACAGAAAATTGAAAAACCCCAAAGGAACAGCCGTAAAAATCGAAATTGGTAATTTTGTAAGGTTAAATATTGGTTGAAGGGAATTTAGTTACATTTTGCGAGAATTCATTCTTATCAGTCGTTATCTTAAGGTAGTAGCAGGCTTAGACAAAACAAAAAAATCATTTGAATGTGTTTTAGCGAGGACAGAATTCATCAATTTTACGTTGTACGAATTTCAGTGGGTCATATATTATTAAAGTTATAGAGATTTTTTATGTCCACTTCTACATACAAACTGCGTAATGTGAGTTAGAATGAAATAATGTCGAGTTTCTAACATTCGAACCTTAAAAATTGGTCATATTTCGGGAAGCCGCTTAATGAAAACATTAGGACCATCGCTCAGAATCAAGTCAAGGTGCATCCTCACCTCAATCAATCAATATTTCATCTTAATTATTGCCATGGTTATTCGAACCTTCCAGAATGATTAACCAAAAATAGTTATGATAGTTCAGCTAATTTTTAATTTGAATACTAATATTATGAAATGAAATCATTGAAAAGTTCCAACTTGTTTTAATGTTTTTGAAAGTAATTAGAGAATTGCGCCACGGTATTTTACCAGAGTAAGAGTCAATACTCGATAATAGATTTTAAAACGTATCTCGACACAAGGGCGTGCATTATTATAATGATAAAGTTAGCAACGAAATGGAAATATAATTTCGAACGTAAAATTTTTACAGGTACATTTCTGAAATTTGGAACATCGAAAATGTTCACAAAAGGGCACTTCTTGACATCAGATTTTTTTTTTCATCTTCCGGTTTTCCCGGAAATGACATTAACTTCAGATTTCCAAACGGAACACCACGTATATTATTACATTTTTGAAAACCTCATAATTTTGTGAATCCACTGATACCCAAGAGATTTTATCTGTCCAAATACAAATTCTATTTTTCCGAGTATTTTCCATTCTAGATATAGTCATGAAACCCATAAAACTATTTCAAATGATCGAAATGATAGTACTCATTTCCATACTAAAAGTATTGAGTCTAGAAGTAGTTACCAAAAAAGTAAACTGAACCGTTTTTTACTTGAAACTTCATTTTTCCAAATGGTACCATAAAGGTACTCAAATGACGTCATTCGAAAGTACCATCGATGGGCAATCATCGAGTTTTCAAAATTGTAATAATTTACAGAGTGTTATTTGAAAATCGAAACTTGATGTCATTTCCAGAAAGCGAATGTTGAAAACATTTCTGAATATGTCATAAAGTGCCCTCTATTGAACATATTTGGTGTTCGAAATTTCAGAAATGTAGCTATAACAACAAAGGAGGAAAGGACGTCTACCACGAGTCTTTGTCAACCGGTACATAGTCAATGGAGACACAGTCCTTGAAGTGAGTTGGGGACTTTGTTTGCACAGTGATTTGTATGTACTCTTCAACCATTATAGTGCACAAGGTTTTACACATGAATGTTCTAACAAAATTATCAGTTCTTAATTTTTCAAATAATCAAATATTCCTTGACCGTAATTTTTCTAAAATTTTACCACTCACGTTATACATTCCACTATCTACTTATATTTTCATCAATAACATTATTTGTATGTTTGATTTTATTCAATGTTCTGTTTTCTTTTCTTTCATCTTTTGAAATCAAGAGAAAACCTATAATGTTCGAGGTACATCGTGCTAGCCAGCTGTGGAATATTAGGAGGGAGGGAGAAGGTATTTAAATTTTTCTTGTAAGTTTGAAGGCCATAATCATCACGAAAGACTTCACTCGGCGAAGAATTACAGAACTGCCGTTCTATTCATAAAGTATGCTTGGTAAAGCGGAGTTCGGCAAGTCTCGAGGCTGACAATATAGAGGTGACCAGCCTGAGCTCCTCTAGTTAGTCTACCTGGAATCGCTCGTGGTGGCAAGTTCCGTTGAGCACCGACCGTGGAAATATCTATAGGGAGAGATCGCCCACCTTTCGACGATGTTCTAGAGAGGTCAGTGAATTGACAGAGGACAGTCTGAGTATTACCACCGATTAGGTGGAGAGCTCTCTTCTGAATAGTATCTCAGAGCTAGAAGCAAATATGAGAATTCTTCTGGAAATGAAGATCCGTTGTTCTTCAATTTGACATATCTTGTGAAGTTTAGTAAGCATTTGCAATAGAAGCACCGAAATTAATATGTTCTTGAAGAAACACTGACTTTTCTGAATTTTCAATAAATATAACATGTATGTATTAAACATATACTGTCAAAATAAGTTATCCACCTCATGATGAAAACTGCAAGATAATCCGTTCAGTAGATTTTGAGATCATCTTGAACAATCAGACCGACATACGTAGCGGGGGACATTTTTTATAATATACATGACATTCCCATAGATGTACGGAATTCGCCCCGCCATAATGTGCGCGAATGTTCAGAATATATGAGTATACTTTGAGTTATTTCTTGATATGCATAAATGAATTTTGGTATATACCATGGAATAATTTCAAAACCATTCGGATACACCCTGTTGAAAATCACAACTAATGAATTTTCTTTCCACATCATCTGCAAAACTACACTCATCAAAACACAGAGGATCATCCTGGTAATAATTCAGATACTCAATCGTAATTCAGTTCATGTTCGATCCTACAATGCCTCAAATACTGGTAACAATTTTTTTGTAATATTCAAGCAATTCAGAAATAATAAAATGGAAGATACCAGGAAGTAATCATTCACTAGCTGTCACGTCTATTTTGAATCAAGAAAAATGTTAGAGGAAATACAAAATGTGATTGAAATAGGAGACAGTTGAAATGACCGCATTGATACTCGTACTTGGAAGTGATTAGGCTTCATTTCAAACATGCTTTAAAATATTGCATGATAATTATTCGAATCATTATAGAAATCCTCATGATTTTCTGCTGATGAAATCATTCATTGTATACTTCAGACGATTTATGGAGGTGTCTATTTACTCGGATAACTTATCCACTTGATATTCAGGTATGTGTTTTCTAAAATACATACTGACATCACATATCTCCTACACATTCTCAGAATGGACAATGAAAGAGTCACTGAGAGAAGAATTATGGCAAACTGATGTATTAGGAATATAGTATTCATTTGATAGCCTTGTAATCTGGAGAGAGGTCGAATCTATTTGTTTTTAGTGTTTGATTTCAGTTCCTATATGGATTTGTTTCAAGATCATGATTGAAAGATAATGAAAAATAATCCTGCAAATATATAATGTATACTTTAGTTCGGCTCATATTTACTACTAATTATCACTTTATTCCTTGAATCAACTAAATAATCATTAGATAATGTATGGGAGAAAAAACATTCGATGTACATATACATATAACCGCAAAAAAATCCTTGAAAATTCTGATAACAAAATAAACATTGCTGTATTTCTTGTTCGAAATTTTCCAAATGCACTTCTGTAGCATAATGAGGCAATTTTTGATGTTAGTCTACTGCCGTGAGATTTCAAGTTTCAGAGAAATTTGAAGATATTATAGCTTCTGTTGATACATACGAGAAAACAAATTTCGTCGCAAATTTCTAGCCAGGAAGTTTTTTTTTATATTCTAGTGATCATTTGACGAAGCAAGTTACACTTCATGAATATTATATTTAGAAAAAAGTCGTACGGTTCGTATGATCTATATTTAGAGCCTTAATTACCCGACTAAGATATTCATGAGGATAATGCTACCGGTATTGATTCCTAGGAAACTGAAAAATCAGAGGGACACCGAGGAAAACTATTCTTTCATATGAAAACAATACTGACATCAAATTTATATCGGGTGTCTCGTAATTTATGCAACAGGCAATATTTTCGCCATTATTGAGTTGAGATGATCAAGGTATGGCAGGTTACCGACCTTAGTGGGACACCTGGTGTCGAGCCTGGTATATTAAAAATACCCTGTTCACATCCAAACGAACAAAGCTTCAGCTTCAGCAAAACATAGCTGTATACACAAACTGAGTGCATCGATTTGAGTCTTGTCTTGCTAAGGTGAAGCACAATTTGAGCATTAAACTATCGATAAAAAATTTCCAAATTTCCAGTTTTTGGTGATTTGTTTCAAAAATTTTATTGATTATCTAATGGTATTTTGGGAGTTTCATTCGGTTCAAACTGTATAGTAACCAAAGGAACAAGAATATTATCAAGAAGATTGGCGAGCGACTACACGTGTGTGAAGAAAATAGGTTGTATTCCTTGCGTTTGAAGCGTTTGTCGATGATGACTTTATAGTCGAAACCTCTGTGCAAAATGAAAATTATAGACAGAATACATCCTATTTTCTTCCTAAAATATTTCCAGTTCAGTCAACTTCCTGATGACATAGATGGATTGAAAACTAAAAGTTTCACACTACGGACAGTGACCTGGATTTGGACCTGGGTAACCTGTCGGTTCTATTTTTAAAACAATGTCTAAACAGTTCTCTCCCTTCCGTCAACATTAAAAATTGTCGCCAATGGATACAAATTCTATTCTTGTAAGTGAAAACAAAGAGGCAACTATAAAATTGTCATTTATTGTTTTGTTAGGATACAGGACGATCATCTATACAGGGCACTTCGAATTCGAACCCTACCATTGGGATCTCGGGAACTACAGGAGATACAACAGAGTTTGCATCAGGACGGAGTTACGCAATATGCTCAACAAAATGCTGTTTTGTAAAATTTGATTATTCGATTGCACTATTATCTGCGATCTCTAAATGAGAAAGAAAATCAACAACAATCTCATCTGATATCTAGAGACCTTTAAAATCGTGACCAGACATCGAATAGAATGGAAACGTTGTGGAATTATTTGTTGAGTCTTTTCTGATCCTTACGACCTCCAAACTTACGAGAAAAAAACCCAAGTCTGTACTCCTCTCTCAACCTTCCACCAGTGGCACTCACACATTATAGGATTTCCTTTAGTGTTGTCAAAATATGAAAAAAACTCCTATTGATCAAATGTTTCCAGTAGTTATTAGCTGAAAATGTTCGTAATCTGTTGAGATACTGCTCAATAAATCAGTATCATGGATCAATTCAACCTTCGACCATTCCAAAATTTTTTCATGTGATTGAACTGTTTCAATAAGAATGCGAAAAGCTACTTATCAAACATAATTTGAATCTTGTAATAGTCGAGTTCCAAAGGAGTTCTAGGCTAAGTGACAGTAGTTTCGATAAATTTATTAAGCTACATATATTTCAGAAATCAATATAAGGCCATTGTTGGCTGCATGTTATTTGGTTACGTCTTTTCTGAATTTAGAATGAGCAAAAACGAAGAATGCATGCACATGTTTTACCTCGTGTTTTGCTCATCCAAGAAGCATTTGAGGAATAATTATACAATTTGTAGAGCTGCCAGACGGCACAATAATAAACATTAATTTCAAAGAAATTATCAACCTTTTTCAACTGTTCAGTCACACTTTCGTTCACCGGATGCACGATACAATAATAGAACAAACTGAAGATGAAAAAACTGCATAAAAATATCTTCGTTGCAGTGCGTTTCGTAATTAGTTTCAATAAAGAGAGCGTGTAACTCGTCACATTTACATCGTTTCAAAGTGTCCAAATTCGTTTATTTATTCCACATATTATTATCCATGTCTTTCGTATCACCATCAAAAGAAAATGTACCTAAATCTCAAAATGATTCAATGGTCGGCTCATTAGTGCTTGGAAAACACGTAGAGAGAGTAACTCCATTTGTCATTTTTTTTCTAACTCTCATCTTTTTGAGCTTTCAGATGGAACAGTAAATACATCTCTGTCCTTCGTTAGTTTGTTGTATGGATACGGATTATCATCTTCAAAAGGTCTTGTTTGCTTTTGTTGTTCTCATGTAGCGTTCTACTATCCAGATATCTATTTCATACTAAATAGGGTGTTCTGAGGTGATTGGGAAATATTCTAGGAGTTTGAAGTGTTGGCCAAAGAGAAGCATATTGTTCTACAATGCCATCCTTGAATTGTTATTAGCTAGGTCCATCACTGGATGCCAAGGATGTACTTCCTTAGTGAGTGAGACCATTCAATTTTTGTCTACTGTAAAATTCAGTAACATTTTCGAATTTCTTGAAGTACTCAATGAGAATAATGATTTTTCAACTTTTATGATAATACATGTCAGTGAATTCGTTCGTTCCTGAATTCATATCATGTTCTGGCAGTCTCCAAAATAAAGTTCAAAAGAAAAAGATCACAACATGAAACATATTACACATTCACTATTTATAAATTATTCAACCGGTTAAACTGAAAAATGACAAAAGATTAAACAACATTAATTTTAAAAACATCATCTCGGATGAATACTTGTCTTTGAAGATCATCGGTCATGATGAACTTCAGAACTTAATAAACGTTAATAATAGTATATCATATTTTACGAGCAGAAATAGAAGGCTTCATTTAAAGCATAGATTAAGCACGCTATAAGCTCGCTTATCTGTTGAAATTATGCAAGTACCTATAAGCATATGGATTTCTTGGATATCTTTCAGAGCTTTCATTTATCATTCAGAATACATATATTATCACAATCCAATTTGTGATGTAGGATAAATAATAAATATTGATTCATCCAATCGATAAGATAAATGTGTATCATGCATGTTGAAAAAAAAAACAATTTAGTTAATGTTTTCTCTGCTTGCTACAATATTATCTGCCTGCTATAACTTATTATTTCACTATTTTTTAAGTCATCCTGTGAATGGATGACCTCGACTGCCATCATGTTCACCAAGGCCATTTTTCAGCAATCGATCTTGATTTCAAGCTCCAATTTCTGCAATGAGTATGAGGAAAATGGCGAATGAAACAAAAAATATTCAACCGTTATTGACACCCTGACAATCATCAGGAATATCAATAAAAATTGTTAATATAATAATAATTTTGGAAGAACTATGTAGTGAGCCTGGTCTAGAAGCAAAACCTCATTTGTAAGGGTTTCTTTTGAAGATGTGAAATCTAAGGCCTTGGGGAATATCTTGAAGAATATCAAGAAACAAATTTCAACAAAAACCCAGATTATACACAACAGTAATATTAAATATCGTTCAGAAGAAACCGAGGAGGAAACATACTAAAGTTGTAACAATGATTGTAGAGTTTGCGGCAGGAGGTTTTATTGAATGCTAATACTCATTTGAAATATTTTTTCTCGGAAAGTTCTTTGATTTTATTCATTTTTTTTATTTTTATTTTGTTACCTACCTGTTCACAGAGATAGTAACAATGCCATTATACACTGTCGACCCGTTTTCTGATATTTCGATTTTTTATTAGTCCTAATATTTTCAAAAATAGTGAAAGGCTTCCGTCATCTTGTCATCTTGAAAACAATATGGGGTTTCATAAGCGAAAATCCCTTCTTGTGAAAACTCCCTGGTGTGTATTATTAGTCAAGAATGTACAGTTATGTCCTAGATATAACTAGAATTTTTCAACCTGGCCGATGGAAAATGTCAACTATTGATTCATCAATTCCATAATAGCAGCGATTGTTAGATTTCCTTAACAAAACGTTTATAATGATGTTTATTAGGAAATGATAATTGTACATGAATGTCTGATATTTCATGGCATTCACTGTTTGCTTCACATCAATAAATATATCGAGCATGCAGTAAATCAAATCGTTCTACAATTATTATTTCGGAATAATAGGACCAAATTAGAGTGTTCTCCTTTATATATCTATAATTATACGGACCCGTGCAGAGAAAGCCATAGATATTTATTCTCAGTTTTTCCACATTTGGTTTTCAAATAATCATCAGGACATTGAATATGTTCATATATATTTCTCAGTCGATATACGGCGTTCTGAAAAGAAATTTGATACAGGACAAGACAATTTTTCTTATTCAGTGAAGTAAGTCCGGTATACCGTAAGTTAACTATTGAAACATTATTGTCATCTCTCATTTTTTCTTGGTTTCTTCAGTTTTCTCTCCGTAGTCTACCTGATATTCTTCATTCTATAAACATGGCCTTGCTAACTTGTTTGTCCTTATCAAATGACTTATTATATCGGTTTTATCTTAGTGCTGTTATTACTGTCTTGATTCTTACTGTTTCTTCTTGTTATACCTTTGATTTCTTCTAAAGAAAAACATTTTTTTACCTGCCACTTTGCTGCTGTTGCTTATAGTTAACATCCAAGATTCACAGTCTCATATTATTTATGTTCTGACTTCTTACTGCTATACTATATATTATCCCAGCTTTTCCAGCTTTTATTTCTCTTACAAAATGTAGTCATTTGTCTCTTCCTCCCTTGTTCTAAATTTCATAACAGTCCATTGTTCTCAACCTCAATTGAACGGTCAAAAACACCTTCCACTTCTCAGTCCAATATGTATTCGGTTTTATAAACATATACCTGTGCACATAAAGTAACCCCCCAGGTTAACTTTCGAACGGTTAGGATTTTTTTAATTTTTTTTTTGCTTCAATGGTTCATCAGGAGTTACATTTTGACACCGCTTAAAAATATGATCTTCATGAAATTCTGGTGAAAATCTGGAATAACCCTCATGGCGCCCGGGCGACATTTACATACCTATATAAACAAAGAATAGACAAACATACCAAATTGAATAGATTGAATCTCTCTTTCGTTTGAATAATTGAAGTTCTCATTACATGTTATCGTCACGGATCTTCCGATGCCTAATCCAAAAATGAGCCGGGAAGTAACCTTTCATCAAATGTCATTGCCATGGCTACAATAGTCACAATATCGTTACCCAAGGTTTCTCAAGCAGAAAAATGGCTAGCCACAGGATACAGATTGAGAAGTAGATTTGTTTCGAGTTCCACAGATTACGAATGTACGGCGAAAATGTAGACAATAACTCTTTTATTCATTGAGGTTTTCGACAACAAAGGTTTTGCATTACAGTTGTTATGTGAAGTTAATCTTCTTGAACAACCGTGAACCTTGAAGATATCATATGACAATATATTTTATTAGGGTTAAGGTTTTAGAAATTACTATTATGTGAACACAAATTACAAAGACCACGTAGAGGTCGCAATTACCAAGCGATACTCACATAGGAAATGATTTGAAATTCCTCTAGTTCATTGTTGATGGTCGATATTGACGTTTAATTTTTGATCATTACATTTTCCAGTGAGGACATTGTTTTGTGAATCAACATTATTGAATAGCAATATATGTATAACGCATTTTGGTTTCATTACATGAAACTATCAAAATACTGAATGGTTTCGATATTATGTAAGGAATTGACAGAACCACTGGTGATTTTCAATTCGCATTACCATACTCGAACTCTTTTATAAATTCGGTACAAGGTCTTATATCAATATAAAATATGAGTCACAAGATTTTATATGAACCAAAAAAATTGTTGGATGCAATAATCATTGATCTGATCGTATCATTTGGAGACTCTTACCTTTGAGAAAAGGTAGATAATGATGAACCGAGTGATGAGCGATAAGAAATATGCAACCTGGAATATTTGTTCTTGAGAGATCAACGAAAGCAGTTATTTTCGAAGGAATGAATGAGTTCAATCAGAAGACAATGGGAAACAAAATATAGGAATGAATAATTCAATTTGTTGGTGAACCCTGGGTGACAAGAAAAATACGATCCATTGAGATGAAATGCTCATCAGAGAGGAAGGCATATGAAGAAGGGAAAAATTAGGGAACGTAATATACAAAAATCTGAATCTTTTGCAATTGCTATCCCTCGTTTGTGGAAACCAACGCCCCAGAAGTCGAAACTTCGGTGTGCGGAATCAGGGAGACATATACATAAATACACAAACATCTATGACCTAAGTGGGTCTCTTCTAGAACTGAAGTACATTTCCATTTTCAACATATGCATGTATCTTTTGAATATGGGGGTTTGATATTGCTCAAGTTTTCAAACTCTATTGTATTCAACTCTAGGTAATGTGACAAGAAAAACGATAACGCTTCATCTGAGATTTCTTCGTTTGTTTGGCGACAAAGAAGCGACCGGTACGTTTAATCACTTTTCATTATTAGTGACGATAGTTAATACATATGAATATTCATTAGAAATGAAGGATATTTTATTGCTCGGAGGCATCGTGTGATATTTGTAAAGGTAATTATCGGCAATGAATATAATCACCTACCTGCCAATATCAACTATCATCATTCACTAAATGATAAGAAAAACCTGTAATGTATGTTTGGCAATGTTTTGTGATCGGAAACATATTACCCACATAAACGTTATGCGATTAGAATAGAAGTAAGTTCGTTATGGTTGCTGACGCAATAATGTTTTTCCGATAATGAATTTGTTCCTTCATAGTGGAAACAAATGATAGTAGGTACCTATGTTATTCATTATTTTTGCGAATCATTGTCATACTATTAATTATTGAATAACTAATTATCAAGAGGTAGTTCTGGATCATGTGTGACCAAATATCCTGTAATATATGTATCAGAGAAGCTACGATAAAACTGACTCCAGGGTTCGGTTATTCCAACCCTCCTTCAATGATGGTTTCGCGCTAAACCTCTGGACATCTCATAGATACTCAGTCATACTATTTCCTATATATGGGGAGAACGAGGGGGAGAATGACGGACCATTGTATATCATAGAATTTTGTTTCGAGTAAGTTGAACAAAAATCTGCACCAACACAGATAATACTGATGTTAAGACAAGAGTAACGAGTGGACTTGTGATCAATCATATCAGAAGATGTAATCTACTCCGTAAATCAATTGAGATTGACGTGAGATAACTGAAATGATCATTTGATTATTTTTCGATCAAAAATAACTGAACGGTTCTTTCTATAGTGATGTTCTCAGCATCTCTTCATTTGGAAGGCATGACCATTTCGTATTTGAATACAGAATTATTCAATTAGATAACTTCTATTAAACTGGTCTTTCTTGTGTTCTCTCAATAAGGTAATGTATACCTATATGCACACCGTGCTTGTTCAGGAATGGACAATGCGAGCTACTCAGCAAAAATAATTGAAAAACAGAAAGGTAAGTATAGTCTTTCCTGATATACCTTCAGGGCAGGTAGGTCCTTTGGCAAAGTACCTGCTTGCCTAGTAGGTACAATGGTTAGACTTAAACCGTGAATAAAGCACTTGTTGGTGCTTTGTTTGGTAAAATTTAAGGTACTCATATGCTCAACATACAAAATATTTTGTTGAATGAATTTTCAGGATGAAAAATTTATTAATTAGGATGGGCCGAAAACTTACCTTACTGCCACTCGTACTGATATATCGTCTTCATCCATTCTGGGCGGGATTCTTGTCTAAAATCACCTCAAAATAACATGAGTCCACACACACACTCACACACCTTGTAACACCTACCTTTATTTGAGGTTTTATTCGAATACTTATTTACCATAATGACACGATTGTTTGAAATGATGAGATGAATATGGACTGTTCATCTGGAGTAAGAGTCGATCCATTTTCGAGAATGCGTGTGTTGATATTTTCAGAACTGGAGAACTTTCAGCAGGGTTGAAACGTCAAAATCACATGGGATAACAAAGTGGAAGTGAAAGTGTTTTCGACTTAACCTATACAACCCACGGCACTACGGTAGCGCAGCGCAGAGGCTGCAATGTATAGATCTGATAGCGACGACGAACGATCCTAACGCGCCGTGATCGTACACTCCACCAAGGCAAGCCAAGTCGAGACTATAAATTGGCTCGAGTCGAGAGCACTTCGCGCTCCTCGTCCAGTCTACCTGTCCCTCAGATGCAGAGACAGTGGGTTTGCCGAAGTACCGCAACCTTCACACGCGTCTAGGAACGACATTATAAAGACACTAATTGTTCTGAAGCAATTGTTGAACATGTATATTAGTATTATTGTGCTAATGTCCTCCCGGAACAAATAACAGCAGTTTTATTTAGGAAAGTAACATTTTCTGTTGAATGTAATGAGATAATATTTATTCTCCACCAAAGGGTAGGTGATGATTATGAAATGTAGAACATTCACTATAGACCTCTATTTTCATGGAGATTGGTGACAAGATATTTCAATAGTTTCTTTCACAGTAGATATAAGTATTGCGTGATATGCATATACGGTGGGCGAACAATAACGGTACACCCGAAATACGTATAAAAGCAACGACACACACAAACGGCGAGACAGGTAGATTTCAGTACAAAGAGGCAAAACGTTCTACCTCTAATTTGTTTCATCTTCTCTACCGGGGTAGTTTCATAGGTCTTGTCATTAGAACGGTACCAAATTTTTTCGGTTGCACATCAATATTTTTTAATAAAAATCATTCCAAACATTGAGGTGATGACTTCCCTGAATTCTAAGTTCAACATGAGAAACTTTTGTTGTTTACCTTGAATTTCAGAGATTCACCTCAACATTCTTGCGAATCTTTAATTTTATGAAAGAGGGGCTTGTGGGTGTTAACTCGCCATCAGAATGCGGTAACTCCGGTAAATACACTGGCTTGCTCGGATATGCTCTGCTCGGCTCGGCAGGATGACGGATCACAGACAAAAAAGTTCATTTGGGTGTTCGTCCCAGAGCGCACAATTATGGACACGGAGGATGTCGACCGGAAATGTGCCTCGGCCATTTCAAAATATCCGCTGTGCAGTGGCGGTCTCTCTGAAGAGGCAGGTAAGGCAATGCCTCGTCTTAAAAAATGATGAAGAAAAGAAGAATAACTCGATTAACCGTTTTTGATAACAAATTCAATTGGGGAAATGGTGATTCTAAGTAATAATGAAACTAGAGTAAAACCCAAAAAGCACAAAATGTATTAACTTCTAAATACGTATTTCGGCAACTTGGCTATGCTTGGAAGACATAGTTAGGTCGGTGTTCTATCAGAGATAACTCATTGATACATGGACTAGCAGGGTTTACTTCAGGGTTTATTTCAGTTTTTCAATGATAAAGGTTCATGAGATAATCCTATAAGTTTAACAATGATGATATAGTTGAATAACAAAACCCGGTTTACTTCAATCATCGGATTGAATTCCTATTGAACAACCGGCCCGAACTGCTCTAACATTGGAAATCTTGGATTGGTTGAAAAATCTTGGGAGGATTTCCAATATTCCAGTTCTCACTTGGAATGTTCCTAGAGTTGAATACAATAGAGTTTGAAAACTTGAGCAATATCAAACCCCCATTATGGTCACCTCCTGGATTAGACAAACCAGCATCTGTGGAGAGAAAAATGGTTGGAGAGATAATCGACTGACCCATCGGCTTTCAAAGAATGCAATAGTGTTGTGTCGTGTGGTTAATCTTTTTGAGCATAGTATTCGCACGATTTACGTATTTGCCATAATCTTCTCTTTCAGGGCGTTGAATACGCATTCAATTGAGACGGTCAGTGAGTCTCTTTTTTATACAGTTCACGTAAGTTGAATTCAGTCTCTTTGGAATTAGAGTCGGTTGGTTCTTTCAGCATACACCATTTTTGTTTCATTCACAGAATGCATCTGTGGAGAATTCAATTAACAGGCATTTAACTTTTCTATCATCATTCAGTCTAGGACTTCTAAGAAATGAAAATATAAATTATGATAATTATCTCGATATTTTCGTAGTAAGGACAGATTTATGATCTGCCCCAAAATGTTACTTCGCTTGTAATTCAACTTTCAGATACCTAGAAGAGGAATTCTCTATTTGTCAGTGACACCTTGTTCTCGAAAAGATGTTTGGAAGGCAAATATATTCGAGAAATATCAAAATTTCCACTCATCTTAATGCAGTGGAAGTTTCGGGAACGAATCTGCTTCCGTTTTTAACACAATGAATAAAAAATATTCACAGTCAGGAGTACTATAGTAAAAGATATACTCGAACAGTTAGAGCCATTCGTAGAATTTATTTTTATCTTGATCATCTGGTTTCTAGAAAGGTATTTCTATGAACTGAATGGGTTGGTGCTCTTTCATTGTTTTGGACTGAGAATCCCTGAGAGATTATCGGTGTATGTTTTCTCTTTATGAGTTCAATTGCGGGGTAGTTCAGGAATACGATATTGTTATATTTCGTGCTTCATCAATCGCCAATGTTGTGTCGAATGGTTGTATTGATTGAAATACGTTGAAGTGAACCCTTCTTTTTCTTGGAACAACATGCATGAGTGACTAAACCCTTCTGCTATCCAGAATGACATCCTCCTTAATGCAGGGTCATATGAGTCCAAATTTCACATATTCCAACAAATAGTAAAGACTGGTGCTATTAGAAAGAATTTAACAATCATGTTCTCTCTGTATTTTATCTGTATCTGATGAAATAATGATTATTGTTCCCATGGAACCTGCTTCGCCGACTGTACCTATGCCATGTACTGCCCACTGACCTAAAAGTTTGCAATGATCACGGTGTATTATTTTTTAATTGTTTAATAATATGGGGGCGCCCACGGGAAATTCAACGCTCTTTGTATACATATCACAATTGCAACAACCCTATGTATGATGTTGAAATGAACATGGAGTTTGTGTAGTGTATACCATATCAATTGTACGTATTTACGAAAGTGTTAGCGAGTTTTTTTCGACATAAAAAACTAAATCCTTCAGATCTCCGGTGTTCAGCGTATAAAAATTTTAACTAGAAAATAAATGAATATCACGTGTGAATACAGCGGCTTTTGAGTCTGAGTCTGAGTTCGTAGCAATTTGATTTCATATTAAGAAGAGTTTTTTATTGTTGAACAATTTGTTTAATTTGTAAAAATTGCGAGATCAGGACATTGCAGTCGAAGAGTATTCTCTTCAAATCCCGGATATGAAGCGAAATAGCCTGTTGACCGTTCAGCCGATTCAAATTGCAAATTGCGTAACTATTGAGACGAATGTAGTTTTGGAAATTACAGGTATGCAAAAGTATGCAGGAGCATTTGAATATTTCTCACAATAACCGCTTTCTTTGAACATGATATAACACGTTTTTGAGAAAGAAAGAAAAATGTTAGACTATTGATTTGCACATATGTGTCGAAAACGAAATCCATTTTTGAAAATATTCCTTCTATCATGCGGTTCGGGTCTGCGAGTATTCTTATTACAATAACACATGATAATATATTATACGTTCTCTGTTTATGTTATTCTTTTTTCCCTTCATTCTATTTCCAATGTGGTGACTTGGTTCTATTAGATGTTCTTCTGATCTGCTCCTCTTCGTGTTTGTTCTTACTATCATATGCGAAGCCTAGGTACCTACTTTATTATTACCTTGTATCTATCTATTTCAATCACTGAGCAATAATCGTCCTTCATTTTGTTGTATGGTTTTTAACTTCCAACCATTCAAGTTAACCTTCCTCAATTTCTTTCATTGGTTTTTGAATTCGATTTGAATTCAGACTTGAAAGTCCTAATGCTCGTTCATTATAGACATCTTGTTTTCATCATTGGCTTGAACTGATCTTCGACCTTCATTCTTATAATTTCACTTTTTCAATTTTTTTATCACTGAAAATGAAGAATATCAGTATTGTAATCATTTGGTGGATTGAATGGATTCAATTATAGGAAATACCACCCTTATATGATTATTATCTAATCAATAATTATGGAACCCTTCTATATTATTGTCATCAAATACTGTCAAAATAGTATTTATCACATTTTCGAAAGGAGATCATCTCAAGTATGAATAATTATATGTCATGAAAATATATGTGATATCAATATAATATGTTTTGCCAAAAAATGCTATAGGCTTTGAGCAATATTTACAAAACTCACATTGGTGTAATTGTTATTCGGTACTCATCTATTCATTATACCTTTTGTTTCAATGAAAATGGGAAGGTGCTATGTCTGAACAGTCGTTATAGTAGACATATTCATTTTAACATGTCATGTAGGCAACTTGAGTTAGTTATTGAACCCACATAATTTGTATCTCAAAACACTTCCAGTGGATTGGTTTTATAACTACTTTTATATGTTGAATAAAGTCATGAGAATATTGATTAGCCTTATCTACGTTTCTACATATTTATTATAACACGGACTGACATCCAGTTGGCTATTATTCAATAATGTTATCTAATTTACATACATATTCATGGAATGCAGACATTTTCGTTTTAGTGTGGTAGGTATGCTATTTGGGAGAAGATCTGATAATATGAATCGGGTTCATTCCACAATAATTAAGTATATATATCATACTTTGTATATCTATTTTAGACGATTCAATACGAATTATTATGTTTTTCAAGGACGATGCCAATTTAATTTATCTAATAATTGTCTTAGAAACCAGATTGTGATGATCCAATACTGTTTTGATTTCAGTGAATTAGACAATTTCCCTCCTCAATTGTTTGCTGTGTTGAGAACTGCCCATTGTTGTCAAAATCAAGAGTACCGTACTAAAGTGAATACAAAGTTTGAATCTTTTACAATTCCTGTGTAAATTTGGAAAAGGACAGCAACTCATTTTTTTACCGTTTTAATGATATATAATCTATAATATTTGTTTCTTAGTAATGAAAATTATTCTTTATTATTTCAATATCATGGAATATCACTTTTTATCTATTGTAGGTATCTTTTTTAATTGGGATATTTTGAGAGCATGCAAATTTTATGAGATCAATTTGGATTAGAGAACCAACCAGAGAAGAAACCATTTGATTTCGTTTCCAGATAAACTGAGTTTTATAAAAATAACCCCATGTATGATATTACATAATTGGAATACCCATCTGCTAACTATCTGATGACGAAAGGTTTTCCGTGGTGGAATATAGTCTGTATTTTCCTATTTTGAGATCGTCCTTCCTCGACTCTTCTCGTTGAATGAAGCAGGTGTCTGTACATATCATATACATAGCCTGCTTTAAACGCAATTCATAGATTTTCATCGAAAGATTTGCATCAGTGAATGAGAACGGTTCTTCATGTTTATTATTCAAGAGGAGCTTTCATTGTGTAATGATCGATACATCAGTTTCTGCTGGAATTTATTTCACAATATATCAAGGATCAAGCCAAGCGTGAATGTTGATGAAGGATATTTCAGCAAGCTGGATGATAATGCTACTCTCCTTAGTCTGAAAATATTCACAATGAAATAGATTAATTGACCTTTTCAAGAATACTTGTGGAAAGTAGGGTATTGCATTAAATTAAAAAATGTTTTCAATGTAGTTTTTCCGTTCATGGAATAATTTGAGACATCCATAGACGAGTTGAAGGCTATGAAAAAGTATGGCTATCTGTTTTTATTTTTGCGTAGTCACCTAGGATAGTTTTATGAAGGTATAGATTCCCTGAATATAGTTTACTCTTACCTCCTTGAGCTTATGATAACAATCAATACTGATTCCTAAAAGGAAGGGGAACGAATAAAATGCCAGAAAAAGGTTAAAGTGTTTTCATTATAGTTCTGCGTCGTTTGAATTCTGAGAGTTGTGGAATGAATCATACAGCTTCGAAGTACCTTCTGAAAATGGCCAATATTCCTTACGGCTGACTAGATCCTGTAGATCAGCTTGGATACCACCTCCAGCAAAACAGTGTGATTGAACAACGAATCCAGAACTGAATGCAGATATTCCTGTCAATTTCTCATTTCACACTTCTTCACTATTAAGAAAAACAAGAATAAATAAAGGATCTATCATCCAACGATTATCCATCGTATTATCCAACGATATCGAAATGATAGAATTATAGAGATGCCATAAAGAGTGCGCTAAAAATTTCGGCATTCAACAATTTGTTGTACCAAAACTCATGAGTCATGGGTTATCAATCTCCAAAAAAATATACGAGGCCGAAATGACTTGGTAAAATTGGGTTAGCAGGGTTTCATCTTGTATTTCACGAAATCATGAAAAAAAAGAAGTTTTATTCTCCTGAAGAGGAATGTGAATTCTGACATTAGATATTCATTATTGTAAATGTTTCCGAGTAGTTGAGATTTAATTCATTCAACTGACTCCAGATCGATGTGTTGATCTTGAAAAGGCAGCATTTAACACTATCGAGTAACATCGTATCTCCATGTTCATTGTGACATATTGTATTTGTTTGCTCTAGACAAAGGAGGATTTAAATATGTGTAATTACAAAATTTGATATAGATAACTCTGCTTACTCAAATATGTTAATGTTAGATCAACGGAGTAGTTCTACTAGAGATAAAATTACCAGGTAAACTAGAAAGATATAAGGTTTCATCTACGCTTGATTGGCTTCTATATCTGTTTCCATCCCACATTTTGCTGTAAAATATTGTCGGAGGTATAGACAGTATTAGTATTTCCTTTGGTGACATTCGTGAGAAAGACCGACAGTGGTAAGTGAAAACAGATTGTGCAAGAAATTACAGCATGCTGTAGGTGAGTCCATTGTTCTAAATATTGAAATGATTATTATGAATAATATAAATATTCGAATAACTGATGTGAATTTATATCGATATTATTCGAATTATGTCGTTTTTAGTTATTAGGTATACCTATCATCTTATTATAACAGAAAAGTCATGGCATCTGCATCTGAAAGAACTAGACTGTTAACTGCAGAGGAGCTCCAACCTCAGTATATTTTCGACTCTAGTACCACCAGAGAAAGAAAAAGGAGGCTCAGGCAATTCCAATGCTGCGTATGTGCAATCATTTTGTGAGCGATTGAATAGTATATTAGCACAATTTTGATGTAACCATAAGAACTGTTTTAGAACGATGTTTTTGGTAGCATTAATCATGACTGTTGTGTACAGCATAAGTGAACACGATTTACCAAACAATTCTACTGACTCAACAACCGGCAGCGACATCACAACAGTAAAACTCGATGCTACTACAACAACCATACCAGTGTTTGTATTACTAACCAACACATTTCCTATTGAAGATGTTGAAAATAAAAATGTAACCACCGATGATAATTCGCTGTGGAAAGAGGCAATACAAGCTGGCCAAAGTGGATTACTGGAGAAAGATACGATAGAAAAACATGTACCGTCTTTGCAGTTGAGGAGCCCCAGTTACAGGCATCAGAAGGTTGTAGCAACTAGTGAAAGAGGCAGGAATTTGTCAAGGATTGGTTTTGTTGAGGAATATGCCACGAAACATATTCACAGGTAAATTGCCCGACAAATATGATTCTTCCATAGTCATAATGATGAGTTGGCTTATTTTAGATTCGACTGTAGAGTGCAGAAATTTTATATCTATATGAAATGTCTACAGTTGATTGGGAAACATTCCGAAATATTTGACAATATTCAGATAGTTCAGTCGACTCCTTTTATGTGTTGTCTTGAGATGTAATCTGAAGGTACACGGAAATATTGAATTTTTACAAAAAAATATGTTCATCGGATTTCATTATGAGCGCTGTCAGCAGCATTGTATCGGAAGTCAGTATCAAACCGTATATCTGAAGTAGAAAATAATCACGGTTTTGATATCTACATATGAATATTACAATGGGTTCGTTCAATTTTTCGCTGCTAGATTGCCGTTTCATTTTTTTTTCCTTGTACATGATTAGGAAATATATTCATCGATATGATTATAGAAACTTCACTTTCTGTTGTAGAAAATTTGTTATATAAAAATTGGCAACACATTTATTTCGTACTTTCAGGAATAGAAAAAATCGAACGACAGTTGAGAGGATCTGCAATGAAAATAATACCACTTCCGAAGAATATTGTCGTAGATCATATATAAAGTGCAATGGTTTTCGAAAATACAGAACTTATAATGGAACATGCAATAATTTGCTGAAACCATTAGAATACGGTGTATCATATAGGCCATTCAGGAGATCTCTTCCTCCGGACTATGCTGACGGTAAGTACGTAGTAGACTTCGATTTTTCCACCTCTACATACGGCAGGGTCAATGGAATCATTAAGATGGACAGGGTGGTCTAATTTTTGTTACGATCTCATCTTATATAACTGGCAAAATTAAATCAATATCTGTTGTTGGGAGCTAACAACTAATGAAATGCATTGATTTCTATTTATTGCGCCTTGCTGAAGCTTCGTCATCTTGCGGAATAGTCTCTTGTGGTATTGAAATGAATAGAAAATAATCGTACTATTCATTCATTATTATTTCACCTTTAGTGATTTCGAAAAATATACTGATATGTGGTGCTAGGTGTTCCATCTAAAAATTGATTTTCCTATTTACACTATTACTCATGGATTCTATTGAAAATGTTAGGTAGGGATATATATATATATATATATATATATATAAATCAGGCATGAGACAGAAATTGACGGGCCTCAAAGACTAAAAACTCTGAATTTTTTTTCGATTCGATTCAAGAATAAATGCGACAGAAGTGTTGCGAAGTATCTTAGACCACCCTGTGAGATGCAAATTTGCTTGAATGAAATCCTGAAATTGCATGACTGCACGTGCTATACTAGCGAGAATCAGAATAATATTACTATTAGCGTTATGGGTAACATATTTCATGAAAGATACTATATATGGGCCATTGCAAATCGAGGGAACTCAATGTGGTGAATAAGCGTAAGAAAATAACAGCTATTATGGTCACATCAGTATTTTTTCTATTGTTATTGTCCTGAATAATTAAGTTCTTCATTGGCTCTTAATGTATGACATTTATGGATAGAGATTTTTTCCATGAGTGAATGATTTTAACTCACTTCCTGAGAGGTGTATGACGTGTCAATAGACCAAATAACAAATAAAAACAAAAAAACACAACACATTTTCACTTAATAAAAAAATGGATATGATACTAATTATTTAGGTATAAATCGTCACTCTAATTTCCAGACAGTCAATATACAATATAACAACAATAATAATTACACTCACAAAGGCTCAAAATACTAAAAACAATTATCTTATCAGTCTCTCGATTCTCTTGTTATAGCAGTCCCTCCATACTACATGGTCATATAGAATACATTTTCAATAAAGAACAATTTTAGATTTCATTATCAAGTATTAAAGTCACTCATAAATTCATAAAGAAATTACACTTATCAATTCATTACTTTTGAACAAGTCTGCAACTCTCGTCCCTTCTTGTTAATCTGAACATTCTCCTCATTATTCGTTTTTGAAGAATCATGAATCGTATATCAGCAGAGTTCTCCAAAAATTTATGCCAAACCATGAAAGTTCAGATCTTACATAGGCATGATATATGCTATCGAAGCTGAAGGTATGTTGATTCTCGATTCTTCCAATCTGCTCTAAAAAGTACTAAGTACTGATGTTTATGTAGAAAAAAATCAAAAATCTTTCAAACTCTAGGGAGAACTTGATTTGCCAGCAGTAGTTCACACTTCAATTTTCATCAGTATAGGAAAAGATAATTCTATTCTATCGTAGGTATAAGTGAACCAAGGGTGTCAAAATCGGGAGATCCTCTACCATCTGCCAGAACAGTAAGCCTAATAGTCCACAGACCTTTCTACAGAGACGACCCGAAATTTTCTGTAATGCTGGCTGTTTGGGGTCAATTCTTGGACCACGACATAACAGCGACAGCGCTGAGCCAGAAGCTCAACGGAAGTTCGATTTCATGCTGTGACCCAATAGCAGTTTCATCACCGGAATGTTTCCCCGTTCAGCTGGACAGGCTGGACCCCTTCAGGGAGTACAACGTCAGCTGCATCGAATTCGTAAGGTCTGCACCTGCACCCACTTGCTGTCTAGGGCCTCGAGAGCAGTTGAACCAAGTGACACCGTTCATCGACGGCTCTGTGATATACAGCGCGGACGAGGAGATCGCCAAAAAGTTGCGAAGCATGGAAAACGGGAAAATGAAAGTGATGAAGACGGTTGATAATAGAACTCTGTTGCCTGCTTCTGAGGATTTGAATGACGGGTGCAACAGGGAGGAGGAAGAAAAGAACGGGAGATATTGTTTCTTTACAGGTTTGTTCGGATTTGATTCTGGTTCTTCATCATCATGAGTTAGTTCATTGGATGAAAAATAATTTGTCCTTGCTTACCCACACTTCATATTCAGCATGATGATTTATACAGTATCGAAAGCGCGTTATTGAAATACGAATATTCGTAACGTCAAGGTAGTCGTAACGACTACCAGCGTAGTTCCCTTTAGTACTCGTTTGAATCCGGTGAATCATTTTGACGTTTTCAATTATTTTTCCAAATATGATCTGTTCAAAATGAAGATTTCAATAAATGAAATTTCACTTAGATATATTTTTTCTAGAAGTGTCACTATCATTTCCGGACAATTATTTCAGTGATTATTGCTGAAACGTTTTTGCATTTTGCAAGACATCTTAGATACCCGAACTAACCTCGATGTCACACAGCATTTTGGTAGTTTGATCTGATTATATATTTATTACATGGGAGACCATGGTAAATTGCCAGTTACAGAGAGTGTTCGTTTTTCGCCCTTTAGAATATTATTAAGAAATGAAGTTGATTGAATTAGGGAAGAAATGCGCATCTATAGGCTGATTGGATAATCTGGGAAAGAACGAAATTTCCTGATTTTTGTTTTCTAAGTAGAACTAATCAAGTTGGTCATTCATACCAAATCGGCAAGTGAAAAACATATTTTCTGATGATCAAATCATCTTTACATTAATCAATGTCAATGTTTACTCCATATCATTTGAACTAATCAATTCCTCATAATTTTAATTAAGATACGGTGATACATACAATATTGTTTGTTTTGTAGGTGATGCAAGAGCAAATGAAAATTTGCATTTGACTACTATGCACCTACTTTGGGTACGACAACATAACTTGATAGCAGCGAATTTATCGAAGTTGAATCCCCACTGGGACGATGAAACCATTTTTCAAGAAACTAGAAGGATTATAGGCGCCCAAATGCAGCATATCACCTACAATGAATTCTTGCATATATTACTAGGTATTCCAACTTATTAATGGTCGTTAGAAATATAATCACATGTTTATTTTAGGTAGCAACTTGATGACGAAGTTTGATCTATATCCCTTAAAGAATGGATATTCGAAAACGTATAATGAAAGTCTGGATCCCACTATAGCCAATAATTTCGCGAGTGCTTGCTTCAGATTCGCTCACTCTATAATACCTGGGTTGATGAAACTATTAACGAATTACTCATCAACTCCAGAGTATGTTCAAATGCGCAAAATGCTTTTCAACCCTTTCGATCTTTATGATCCAGGAATGCTCGATAAAACCTTGAGGGGTGCAATGAATACAACTATAGAAGCCAGTGATTCTTATTTTACGAATGAGGTAATGTTACCAGTTAAGTAATTTTGCCGCCTATGCTTCATCACCTAATGCTGAATGTTTCGAATTCACGAATAACAACACCACAAGGTGTGGTTCATCCAACTTGTGAACTGAAACTTCAGTTTCAATGGGGGTAAATTATAGAAGACTCGATAGTTATGCATTGTAATATTTACTTTTCGAATTATTCTATTGTTATGTTTCAGTTGAAATCACACATGTTTGAGAAATACTCGGAAAAAATTCAACAACCAAAGTTGTGTGGGTTAGATTTGGTATCTCTTAATGTTCAAAGGGGAAGAGATCATGGTTTGCCTGGTTATACATCATGGAGGACTCACTGTGGTCTCAGTAGTCCTAAGGATTTCGATGACTTGCGTAACGATATGGATTCCTTTTCCTTGTACAACATCAAGATGATTTACAGGTACAAGATATTATGTGACTTGTCCCTGTATCCCTGTGACAGTGTATTCAAGACATTGAATTAAAATCTCTTTCACAATATATAGACGGATATTCTTCTACAATAAAGTTCAGCTTCGTCGGAGAGAATTTCTTCATGTACTATTTACATGATAAATTTGAATCATCAATTCGTTCAGATAGGTCACAGATATGTTATACTGAAATGATTGATTCCTCCAAATGTTATCAGAACAGATCATTTATTCAATCGTGATTGTTAGAATACAATTCTTATGCTAAGATTTATACTAATTGATTTATTTATTTCAGTGATGTGGATGATATAGACCTCTATACAGGGGCTCTGAGTGAGATACCATTGGAAGGAAGCATTTTAGGTCCAACGATTACCTGTCTTATTCTTGATCAGTTCTATAGACTCAAGCATGGTGACAGATATTGGTATGAAAATAGACAAAAATCACAAGCGTTCACTCCTGAACAGTTGATGGAGATCAGAAAGACAACATTGGGAAGTGTGCTTTGTGATACTTCAGACGGTCTAGAGGTCATCCAAAAAAAAGTTATGGAGAGGGTAGATAGTGATAATGGATATATATCTTGCTCGGCAGTAGACAGGCCTAATTTAGACTTGTGGAAGGAGGATTTACATCGCGTAAACATGTTAGATGAGCCTCTCAGTGTCAGATCTTTGGGCTGAATATTGCTGAAGCTTATTCAAAATACATGTATGTAATACAACGATAATAAAATATTTTGTGTGCCCTCCACATTTATTTTGCGAATTCCAAGAAACATAATTTGACGATGTTTTGGTTCAGTTTCTTGCCATACGACGAGCAAGGCGAGCAGTGCATCAAACTTCAAAATGATGGACATGAAAGCACATCGTTTAAAGCAAGAAAAGTAGCCCAAATGAGTCTCAAATTTTAATTACTCATTGTATGTAGGAATGGAACTGAATTTCGTAATTTTCGAATATCGCGTTCAAATAGTAAGATGTTTGATGTTTAACGATTGGATAACGATAACGATTGGATCAGTAATATCGATGTCAGGAAAATGGAAGGTCTCTAGAATTGTTCCATGAAAATAGAGACAACGAAATTATATACGAACAAAAAGATGCCAACTTCAAAAATCATCTAAAATTGAGGAGTGTCGACACAAATAACATGATTGACATTTCAATAAAACTCGATTGAAATGTTAATGGAGCTCTTGCCGGCGCTGAAGATCGATTTTGAACTGGCATTCTTCTATAGAATTCTAACACGCAAGTTTCGAACTGTTTCTTTTTTGTTTCCATGTACTTTCTAGTGATGATAAATACTAATATGATCTATTAAAAATATTTATATTCAGTATAAATAATTTAAAACCATTGGAAATAAAATCAACATAAAATATGAAGCAGCATTGAAGAAAATGACAGTTTCACTATTCGATCTCATTCTGCTTCAATGTGGAAGTATATAAAATATTTATATAATACATATTGGACGGAGTCAATACCACTCGAAATATTAGCAAAAAATAATTATTCACAGGAAAAATCAGATCTTATATCTTATTCACATCAATAGAAAAAAAACGGCCCTAGGACGTTACAGCGATGGTTAAAGGAACGATAGACAAAACATTCAAAACAAAACAGCATTAGGATAGAAAAATGCTCAGTTTGCATGTTTCCTAGTTACCAACATTATAGATGATATTAATTTGTTGCAAGACATCTATCAATAAACCTTTGTCACTAGTTTTTGACAATATTGGAGATTTTTATATCACAAAGAATGAAGATTTGATGCCATTCGAAGGCTACATATTCCGATGAAGTCTTCTTGACCAGTGTCATGTATGTGCGTGAAACCTTTCTGCAAAGGGAGATTGTGCGTACAGCAAGGTCCAAATCCAAGAGCCACCCCTCTTGAAGATCATGCTTCCAACCCCGCTGTGGTGGAAGTGCAAACTTAGAAACATAATTCAAGCCTCTGGAATATCTACTTAAACTGCTGACATAAATTGCTGTCGCTGTTTTGTCTGTTGCTCTTTTGACCATTGCTATTTCGTCCCAGAGCCAGTAAAAATAATGAACATTAATTGTAAAAAATATTCATCATGCTTATCAAAACAAATATCATGAATATCTGAGTAAAAGATGTACTGCAAGTGCAATAGCGATAGTACCTAAGCTAATTTGTACATTATTGGTTGCGCTTCGGTAATATTCGGGCTTACCTAAAAACGAAAAATATTCATTATAAATCAACTAGTTCACCTCCTGTACATGGGAACACACAAGAACAATAAATTTCCATAAAAATTCTGGCTCATGTTATATTTTTTTCCAACCTTCAGAAGAGATCAGTATCAGTGGACTCTTTAACTGTCATACTGGGTAGTGCAAAACAACATTTCGTTCGATTGCGGTTTTTACTGCTGAGTATGAGAGTACCTATAACAGCAGAAACAGCGGCAGCCAGAATTTTTTATGTTTTTTTAACAGTGATCATGTACTTAAATGAATTGTGTTCATACGTGATTATGTATGCTGTATCAACGCACCCATTTGGAATTCTTTCTCTGGGGAACTCATTCTCCCATCTCCACCATTAGAGTAAGCTAACACACGAAGCTTATAAGTCTTTCCAGGTGAAAGATTGTAAACATAACCTTCCAGTTTCCCGCCAAATGGGATAATTGTATCGTTTGCAGTGCTTAGGTCCTGATCACTCTCCCAAATGCGGATCTTATAACCCTGTAATGGTTCCTCATCTAGAGACGGCTGAACATATCGCCACACGACTTTGACGGTAGAAGGATTGATGCCATAAACCAATACTGAAGATGGTGGTTTTTGTGGAGCTTTCTTGTACGTGCGCTCTAAAAAAAAAAGTTAATTCTGAAATGATTATCGTTTATTTCAATATTACCAATGAATCGTTCACTCTCTGGGCCTTCTCCTGCTGCATTATAAACCATAGCTTTAACAGTATAGTACGTATCTGGTTCAAGACCAACAATAAGTGCCCATGGTTTTGTAGATCTTGACAGATAGTAAACACTGTCTTTTTCATCGCCATCTTTCTTCCAATATTTGATCTGGAAAATGATTAGGAAGAATGAATTTGTCACTATTACAAACTTAAGAAACATGATTCAATATCTAGATAATTATACTACATAGCGACCAATGTATAATTCGACAAAATTCTGAAAAAAATTGCTAAAACAATCGCTAGTTAACAACTGAATGTAGGTATGTGTGTATCAATATAATAATTTGAGACATTTACCCTGTGTCCAATCAGTTTTCCTTTCATCTTCGCTCTGGACTGATCAACTGGTACCCAGCTCACATTGAGTGCAGTTGAGTTGAATGATCTTGCAATTACTAACTGTGGAGATACCTGCGGCATATCTTCAGCAGAATATATAACCTGTTCTTGGCTGATCGGCCCAGCCCCAACTTCATTTATGGCTTGAACCTTCACTATATATTGTGTATAGAAGTACTGCCCTTCTATGTTAACAATAGCTTCCCCAGTGTTGCCATATTCCCGGAGGCTCATACTCTGGAACTCTGTTTCTCCTTCCCTCCTCTTCCAGAATATTTTGTAATAAATTCCTGGGCCATTCTGCTCATCAGATTTCAATGGGGTCCACGTTATCCTCAAATCTCCAGATTTTCCTCCACCTCCATCGACGTTACGAGGCGGAATGAAAGGTCTGTCTGGAGGTGTGGAATGTCTGGGACTCGGCAGCGAAGGTGTGCCCATGCCCAAGTTATTCCAAGCCGCTACGCGGAATTCGTATGTGGAGTAAGGTGTTAAGTTGTTATCTATGATGGCTTCTTTTCGCCCTGTGTACCTGTCAATTTCAGTGCCTCTCACATTGTGTGTTATATTAACCCATGTATTGTTCCAGTTTGTACGGCCGCTAATCGTGTAGCTGTGAATCTGAGAGCCGTGATTAGCTCCATCAGTCCACTGTAACGTGAAGGATGATTTTGAGATTTCGATGACTTGAACACCACCAGGTGGCCCCGGAGGTCCCTCAATCACAATCCTAGATTTCGATATTATGCGTCCAACGGCGGATTTGACAACGCATTCGTAATCCCCAGCATCAGAAAACGTCGTGTTGAGAATTCGTAAGTACCCACCATCAACTTTCTGAAAAGAATTATTCATTCTTTGAAAACGAAATGTAATGCGGCAAACGAAATCCTTGATCAGGTAGTTGTTTTCTATTTTCTTAAAAACATATGCTCGCCGGACTTGGTAGATTTGATGAACTAGTACACATGTGACTACTCAGTAGCATACCGCCAACTTGACCCTGTGCCAGTTAGAATTACTATAAATGAATGATACACTGAATGAGATGAACTACATAATAAGATTTCACATACTATTTTTATAAAAACTCATCTTTTACTATGATTGATTTTTTTTGACTATATTTGGTATTATATTCAAGGACTCCACTCAAGTACTCGTTCAAACCAAGATACCATGTGAACATATTCGTCACATACACACGTCCGGAATGAATGAAGTTATCTGGTTCACCTTGCTGCCTTTCATTTTATTGAGCTGATAAAACCTATGGTTCACTCACCAATCGGTTGTCTGAGTTGATAACATCGATATCCCGAACCATCATACCATTGTGCTTCCAGTTATATGCTATATCTAGCATTTCATCCGTAACTGCATGACAACGGAGATCAATATTGTGACCAACAGAGGCTACAATAACTTCTCTTAAAGGTTCCACAAACCGAGGACCCCCTGAAATCATATCATGATGAGTAATCAACTATGAAAGAGTTGAAAATAATAATTGTTTTTCCAGAATGTCCTTGTTTTATCCTTATTAAGCAAGTTGAATGTAAATGCAACAAATGAAGTTTAGACAAGACAAACAGAATACAAATGATCCTGCAGCGTAAATGATTTCACACATTTCATCATAATCATATTGTGATGGTAATTTTGAACACACATTGTTATTGTTTCTGTAATTGTCTAATTTCAGTAAATAAACGTGAACTGTCAAAATGAACATGAACTTACTCAAAACAATCAGTCTGCCTTTTGATTCGTCCAAGCCTAGTTCATTTGATGCTGTACATGTATAGACGCCTTCATCGTCTCTAGACACAGGACTTATAAAAAGATTTCCATTGTTGAATATTTTTCTGTGGCCACCTGCCCCTAGCACATTTCCATCTTTTTTCCAAGTAAACGTTGGTTTTGGAGCTGCCTCAGGTTTACAGATTATAGTTGCATTACCACCTTCTGCTGCATACGTTTCAAATTCTAGTGGGTTTTTCTTGAATGACGGTTTGAATGCTGAAAGGAAATAATTAAAAAAGTTAACCAACTGCAAGAAAACTCACCTAGTACTCGTAGTTGTGCAGATGAATATTTTGTTTTCAAAGTATTGGAGGCTCTGCACTGATACATTCCTGGATCTCTCTCCTGGTCCAGATATGATATTGTTAGAACATTGTCCTGAATTTTTATTCTGCCTTGATCTTCTGGTTCCAAATAACCCATAACTGAAAATAATATTGACACAAATTTAAAGTTTAGCAAAACCAACTCGTCAGATGAACTTTTATTCCGCTCATTACTTGTTGTAGCACTTGAAAATTCATCACTATTTATTTCAGCTAAAATAACCTCATAATCTGAAATCCTCTGGGCCAGAACCAAACATGATCACTATTCAATTATAATGTATGAACAAGTATGAATGAAAAAGTCGATACGAAATTTCCAAATTCGACTACGAATTTGGAAATTCCAATATCATCTGGGCATTAAAAAGCAAAGCGCATCTACATCTGAAACGAAATTATGTTGAAAAATTTATTTGAATATTCTCTGTACTTTTATATTCACACGCTACCCGGAAAATCGAAAAATCCAGTGATGTTGGAATCCAGGCGAGTTTCGAATTCAAATCAATTTGTTTATTTTTGCTTGTCGGTTTTCGAAATCAGACACAAGCTCGCGTTTTTCGCCATCAAAGAATTCTGTTCACTTGGAATGATTAGGTAACTAATTTGGAGATATTAATGATATGACAATTTAAATGGACTCACCCATACCTGCAATACTCATATATTGACATGATTCCCGAATTTCCAGGTATTATTTCACAGATTAGTACTCACCTAGTTGCCTTCCATCTCTCCACCAAGTATAATTAACATCAGGTAATCCAAATGCTTCACAGGTCCATACCAGTTCACTTTTGCTGTCTACATGTTTATCAGTCAGAGGAATAGTGAATGTTGGTTCCGCTTGGATATTCAAAATAACTGTTCCCTCTATACTAGCTCTGTCATTATAGGCACGACAAACGTATTCTCCTTCATCTTCAACTTGGACATTTTGTATCATGAGCACTCTGTTGAAATTGGTAAGGTAGGCACTCCTTGGTAAATCACCGCCTTTTCTTGTCCAATTGAAGCTGGGAACCGGACTGAAAAAGAGGGGTTCAAAATCTGGATGCCTCAATTGCAATAAATTACATGAACAGCAGTTCGGAATAGAAATCACTTACTATCCAAATGCAACACACTCTAATCTTACATCTTTGCCAGCAATTGGAGCCTCTGGGAAAGCTTTTGGAAAATTATTTGGAAATTTGAGTTGCTGATAATTTGCTGAAAAAGTGAAGCTGATAAGCTGCCAATTCATGGAACGACTTAATATAATACTCACAGTGTGGATTGACACGTAGTGGAAAAAATGGTCCATTCCTACCAGAGTCAGAAAACTCAGAGTTAACACTGCAACTGTAGTTGGCTCTATCAATCGTTTCTAAGGCAGAGAAGTACAATGCTCCATCATTGGACACAAAAACTCTTCCGTCCTCTTCAACAAAATTGGGAAAATAATCACGAGACCAGGAATATCTGACAGCAGGAAAATGATTTGGAGGATCGCAAAAAATAGATTTTCCCCAGTTTTGGTCTCCTGCCTCTGGGGATCTCTTTAAAACGAATTCGGAGATGAATCCAAAGTTGAGCTGGACACTTTCTGATATAATTGTTCCGAATTTATTACTTGCTTTGCAGTGATACATTGCATGGTCCAGTTTTTGTTGAGGATTATGAATTATTAATGTTCCACCACTGACTGTGTAGCGGCTGTCTTGTAAGGGATCTATTTTGTAAGCCACCAGTCGATCATTTTCATAGAGTTCTCTGTACCATTCATAAGTGGAAGTTGGGTATCCACCTGCTAGACAACTGAAATATCAATGATGAAAACTATATATGATGTCATCCTCTGGTCATGAAATCTATGATGGAAATCACAGTTAAATTTGCAGTGAGTACAATGAATGATGAATGAAATGTTTCCTAGTAAAATCTAGTTTGTAAAATCCTAGAATTTTGAAATAATCAATTCGTGTAGTATAGAAATGTTAGTAGATCCTTGTTGAGGTCATGACAATAGTATCTCAGTACTTGAATGATGTATTTTGATCATGAATTCCCAGAAGAATTGAGAGATAAAATGATGGGATAAAGAGATCCTGGTAAAAATAATTATGGTACTTACCTCAAACTGATATCATTATATAATTTTCGCTTAGACATATCAAATATAGTATCACTTGGTTGTTTAACAAAATAAGGCCCCCTTGGTATCCTTTCTGGGTCAGTAACATCAATTCCATAAGTATATGATCTATCTTCAGTCACCAGTCTTTGAACTGTTATAATATTTGCTTCACAAATGAACAACAGAGGTTCATCTCCTCGTACTTTTTGGAATCCCCAGTGTAAAACAGTTTTCGAGAAATTGTACGCCAAATAATCTTTCACTATCTCTCTTCCCTCTCTTCCATACAGTAAATCTCTATCCCTAAGTGAATCCATATCATTGAGGAATGCATTATCCATGTTCACCAACTGAGTTCCATCAGGATTTGTATAATAATTTGGAGACGTTTGACGAGCACCAACATACCATCTACGATGTTGAGGATCTAGCTGATTCAATTGATGAACTAGAAAACCATGTTCCTCTGAGCTGCCTATGGAAACCAAGTCTGATCCACCTGTTTCTGAAGTATAGGTCTGAAAATCATTTTCATGCTTGGTTATTGGCCTAAGAAGACTGAAAGATTACTCACCTGACAGATTTTTCTTGCCTCATTATAGGCTCTCAGTGGTGATTTGATGAAACGGTAACACATGTTTTGAAATTGAACCCAATATTCTGGGCATTTAATTTCTTCATTACCATACCCATAATTTCCTTGATAACCACCGCCGCTATATGAGTTGGGGTTGAAATTGAAGTTTGGGTTATAATTCGTATTGGATTTGAAGTTTTTATCAGAGTTGGAGTTTGGATTGATGTTAGAATTCTGATTGTAATTTGGATTCTGATTGAAGTTTGTATTTGAATCAAAGTTAGGATTTGGATTAAAATTCAAACTAGGATTGTAATTTGAATTCTGATCGTATAACTGATTTTCATTGATGTTTCTATTATCATTGATGTTCCTATTCTCATTGACATTATTTGTGTCGAATAAATCAATTTGTTGTCCAAATGTAACTCCAATTATGTAAAACAAACCAAAAACTTCTATCAGCAACATATCTGCAAAATAAAACAAAAATAGTTCAAACAATTGTACTTAAAAAATTGATTCTCATACAAATTCCGAATCAAGTGCACATAAAAATGAAAATGAAAATAAAACACATTACATTACAGTATCATTATAAAAGATAAAAGCATGCAAATTTGTTGATGTAATGTGAATGTATCAATTCATTTCACAAACACAGTTATTATTTTCTAGGGCTTCATTATTTACAATTATATGTATAATGATAATGAATGTTTTATGAACCCACCTTCAGTGATGATGCACATAGCACAAACTGTAAAAACCCCTAAATACATAGAAAATATACATAGTATTTAATGAATACTTCACTATGATTTTGATCAAAAGTTTAGCTTGCAAAAACATGTGCACTTCCAATTTTCATTAGAGGCCATTTAAAACAATCACTCAGGTTTTATCTTAAATGTTAGAGAAAAGTAATATGAAAATAATTGTCTTCCTATTTTCCATGTGTCTTATTAAATTATATTTGTTTTATAAAGCCACCCTAAGCTTTAGTCACCATGGGAGTGGCACATGACTATCATGTTTCTGCAGACAATTAGTTGTTGTGAAATGAAGATCATATAAGAACACTTTGCTTTTTCTTACCTAACTATTGCTTTCGTGTTCTGAATTCAGACGAGTTATTTACATTTCTTCGAGCGTTAAATAACATTCGTTTCTTGAATTGAACACACCTTAACTAACGTTGTTGTACAATAACAGAGATTCTATTATGGTTTCTAAAAAAAGAATGGAACACCTGTTTACAGCGCTGTCATGAATGGGAATTGACAATGACATTTTATATTGGGGAGGTGATTCCCTCCACAACAATAATTTGGAATACTCAGTGTATGCGTGATCAGTATAATCAGCGTACATATATTAATCAAAGATTATACACAATGATTTAATCTGTAACATTTCAGCATGAGATAACAATAGACCAAATTTCTGTTGCATCTTCTACCAATAATAAAAACTATCACAAAACGTTGAATTTTGCCCATAAACTAGTCGAACAGCGCCATCTATCAGCCAGCTATAAAAGTTTGAATGCATGGCTGGCGCTGCAATGATATTTGAATTTACACCATTGACTTACCACAGTGGAGACGCCATTAGGAATTAGGAGGCAAATTTCCTATGAGCTTACATTGAACTCGTGATGAATCATTCAAGTTTATCATGTTTTTTTCTATATTCTTGAACTTTCGTCATGAAATCAGTCATGTGGATCTCTATCATCTTATTTTCATCGATTGAAATCCGATAAACACGGAAATACATTAAATGGAATACAATAATGGAATAAAATGGAATGGTACAGCATCGTATATCAATCAATGTGATTCCGAAAGTTCAATACAGATGGCGCACTTTCCTCAAAAGACAGGATCGTAATCTACACATGTTACAGATTTCTGTTTGGCTTGTCAAGAAAGACGCTCGCCAATAGATGTGCCTTATTTTATTTTCCATCATTGTATATAGACATAGTTTTATTTGTGACGGCGGAATATAACATGCTGTAGTTGTCAAACATACGAAATTTATGTGGCGAAGCAAACATAGACGTACCTATAAACATTTTAATTCAAGGGTGCTCAAGCGCTGGAACCTATTCAGCGTCAGCATGTGATGGAAAAGGGTTCTAGGACTGGCAATAGAGGGTTTTCTGGTTTAATAAATGAACTGGTCTTCGAATGCATTTCCACTTGAAATATCAGTAAATTGAATATCATCATTTACCTGTCTAACGAAATCAAGTGAATACGTATGAAGAACATTTATGTTATTCTGAAACGATTCGAAACGAAATTGCAATTTCTTCGATACACATGAATTTTGATACAAAACATGACTCATCACTTTTTCGCCGAATCATTTGCTCCTTTCTTAGATGGATAAATTTGTGGCAGCCTCAGCAGAGCAAATTTTGAAAAACTATATTTTTTGACAATATGAAATGATGATTGGTAGAGCTAATCAATTATTAATTTATTACGCTACTCCCAATTGGTTTGCTCCTTCCTTCATAGAGGAACCTGTGGCTTTGCTTTTGGCGAAATTCAGCAAATTCGCTTTTGTGAAACTTATTTTTGAGGGAAATTTTAGGCCAATGGCCAACCCCAAAAAGGGTTTGATGATATTTATGATGCCTACACTGAATTTCATTCATTAGAAAGGAATTTTTGGATGATTCAAAATGGCAAGTAATGAAACTAATTTTTGATTCACCATACTGTGAATTCTTATTGTAGATTTCCAAAAGTAACATCTGGCTCAATCTGATGGCTAATTTATTACAACTTTACACTTCTTTCTTTTGTAGAAAAACTTGAGGCTTTCATAGCTTATTTGGAATTCAATCAATTCAATATTCAAATATCGTAATAACTGTAAATAACCATAGTTGTTAACCGTAGTAAACCTAAGTTAAATCTTTGAAGAAGGAAAATTCAATACGTACAGGAAGTGAAATTCAACTATTTATCGCATGAAGACATATTGCATACGTTTCGGGTTTTTTGTTGTCACTAAATATCAATTAAAATGTGTTACTCCGAACTTCAGTTTTGAATTGTTATTCTACTAATACGATCTGTTAAGGACGCCAGATGCTATAGAATATAGAAATAATTAGAGCAGCTGAAATTCTCATATGAATAGGACAAGTCATGAGTTAAGCCTATAGTTTAAGTTCACCTGGATCTGCTAATTAACGGATGCATTGATAATCCTCACTGTCCTGTGATATTATGTGAATATCTATGTCATCGGTGAATTAAATCTTTATTTCATTGAATTGCATCAAAAATCTATATCAACCAGAACTAGAAAAATAAATTTCACTTCTGATTAGAATTAGATCTGTAGGATTAGAATCTTCACTATTTCCTTTCAGATCATGAAATGTTGAACATCGCTGCGAAAGAGCAGTAGGTATCTGTTTTTACTCCCATTAGATGTTCTGTATCGAGGAAGTCCAGATGACACTTGAAATTCGTTTAGTATGATCTCGTCCTGTTTGATATAGATGACAATGAATTTTCATGTCTCTGAACGTCGATTTTTTCATACTCATACCAAATTATCTCAATTTGTTGCTCATGTTAAAAGTGCTGAATATATATCAAAATGCGAGATTCTTGGTCATGTTAAAGTTACTAAATGTGAACACTTCAATAGCAAGTCTCGCTTTTTAATTGCTTTTTTGGTGCAAGTAATATGAACAAAAACTGATCGCAGACTCTTTTAGTAATTAGTTCCATGATTTAGAGATTGATTTTTCATGTGGAGGAAATGAGATACGAACTGAATCAAATATTCTATTGGCTCGATGGTCTCTCGCTTCGGTTTTTCACAAATTTCTATTCGTTTCCTATAATTCCTTGAAATAATAATTCCGCGCTCTTTTCATCATTCTGGATTCAATCTTCAGTTACTACGTGCTTCTGCTGTTGGTAAGTTTCATACAGTGATTCAATCTTCAAGGTATTTTCCATTATATCAGAATGGATTGAACAATTGTTGCTAAATTCACAATTGCCCATGACGTTATGAATATGTACCTTCTGAACCAATACTCATTTCAACTAATTGAAGTGAGTCTTGTTTCATATCACAGAAAATGTATACATTTTCTCATTTTCATTTCCTTAGAAATATTTTTTTTTATCTGTAGACAACACGAAAGGGAAACCTATAATATCCGAGGAACATCGTGCTAGCCAGTGGTGGAATTTTGGGAGAGAAGGAAGGTGTTGGAATTCTTCTTGGAAGTTTGGAGGTTGTGAGAATCAGGAAAGACTTCACTAGGCAAAGAATTCCACAACTTTGCCGATCTATTGATGAATGATGCTTGGTATAGCGATGTTCGACAGGTCTCGAGCCTGACAGTGTAGGAGTGACCAGCCTGAGCTCGTCTCGTTTGTCTACTAGGAATCGCACGTGGTGGCATAATAGATGATATTTCCGTTTTGCACCGACCGTGGAAGTATCTATAAAAAAGGCAGAGATCGCCGACCTTTCTACGATGATCTAGGCGAATAGCTCTCTTCTGAATTGAATCTAAGAGCTTTAACGTATGTTTGGGACCTGAGCTCCAAACATGTGAACAGTATTCCAGGACAGGTCGAATTTGTGCTTTGTAGATCATAAACAGTTGGTGGGATGTGAAGTATCTCTTCGCACGGAATAGAAAACCAAGTTTTTGTGAAGCAGTTTTCGCAATGGACCATGTTGGTGGTGATACCCAGCATGGATATTGACGACCTCATAGGGGTACCCGACATCATCAAATTGGGCATTGTGTGAGCTTGAGTTTCAGTTGCATTGGACTGTACTAGATTTTCAGATCCCCATTTCAGAATTCTTGTCAGATCCTCATTTAGAGCATCGACCTGTCTTCGTCTTGCTCCTCTGGCCTCGTTGGATGATATTGGAGCTCTAGAGGAAAAGGCGGAACGAAGTGTACTACCATCCGCAAAGCTATGAACTGGGCAGGAGGTCACATCCAACAAATCATTGATGTGGAGCAAGAACAAAGTTGTGGAACACCAGCATTGATCGTCATTGTATCAGACGAGACCCCGTCTACCACCACGTAGAGTGATCTATCTGCAAAGAAACTCGATACTAAAAGACACAGTTTGGGCGGCAAACCATATGACGGAAATTTCGCTAGGAGGCCTTGGTGCCAAACTCGGTCAAATGCTTTGGAGATATCCAAGGCTACAGCCAGAGACTTCCCATGTTTCTCGATTGACACCTGCCACTTATGTGTCACATAGGCAAGCAGGTCTCCTGATGACCTCTGGTGACGACAGCCATATTGCCGGTCGTTCACGATTCTTGAGCTCTCTAGATATGTCTCTAGATATGAGCTCGATGTTGATTGCTTTTTCCATTACTTTAGAGATCATAGATAGTAGTGCAATCGGTCTATAGTTGTTAGGGAGGGTTTTCTTGCCCTTCTTTAGAATCGGTTGGACTCTAGCTTTCTTCCACTTAGAAAGAAATACACCGAGTTTGTACGAAAGGCTGAACAACGTGCAAAGAACTGGTGTGGTGTTAATTCTGGGGCACATTCATTGAGAACAATAGGCGGTATTCCGTCAGGCCCCATAGCCTTTTTGACGTTGAGGCTAAGCAGAATGTTTCTGATCGTGCGTTGCCGGAAGAAAATTACTGGCATACGGTCATCGATGGTAGCGATTTTGTGAAGTTCCTGGCCTCGTGGATCCAAGGTGGAATTGTATACAAACATTTCACTGTTTACGTTCACAATTATCTAATAATTTATGAACTATAAAACGTATTGGAAATTTGCCTTGTTGGAATAATGCCCTGTATTGATTCCTTGTTATCAACAGCTTCACGGGAGTCATTAGAATAATAATTTTTGAGTCCAGTGAGCAGGCTCTGATCCAGTGAGTATCAGTAAAATATCACCAATATATTTTGCATTGCCTTCTATCATATTTCAATCACTGAACCTTGAAACTGATGATACTTCAACATCATAATCACATCAGAGTGAAATTTCACCCTCGAGTTTACCTTATTATTCCTCGTCCCAATTTGCCTCTATCAGGGCTATCTGATTCATTATAGCTGGAAACCACTTTATACAGCTTCAAACACTGTTTCCGTGGTATGTTGCAAAACAACAATTATTTCTGCATCCTACTGCATTTAAATGGAAATTTTGTTATGTTAGTCGGAAATCAGAAATCTATTGGAATAGACCGTATGTACGTTTTAGTGCAGTCGATATTAATTCAGTTTCATTTCCCTCACTTCAAGAGTAGGTACTTCAGTTTAACGTTCCTCGATATCTGTGACTCGGGCCTGTTCAAGAATGTGCATTCTTGCTATTCGAAAACTCGAAACTGCGCATATAATAACGCCAAACTATCCCATTCGATCTGCCAAGGTGTTATTAGTTATTTACACACCAAGGTAGTGAAGAATTTCATCATGACCTGGTGTCCAAAATTATTTTTAATAAGGAATTTCCGTGGTTATGATATTCTTCACTTACTTGGTATAATATTGATTTTTTTCCACCGTTAGCAATAAATTATTTTACAATAGTTCTGTGTAACTGAAATATGAACCTACTGTCACTACTATAAGAGCACTTCCTTTTGTTTCTAATGAAAATATAGTAGCCATGATGGTAGCATGGCAGTCGTTATTAAACAATTACAGAAGTTGCACTCGAGCAACCTTCGTTAAAGCATGCAAGCATATTTCGGCTGTTTTTGGATAAAAAAGTACGCCTCTGAAGTTGAAGTTGCATATACCGTTACATGTAAAATGTTGAACATTTTCAATGTTGAAACAATTCACAGTAATTGTCATAAAATATATGTGATAGAAATATCAGTTATTTACTAATGTTTTACTGTCTACTATTTGCCCTGATTCAGGGTTGCCTGTTGGTCTCTTTATACTCTTTAGAAAGTTTCGAATTATCAGCAATATGCCTACACTATATTCGAATGTCATTTCTGCGAATCTCGCATCAGAACAGTGGATTCAGGTTAATTATCAAAGGTGGCTATGTGTTTATCAACTAGAAGTTCATAAAATGTGAAAAGCTCTGTAGAGAAATACTCCTTGAAAGAGAGAATATAATAGTAGATTTCTAGGTCATATGGTTGGTGGTGGAAAAACACAAAACAATGTTTTTTCTGTCCTGGATTATCACGTGATTCCTGCAACTGTTGGTACCCTTCCACAATATTTGATTTGTTTGGTTCATATCACTCTGAAGAATGTATATTTTTTTTATACGATGTGGTGTTTTTGAATTAGATATTGGGACCGAATCAAAAAAAAAACTATGAAACTTTCTGAAGCATTTCTGTAGATCAATCGCTCTTTTCCGATATGGAAGAAATCCAAGTCATGTAGATATATACCAAGAATACCAACAAAGCTTTTCATTGGAGTATTTTCCCTCAGTATAAGTCATATTCTTTTTTGGCGGATTTTTTGTTTTTCTAAAATCTTAACGCAATTTGTGAAAATAGTTGTTTCGTATTTTTTTGTCACTCATCATTCTTATTGGAAGTACACATTATATGTAGATTTCACCATAACTTTTCGATCGGGAAAAGTTCACAGTACTATGGAAACTTTTTTTTTAGCACTATAAAATCGTAAGTTACGGTAATGCTTCCAACACTGAATTTTTCGTCTCTGAATGAGTTCCCCTCATAATCCCAAGAATATTAACATTACGTTCTCAGACACACTTTATAAAAAGAAAGTTGAAGGCAAGTGTATCCATACGAGATAATATATCTCGATATATGTATTTATTTGAATTCAATCTCCATATCCGTATATATGGAAGGAAGTTCTATTTGAAAAAGGGGAAATTCTGTTTCATTTTGAGACGTCCTGTATAATATTGGGGTGGTTCCTGCATGCGACTTTCTTGCAAGTGGTAGAAATGGTACTGGAACTACTCGTTACATAGTGACTTTTCTCAAAATGAAATCAACATAAACAATATATTTCTATATTCTTGATAAGATGTGAACGGCCTCAGGGGTTCTGTTTGAACCTCTCAGGAGAAATACGAGAAGAAGCAAAGGAAACAATAATAGGAGCAAGTGCTTCAACAATAACAGGAGCAAACGATATATCGATCGAGGTATAATAAAAGCGACAGGTAGGCTACGTTTCTAGGTGCTCCAGCGTCTGGAGTGATCTTGTTATTTTGGGTCATTGATCAGCCTGACAACTATTTTTAGAAAATGCTGTGAAGCAGTACTTTCAATATAACGACACTTCTTCAAGAGATGTTGATTTTCAGTTTGGTAGATAAAATACAGTTGATGAGATATCGAATTCATTGAGCTAAAAATAAAATTCCACTGGTGGTGAGGCTGTACTCAATGAAGCATATGGGATAGGTTGGTAACCAATATCGGTTCCCCACTTTTTGACGATAGATCAGCCAGCAAATCTTTTTGCATTGTTTGAGATCTTCTTGACGCAACATCAAGCAGAAGTTTTCATCATGATGACACGCATAACGGAACTACAACATCGAGGAACACAATCTCAATTGTCAACAAACTATGAACACATTTCCAAGCAAGTAGACAGCTTGTCGACCAGGTCGATACATGCTTCAGAACGAAGCATAGTACTAGTGCAAGTTAAGTGTTCTTATACTGCAACATGTTTGAGTGTCCCTGTTGAAAAGTGTAGAAACATTTTCATTCTAAGAACACAATATGTGTATTGAAGGAATGGAATCTATTAGCTTCCTTCGAAAATCTGATAGAATTTAGTAAGTAAAGTACTCTGTGGGGAGAAGTTTTTCCGTTTGACAGCTAGAAACTGTGGCATCGAAGTGTATCGTTTTCATCAAGGGAAAGAGAAAATCTTCCCTAATCCTACACAAGAGATGGTCCCCTTGACTTCTTCCGCATCCACTCTCAATAAGTGTAAAGGTAAGGAAAACCAACCACAATATGAAGCTGTGTCGTCTAGGACATTGGACAGCATCGCAGTCGGGTCGGGCACTCTGAGGAATATGTGACGAGTTCACAGATGCCGATTTTCGCTCAGTATAATGTAAGTTGGAGCTTGAGGGTCGGCAGATGCATATGAAATGATGGTGAAGGCAACGCTCCAGATGGATTGACGTCCAACGAAATGCGGTCTTGCGTCAGGTAGGAATTCGGCGATAATTTGGCCACGTGAAAAGGAGGTACGAAGGAAATCCCATATTTTCCAGGAGTGGCAAATTTTCGTCGTAATACAAACAGGAGGGCCTCGTATTCGGTCGTCGGCGCAGTGTAGCACCAGATCAATATGATGCCCCTTCTCTTCTCTCACACCAGCAGCATCGCGCCGTTTCACGATTTTATTCTCAAACCTGTCGCAAACCCGATCGGGTGGTGAGTCTCCCTGGTGAGCTTGTGAATGTTGGTGAGAGACAACCAGTAAACCTATGTTGCATCAGGACTTGATCATTTTTTGTGAATTAACTTCCATCTGATTTTGCGCTCACTCTCCTTTGGCGAGTTTTCCTGATTGTTTTACAAGTGAACAAAACTTATGCGATGAAAGTACACACCCTTTTCGCACTTTTCATTAACGTCATCTACTTTTCCTTGTAAGTAAATAACCTCTTGTGCTTTTGGGTCGTCTAGCCTAAAGTTACACGGCATACCAAGTCTGATTTCCATTTGTTTCTCATAGAGGTAAGTGACGGCAATCGTAGGCTTCTATGAATCGCGGTTATATCAGGTCACATGTTTGAATTTCAATTGACCAAAGATTGTACGAACTTCGTACGTACTTGGTGAAATGACTATGGAATTCCATCTTTGACTATATCGTACGCGAAACAAGTGCTTTCCCTAGGCTTTGATTCTCAAGTAAGTGAGATATAATATTTGTAGATAACCAATTGTTACTGCAGGAATATTTTCTAACGACACTATTGAATCTATTTGTCCTGAGAAAGTATAACATTGCTCTTTCAACTTTATTTGTTTATAGTGTTTCATTAGAATCTTGATATTAAATATCAATTTTTAGAGTTGCCAAGACTATTAACTGTTCTTCAAATTTTTTCGACTCGTGTGAGATTTTTCAGTGAGATGATAAAGAAATCTTTCGACATCTTTAAAATTCATCTATTTTAGTCGGAGGCTGAAGGACCTTGGTCGATAGCGTACTGGGTAGCCAATAAAGCAGGTTAATTATTATTTTTTCAATAATCAGATAATGAGATCAAATTACGCGCTCACATAAAACAAGTGAATGAAGACCACCTCGATAGTTTATTATCTATTCTCTATTGAAATTCTGCGCGTACGATGCAGAATGTTAATTTTTGCATCTCATTTTGCATCCTTTGACCCAAATTAGTTGTTTTCCACCCGAAACTAGTCTTTCGCATTTGATTGACATTTTGAAAAATCTGAATTGTGTGTTCCTAGGAATTCTCAACGAATTCCAGAAACATGACTCTCCTTGAGCAACCTGGTATGCTGTTACTGATTACACATTTCAACAACCATATTCTCTATTGTTTGTTCGAAACTCAACGTGAAGTTTTGAAGGGAACCTATAAAGTTTATCTTATAAAAATCTCCTGAACATTTTACATGGATCGGTCTCATAGGTTTGATTAGGGTGTAGAGGTTGACGAGTATTGAAGAGCACCAATGCTTAGTTCCAATACACTCCGTAACATTCGGAGTTTGATATCTTATGCTGAAACCCGGTAATATTGATGAGTAGAGACATCTTTCTCCTTTGAGAAATATGCTCTCAAACCATTAGAATTCAATCAATCGCACTCAGTTAATCACAATTATTCCACTTATCACACATTTCTATAAAAAGAGAATTTTCAATATTACAATTCCTCGCAAATACGCAAAACACGCATAAAACATTTTCCGTGTCAAATTTAATTTTATATAAATGTAACATATTGACAAATTGGATTTTTCATGGATTCAGCAGGATCTGTAGATATAGTTTTTTTGTAACTTTTCATCTTCCAACTATTGGAAATTGAATATTGGTATACGATTCGTACTATAGGATAAGTTTCAATTCATATGACGGATAAATGGGTCTGCATTCTTGTTATTTAGGTTTTCGTGGCCACCGAAAGTTTCGAATGACGAGATGCACATCATTACACAGATAATGATAATGATGTTATCGGTAAAACGGTGTCCATTTCAATTAGGCATTGATTCCGCGACATCCTGACGCACATAAGTCTGAACAAACTTATATCTCTGCAGGCTCCTTCCTTCGTAAACCTCAGGTACAAGAAAGTTTCACTGATGATCTCTTGTTTCCCTTGTGACATTGGATTGAAAAAGCATGAGGGTGTCTGCATAACTGGAAAAGGTTTGCGTCCCTTGAAATGAAACTCGAAACAATCGCTGGAAGCATCAGAATTCAATTTCCTTTGATAACGTTCATACGGAAAAAGGAGGTCTACCATCAGTAGGTACAATAGAACTACTATTCAACTGAAAACCGCTTTCTAAATCGTAAATACCAGAGGTTTCAAAATTCTGCACTCGAGGGAAAGATATTTCGGATTTATTTATTGTTTCTTTATCTTAATCCTTTGAAGAGATAATCTCTTGATAGCCAAGAATATGTCAATCCTTCGAATATCGCAAATGTAACTATCCAAATTGTGGTCATCTTTTCTAGTTAACTCAAGTATACAGGGTGTAACTAAATAAGTGTGAAACATTAGAGAGGGTGATTCCTCATCGAAAAAAAGATAAGATCTTTCTTATAAAGAAACTTCATTGGAGCATCCCACGTTAAGATGGAGGTACATAAAATTTGTGTAACAATTTTTTTCACAAGCACTAAAGAAGTTACATTATTGAAATTAACCTGACATTTTCTACTACCAAAAAGACACTAAGCCAGTAATTTATTTAGCTTACCCCATGGTTGTAAGGAGTGGAAAACGCAACCCCTAAAATTTATTTCCATTCTTACTTTTTGTCTTATTGTTTGTTCACCATTTAAAAATTCATTTCCGATAGCCTGTTTCATTATAAACAAAAAATATCCCTTGATTTTTTGCCCAAAATAAGCCAGTTCGCAGCAAAAAAATATTTTACGAACAACTGCAGAGATACATCGTCATAAGTGCAAACTGGATTTATTGTTATTTTGTAGTTACTACCTGCATTCAATGATTAAATGGGGATGAACAAAACTGGGTTGATTTCAATACTGTAACTTTTTTAGTGCTTGTGAAAAAAATTGTTAAACAAATTTTATGTACCTCCTTCAAGGGGCTGTATCTTAACATGGGATGGTCCATGCAATGAAGTTTCTTTATATGAGAGATCCTATTTTTTTTTTCGATGAGGAATCACCCCCTCAAATGTTTTACACAAATTTAGTTACACCCTGTATTCCTTCACTTTTCTCTTAGGTTTCAGTTGCTGATGTAATGCAACTTATTTAAAGAAAAATAAATTTGGTCTCGGCTCTATGATTCAAGTTGCCAGTAAATAATTCATAACGTCTTGTTGAATTAAATGATTGAACCTAATTGTGCATATTATCCCTAATATGATTATCTTGTCTGCAAACTCAATTGAATGATGGAGATGTGATTCGAAACTATTTCACATTCCCGATCATCAAGTGTTGCAAATAAGTATGATGCAAATTGAAGACGAAAGATCAAACAACTTAAGTAGTTGATCTATTTGACTTCGACATAAGAAAAAGTAAATATATTATTGTTATGTGCCTCCTTCATATGAGGTATGTCTTTGTCGGTCAGATGTGATTCTTTTCAGGTCATAGGGCATAATTTCACAACTAGAAGTAATGTGTACCTAGGTACTAATATAAGTCGGAAACTTGATCCTCGAACGAATCTCATGATTTCGAATTATGATTTCAAAATTCGTTATTCGTTCACCCACCTATTGCTCTACCTTCAATTGATCAAGATAGATATTGCGTATACTAAAGAAGTTGGGTATTTGTTTTGATTTCGATAATGCGTCAGGTTTGATTGGGCATCAGAGATTGGAACACCATGTTTGCGCCTGTTGAAAACTCAACTAATCAAGAACAAGCCTTATATTGTAATGACTCTGAGATTGTTTTCCTATTCTTATTCATTGACAACTGAACTGAGGTTGTCTAGATGACCTGAGGAACTAATGGTACAGCTAGCTCATGCCTGGAAATTTTATGTTAGACGACTCGAATATTGGAAGACCCTAACGAATTTTCCCTAGCTGTACAAACGTGAAGATAAATTTCCGGGAAAAGGAAAAAGAAGTTCTGGACCAAATTCTGGGCCCTGGACGTTACGATGCCAGAATTCGACCGTCAGGCGTGAACGGCACAGGTAAGTGAGCTTATGGGTGTATATTCATAGGGGTGATATTACGGTGTAGGAAGCCAAGACGACTTACCACAATCCAGAGATGCCACTGTAACTTGTTTGCTTGTTGTACATAATATGTAAATGTAACACATAATAATCATCACTCTAGATGGGCCTGCCATTGTCCGGGTAAACCTGTTTGTCCGCAGCATAGCTACAATAAGCGACATAAAGATGGTAAGTGGAGGCCCAGAGTTCTTGTAGGGTAGTGTAGAGGTGCTCCACGTGCTACACGAGCCAGCATGGGGTGGCAGCGGTTCGGCTGGTAGAGCACTACCGAAAACACAACAGTTCTTTTATTATCACACATCCATTTCACAGGAACATATTGATAATGATAAAGAACTAATGAAGCATTCTACTTGGCACGCAACACCAAACATTGTTTTCACGATGAATCCTCTAAGGTTGTGATCAACCTGAAAAACCTGATTCCAATCACTTCCTATATCTTTTCATAGCCATATTGATCTACTTACGAATTTTCAATGTGAAAATGGAAGTTGTCAATCAAGTATCGAGGGTCAAGGATTCGAACTCCATTTGGTGCAGCTATTTTCAACGTGTTACTGTAAATAACTCAGAGCACGGTCTCAACGACAGGGCTCTCCCATATATAGTCAATAGGATTTCCTCTCCAAGAAACCATTATATGATGAGAGCGACAAAGGGGAAATTAGTCCCTTTCTATGGGAACGATGAGGTAAAAATAGATTTATAAAAGGGCGACATTGAATTTTCATCAAAGCGATATTAGCAGGTTGTAATTAAATCGGGGAGAAAGCAGTCAGGAGAATGATTTATCAGTCTGTGTAATATTATCTACTTGATCAAAGTTTCATCTTTACCCTCGTGTATTGGTACCGATGCTATCCCAACATCAGCTTCATTATAGTAGATTCTAATATGACGAGTTCATGACTGCTTTCAAATGAGACAAGCAGTAGTTGTATTGGAAATATTCAGAGAGATGAGAAGAAGCAATAATGGCAGAGACGCAGCAGTTTGTACTGTGGTCAACAAGTAACATCGTAATACAGAAGATGTTAGTCGTATAATAAAGAAAAAGTTTAATGATAAAAGTCAATTATGCTACCGTCACCCTTACTTCGTTTATAGAACTCTCACTGCGACGCTCTGTTTTTCTGCTTATCAATGGTATTTCAATGTTTTTTTTTTTCAATCATTCATTCGAATCATTCATTATCTATTTGATTTTTCAGTTTTGACAAAACTTGTGGTGGATTTAGTTTCATATTCCTGATTTTATATGTATGAATTTTTTTTTGAATCTGAATTGATGGTCTGAATCGGTAAATAATGCAATAATGCGATGGCTTGTCAGACTCAGGAATATCAATTTATTCGTCGATTCAATCGAATTCTGGATAGACGATATTTCCTTTCCATTTCACTAACCAAGGGTGAGTTTTCATTCATGACCATGTGGGCTCCATATAATTTTTTTTCTATATTTCACGCTCATTTCTTCGGTCTTGTGGAGTCTCATATGCACTTCAAAAATAGAAATGTGCCCGGGTAGAAATTTATTCTAATTGTTCTCTATTCTCCCAGAATGAGGATACTAGGTACGGAAATATGTATTACCGTCTTCAAATACTGTACACGAATGTATGATACTGATGAATATTTTATAGATTCAAAATATATGAATATATGTGAAGAAGCTCCGCTCCGCTCAACAAAAATTATCAAATAAAATAAAAGTGACTCCTTTGAAATCTCAGTCACTTTAAGAATTTCGGGAAATGAGAGGTATTTGATACACCCCAACTACTTTGGATGCAGTATTCTGACAGATCACTTTGGAATCGAGCACGGAACATGTTTCGTCCAACTCATAGCGAGAACGGTAGCTACAGTTATCAGACTTATAAATATAAGCACAGAAAACATAATTGCTTACATTCATATAATGCTCACACCTCTAGGTTTTCGAATGGAATAGTCAGTATTCAAACCTGAAGATTTCGACGTTTTTGTCTCAATGCAGACTACTGCAGTTCATGTCACTCTGGCAGAGGTTCATAATGGATTAGTTTGTTGTGAGTTTGGCCTTTCTACTGAGTACTTGTCATAGATAAAACTATGAGTATTATAGTTATGATAAAATGTTTTACGATAATGATATTCATATCATATATCGTATGAATGAAATTTAAATATATATATATATATATATACTTAAAAACTTCCAATGTTTCAGATACTTCATTTGTTCACTAGTTCGCTATGAGTTTCTTGTTGAAATTTCTATTTGGAATACTGAAATGAGAGTGACAATAATATGAAATTCTGGTTCCTCAAAAAACTTCATTAAGATGTCAATGTCTATAATAAGGATGTATAATGAGTGGAATACCCCAATCGTCACAGCCACCATGGAAAAATAGTGTAGGTATGATTCACAATCCAGCAATATCGAAAAGTACAAATGCACGTAGTGCTGCCAGTTCCGGAACGATACCAATATGAATATATTTGTAATCAATGATTTTCTGGTGTAGGTGGAAAGTATGCTGATAATATGAGTCAGGTGTAAGAGAACTGTTGTGTTTGCTGTTGTAGTGTCGCGAAATTCCGAATCGCTGGCCCCGTCTAGCTTGTAGGATAGGGTTTGACTGCTGAATGCATTTCCGACTTGGCTAGGGCCTTCGCCACGATGCGCCGAGTGCAGGTGCCTCATTGCCACTAGCGTCGATTGCTAGAAACGATCGCTAGCTTCAGCGATGATTTTAGTCCGAGGGAGAGTAGTAGAATAAGCCTTGATAATGCCTAGTCACGACCTGGAGTTTTTTCATTCGTGCTGTACGGTCTCGGAAACTCGAGTCTGATTGTTGAACCTTCAGACATTGTCTGAACTTTGCAGGGAACGGATCAATTTCCTTCTTGAATTCCCATAAGTTGTTGCTTCGTTGCTTCGAGCTCTCATGCAAAGGTCGATGCAACAATCATCAAAAGCATTTCAGGGAGAGCTTGCATTGGAAAATAAATGAGTGTCACTGGCTTCATTTGGTGAGAACCAGAGATATGGAACAATTTTGATATTTCATGTTCTTCCCATCGGGTCGTTCGTGTACTCATAACATATGTTTCGATAGGAGGATCATTATTATCATGAGTTCGATGATGAGAAGGTTTCATGAAACCTCGAAATTTCAATGGGGACCGAGAATCCCGTCTCATATGCCTACTGAAACCAACGCAGTAATCCATTTGTTCATTTTTCTGCCAGTACCTTGCCAAATGATTGTAATGATTTGCTCAATATGGATTCATTTTCCATTTCTACGTCGGTATGCATGAACATTTGAAACTATCGCAATAACAGGAATACTCCATATTTCTGATTCTCTCTGTATGTCATTAAATAGTGGTACAATATCGAGAGAGATTTCATTTGTAGTTTTCAAGTGACACAGTGAAATTAATATGACTTAGTAAATCAGACAGACAGAGTAGCGGAACTATTGTTTTGAGTATTATTACGGTCGAAGACTATATAGAATGATACAGTTTTGAAGAGCAGGACATTAGCAGGTTTTCGGGTACTATCATTATATACATACCTATACAAATAATTATTAATTAATAAACATTGCCTTGAACTATTACTGGAAAATATTCATGGTCAACATTTGGTTACTCTTTTTCGTGGCCGAATGAAATACTAAGAATAAAGATGACCTATACCTTGATAAACTGTGGATTGATATCATTATTGGATGAAATCAGTTCTTCCTCTATCAAGAATTTATTGAAAAACTAAAGCATTCTGCAACCAACTGTCCAAGATTTGTGAAAATTGATCAACTGATATTCTGCTCAGTCCTACTTATCAAAACAAGAACATTCTGTGTGAATTGATGAAACGAAACAGATAATATCACCCAATCAGTCTGCCAGAAATAATGTGAGAAAGGTGCAAATACGTAATTGAAGAAGAATTCCTCTCATCAGAAGCTTCCTGAACCTCCGCAGTTGGAAAACAATATTAATGAACAACACAAAGTATAACGAATATGAAATCTCCTGGAATTGCAATTTTGAAATTTATTTATAAAACTCCAGCTGAAAACCTCAGTTTAGAAAAATTGCCCTAGCTTCTCGTTCAAGATTATCAGAATTTTCGAAAAATAGCTTTGATTTCACATTATTCGAGTCTATTGCTCTGTCAATTATTGAAATGTCTATCATTGACTCAATTTTTCGCAATGCTATACAGCGGGACAGATGAAATAATAGACCTAGAGCCGCTACAATTCCAGTATCAGCTACTAATTACTACTAGCGGCAAGTTTGGAAGAGAACCATTGAATTAATACCGAAATTCAAGCATGACTATCGTTCTGCTGTTATGGATACCTTTTCCAATGAAGTGAATATTTTATTCATTCTTCATTTTTCCATGGGATTTTCTCTCCCCAATATTTCATAATTTTATCAATATAACAGTAGATATTTTGTACGATTTAGGTATCCAAGACGGCGTAACAGTCGATATACAAGCATAAATTTTCTTTGCATTTTCGATTGCGAAATGAGTGGGTTCAGATTTTCTAAACTTGAGTTTCTGTCAACAATTCGAAAAAAATATTGGTGTTCGTGGCTCGTGGTCTATAACTCCTAATGGCAAGGTTCAGTGAGAAACCATCACATCTCTCCAGGACTGTAACTAATTGAGCCGTTTTTGTTTCTTAACCGCTAGATGGTCCAGCATTTGTCAGTGTCAACATATTTGTGAGAAGTATCTCAAAGATAGATGACGTGACAATGGTAAGTGGAATATGGATCAGGGAATGGATAACATCTCTGTTTGTGTAGTATTGGATGGTAGCATAGATTTTTTTCTATATTCAGAGATGTGGTTTCGTGGTGGGGTGCCGAAGTTGTAATGTCGGAGCCTTTCCTGCGTGTGATGTGCTTTTCGTGTTTTGGGGGTCCGTGAACTCAGCACTCAAATATTGTCTTTCTCGGTCATTGAAAATAGCTCGAAGAACTGTTTATGAAATCCTATTATTTCACGAAGTCCTGCAAGTATAATGTTGAGGGGTACATATAGTAACCATATACTCTTTCGAAAAGACGTGAAGACAACACAGAACTAAGATTATGAATTGAAAACATCATTGAGGAATATCGGTTGTCTCGTGAAACCCTTGATTATTCAAGGCTGAGAATGACACCTGAATATATAAGTAGGTATGCTCAGGGTTGTTGTATTTATGAGTGCGCCGAGTTCGGGAAAACTAAACTCATTTCATGGAATAGATCTTGGGTGCCCATATCGGTTAACGAAATTGGATTTCTGTCAGAATGTATACAAGCAACTCGAAGTGAAACTAACCTTATAGGATATAGTGAATTCTTATTCCGAGCTTATTTCCATATAGATGAAAAATTGTCATCTTCACTATATAGCTCGAGATTGCGAAACATACGGCATTGAATGGAAACATAAATATTTGGTAGCGATCATGTGGATACTTCCATGTGCATTTGATATTAGTTCAAATAGAAGCTAATTCAAATCAAATCCACAATTAAATTATATTTCATATAGATGTCATCGACATGATTCTGCCTCCACGCAAGTACGTGGATAATGATTCCGTATAAGTACCTATTACTACGAGATTTTCTTGCGATGGACCATAAAATACATCAGAAAATCGTTTCTTAATCAAGGCTTCAACATATTATAAGTATTTTACGTAGCACTATTCCAGTAAAATAAGAACCGCTTTGGCAGATTGTATAGGTACTTTCTTATACAAACTTTTAAGACTTTATACTTGATTGAATACTCAAGGGCTGTACTAAGTTAAGTTAATTTGTAAATATTCAGACTCATAATAGTCTCACAAATGCACAGTCAGTTGTGGAGGAATTCTGATTCCAGATTGATAGTTGGATCCGGGCTTCCCCGGTTGAAAGCGTTCAGGTGAAAGTCCTAAATAGATGCACTAACCGACGATTCTGGAATTGAAATTACCCCGGGGGTGCGCGTTGTGAACAAAGAGCAATGGAAATAAATTGCACTCCGCCCGGAAAGTCTGCGAGCATCTCTTACACGAGCAAAAGACAAATTTGTTTTGCTAAGTTGATTAACCCCATCTAGGGGGAGGCAGGCAACAAGCCGAGTCTGCATGCGGGCTGTCAAACTGCCGAAGAGAGACGTGATTGGCTAACTCGACGAGAAAACTATTTGAATTTTAAAGGAGCTGAAAACCGCATGGGTCGTTCGACGAACCAAATTATCCGTCCGTGCTTATTTCGAAACAACATCTTCAGTCGCTATTTTTTCAGCAACTTAACTCGATTGCAGGTATGGTCCATGCAACAGTGTCCAATATGATGCAATATTCCAATCCATACTTATATTTTATGAGCTACAACAGAATTTTGCAAACTTGCTGATATTATAAACAGTGAAGTCTTGAGGTACAGGGATAGATATACACCACGAAAGGCCATGTGATAAAAAGATCCAATACAGTACGAGAACTGAACTCTATGCCCAATGCAATGAAGAAGAAATAATTTCAAATTGCATTCAGATCTGTATGAAACAGGCTAGGGGTAGTTGAATATCACTGTAACTTTATTGTATGCAGATTTTCCGACGATTTGTTTTCGAAATATAAATATTTTACGAAAAAAAAAGTGCTCTTGTTCCATACCGATCAGATACGCCACCTTCGAGGAAAATCGATTCTAATTATTGTCACATCCAATAAATTATACAAAGCGTTGCCAATTTGCCACAGTGGTTAAGAAATAACAAATTAGGAATATTTTCCATGTCCCACGAGCACGTCGGAAATTGCCTTGATCTATATAAATATCGAAAAAAAAGGGTTTCCTTCCAATATTCCTGCTCTGCCGCACTTGCATTGCCATAACAAAACTCTCACGAAAAATGCATGTCTGCAAATTTCTGATTTATGAATTGTGGTATTTTGGTAATAAAAATCATTCACTACAATCGAATAGTAATTGTTCAGTATGGACTGCGCACCGTGTTCGTCACCAAATGTCAAAGAAACTAACTTTCGTGAAACACTCTATATATTAAAAATCCGACACCACATGAAAACATGAAAGTAATATTTAACGTAGCCCCACCCTGTTTAATGCACCCCTTGGTGAAAATTTCAAATTTCATTGCATTTGGGCAAACAAATGTTAGTGGCATCATTTTATCACATGACGTTCAGGAGATATTCACTAAATACCATCTTCAAGAGCTGTCTTTAGGGAGACCGTAGTAGCTCCCTTAGGATCCATTTTTCAACCCATGATCATTCGAACCTTTATCAATTTTTTTCGGTCGTAGAAGATGCTGGTGAAGTTTGGCACACACCTGTATATTTCATCCGAAGTTGAATTGAAATCATCGGATTGTGTGGAAAATATCACTCTCCTAACATTGATAGGTCGAAATATGCTTCGATGAATTTCGTTCAAATAAAACTCAATCCATAGAATTAATTCATTAAAATAGCCCTCGTACCAATGCGATAATTTTCAGGAACATATTATAGCGGTTATGAAATCGGACGCATTATCTTGTATACTTTTTGCTGCTAAATGTTTTTTGATAGTTTAGTGAATCACTGTACATTACAGTTAGTTTTCCATTGTTATTGACATATGTGTGTGGTGTGATGTGTGATCGAAAGTACAGTGTTATGTATATAAAGTGCGTATTAATACGAGAGCGTAGAAGTGCCACAGCACTTTAATTTCCTGATTTCGAACGTTCCTACTTAGACTTACTGTGAATTCCGACTTAGACATCGGAATTCCGACTTAGATCTCGAAATTCCGAGTTATATCTCAGAATTCCGACTTCGATTCAGAAATCCGACCTAGATATCGACTTTTCGGAATTTCCACTTGGACATCGGAATTCGGACTCAGATCACGGAATGCCCACTCAGATTTCGGAATGCCGTCTCAGATTTCGGAATATTGACTCAATTCTATGCGTTTGAAGTCGGAGATCTGAGTCGGAATTCCAAGATCTCAGTAGGACTTCCGAGTTGGAATTCCGAAAAAAAAGTCGAAATTCTGAGATATAAATCGGAATTCCAAGATCTAAGTAGGATGTGGCCGTTCTACGCTTTCGTATTTCAATGAGTGGCCAGAGTGTTTGTGCTCATTACCTCTAAAATATAACCTATCTGAAAGTAAATAGATCTCAGTAGTCGACTGCAAAGCTGAAAGAGATGTGAATTCTGTCATCGATTTTGATGATTGATATTTGGGTGAGTTAGATTTTCTATTTCATCTTATTGTTCATTTCTTCCATAACTAATTGCCATTTTCAATTGAAAACAGTAGAATCTTCTCGCATCTCAAACATCCGTGAAAAATACTTTCATCAGATGTGTGACTTAAGACCTAATATATCAGAAGTACTTATAAGTGGAGTAGTATAGTCATTCCTCTCAAATATTAAATACAATCGGAACAAAATTATTTGTAGATTTCTTTAGTGGGTGTTCGATAAATAGAGGGAATAAAACAATTAAGCCGGGAAAATTGTCACAAATATTTCAAAAATTCCCTTCATTTGAAAGATATATGATGATCTAGGGATCATTATTAGGAACCCAACGGCACCGGATGGTGCCGATGGTGGATGGTGTTATCTCCAAAGACTACAGAGATATGGCCTGTTTCTTTTTCAATATGCGAGATTAGAAACTTTTTCTGTCTAGTTAATCGACCAATAGCATGCATAGCGCATAATAAAAATTGAATAGGCTATACCCCCGTAGTCTTCGATATAGCACCATCAAACCCGGTGTCGCAGGATTCCTCTGGGTGTTCCATTTTAAATTCAGTTGCTATCATTCCCGATGAAACCGGAAGTGGAAAAACAATCACAATATCCCAAAAGGAAATGAATAACTCCACAGAGTACAGAGAATTTTTTTCTTTCGATAAAAAAAAGTGGGACGTGGAGTATATTCTGAATCAATTGATTTCGATTTATCTCTCATACTAACCACCCTTAAGATCTGGTTAAGAGATCACGATGATAATGGAATTGAGAAAGGTTCTCGAAGAAGCATATATATGTACGAAGTATTGATTAGGTGTTCAAATTACTACATACTGAACTACAACAACCTTCCATTTGGAACAGAAAAATTGAATCTGTAAAAGCATTCAAAAATTCCTAGTTAGTCATTTGAAATTGCAGTAACAATATCAGTTATTGATCAAATGATTATCATTGTAGGTAGACGCGAAGCAAATTTCAACGATATCTGTGACATAACACTGTTTGATTTGAGCATTTCACGAGACAACGCGTTTTGACTCGTTTGTGTTCGAATTCCCAGTTGAATTTTGGTGAGACGATATGCGTTTCGATATTATTTTTCTTGTGCATTCATCTGAGCACTCATCCATAGTTATTTAAAGACCAGACTGTCCAGTTCTCATGAGGTATCATTACTTTACTCACTTCAAATCTCGATTCATCCCTTAAGAAATGACCCATAAACACAGACGTATGTACGTTTTCTCCATGAGAAAAGATTATGTAGACACCTCGGTAGACTCTTGAAGAGAACATGAATTCGTTCCGAAAACTATAAATTGAACCTGATATGGTGGGGAAGTCATATGAAATGACTCATTCCGAAATTTTCATTTATTCATTTTTGTCTGAGCTACGTTCAGTTCACTATCGACATGTTCTTCTGGAAATCGATAGACCTATTTTGTGATTAACTTTTTTGCTAATGCATGAATAGCTTGATACCGAGTATCACCTATTATAAAAGTGGCTACGAGAGCTGTTTTCTTAACACCCTCGTTGTCTCGTTTTCATTTATTCATGATATATTGTGTCCATCGTATAGACAGTTACAGTTTTGGTTGAATGGGAACATGGTTGTCACAGGAAAGCCATTATATGATGAAAGATGATGATTCTGATGAATCAGAATGTTCTGAAAGAGCATGAGTGTTGTGTTTTTTGGCATCACTTTGCTGCAGACAACAATATCACCAGTTTGTAGCTCTCTCGAAAGTGTCGAACATTTTGTTGTATCAATCAGTCATCCTTATAGTGTTTTTCTTGTTTTTCCAGTTTAAATAAGCAGCTACACATGAATAAAACAACATGATTCAATCTGTAGAATACATTTCACAGTCATGAATTATTGTTGAATAGTCATTAATAAAGAGAGGGAGCATTCTGTTACATTTTGGTAGAGATACATTCTGAATTCGTAGAAGGTCCAATCATACAACAAACTAAACTGTCGATGTATACCCATTTTGTAATTTTTTTCCTCTGCACATTGAATTTTGTGGGGTGCACAGACGTGGAACGAAAATTTCATTATTTAAATTCAATTACAATTCTATTTCATCATTTTGTCCTTTTTTCATTATCACGTGACTGATGCAAAACACGAATGCCATATTCTATTCACTTCGCTGATCCATCTTTGATTCAAATATCAACTTACGATATTTATTTCATTTGTCAGGGAACATCATGGATTCATTTGGATGATGCTGTAATTTGAATTCGCAAAAAAAGATGATGTTTTCGTATGAGAGAATCATTACAAAGGTGGTTTCAGTTGGAAATACAATAGGTGTGTACACCCCCAATTGACGATTATTTGAATTCGTGGACGTGCCCCCGGTTTTTAGCTCCTTCATAATGCAACTCCGTTATGAGTAGGGATAAGTTCCGGATTTTAAAATTGTGATCAATGACTTTTGTGAGCTAAATCAGCAAAACAGTACGAAACGGTGAGTTCGCGGTCTGCCAGTATGCCAGCACTGAATGATTGATGTAGTCGTATCGAGTTTGTGTTGCCTTAATTGTACTTTTGCCCGGCCATCGGCGTTGCCTTCACTTGCACAGGGTCAATGCGAGCTGTGACTGATGGTGAATGATTGGTAATGTTGCAATGACGGCACAAGCACCGGAGCCAGCACCAGCACCTGTGGCTGCAGCTCCGGTGACTATGCGATCACTTCCTGCATGAATCATGTTCTGTGTTTCGTGTTCGTTCTTTCTCTTCTGCGAAAGTTTGGAACGATGCTGCTGAGACGCAATAGGGACGTCATTATTTTCAGTTTCTACGAAGAAAACTCATAGTTTCTTCATATAAATATTCAGCTATTCGACCTAAAATATTTAAATTTACCTAGTGGTGACAATGTTGGACACACCGCGCAATAATCATTAGTCATATACATTTCAATTCGAGTCGTCGTTCGAAAATTGCTTCATCCAGACACGAACTGTTTTTTCACTCCTTTCTTGAACCTCCGACGCAATTACAATGATGACACTTCCATCCATACCTGCGGAAGTTCGGAATGACTCTGCTGGGACGCAATAGGGTCATATTTTCTTCATGATAATGTTCAACGTTTCGATCTGAATTATTGAAAGTGAAGGCAATGTTGGAAACAACACGCAATAATGATCAGTAACATTCTCTTCGCAGTAAGGTTTCGAGTTGCTGTCTTCGAAAATCGCATTATCCAGCCTAATACTGTTTTTGGCTCATTTATTTACCCTTTGACAAAATTACAATGATACTCTTCCTTACAATGATACCTGCGAAAGCTTGGGATGTTGTTGCTGAGAAAGAATAAGGTTGTCTTCATCGTTGTTCGCAAATCGCCTTATCCAGGCAAATTCTGGTTTTTGACTTCTCTTTCGAAGCTCTGATGACTCTTTCATCCACACCTTTTATTTTCAAGTTCTATTGCGTTAGACCTATTTTCAACACTCCCTAACAACTATAGACCGATTGCACTACTATCTGTGATCTCTAAAGTAATGGAAAAAGCAATCAACATCGAGCTCATCCGATATCTAGAGAGCTCAAGAATCGTGAACGACCGGCAATATGGCTTTCGTCACCAGAGGTCAACTGGAGATCTGCTTGCCTATGTGACACATAAGTGGCAGGTGTCAATAGAGAAACATGGGGAGTCTCTGGCTGTAGCCTTGGATATCTCCAAAGCATTTGACCGAGTTTGGCACCAAGGCCTAGCGAAACGTCCGTCATATGGTTTGCCGCCCCAACTTTCGAGTTTTCTTGCAAATAGATCGCTCTACGTGGTGGTAGACGGGGTCTCGTCTGATACAATGACGATCAATGCTGGTGTGCCACAAGGCTCTGTCTTGGCACCAACTTTGTTTTTGCTCCACATCAATGATTTGTTGAATGTGACTTCCAGCCCAGTTCATAGCTTTGCGGATGATAGTACACTTCATTCCGCCTTTTCCTCTAGAGCCCCTATATCATCCAATGAGGCCAGAGGTGCAAGGCGAAGACAGGTTGATGCTTTAAATGAGGATCTGACAAGAATTCTGAAACGGGGATCTGAGAATCTAGTACAGTTCAATACAACTAAAACTTAAGCTTGTATGTTCACCAAGAAGGCTGATCACACAATGCCCAATTTGATGATGTCGGGTACCACTGTTCCTATGAGGTCGTCAATATCCTTGCTGGGTGTCACCACCAACAGTGCTCTCTCATGGGACGATCATGTGAGGTCCATTGCGAAGACTGCTTCACAAAAACTCGGTTTTCTTTTCCGTGCGAAGAGATACTTCACATCCCAGCAACTGCTTATGATCTACAAAGCACAAATTCGACCTGTCCTGGAGTACTGCTCACATGTTTGGAGCTCAGCCCCCAAACATACGTTTAAGCTCTTAGATTCAATTCAGAAGAGAGCTATTCGCCTAGTCGATGACACAACACTCACCAAATCATTGACCTCTCTAGATCATCGTAGAAAGGTCGGCGATCTCTGCCTTTTTTATAGGTACTTTCACGGTCGGTGCTCAACGGAAATATCATCTATTATGCCACCACGCGCGATTCCTAGTAGACAAACCAGACGAGCTCAAGCTGGTCACCCCTACACTGTCAGGCTCGAGACCTGTCGAACATCGCTATACCAAGCATCATTCATCAATAGAACGGCAAAGTTGTGGAATTCTTTGCCTAGTGAAGTCTTTCCTGATGCTTACAACCTCCAAACATTCAAGAAAAATTCCAACACCTTCCTTCTTTCCCAAAATTCCACCGCTGGCTAACACGATGTTCCTCGAACATCATAGGTTTCCCTTTCGTGTTGTCCACAGATAAAAAAAAAAAAAATCTTAAATTAACCAATAGCTCTTAACAAAACCGCATTGAATTGTGTTGTTCTGACCAATTTTCGAATCGGTTGATGCAAGGGAGTCATAATAATTGACTCCATCTGTCTGATTACACCTAACCATACCTACACACACAAGAAATAATTACGAACATCTATCTAATAATACCTAAGTGACATGAATTATTATAGTATCTACAGTATTGATATTCATCACGTATAAGTAAATGTACGTAATGAATCAATTCTGGCAATGAAGTAAGTGAATATTGAGGATTCGTATCAAAAAAATCACCGGCTTCTTCAACCAGCGCCCATTCAACTTACCAAGAAAACTGGTCTCAAAGGCAGCATTGCATCTCAGAATAAGAAAACAATACACTATCGATCATCATTGGAAATCAATGTATTCGATAACAGATGAAAGAATAATTCATCATCTATTAGGAACAAACTCCACAAATCTTAGCGCTGGAGGATTTGAAGCTTTTGATAAATGTACTAACTATATTACCAAGGATACTTCAGCAATCAACGTTCAACGTTTTCCCACTCGTTTCGAAACAATTGATTATTACTTCCTGTATCGTTCTTATACTGCGAGTTTCAGAATATAATTGTCCATCAAAATACTTTCGGCATGTTCTTGTTTATTCAGGCTTTTTTGAAATCTATTCTCTGCTAAGAAAATAATTTTAGACATTCACCTATGTGAGTTCTCGTGCTTTTTCAGACCGATTTAGCTGCGAGCCATTGGCGCCGCCATATTGCTCTACCGAGAACCTTTCACTTTACCCCTACTCCGAGGCGACATGCTATAGATTGATGACAAAATTGAGGCGATGGAATGAAATTTTCACTTTAAAAAAGAGAAACCAACTCCGTATTTCTGACAGTTTACTAGATCCCTATGATGAGAAACCAATTCAGTACATCTTGTACACGTATATATTTGCTTATCAAAATATATATTTTCATCTCCTTCATGTTTAATGATCGATCAACGAATTCCTAATTCGTGCTTGCTCTTCATGAATACGCTGTATTAGAAAAAAAAATAGTTTCAGACCTCGATAAAAATACCGACGGAATTCAGTAAATTCACAACAGGAACGGTACCTTTGCATCGTAATGGCTGATTCAAAGTCATGCATGGCAATGCATGGCTTTTGAACAGGCACCTGCAATTTCGACGTTCACACCTTGCATGATGCACGTTTTAGTTACATACTTTTCTCATCGACAACAAAAAAAAAATCATCACATTGAATTTCAGTGAACTGATGCGTAATATAAATACACACACATGCCTGACTTCTCGGAATTTTCATCTGTTATGGAGTAAAATGGGTTGACAAAGCTAATTGCCATTCGACAGACTACTTTCTTTTAGATACCTGAAACCTGAACTGATTGAGATACCTGAAACACTTCCAGTCTGATAATTGAGTTCTGACCATAATATTCGAGATGAATAGATAATCATATCATAGCTCTTCAACTATGTGGGAAATTGTTTGATTCGTTTCGATGACTACAAAATGAGATGAAACAGACTTTGAAAGTGGAATTGAATCGGCGAAGTGTATCATCAATATTAATTGACAGCAAATATAATTGCTGTTGTATGCTTCTGGTATCACCATTTCACATTTTATTGTTCTTATGGTTCTTATGATAACGATGATAGATTGTTACCAGCAGCATTGACTTCCCAAGTGAGTAGAAAACAGAATCTCTGTGACGAATTGTTGAAATAGATTATCAATGTTTCTGTATTTTGTATCGGTTCATTGTATATCCATGAGTTACCCACCGGTCGCTTGTCGTTTTCCAACTTGCGTCAGCTATCATAAATAGACTGTGTCACGATCTTAGGGGTACACATCTACCATCTGATGTCTCTATATACATAAATTTTCATCAAATAGGTATCAATTAGTTATGGTAACAGTTGGGGTCTTTGAAGGCAACTTCAAAAGATAAATCAAAGAGGATCTCCACTGACACTTACTCCTATCTCGCCTCTCGAGGGATGTACTAAGGATAACTTGAAGCGCGACAGTAATGCCCATGTCGGGCAATGGGTAAATCACACACCTTATAAGAATCAGCTGAAATAGATTATGCAATTGATTGAAACTCTTCATAATTATATTCAAATCTTCTGGTATCTCTCAGTTGATGAAAGTCCACGTAGACGTTCAAATATTCATCTTTATTCTTCTATACCTCAGAGCACTCGTTTGAGAGAATCATAGTTAACATAATATGATACTACTACTACTACTACTACTACTACTACTACTACTACTACTACTACTACTACTACTACTACTACTACTACTACTACTACTACTACTACTACTACTACTACTACTACTACTACTACTACTACTACTACTACTACTACTACTACTACTACTACTACTACTACTACTACTACTACTACTACTACTACTACTACTACTACTACTACTACTACTACTACTACTACTACTACTACTACTACTACTACTACTACTACTACTACTACTACTACTACTACTACTACTACTACTACTACTACTACTACTACTACTACTACTACTACTACTACTACTACTACTACTACTACTACTACTACTACTACTACTACTACTACTACTACTACTACTACTACTACTACTACTACTACTACTACTACTACTACTACTACTACTACTACTACTACTACTACTACTAAAATACTAAAATACTAAATACTAAAATAATTAAAAGACAGTATAAAGAAAAGGTCAGACTGACAAGCTCTGGCTTGAAACAAAAGTCAGCACAACAATTTCTGATGTTTCATTGTCAAATATTGATTGACTAGTAGATTTCCCGAAAAATATATTGTTCCTATTTTACAGTCCCTTGGGCAGCGCGATCAACTGATTTGACACCGCTCATCAAAAACTTTGTCCACGTGAATAATTTCTATCGTGGAGAACGATTAAGAGCAAGTATTTATCAACATGAAATGATTTGAAGTGTTGCGTCCATTAGGTCAAATAATAAGTAGTATAATTTATTTCTCCACCATTCAGTATCACCTTACTAGTCAATCAATCGATCTGGAAGATCAGAGATTGTCGTGCACTCAGTTTCCTTCAAGTGGAGATGATGATATTATTGATTGAAAAGTTTCGAAAAAAATGATGGTGTCTAAAACTAGGTCGAAACATATTGACCTCATTATGTATAATATATGGGTATATTAAGAATGAAAAAAAGCTCTCAAAATCTCTGAAAACATAATCCGGACCATATGAGGCTGATGATGGTTTCACGAATACGGAACGTCGGAGTATTTTAATTTTTTTCTATCTCTGGAAATAACGGTTTTCAAAGACTGTTGGGAACTTTCTTCCATTTAGCCGAATTCGTATCTCTCTCTCCGTTTCCCCATGCTGTGCTTCCTCATCTTGAACACAGATTCCAGATTCCTGGCAGCAACAGCCGTGAGCATAGCCATTGACTAACGGTTTAGCAAAGGGGGCAGGGGAGTGGGCGTTTGCCCCCCCTTTCTCCCGGTCCAGGGTATAGGGAAAATAATAAATGTTTTTGAATCATAATACTAATTATACATACAAGGTGGCCCAACGAGAACGAAACAAGGTATGCATTTTACTGAGAGATCGAGTAACTGAATTAAAATAAATGATTCTTTATGTAATGTTAGATAGGACAGGATTTGAACAAAACACATAAGGCACTTCTTAGATGAGTTCTAACTGAATCAGTTTTGAAAATATCTTCAAGAAAATCTTTCACTTCTTTTTGTTTTCGTTTTTATAGATTTATGAAATTGCAAATGGAATCACAATTTCCCCACAGGTTCAGGATAGTTTACAGAAATATTGTGAATTATCATTTATAATGTTGATAATAAATTTTTCGTTGTTTTTGATAACTATGGAAATTTCAATGTAGAATTCGCCAAGTGGAGATAGTCGCATACATAATAATATACAGAATTCGAAAGGTCATTGTGTGATATACATCATCTTAGTGAAACTAATTTATAATAACTACTCATCCAGTGACATATGTTTCTGGAGTGGAATTAGCCCTCCATCTCTAAAATGTTCATTGGGTTACAGAACAGTTGTATGGTATGTAGGATTTCGAAGGGCACATCTGAGGACATTTGTATATCCCAGTGGATTCATAATTTTGTTTTTTGTAAAATAGATGTGTACGTAAGTTGAAGGGGTATCATGTTAACGGGAGCATAAAACACGTTTGAATTTTTCATCTGATCGGAATTTTTACTATCCAGCACGGTTCATAATTATTAAGATACTGGATCAACAAATTGATTTATATATCTACTTTGCACCATTCATTTTGGTGTAATCTTTTCGCCGCCATAAGATTCTTAATTTTTCGTCAAATATCTTTGAGATTCATCGATAAATTTCAGATTTGATTCTTCTTCTTCATTCAAACATTTCTCTTCTTCATGCCTCTAGATTATTCTCGTGAATGAAGAACAAATATGTTGTCACTTTTAGTTCTGTTCTGCAGCTTTTTGCATGCAGCATGATGACTGATTTTATATATAGGTAATTTGATAATGCTCACGGGTCTCGAATTTTTGCATACCTGTTGTTCCACTGTATCTGACAGGCATGGAAAATTGTTGAATAGTATTTCTGAACACAGAAGAACACGCTTATGAATTGATAAATCTCTACATTGTTGAATGTTTTCAATTGTAACATTGAAATACCAAATAATGATGTTGAACATATAGGCTAATGTGTTCTTATATCGAATTACTCGAGATAAATTAAACGAATAGATATAGTAATCTATTCATTCACTGAAGAAGGAAACATTTCATGTACCTACATAATCTGATACAGTTGAACTGAAAAACGTATTCTGAAAGTCCCACATATTGAATTGTAACTTGATGTCCCTTGAATTATTTTTAGTATGGAGTTTTGGCTCAACTCAATTTTTGTTAGCGGTTAGACCTCGAATTCGAAGATAATGTTCATTTCTAGTAACCACTTGAACATATCCTGATATGTCTATAGATTGTCTCAAGTTATTCTAGAAAGCAGATATATGCGTTTAAATTCTCCGGAAAACCTGTATGATCGTGAGTATGTCGCTGTCAATAATTCATGTGTATTCGAGACCGTCAGCATTAGTTATTTTCCATGTCCAGTGTTAGATTAACTCTGTAGGTACAAACAATCACTGGTCACTTCAAATTTCAGGAATACAGTGTGCAACTCACATTTCGGGAGCAGTGGCTGGATGAGCGGCTCAAATTCAATGATTTCGGAGGAAAGCTGAAATATCTCACACTCACTGAGGCGAATAGAGTTTGGATGCCTGATTTATTCTTCTCGAACGAGAAAGAAGGACATTTTCACAATATTATCATGCCGAATGTGTACATTCGCATATTTCCTTATGGATCAGTATTATATAGTATAAGGTTAGTGAATAAATCAAATACAATAGAACAGAATAATCACCCGCTGTATGTTTTCGCGATTGGAAAAAAATAAAAATATGACCATATCCTTATGATATCGAGATGGAGATATCTACATATGCCCCTATGAATTTTGTTAGAGTTGAGGATGTTATAGCACAAAATACCAGATTCTCCTTGGCTGTAGCCAGATTCAATTCGAAACTACAAGCTGGATAAATGATGAACAATTTGGGACAATCTGCCGAATCATAAACAACATATTCAATATTATACACTATCAAGGCTGGTATGAATTTGCGAATAAATGTTTATGTAGGTGGATCACCATTCCCAAATTTGTGTAATCATTATATTGACGTCCAGGAATTGAAAAATTATGACTTTCAAGGAAAATCTTGGAGAGGTTATATAAGGTTATAAAAATTTTTTGCTGTCAATAGGATAACATTACGTTTCTGGACAAAAATTGTTCCGGGTCCCAAACGGCTCATATTCGAGGTTTATGTGCAAAAATGTTTCTACTGGCGCAATATCTTCAATAACCTCCCCAAGTTTTTGGAGCAACCTGTATAACATCTTCCACACGAGAATTGTTCCACTTCCACAAGTGTTTCATTCGTGATTTGGGTTTTCAGGATTTCGCTCACTCTTTCCTGTCCAATGAACCTGAAATTATATCCATTGGATCGGCAAATATGTTCCTTGAGGATGGCTAGCTGTGAGTATTTCAAATACTTCTCATATTCCTATGACCTTTTTCATGGAAAAAAATCACACTCAACTTGAAAAATTGGACTTTCCAAGTAGATAGATATGTTGTCTACAAATTTAACGACAAACTCTTAGGCGTGGTAGATGACAAAAATAATATTTCTTTAGTTTTACTTCAATTGAAGTAGGCCAGAGCTTATTTCAGATCTGGTGTAATTAATTTTCAGATGTTGACCCGATCCTCTTTGGACCATATCTGAAAGTTTGTCTATATACTATACTAGTCAGGAGGATCTCACACCACCTTTATACCAAAAATCCTAATACGAGTTTTATAAATTTTTTTTTGCTTATATTTGTGAGGATGGCTCTTCTCATATGGAATATTTTCAACAACACAGTGTTACTGCTTCCATTAGGGACTTTTTTCCATTGTTTTCCACAAAACAGCACCTCAAATCCTCACATCCAGTTCATGACTGGTTGATAACTGGGAGCTATATCTACATCATTGCAGAATCTGAGTTACTTCGATACAGGGTGATTGAAAATTAAAGGTATCTCGATCACCTACTTGGAATGAAATGGAACACACAGTACATCATCACTGATCTCGAATGCTGATGAAATCAGCTCTCATACCTAACTAGTCCATTTTCATGATTTTCGTGTGGGTGATTCTCGATATAAAGGTGCATGGTGTAAGCTCGTTGTGACATACCCTATATTGATGATCTAATTTTTTCATGATATGTTGGTTATTATTTGAAATCTTGATACTGTTCCAGTTATCAAGTGTTATTTTTTGATCAGCTGGATTTATAAAGACACAAATGAAATTGATTCCTGTTCACGGAAAGTCAGAATGAAGAGTTGCAAATCGGAATAGTTGGATTGATATTTTTTCAATTTTGGTTATTTGGAATGATTTTCAGATGGTTGGACTACGGATGATTTGGTATTTTTATGGAAACAAGGAGATCCAGTACAAGTTGTCAAAAATTTACACCTGCCAAGGTTTACATTGGAAAAGTTTTTGACCGATTATTGCAACAGCAAAACTATAACGGGTAATATATTTTCAATGCATGATTTCACCTTTTGTGATATTTTTACATACCGTGTGAGCGATTTCAAAGACACAGATCTGAATTATTGATAGCCTACTGTTGTCAAGATGGGTCGAAATTTCATAAACTACTAGTTTATAAAGAAAGCCTATATATAGGCTATTAATTTTTACGAACTTTTGCCTAACATAGTCGTTTTTCGACTCCATTAGCAAACAATAGTAGGGATTGAAAATATGAATATTCCAAAACTGTCCACATTTTCGAATGTAGCTCGTCGAGTACTTTATTAAAGAATTTATGTTTTTGAAATTGAATATTTTTTTTTCAGGCGAATATAGTTGTCTGAAGGTAGATTTCCTGTTCAAGCGAGAGTTCAGTTATTACTTGATCCAGATTTATATTCCATGTTGTATGTTGGTGATAGTCTCATGGGTATCTTTCTGGTTAGATCAAGGTGCCGTACCAGCTCGTGTATCGCTTGGTAAGTCAAATCTTGATCCATATCTGAGTTGAAGCCAATGATATATGCTGAAATAGCAAAGATCAATTCCCAAAAAAAGTCCTCCTACTCATTATGAATCAACTAAGCAACGATAGTATCCTATATTAAATCTCACTATAGCCCTTGATTAGTTGAATACTCAATGCTAGACTTGAAATTTCAAGTCTAGTTTTCAAGTCTCTATTATTAAATACATTTCTCACATATAGTCTCTCCGTTAATTTGAGAACTGGGTTTCGAGTAGGTACTGATAATTATACACCCTGTAGATGAATTCGAGGGCCCTGCGACCATATAGATTAGTCGCGAATTACTAGTTAATATGATATTTTGTAAATTTCAGGTGTTACAACCCTGCTGACTATGGCTACACAAACTTCTGGAATTAACGCATCTCTGCCACCAGTATCATACACCAAGGCCATCGATGTTTGGACAGGAGTGTGCCTCACTTTCGTTTTCGGTGCTTTATTAGAGTTCGCCCTGGTCAACTACGCCTCTAGATCTGACATGCACCGAGAGAATATGAAGAAACAAAGACGCCAGTGCGAGCTCGAACATGCCGCATCTCTGGATGCCACATCTGATTTGATCGACACCGAAAATGCCACTTTTGCCATGGTAAGTTATTCAAAGCCGAAAGCTTCACCCAAATTATTTCATAATAGATAAATAAAAACATTTAATTTAGTCGAGATGCATGTTTTCCGTCAAGCGATTACCGCAAGCGATTACTGCATATTTGTAAAACTATTAGGTACATATTTATACAGATATATTAGTGGGCCATCTATTTGCAGCCACATCTCGTTGCGACCACAACTCGTTGCAACTATATTTCATTTGTCTTCGAGCGTACCAAAACTAGTCTTCATTTGATATGTACAATCTAAAGTTCCCGAATTTGCTGAAACATATTTAATCACACTTGTCTCAGCTCTGGCACGAGATATCAGCCAAACAAATTTGTTTTATCGAAACAAGAACGCAGAACAGATTCCAAAGAATGTCAAGAAAACTCTCCCTACCAACTATAGACTGATTGGACTACTATCCGTGATCACGAAAGTAATGGATAAAGCAATGGATCAACAACGAGCTCATCCGATATCTGAAGAGCTCAAGAATAGCGAATAGTGAACGCCTGTCAATATGATTTTGGTCACCAGAAATCAAGAGATCTGCTCGCCTACGTGACACATAAGTGGCAGATGCCAATCATGGGAATCTCCAAAGAATTCGACCGACTTTGGCAACCAGGCCTCCTAGGGAAACTTCCGTCTTATAGGTTGCCGCCGCAACTATGTCTTATTCTATCTAGTTTCCTTGCAGATAGATCACTCTTTGTGGTGGTAGATAGGGTTTCATCTGATACAATGACCAATGCTGGTGTGCCACACGGATCTCTCTTGGCACCAACTTTGTTCTTACTCTACATCAACGATCTGTTGGATGTGACCTACTGTCCAGTTCACAGCTTTGCGGAGGATAGTACACTTCATACTGCCTCCTCCTCTAGAGCCCCTATATCATCCTATGAGTCCAGAAGTGCAAGACAGAGGCAGGTCGATGTTGAATGATGATCTGGCAAGAATTCTGAAAGGGCTATTTGAAAATCTAGTTCAATGCAACAGAAACTCAAGCTTGTATTTCACCAGAAAGGCAGATCGGATGATGTCAGACACCACTATTTCCATGAAGTCGTCAATATCCATGCTCGGCGAATCACCACCAACAACTCCCTCTCATGGGACGATCATGTGAACTTTTTCAGAAAAACTTGGCTTCCTATTCCGTCATCAACTGCTCACGATCTACAAAGCGCACATTTAACCTGTCCGAAAGTACTCTTTAACTCTATTCAAAAGAGAGCTATTTGTCTAGTCGCTAATACTGTACTCACAAATTTATTGACATCTCTAGAACATCGCAGGAAGGTATTTCCACGGTCGGTGCTCAACGGAAATCTCGTCTATCATGCCACCACGAGCGGTTCCAAGTTGACGAACTAGACGAGTTCAGGCTGGTAATACATTCATTGTCAGGCTCGAAACATGCCGAACTCCTCATTACCAAGCATCATTTATTAATGCAAAGGCAAAGTTATGATATTGAAGCCTAGTGAAGTCTTTTATGATGCTCACGACCTCCAAACTTTCAAGAAAAATTCTAATGCCTTCCTTCCTGATTGAAGTATCAAATTTCATCACAAAATTCCAAAAAGTCAAGTGTTTTATGACATATGTATTTCGAAACTAATAGAATATGATATATTCTTGAGAGGAAAAATATTGGACGATCGTTACTAGAACTAGAGTGATTTTCGGATCAATGAAATTACTACTCTGATGAGCGATTATGTATTCTTGTCTATGACTGAAACATCTCTATAATAATTGAAATGCAGTTGTTATAGAGCTTTTGCATGTTCTGTCTAGTCAAAATAATTGATTATTCTCGAGCGACTTACGATGGCGATAGCCCGGAGAGGGCGGGCGTTTCAAGACACATGTTCGGATAAAATTCTCCCTTGAAATATTTGTACTCGTATTTGATTGGAAAAACTCAATTTTTCTAGTTTTTTATCAATATCCTTACTAAAGTTCACTTCGTATATCAATTACGCAGTAACCCTTGCGATAATTCAAAACTAATGATCTGTAGACCGCAATGAACATTTGTGAACAGTTGTTGACTCACACTGTACCTATAGTCCATAATAAATATCCATTTTTTCTCAGAAACCACTCGTGAGACATCCAGGAGACCCAATGAGCTTGGAGAAAGTCCGGCAGTGCGAAATCCATATGCAACCGGCGCGTCCCAACTGTTGCAAATCGTGGCTGTCGAAATTCCCGACAAGATCCAAGAGAATTGATGTCATCTCTAGAATTACGTTTCCGTTGGTGTTCGCGTTGTTCAATGTTATATATTGGTCAACCTATCTCTTCCGAGAAGAAGCAGAAGAGTCCTAAATCATGAACATTATTTTTTGTGATTTTTCCATAAGTGTAAATATGCCAGTTAACATGATTCATTTGTTTATTTAATGTTATTGATACCTATATTATTCCGAGTTGCAAGAATGCATCTAATCTACGTATATTATTGTTAACCATAAAAAGTATTAGAAAGCACACGGTATGATTATGTAATAAATTTTGTAATGTTAACCATATTTTATTGACCATAGACATTCCTCAGAGAAGAAGCGAATATTAATATATTCATCAGTCGAAATACACATACGATATGAAAAATATCGGTTTCTTAATATTTTATTATGTTAGAGAATTTTTGAGATTGTTTGACCAACATAATCTTCGAAAAAAGCCGGTCCAAAAATGAAGGAAACAGGCGTATATCGTATCGAAAAACGAATATTTACCCATTTGAAAAAGAAAATAGAAAAACATGAATATTTACACACTCCCCAATCGAAGTTCCTGAATAAGTGGTGCCATCTTTTGAGATCTCTTGGTATTAAAGATTTCAGTTTTGTTTTTTGTAAATTTATTTTTAAACACCAAAAAGGTATTCTCGGTGAAATTTCAGATTGTGTACTGGTTCCTGAAACACTAGTGCTGGTTACAGTGAGTATTATAACCGAAACTATGACATTATCCTAATGCTAATAATAATAATCAATAATAATAATCAAGTACAATAATTACACCCATCAATCGAAATTCATAATATATGTGGTGTCATCGATTTAGAATTCTGGGGATAAGGACATCCGACCAACCGCTCCTTGTTATTTATTATAATGCGTACAAGATGAATGAGGCGCCACCTATTGGATATTTTAGAAAAAAAAATAGGTGTTTTGGAATATTTCACCGATTTCGACTGGAACGTGACTGCAAGCAAAGATGATTTATACCATAAAAAATAACCATATAAATCATCTTTGCTGCAAGTATCAGGATTCCCCAATATAAATATTATATATTCTGAGCTTATTCACCAAATTTCATAGTTTCAAAAAACTGATGAAAATTTGCGTACATGTTGAAATACACTAAATAGGTAATCTATATTTCCAAAATCTTTAATCAAAAGAACTATATCAGTACAATAATCATCAGAGTAGATAAAGTAATACTTTTTCAAATCTTATAAATTATAAGCACTATTTTATTATCATTCACCAATGCATCCTGATAAATAAATAATACTATTCCTAAAATTCATTTAAAACAATTTTAATACTAGAATTCCTCATCAGAGAAAGTACTACTGCTTCTTGTATCAAAACTTCGTGAAAATCATTAGGAGTTTTGATGATACATAACATATTATACGCTATAAATGAAATAAGAATAATCACGACATCCAACCCGTGAACACCCCGAAATATTCTTGATACCTGATCACCAAATTGAGTGGAAAATTTGTAATTTTAAAAACCGACCAATATGGAAATTGAACAATTATTGGGATAGTGCACCATTCGCACACGAAATGTTTTTTTTTTGGTAATAATGAAGCACATATTAAAATCCACAGGAAGAATATACAGTCTGATATATAAAGTTTTGAAATCTATCGCTCCTGTTTCAACTTATTTGCTAAACAGCTATCACTTATTTACTCATTATACATAATATTGGCACAATTTAATCGATTTTCAGGCAAGTATGCAGTAACACTCCAATTACTCAGTCCTACATATGTTTCAAGAACTAATCATGCAACTGCAAGAACATTTTGAAAATGAGGCAATAAATACTGAATTTATATCTAACTGAATTGTGAAGAGTGTATATTTGTGTTAGTTCATTCAAAGCAAACTTGATTATTTTCGTGAAATGTGAACATTGAAAATTTGAAAGGAAAGCATTTCGCACTATAAACCACAATGTTTCTTCATTTTTCTCCTCTGATCTTGGAGTGCAAAGAAATGAATGCTAGGCATTGAACACAATCATTTTACTAATAGCATTGGGGATTATTCGGCAAATTGTGAAAAACCAAAAGGAACCATTTGTCATTGATGTCGAAAACATAACGACACTAAGACTGACAAAATCCACATAAATTATTACTAGTCTTGATGAATAATTAGTCAGTATTCTCTAATATAAGATTCAAGAATGAGTTGTTACTTGTACATCCAAGCAGTTGCTTGTCATCCAAAAAAATTTCTTCAAAAATTTTTTTCGTTCTCATACTGATTATATTTTTCAATTTTTCACGTGTCATAGTAAATTCAGGAAACACAGGAGTAGATAGTTCAGCGCTCCGAAATCTCATATCTACAGATGTAAATAGTCGAAAGAAATTATTTTGTTTCGGTTTCTAGAATTAGTGAAACACAAAATAATGAAGGAGTTTCCAATGAAGAAATCATGCAGATCTATCATAACACTGACTTTTTTTGGAAACATGGAATTTCTATTTCAACTATGATATTTGAAGATAATCAATTTTAATACCTCATTTATGATAAGTAGTATAAAATGTTATGTAATTCAAAAACCAATTATATTACCGAAATATTCACAATAAATATAACATTACTTCTTTATAAAAAGCAATGAGAATCAACAAAAAATAAATTAGAACAACAGATAAGGTGAATTCACCATGAAATCAATTTGGTTCAATTCTAAGTATCATAATAAATAATGTTGTATACGTCCGTTCGAACCAAAGTTGCTATCAGCTGTATCTGACTAGATTTTTTACATCAATTGTAAAAATACCACCTTTACCAGTACTTAAGGTGAACATGAATCATGTTACATGTCAATAAAATATAAATTGCCACGAAGTGTATGAAGGAGACAACAATGTTCATTGCACAGAAAAATATTTCTAAAACTTGGGTTATTGATTATAATAAAATATTTCCTAAAAATCTGACTAGTACCATATATCAACAAAAATGATTTGATGAGAATTCACTAAAACAAAATAATCAAATAAATAGTGTATAAATAAACAATGTAAAATTTTCTGTAGTGAATTTGACAGACATGTAACTTATTGCATTTTCAATGAAAGAGCAGCATAACGCTTTTTAGACAGACTGAAGCTGTCTGTATGTGATAATTCATCTATTAAAGTAGTTATATACAACGACAAACTGCACATATAATTTAATATTTTACACAGACGAGTAGAATTTACAATTAAAGGTACTGAAAAGATTGCAAACGTAGCAATGACTATACAAGAAATCGAGTCTCCGTGCTTAAACAACGGCTCTCAATACAAATATTTGTACTAGAGTGTGAACAGCGACCCAACTCCAACAAAAATAACCAACAACTGAACTACGCAACTAACAAAATGAAAAACTGAAATATGTCTTCATACTCTCCAATCTTAGAACTCAAAAAATATGTTTCATTCCATTCCTCTAATTCATTGGCTTTTCAATTATATTCAATAGATTTCAACTCTTCAACATTTGGTATATCAATAAATTAAGTGATGATCTAACTAATCGGAAGTACTGAAGATCTGTAGAAATTGACTACGACTTCACTCAATTATTGATCAAACTATTGAAAGGTCATTGAGGAAAATTTAATCGAAATACAGAAAACCAGAACAGACAAAAATTATTATCTACTATCGATTTGCCGGAAAAATGAAGGCCAATGAAACAGATATATAAGGATGCAGACTACTAGATAATGGGATTTCTAGACGAAGAGTTACAAATATGGAGACATCCCTCAATAATCAGTTTCATTTGTTACGTAGTTCAATAAGAACTCGCTAAAATGTAAAGGTACACTATCTTTTCTTACTGACAAAGGCCTTCTTGTGTGGCGTTGCCGGCGTGTGTGGCCTGGAAGTCGGCGGTCGTTTTTTAGCTAAAGTACCGTCTTGCGAGCCATTACAGCAAGAACACAACTTCCTAACACTTCTCCTGGCACCTCGTCCGCTTGTCGAATCCAAATCATCGTCGCAGTGTAGCTCGCATTTCTCCTCTTCCTTCATGAGATCGGTCTTCGTTATGGCCACATGCACCACCTTGTAATTTTCGTCGTCACAATTCATTCTACCCAACTCGGTGCTGCCGACGGTATCCTCTGAACTAGAAACTACTTCCCCACTAAAATCGCTCTGCCTGATTTTATCCCCTTTCTTTCGGTTACTGTATTTGAATTTGTATTTGTGTAAGCTACTCTCCTGATACATTTCAGGAGAGATAGGGGAATTCAATGTGACTTCCGACATTGTTGCACATTTCGCTAAAAGCGTATTGTCTTCACACCCTGAAGAACCAGACTCTGCATTGTTGCCATTCATCAGCTGCCTCGCTTGATAATCTAACGCCGTTTCTACAGTTTGATACTCGACATATTCGAATAAATCCGTTCGAAGTGAACTAGAATTCTCGTCATCGCTGAACAGGTTCATGCTATCTTTGACGTCCTCTTTATCATTGGTTTGGGGGGCTCTTCTTATGATATCTTGTGATGTCTGATCGAAAGATGGGGAATGGTTCGAATCGAAAAGAAGATCCGCTTCGGGGAATAAGTCGCTAGTGCTCGGTTCATCCACCCCTAAATCTTCGCATTCTTCAGATAATGATTTTTGAAGTCTCAATTCTCTCTCTAACGCAGCTTGCTTTTGCATTTCGCTGTCCATTTTTTGGGACTCCACGTTAATCTTCTTCAGTTTATTCACATAGTAAGTATTGTTGCTACGGAATGTCTTCTGATCACTGCTGGCCTGCAACAAATATAATGAATCAGTGTAATTCTTTTGGAATTCCACTCCAACCAATGCCCTAGTGTGTGCGATTTCAAACCGCAACCTCTTAATTTGAAACCCGTGGATTGTTTGACCGATTTTCAAAAACAAATATCTATAATATGGAACTCAATCGAAACTCGTCGAAAAGGTGGACAGATCTGGTATATTCATTGTTTCAAGACTACAGTGGTCGAACCTTCAAGAAATAACTATTAGGCAACTTTTGTTCGGAAATAAATGGACAGCCTATTCCTATATAGCTCATCTTCACGAAGTCATCTCGAATTTTGTTCTCGCCAAAATCTCTACATAATCACATCAAGCAGCCAGACTGTAAATTGTTGAGCAGGCTTTGAAAAGTCTTTGCCTATTATTCTATTCATGTAACATTTGAAATAGTCCTTTGATTCAATTAGTTTTGTGAATATTTTCAGAAAAATTATGAGAATATATTAATAATTCTTTCAACTTCCTTTACTGATTTTCGGTTGAATTAGAGATATCTTGTTGGAGAACGATAAAACTTCTACCAGTTTATCGGTTATATGCACTCATTACATTTCAATGCAGGGTGGATCGACGAAGTGAAAATTTTAAAATTTGCCATCAAATAACTACTTGCATACTGTCATATATCATATGAAGTCCATAGAATCTCACAACATGGCATATCGAACATTAAGAACTGGAAATCGTAATCATAATCGTCTCAATCAGATTTCAATAATACACAATTAAATGGGGCCTCATAAAATATTTTCAGGATAGGGCATGGCAAAAATATTTCAATTCTGATATAAGTTCACCAACCAATTCTCCAGTTGTGATACGTGCCTCTCCACATTTAGCGGACATTGTTCATATGAACTTACGGAATAAATTGAAGAAAAATCCAACTAGGTACCTACCTTTTCTCCGTTATTGAGGAATTCTTCCTTCATGGGTACATCATTATTGTTTATTCTCGCAATATCCATAGGTTTCCGATATCTAGGAGTTGTGTGCGACAACATTGGCCCATTTGATGAGCACGCAGTTACTAGAACTGAATGCATCCTCTCGCCAGATTTGGGTTCACCTATGAATTCAAGTATGATTACTTTTGTATGTGAAATTGCAGTACATAGAAAGAGTTTTCTGACACACCACTTCATGATTCGAAAAACGGAATTCAACCATACCAATATTCTGACTCACTTCTATTTGATTGCCTTCAATGGTAATTGATTAATTTTCAGTAAAAGAAAATTCAAGACGGCGCTTGCAAGATTAAGGACGATTTTTTTCACTACTCTGCTTGCGCCTCTCGAGATAAGGTAAAGATTTGAAAAAGATGGTAAAATCAATTATCACAGATAAAGTACAGAAAAAAATTCCCTCCATATTTCTCTCATACCTGCTCAATTTGCATCGGTTGCAACACACTTCTGTGGATAGAAATCGAGTTTGCTGAAGAAGTCATTCAAACAAATAAGAATGGAGAAAATATTCAGCATGTTTTTTTTCATGTTATTCAATCTATACATACTGATACACATGCTAATCAAGAACCCACTCAGCTGGAGTTCTCATTGTACCTAGGTATCAATAATAACCCAGTCAGAAATAAGAATAGCACACCAGAATTATGTTTCATTAATATGATTGGATTCAATTAGATCATTTTTCTTCTATTGTTTCTGGTTACTTTTAGGTTATCTGGTATATGTTCATGTATCAGAATATTATGTGGTATGACTTCAAAAAGTGTAATATAAAATTATTCACCTTTAATACTGTTTGTGGAAGTCAAATTGATAATATGATGGTTGTCATGCTCTTTCATGGGCTGCATAGAAGTTGTTGCTATCACAGATGTCCCAACCGAGTTCGTGATTACAGACTTTTGATAACCAAGAGAATTTCCCTGCGTAGATATATCTTCTATTTTACCGTCTATACTATCACTTGAAACACTTGTGCTGCTATCCGGCTGCGGAATATCATTTGGGTCCATGTGATTATCTTTTGGTTGAGAAATTGTAAGAAGCAGTTCTCCACCTTCTCTATCATCTCCAAATTTTTTCAATGTTAAAGGCTGTCCAAGAGCAACTGCTGAAGGTAATATTACAGGCGGTTGGGCACTTACGCCGGCCAAGCTCTGGGACGAAATTCCAGAAATGGGTTGTATAGTCGAGTATTTTACAGTTGATATGCCACCTTTTCGATTCTGGTTCATGAAACTCTGAAAAAACACCATGTTCTGGCCTGACCGAGCAGGAACAGTGGCCAGAATCTTGCTACCACCTGATACCACAGCAATTTGTTGGCCACCTTAAAAAAAGTATTGACAGGTTCAAGAGAAAGTTGAGCACATGTGTATTCATATTTTGATATTTGTTAGAATACCTGACATTCAAGTTAGTGATGGAGGTTATAACCTCTCTAAGATACCTTTTATCTATGTAAGGAAAATTATAGTTACTGACCTACCTTTTCTCCCTGCGAGATTCCAATTATATAGATATATGAATCACATTCAGAGTATATCAATTCACAAGTTTGTGGATAATGATCTCAAGTCTTGTATATGCAGAAGCAATTATAAAATATGTTGGTGTACTTTCAATACAACTAGTGGAGCACAATCACAAAGACCACATCAAAGCTACTGCAATATGAAAAAGCTAGACAATTCAATAAGGTAAGTTTGCACACTTCTATCAAAGATTGTTTTCAATGAAACGATTTAGCAATATCATGGAATTTCTCAAATTTCAGAATATCTTGTATTGAAAATTTGAAATAATTCAAAACATTCTTGAAAAATGAAAAATCCCCGAATTATATTTAATAAAGATTGAGCAAATTATAAAAAAAGTGATCTTGAACAACTACCCAAATTACAGAACACAAAAGATAAAAAGGAAGCAAAAAAACATAAATGAAGGGAAAATAAATAAAATTTATTGGCACTAAAAAATACATATAAATTATATACAGGACAGACAGTTTTCAACTTGATGATATGAACATCCTGAATGAAAGTACTTTACTTCACAAGTATTAAATAAATTTCATCAAACTCAATATAGTACCTGAAAGAAGTTAAATAGATATTGCCACAATAATTTTATCCAATTAATTTATTACTTAATCCAAACTATCCATCATAAACACAGCACATTCTGTTAATGAGCTAGAAATTTTCAATTCCATAAATTTTAGGAAAACTAGCAAATTTAATATTTCACATAGTCTCATTTTCACGAATGATTCAAAAATACTATAATTCTCGATTGAAATTAATAAATATCATATTTTAAAAAAAAAAACAAATCGTCCGTTCTTTTACTTGGAGTTGAGGATATATGACGATTTGTGATATATCAATATATAATACAATTCCAATACTAATGTGGTACAAAAAATGTTGAAAACATTATTCACATAGACCCAATTCAATGATGAACGCGAAGAAAGCATTCGGTTGGTTTCCAAGACAAACATCTATTCAAAAAATTGCAAGTCTACAAACATAAAGTCACAACTATCAACAAAATGATCCTACTCTACTTGTTTCCTTCTGCGATAAATACATAACACTCTTCTGCGGTAGATATAAAACACTCGTATAATTACTTCTAGCTTACCTTTGACCATAGAAACAGGCATAATATAGCTGCCAGGTACAATAACAGCTGTATTGGGCATTTTTAATGCATCACCAACACTAGAATCTGCTATAATGAGATTCCTAGACTGAGGCCCACAGGTGGCTCCTTCTGCTACAATGACAGGCCTGGAAGAGGGTGGACTTGAATTTTCATTGGAATCATTAGCATTCACAGTAGCAGCTTGTGACTGTTCATCATCTGTCACTGAAAGTTGCATGAGTCCACCACCAGAGCTATCCTCACTACCAATGGTGATGTCATCTGTGTCCATTTCCAAGGAACTACTTGACTGTCCAGACTTTTTCACATTCGTAGAACTCTTTTTACGTTTGGAACTATGATTAGGATTAGTAGGAGGGTTGGACCTTCTCCTAGGTGCTGGTTTATTGTTCAAATCCGGAGAATTACGCAGTTGCTCAGCATACTCGGCCAAGATATCGAAAATTCTTTGTGTAGTATGTTCATCTTCTTGAGGTTTTTGCTGAGGTTTAGGTATTGGAGATGATTTAGTCACAGCAGTATTATTTGGAGGAGTAGTCTTCAGAGTTTTGCCTTTTGATGCAGGCTTTGTAGCAACTTTGGGCAGGGTAGGAGTTGAAGCTGGGGTCACACAAGGACTTGAACTTCCTTGGGAAGTGACACTTAGAGCTGGGGAGGCAGCAGGTTGCAAATTACTATAGCTAGTAACCACAACAACAGGCGAAAGCTGTGTATACTTAGGCAACTGGTTGACATAGGTAACACTAATCCGCTGCTGGGGAACTTCTTGGTTTTCCCCTGACCCACTGCTTCCTTCCGCAGTTGAAGTGCTGCTTCTCTCTTTAATTTGCTTGTACACCATGTCAAATTCCCTCAGTTGTTCAAGGGTTGTAGAGCTCAAATTCGCCTGTGGTGTTGCTTTCACAGTGTTCGATTGCAGTTGCAATTGCACTGGTTTCACTATTCGTGCACTTTGCACCAGAGTAGGACGAGTGATAGTTCCTTTACCATCATCGGTGTTGAGAACTTGAACTTCCCCATCAGCGTTCTTAGGCCTGCCTTGTAAAGCAGCTGCTAGCAGAGCACTCATTTTGCTGTGAATTACACTATCTTTAACTAGACTGAGTTGCTCTGGATTTGAAGTAGCGATTCGAAATACTTGACGAGTGGTTCCACTGTTTGGAATTAGACTTATTGTTTGACCTACAGGCACTTGTCGACTGTAAATAACACTGCCTTGTATCGGTTGGATGTTAACTGGTACCGATTTAACAACCTTCGGCTTGTTATCCACTGGGGTGTAACCTGTTGTTTCGACAGTTGTAGGAGGAGAATCGGTTGAATCGGAATTGTTTTGATATACCGTTTTCCCGAAAGCTTGTTGAAATTTAGGCAAAGAAGATTTGCATATGAACTGGAGAATGGTACTACCTTGACCAGGAGTAACTGTATTGGAGGTTTTAGAGGTAGCAGTTGTAGTCTTGACAATGTTGTTCACTTGGTTCAGGATGATTGGTTCTGTGCTGACTACAGGTTTGACCTGAAAGCAAATAAAACCACTCACGAAGTCAGTGAAATGATAAATGAACAAAAATGTGATGTTTTTTACGAGGTAATCGAAATCTTACGTTGGCCAATAAAAAAACATCATCAGAAAGGAACAGACAGGAAAATGCAAGCTCAAAAAGCCGCAAAACATAATTCTACTGAAAAATCGGTTAGCGAAACTGGCCCACGCCGTCAGATGCGAAGCATTACGCATTGATCGACTAGAATGCATAAAAATTATTTGTCGGCGTTTCTCAACTTCAATTAATTTTTCAAGCTTGCACATTCCTGTCCATATGAATCTGTTCTATCGAAATCTACAATTATGAAAAATGTCAACATGACCCAAATCTCACCTGATTGGTATCTGCAATGGCTGGTACAATACTGTTGGTAACAGTCTTAACACCCTGAGTTGAAGGCCGTATGATCTGCTGTGATAAGATATTAATCAAAGGTGGCTGGCGTCGCATTGTGTTGCTCTGCGAAGATACAGGGCGAATTATTTGCTGAGACAGAATATTTATCAACGTAGAAGGCTGTGTAGTGGCTGTCCGAGCTATAGTGGTAGTCGCGGTACTTGTAGTAATTGTAGACGTAACAGAAGAGTTTTCAGGCTTCTGGTCACTCATTCTCGGCTGTCCTATTCTCTGGATATGCGGTGTAACTTGAGTGCTGGTTTGTGTGTTTTGTATGGGTACATTTTGGACTTGCCTTCCTCCGGAAATCTGTACAACATTCACAATGGGACTCACATTCAACGGCCTCATCATCTGAAAATTATCCAACCCTGGTATATTAGCTAATACGGATTTCGCATAGTTCTTTCCAGTGGACTTGGTCACACACATTTTCATGGACAGATAAGGTTCTTTTAGTTTGTTCAGATCACAGCAAGCTCTAGAATAGACCCTGGGATTCACACGAACGTTGGCATCCTGCAGAGGCGAAAAGTTGTTATTTTGTACTAAATTTGGTGCTTTTCCAGCTCTATTTTCAGACTTATCCATACTTCTTCGTCTTTTTGCATTCTTAGGAGGAGTTTTGCCTCTATCACATTTACTTTTGATACTAGGATAATCTTCCTTATTTGATGTGCTCTTCGCATCAAGTTTCTTAATCGAGGGTAGGCGATGAAGAATCACTTTCAATTCTTTAGTTTTGGTCTCGCCAATATGTACATTGGAATGTGAATCAATTCTATCAATACTATTTACATTTTTACAAACATCTAATTTATCATCACCAGTCAATGCATCAAAACAGTCTTTATACGCTGTTACTAGCGGTTTCTTCGATTTGTTTACATAAGTTCTAATATTTTCAGTCAAATTCACGTTCTTTGGTAATCCATCTTCAGAAAATTTCACCACCTGATCAGAATTTGTGCCAGTGTAATCATTATTATTCTGAAAAATCAATCTCTCCAACTTATCTTCGAATAAATTAGAAAAAATCCCAACATCAGAATTATTCTGAAATTCTGATTGAGAAACATCTTCAAATAGATATGCATTGTTTCTCTCATCATCACCATTTCCTGTAACATTGCTATCTGAACCCATATCATTATTGCACTGGATTACTCTGTCTAGCTCATAATCGGTGTTGTCATTCCTTGAATCTTCCTCATTTTTTATTGTAGCCTCCAAGATAACAGAGGAACTCATCATCTCCACACAATTCATCGGGCTTACGAATCTGAACCTGCTCGGTATCGGAAAAACTTCCTGTTGAACCTCCGTGTATGGTTCTAAGTTGGTTTGTATCAGTCCTGGCCAGCATTTGCCCCCCCATTTGGCCCACCCCACTTCCTTGCTGGGAATAGAAGGATACTGGATTTGATCCAAGCATTGTTCCGTATTGATATTGTATTGTGGCATCTTGCTGAGTGGCAGTTTGTCCAAAACTACCGACATTGCTTGGAGTTGCTTGATTGGCATTGCCAGAGTATGCTTGGGAGAATTGGGATTTGTTTTGATTTTGTGTTTGCCGAAACTCTGTGAGAGTTTGCGAACTTTGGGCGAACTGCAACAGATGTCTTGCGATCGCTTCTGTTTCATCAGACCTTGTGTCTGCAGGTGGTCTTGCTTGGTACTGCTGGTTTGAGATAGTTGAACCTTGAGAGGGTAATTGGTTTCGCATCGAGAGGGTGGAGGTAGTTGTAGTCTGTCTAGATTCACTACAAGCTCCTTCTGCATCTGATTGTAGCGCTGCTTGTAGAAATCGGCTTGTGTTTTGAGCAACAGGCATTTTTCTGTCAATAGTTCCAGACGAGGAACTTCTATACGAACATCCAACAGTTTTATATTCTGCAGGGGATTGTTGCTTATTCGTTTTTGTTCGTCCTGCACTTGAACAGGGCTCGGTTCTTTCTTGACTTCCGTTATTTCGCTCTCTCCCAACAGGTTGCTGTTCATCTGTTTGGTGTTGTATAGCAATTGGCAATTGTTGACGTTTGATTGCCATTTCATTTGCAATCTGCAAGTTTCCTCCAATCGGCTGTTGATTTCTGATAGTCTCACATTCGTTTGATCTGTTCTTTCCGACACGTTGTTGCCCTCCAATTGGTCTTTGACCCCCGCTTCGATGGTCATCTTCGAAAGTTTGTTGTCTTCCAACGGAATGTTGTTTTCCAGGTCTTTGTTGTCCTCCAACTGTTTGTTGTCTTCCGACTGATTGTTGTTGTGTTCCTGCAGGTTGTTGGTGTCTTCCGACTGTTTGTTGGTGTCTTCCGACTGTCTGTTGATATTCTCCAATTGTTTGTTGATTTTCAAATGACAGTTCCTTTCCTGTTCGCTGTTGTCCTCCAACTGATTGATGGAATGTTTGGTACCCAACATGATTCTGGCTTCCAACAAGCTGCTGTTCCTCAATTCGCTGTTGTCTTCCTGTAAACTGTTGAGTTTTGGATATGAATATGTTGGCCATTTTGTTCGAATCCAGGTTCGAAGTCGATAAGTCTTGGGAACTGAATTGTTTGACAGAGTTTCCTTGCTGTGCAATATCTCTGGCTGCAACGTGCTGCTGACTTGGATCTCTTCCTTTACCAAGGGATTTAGTGACTGACAAGAGTAGTTGTCTGATGGTCTCTGGTTGGAGTCTAGTACTGGCTGTTCCTTCAGTTCCAGGGGCAGATTTTGTGGTAGAGGGTTGACCCTGCGAGTTTGGTGGTGACAATGGGTACTGTTTGTTTGATTCTCTACCAACTGGACGCTGGAATGAACTGAATGTTTCATATTGTTGTTGGAGGTTGGTTCCATTTTTTTCGAATGGTTTGGAGGTTGGTGTATTTCTGGAAGAATCAATTGTTCCAGGGTCACGATAGGTTGCTTCAGCTTGACGATGTTTAACAATGAAGATGTCTCCTTCTCCGAATGGTTTGGATGTTGAATAACTTTCTGAGGCATCTCTTGTTCCAAATGTTCCTGGGATAGGTTTTCTTTGGAAGGAATAATTCGTTCCAGACTCACGAAGGGTTCCATATTTTCTGGGTGATATGAAATGTGGTTCCTCTGACGATCCACACTTACGGAAGTAGGCTTCAATATGTTGATGTTCATCGATGATGGTTCCTCCTTTTCCAAATTCTCTTGGGGCAGTTCCTCGCTCAATTGGTTTGGACACTGTTCCACTTGAACTAGTTCCGGATTCGAAATAGGCTGTTTCAGTCTGTTGATGTTCACCACGGTAACCTGTAGTGAACCCAAAATGGGATTTCGAACTCGCTTCCTCAGGAGCGATGTTTGGCTGGTTTGATTCTTTCGTTGGAGAATTAAGGGCTGACACAACGAGAGCTGGGTCTCCATTTGATTCTGACTGGGAGATTGTTTGAGGAGTAAAATATGTGGAGACGGAGTCCGACTGTTGTTTGGTTGGCGTCGAGATGGTGATTGTTTCACTACATGATCTTTTCGAGTTTGTTGGGTTGTTTTCAGGGTAGCACGGCTTAGATGAAGTCGACAGATTTCTGATATCGGGATAGAAACTGGTAGATGCGGTGTATGAACCACAGGTGTAATTGGGACTGGTGGTGATTGGGTGTGCTCGTCCATTTTCGTGCTGTCCATTCTGGTCTCTTGACAAGGTAGACAGAATTCCTGCTCTTTTTTGATCAGCACTCGGTTGTAACTGTTGTCGTCTACCATACCATTCAGCAATTGCTCTTTTTGTAGATTGAGAGGATGTCGCGCTATTCCCAATGTGTTCATAATTTTGTTCTCCATCTGTTCGGAAGTTGGGAGTCGAGTTTTCGTGAGAGAAGGGTCGTCCAACCATGCAATGGCGGTTTTGCGAAATTGGGGCACTTGGATTATTGGTGTTTCCTTCTCCGCCACCTGCCCACCAAGTAGAGACAACGTGGCAGTCTTTACGTTTTTTGACTGAGACTCTCCAATACCGGAACTATTCGAGTTATCACTTGAGGTAATACTGGGAAGCAAGTTCTTACTGGCAGTGGGACAAACTCCATTCAAAAACTCACTTAAACTAGCGATATCTGGTTTCTGAACGTTTTGGATAGTATTATTGTGATCAGGCTTAAACAACTTTTCGGCAATATCGTCTGACGATTCCTTATCTTTTCCTCTTTTTAGGTTCGGCCTGAACATTCTGAGACTTTTGAGAGTATTTGGATCAGACTTAGGTTGAGGAGGAAGTAATGGCAAGTAAGGTCCTTCTCCAGCTCCATCACTACCAAGGCTGTAGGGTCTCGAGTCTTGAGAAAGAGAATCTTCACTATCGCTATCATCTTCCGATACGAAGTTGTGATCTAAATACTGCTCATATCCCCTCTCAATTCCAGCCATTTCATCTAGGGGCTCACGCTTGATACCTTTGAATATGGAATAATCAATATCTATGAACTTGAGCTCAGTAACAAAATTCTTGGTTGTCTGGGGATCATGAAGGTACATTTTGCAAAGCCTATGTAGGTCGTCCCAAGGTAAAAACCAACTGAGAATCTGATATCGAGGATTTGATAGACAGACGACTAGATCATCACACAAAGCCTCGGATATTCCCAGCACCGAATTCTGCAGTGCTTCATTCAGAGCCATGTTGATTTTAGTTGGCGCAGTGAAGTCTGGATTGCACATCCAGTCTCCACATTCTGGGCAAACCCATGTCACTTCATCGGAAGGTAAAGTAGGTGGATGCAGTTTACATTTCCATTCTTGACCTGTATCCAAGACCTGAAAACCACTTCTCCTAGCTAAACTTTCAATTGCGGCCATTCGTTCTTTAGTGGGCTCTAGACTGAAAGCCGTTAAGATGCATTCTCTTGCGACTTTCACATGCTCATCCAGAAATTCAGCTAAGTTGCAGAAAGCCGCAGCTAATCTCGATGTTGTCGCCACTGCCTTTTCAGGTTCGTCACTGTCTTTTTGTCGCTCTAATTCATTCATGTCAGTTGTTAGAGCCCTGATGTACAACTCTACCACGAAGGGTTTCAGTTCGGTTCCAGCCTGTGTGAAAAAATAAAATGAAAATATTATGATAAATTGAAGAGATTTTCATGCTGAAAAGCTACAAGAACATTTTCGTAACCACCTTGCGTATCGCCTTTGAAAGTTTAAAAATAACAAATCGAAAACTGATCAATGAAATTGGTACTGGTACCCAGCTCAACCCCGTTTTATAAGCACATAATCGAAGAAATTTTCAAATCAGTGCAATTCTGTTGGATTGTCTATGGAGAGTTTAGTCACTAAATTTCATTTCTTCTCCATAACGTGTTCCGCAATAATTCTAAAGATATAATCTTCAGGGACTCCATTTTACAGGGAAGTAGCTCCTTCAGGAGCCAATTTTAGACTGATGTTCATAAGAACTTTTCCTCTTGAATTATAGCAAGCAATAACAAGGAATTTTTGGAACGTATTTGGGACATACCCTGTATCTATGTATATAATCATTGGCATAATACACTGTAGTTTTATATTTGAGTGTTCTCGAATCCAGAAACAAGTGATATTTACAGTGTGTCTACTCATGTTTGAAGTCATTCTTTCAATATTCAATTCAATATTTCCCGATCCATGGTGAGAGAATGACAACGTCACTAGTCATCTCTCAACATGGCTCGGGAAATATAGAAGGCTGTGGCTACGTCAATTTCTCTCATTCTTCATTCAATATAATAATAATAATAATCGTCTTTATTTGGGCGAAATTTAGCCATAGGCTATTCTTACATTTAACCCATATTTAAATAACTAACTTAACCTAACTAACTAACCTAACCTAATGCACAGACGAGAAACTAAATTTTCATAAAGATTGTGTTGAACAATACTCGGAGTGAGAACCATAAAAATTGAAAAGGGGTTCAAATCAAGAATTCAACAACTCATGCTTCAATTTGTATTTGAATTTCGTAGCAGGTAAACATTTATGGTCAGTATTCATTTGATTATACAAAATAACTGCATTGTATGTGAAAGATCTCTTGAATAACGAAGTAGAGTACTGAGGCATGGTCAACAAATTTTTCTTCCTAATATTTCGCGCATGAACATCGGTTCGAGCTATCAATTTATCTCTCAAGTAAAGAGGAGTGGAAGAGAGTAGAAGGCGATGAATAAAGACAACGTATCGGAATTTGACAAGAGATTCAATATCTAGCCATTTCAGTTGTTTTAATTTGTCTGATACCGAATCATATTTTCTTAAGCCATAAATAAAACGACAACATGTGTTTTGGATGATCTGGATACGATGTTTGGTGGTTTTATCCAAGCATGGATAGTAAACCAAATCACAATATCCAATTATCGATACTACCAAACTCTCGCATAGTGTCTTTTTAATGGAGAAATTCAAGATATGTTTTTTCGAGTATAGTAGTTTGAGAGTAGAATATGCCCTCTGTACAATTTTCTTCACGTGATCTTTAAATCTTAGCTTTTCATCAAATATCACTCCCAGATTTCTCAATGACTGCACTAAGTTCACAGTTTTTCCATCAATCTGTATATTCGAGTTACTCTTCAATTCATCTCGATATCTATCGGCACAGAAAATAATTGCATTACACTTTTCAGGATTGAGTTTCAAGTTATGTTCATTAGAAAAAGATGAGAGATTATCAAGGTCACTGTTCAGGTCTGCAAAATGATCATAAGCAGCAGAAGGATCAAAGTGGTATAATATATTGCTATCATCAGCATATGCTTGTATACTAGAGTTGTTTACTGATTTGAACATATCTGCCGTATAAATGATGAATAGAAGTGGTCTCAAAATCGACCCTTGAGGTACCCCAGACGAAACACTTTTACTTTCTGACACAAAGTTTCCAATTTTAACTTTCTGTTCTATCCGACAAATAAGATGTATCATCAAACCCATAGTAACGCAATTTAGCACAAAGAAGCCTGTGATCAATAGTGTCAAAAGCCTTTGAGAAATCTAAAGCAACTAGAACAGTCGCCATTTTTTTGTCGAGTGCTCTGAGTATATTATCACTCATTTCCAGCAGTGAAGTGGTAGTACTATGGGCCGAGCGGAAACCAGACTGATGCACTGGAATTATGGAGTTATTCTTGAAAAAAGTATGCATTTGTTTATAAATTAGTTTTTCGAGTAATTTGGCCAATACGGGTAACAAACTGATAGGTCTCAAATCTTTTAAGGATGCTGGTGAGGATATTTTTGGAACAGGGCATATAACAGACTCTTTCCATTTTTGTGGAAAATAGCCGCTTTCTAGACAACAGTTTACTATATGGGTTATAAATGGAGTGATAACTGCCGAACAATATTTAATCATGGTTAGAGATATATCGTCACAACCCGAAGCATTCGATTTGATATTCGACAGAGCAGTTTTAACTTCATCGCAACTCACTAATGAAAATTGGAATGTAGATCCATCAGTAAATTTGTTACTATTGTAATGGTCGATTTTGTCTTCACAATGAGAACTTGTATTATAAACACTGAGAAAGTATTCGTTTATTTTCGTTACGTTTTTGATATTATCTGGAATTACGCTGTCCTTATTTGACTGGATGTTCATTGATTTCAGACTCTTCCAGAATTTATTCTTATTTTTATCTCTGTAGAGTTGACTCAAGAAGGCTGCCTTTTCTCTACGTATAGACGCTAGTGTGAAATTTCGCAGTTCTTTATATTGATTCCAATTCTCATCGGTTGAATTCAGCTTGAATTTTTGCATAGCTTTATCTCGTTCCTTCATTATCATTTTGATTACATCCGTTATCCATGGACAAGGCGGTTTACTTACTCTAACATTTCTTAAAGGAGCGTGCTTTTCGAAGAGGCCATTTATAAAATCTGTAATCATCATAACTTTGTGGTCGATATCACAGAGCCGAATAATCGTGTGCCATGGTATGGACAACAAATCTACATTGAAACTTTCTTGGTCAAAATGCTTGAAATCCCGGTACGTTATGAATTTATGACACAATTTATATTCCGGTACTTTCATTTCACAGTACACGTATTCGTGGTCAGATATGAGGGTTGCATTTCCAACTCCAGATTTACAAACTAGGTCGCTACATGTGAGAAAAATTGGGTTCAGGAGAGTAGCTGAATGTAATGCAACCCGGGTGGGTTCGTTTAAAACTTGTACAAAACCATAAGCGTCCAGACATTCAGATATACAATTATTCAAGTTCAAAAAATTCACATTTAGGTCTCCCAAAACCATGATATTTTCATAGCAAGGAAGAATATTAGATATTATATTGTCTAGTTTTTCAACACACATAGTATATGTCAAATTTGGAGGAGGATAAAAGACACCAATTGCTAAACTAAATTTACCAATCTTTATGTCTATCCACAAGTTTTCTAACTCTTGGTACTGTAAGTCGTTCTCTATGATTGTGCAAGAGATACTCGTTTTGATATAAAATGCTACACCTCCTCCTCTACCCTCCGGCCTATCTTTACGAAAGAGTCAGATGGAACACCATTTGTTAACCATGTCTCTGATACCGCAAAAATATCAAAATCATTATCGAGTAGTATATTTTTGAATTCAGCGAAACCTGTGAACAGTGATCTTGTATTCAAATGACCTATCTTTAAGTGTTTGGGACTATTATCCATTATAGTTTATTGTATTAATCAACGTATCAACTTTTTGTTTATACAGTGGACAAATTTTACTAGTAGCAGCATGATTTGTTGAAAACTGAACCTTATTTCGCTGTTTTGATGCGTAGGAATTATAAGCAAGGCAGTTTGAACATTTTTCATCTTGTGAAGTGCAGTTTTTCACATCATGATTTTCGGCGCATTTGGAGCAAGTAGTTCGACTTTTACAATCGTGTTTAGTGTGATTAAATTTGTAACAATTAAAACATTGAGTAATATTTATGTGATCACCAACAGCGCATCTACGCCATCCTATGAAAAGCATTTCAATTTTAATCAATTCCATGCGAATAGCGGGGGACACTTCTATGACAATGTTCACATGAGAGGAATTCTCTCGTTTCAATATTTTGATAATTTTCATATCATCCTCGCTGGCATTCAAGTGATTTTGACTGATAAGATCTTTCACAAAATTGCTATTTTCATCATAGGTTGCATCAATTCAATATCAATCATGTCATAGCTCATTTACTTCATGGTACGAGATTTATAAAAGAATATTAATTTTGCCAGAAGTATATATATAACAATTGCCTGGAATGGCCTTTGAAATTCGAAACAATGGCACCACTCAAAGAAAGTAGCTTTTTAGCATTTTGACTTACTTTTCTTTCAATGACTTTACAGAATACATATAGCCCTTCAGCATCAGCCAAATTACTGATACGTCTGATTGATGTTGGGAAATCTTGCAGAAGGCTCTCCTTGGTGCATAGTGAAATGTAGATGTCTAGAAAGCTTTCTAGATATGTTTTCAATTCTTCTGTGTATTTGACAACAGCTTGTGAAATGTACATTTGCGCTCCCAATATAGCGACTCGATGGCAGTTTTTCCAAATTTTTGATATCTTCACTCGTTTGTTAGCGAACCGCTTCACCAATTGCAATCCCTCATCAAATGAAAGGTCCTTCAACTGCAAATAACAACAGTCAACGTAATTGTAAACTTACTACAGAAGAAACTAAAGGGGACACTGTAGAATTATACTTATATTTAATACTGACAGTTGCAGAGACACTTCACAACATAAGTGAAGATCCATAGCGTTTGAACAACTCAGATTACATTTTGACAATTTCAATTGGTACATTTGATGGTGAATCTGCTGGATTACAAAACAAGAGAAAAATCTTACTTATGAATAGACAAATAAATAGAAAATCCCACTTCCCACCAAAACAAAATGCTTTGGTGTTGCCATTGACAGTTACATGACAATGACAGCTCCTATTATGCAGTTCTTCAATTGGAAAATATTGTGAAGTGACACAGTTCACTGCAAGTTACTACACGAATCTTTCAATGGGACAGTATTTATTGCTTGCTTACAATTGATTTGGGTATAATCCTGTGAGTAACTTCATCTTGCCACATAATCATTTTTATTCACTCTTTACTCACATCTCATAACTTTACATTTAACATGAACATTTAAGGAATTCATTCAATTTGTGAATCATTTAAGTGGCTTCAGAACTCATGCTATTGCAGAAGAAATGTCTAAAAGTTTACTTACCAGAACAACAATGGTTTGTTTATGTTGGAATTTGTAAAGCAAGGCAATGTAGATATCAAAAATGAACCACATTTGGGAATCTGTGGCATTTACGCTGAAATTCTGTGTTTTTGACAGTTTATTACAGTTCATAAACGCCGTTACCAAATTTAAGGCCAAGTCTTCACAATGAGATTCACATAACTTCTTCAAACGAACAGATACTAAGTATGCAGTCTCGACACAGAAGAATTCGACCTCTACAAAATATCGTATTAGAACAATATTGAACTTATGATTTTCCAATTTACCTTCTGGACCTATATCAGCATCCTTGGTTTTCATGAGTTTCATCAGAACCTTATCTTCCCAGGGATTCCGAACAACATCTGCTAATTTTTTGCACCTTGTAGCAAAAGCACTATTGAGTTTCGACAATGCATTCTCAGACCTAGCTATTTCTTCGAGGAGCTTGGGTTCATAATTTGCTGAAATGAAAACCTCGATTCAAATTAAAACATCAATGGATGATTCACAAAATCTCAACAATATTATCTGTAGCAACTTGTTGTGAACTCATAAACGAACGTGTTGATATCACTAAGATGAACTATATTTCTACAAAATTTGTGGAATCGAAAATTCAAATAGGTATTAACAAAAGAAATATGGTCCTGTACAGAATTTTCATCTGACTGTTCACATGGCAGCATTAATTTTATAATTGATGCTGATGCTTAATTTTTTATATAGAGAGGTGCAGATTGGATATTATTTGAGATTATTATAAAGAAAGGTATGTTATAATAATATCAACAATCTGTTTGATCAAGAGACCTATCTCTGAAAAGGTCCTTCATAGTTTAGAATGTCCTGTATCATTGATGAATGTGAATGACAAACCTCAAACCGATTTAACGTTATGCAGATCTCTGCAGAACTTCAACGTATGATGTTGTAGGAACAGAGAGGTCAATGATGTAACCAATTGAAGACATACAAAAAGGTAAATAATCAGTGATTCCAAAAAGCAAAAAACCTCTCGAGTGTGCAATCACCTAGAAAAAAGTATGAGGTGACGGAAAGCTGCATGATAAAAAATTGAACAAAGCAACTGTAATAAGGCAAACAAGTGATGAAAACTCAGTAGCAAAATTCCTCTAAATCAAAAACAGACTACTAACAAAGAAATTTGTGGGGTCATACTATACGATGTTATGGTTTATACTATACTGATGACCCATAATGGGGTAATCAATATAGTCATCATTCAGCTATGTCCATTTCATCTAAATTTATCAAAAGTTCAGACACTATATTTTACCGATATAATTGCTGTAATATAGCATATTCATTATAGTACAACTTGAAAACTTCAGCATAGCAAATTACTAGAACGGGATTTTTAAAAATAAGAATGTTGGCCGATATTCAAGTAAGAAATTAAATCAAAGCCATACGGCGCATTCGTCCAACTCTATCATTAACTTGCCAGACACCAATGGCAAAATTCCGTATAGCTGACAGCTTCCAACAGGGTTATCTTCATGTATAGTTAGCTAATTTCGATACTATTTTTTTTCAGACATAAATATTTCAATTCCGTTGAGCTACTGACTTTTCGACACAAGCCTAGACAAATTACCACCTCTCGTGATTTGATAATTTTCTCAATTAATTTTAAACGTTTACAACATCTAAGATTAAATCTAACATTTTTGAAGTTGCTTTTATCCACCCTGAGTATCAGACTGGTGGATGCAATAATTGCACTGAGCAATACGATAAGCTCTCAAGAACAAAGAATATTTATAAGCCCAAAAGTTAGCTGTCTCTAATGAAACTAAATCTGAAGCTCGACTTATATTGTGAAACTGCAAATAATGCATTAACTTTGTCAATGAGCAGCAAACGACATTGTGTATTCAATGAGACACCAATAACTTGACTTGATGACGACTTGTTGGTCGTGTAAAAAAGTTAAATGAACAATATATTTTCTTTATCAACAACAATGTATACAGGCTATACAACTTTTTTTTCTCAATCATTGAAATACAATACAATATCGAACATCTTATGGTACGAATAATGACATTCATTATTCACCATATAGTGGGCTATCTTGACTGTGTATGCCATGTGCAGAGAGAAATTGTATAATCAATTCAGATACATTACTAACCAGCAGCTTACTTCGTTTTTCTCAATAAAATGAGGCATGTTCACGTGCGGTTATGTGATTTTCAATAGTTCAAATGTGATATGACCCGTGATCAAATTATTTTTTCCCTCGTTACCCAATGTTTTTGCCGTCTCCGATTATTTTATGCAACGAATTCTATTAGCCGCATCTTGTCGAACGTGAACTTCATTATCAATCATGTCAAATGTCGTATTTTGGTGAATTCTGAAGAACTTGAATCCTACAAACATCAATGATGTGGTTGCCATACACATCAGCATAGTATCGACTGAGAATTTTCTTCATGGTTGAAATTTTTGCAAACATATAATGAGTGCGATGAGAACCACAGCCTCGCATCTATGTACACACCAAGTCTCTTGCAACCTTGGTGGGGATATCTATGGAAATTGAGAAAATACTAAGGAACCAAAATTCAGGCTATTTTCAACATTTCAATTACAATCTACAATACAATGGTACATCACAATGGGATTGTAACAAAACAGGAAATTTTATATTTCCTCAAATAATCGCAATATTGCAAGGAAATGTATGAGGTTCTCTCGAAAAAAATGCATAGTTTATTTGTTTTATATACTTCAAAAGGTCGATTGAAACCGAATCAAAGCTTGTAACATATTATTTCCCACTGAGAAATATTCCTATCTTCTATTTTCCGCGAGCAATGGTCGTATGGAAGAAAATGCGGGAAGGATAGAAGATAGGAAACCAATTGGAAATACAATCAACGAAGGAAATAACAGTTGATATCTGTATTATTCTGTATAATCTGTAATATGTATCTGTATTATATCTGTATAAATAAATGAATATCACTCGGCGCAGTTAAAACGAAGATATTCAGATATCCATATTGCAGAACTCTATGAACTGATCGTAATGAAAATTAACCGAAAACGAATACACTAATATTTTGACCGAATCAAAAAAACAGTTCGCAGTCGCAAAGGCGCTAATCGAACTTCGCTATCGTAAAAATAAATAGGTAATAAATATGCTGAAAAGATTCTCATCAATCATGCGCTCAGGTCGGTTTGACACCTTTTCGATCTGATCAGAGTTGCCAAGTCTTCCAGAAAGTCTCAGAACTATTTTAACATTTGAATTTGCGCGAACCCCACAGTGAAAAACTATTTTTTTCAGAAATGATTGTTCATAACATAACAAAATTAGAAGGCAGTAAATCAAAACCATTCATTATGACATAATTAATTACATAATTAATGACAATATTAATTATGAACAAACTAACAATTTGTATATAAATTAATAATCAATGGATAAAACAAATAAATGAAGTTAAGGACCCTCTTCTCTCGAGAATAGGCATGTTTAAATCTTGAATGTTTAAATCGTGATCTGTAGATAATGAACTGAAAAGTTTCAAGTGTACTGCTTCCACACTCATGCAGACAGATAAACACATGTATTCCCTACTTGTGTTCCTCTTTTTCTGCCATGAGTTATATGAATTAGTCCAAAATAATCAAGCCCTGTATGATTGAAAAACCTCTGATGCCTGAACACGCTGGCAAATTGGGCATGAGTGGATTGAGATTGCTAGGTTTTGATCGGAAACATCTATTACAAACGTGAACTCTTTCACGAATTGAATTACACGCACATGAGATCCAATATTTTTGTCTTAAAATGGCTTCAAAAAGATGAGGTCTCGTATGCAAATTTATTTTAAGATAATAATCTACCATTTCTTCTGTGAATGGGTCTTTACCTAGCAAAAAAAAAAAGGATGCCGATGTGAAAATACCGCAGAATTACCTAACTTACCACCCACCCTGAAGAGTCCAAAGGTCAATAGCTTACGCAATTCAGGATAACAAGTTTTATCAGAATTCAAACAATCAATACCCAATTTGAAACAGTTATATTGTATAACTTTAATCAATGCGAATTCCGCGTTTCGCAAATTAGCCTCTGTGGGAAAATCTAGGAAAGGAAGAATCATTGAGTTAAAATTTTTGTGCGGAGGTATTTCAGCTATGCTTGAATCAAAGAGGCTGCTATTTTGAATTGGGAAGGTGCTGCATTCTGATATCACACACACCATTTATGAATATTTTGTTTTACTTATCTATGTGGACGTTTCGGTAACGAATTTGCTCCCATATTGAATACAATCATTCCAAAAACGAAAATATTCTCATTTTGTAATTTAGGCAAGTATTTGAAGAGTTAAGTTGATTCATTACAATAATAATAAACAGAATAATTTGTTGTGCTGACTCATTCTTCTTCAAATCGAGTTGAATTGATGATATTTTTGATTGAGAGTTTTGAAAAAATTCAAGATCTCTAAAACTATCAGAACACATTCAAACCATTATGTTTAGTAGATGGAAGTATCCAGAATGAGGAAAACATAATCAGGACTGTATTTGAAAAAAAGGGAGCTGATGAAGGTATCACGAATTTGAAACGTCGGAGAAAGAAATCAATATCCATAATTCAAGGGAATTTTACTGTGACCATTTATAGCCCCTTTTTGAAATTTTGAAATTTTTGAATTTTTGAAATCACTATTTTTTTTTGTTTATTTATTATTATTCATGTAGAAATTTTGTATTAGCATTGTTGGCATTAACATTAAATTTTAGGTTAGTTAAATGAATAATAATTTTAGTTTTCTGAGTGTATAGACGAATGTATCAAATAACTTGATACCAAGCCATAGTTGAGATGATGGAAAGTGATATGAATTTACATAACTCAATTTCAACTATATTGAATTCATTCATTGCTGACATTTTTCTCACTATTTCCTTGAAAATTCAAGACCCCAAGAGGATTCCATATCTAATGTTCACATGTCATTAAAATTTTCAATCATCATGTAACATTTAGATATACCTTCTGGCACTATCAGAAGCTATAAACCCCTTTATCATTCCTTCAATAGCAGATACCTACTCTATCCAAATTGTGAGAATCATTGAAAGTGCAAGACATTTTGTGTGTGGTTGATATAGAAGCAATTGAAAATACTTCAAATCAAAATGAATTATACTATTGACAGTCATTTGATTGCTACCGACGTTCATCTCTCAAAGCCACATATTTCGATTTTCTTCCACAGTTTTTGATAATAGGTATTGAAACAAACTTACGTTTAAATTCATTCCATTCAGCTGTGAGGACAATATTCAATGCATGTAATTTAGCCCAATCTAAAATCTGTATGACATGATGAATATCAAATTGAGATAAATTCAGCTCTCCAACAATCTTCCAAACTTCTACTATAGATTCAACTTTATTTCCAAATGATTCATTCTTATTATTTAGAATGAATTCAAGTTTCTGTAACAGAGAAAACAATTTAGAACAGATTGGCAACAATTTATGAATAAATGAAATATAATATACACTTCCATACAGAAACAAAAATAATCATATCAGGTTTAAATGAGTTTGGATAAGGTAAGATGGGTAAATACATGAGCCAAAATTACTGGGTTTCATAAGGTTGATATTCTCAGACTTCTTATAGTTTTTCCCATTGATTATTCCTGTTCTCATGTAATTTACCCATTGATATAACTCAATGTTTATTTTGCCTAGATTACAAACTAATCTGAATTACATTTCAAAAAATTAATAGAAGCAGTGACTTCATCAAAAGTGTGGACAATATTAAAAAGGATATATTGGTATTTTGGTGATGAAAAATACAAACCAGAGCTCAATGAGTATAATCTGAAAACCCTAAAGTAGGGACAACATTAGCTGCTTCAAGTGCCTAACACTGTATTTTTTTGATGAAATCACCAACATTTCAACAATATCATAAAATTACAAAATAAGAGATACGTGCTTTGAAAGGTGCGAGATGAGATAGGTCTTCTAGAAAACTCATCTTGATGCAAAGGTAGGTTCAAGCAATTAAACAAACAACACTATGAAGTAGTTGTTTTGCTCTGGGGGCTACCGGGATGGCATATTGTTTGAGGCACTTAAATGAAACTGTCTACACAAATTAGCCCCAATTGGTCAGTTCACGTTTTAGGTTGTCGTATACTTAATGATGGCCAGGGTCTTCAATTTTCTGAACAAGTCACTGATGGAACATGGCGGCCATGCGAATATGAAACTACACACTTTGGTCACAACAAACATGCGAAAAATATATGAATTAATCAACTATAAGCACAGATATTGCGTCTTTCACCTTATAAGCATTTAGAAAGTATCTTTCTTGTCCTTTGTTTACATTTGATTCACACTCAAGTTTGTTATCTTCCTCCTGCGACGCCATATTTACACCAGATATCTGCACGCAAACGCTTCACGACTACGCCTGCGTTTTATCTCTTGATTCTGTGCATGATTCCTTTGCTATTCGTGCTGTCAAAGAGTATATATATACATAAACAATATTCAATGTGAACAATTATTCTATGGTGCTGTCCTACCGGACTACCACAAATACTTGAGACATCTTGACAGCACAGCGATTCAGACTTAAAGTTAGTTGAGAACCATTTGATAAAACATCGATGAAACCAAGTACAATAATTGTCGAATAATTGTTGCCCCCTTGGTTTTTTTTTACATTGGTGCATCGACAATCGAAATAAACAATGTGGAGCATTTGGAACGTTTTCGTCTTTGAGGGAACTAGCACCGCACTCTAGTCTTATATAAAGGGTGTCCCGAAAAAATACCGACAATATACGTCAGGAATAGAGTATACCCATAGAATAATTGGTATCCCCCTTTTTATTTTACCCTATTCTACGGCCATGATCTAAGAACGTTACCAAAGGGGACAGTGGCGTACCCCTGTCAAATAGTACTTTGATATTGTTTATAGTTCAGAGATCACCGGTAATCTGTGGTAAGGTTCCGAAGGTCTTGACATACGACAAGTACAATTTACTTCTCTACGGCACAGATAACCTACCTGTCTAGAATGGAAGGTTTATGATTTTTTTAATTATCATTCAAATAATATATTGTTGTAATTAACTCATCATGATAATTACTCAAGTCTCATACCATGATATTATGAAATGTACTTTACCCAGTTGTGAAAGCTCTCGGAATCCAAATTATCACTAATGAAGTGGCACACTTCAATTGTGAAGAAGTTATTCAATCAGTATCAACTCCTGTGATAAATATTTTATGTTGTGTAGTAGATACCTAAACGAAGTGATAGCCGAATTTTAGCAATATGGTATCCAATAATGAAGTCAATCCTGATTTGATCAAGGAAAGGCAAAACTGCACTTTCGATACCCTAGAGTTGACTCATTTGTTGGATGGTGGGATAGAAAAAACTATTGAGAGAAAAAGTCGAGGTAACGGTGTTTTTAGAACCTATGTGTAAATGAGAAAGCTAATCATCCGTTTTGTGGTTCCAGAAAATTTCTTTTTAAATGATCCCGATCTTCAAACGAGAGTACCTTCAGAATATTTGAGCCATAAAGAAAAATATGAGGAGGCAGTACGTAAGGCAGCAATTTTATTCAGAAAAGTTCAACAGCTTCAAAATGAAGGTCGGGGAGGGATGGATAATTTCAGGTCAGAGTGCATGTAAATTCATCCATTAGATTTCAATTCAAAGAGCATATAATGTAACATATGTAATCCTTTTGTGTCATAATTCAGTATGTTGATTGACATATTGTTGACTCAACCTTGGACTCTAGATATGAATCTGAGCATCAGGGGAAAGGTCAGATATATTCTGTGTAATATTATCTAAATTGACATGCTTGACATACAATTAATTTTATACAGTGTGGAATCCGAATTCAACATGTATGGGATAATACTCAATAAAATGATGAAAATCTGAAATTTCAGAACAAGGCCAGAGAATTCGATCAAATGCAGTAGAAACATGTTGAAGTCATCTTCCAATATCCAGTAATATCAGAATGATTGATATAAACTTTGCTGCATTCCAATAATCCGATTCAGCCTGCATTTTCATGAAATTCATTACTCACAAGTTGATTTTTTCAGGGAGATTCTTGGAGGCCAACTTGGTTCTGCTATACTGAAAGATGGTAACCCACTTACTCTGCATTATGTCATGTTCATTCCTACCTTGATGGGACAAGGTAATGTTAACCAACAGGCAGAATGGATTCAAAGAGCATGGAGCTGTGATATAATTGGAACTTATGCACAAGTATTTGAATTTCTGATTTCAGAAAATCAACACTTCACATTTATCATATCTTTTTCAGACTGAATTAGGTCATGGTACCTTCATAAGAGGACTTGAAACTACTGCCACTTATGATCCTTCCACAGAAGAATTTGTCCTCAATACTCCTACCATAACTGCCTACAAATGGTGGCCAGGAGGATGTAAGTGATATGGAGAATTTGATGTATTACATGAGACATATTGTTGAGAAAAAAGAATATATCTAGTAATATAAATCAATAGAACATACCTCCAATGATGTTTCTTCTCTTGTGAAGATTGAAAAATATAAAGGTGCTGATAGTTTAAGAGCTACAGATGTTTAAATAGATTCAATTCTTCATTTTCAATTGATTCAGGCGGTGGTAATCTCATGTGAAATGAAGCATTTTTTCACAAGTTTAACCAATGGGTTCTATCAAATTGAAAAATTTTCAAATTTCTGTGTTTGTTTCAGTGGGTCACTCTGCAAACTATGCAGTGGTTGTTGCACAACTTCATACCCTTGGTAAATGTTATGGAATTCATCCATTTATTGTTCAATTGAGAGATGAAGAAACACACCATCCTCTGCCTGGAATCAAAATTGGGGAAATTGGCTGCAAATTAGGTATGAATAGTACCAACAATGGGTATTTAGGGTTGGAGAATGTCAGGATACCAAGAAAACATATGCTGATGAAGAATAGTCAAGTTTTGCCTGTAAGAAGAGTTATGGTGTATGCAACTTTGGTTTTTTACAGCAAATACATTTCAGGATGGTACATATGTACAATCTCCAAGTAGTAAATTGACGTATGGCACGATGATTTTCGTGAGAGTAGTTTTAGTACAAGATGCAGCTACATATCTCAAGAAAGCGTGCACAATTGCTACTAGATATAGTGCTGTTAGGCATCAATCACAAATTAAACCTGAGTGAGTTTACTCAGACATATCAAAAATTTGGTCCAATAGATTTTTCTTCTTTCAGTGAGCCTGAGCCACAAATTATGGACTTCCTAACACAGCAATACAAGTTATTTCCATTTATATCTACATGTTTTGCATTTCAATATGCAGCTACTTGGTTGTGGAACACTTACAACAATGTAACTGGAGAACTAGAAACTGGACAATTAGATAATCTACCAGAAGTAAGTTATTATACAGTAAGGTTCAAAAGTGTTTTATCATTTAAGAATTTCTTAAATCCCGGTAGAGAATCTCCATAATCCACTCATATCAAATGTACTGTACCTGAATCATTTCACTGAGAAACGCTTATGCTTACTGAAAGTTATAATTTCAGAAGGATTCATTTCCATCAGGATCAGAAGAATCCATTTTCATTTGCTGGAACAACTCCTAGCTGCTGTGTCAGTTATTTTTCAACATTGATTGATTTCTGAATGTATTAATTATTTTGTGTTGTAAGAATGTTCATTTCTGAAGTGTTGTGACGCTAAGATTCAGTAGATTTCAATTGTCAGAATATATTCAACACTCTATTTGGTTTCAGTTACACAGCACTGCCTGTGTCTTGAAAGCTGTATCTACAGCAGATGCAGCCCGAGGTATTGAAATTTTACGACTAGCTTGTGGAGGTCATGGCTACATGACATCTTCCAATTTACCTTCCACATATGGTCTTGTTACTGCTATGTGTACATATGAAGGCGAGAATACAGTTCTTCTTCTACAAACTGCTAGGTTCCTAATAAAAATGTGGCAGAACAAAGAAAATATTCAAAAATTACTCACAGTCAAGTACTTTCAGACAGCTCTTTCAATGAGGAACCCATTTGAAAAATCTGTAAAGTGGATAATTTCTGCTTTGCAACAAACTGCTGCAAGGTGATATCCATTGAGTTATAAATATTGAATTATTTATATTTGATTTTCCTGCAGCAAGATCGATTTGGCTTATCAACACATCAATGAAAGAGTGCAATCTGGGCAAGCATATGAGACAGCTTGGAACAATAGCTCTATAGAATTAGTGGCAGCTGCTGACATTCATGGAAGAACTATCATAGTAGAAACCTACTATAACACAGTTCAAAATCTCAAAAATACCGTTTCTCCACAATTACGAACTGTTCTTGAACAGCTTCTGGAATTGTACGCAGTTGATACGGCTTTGAGATGTAGCGGGGACCTTCTCAGGGTAAGAAGTATAATCCATTTGATGATCAGTCCATGGACAATATGTAGAAATCGTTCATATAAAAAACAATGATAAGTAATCCAGCACTAAGATCAACCAGTTTTACCCTTTCAAATGAGCGCATTCGTCTACTTGCGAGAGATCCAGTTTTTACATTTGTCTCTATAACCTTGACGTGTACGCCCTAGTAGCGCGGTATCAATGTTGAATTATATTTGAGGGTCGAGTTATTGTTGTTGTGTCTTTTCTTGATAATTAATATTATAGCCGTAGAAAAACCAGTGTAGAATTCTCATGAAATGCTCATTTCTTACTCACATGAAAAATTCATGCTCGTGAAAAATGTGTAGCATTCTGTGTTCTCTGTTCAGTAAACTATTTTATTATCATTATCTTCAACAGTTCACTGCACTAGAAGGGAAGGACATGATAGTTCTTCAGACTTGGATTGAAAATCTTTTGGCCAGTATCAGACCCAATGCAGTGGGAATCGTTGATAGTTTCGACTTTCGTGATGAGGTACTTTCATCGGCCCTCGGTGCATATGATGGTAATGTTTACGAACGATTATTGGAAGAAGCTCAAAAAAGCCCTCTGAATGAAGAGCCAGTGAACAAGTCATTCGACTTATATTTGAAACCATTCCTAAAATCAAATTTGTAAATGTCAAGGAGGGACCAGTACAATAATGACAGTCTTCTTACATTGGACAAACCAAATTTTCTAATTTATATTTCATAAAGAAATTTATTTGCTGTATTATTACCCTCTATCATTGAGTATTAGTATTTTTGAGGTGCAGTTGAGAATCAAAATAAATAATGGTGTTCATATGGGTACGATAATTTCAAATCATCGAACTTTGAGGCAGGTGAATTCATTGTGTAAAAGTGTTGTTATATATTTTTTCTATTTTTATAATAGTTGGGATGTATCATATGTTGTGTGTTGATGTGAATTTTATGAGAAATCAGATCAATATAATCGTTGAATACAATTCAATCTTTTTTCTCTTGAATAGACATGAACTTCAGATTGGTATAAAATTGGTCTTCAATGGTAATTAAAAATACCAGGTAAGTGCACTGAAATATCGGTTAAAGTTTGAAATACATATTTAATAGTGTAAAAAAATATCACTAAAGAATACACTTTTATATAAAAAGCTTAAAATTCACGATCACATTACCAAAAGTATAAGAAAATCTCAAGCTTTTTAAAAGGAATATATTACAATAAAATTCAGTTTAAGAAGTAAAAATAGAAAATCTAAAAAAACATTTGCATAAATAACCTGTACTTTCACTAACATTTTGTAATATTGAATTTGAAAATTCAGACATCAATATTTTAAATATAAAAATTCATCAGATGATGCTCATTTAAAACGTGTCTGTTATGACTGATGTGAATAGTCAGATTGCAATGAAAATAGATATATAGTGATTAATGTAGGACATGCTTTGAAACCTAAAAAAAAGTCAGGATTAGAAACATGGAATTCAGTATGCAGCTTGATCTGTCATACCTACTCTACTTACATAATTTCCAGTCTTATAATAAAAACGGCAGTAACAACTATCGTACTTCTTTTTCGTGAAAATCACAGGTTAGATACGCACGCATTTCGAGAGATGCATATTTCGACAAATTTGTGATTGTTGGTGACAGGTGAAGTCAATCAATAATGTCTCTCCTGCTTACGAATATTAAAAATGATATAGAGCGAAATATATTCATAGTTGACCGTGCAATCGAAAAAAAGGGACAAATGAGTTAAAAAAAAAAATAATTCGAATCAGTTGGCTCGAATCAGAAGTTTAATTTCATTGAGTGCTTCTGTGTATAAATGCGACGATCTTTTGAACTGAAAATTGAGAATGAAATGTGATGTTATTTAGTTTTCAGGCACAAGCATTAAGTAAGCTCATGTCTGTGAATCGAATGTAATCTCACAACCTGTCACACGCATATCCAACCATTATTATGTTTGAAATAGCAATTTCATCGATTTGTTTCACGTTGTCAACGATTCTAATTCCGAAACTGCCGGCGTATAAAAGGTGATTCAATGCTGTATGCTTAGTGAGCACTCATTTTTTCATAGAATAACTATTGTAATGACTAAAATAAATATCTAGGGATGATCCATTACAGCTGCAAACGAAATTCAACGTTGTTAAGCTTCCAACGCACGGCCTACATCATTACATCAAAAGGTAGTCACATTTTAAACAAGCTAATACTACATGTATTAGATTGTAAAAATCGTTCACAATAAAAAAGTATACCTAACACAATCTAATCGATGAATGTACGCCTAGGTATAAACACTTTTATAAATCCGTTAATCTATATGCACAATTCATATTATATTTACAAAAAAAAAATCGATAAGATACAATGCGGTTTTTATATTGAACCTAATAAACTTAAATAGTAACACTGGACTTGAATACTTAACCCACATTAAATAATGCTGCAGTATTCATATAAACGACTGACCCGACTGTGACTCATAGCGAATGAAGAAAACAAATGTTACATTGATTTCCAAACGGGATGTCGATTTTTGTTTCTATGGCGTTTATTGTAATAGGAACAAAGTATCATGTTCTGATACTGTATACAACATAACTATATGATACAAAGTGGCTTGGGCGAACCCTATGAGAAGGTCCATGTTGAAAGAAATGAGAGAATCCAGACCACCACCAAGTGGTCAATATACGAAAATAATCGCAGTGCAATCCTTACCATAGTTAGGAATATTTGAGCAACATATAGGGTATACATCAGTCTTGTATTAAAAAATATAAATAATAGAGAGCATGTCATGGAATGTGAACCCATAAAATTTTTGTTGATACAACAGTGCAGAAGTAGAAGCGTTATGATGATATCAAGGTGAGTTTAATATTCATTTCATTTCCTAGCCATGTGATAATGAATAACATCATAAAATTGAAAACAAAGTACACTGTATAACAACAATGAAAAAGTAATGGAAGATTCAACCAGCAACACTGTCAGATCTGAAATGAATAAATTATAAAATTCGCTTCGGAACTTCTGGCAGTTTGCTTAAAAAAGTATAATTCTGACAGCAAAAATAATTCTGAAACTATCATTACGGCGATTGAGGTTTTGTTCATGATTCGTTATGAATATCACAACTATTGTCAGTCGAATACATGTACACTTCACAACACCTTAGTCTATCTTGACTCTAGTATTATTTTGGTGAGTTCACCAATTTTGATGAGCTTTTCATCACTGGAATTAGAAAACCTTATCCATTTCTCACATTGAACTGAGAGACTTGGTAGAAAAATTCAAGATCATCATAGAATGATCTTCATACTACACAATAGTACGAGGATTATTTTCCATAATTCAGTTATAAAGGATCAACTAAAAAGGCAACGTCAGGCCCTTTCCTAAATTTTTCTGGATCCACCAAGTCCTACTATATATCAAATTCAATGTGACGCGAACGAGATTTTCATAAAAATGGAGAGTCTCATTGAAATTGGAAACGTCTCTAGAAACAATGCAGCGGACGGCTCATATAACGCGATATTTCATATTTTCATCACTTTTTAACAACGGCACAAACCCATGAACCAGTTCAGTTTTCATGGCGGGTCCCAACTATACATTTATTTCTAACGGTAACAAACTTGTTTCTCATCGGTTTCTGCAAAACACTCAACGTAATGTCACTGAAATGTAAGCTCTGAAGGAAGACCTCATTTGAAATGAACAATGATTGAAATTATTAGTAGAACAAATTCCACCATCATTGATTAGGGAAGCAAATATAAAACACCACGCCTATTTCGCATGTCCCTGCGAAGAAGTCAAAACAAATTCAATGTGCCACTGAATGTGTTGCGAAATGTAGAAAACATTCATATTAATCTACTAAACTAGGCTAACCGGACCGAACAGAAGTGCGCCACTGGCACCACTGCGAGTATGCACTGTCCTTGTCACGTCCCATCAGCGTAGGCGAGGCACTCAGAAAGGAAACTAGCAGCCGCTGGAGGGTAAGTACGCAATACGCATCCAATCACAGTCACCTGATCGTGCGCCATATCACAGTATAACACGCTCAAAAACACAAACATGCTTTTCGCTCGTTTCTTGCATAACATCCAAAATACAACAAGACTATGCTATGAATACCAAATTCACTGTCATCAATATTGATTTTGCAGAAATTAACGACACTTTTATCTTCCCACAGAAGAACCCATAAGTTGGAAGTTGAATCATTTCATAATCACATTTGTCCCACAATGAGTATCTTTCAAACGGTATTGAATTGAATTACTCTCAGATTTGAAGACTTTCATATCAGCCTACTTGAAATTATATATTTTTCAATTTCTTCATCGCCTTGAATCTTCAATAATAGGTATATAAGTTTGGAAGTAATTGATTAGTTAGTGATAGTAGTAGGATTAGTTTGACTTGCTATCAGTAGAGCCGACATGATTTTTATGAAGAAAATATCAAAATATGAGTGGTGTTACGTTTCCTGCATTCAATGATAGAGAAGAATAAAATAAATAAGTCGCTTACCCTATTCTAACTGGAATATAGTATTGTTCTGAAGATATCAAAAAAGTATATTCAACTAACTAGATGATTTGTACATGCGAAATAGATTTGGTGCTTCCATCTCACAATCCGAATATTTGAAAAATATAAATAAATCCTGTCAGAATATTTCCATAAATTGATTCAGAACAATATATATTTCCAGTTCATTTTAGAACTTGATAATGATTGTAGTACCCATGATGTGTACGATAAGTGGGACGCCCTGTATAATTGTGTGAAAAAAATGACTGAACCAATTCTGAATTGACCTGAACAGCTGTCAGTTACGAGATCCAATGAACAAATATGTTCTCAGAATTCCATCTTCTATAATGAAAACGTATGCTATGGAATGATTGACATCGTAAAAGGCAGATTGGAAATATTGTACATAAACAAAAAAACTATTTCAAAGATCATAGAGCATCGTGATACAGAAACCAAAACGTGCTATCCGTCATTTGACATATCTCATAAGCAGTGCATAAGAATTGAATAGAAATGTTAAACTGGCCTACTTTCCAATATTTCATAATAGTTGAACGATATAATTCCCGTAAAAACGCTATGAGAAAAGAGCAGTTCAAGTAGATAACAGAGCTCCGTTTTAACCGCAGCTAAATAGACATCACTGATATGACGAAACTGAATTCGAGACATGAAACGAATAAAGTAATTCATGAAAACTTAGATGAACGAATAATCATCAATAATTTTTGTTAATCTTGTAGGTAACCAACAAGACAAGGATCCAACTTCCAAACATACGGGAACTTTGCAAGTATTTGAAATGTTCCAATTTGTGTCACCTGAATAGTATAGCATCATAAGATTACAATAAAAAAATAAATTTTATATATCATGAACGGCAGCACAAACCTTTACAAATTGACATACAGTTTTCTTATTTGGATCAGTGAAAAGCATGCGTGTGCACATTACGCTTGTAATCAGGGCACCAAGGTTCTAGGCAGCAGGGGATCAGGTGACCTTTGAGGTCAGCAAGCCATTGTTTCATCCCCCCCTAATGTGTAAGCAACGTTTTCCACTTTCTGCGCCAAATGTAGGCGTCGACAATTAGGGTCTGTGCTCAGAGCTTCGAGGATCTGAAAAGTTGATACTCTTGTTGAGTGAAAAACACCGCAAGCTTTGAATCTAACCGACTTAGAAAAATAAAAAAACCAGATCAATGGTTTTGAAAACACCATGAGCTAGTACTAGTGTAATTTTTTTACAGAAGCTTCAATCATATTTTTTGTATAGGATTCAGCATTTTATTCTGTATTCAACGATATATCACAAGTTGACAATTGAGAATTTGAGCATAAGAGCTTGTGTTCATCCGAATAAACGTCATTTTGAACGAAAGGTTTGTTGCTTGGTAATTGACGAGAGCAAATAACATGGTAAAATCACTACACCGTCGGTGGAGTCATTTCACCTTTTTTTCATTTGCTCGAGCCGTATTACCTATAAGCAACAGAGCTCGAGTTTGATAAAAATGGAAGTTTGTTCCGGAAATAAATCATTCAAAAATAGTATTGAATGACAACAATATCAAACCCGAAGTTTTTACAACAGATTATTCATAGAAAGTTATACTGACAAAACGTGTATTAAATTGCGATGTTTTTGCCGGATGAATTGAATTGTCAGAAACTATACACTGCTCGATATTATTATTTTTTTTTTAATCTGCTGACATCACGAAAGGGAAACCTATAATGTTCGAGGAACACTGTGTTAGCCAGCGGTGGAATTTTGGTTTTATCTATCGTTTCGTTTACAACTATTGCAAATTTTCCATTCATATGTCCTACTGTGGATTTTCAGTCCTACAGCCACTAAGTGTAGGTATATTTTATTGTCTCATCATACAAATGACCTGTAGGGAAAAAATCAATATTTCCATTGTATTTTGAAATTTATGAACGAATAAAGCAACGTGGTAATAACACTGATTTTCGAAAACAACTTCATAAAACGCCACAGCTTCACCTTCTTACTACAATTTTCTGACGTTTTGAAATATGCTGTTCCCAAAATGCCAAATAATCTATTTGCTTAGATTATGACAGGTGTTATTGGTTTTATAACAAATTTATAACATTATTCATCAATTAGGAAATGATTGAGAGAAATTAACTCAGTGGTCTTCCCAATTAGCAAATAAGCAATTACAGGATGAGAATTAACAAAAAATTTCCAATATACTCACCGGTTCTCTATATTTTGCCACATAGATATAGAGTTCTTTCAAAGCTGCAACAGTATCAAATTCTTCAGCTTGTTGTGTAGACAACTGCTGCATTGCTGATCCCATTTCCTGATCAGTTATTGTTGGGAGCATTGCCACATCGCTATAAAACTGTGATACCATTTCGCGATACCTCGGTATATCCTGAAAAAATTTATAAAATTCAGTACTTGTAACTTTATGATAAGTCATACTCACTTTAGCAAAAAGAAGTTTATTCGACGGAGAATCTTTCCCCAAGCGGTGTTCTGTCGTGGAGCACGAATCCATAAATGTTTGAGCTATGACAGAGAGACAAGAATCCAAAGTCGACGTTTTGTTGATGTCGAAAATGAAGTCTGGGTTTTTAATGAAATTCACCCAAAATCGCAGGGGGAGACTATTGGATTTCCAAGCATGAACGACTTCAGGGTCTTGGATGCCATGTTTCCTGGCAGCCTCGTCTAATAAGTCGAATAACCACTTGACTGCTGGAGGTAACGCTTCGTTAACCGTCAGAATAGTTAAGAAAAAGTCATCAACGAATTTTTGAATTGTACCCTTTGTAGATAATAATCTTGTTAAGAATATTTCCGGAATAGCTTTGTGAGTCCTCTCCATCATTTTGTTATTCGGGAACTGATGGTCATCCACTGGCTTTACTAGATGGTATATTCTAGGATTATTTCCAGTTTCAATATCACCATTTGTCGCTATTATTGGAGACTGGGAATGGGTCAAATACATCCCTGTAACGCAGTTATGACATGGCGTTTTACAATTATTGAAGCTGTCGTTCTGTCTGGAAATCAGCGACATAACAGCACTTTCTTTCACCCCATAATGTGCCAATGTGTTGAGTTTTTTCCAGCCACACATGGTTTTCGTGGTTAAATCTTCATCCTGGAGTGTCAGATGGCCTCCTCTACCATGCCTCCATTCCAAGTCCACCTCGTAGATTGATGGCCTCAACGAAAAAGGGGTGTTTTTGAACAGAGCATCCAAGATCTTTGATTTCACCTGACTGATAGTATCACAGTCCAAGACTTTGCATTGGATTTTTTCATCTAAGTCATCTTGGACAATATGTAGAGTCTGAAATTCATGTCAGCAATTCATTAACTGTTTGCTATGCCGATAAATAGTCGAATATATGGATGGGTGGCATTAGGATAGGGCAATAAATGCTGTCATTTGATTGACCATTTGATTGCTTTGTGTTAGTGCCATTCGAATATAAAATACTGGTAGTTTCCGACTGTTGATTGGATGTTGCCATGGTGTATATAAGGTTTCCTCATTATTTCTAAATATCAGTACTTATTTAAGCATAACTATTACTATATAAGTTATATAACCATGAAAATATTCGATTCATCTACTCACCGCCCAATACCTATCAAGAAAAATTAACAATACTAGTTCATGAAGCTGATTTGAGTTGAAGCAGTTTTTCAAAGGGTTGATACACCGAGAACAGAAACATTCATTTCAATACTTAGAATTCATATTCATCCATATTTCATTTATTTTCATTAGAGCAGAAACATTTTCAACGATTTTTCACGATTTTCAAAATCCTCATGACACATACCCTCATCTCGAATACAATACATAAAATAGTAAGTTTTTCATGATGATTCGAAATCTGAAGACCAAAGTTCATTTACATCATTCGAAATGTAAAGATGATATAGTAATACCTAGGAGGTTTCCATAATTTGAAAAATGATAACGCGACTATGATCCTACAGTGGCCTTCTGCTTTAGTTGCTAGGAGTCAGGTTTCAGGAAGTGTGATTGTGTAAGAATTTATTGCCACAAAGTTATCTGGATATATAATTCTCAGGTACAAGCTAGGCACATTTTCCAAATTTGGTTGCACTTAATTCTAAATAAATGTCATGAAACACTCACCACTACACTGTATTCGACATTTTCTCGCAGAAGCCTTTCTTCCGAAAGTGAATATCTAGCATCATGTGTGATAGCATCCACCAGCCCTTTTTCTATTTGATGTTTGATAGCCTTGAATAGTAGAAATAGGGAGGATCCAGCATACTCTTTCAAATAATAATACATGCAAAGTGCCATCCAGTTGGTCAACATCTTCTCCACAACACTTTCTGTTCTTCTCAACATTAGTTGAGGGTGTTTTGTATTCACAGACTTATCAATCAGGCGTAACAGTAAACATTTTAGAATATCTGTTGCATATTCCATTTTGCCCATCAAAACTACCATTAATAAAGACGCTACATTTACTCTGAAACAAAGCAAAAAAATTACCATTCATGGATTTATCAAAGAATGTGATAACTAAATAAATAGTGTACTGAATAAATGAATTAAAAACAATCTTATAGATTTTGAAAGCAAATGAGAATCATGGGTATGCATGACCAACCTCAACCTTCATTGATAACAAGAAGTATTTAATGACGACCGTATCAAACCCGAAGTTTTACAACAGATTATTCATAGAAAATAAACAGTATCTACAGATTCATGTACGATGTCAGATAGCGACGTCCTTGCGATTATAACCATACGATCTGAGAGATGCACATATCTTAGAAGGTACTTACTTATTTCTGATATTGAAAGACTTCTGAGATTCGAGTATATCTATAAATGTGAGTACAAAATGTTTATTATTGATCAGCTGCTCAAATTGTAACATAGCTGTATCGTAGTTTGTCCTTGGCCCATTGAGTCGAACCTGAAACAAATCATCATCAACTATGTTTTTTCATTTCATCATCATACTTTTCATCCATACAAATTAATACGCATGAAGGGAGTGTGTAATAAATTTTCCAAAATCAGAATTTAGAAAAATTTGGGAATATATATATATGGAAATCAACTGTCAATTATAGTTTCTTGGTAGACATTTTTTGTTATATTAATCGAGAAATATTTATTGATCCATGGAACTCAATCTACTTTCATAATAATCAATTATTACGACAGCAAAAACTGTAAAAAAAACACATACCTTAGGAGCGTTCAATATAGGGTGATCGCTAACCCCAGGAAAGAAAACTTTCATAATATAACTAGTATGATCGAGTGTGGGAATACCAGAATTTTCTAGATCGGCAGTAAGATCAGTCATGTCGGTTTGGAGTTCGGCGAATGCTAAAAGCAAATTGATTCCTACACTTCATGTAAATACTTATTAACAACCCACTTACCTAATTTACATTCGGACCTGACGTTACTTTCTAACGTATCCATCTGTATTTGTATTCTTCTATATTCTCTTTCAGCCTGAGTCGACTTCCTTCGGTATACGAATAGTATGGCAACGAAAAACAGAATAAATAGTATTGTTCCGAAGGATATCATTATAATTGCCTCCGGCGGGAAAGCAAATGACTTGAATAAATCGTATTGAAGATAGCCTATTGGAAACCTTAAGCTTTTTCCTACTCTAACTACTACTAATGGAAGGTTAGTTTCAGTCTGGAAAACAAAAATGTTCATTTTAAACAAACGTTCAACACGTTATGATAATATCAATTATTAGGAGGCTACATCTGTGACTTGAACTGAGCTACCAAGAAAAATATTCTACTTTTCTGACAACTGACGTTCTATTCTCAAACCAACCAGTAAAATTGTTCAAACTGATTTGTTCAAATTAGTTCATTGTAAATTTGTTCAAGTTGACGAGGGCAATTTGGCTGAAATATTTTCGAATATCTTGCCCTTCTACAAGAAACCAACTCTAACTGAATGAAGACTTTCATCGGGGAGAATTCCGGTGAAACCGGAAGTGCCACCATCTGGAAAGTATTTTAGCCAAACGGCCCATAATTGACTATACTAAACTCCGAAATTTTCCGAGAAATCAATCGCGGCAGTTCGTCATGAGACTTCACAACAACCATTTTCCTAAAACAAACTATTATGTTTGAAGTTTTCCACGAATTTGACCTGAATCAGTTATAAACAGTACTTCTCTAATCGATTTCGAAAACAACATAACAAATTATAACTTGCTTCATAACAACTATGTGTTTTCTTAATGCTCATTTACGAAAATATTAATGAAATCAAATATTTATATATCTAACCTTGAATCCATTTTCATCAGTGTCTGGTGGCTGTTGTTCAGGGGGCACACACACAAGCTGAACGAGTGCCAGTCCGGTAACATTACAAGACTTTGTTCCAATAGTGACGGAGACATCAGATTCCTCACTGGCTGCATTTAAATTGTCCCCTTCTATCACCAGCCTGTCACCCTGATACAGTTTCATCTGATTTGGGAACTGAAAGAATTTCGGATCTTCCACATATAATAACTGAGATCTGAGATTCGGGAAATGCTTTTCCAAATCTCTTACTGATTGCACATTGTCCATTACAAATCCTGTCCTGAGGGATAGTTTTGGCTCTTTCATCTGGAATCGAAGAATATTATCAGGAAAACTGCCTTGTATTGAATAAAGATTTTTTTTATATTACGACTCTTAGCTTAGCTCTCAGCTTATTATGGTTATTTTTAGTCAATCGTGCGTTATTTCATAGTTTTTGGGGTGGTTCACACAACAGTCTCTTTAAATTCAAAAGGATCAATTCGCATTCTAGTCAATTTGAAAATATTAGAATCTTGTCAAGGTCACTTCGAGAAACTCAGTCATTTGAAGTTTCCAGGTGCATATATCATTGAATGTGTTGATTTCGTGTACAAAAACGAGCATATATTCAATGACTTCTTGCTCACTCATTCTCACAACAGACGAATAAGAAACCTTCTCACTTCTGATTCATAAGATATCCCTGATTGAGTATTGACGGCTCTACTACATTTTCGATGATATTATACATATCAAAACCTACACTTTAAAAAAAAAAAAACGTTTAAAATTGCTACAGAACCTCAAAAAATTGAAGATATAAGAAACAAGAATGTCGAATTTTAACATCACTCTACACATCACTATATTTCATTTATATTTTCATTGGTAAGTGAATCTCTGTACATAACTTGTAATAAACAAAATGTTATATTCTAATCGTGATACTAATAATGAATACAATATTCAACGATATTTGTTTTCGCAATTCTATGAACCCATAAATTATAGCATGGAACACATTAACTAACCTTAATAGCAGCTGGTTTCCTTGATGTCGATCTACGACTTCTGCTGCTGTAATATTTAAAATGCCTATTTACAGGTGGACTAGGGCATTCCATTTGCGTTGAGCTCAGTACTGTACAGAGTGTTCTGTTTATTGGTACACTAGGCTCTCCCAAACTGTAAACTTCCATTTCAGGCTTCTGAATACTGTCCAAATTCGTCCCGTGAACAAAGATCATTTTTCCACCGGACACGAAACTGTTCAGTGGCTTTATTTCCATGATTGTAGGGTCCTGGGTGTAGTTGAATGGGTTGCCTATCAGGGTGCGATTCGCACCGTCAATACTTAGTGTGAGCCTAGCTATATTCGTTGGTCTATGAGCACGGGAAGTAATACAAGTCAGTCTTCCACTCGAAGCTTGAGTGACATTCACTTCACAAATATAATCATCCAAGTAAGCAGTTATTTCAGTGCCTACATTTAGATATTGACCAGTGATAGCGAGTTGGGTACCACCAGATTGTGGACCCATCGTAGGGTATATTCCAGAAAGCCGGATATCCTTGTAGCTGAATTCCACTGACGATTTGGTATAGCCAGCTTCATTTCCGACTCTGACAGCAGCGGTCATCTCGACTCGAGAAGGACCCGTTATGCATTGAATTCTAACAGACACTTCATAGTTGACCAAGATGCAGGGTATTTGTCCTATCTTGATTTTGCCCTGCACATCCATCTTTTTTAGTCCCAAGTTACTACCTTCGATCGTTACCAGGGTACCACCTTCAATAGGACCGCTGAGAGGTTTGATCATGTCGATTCTTGGTCTAGGGCATTCTATATGAGGCACATGTTGACAGGATTCCGAGTATTGGCAAGAGTTACCGCACCAAGTGCAATTGTACTTTGAGTTGCGTGTGACACATAGTGAACAATCGGCATGTTCCCTATGTGAGCCTAGGATGTCACATTTGTACAGAGTTACGTTGATGGAATCAACGTGATGATTTCTGTTCCAAACAACTTTCACACTGGCTTCATATTCACCTTCATTTGCCTCATAGGAATACTGGAAAGAAAAATAAGATTTTCCTATTGCTGAAACTGTGTGAATGTTGGAGACTGTCGCTACATCATAGTTATGAAATGAGCATTGTTTGTAAAAGTTTTCCAAATATTTATAGATCTTCTTTTTCAAATGCAGATTTTGCATTGATTCATATGAAACCTATGATGAAACATGATTCATAGGAGCACTTTTAAATTTTTTACAACTTTCCAAAGGTTACAAATAGCTTTGTGAGAAAAACCAATATAGAAAATATTCATCACTTCAGAGAACTAACTTTTGATACAATCTGTACCTAAACTATTTTACTTACAGTGGTTTTATCACAAACAATGATATTTTTCCCTTCGACTCTAGCTGGCACGAGCATTGTAGCGCCCTCAATAACAATTATACATTGGAATCCAGTATGTACAGAAGAAGGGTTTGGAAGATTTATAACTTCAAAAACAATTTCCTTCAAAACGTTGTTTGGTAAAAGTATGGCGTCACTTCTTCTTCTGAATTGTGGACAAAATGCAAATCCATGCATGAAGAGATGATTTGGATTCTAAAGAAAATGATGGTAATAATTTTTTTCTCTTGTCAATTCTGAAAACACTTACATTTTCTCCACTAACTATGCTTCTCTGGCAGACAGAAATATTATGTGTGCATTTGTTCTCGTAAACACACCAATTACAAGCCCATTTTGACCGGACACATTCCCCGCAAGTAGCATGTTTACTACAATCGTAGTAAGCAAAGTTTCTCGACACAAAATCTTTGTTGGTTTCAGAAGACCTAACACTTAGTGGTACTAACACATGATCCATTCTCGGAGGAATTCTAGGTCTTCTGGATATTTCAGGAGTGAAGCAAGACAAGCCACTTTCTGTCATTTCAGCATCAATTGGTTCTGCATTACCAAAAACGCATTTATACTTAGCACCTGGTGGCAGAGCGGGAAGAGTCCTTATAGTGAGACGAACATTTGTCATTTGGTTGATAGGAATGCGTTCTGGTAGAACTTGTTCAAAATCAATACACTGTTGGCCTGTTCCCAGAGACAGCCATCGAGGTGCACTATGAGAAGCTTTTTGACAAGCACTACGTATGGTACACCTGGAAGTTAAATTTTAGAAAATCAAATAAAATATCTGAGATGAATCTCTTACCTTTTTTCTAAAGAGCACCAGCCACAGTATGGATCTTTGGAATCCAAACATGAAGAACAGTTGGTGTAAGTACTACAATGTTCCACGTTTATCTTGGAAATCTATAAGAATGAAAAAAATAAGGTCAAACGGCAATCTAAAATCGGATCTTGTATCCTATGGAACCAAGGAACCAAAGTGTCAAAAATATTTTTCATGCTTTTCTGAGCTTTGAACCTTATGATATTGAAGATATGAAGGATAATGTTCCTACCTTGGACGTGGATAACACATAAAGGTAATCTCCAGAAGGTGAAACAGTTGTGTCTGGCAAAATAGCATTTCCATCATCAACCACAACTTCTTCATATTCAGGAGGCTCTGGTCCCGATAAAAGCACCTTCTTTATCCTACCATCACTAGTCCCAAGGAATGCTAGAACGTGTCTTCCGGTAGATCCGGTCGTAACTGCAGAAAGCGATATATTCGGAAATGAAATCGCTGCAGTAGCTACCAACGGTGTAACTCCACTTATCTTGAGACCGACTTCACAGAAGTTAGGTATATTTCCAGCCGAACCACTGCTGGGACATTTACCATCCAAAATTGGTCCAGAAACGTATCCCATATTACGATCTTTGACGCTGCCATTGAAACACATATGTATGTTTTCTATAAATTTTCCTTCGATGTCCCTAAGTGGGTATATGCACAATGCAGAATGATTTTGGGGTTCGTTGGATATGCCCTTAGAAGGTCTGAAAATGGCTACCAATACTGGTGATCCTACGGAAATACCTAAAGCAGACGCTAGCTCCTCTCTGGCTAACGTTATCTTCGCATCCTGCACTAAATTATACTTTGTATCATAGTCAACACACTCTAATGTTACTTCAGTATAACTATCATAGTTCGGGTCGTTGATACAAGTTCTTGATAAACGGGAAACATATCCCTGCTCCTCCTGACCTGGTAGATGCGACTGCTTCTGAACGATAACGAAGTAAGCGTAGTCACTGGCATTGAAACCATATATATACTGCACGATGAACTGATCCCGATATTTGACATCGATGCTGAGCAGAGACTGTTTGCTGAACGTCAGTTCAGCTATGTCCAAGGTTTCCAGGTCTCGACTTGCTATGGCGGGCACGTCATGGCGGAATTCACCGTTGTTCGTGAAAGTGGTCCCGACGTAGAGGATGTTGGAGCGCCCCCAGAGGTTGTATTTCTTCGGGCCTATATAATAATGATAATAATAATAAATGATAGATTTATTATCAGACAGTGACCATTCAACAGGATAATTTTCCAGAAGAGAGAAAAAAACGTGAAGGTATTAGTGATGAAAGAGAACTAATGATAATACTCCATATTACATCATATATGAGAAATAAAAAACTAGAATAAAATTCATAATTCCCATACAGTGTTCGCGAGTGTGTCATAGCTGACAGCAATGCGGTTATAGTTATTACATATTACAATATATCTAATAATGAATGGATAATGGATAGCTGAAACAAATGAACGTCGGCGCGATTGCAACGGAGATATGGGCATGCGCGGATTCGACGAATTGATGTCGTTTCTTATGTAAGACTGGCGCAAGCGCATATTTGAACTGCAAACCGTTTTTTTCTCGCGCCAGTTTCCATGTCGTTTTTATCCATATAGTTATCATTGAATATATGCACAATACAAAGATAAGAAAATTAGCTAAATTAAAATTTGATTCTTTTAAACGACTCCAGGAGGACGGAAACAAGTTTTACGAATCTTATAGAATGTCTATATGATCTTGTACAGATGGTACCAACTTGCGTCTGACGCCTTGTGATTCCCGATGCTACTTTGATGAGAAGCGGCTTCCAATGTCACTTCCGCCAAGAATTTAACTTACAAGGTTTTCAAATTGGAGTACGACTTTTTTTTTGTAAAGTATTATTATTTCGAATATCTTGAGTTCAAGTAACCAGTGAAGGGTTATATAAAACAGAGATATGCCTGTGAATGATATTATCTTTATATATACGGACATACCTATGTAAGCGTAAGTTGAGGCGTTGGCGTCGTTCGCGGCGATACCCTTCGGTATGAAATGCGGCTCGGCGCCGAAGTCGTCCAGTTTGTACTTGTAGCACGCCCCCTGCGCCAGCGAGCCGCAGGCGAGCAGCGTCCTCGTCTCCGGCTCGATCAGCAGTATCTTGTTGTAGTTGTCCATCAGCGTGCCGCGCACCGTGGGATCGCTGCAGCCGGTCGCATGGCACTGCGGGCTGTCGCTCCTGGGGCCGGTCGCGACCAGGTGCTTGAGCCGCAGATCGCCGTCGAGCTGCAGCAGGCGATTCGTGCCGCCCACGAACACCTGTGATCGAGGAGAAGTCATATATCTGATGATAACTATATGGATAGCAATGATACGGAAACGGCAGCCAGAAAAAACGAATGACAGCGGTTGGCAGATCATAAAAGCATTACATGTTATAATCATGCTCTGGAATTATTTGGGGAAATCAGAAGTTTCAAAAATCGACAAGGTTTTTCACTTTTTCTGAACAAATTAGGAAAGGATGGCTTTGTCGTAGAAAGGACAAATTTGATTTAAGGAACAAACGAACTAGTAGCAAGCATTTAGAATTGGACCATTATGAGGAGGTGATACACAGAAGAATAACAAATTAAATGCCAAACATACTCAAAGAAACAGGTAAGTTGGTTATTATGTAAATTATGAGATCCCAAAGATGTTTATGTTATAGCTGTTCCAATATTAGTTTTACCCATGGAACCTGAGAAAACTATAACTGGGAGAAGCAGAAGTTTGAAACGAAAAACACAAGGAGGTTATAGTCAATCTCTATCACCTAACAACCATATCAACCTAAAATCAGAGCTGTTATGAAATATAATATGGAAAATACAGTGCCCTTCAAGGAGGGAATGAAACATTGGGAACTGAAATTCATCAGGACAAGACTGATTTCCAAACTTTGCTATAAAAATTATCAACTGAACAGCTAACTTGATATTCCGAACAGTTGTAGATATTCTTCGATAATTAGTCATATAATTTGTTAGACAAAGAATATATGTCAGAATCAAAAATTCTTCTTTGAAAAAGATTGTTTCATTCTATTCTCCGAAACAAAGAAAATTGGATGGACAGGGAAACCTTCACGGCGATATTGAAACTTTGCCGAGATGGCATTGAAGCAGATCTTCAACAGGAATATTCAAGATTACCATATTCCAATGCGACAAAGGATGATATAAGTGGTACTGACGAGTCGGACGTCAACGACTAAGTCTACTGTACTGTTTTCAAGAATTTTCAAAAAGAATGTTTACGTTATATTCAGCTTTGATTTGTGAGAAATTTCAAATGATTAATTTTTTTTATTCATAAATATAAGTATATAAGTAAATTAAGCAGTTTCAACTGAAGAATTGAAGAGTCAAGCTTTCTGACAATATGAATTTCAAAATTAACACAAAGAGTAAGGTGCCAAGCGCCTTTTTTTTCAAAATGAACAGTTTTTTTAAACGAATACGACAAAAAGTAGTCATTGAAACAATAATTATGCATACGAAAACTAATGAGAACAGAATGAACAGAAAATAAATGTAAATGAATTATCAACTGAAAATTCAGTATTTCTGCTCTCCTCAACAATCTTCTATTTGTCGCTTGACCCCATTTTGCTCTACAGGGGCGATATGCATGTGTTTATTTTATTAAATCATTATTTTTTGATACTTGTTCTTATGATTATGTGTATCTTTTTGTCACTTTTTTCATCTATTTTATACACAGTCATACTTAGATTTAAATTTTATAAATGTTCCTGCCACCGTGTGTGTAAATTTTATCATCTATTATATTATTGTAACATAAGGATCCACCCTATAATGAACCAACTAACTACTACTACTACTACCTACCCTCTGGGTCTTCGGATCGACGGCGAGGTGCGCGAGCCGCACGGCGTCGTCGCGAGGGCCGGGGTACCGCGCCAACGTGACGCCGCCTGCGCCGGCGCACAGCGCCGCGAGAAGCAGCAGCCGCGCGCCCGCCGCGGCGCCGCCGGCCGGTCGCGCATGGACGGCCGCCGGCATCTAGCGGGAGCGCATGCTCCTACCGCTGGAGGTGGCGCGCCGGTGCTCGGGGCTGCTCCAGGTCCGCATCACTGGAAAGATCGAAAAAGAACTTCAAGCAATAGAACAAATGAACTACAATACCCAATTCCTTCGGATTCCATCACATATCGATGGTGATGAACAAGCAGATCAACGAGCAAAGGAATCGACCGACAATGTCGAACTGCGCACCAACAAGCAGATAGATAGATAGATCTTTATTCAATTAGGGTCCCGAATGTACATATAAGAAAGCATATTGAAATATGCAGAAATATAAATACAATTGTAATATAATGCTTGACTATAACATTTATCATTTGAAGAAAAAAAAATACAAAGATAATATGAAAAATATAAGGATGAGCTGAATTTCCAAAATCACATGTGATCTATAATGAATTGTTCATTTGTTCTGTACATTGTTTATTATCAATATGAACGGTCGAATGATGATTTTAACTAAATTTATTTAAATCAATTTTGTTTGGAACTGGATTAGTGAAGCAGATACCTCAACAGACTCAGACAATTTATTGAACTCCTAGTAACCTTTGAGGAAGAGAATTCACCGTACTACGATAATAAGTGCTAGGAGCATAGATTTCATTTTTGCCACTTGTCTTATAATTATCAATATTCTTATCATATGTTTTGTATTTCTGAAAGCAAGCAGGTGCCAAGCGGTTCATTATTTTGTATATAAAAATCCGAGTGAAAATCATAGTTGAATGAAATAATGATTGTTCATTCAGATTGTTAATTCAGACTTCAAAAGTGTGATACGAGACTTTATATCCAGTCATTGGCAAACCGAGCTGAATCTTTCAGAATCATCCCTAACGAAAATCAAAACCAGGACAAACCAAGGTAGAACATACCTATAGCCAGGTAGAGTCAAATCATCATCCTTGCCAGACTATGCATAAGCCATACAAGACTCACACACGAGAATCCAATCAGGAATTCTGAAGATCATGGCCCCAACACTTCGTGAAACCCTGAGTGAAATATTCAACTTTGAAAAGCTTTTTCTATTTTGAATAATGTCAATATTACTGAAAAACCTTGTGGGTTGTTCGGACAATCAATAAAATGAAATGAGAAATAAACCACTGGAAAGAAAATTCGGACCCTAACCCAACTTTTGAACTGTCTGTGATGGTTGAGTGTGAGGTTGAGTGATTATTTTTAAAGATTCTAAAGATTTCGAAGATAATGAAATGGAAATGGAGAGAATTGATAACTGTCAGATTACCGTTACCTCTCGGTTGGAACAACTTCCAAGTTTCTTTTACAGCTGTTCCATATCATCTTCCATACACTGGCATTGGTCTGTTGGTTTGTTGTTTTTTTATTTCAAAGTAGACTTCAGTGTATCTATAACATTCACATAAATACTCTCCATTTCCGTTCCATTTCATTATCTAATCAAAATCTGTCAAATATTTGACAACAATCACTCCCAGATTGACAATCTAAGCAATCACCAATCACCGTCAACCGTCACTGACAGTTCAAAAGTTAGGTTACGGAAAACCATCCATAAACCGATCCAACGTTCGCATACTTCTGTACAGACACGACACCATCATCCACAGATATTCTATGGACGATAACGAAACTATGCAAAGTCCGCGCATGCTACCAAAACTCGAACCAAACGATTTCAAAACAGTTTGATATATATCATAATTATTGTCAGAGCCGTTAAGAAGGCTGTGAACGTGATGTGAATATAGACTGGTGTTCCAACTCCCTATATATCCACCAGAAAAAAACTTCTAAACTCAAGCAGTGCGGCCTTAGTAAGATTGTTTGGCAGGTCTACATGTTTTGGACAGAAACAATTGTAGAGTTGTGACATTGAACTTGGTAGTGACTTTTATTCAGTGCAGAAAGAGTTGTGGAGATCATCACTCGAGCTTCTTTGAAATAGAATAATTGCAGTTCCCAAATACCAAACGCTTCACTTCCTAATTGGTGATGCATACGAAAAAGGAAGATCCTCTGAATATTTATATTCCATTAGACATTCTGAAGAAATCAAGAATACCTGTAAACGAATAAATATATCCATTAATGGATTCCGCCGGTGGCACTATCAAACGTTTTTTTATTCACAAAAATAATTTGGAATTTCAAATATTCCTTTCAAGAGAATGCATTATTATGTGCATAGAAAGTCTTAGTCGCCGATAATCGGTTTTCAAATATGTAATTAGATCAAAATTGGATGTTTTAGTTAGGAGGATGAGATAATGTAAGTTGAGGTCAGTCAAACACTGGCAAAAAAATTACACGTTTTTGAGTTGATAAAAACCCTATTTTTTTTTTCTAAAATTCTATGGGTATATGGAATGAAATTGGCAGTTATTTGGAAATTCATTACAACGTTGTGCTAGAACAATAGTAGGACAACTTGAAAAATGTCGAGATATTGGCTCAAAATGATTCTAAAAAATTGTTTGTTCTGTTGCTATAGTACGGTACATTCGATGATTTGAGCATGTTACAACCGATACATCACTATTACAATATGTACTTTCTATTGGATTTTAGCATATTTTCACTCATTCTACTACTATACTCATTGCCGGAATTTTTTTTCGAGAACACGCCCGAGTCGAAGACTTGTTTTTAATTGGAGCCTAAAAGGGTTTTGGTAGTAAAATTTCACACATAAATATCATCAAAAATTACTAGGATAATACCGATTTTTGATGGTATTGACGTTTACAGTGTAATTCCATGCTCTTTCTCCAAAGAAGAAGGAAAAAAATTCTGGAAATTTGTTCAGTTGCTATATGGTAACGATAAAAAATACAGGACTTCAATTGGAGAAAAGTCGTTGATATTACACACAAGAATTCATCTAAAACATCGTAGAGAGGTAGGCGATCTCTTCCTTCTTTATAAATATTTCAACGGTCGGTGTTTAACAGAAACTCGTTTATTCCCGGTACACAAACTAGACGAGCTCAGGCTGGTCTATGTCAGGCTTGAGACCTGCAGAACTTCGCCTTGTCAATAGAACGGCTGTGGAATTCATCGCCTAGTGAAATATTTACTGATGCTTACGACCTCCGAACTTTCAAGAAAAAATCAAATACCATTCTTCTCTACCAACATTCCACCGCTGGTTAACGGGATATTCCTCGAAAGTTACAGGATTTCCTGCCAAGTTATCGAAGGATGAAAAAAAGAGAAAGTTTTATCAATTGTTTGATTTTCTTTTTCAAGTTGAGAATTACCGGGTCTATGATTTCACATGGTTCAATATACAAATAAGAATTTTTAGGTACATATAGTCATTTGTATGAGCATCAGTGAAGATAAGAAATGAAATTAAAAATCTACTCGATTTTAGAATGCATATAAATATGATGACCCAAATACTCGCTATTCTATTGAAGCATAATGCAAGATAAATAAGCAACCTCTTGATATCCACAGAAGTTTAATGACCTTGCCTGTGTTCTTGACTGGATTAAGAAAGAATCAGAGAAGATCGGCGTTAATGAAGTTTGACGTTTTTACTGTCGAGATTTGTAAACACTTCGGAGAGTTCCGTAACAACTTTTGTTTATACAATAAGAGAGTTTTACGGGCTTGTAGAAATTTCATTTATCAAACTGAAAAGTGATTTATCACGTAAAAAAGACGGATTGCAATTTGCAGGATCCTCCTTCCGCCTGCTAATCCTGTTAACCTTCTTCGAAAAACTGGGCAATTCCCTCGATACTTCATGGGGGTATAAATTTACTTTCTAATGAATGACCATCTGGAAAATATGTAAATTCATTTAATAACCTCGTACTACCAAAACGTTCTGTACTATGTAGGTATCATTCATCCAAGTCAGGGGTTATTATAAAATGAACGTGAACATTCATAAAATAATATGAGTATTCACAAAAACGTATCTTGCAGTTTCTATAATAGTTTTTTTTGGGTCTAGAAAGCGTTATATTTCATTATTGCATGGTGCGGCCCTACAGAGTCAAGGTAGACAAAGATATCAACATTTGCTTTAATTCGTTCGATACATGGAACTAGGATGTATATACATGAATTTTTCGCTGTAATTTTCGCTTAATTTATAGGTCTGAGTATGGAAGTAAGTATATTTAGTTACGTTACCAGATGATTTGTCTATTTTGACGAAATAAAATGATCTTTTGCCTTTGAGAAGATACTTTTGGTTTGGAATAATTAGGTACCATTGGTAAAACTGGAGGATAAGATATCATTTATTTGTGCGATAATGCTTTCTGTACTTATACTGAACAATTAGTATATTATTAATTTTTCTCATTCGATAACATGATGAAGCAACATAGGGTGTTCCGCAGAATACTTGTGAATTTGATTGAAGCTTCATTATGAGTAGATGAAATGTGTTCCAAAGGCCGATTATCAAAGCACCCAATGCAAACCTCTTCAACGAAAAAAGCTGAACGTAGAATATAAAGGAAGGAAAAAGAGTCGGTTCTGGTTCATATTCCTTCAGTGCAATTCAATTAATTCAACCGATTTTTCAAGTCTAATACGATAACAGATCTGTGATTTGATTCAATTCATTCATCCAAGTCAGGGGTTATTATAAAATGAACGTGAACATTCATAAAATAATATGAGTATTCACAAAAACGTATCTTGCAGTTTCTATAATAGTTTTTTTTGGGTCTAGAAAGCGTTATATTTCATTATTGCATGGTGCGGCCCTACAGAGTCAAGGTAGACAAAGATATCAACATTTGCTTTAATTCGTTCGATACATGGAACTAGGATGTATATACATGAATTTTTCGCTGTAATTTTCGCTTAATTTATAGGTCTGAGTATGGAAGTAAGTATATTTAGTTACGTTACCAGATGATTTGTCTATTTTGACGAAATAAAATGATCTTTTGCCTTTGAGAAGATACTTTTGGTTTGGAATAATTAGGTACCATTGGTAAAACTGGAGGATAAGATATCATTTATTTGTGCGATAATGCTTTCTGTACTTATACTGAACAATTAGTATATTATTAATTTTTCTCATTCGATAACATGATGAAGCAACATAGGGTGTTCCGCAGAATACTTGTGAATTTGATTGAAGCTTCATTATGAGTAGATGAAATGTGTTCCAAAGGCCGATTATCAAAGCACCCAATGCAAACCTCTTCAACGAAAAAAGCTGAACGTAGAATATAAAGGAAGGAAAAAGAGTCGGTTCTGGTTCATATTCCTTCAGTGCAATTCAATTAATTCAACCGATTTTTCAAGTCTAATACGATAACAGATCTGTGATTTGATTGATGAGTAAGTTCATTTTACGAAATTGAGTATTGTATCAGTTAATGCTTCGAGAAGGCATGATTTATGTTAATTGAAAATATCTGCTGTGTATGAGGTGTCATTCCAAATGATCAGTTCTAGAATCAAGAAATCTTCATCTTTCTCATCAACAATTCAAAAAAGTTGTCAACATCTTTGTTCTTTCAACACGTTATTATCTGATGACCATGCTTTGATTAAACTCTCCACTAACCTAAATAATTATCAAACTACACAACATAGCTAAATCTGCAACCAACTTCAATTGCATCAGAAATTGCAATGCTCAGAGGATTAATAGAATAATTTCAATAAACCAAGTTGGGTGGCAGAAAGTCAAAATGGCGCGTCATCAAGTATTGAATACGGTGCTCGTTGCATAATTCACCCCAATGTTAGGTAACTATGTCTGTAATTGTTATAGGACTTTGTAGTTTGCCCAACTCGAAGTGATAAGGTCGATACTTTGTTATAATTGTTATTTCTTGAAACATGTCAGAAGTACAAGTGGTGGTATAAGTTATTGCCGATTGAATTTATAACATAAGATCTGAAATCAGATAGTACATGTTATGAACAATTGTATGGATTTCATTGATAGTGAGTATATCATTCAGGCCCGGTGAAAAGTATTCAATTCGGGTGGGTAATGTAAGGAAGGAGGTTGTAAATTTACAGTCTATGATAATGAGTTCGTTTGTATCTATGTCGTGTTCAATAGTATATTGTACAAGGAGCATGGAATGGTACTAATTTTCCTTTCGAGTTTCACAATATACTTATTCTACGGCTATATTTCAAATGATTTCACAAATTGAATAATTTCATTAACGAATTCAATCTCAGAGCTGTCTCATTCCAGAGCGTACTTATTCATGTTGTCCTTATTGATTGCCATAACGACGCAGTTGTTGCTGTAGAGGCATTGAAAACTACTATAATCGTGGAAATACGCCAGGTCGAAATCTATCTCTTTTCATTTATAGAACATTGGATGACGTAAAGTCGAGGAGCAAAAAGAAATTTGTCATTGTTACTCATCTTCTCAGTTGCAAATCAACCCTCAGAAGCCTTTTACAGTTTATACAAGTAGAATAGATACTGTGGCATTAGGTCCAGTTCTAAGAACAGACTGACTAATTGCCAATCGCTGTCGTTAGGAGTAGGAGTAGTACTCGAATAGGTATTTCATTTGCTTTATTGTTTTTCGAAATCAGACTTTGAATTACGACGCTATGGCGCCCACTGCTAACCCACTGCCAACTAGACGGGGACATTTCAGAGAGCGTTGAAACTTATATACTGGCTTATATAGCAGGTATATTTCATAAACTTTGGTGATGGCAAAGGAGAAGAGCCAACTGGATCGCCAAAGCTAACGGACTGTTCAGAACTATAACGGGTCTATACTTAATGTGATACCCGAACTATAATGTGACTACCATTAGTTCTGGAAATAGGGTACACTTCCATTAAACAATACAACACCAAGAAAAAATACCAAGTGGTTGATATTCGATATGGAACGAGTAATGTTCTGATGTCAACCAGAACATTCATTCAACTCGGTGAGTTGATTGAAGGTGAACGTCAGAACGAAATCAGAGGCTATTGCATGGGGGCAATCAATCAATCATTTAGGACGCCGTGGGTTACGGAAAATTGTCCCGAGTACCGACGAAGGGTAAAAACGCAGTGTGTGAAAGGGTAGGCGAAACATCAAGCACAAAAAAGAGAATGAGTTCGTCAGCCCTATATAGACCACTTTCGTCTAGGTATCAGGAAAAATGAGAATAAATGATGATGAATTTCGAAAAAAAAAAAATAATATTTTATCCATCCTCGTTTTCTGATTATCATGTAATGTTTAAAACTCATTAGATGAACTTATACTACACTTACATAGCATTTCAAAATAAAGATTTTCATCAAAAAAAGAACACTTGACCCAGCAATCAAAACAACATTTGTTTGAATTTTTTTTTTATATAAAATGCCATGATTTTTTACCGACCCTATCTATCTGCAAGCCAGGTTAACCTAGGTATAGTTAGTATAATAGGTATAATAGTTCAGGAAATATTCACATGTGTATTTTTGAATATTTCAGATTTGGACAATTATGATAATCAAGGAGTTCATTTTACACATACTCTGAACAATTCCTCGTGAAACAGTGGGATTTACCTCAATTCTTGTTTCTTTGGCTTTTTTCCAGAACTATTTCTGCATAGACTTTGTTGGGGAATTATTGATTCCATACTTCTCCGACTCGACTGCCGTTCTAACATTCTTTCTATGAACTTGACAGAAATCATCGTGTTTTTCAAAATAAGGGAGTACACTGGATTATATTTATTTTTTTTTTTGAAAATTCAATGATCGGAAAAGCCGAATCGAATTTCGACGTTCAGTTTTCTAGTGAATTCCTCAATAAAAAGAGATAGATTTTGACTAGTTGTATTTCCCGGACTTTGGGTGTGTTATCACTACCTGGTGTACCAGGCAATATGGCAAACAAAAACAATATTCCAAAATCGAGTGATTCTTCATTCTCATCGTTAAAAAGCAAAATTTTTCTATTTGTGCTTCCAAACTAGTAAATTTTGTGTACTGGTTGCATGTCAAGAATAACCAGGACTAACTAAGAAAAAAACAGGACTGTACTGGTAAAAACAGTATGATTGGCGACCTTGTAAATGTACCACCTGGTATTTTTTCATTAGAATTCAAAATGTAGTGTTCGTATGCCTAGGTGGCTGTCATCCAAGGGTTGAGCATACTTTTCAGCCTGATGGAATTGAATGGAACTCACTTCATCTTTTGCCCCGTATTCGCTAATCAACAAGATTATTGACACTATATTAGTTGAGTTTAGAAATGGAGCAGCTGTGTACCACCCATGGCTATCCCTATAATGTTTATTCTGTATAACAACCGTAATTCCCAAAGCTATGAAAACACTTTTACTTTTTCTTCTCGGTATTATTGTGGGCTCATGTACAAGGCATTACGAGTGTATAAACATTCTCAAGTAACATATACATAAAACTTACGATCCTAAAGGGGCTAGGTTACGACTTGAAACAAAACGATGTAATACTGTGCAAATAAACATTCGACCGTACCCATTCAAAACGTGACAAATGATATTAACTGCGAGCCTGAACACCAGTATTTTCTAGTCTCTTCAAATACAATAGCTCATATACATAAAATAAAACATGTCATATCCGTGATTGTAAAGTAAATGAAGTTATGTCTGCTCGTGTCTCCGGAGTCCTAATCGTAAGTTTTGTCATAACAAAGAACCACAGGAATATTTGTTATCATGGCCTAGACTGGAATATGTTCGATCGCTGGTTTTTCTGTCTGAACTCCTTCCAGGGGCGCACTCAAGGAGGAGGGTAAGTATTACGAGACGAGCTGAATGAACTCTCATACTACTTGTCAGAGCCTGATCTCATTAGGAAGGACAAAAATAATATTTGCCACCCTGTACAATAACACCTCATAAGTCATAGGCATGCTATTCCAGATATGGTATGGTGCAATTTTTAACCGACTTTGTAGCTTTTTTATCGCAACACTACGAACTGCAACGTGACGGAAATGAGTCTCCAGAACAGAACATTATCACTCCTGCTCCTGCTCATATAGACAAGCGAACCAACTTGGGGAACCCCTCTAAACGTTGCGTTATAAGATAAAAGGGTATTCCTCGAGATTCAATTCAACATCCGATGAAAGTTTGAATGGTTGAACCCTTCTTAATTTACATCGAGACAGATGTCTGAAAAACAACAAGTAGACATCAAACTGGAATAATTGATGAATATTACAATATTCATCCCAATGACTCATTATGTATACCTTATCCATCTCATTGGGATATGTTTTGCATTTTGGGACTCCTTCATCACCACCTGAATACTCCAAACCGAAACCGAAATGAAAAAATGGATACATTAAGAAAATCATTTGGTTGCCGTGACACAATTTCTGAAATTCCACAGTGATGATTCAGATTTCATCCATATTTAAAACTCCAAGACAATGTTGCCAAACAAACGCTCAAGCTTTTGAAATCATCACAGTTGATCATTGAAAACGGAAAAAAACGGAAATACTAGGACCTTCAGTTCTAGTTCTGAGACCTGCTTGGGCATCTCTTTCGATGAAGCAGAATCTCTTTCGATTTCGACAGTACATGACAGCAAACAATATGTGTAATGCATCGAGAAACAAACGTATGACTCAGCAAATGATAATCGATCACGGTGACACTCATTCATTCAAATTCCGTGGTTGTACATTCCAATCAAACAATTGAAAGAACCACAGTGACCTAATAAATGAGAAATATCTTGGAATAATACATATCATATCATATCGATGCCAACTTTTGAATTAATACAACAGCAAAGCTGAAAGTAATTTGAGTCTCAGAAGTTTTCCCATTTCGAAAGTAATAATTCTAAACATTCTCTACTTTCGAAGTATCGTATACAAGACAGAAAATGCATTTATGTATGGCCAGTTGGTCGAGATGGTCAAGCGACATCATAGTAATCATGAAGTCGTGGGTTCGATTCCTGGCTGGCTGTTGTATTTGGGTTCATTTATGCGCTGTACGATGTATATCATGAAGTTCTACATAGAACTATCCCAAATACCACAGTGGTTTGGATTCCACTTGTATAAACTGTAGACCCCCGTCTCCTTTACCCGCACAAACTCTTCGGGGCTTCTGAGGGTTGCTTCGGCAACTAAGGAGATGAGTAACAATAATAATGTATTTCATGTATACCGTTCCCGAAACCATTTAATCGAAAATTAACTCCATCGCATTTCATCATTCAAAAACAAATACCCAGGTATTCTACTCGGTTCTACTTCATGATTATGACACCTAATATGTCTATAGTGTTAGTAGTCATGAGGGGGAAGTCACCTTGTCAATAATCCGATATCCCTGAATTACAATATTGCAATATAATCTGGTCAATAACATTCAATAACGTTATTGTGTTTTACTATGTCTGTGTACGGATACAGCCTAATCCCCGATGAATAGAATTTCACCATAAAGGCAATTAATAAGCTTCTTACTTCTTCAAAAATGAACTGACTGATTATGCAGTGGCTCATGAGGTAAACCCCAGAGAAAACCTAAGAGCTGTAGCGCTGGCAACAGTGGCCGAAAATATATCAATTAATTTCTCAAAACTGGCAATTTTGATCCGAGCATATAATTGTTTCATTTTTGATGAAAACTTCCCGGCGACATCCATCTCAAATGAGTCGATTTGATCCCTTCGAAAAAATGGAAACAATACTGGCGATACTCTTGGATTTCAGCAGGGCATAAGACTTCGTAAAGAATAGGGAGTACAGAAATAGATGCAGGCAACGAATCCCTACAAACCAGGGGCGTAGTGGAATTCGAAAGTCAGCTTTGTACACGAAGATTGTACATGTAAAAGTGACTGTGCAATTTCCACGAAGCTCTGGAACACCAATAAGCATCTCTCTTATCTTCGAAGATCTTTTTTGCATCGCATACGAAACGTTTCTTCAAAATCAGTTCCCTTGGTGTTCACATACTGTTATATGGTATGGTATACAATTTTGTTTTTGTTGCTGTTGTCCTCTGTCTTTCTTCGCTGAACATGGCTCACATAGTGTTCGAGTTCCTGTAAATTGCCAATGAAAAATACTAATAAAGGCTACAGAAGGAATGTATTTTGTGGCTGAAGGTAATCATTCTTTCTTTTTGGACGAAACGAGCTTTCATTGTTCAATAGGAGTCGTATGGCTACAAAAGGTCGCGCTCGATAATATCACATCCATCAGGTACAGAGATGAGTCAATAGAAAATATCAGCTCTGAAACTGAACGTAATTCGAATAGCCGTATGAAAAATTTCAAAAATATGGTGGAAACAAGGACAGCGTCGAATATTCAATTTAAAAACAATACGTGGCTAATGTACATACAATCAGGTTTGAAATGAATGAAAGCAATTGGAATTTCAAAGGTATGAAATGGATGCGATCCCATGTTCAGAGAGAATTTGTAAAATATCTTCCATGACGGAAAAACTTGCATCACTGATGCAAAAATAAGCGAATGAAAAAGTAATGAGTGAACTCGAGCATTCTGATTTGTTTGATATTCTAATGACGTGTCTCCAACAGATCACAAATGAAAATTATGGAAATGAATGAATTGTTTCATGTATATACTAATGATATATGATCTTCAATCGGATATTATACAGTGTGTCAATTTCAGTGCTTTGTGTTAGAAAATAAAAATACTGTCTTGAACTAACTTATACTGTACTGAATGGAAATACTGTATTAGTTTCGGGAACATTCACTTACAACAAATCAAACACAACAAATAAGATGAATTTTTTTTTTCTTATGAAACTGTATAAAAATATGATCAGGAAGAAATGAGAGAGGCAAATCAGTGCTTCATTGATTCCATACTCTGCAATGAGAATGAAATTCTTAAAAAAAATGCACCCATCTACTTAGTACACATTTAGGTGAGTCCCCTGCCGGTTGATATCATAGAAAATGATCCGTTCCAAGATTCTACCTTGTTGAATATAATTATGTACTTATTTACTAATCAATGAAGAAATTACTGAAGTAACTGTTTTTGTATGATATCGAGTAGTATGGAGGGACTATACAGTGTGGAACAGCCAAATGGAATAAATTCGTCAACAAATATATGAGGGTGTGTTGGGAAAAACTGTGACAGTGGCCAATACCAACTTTCTTATTTCAAATGGAACACCCAGTATTTCATTCCATTTTTAAATTCTCACTGAAGAGCTGATTTCATCGATATACCACACTTGGGGTCTAGCGGAAATAATTACAGAGATATCGGGTGTGAAAAATCGAGATTTTTCAACTTGAGGATTTTTTTGTGTCGAAACTATGCATTATTGGTCATAACCGCTAATAAAACTTCATTACGTTAAATTCATATTTCTCTTGTACATAATGTGTGAAAAAAAACTCATTGGAACAAGATCGACGTGTCCGAGACACACTGTATAGAGAAATATCAATTTCATTTCATGAATGGTTGCCATGGATGATACGAACTACAAAAGAAACCAAAATTTACAGCTAAGGTTGGTCATAACCACAGAACATCAACTAATGCGATGGATGCCATGCAATATAGGAAGGAATAGAAAATACATTACAACCATAGCCAAATGTTCTTCTTTCACAATAAATAAAACAACAAATATAATTAGAAATATTACAATGACCATTACTTTTTCATGTCCTGTGAAATTAACTTCGTTAAACTGGAAAATTGACCGGGTATATACATTCCATTAAATTTTGCCCTTTGATTAAAACAATATTTTTTCAGAAACCGCGTTGTGTTTTGGTCTCCAATTTAATGAAGACATAATTATGACATCAAAGAAGCAGAAATCACAGGGTGCCAGGAGGCAGGGATAACGAAATGGGATGAATTTGGGCATGGCCTTTGTCAAAGTAACTTTAATCTTTCATAAAATGACTCCCTCTGGAGTCATTGTTTATATCGCCATCTATTCTGAAACTGAAACTTTCGCAAAATGTAATATTCCTTGAATTATTCTGATAACGATGACAGGCTTCGTTTCACGACAAAATTTATAACGTCTCGATTGTCTTCGATTTACGTTTAACGTTGCACGTTGAAGGTGATGTGAAAATATAATGGTTTCGGAATTATGTTCACCGTACATGTGTTATGTTACAAGTTATTGAAATAAAGTTAATAATGTTTATTTTAACAATACCACACAGACATTATCAAAACAGACAAGGTAAATATCAAAACAGGAATATCGGAATTATGTAAAAGCGCTACAGTGCCAACAAAACTTATATTTTCAGAGTTTAAATACGCATAATTCTGATATACTATGTCAGACTAATAACATAATATCTCAGAATATTGAGATAAATACACCATTGGGATCTCGGAAACTACAGGAGATATGACAAAATATGATATAAGGCAAAGTTGGACAATTCAGTGTTTGAAACATTGGATTCTCTTGGTATTTCGGGATCGTTTATTTTTTTTCTATCGTTTTATGACATGTCAGCCCAAAACTAAATACATATCTCCATTGTATCTTTCAGATTCACCATCCGACGTTCCATCTTTCGACCATCATTATCAGCTTTATTTTTTCCTATGGGCGCCTCTTGTTTTCACACAGAGGAAAATTGTGCTAGAAGCCGAGGTAAGGCCAGTTTTACTTGAATATTTGTGTTTTCAGTACATCGAATTAAAACAAAACATACCTCGATTTTCTAAGAATAAAAATCACTATTTTCCTATGAAATAACAATGTGGCGCCCATGAAAGGAAAAGTTGATGTGTATACAAACTAGAAGTTTTCCAATAGCAAACCAATTCCAATGGAATATACCTACCTACTGGGTATCACATAGGAAGAGTGGCGAACTGTAAATCATTATTTATAATATACTATGTAAGGAAAGTTTAAAATTCACATTCTTCCTGCTCCTACTGCAACTCATTTCAAATTAACAAACAATTGGAAATAAACTACTAACACTAGCTTGAATGAAGAACATATTGTTCATCAACCTATCAGGAACAAATCCTTCTTTGGAAAACAACAGTTCATAATTGGAAATTTTAGCTTCGTTCAACGAGTTCTGACTCTCCAAGATGCTTATTTTTTCAACACGAATCCTGAATGCGCCTCCGAGAAAAAAACTTTTATAAACAAACAGATGATAAAGTGTGTCGTTAATCACAACCACGATGTATCCGGCATCTAAAATCCAGGGGCGGATTATGAATCTCCACATGCATGCAATTCATCACAAATCGAATTCATGCAGATAATAAAATTGTCCTATACGTTTCTCGGACATCTGCACTCCCGAACATTGTCATCGATTGCATTCGACAATTAAAACCACCCGTATTTTTTAATAACTGACACTTCCGTAGGCATTTTGAGTCTATCGCGAATTTAAAGGTCGAGTTGATATCCGCCGTAAAAACGTAGTATTACAGGAAACGTTGCGGTCGATGTTTTGTTTTTGAAGTATACTCTCTACAAAACAGTTTTCACCCCATGAATCTATAGCTTACTTCGGGAAAAGTGTTTTCCATTTGGGAACCCGAAATGAAACATAAATATTAGATCGCTTTGAAAGGCAATGCATCGGAAAGGGTGTCTGAAAAACTGAAAACGTATTGAACACAGTTAAAGGATCAATTGGGGAACTTTTTTTCAACGCATATATTATGGGGATGCACTTAAAATGCCTGTGATTTCAGAATAAAGCTATTTTCCCAGATCAGTCTCTCAGGCGTACAATCACTACGCCAGTGGGTGAAAACGATGTTAACACATTTTATTAATAGCAGTATCATTCAGAAAAAAAAGGGCAAAAAAAATTTCAGATAGGTGTCCTGCTTTCAAATTGGTAACTCAGTATATCAGATGAAATTTTCATCTCTAGGCATCGGATACATGACGAGTGGCACTCCGTGAGTACGAGGTTACCTCCTATTGCTTTGGGGTTGTCAGAAACTGCAACTGTTATGTTGGTGGTCCCTTTGGAGAACTTTTCAGGAACATTTGCCTGACGGGCTTTCATATCCAAACCCAATCAAGTCAGCGCCATCGCCCTCAAGATTTCAAGCAACTGGTCAGACTCCTTACTTCCAGGAACACCTAGCAAGATCAGGAGGCCGTTTTGCTTCATGATATCTCTTCTAGATCCTTGCGAGAGTGACATGAAAGCTTTTTTTGTAATTTATGACCGGTAAAAGTCGTCTCGAGTCATGGAAATAGTGGGGCAATCTTCCTCGGCTTGTTCTGGTCATGAGAATGGGTCTGGCTGTCTGTGTTCAATGATTTCCAAGGTCATATGGAAGCTTCCATACGACGGTTATATCTCGGGTTATACACTGAAGACCCTGTCGTTTGATTCATCGAAAATTCATCATCATTCGAATGGAAAGTTAGAAAAGACCATTTTGCTTCCTCGCATCTGATCACTTGAAGCTAGGGTCTTTTGATGGTTTAGTATTCATGGTATCCATGATTCCTCCCATTCTCTCACACCGTTTAGTTAGAGTTCCCTTCGTATTTCATTAGGGACTTTTAAATCCGAGCTGTAATTTGCCAATCCACTACCCTACGGGGGTTTTCTCGCCATAGAAGTAGGCAGAATCCCAGCTACCGTCTACTTGAACTATACTTGTTGGTACCAGATCTCTGGAGCATTATGAAAACTCATATCTCTCTGCCTCTCATCATCCCCTGATGGTGAACCCATGACTCAGCCTGAATAGGAGTTATCTGAATATCCTGTTCATCTGTACCTATATCCTTTTCTACATAGGTAGTATCCTTGTTGGAGCTTTGCATATAGTGGATTGTTTGTTTTTCTTCTTCACTGTTTCAGCATCCTATCAGTATATGGCAGAAAGTACACCCTCTGAATCCATGAAGTATATGAAACGCTCCTAATAAAGTTATATAATGAAACATGTTTATTTTAAAATTGAGACAAGCATAACGTGTCTACTGTGGAATGGAAGACATTTACATGATGTACTCTCGGATATACCATATACACTACACATTTTCCATGCTCGTACCGACAAGGAAAGATATGAATATTCGTAAGCCAATAGTTCATTTTTCAGTTATGGCAGTATCTGACAGATTGTTCGTGTGTGTGCTTACATCCACGGTTGTATAAAGCTTCGTTTGTGTCTCTCTGCAACTCCATTTGAAATACTCGGCAGTTGACTGAGTACTCAATCAACGATTACGGGAATTATTGGGCACATAAACAAGCAATTTTAATGAATTTGAATTATTCAGCGATCCGAACTCAAGTGGCGCCGTTGGGGAAGCATATTATGTATTTTTGTGGCTGGAATGATCGTTTTTTTTTTCGTAAATTTCATCATTGATTGTTCAATGTTCTACGACGGATTTTCTGATTGGAACTAAAGAGCTCGTTTTAGACGAAATGGGTACTTCTCAGTACCACAGACACGAGAGAAGATCGTGCCCGACTGTGCCCGATCGCCATTTAATTCATTCGATCAAAACGCTCTCTCATGGGACGACCATACGAGGTCCATTGTGAGAACTGCTCCACAAAAAATTGGCTTTCTGGAGTCCTGATCACATGTTTGGAGTCCTGTTCATATGTTTGGAGTTCAGCTTACAAACATTTTTTTTCACATCTTTTGACAACACGAAATGAAATCCTATGATGTTCGAGGAATATCCGTATTACTTAGTGGTGGAATTTTGGGAGAGAAGGAAGGTATGGAATATTTCTTGAAAGTTTGGAGGTCGCAAACATCAGGAAATACTGCCGTTCTATTGATGAGCCATGCTTGGTAAGCACCGACCATGAAAATATCTATAAAAGAGAGAGATATCGCCCAATGAATCGGTCAATGAATTCGTGAATATAGTATCACCGACTAGGCGAATAGCTCTCTTCTGAGCAGCGTCTAAGATCTTCTGAACTGATGAACCAAAGATGAGAACAGTACTCCAGGACATGTCGAAGTTGCGCTTTGTAGATAGTGAGAAATTGCTGGGGTGTGTATATAGTACCTCTTTGCACGGAACAGAAATCAAAGTTTCGTACCATGTCCAGAAATTCTTCTTGTTGTACGAATGTATATATAAAGTCAATGAGGAATGTTACAAGTAATTATATAAAGACAGTCAAATCCCAAATATACGGATAACTCTATCTACGCTACTGTCTAACTAGTAGTCTGATCCGGGTAGAGTTTTTCAACCCAAAGAGCCCCATAGCTCTTATCAAATAAGTCCGCAAGGCCCCTACTTTAACATGTAGATGTGGTGGATGATTTTACACCCGTGAAGTCATTAATAACCCCGATCTATCCGCTAGAGTGGGTAGTTGAAATTTATTGCCAGGATTAACAAAACAGAGGAATATTTTATAATGGAAAATAAAATGGTAATAATACTTTTTAGAGAGTGATTCTTGCTCAATGAACTGAGAAACGTAAGACGAAAATAGTACAGAACCTTCTAGAGCGCTGCTAATATCGAATATGCTAGTTGTTAGAGGAATCAATTTGATAATTGATTACACTACTAAGATATTCACAATCTTCTTCAGAAAAAACTTTCCTCTCCTCTGAATGGGCTGTACAGGACGATCGTATTTTGTTCTCAATTAAAACCCTATATTTTCGATTACCAATGCAGATTACGAAGTAATGTAATGCTTATTGAATTTATAGAACTGTAGAAATTCTGGACATAAGTGGAAGTCGTGGTAGAAGTTACCCTCTCATCGCATCCATTCAGCGAAGTTTTGTTTTCATCACGAGCTGATATAACAGGCAAGCAGTTCGTCTATATTTATATTATTTCGTTATGAAGGAAGTTGGTTTCTGGACGGATCGATTGACAGAAACTTTTGGGAATGTACGGGGTGTGTTCCAAAGGTCGAAGAAGAAGGCAGAAGAGAGGGGAGCTCATTTGGATTTACTGGTCTTTGAACTTGAGTTTTTTGTAACATTAATGACTTACGAACGTGTTTTAGTGTATGTTAATTTACATTTCTAAGAATATCCGAACGCTGATATTTTGAAAACGGGGATAGATGAAATTAAATCATTAAGATATGACGTTTGACAAATAATTTTCAAGAAATTCTGATGATTTAGAAAAAACCTCGGAAAAAACATCAAACTTGTGTTGATTATTTTGAGATAAGTCTGAAAATTATCCCTGTAGGTGAGGTGCGAACATTGTTTCCATTTTCGATTCGGTTCTTGTACCTCAACATTCGATATAAACCCGTCCTGAAAAGGTGTCATTGAATATTCGAGATTGTTTGCCTCCCTTATGTTGAGCTTTAGCATTATATTTTCAAAACAATTCTCGGAAACTAGGAGTGAATATACCTAGTAAACTGAGTAGGAGCTCTAGAGTTTTTACACAACCGAATGAAGCATGACGTTGCATTGTGAACCTTTGTAGCATCCTTAATTCATTCAATATTGACTTAAACATGCCAGTTCCTTGAATGAGGTACAACAACAAGATCGCCAAACCCTTCCCGGGGATAATTGTACCGGGAGTATATCTTCAAATTGAAAAGTACAGGAATAAAACAAGAAATGTCATGCAGTTTTCAGAAGAGAGGAACATCTCAACAATATGAACCTACGGATATTAAATATATGCCTACGTCACACTAGAAGTCTCAACGAGAGCGAAACAACGTGAGGAGGATCAATCGATCCATCCTGGAAGAGGTCATGATGGAGAGCACTTCAATGTGCCCCACTCGATAGTAATGTGATTGAACTTTTTCTTGAACCGACAGAAAAAACAGAATTATTTTCTTCTAAAGTTTCGGAAACACCCAATATTGCAGGTATTCACTCCTAGACGGTATTAACTTTTATTCAACAGGTTATTAAATACCAATAAAGAGGATGCAAATCGTTTAGGGGCATTATTTTTATGTACGTGCTTATCTTATCAGACGATAGAAATAAACACCTAAAACAAGGGGTGGATCTGGAAAAGGAATCTCTACCTCGATCCCTGCTTCATTGCCGTAATCATCACAATTAGGATAATGATCAAAGGGGTAAGCATCACGAAGAGGCGAATATATTTCTTTGATATTTCAGGCACTGTCATCCTCGTTCTCAAAATAATAAAAACAGGCGAGCATGCACGCGTTAGTATATCTACCTACCTACTATTTCCTGGAGGACTTCAAAATGGCTGCTCTGAAAGGTGTTGGAGTAATAAAACTACTTTGGTAACCATTTGAATCATTTGTTTCTTGTCGTTTAGTCTAGTATTTTTTATGGTAATACTTTACCGTTTTACGGTTTTTTACGATCATAATATATCGGCATATCAAATGGAATTCTTTTTCGAAATGAAATCTCAAGAAACTTGGATATGCTCTTCATCCGACTAGAAAATGCACTAGAGTTAACGACTATAAAAATGCTCAAACCAAAAAATATAATTATTTGATACCGAACTTCGTCCTCCGACTTACATATAGGGTGTGAGAGTGATAGTACAGAAAAGTGAAAGCAAAGCTAGATGAGGTGATCCAAGATCGATTAGACCGAATACATTATTAGCAATCACAAGTGTTCAAAATATCAATTTTGCAGATGATTTTCATGAATTTTGCAGTCATAGAAATATTCTGGCTACGTGAAGAAAAACTTGTGCAAAAACATGTTTTATTTATTGTTCAAAAACTCGAACACACATTCATAGGAACTTTCAGTGATAAATATCACAAGGGATCGCCCACTAAACTATTACTTGAGAAGCCACCCTGTATAAATATAGTAGAAGATTTCTGGAAGTATTGAGTGCATCATTACCTATTGTTTCCTTGAAAAATATCTTGCTATTAATGTGTGTAGAATGAAATGATATGACTTATCTACGGAATTTAAATCAGGCTGTTGATTCCATGTATTCTTGATGATGTTCCTTCATTTCTTTTTTATAGGATAGAATAAAAAATATTTTATGATCATTATTTTGCATTCAACAGCGAATTTAATCATACTAAATGCCACAAACCATATTCTGAGTTTATGATTGATGCATTATAACATTATAGATACAATGTTCCAATGTTCCTGTGATGTTGGATTAATTTCTTGAATAATTCATGTGAATTTGAAATCATTTCTTTCAGTACGCTCAAGAAGCTAGTTCAACACATTGTTCATGATTAATTCTCTCGTCAATTCCATTGTAGCACTCCATATTTCATTCTGAGGTCAATAGCATGCAAATTCATAGTTTTCTTCAAGTCTGCTAGATTTTTTCACTCTTATCGAACACAAATAGAGACAACCATACTGCACTATGATTTTGAATAGCCAGAAACAGAGATGAAAATATCACCTACATATATTCAAATCATTATAATTACGGTATTACCCAAAGGAGAATTATGTCAGATATCTTTATATCACATATCTTATATAATCAAGATTAACATAGGAACATCACAATTCAATATCATATAGTTTTTTCTGTGACTAGTTTGGCAAGTGACAAATTGTGAGTATGTACCCCTCCGAACAACAAACTCACTAGAAGGATCACAAAACAAATATTCTGATGCTAACATGAATTCCCAGAATTATCATAATATTTGTACCCAATCGTTGCCAGTGTTGTCATATCCAATCATCGAAAAGTGATAAATAGTCCATAATATTTGAAGTCCTTTATGAATTCATGTAGTTCAATGCACGAATATAATAATAAATTTGGGTCATGACGATTATGAATCAGTTCTGATTGATAGAAGATTGCTACATTATTCTGAGACTCAGCAATTTTACTTTCTTGGGGGCTCGAGGACCAGCATGGGTATCATAAATACTTTTTGCTCAACGTTGCATCACCGCAATGTGATATTGACAGTCGATGGCGATTATTGCTTTGTTTGGTATCTGTCATTATTTACGTTTTGATTTATCGATATTATTCAACTTGTGTTCACTTTTGTGTACTCAGAATTCATCAGAAACTCAGTTTATTTCCTGTTTTGGTGATTTGATATAATGGTGAGACGTTGTGAGGTGTGTTAAAGACAATTTGAACTGGCGATCAAAACACGTCATTTCATTGGTGAGTAACCATTGTCGTATCATTCGAGATTTTGAAGAATTTTCCCAAATGGAATGGATAAAAATGAATTTAAATTGAATTGATTAGATTATATTGATTATACCCATAGGTCAGCTGCGACAGTGTCTTGTCATTGTTCATTTTCCCACCAAGAAATGCTGAAAAGTACTACTGAAATTGTTACGCATTTTCAATTTGGTTTCATCATGAATTAATAATAAATTCGACCCCTCTGACAACACGGCACTGGTGCTGGGAGAATCAGCTCCTGCTATCCTTGTTTAGACAAAGATAGATACTATAGATGTTGCTTCCAAACAAACTGTATTGCCAGGGCTGTGGATTACTTATCTAGTCTGTTCAATGATCGAAGATGTACCCAAATCAAAAGTTTATGAAAAAAGAAAATTCACAGAACCAACAGTAGTTGAGACTATGAAATGAAACATTTGCTAGTTAGGTGGGTATTAATGATCTTCTGAACATTATTATGGGTAGGAATACATTTTACAATTAATGTAGAAAGAAAGTGTGGATATCCAGGAATTCCTACTGTTGGTATGAATTTTCTCATTTTCAATGGGGATGTTTTTCTCCTAATATATATGGTATGCAAACATGTATTGCGGTGGTCTTTTTATTCTAAATTTCAGGATCAGACTGAACAAGATGTTCAATCAGGCCAATCTTCCTTCAATAACCAATCAAGTTGTACACACTGTTCTTGTTGGGATGACCATCATGATTGCTGTGGTCAAGACAAAATAAACTGAACATTGACACATATTTATATTAATCCCATCATTATGCAAATATTATATATGAAATATTTATGATATGTATGAAATACCATACTAGATAGTGTCTACACTCATAATATATTCAGTGAAATGCAAGTAGGTAGGTATATCCTCTGGCATGTCAATCCTTCTGCATGGCATATTCACCTAATTCTCAACATATACTCAATAAATGTGTGAGGGACTGAAGTAATGATGTAAATAGGGGGTAGAGGCATCTTACCTTACATTGATGACTATGGAAATACACAAAGGTCAAGACAGAATCAGCATCCAATAGGTAGAATACCACTCACTAGAGGTGCTTCTTTTCTTCGGATTATAACTCGGAGTACGATGAACCTTCTATTCACTATCCTTGATCTTCTTCACGAGGCGAATATCAAGAATTGAGAAAGCACTCAATATAACAGGTAGCAAGTTCATAAACAAAATCACACACGTTGTCTTCTTAGAACAACAACAAAGTTATAACTACTCCATTTTGAAACCTACGGGGAATGTTACAAATACGATTTCTTTGTGCTTCTGATCATTAGACGTTTCCTATCTATGAACTTCACTTTAATTCCTTGTTTTCTCTTGACAATGCCGTTTTCGTCTGTTGTATTTGTCTGGGAGTGCCTGTTCACATATAATTACGATATTCCCAAATCAGATCAACCCAGCTATATATTTCCACTGCTGATATGCCGACACTGAATATATATATCTAGTCTTTGACTGAACCTGACTGAACATCACAAAATAAAACATTGGTGCCACCATCACTGTCAAATTCAGTTTTGCCAATGGTCACCAAGAAAACCCTAACCATATTTCAGTTCTAAAATCTATTCATAGAGGTCTCAAGAAAAAACTGAATGAAGACTAACCATCTAATCCATGATTATTTGTATTGGGAATATAAGTATTTCATCAGTAGAATGGATACAATCGTAAAGTTTTCAATATCTTAGTACTTGTTTCAAGACCCATATAGGAAACCATATATCTTGTTCGCCTTATCACCAATAGATGGCACATAAAATAAATCGCGAGCACAGAGGCTACCTACTGTAAACGCCAGAACTTCAAGATTGACGTTTCTTCGTTGATAATAGCTTTGAACATCTTCTTCATTCAAAACTAATAATTCTTCAATAACATGTACACCCGGAGCCAAAGACATTTTATGGTTTATTTTGAAATAAATAAATTTATAAATTCATCAAGTCCATATTGCGATGATTCGCACGAAAATGGCAAAGTCTGGACCGTTCGGAAAATGAACAACGCCTCAAGCCTCAACTATTATTGATCGTCAGATCGTCAGTCAGCGAAATTATTTCGCCACCTCGTGTGAGTTGTGGCAAACTAACTACGAGAGCAGACAAGAACACGCGAGTACTGCAGTGGCCATAGTGGATATAGGATGGTGAATCAACTCTTCAATTATTACTTTCCAAAACAACCCTTCCAAGGCCGCATCGCTCGAGTATAGATGGCGATACAATCGTCGATCCTGTGAATTCAAATCCGCTTTACTGATGATGACAGTGATAGTTTATACAGCAAATAAAACAATATAAGAACAAGAAATTTAATAAAATGAGAAAGTTCGACATGAGCATCTCCATGAAACCGTTCATACAGGAAGTAAGAATGAGAATAAAATAAGACCAATTTTCATCTTTTTATTTTATTTATATGTCCCAAATCAATTCTGTCATTCAACTATTCTAACCTCGATTCTAAAATTCCAACCAAACTTTAGTGTTTTGGATTTTAACATTTTGTTTGATATAAAATCATATGAATTGACAAAAATACAAAAATAATATTCTGCTGGGAGCAATATGAGTTTCAAGGTCCGCCCCTTGAACGTCATTGTCATCAAAGCCGTGCTTGGATTTTGGTTAATCCTTATAGTCATTATTTTATTTCAGTGATCGATAGAAACCATGGTTTTTAATTCTCATTCCTTAAATAATATTATCTTATTCATTATTTTATTTCGATTGCTGTATAAACTCACCAATGATTATTGCATTCGTGTTGAATGTCAAATTCAAATCGTGTTTTCCAGAATTTCCAAGATAACTATAAAGATCAAGAGGTAATGAGGTCATATAGTTTCGATCTTGGGAAGCCATAGTAAGGTAATATAATTCGACCTAATCAAGTGAAAAAAATTCTATAACTTTTTACCAGCTGGGAATAGGGAGTTGGGACACCAGTCTATATTACATGATGTCAGTGGCTATAAAGCCAATGTCGTTGATTGATATATCAATCAACGCCACTGTAGCGATTAGAAGATAAAGAAGGCGCGAACCTTGTTACAGAATCACAGTAGGTATATTGCTCTGACAGAATTCTTTTCGACACTAGCTAAACCTTTCGTCGCCAGATGCGAAATATTCCACGTTGATCGACTAATAGATGCTAATATGAATGCTAATAGGACCGTAGAGGAAAGTTTACTTCTCTACGGTGCTAATTATTGATAAAACTGCATTTGCACTAGTTTCGCACCAGTTTTGCATCGACACTCATGGAAAACCCTTCTGTGGAGTGTTTTCCATTTTGACACTGCACTATAGTTTTCTCCGGAATATAAGTTTATGAATATGAGGAAACAAACGACAATTAACATCATTTATGAGGTTATAGTTGTTACGGATCCAAGAACTTGAAATTGATTATTCAAGTAAACCTTCGGAGCAACTCTCGAACTGACATTTCAAGTAAATGAAAGAATCGTTACTTGAGTATATCGACAAATGAAGGAAATCAACAATTGAGTATATAAGTTCCTTACGCTTCCAGTTATTCACAACCACAATCATCTCGCCTCAAGAACCTGTCAGAAAATCGGTTGTTCAACTGACACATTAAGGGCGACCCTAAGGATGGGTTGAGGGGCTACTCTCCCACACAGAATAAAACAAAAAAGATAATACAAATAAACAGAGTTGCAAAATAAAAGGGTGATTCTAGTTATATATCAATGTTTTTTCTACGATTACCGAATTCACAATAATTGTGTGTGAGAAATTGTGCACAAGATGTAATTAATGAGAGCATAATATCATATTGAAATATTTTTTCAACATTCAAATATCAGTTTCCCTAAAGATTAGATATTTTACCTTGAAACCGCGCTCGTATGAGGGCGAATTCATTGAAATATCATTTGGTAATTTTATTTTCGCTAAAAGATTCTCTTTCGAATTTCATGATAATATACAGGGTGTCGTTTGAAATAATAAAGTTGAAAAAAAATGCAGAAAAACTGGAAACGTGACAACATTCGCGATAACATTTTCGAATCCGCCGTATTCTGAAATCATCCTGAACAAAAATTCAAATAAATCCAACCAACGGTTACCGAGATATTCACTTTTGGTTCCACACTTTCGCCAATCACTGTATTTATTTTGGAACTGATGATTTCTTCTGATAAAAAAAATATTGTGCAATCGTGAAATTACTAAAACCCCGTCCCTAAAATCCCATCTGTGTGCTTTTCCGACCACAACGACCAATTTAATATTCGTTTCTTTCCAGCATAGTTTGTGGTGTCATTTTATCGTTTCACTCAGCTATAGCTGTACGATGATGCTTGATGCTGATCACGATTCAGTAGGTATGATGCAACATGTCTAAGATATAAAAAGTCTGTGATTCCATTTGAACATTCATCCAAGCTATATCTTATTCGATCAGGGATTTTTGTGATAAAACATGGAGCATTCGATATGCAGCAGTGATATATAACTGCTGAGTAGAATGTGAAACATGTTGAACAGATAAAACATGTTATTAGATTGAAGTGAGTTTGATTTCATTCATCTGTACTATATCTCTTATTGGAGTGCTGAGTTCTGCACTCTTGTAGAATTTTTTTTCATATTTTCCACTACACATCCGTTTTCGAGAAATGATACAAAACACTCTGTACATGGAGTGTAAATGAATAAATTTCAGAATTTTTACCGTCCTTCAAAAACTCACGCTGTATCAAACAGTAATTGACAATACAAGCAATGTATTATATCGATTCTCAATTCGATGGATTTCCCCGTGACGTAACTGATGGCCACCAAAAAACTAAACGGGTCTAGCTCAGATTCTTGTTTGATGATCGTCAAAACCCCACTCAACTCTTTATCATTTTTGGATTTCAAGAGCACAAAACTGTGCAGAGAGACTAGAGAGCGTCGAAAATATTTTTCAGTGTCATTGATGCCAGCGTTTTTCTTGAAATCTGCGGGTTTGGTTTTGCGGCTGTGTTATAAACGAACTGGCAGGGGACCGGCTTCGAACCTCTGCTCATAGGAGGGTCAAGGAATTATCATCAGTGTCAGTTGATGTTTTGTATTCATTATTATGTTGCGACTACGTACACTGGTTATCGGTATGTACACATTCATTGTGAGCTTCATATGTTGATATCATATTCATATGTTGATATCTACTTATTGATGGCTGATTGATCGTTACCTCTGAGACTATTATTTTAAATCGAGAAACATCCATGAGTTCTTGAAAATTCATGCGGTTTGTTATAAAACTGGTTTGATACCTACATTTCCTATCTCATCTGATGAACGTATTCGTATTTCGTCTTTATACATACAGACCTATTCAAGTCTGTGCGTTTTGCCACATGAGATACAGGATCTGTTAAATTATGGTGAAGTAGTGTGTAGGTATTTCTCAAGTCATTATCATGACTCTCATGAGCCACAAAAAGTGTTCTGGCTATTTAAGTTCTGGAGTTCAGAAAATTTATCAAGAAAATTTAAAAAATTTCATGAAACCGGCCGAAAAGTTTTTCAAAAAAACGAAATATCAATCACCTTCATAGGTATATGCTATATAAATATATTATAATATCCTCTCGAATTTTTAATGCATGTTCAGGATGTTTATGTTATGAAGAAATAAATAGTCATCGTATAATAATGAATACCTTAATTTCGTTAGTGCGATAGATATTATAACGGGTGGCGCAATGAGTATTGACGATTTTGAGAGTGTTATTGTGGTTATACTAATGAAACAATCAAGGTCAAACATATATTTTTATTACACAAATACTGCAGTTTTACAACAAAAATTATTTTTTGAAAATAACATCTTTTAAATGACCACCCACGTTTTTAGACATGTAACACCCTGTAAGTTTCTTCTTCGAGAAGATGAAAATTCTCAATTCTCAGGAGGTAGGTACGTGATCAATGACAGTGCTTTCTGTGAACCCTCGTTCAAACCTAACGAGATTTTTCACAACTACATGTTTGACGGTAAAACCTCAACTTTTAATCTCAAATGTCACCTTGTATTTCTCTAGCCTATCCTATTTGCCTCAAAATTCTCTATTCAACCATGTAACATAAATTGGAATTCCTTGACTGGCTGTTGAATTGCATTTTATTGAAATACACCAGATTCAAATTTTCATGCCTTGATCAATCCGAGTAGGTTGTCAATTTATTCTTTGATTATAAAACATCCAGAAATATCTCAAAATATTGAGATTTGAAATGTTCTCCCAATGGATCAATTCATAAATCAATTAGTTTTCTTTGGAGTCCAAAGTCTACCATGCAAGCATTTTACATCGTATTTGGTACAAAGCCAACTTTTGTTGTATTTCATAAAATGGAATTCAACAGCGAGTCAAGGAACAAATGCCAATTTGCAATAAATGGTTGAATTGAGAATTCTAACTTGAATAATACAGTCTAGAGAACAAGATGCCATTTCAAAAAAAGTTAGGGTTACTTCCAGTCTGACAGGTGATTGGAAGAAACTTCTTTAGGTTCGAAGGAAGGTCATGGAAGGAGGTACATGATCATTGATCTACATGATCATTGATCATGTACCTCATGTGAATTTAAATTTTCAGAATCTCTTGAAATGAAAAATCTACAGGTTGCTATATTCCTATATTCTAACAATGAACTTAGTTTTCATCATCTGAACCATTTTCTACCAAAATGTACCTGTAATCTTCGTCTCTCATTTCATTGCACTTCCATATTATAGCAATGAATATATTATGCGAAATTAATTTTCCCAAATAAAGTTCAGAGATATGGCGGTCATCTTACTTGAATTTTTGAAATTTCGATAAAAAGCAGACTTATTGAAAAATGTCCAATTCCTATTATATGATACATAAATGGACTTCTATGAAATCTGCTGTTATCATCTGTTGTTATCAACCTTACATTGACCCCTTCGCTTATATTTTCAGTGCTTTTATTGGGGTTGGCTTGCCATGCTACTAATAGAAAGGAAATAAACGATGACTCTTATTATCCTTCCTTCGAATTTTCTGATTCCTTCGATTGGTCAATATTTAAAGTAAGTATATAGGTATCAACATTAGATTCCGAAAGAAAGATTCATCAATGTGAGTGTTGCATTTATCTCATTTATTTAAATATATTCACATTCGTCTAGGCGCATCTGCACATAAATCATGTAAATTGCAGGTGATGGTTATCTTTTTCAAAACTTTTTCTTTATCCATATGGACTCATCACCTTCGAATGGAAATAATAATTCTAATAGCGTAGGAAACTCCAATAAATAATACTCTCTCCCAATGAATAATAACCTACCCTAAAGAAGAGAAACACAAGATTTTATAGTCAATGACAAAAGTATACAATTCTGAATAATTTTTTAGACGTTCTCACCACTATACCGGAATGTTCTACTCTCCCCTGTGAGTCTCAAAGTCATCTTGGCTCTTCTTTATCAAGGCTCCAGTGGAGCGACAGCTAAAGAATTCCAAAGTGTTCTACAGTTTACCGATAAGAAGTCAGTTCTTGAGCATTATGGTCAAATGCTTACATCATTACAGGTTAGTTATACCTTAATTAGTAATATCCGAACATTAAAGTTTCATAGTTCATGTGAATATGTATTTAACAATAAAATACTCTATGACCATGTTCCCACCATCTACATCGTTGGAGGCACAACAAAAGATTTGAACGAACAAAAACTCGAAACTGCATCTTCACTAAGAAGGTGAATCACACAATGCCCATTATGACGATGTCAGGTACCTACCACTGTTCCAAATATATGTTTCGTTTTCTATTATCTATATCTTGCTATATCTATTTGTGCTTCTCATCATGTTTTCTTTCATCTACTTCAACCATTATTGTCCCTTTTCTTGTATTGTTTGTTTGGCCCATTTCAAATGACTGCAGCAGGATTATTCGCAAATAATGCCTTCAGCACTATGTTTTGATGAGGAGCCAAAATAATGACGCACCCAATGTTTTTTCTCTGGAAGATATCTCGCTACTATAGTTTCATGCTAATCTAAGTGGAAGTTGAAACTTGGAACACATTGATGACCTTTTATACAGGATGCGTTTCAGAAAATTTCATGACCTTCAATTGATTGTATAGTTCGTTCAACCTATTTTTTTCTTCTAGGATTCGGAGAGAACTGAGTATTTGCTCAATCTAGGAACTGCAATATTTCTAGATGACCAAGTGAAAACCAAATCGAAATTTGATCACATATCCAAGGAGTATTTCAGAACTATCATCAAACCAACCAATTTTTCAAATACAATCAAGGCTGGCGAAAATATCAACCACTGGATTGAAAATTTGACTAATGGGAAGATAAGCCAGATGGTATCTCCAGGTCGATGAATTATAAGATTCTGTTAGTCCTTAATCTGAAGATTTCCTATCTATTCTTTCAGGTGATCTTGAACAAACCCTCATGTTGATAACCAATGCTGTTTATTTCAAAGGCACATGGACTCATAAATTCCCAAAAAATCAAACTTTTACGGGTACATTTTATTATTCTAATGACTACCTTGACAGTTCCGAAGTATCGAAGCTTAGTGTGCCATTTATGACTACGACTGATGAGTTTTTTTTCAAAGAATCAAGTTCCTTAGATGCTAAAATATTGAGACTGCCATATAAAGTGAGTTGGACGAGAGATATCTTTTGTAATCATTCTGCATACTCTATTATTCATTCATATCCCAGTTTTTCCCTATTTTTTCAGGGGAGTTCTTACTCCATGTTTTTCATCCTGCCAAACTCTCTAGGAGGTTTACCTACGCTGATGAAAAAAATAAATCTTGCAACTGTGTCAGAACTTCTCTATAATCTAGATAAGAGACCGGTTGAAGTGAATATTCCGAAATTCAAATTCAATTTTTCAGCAAAACTAAAAGAAGCTTTACAAGAAGTAGGACTCTATCGAATCATATATAAATGAATGACTATATACTTTGATTCGTTTCAGTTCGGGTTGCATCAAATGTTTCAGAATACAGCTAGTTTTACTGGCATGGTTGAATGGAATAGTACATTATTGAGACAAATAGTAATATCAGACATCATTCAGAAATGTGGTATCGAAGTAGACGAAGAAGGAAGCGTAGTCTATTCAGCTACAGGTATAAAAGTAGTTACCTACCCCCTGAGACTGACGTTGATGATAAATTATCGATCGATACTCTCATGACGATTATTTATAATCTATGTATCCACTTGGAAAAATCAATGATCATGGAACTCGAAATTTCATTTATTCAATTTGTAGTAACGTTAGCATCGCAGATATTATGTGTACTTACTGAGAGGTCTGATTACAATACTTGATATTTTTTTCAGAGGTGAATATTGGAAATAAATTCGGAGAGACAAAAGATGTATTCAATGCTACACATCCTTTTATATTCTTCATCGAAGGACCTAATGGAACCGTCTTATTCATTGGGAAAGTTGAAAATCCTCTGGATGAAGGACAGATACCACTACCAAATAGGTTGGGTAATGTGCAACAGAATGATGTTGGAGGTAAAATAATACACCTGTGTTTATAGATAGCATGTTTCGTACTGTTTTGTCTTCATTGAACAGAAGTTATTTTCAACACTAGCACCAAAAGTGATACTATTCTGCATGGAAAAGCAGTTAACCAAAATATAGACAAAAAAATGTTTAATAAGCGAGTGGAAAATTGAAAATGGATGACGCTATGAATTGATCTAATCTCATTCCTCAGACCAGAATGAGCCGATTTGAGTGAACATTTTTTCATTATAAATTTAAAACGGTTCTAGTCAAAGTTTTGACTAATATTGATCCATATAAGTAGAACTTCACTACGCCAATGGGAGAAAAGGGGTTTCGGCATGAAATTTAGATTACTTAACTTATTTACCATAAAGAAGGTACCTCACTATTGATAACAGTAAATTGACAATTATGGTTTTGGATGAATCTGTATTTCAATAATTTTTGCATCAGTGTAGGTCTTACAAAAAAATAAAGATTTGTTTTGTGTTACTGAATGAAAACGGTATTTTCGAGGAATATCCATCATCGCCTATACTCAAATAATTTTCATTGTTGGTTTCCATTCTATCATCTGAATGAGATATTGTCAAATTTTAAATAACCATTAGGCTTAGGAAAATTGAAATTTTCGTGTTTTTCATAGGCGTACAATACACCAATGCAGAATTTACCAGTATTATTTTGATATATGGATATTATTAGGGAAATGGCCGCGAGAGTCATTATGTATCTGGAAGGTTTCCAAATCCTCTTATACCAAAAGCCACCCAACGTTTGTTTCCGTTTAGAGACATTTGGAAGACATCGATTATCGTTTTGTGAGAATTCCTGAAGTTTAAGAAGACATTTTACAACGTTTGCAGAATAAGGAAACACGTTATGAAGGTGGAAGAGATTTGAACTTCGACAAGAACATTCTGTTAATCGCTAAAGCATATTTTACATGAAGTCCCATTGATGAACACGTTTTCATGCGGTTGAAAATCATCATGTCATGAAGGTAAACCATTTTGAACACATAAGCAAAATCAATGTGCGGTCTCGAATACTTGGTGATTTCATTGTTGGCTCTGTCATTAATTCACATTAACGGTACGAATTCATTCGCAAAATCTGAAATATATGCCAGATTTGTTGAATGATTGATTTACTTCTTCAACTTTGGGTGGAGATGTGGTTAATGCACGATGGAGCTACACCACATTTCCCATCAAATTTTCGAAATCACTTGAATCAGCAGTACCCAAACAAATGGTAAATCGGCTGCAATTTTCTCCAAACTCAACTCCAATGGTGACATCTCAAGTCCATGGTTTACAATAAACCTATAGATAATGAAGAACAACTGTATAGAACAGATGAAGAAGTTATGTAAATAGTACATTTTGATTTTCTCCATCGTATGAATCTTTTAACGTAGGTACTCATATTTTTTTATATACTTCATCTACTCATCTACTTTTTACGTACTTTATTATTTGCATTAGATTAATTCTTGAAATAAATTTAATTATTCATTTATTTCTGAAGGATCCATATGATTCGAGAACACAAGGGTATGCTTTAAGAAAACCTTGTTTTTCTCAATAAGAACCGACATGAATATTTGAATTCAAACATGTCTCATTTGAAAAAGTATTATGTTTTGATGATTAATAATCTAATCATGCTGCCGGTTTAACCGTTCTCAACGTTTGATCAATTTTTATAAATGGGTAACCGTATTTTCATCAGAATGGTTATCATAGCAGAATAGAAATGTGACGTTCTCAGATTGGATAACGATGCTCAAGATGCGTTAAGCGCGGGATTTCCGAAGGCCAATTGAGGTTACAACATGAACGTAACATGAAGGGGGGGTTCTGTTTTTTTCATGAAATTACTTATATCATCCACGAATCCTGTATTTCCACCTCAAATGCATAATCAGATCTTGTTTGAGGATCCAATTCTTTGCTCTGAAGATATGAAATTATCATCTCGATATCGATCAATAACTCATTAAATTAATAAATTTCCTCTGTTAAAGTGTTGGATATCAGGATAATGAATAGGATGAATTCCTTCAAAATACCATTCTGGGACGTTCATGTGTATCAATGATGGAATATGATAATAATTAGTATTCGACGACAAACATCATTTTATTCAACATCTGAATTGAACCTAACTTCAGATATCAAGAACACAGGATCTCTAAATAAAATATGTGCATCATTCTGTCAGTGAAAATTTCAGTTTTGATTCTTCTTTTGTCAGGTAAGGCAATAATGATCTGCAGTTTCATATTCATAAAGATTGACAATCCATTCATTCACTGGATCATATTAATGACAAACCTACCTAGTTATAGACATATTAGTTCGAAGTGAATGTAAATACATATATTAGAGCACACCCGCGCTACTATACTGAAAATAAACAATCGAAAATAAAGTAAAAAATTCTTTATTTCGGAAAAGCATTTTCACATATTGATTCTGAATTTATTTGATTAACAGTTATGAGGCAGTGGTATATCTTCAATAATATTCATTCCAATTCGATCTTCTCAATGAGTGTTGTATAATTCTGTCAGAAAGTGACAATCCTTCTACATATAATCTATCCTTTCTCAATCATAGTCAACAGGATGGGATGAGAAACAGAAAATCATTAGAAAAATGAAAGTCGAACATGATTTATCCACTTCGATTATTGAATTGTCACATATGACTTAATAATGTCAAATAATTAGATCTTAAATTGTTTTTCATCATTCAATATGCGAATTTCTCATGATAATGAATCGATTTGATGATGGATAAATAGTGCAGTCGCTTATTTTGAAAACACGATGATTTCTACGCCTTGGACATTTCAACGAATCGAATCGAAAATTCGTTAACAAACTCCGACGCAATCTATGCAGAAATAGTATCGAAAAAGGTCGAAGAAGAAAAACTAAGGTGAATCTTACCGTTTCACATAGGCTTTAAGTGGAATTGTTGGAAAGATGTTATACCGGAAATGGATAACACCATGATTATCATAATTGTCAAAATTCAAAACATTCATGAAGACACAGTAACACAGTAACCAAAAAATCGATAGTGTTTTATTTTACGACTTAGGTGTATTTGAGGGACTTTATTGAATACCCTCATTTTCAGAGAGTCAACCAACTAAAACTCAAAATGGACAATTTTTACCGGATATGACTGCGGAAGGAATCAGACCAACACAAGATGATGCATTTCCAGAATCATCTCCCAATTTGTCGCCGAACTTGTCACCAAATTTGGACGGTGATTCCATGCCCGAAGATATGACCAAGGAAGAAATAGCAGACAGATTCAATTTGTTTGACATTGAACTACTTAATGTAGGTAAATCTATGTTGATTTCGTTATGACGCATTATCGAAAGAGGCTGAAGAATTTAGAAAAAAAAACATTCCTTAATGGTAGAAATTATATTTTTCGATGGAAAGCTCAAATTCAAGAACGAGCACAATTTGATCGGTATCTGACTCAATGTGAATTTCATCAACTTATGATGTTATTCATTGATTAGGTAGAATTGAGACGTTGTGAGTTTCTACTCAATTCAGACAATAAAAATCAGCCAAGATTATCCAGTTTTATCATCGAATAAATTCAGGATTGACCTTCTGTGGTCGGTACTGTTGGAAATTTTGAAATTCAATTTCCATATTCTTTCTCAAAGTGTCTACTTCCTCTTTTCCAGGCGTTTACTGATTCCACTAATAATGTTTTCATATCTCCTGCAAGTATCAAAACAACATTGTCTATGATCTTGGAAGGAGCTACGGGAAAATGTGCAAATGAGATCAGTGAAGCTCTCAGAATACCCGATATAAACAGAAAAGAGATTAGAGATATTCTCATGGGTCTTCTGAACAATATGAATGTGAGTATTCATCATTGACCAAATTATTTCGAAAGTATGTGCTATGTTCGCCACTGTGTTTAATGTTTAAGGAAAGAGGTGACAGGACATTCATAGAAAGTTATAACGCTTTGTTCACTTCAGAAAAACAGGCTATACTACAAAAATACGAAGATGATGTCAAAAAGTTCTATGGAGCAGAGTTCAAGACTGTCGACTTCACAAATATAGCTGCTGCTGCCGAGAGAATCAACCAATGGGTATCTAATGCCACACATGGAGCTATCAGAGAAATTGTATCTCCACGTAAGCCTGGCACTTGATTAACTGACTGCAAACATATTATCAGTTATAATATCACAAGAACATAGATGATATTCAAGTATACGTCGAGTAGTATAGAGGTAGTATAGGTATAGGGTATACTCATACTATTAAAGTAGTATAAAAGAGAGAAGAGCTTAGTATATTCAGGATATATTGTCTATGCTCGAGTTGGTATTCGTTACGATTATATGACGGGATATAACAAAATTTTCAAATTCTTTATTTATTTCACCACTAGAACTATAACCAAAGTGCTGCACACTAAAAAAAAGGGCCAACGTGGATATTTTTAAAAGGACTTTTTCATTATACATATCCAATTTGGCTCACCCCGTGGAGCGTTGAGGAAACACAGGACATAAAAACTACATAGCACACAAAATATTCCAATATCCTTCATTTGTGAAACCTTCATTCAATCAAATACTGTCTGTAAGTTTTTCGAGGAGGTGGTACATTCATTTTCCAGCTTTTTGTGGGATTTTCTCCTCGTTTCTAAAAAATAGAGTAGAAGTTATTAAAAATTATTTCAATATATTTATAGTAAGGACAGATTTTGTGATCTGCCCCAAAATGTCACTGCGCTTGAAATCAAACCTTTAGATCAATTGTATGTTGGATTTTCTTTCAGAAACACTGAGCACTAAGAGCAAGGTGGTGATTGCAAATGCTCTCTACTTCAAAGGTGACTGGCAGAATGCTTTTGATCCTAAGAGCACAACAATTAGATGCTTCCATACAGCGAAGGGTTGTGTTTCAGCACCCATGATGCATTCTTCTGGAGACTTCCAATATAATTACATAAGTAGCTTGAGAGCCCATGCAGTAGAATTGCCGTACAAGGTAGGACATACTACAAATAGTTGTTATTGATAACAAATCATTGATACTCCATTTATAGGATATATTCTCAATGTTGATTTTGCTTCCATCCGAGAATGCCAACATCAGAACAGTGGTTAGGGATCTACCATATTTCAGGCTATCAGAAATCCTACAGAAATTGAAAAGTACTGACATGGTTTTGGAGATACCAAAATTCGGATTCGAATACTCTGCTGATATGGTAGAATATCTCAGAATGGTAAGAGTGCCATTGCTTGTAGGTCTATTTATATATTTATGATTTCGTTCAAGAATTTGTGTTGTGATTGATTGGAAAATCACTTATGCACTTTCTCAAATTCTCAGTTCATTATTCCAAACATAATAAAAGTCGAGTTGTCACAAATTATATTTCTATATATCATTTGTGATATTCAAGAAGATACATTTCTTCGGATAACAGGATAACGGAACCATGTGTCACTCATCATCGCTGATTGTGGCGTATGGGATTTGAACCCTGCAACTGATTGGATTCTCTGAACAGTTGTGCTTCCAAAAAGTCGAAGTACTAACAACTTCAATAATTACAGTGAAAACTTTATTCGGTTACGGTATAGATAATAGAAGAACATGTTTATCGAAATGTATTCTCTGTTTGCAATAAAGACTTGTGAAATCAATTCAGTGCATGCTTATTTCCTTCTTTCTATTTTCACCATCAAAATAATTTTACTTTATTTTCAGTTGAAGGTGATTGATGTTTTTGGGTCTAATGCAAACTTGTCCGGGATCATTGAAGGCGGCAATGTTTTAGTGAACAACTTGGTTCACAAAACAAAGATAGAAGTTGATGAACATGGTACAGTGGCTGCAGCATCTACTGGTGCTGTAATCATTCCACTCATGGGATCTCTATCAATCATAGCTGATAGACCCTTTGTGTTCTTCATCTATCATAAGAGGTCGCAGAATATAATCTTCGAAGGAATCGTGAGAAATCCTGTGGAACAACGTACTAGTTTCAAATCAATGATGTATAGTGACCCCGAACCTCTGAAAAGGAAATTTTCTTCCAGAAGCAGATCATCAAACTATTGAAATATTTTTATACATATATGACACCTCCATTTCATCAATAGTTGCTGTCTTTTGGAAACTCATGTGCGATGTTTTCTAATAAATTATTTCATTGAATATCTTCGTATACCTTCGAACACCTTCGAATAAATCCGTCATAAAAAAAATAAACAAGCACTGAGCAACTGAAGTATTGAAGATACCACTTTCCTACTTCCTACCGGAGATACGAATTAGGTTGGCTTAGTTTTCGTTAAGAATGTTTGCTTAGTTATACTTATATTTTACTAGTACAGAAATTCGTATTTTGAAGTTTTGTTAATGATTGCAATTGCAAAGTCACCCGTCGAGTACTTGTATGATGAATGTAACTTATATTTTTCATGAATGGAAGAATAATTATACAACTAACCCATCCTAATTCATATTTGATATTCTTCATTATTCGAATTATTTATTCAACTATATTAAAGTCAAAGCAATAAGATGAGCATTGATTGAATTGAAATTGTTAGAGAAAATGACATCAATCGGAATGTTAATATTTTTTTACGAAATACAAGTTTATTGAAGTGTAATGAATAATGTTGAAATACTGTAGCGCTTGAATATTTATTGCTGAAATTATCTCTGTTGAGTACAGAAAATAGAGAGTGGTCTAATATAATTCATTTCATGTTACCACGAGCGATTCCAGGACGACAAACTAGACGATCTCAGGCTGGAACCTACATTGTCAGGCTTCTCTGTACACCAAGCATCTTTCAACAATAGAATGGCAAATTTGGGGAATTCTTTGCCTGATGAAGTCTTCCCTGATTCTCACGATCTTCAAAACATTCAAAAAGAATTCCAGAGCCTTCATCTCCCGCTAGCTAACACGATGTTCCTCGAACATTATAGAGTTTCCTTTCGTGTTGTCAAAAGATGAAATTTATTGTCCATGCAGTCATGGGGAAAGGAGGTATTTTATATAAATTATATTGTATACTTTTTTCATTTTTACAATTTTTCTAGCACCTAACAATATATAGTTCGACCTGATATGGAATGATATTCGATACGAATGTACGAGTTTCATAAATTGGTATTTATTCAAGATGTCATTTGTTTCACAGATAGAAGATTCAACATCAGTAGGTTCTTTACTGTTATCTTCACATGGGCATGAATAATGCATTAAATATTTACCACGTGAATATGTATAGGAAATAAATGTTTACCTACACTGTACCTATAATTGTTGCGGATAGATTCATCTTATATGAAAACTCGAAATCCTATACTGCTTCCTCGATGCTGGCAAATTTATTTGATATCCTTCCAAATACTGGCAGAATCGTTTGATCAGGAATCGAGATTTTGTTAGGAAAATACATAGATTCACTTCTTTCGCTGGCCATTTCCAATTTGCAATATAAGTTCACTTTCTGTTCACTCGAAAAGAAAATAAATAATGAATAAAATAAAATATATTTCACTAACAGTCGTCAACATCACAGAATTGCTTCTACACAATATTTAATTGAATAGAATCATTTATTATTCTAGATTATGCTATATCTGTATCTTACATCAATATTTCGAACTAATTGTCTAAATAAGAGGCACCTATAATATTGTTAAAAAAAACTGGGTGTTCCAATCGTCACGCCTAGGATTCCGAATAGAAATACATCATGTGCAACCGTGAATATAAAAAAATTACAGCAGGCAATAGCGTGAGTTGTGAAAAAATGCATTATGTTTATTATAAGGATAAAAAGTTCATCTTTATTGAAGTTGATATCAGAAGCGAAGGCGGTTGCATAAGAATTAGTCATATATGACAATACCAAATTTTACTTTGGTTACTCTTAGAAAACTGCAGTTCGAATAATTTGAAGTTCACTAAGCTTTTGATGCTGGGCATTCATCGAATTTGACTACTCATACCTTAGACTATGACCTATACATTTGTTTCCACTCTATGGGAGATACCTATATTTTTATCTCCTTCTCCGATGTGAACCTATAGGTCTTTTATACTTTTGATTCTTTTTGTATTAATGCTAGTTGGCAAATTAAATTCATTCAATATCAATAAGGTTAAATGGAAAGACACATACATAAATAAATACAAAGAAAAATCATATTCTGACAATTCAATCCTCTTGAAAAACTGGTATGAAAAAAATTCTCCATAAAATCACAGTTTCATAGATTCACACAACGAAGTTTCTTGCCTTGGATTCTGTCCGAAAATTGAGATGTACCAGCTCTTTCTTGCTCTACGCCTCTATGTGCATTCAATGTAGGCTCGAGAACTTCTTTTCTGACAAAGGCTATGCAACCATCCCCACTGCCCATTAACGATTTCAAACACATTTTCTTGCTATGGACCAATGCTAGCACTTCCTTCTCCAGCTCAAACAGGTGGTCATCATAATGGGATGAAAAATGGTTTCTCATGAACTCTGCTAGTCTTATGACGTACTCAACGTTGTGCCCACTGGCACCTTTACTATCTATCACATGTTGGGCGATCGTTTTTTCATCGTCGTTAGCCATCCAAAGCGTGTTGAATGGCTTTGCTACATAAACTAAAACTTGAAATGAGTTTCCATGTTCGGGGTAGAACGAGGTGAATTCGGATGCGTAGCCACCTAGTTGACATTCCCTTTTCGAGAGGTAAGGAATAGCTGCTTCTCCACAAATAGCAAAAGCCACACCGGGTACTAGTCCCTGGAACAACAGAATATTTATTGCGGAATGCAATTTGAGTCCATTTTTTTGTCGTGAATATACAGGGTGTTTCATGATAGTACTGTACAAATTCAAGGGACATATTCCTGGGCCATTTCAGGTAAAAAATGTTCTATAAACAAATCGAATATTCGCTATGGTTACCGAGCTATTTAAGATAGGTTTAATCCAAAAGATCGTCGCTGAAATGGACAGTAGCTCCATCAATTGAGACAGCTGGCAATTCACTTTGTTGGTGAAGAAAGTTGGTGTGGGTGCACTTCTCCTGTAGATGATATGTGAATCAGGCCACACCGAAAATCGTCGTTGAAACCCATACAACACCGGATATCCTGTGGACATCCAAAGCATGTCGAATTTATGCCGGGATATCCTTGGGCTACTTTTGGATATCCATAGATATATAGAGATCTTCGGTTTGGAAATCGTCGCTGAAAAATCCGACGAGCATCTCGTGAATTTCCATCACGAAACCCATAATTCTATAAAAAGTAGACATGATCTTCGGACATTTTGTGAATAAAATTGAAAATTTTAACCAACAGAAAACTAATAGTCATTCGAGTGTAGAACTGATTCTATCAAACTTTGGTTATAATTGATGACATGTTCAATAACAATCTTTTTCAAATCATACGTTAGTACCTCAGTACATAATATCCACTCATTGTAACAAAGGTCCCATATTTGGTCATGAAGGATTACTAGAGGCATAGAGTATTTGATCTAAGTTTCAAACAGGGGTTGACCCTGAGATATTTGAAAAAATCCAAGTATATTGCAGCTGACTATTATTTATGAAATAATTATGGTCATCACCATTAATAGCAGAATGACTTGTGAAGGGAAAAAAGATATTCAGAAAGTTCAGATACTGATGAAACGACAAGAGCCCTGTCATACCTATCTATTTCCATAGTAGACTGGTTGGTTATCCGGTTATCATCTGATATACTTTATAGATCACAATTACAAATGAAATCTTATATATTTGAATTGAAATGTGTAATACATACAATGTTCAATATCAAAGAATGGCAAATTTCAATATTGGATATCAAACAGCGGATACGCTTACACAGCGGATTTTCATAAATACCTGAGTTTAGTTTTCGCTGCTCGATAATCGATAACTCAATTCCGCTCAACACCACTTGCAGAAAACCATAATTCAAAACTGAATAAAGTTAGTCTGTTTGGAAATACTCGTACTGGAGTAAATAAGCAATTGTTAAAAAATTAAAGTAAAACATGAAACTATATCACCCAAACTCTTATCATTATATAAATACAAAACACACAATATTCGCATAATAAATTAATCAGGGGAGGAAATGTCCACATTCTAACATTTCAAACATGTTGATTTTGAACCGATTTTGCGTGTTCATTTTCGACATAAATAGTATTGGATACTGTACTTCGATCTTCGAATTAGTTTCCTATTCAAACCATAACGACTGATTGAGAGAATATATGGCCGACAAAACTCGCCTACTCAAAAACTCTAATAAGTGTAACAATGGAAATATTCGTGAAATCTGATATGGACTAACATTATTCGACCTAAAATGAGGATTTATTTAACACAATGAATCAGCTTCATATATTATAAACATTCTATAGATATTTGTTGAAACGCAGTCACACGATGGGTGTTGAGGCGAAAATAGCAAGCATTAAAAAAATTGTGCCAACATTTTAGGCAAACGAATAGATTTATATTTTTATTGATAATGGATTATTGATATAATCGAGAATAGATATTTTTTTTATGTGCACATACGATGTTTTCAATAAAGTAAGGTTAACAACAAATGTGAAATTTGCAATACGCAGAGTTTGTGAATATTCAAGCCTCGACACCGACATTTGTAGAATCATCAAAATCATTTCGATTTCAGGAGTTCATCTCTGCAACAGTACAAAAACAGAAAACTCGTACATGACTCGTCGAAGTGTGATCTTCTACAATTCTTATCGTCCGAATCAGAGAGTGTCAAAATAAAACCTCGTAAAGAACAACATAATATGTAGGTACCTACCAGGTAGTAGACTATACGCCTCCAATATAGTACCACAGTATAGTACCTCATCAAGTTTCATTTAGCATAACATGTGAGTAGGATTATTTATTTACCTAGTATGATTTATTACCTAGTATTATTATTATTGATAATAGTATTATTAATATTATTTTATAATCACTTTCACTTTTGGTTTCATCAAAAACGGAATTCGTAATGGAAGATATTTATATAAGAATACCGTATATATTCGTCACTCGTGGGAGTGGAATTTTCATCTCTATGAGCTATAAATTATTTTTGTGAAAAAGAAGAAGCTGGTTTTGTCTGAAGTCGACAGAATTTGGCTACTGATAATATTTCAAGTATCCAGTATTTATTAGCTGATTTCTCTAAACACAAAGTGGGTAAATTTACCTCATCAGACGATACGCCAAGTCAAGGAAAGACAAACTATTGAATTGCAAAGAAGGGAAACCGAAAAAGCAATGATAATGTTATTTTTGAGTATATTTTGGGACAGAATAAGTGGCTGTCCTTTCTACATGCAATTCAGATAGGCATTTTGATTGTTCGATGACTCCAGAAAGGATGATGGGAAGCTCAGAAAGGAGCTGAAAATAATATTCGCATATTATTTTTGATTCATCCAGCGATGGTTTCTTATATATTATCATTTTTCAGTATTGACTTGATATGACTGAAAAAAAAAATAGCAACTTACCTGAGTGTCTTCAACTAACGTGGCAACACGCCCAGGCTGAAACAAAAAATCGCCATAATTCCGCAAATTATTCAGCTATTTCCGATATTATGAAATACTCCAATAGAATGAATAGAATTCCATCACATAACTATTTCAATTGAATTATATTCACTCTGAGAGTAAAGGAATACACCAAAACTAGCTTATTAGGTACATTTGTACATTTTTGATTCATTATTATTGAAATATGTGTGAGGAGATTCTTGGTATCAGAGGTTAAAATGCACAAAATTAATTTCTGTCTGATAAAATTATGACTTAGTTGGAATTCGCCTTATCTGTATGCACTATTTTGAAGTCACGAAACGCATATATTTTACCACTTTTTCAATGACGTATAATACACATATGTTATATCCAATAATAAAAATGAACCGCCTGGAATTAGTGGAAACTGCCATCACAAATAGAATCTTTAGAAATAACAACAGATGCCATCTTATTGATTCATTCTTTATTCATTCCTCTTTATTCATCCCTCTTTATTCATCATTTATCTGAATTTCATGAATTTTTTCGTCGAATGAAAAATATCGAGGAACATGTATGATAAAGTTTCAACATTCGTTTGCGGAAGTCACAAACAATCAAAAACACGATCGATAAGTTCACTACTATGTGACTTCCTCGGTGACTTCTGAGTAAATGTGCTGATCAGTATGTCTGACATGGACAATGCAATTAATTGGGCCTTACTCATAATTCCGGGGTGATTCAAACATGATCCTTTCACAAAATAAATATATCCAAGCTCATTTAACCAATTGTGATTCATTCACACATTTTTTCATTTTATCCTATTGAACTTTCAGGCGCATCTTTTTGTTGACAGAAACAAAAAATATTATTTGGACTGAAAAAAGAAAATGTGAAATTCTTAAAATTATCACAATACCAGTATATCATTCAATGGTGAGCTATCATTTAATTGGAAACCTATTCCATCACCAATCATCAATAATCATAATTATGACCGGAAGTGAATCTAACTTCCGATTTCCGGTTGAACCGGAAGTGACTCCCAACTTTTATTTCAGCTCACACTGAAGCAGGTCCTCTAATACATATTGAATCGTGCGAATTGTGAATTTGTATCTATCTGTATCTATTGGGACAACCGGTATATCGCATTATACCAGTACATAAGACTATGTATGTATACGTACAACATAAAATTAGAAGGTCCTGTAAGTGAAGTCCTAAATATTGAGACAAGATTCAAAAACTTGGCAAGAAAATAAAGGTTGACATCGAAAATAGTGAGCCTTTTATTGTTATTCAGACATGATACGGAGATACACCCTACGTCAGTGTAACTAGGGAAATCACAAATACAATTTTTTCAAAATAAGTTGGCACCTGTTCCATATGTAAACTCACGTCACAGTTTAATCGACCTTCTTGGTGAGATAGATGATGAGTATGCCCTGGATTGATGCTTTTTGGATCATCAAACCTGTGCTCAAGGCTTTCAGCTTGTAGAGCTCTCACGTGATATATTTGTTGGGTACACATGTTATTATTAAAAAAATATTCTGTCGTATGGCGTCAAATATTTGAATTGCTTGGAGTTGTTGATATAAATTGAAATAAACTAGTACAATAAATAATAACAATACAGCTGCGTTCCAATGGATAATAGAATAATACCCAGATTCACATCAAGCTCATAGCTGGTGTGGAATATATATCGCACTAGGAATAAATACAAAATTTTACTAATTTAATAATATGCCACTACTAAAGGTTATCGTTACAGTTCATTTATTATGTAGGTACTTATTTATATTCATTGAGGAATTGATATGAATATAAACATTTTACAAATTCACTCGCTAGTCGTAAGTTGTTATTTTCCTATACAGCTAATAATTTCTCAATTTTTCACTTACTTCTTGTGATTTTTGTATTATTATTATTCCTGTAACTTTTTCATATAACTTTATTTGAAGTTTTTAAATTTTGTCTGCCGAATAAACAAATATATATAGTACCTATACCTATAGGTGGTCGCTTTTTATTAATTTCTTATGCAATATTTTCATAACGTCTGATTTCTATAACGAGTTTGCATTCAATCGCAACTTGCTAGATTTACAAAAATATAGAATATAGAAAATACATATAGAAAAATCTACTTTAAATTTGAAATAGGTTAGAGGCACCTCGAATTTAATACCTAGCTAATGTGTTTTTGTGAAATTCGAAGAATTATATTATAGTGTCCGCTGGTGGTGGTGAAATGGAAAATACGTCTGATTTCAAAATTGACTTACTCTGTCGATAGTCCCACGGTGTGTGGTATTTCCTTGCCAAAATCTCCTCTGGAACCCCCTGACACATCCCGAGACTGCTTTATGGAACGAAAACCCCGGTCTCCAGCACAAGGACCCGTACGCAAACACCCATAAACACTTGATATCGACGACCTGAACTTCTGTTTGGAGTTCGGCCGTCTCCATAACGTGGACAACAGTGAATGAAGAAGGCTGATGCAATATACAACCGCTTTTCAATCAGAACTTACGAGAGTGAAACTCTGTACGTCGCACGAACTATACGGTGCTCTGTGTATGTCAGCCAAGAATGAATACATGTAAAAGCTACTGTCGACTGATCGCTTTCATTACCGCAAATTATTGTCTAGCCTTATTATTTGAAAACCCTTGAGTATTATCATCGAATGTCAGATGATTCAGTACAAGGAATAAGTTACCAAAAATATTTCACTGCATCACTGTGTGATCTCGTGGTGTACGTAGGTATTTTGAATAATTCCTAACTGCCACTTTATTTATTTTTTTTTGCACTGCTGTTAATGAATATTATTTTGCTATACCAACAGTACTATACTAAAGTTTGTGACCAATAACCATTCAGGCCTCTTTTCGGATATTAACTGAAATAAGACAAGATAAAGTTGGGCATATCGCCTGCTGACTAAAATATATATTTTTTCAATCATAATTAGTTAATTCGTGTCAGGAACTAGGGTGTGTGAGGTCATATCAAGAAAGAGACAGTGAAAAACATATAGAATGTAAAATGAAAGAAATATCCAAAATATTGTATTTAATATACAATTTCTCACCGAAAATTCTGGTGGAGGAACACCGAGAAATATGTAATCACGGCCCCTGTGCAAGTGTGCAATAGTCAAATCTTCAATATATCCATATGCTCAGAACAAGTTTTTACATTGTGTTGCAAAAAGTTGATATTCTCCAAAAATACGAATAATCAATAATACAACATTTGAACAACTACTGAGTATGCAACTTAAACGGCAGTGGCAAATAGTATATATGTATATATATACTACTACTATGGCTGTCCGAGTTGCCGATCTTCGAGGGGTTCGTTTAATCGATGGTAATCAACTCACAGGACGCTGCTGATGCCAACGGCTAAAAAGCGGCTAAATAATATTGCAATAGTCGTATAGATGGCGCCAATAGCAAGGTATTGACGAAGGCAGACAAATTTGAATCACAGGTGGTGTGACATAGTACTGAGCAAAGAGTATAGTCACAGAACACAGTACAGTCAACGGCGAGCGAGTAAACGATAAAAGCAAAATTATTCTATGATAAAAGCAACCTTATTAATCCGTGAGCAGAATCATGTTTTGACCAGCGTACAAAATGTATGTTCGTTGTTTTGGCTAGAAGAAAACACATGTTGAATGAAGAAAGCATGCGCCTGAGAAAGACGTAATTGTTTTTGATCAACTAGGGCCAGATTTACTAGTGCTACGATAAGATATCCGATCTTTCTAAGAACCATGACGTTGGCTCACGGTTTATGAAGAAAAAATTGGTTGTCGCATCATACCTCTAGGTGATTGAAAACAATTATGTCCATCTTTGGTGCATGCATTCGGCATGCATGCATCATTATCATATTCATAAAGTCTCTCATCACAGTAATCTATGTTTCAATGTGAGAATAAGCGTCTCAGCAAGGAGGATATATAATATATTATGAAGAGTACTCACTCAGCGTATTTATGAATGAATCGACCAATGGCAAACATTTATTCTATGGTCTGAGTTCTACGGTTTGTACTCTTCTAGCACAGACCTCTTTGACAAATGACAGAAGATTGCTTCTAGTTTGTAGTGTTCCATTCTTCGTCTTCACTGTCTTCTTCAGTGTATTTTAATTTTTGCGGTATATTTACTTTGAAACATTTTCAGGTTTTAGGTCAACTATGCAAGAATTTGAAAATTACATGTCAAAATATATCTAGCAATACTAGTATGTAGAAAATATGTCCAGAAATTCTAATGTTTTCAGCTGTTTTCATCTTGTTCACCTATAAATTCTCATAAACCTACCAAAACATTCATCATGAAAAATTCTTGACAAAAATATTGCGATGAGAATGGTCACTGTTCATTGGGCATTTCGCCGAATTCCACATTCTCTGTAGTAAGTAGACCTTGTACTGTAGCCTAAATACAGGTAATAATATGTATGTGTACCTCTTCCAGTCATCTGATCAGATCATTCTTTCGAAAATGTCAGATTTCATGTCGATCTCTCACATACAATCACTTCATGGATCAAAATTATGCAGCTGATGTTTGTATGGAACCGATGTTCTGGTTTGTGGACAACTTCACTCACGCGATAGGACCTGTATGTATTATGAAGATACAACAGTGAAAAAATTCAATAATTGGAAATATCTTTCAGTTGTTTGTGGTTGCTGTAGTTGGACTTACGGCATCTGTTGTTGTAATTGCATATTGGATAGGCATTCCATATTGGTGGAATAGAAATTGTTACATGTGCATAATTCTAGTCATTATTGGACATTGGCTGTTAGCAAACATTTGTTTTCACTATTATATGGCAGTTGTTACTCCTGCTGGCTATCCACCATTGGTAGTTTTTCTGAATTCATGGTTCATCAATCTTGATTAATTCAATTGTATTTTTTCAGGGTGAATTGATTCCAGAAGCTGTTAGTATATGTAAGAAATGTATTTCTCCTAAGCCACCTAGAACCCATCATTGTTCAGTTTGTAATAGATGCATTTTGAAAATGGATCATCACTGTCGTATCCTTCACAGATGTAAATTCCACAGTGTTTAATGAGTTTCTGACACCTGAATACATTAGACCAATTTTAACAGATCTGATAGCTATTAGATCAAAATCTGATGGGTCACACTGGGCTTCTGAGCTGAATTTCTGATGACAGATGTGTCTGGTTGCTCCATCAATGATTGCATTATCCTTCATAAAATATACTTATAAATTCTGTTCGAAATTTCACTACTAATACATGATTTTTTTTTCTTAACAAACTTTAGCTTGGCTAAACAATTGTGTGGGATACAGAAACCACCGATATTTTTTTTTATATATGGTGTACATGGTTGCAGGAGTTTTTTTTGTGATCCTTTGTGGATTTGACTTAGCATATTCTACAATAATGCTCACTTCTCCAGACTCTGAAGAACCTGAATTGGAAGGACATTCTGTCAAGATTAACAAAACTGGTTCATTGATACCAGTGGTAAGTTCATGATAAGTACCTACTCATGTTTCGATACTTACTCACCTTGCTTCAAATCACTCAAAAAAAAATCCCCAAGTAGCGAACCAAATGCAACAATCATCTATGAAATCATGCAATCGCTTCTAATTAGTAGTGATAGAGAAAACCTTCAATAATGTGAATTCTCAATTTTTCAGACTGATTCACAATATTTAGATAGTTTTCTGAAAGATGATGAGGCACTTTCAGAATATGTTAGTCCATGGAGAAGAAGGGCTGTAGTTTATATGGCACTAATCAATAGTGGTAAGTTGACATTAAAAATAAGTGAATATTTCTGGTGACATCATTCTTGTGTATTGCAGGTGTTTTGGTTGCTTTAGGTTTATTATCCCTTTGGCACAGCCAGTTGATAGGGAGAGGTGAAACCAGTATTGAGGCAAACATAAACAAAGCAGAAACAGCTAGGTTACAAGAAATTGGTAGGAAATACAAAAATCCTTATAACTTCGGAAGAAGAAAAAACTGGCTGATATTCCTGGGTTTAAATCAAGGAAGGTATGTTGGTTGAAAAATATTCATTTATATGTGCTAACTGAACAATTTTTCGATAATGAATTTTCTCTTTGGGAGTTGTTCGATCCTGACGATTTTATGTTGAGTATATTATGGTGTGCCTTCATCTAGTGTGGAACATTTATTTGCAGTTGAATATTTTTGCAGGTCTTTCTATAAAAATGTATTGTTTCCTTCAGCCCATGAGCCTATTGGTGATGGACTTACTTGGCACACCATTCATGATGACCAAATCGATGAATGGCCATAATTTGTCTAGTCTTTTTTTATCAGATGAAATGGAGGTATATCCAAGAAAACGGGTGATTGAATTTTACACAAATGAGACTGCATTTACCTGACATCATCTCATGCATTCCAATTGTAAATTTTGTCTTGTACTACTGCCTTATGTCTATCAGTCATGCAATAACCAATAATACAATTGAAAATAGCAGTTTAGTGAGATCACTTCACTGTCTCCGGATAAATTTGTCTTAACTTCATCTAGAAAAAAACTAGAAAACTAGAAAAAAATATCATATTCGTATCTTTCGTGTTCCCCTGGAGGAACTAGTTTTAAGTATTGTGTGTTGAATTTCTCTTGATTGAATCTCTTGATTCGAAACTTGAGTACTTTTGACATCGCCAGTAGAAATATTCCATATATCTGTTCTGAATGTGTGAGCGGTTTCTCCATGAGGGAACAGAAATATGCGTGTATAATATTTTAATTCTTAATATTGATTATCGAAGTTTGATGAGAAGTTTAGACATTTATACAAAGGTAAAAAATGCTATGACGAGATTCCGGTCCAATGAAAGGTGTAACTGAATTATACATATGTGAGAATACATAAAAGTGATTGTCCAAAATTATTCAGGAAAATTCTCAAGAATTTCTTGTTTTTGTAGTAAAAATCAAAGTAAAATGAAAACAATGGGTGGGATTCAGGAGATACAAGAAGAACCTAAATTTTTCCACTCAAATTTTTTTCAATATCAATTTTTTCTTCTGAATTTTGTTCGTGATTTTTGTCTACAATTCTATTTAAATTCATTAAGATGATATAACTCAAATATGAATATAATATTGTGTCTACAATCATAATAGTAGTGTACATATTTCAAAACTTCTTATACTCTATATATTCACATTTTCGACTCTTCCATATTTATCGAAAGAATAAATTGTCCTTACAAGATTGTTAATATTTTTCGCAAACACCAAAACTCCATATTTCCCTCTGATTCCTATTTCATTATCGATAGGGATAAATACTTCAATTGGAAAAAATATAAAATCAACTAGAAATGATAAGCACCATTTATTGAATGATAAGTAATCGAAATGAGAATTTGAATGTCGACTAATATATAGTTTGTTCAATCCACGCTACGTATTCAGATACTCTCGTATAGATAGCAGGGGTATTTCTTACACCACATGATCTTCCAAATGAGGTTATACCAACTACGTAGTAGCTACATTTATTGCCAGGCATGGTCAGCAGGAGAGGTCCTCCAGAATCGCCCTTGAAAAATATATATATATATATATATATATATATATATGAATATAAATAAATAAATATATATATATAAATATGATATATATAGAATTGATATTGAACTTTGCGTCTATTGTCGGATGCGTTTGGACAATTTCGGGTATGTCTACAAACATTACAAGTCATAGGTGCAACAATACGACATCACCACAGACCGATATATATTTCACATTCTCCCCACTAAGGTCATTTCATTCCGTTAACGAATTAGTACAAAAAAATTTGTGCTATAATTATTTTCTTGAATTAACTCATTATTATGAGAAAGATGGAACTGAGAAAAGGTGAAACCTCGCGCATAATTCATGTGGAGTCTGATTTTTCGCTGTTTATGAGGATTACAAGAACACGTTTTCCCAAAATAAAATACCAAAACACCGCTTCCAGCGATTTTTATGGGATATTTCTTAACTGAAACGTGGCCCAAAAGTAGCATTATTAGTGCTGAATTGTTTTATAATGAATACCAGGTGTTTCGACGTGATAGGGAGAGTTCCGCATCATCCAAATCGGGTGGAGGAGTAGCGTTGATAGCTGTTTCTACCAAATCCCTAGCTACACATTCAACACATCCCTAGCGACAATCCGACGCTGAGGATATCTGGGTATATGTCTATACTGGCTGTCAAGACCGAATTCATTTTGCTTGTGTTTTTTATCAGGTAATTCGTAAAATCTTACAATAAGTTTTTGAACAAACTCAATGAAAATAGAAATGTTGTGTGAAAATATAGTAGTAATTTTAGTGGACTCCAATTTGCGCAGTGTGAATAGAAAAATGAGAAATACTTGGTACCATTCCATACAGATCGGAAATCAGCCGAATCTATTGGCTCATTCACTTTTTTCGAACTGATGCAATTGAATAATACATACAACAACAATAATAGACTTCTGGATCTTTTATTATCAAACAAGAATTTCATTAATAGCATCAAACACTGAACAGACCCATAAACCGACAGATAGATAGAGCTGCAAATAATGCAAGCAAAATGCTCGGTTTCATTATAATCTTTGAGAACTCTAAAACCATCATTTCCTCATATTATGCGTTCATCCATAGTGAAAATTTTTGCATCGCTTTTATGGAATCCGTTGTATGCTGTGAATATCCACAAACGTGAAAAAATTCAGGACAGATTCCTAAGATTCTTGGCATTCAAAAATAACGCCCCTACAGCAACATTAGTGAAACAATGAAAAATCAATTTGTGAACAAACACTATCACTATGTTAACTATACAATTGTAGGTCTTTTGGACAATTTGATGTGTTGAAAGTTGGTCAGTTCATATCAACGATTCTACCATCGGGGTCGTTAATGGAATTTATTGAGAACTTTTTGAAATCGCTCTGATGATCGCTTGACTTCCGAAAGCACTAGAAAGATTTCATAATATAAATTGAATATTTTTCAACGAAATACATTTCTCTTCTCTTTTCATCATTTTTGCTGAAAAATTTAAAAATATATAGGAGCACCATGACAGGTATCATTATTCACGTTGCTCTACTTACGTAGCATGAATCTTTTCCTCCCTCCAACTCTCCTGCACATATCATATTTGATGTTATTCCAATGGGCAAATCCTCATCGTTCTGGTATGTTTTATAGCACTGTTGATTGTCATAAATATTCAGAGAAACCTTCAACAATTTATCATTGCTGTTGTCAGCAGATTCCGTGGATCCCCATCCTGTAGCTATTCCCACTTTGGATTCTATGATTTTCTTCGTGTAAAGACATGCTGGTCTGACATACTTTGTGAACCTCACTTTTTTGTGAGTCTTCAAAAGAGCAATATCGTCGTATTTTTTTTTGTATGCTGGGTGATTGATTATTTCTGATACTAGGTAGTCTTGGTCAGAATTATCTTGATCGTTTAACAGATCTAGGTATCCTAGGCGGATTATTTTTGGTCCCCTGAAATATTCATAGAATTATTTTTTTTATTATTATGTACTCTGTATCATAGTCCAATATTTCTATTGACGCTACTGTCTGTCATGGAAAGACACCAATTCACAAAATAAAACACTGTCGATCTTTGGTTACCACTCGCATTATTCACGGTGTTCGTTTTCGACGTACGTCGGAAAATATCTCTTGGAGCCGGTGGGGTTTACCTTAGTTTTTGTTTATTTGGCCTTATTCAAAACTTTTTCATCTGCATAGACTGATGGTCCGAGTTTGTTGGTGAATTTTCGATTTTATACTTCTCTCTGATATGTTCAAGGCTTCAACTGCAATACTTACATTTATTCTTACTGGACAGAAATCAAAAATTCAAATAAGTATTTTTTAAAATGAGCGATCACACCCAGAACCAAAGTCCTATAGAAAACAAAAAAATGAAGAGAAGAATAAAATCTTCAACTATCTCATGTAAAAGTTCACCAACACTATAGTAACACTTGAGTAAAAACATCAATATTACTTGTCATCAAGTAACAATTGTTTTTTGATTGAGTAAGTATTTCGTTAGAGCATTCATCAAATTAATGCAGACAGGGACATACCTACTTAATTTGAACTCTACTTGATGTGTTGTTGTTTTTGATGAAATCGAGACCATATCAATGATGTATATGTAGTATGTGTGAATACAATACATCGTCTTAACCGAATGTCTGGTAATACCTGGAAGCAACCTCTTTTCATGCTTCATTTTTATATGAATTGTGGCTCCTCGTATGATGAATACATATTATATTATTCATTTTGAACTAGAAAATTGATACTCACTTATCTATGTTTGTACAGTGGGCAGCAGTTAAGACATATCTGTCACTTATCAAAGTACCGCCACATTTCCAATTAAACTCACTAGTATTGTAACCAATAGCAGCCTGGAAAACAAATATCTAGTACACATTCTTCAATGAAATTCAATCAAAATTAGGTAATGGATGACTCAGCTAAATAAATAACAGAAAATTGATTATTTCTTTCCCGTTTACTCGTTTACATATCCTATACCCGTTTACTTGAGTCATGCGGCTAATTTTATTTTGATGAATGAGATTCTAGAAAGTCTGAGGAAGCTAAAACTTAGTGCGGTACCTATTTGATTCAATATAAGGAAAAAATTTATAACAAAAATTTATTATTCACCATAAATGGAAATTCACCGGGTGAAGCAGGTTTTCCTCCATATATAAGTTGGACACTATCATAGTCACATTCTTGCACTGTTATATCGATGGGTTTTTGGTTTGCCACCAATGAAAGAACATTGACGACAGAAGTGACTTGTTTATTGTACTCCTCACATTCTGAAAAATATCTCTGTTATCTTCCAATAGAGCAGCATCTTGCTTATCTAATTCTAGATGATATAATTGCACTTACTTTGGTCACTGATCCTCAGATTCACGGTATTGTCGGTTGTGATGGAATCATTTATCAAGAGAGTGCCGGATTCTTCCTCATTTGAAAATACAATTTCATTTGGTTGAATGTTCGAATTTTCGCCTGAAATGAAGGAATGAATGGAACATAACAATTTGTGATACCTCTCTTGCATGTCATTGTGAGCAGTTTATGGTTTCCAAGCAACTTCTGTGAATTCTATCATGAATGTTATTATGGAGAATATGATTTTATTCAATCTACATTTATATATTTATTTATACTTTCCAGTTCAGAAAATAATATTCATCAAATTGCTATATGAATAACACTGATGATGATATTAACATTATACATAGTCAATCAGTTGAAATAGTCTCAAAACATGAAATCCGGTCTATCAATGTTTATTGGCAAACTGGAAATGAACAATTTGTGAGAAACCGCAAGATTCTATTTCATCATTTATAAATGTTTTTAGGCTGTTGTATTCCTATTTAAATACACACAGTAATATAAAAAAAAACACAAACGGCTTTAACCCACCTGCACAACATACTATGGGAACAATCAGCTGATGAAATCCACATAAAGTTATTTTCACGCCATTCTTAGCTTGTTCTTCTGCTGATGGACAATCAGTGATAATTTTGCATACACCTCGATTATCTGAACCACTTTCGATACATCTGTCGTTGACTAAAATATAGTCGATTGAGTTATCTATAATATTGCTAGTGTGTAAACCATCCTGTTGAGGATCAGTCAGATCGTAAGAGAAGTTAGGCTCGGATATCAGCTGTATATTGAATTTTCCAATTATTATCGATCGAACACTAAATACCAGTAGGTCTCTCATTCTTATCTACGATTTTTGTAGGTATAGGGGGTGTTTCTAATTCGAATGTAAATACTCTACCTGCAGATAAAGGAAAATTTAGAGGACATATACAGGGTTGAGATAAAGTATGGAACCAAGTAAATATCTTTTAAACGAAAATAACTATATTTATCAAAATCTGCAGGTAAGTGCAATGGAACAAAATGCATCTAATGACCATTTTTTGTTAATAATATACTTGCGATTTGACCGGAAATGTCATCAACTTCTTCAATTGAAACGCGACACCCTATATATTTTCACAGATTTTGAAAGAGTAAAAAGAAGTGTAAAAAGAATTGTAAAAACGAGGAACTCCTTTGAGTTTTTTGCATTACAGCAAAAAACTATTTAGATACACTGATTGATGTTGTTTGTATGCATAGTAATACGTGAAATTTACAAATTGTACAATTTAAAATGGTTCAATTAAGTGAAAAAGAGCGTATTGAAATTTCAATGATGATCGGTTATGGTGATTGTAAAATTCATTTCCGTCAATTAGTATTCGACACTTGGAGGACAAGAGAGTACTCGTTAATTTATTACTATGCATACAAACAACATCAATTAGTTTATCTAAAAAGTTTTTGTACGAATGCATAAAACTCAAAGGAGGTTGATTAAAGTGCAATATTCCTCGTTTTTACATTTTTTTTCACACTCAGTATGTATGAATTCAAAATAACAAGCTCTTTCAAAATCTGTACAAATATATGGGTGTCCCATTCAAATAAAAGAAGTTGATGGCATTTCCGGTTAAACCGGAAGTATATTATTCACAAAAAATTTACATCAGATGCATTTTGTTCCATTGCACCTACCTGCAAATCTTCATAAATATCGTTCTTTTCGTTTGAAAGATATTTACTTGGTTCCATACTCTATCCCAACCCTGTATGTATATACTCTATCATCTATTTCCTTTCTCTATACTTTATCGTCTATTATGCCACCACGTGCGATTCCTAGTAGACAAACCAGACGAGCTCAGGCTGGTCACCCCTACACTGTCAGGCTCCAGACCTGTCGAACATCGCTATAACAGGCATCATTCATCAATAGAACAGCAAAGTTGTGGAATTATTTGCCTAGTAAAGTCTCTCCTGATGCTTACAACCTCCAAACTTCCAAGAAAAATTCCAACACCTTCGTTCTCTTCCAAAATTCCACCGCTGGCTAACACGATGTTCCTCGAACATTATAGGTTTCCCTTTCGTGTTGTCAACAGATAAAAAAATACATTGATCAATGAGATACAGGACGATATCTTTATTTTGGCGAAATCTATTCGTATTTGGTGTGTATGAACCAGGTACCTTTCCCTTTGGAATTGAATTGAAAACGAAATCAGAATCCAGATCCCTTTTCAGGAACAAATCACAACCTTTTCTCTGTTTGCATTTCTAATAGTTTTATATCTGATTATGATTAAATATTACTTATATTTACTCTTTACAGTCGTTATCGATACATATCAAAAATTTATTGTGTAAGTGTAACATGTCCGTTCAGCGCTAAAGAGACATCATGAATATTTTGACAAAATAAATATAACGTCTTATTGTATCTCAGTAATGAAAGACATTAATAATGGGGGGGGGGTAAGGGGTGAATTTTAGAACCACCAAGGTTTTTCTCGATACATATCTATTTGAACATCCGCTAGAATGCCGCATTTCAATCACGTTGATACAGAGTGTGATGAAACTCTGTTGTTTGGCGATACGACTTCCATTATAGATGCAGTTAGTTGCATATGTTGCAGAAGTTTGTGATGCAAAAGCTAAATGATTGGTCTCTCTCATGAGCGAAGTGTTGTTAACTGGTTAACTACCCACAAAATCATAATTATCATGTATGATAAAATTGAAAATAGGTATTGCTTACCTTCTGCGAACACAGTAAGACAACCTACATAAAAAATTAAAATGAATGCCAGTCTCTCCATCACGGTACCAATTGATGCATGAATCTCAAAACACTAGCACAATATATTTGCATATATCTGAAGAAGTCGCCGGGATTTACCAGATCCATAGGCGTAACTTTTTTTTACATTTTCTAATTTTGTTGTAGTTTGAGATGAGATATAGAAGTTACACCACGGACATCATCCATAGACTACTTCCGTCACTGCATTTTATGATGCTGAAAAATTTAATTCTATGATTAATTTCATTTCGATGCAATATGAAGGTGTGAGTTTTCTCGTATATATTACACGCTACTGTTCACCATTGATAATGATGCAATTCGTAGTATCAAGGTATTGTACGCGTGACGAAAGATGGAAGGGATATTGGAATAGAATAGGATAGAATTTATTGGTGTTTTTGATAATAAAATCATTACACAAGTCATAAGTGGTATGAAGACGAAACAATCATGTTAAATAAAGTCAGACATGTTAAAATAAAGTCAGTAAGGTGGTTGCATTGAATAACTCTACAAAAATTCAGCTACTCAGTAAATACTGTGTCTCAATATCAGCTGTTTGATTGCCATTTTGAATCTGAAGGAACTGAGTTCTTCATATAAATCATCAATCATTGTGTGTGTATGATATTGAATGAAAAATGACTTCAGTATAGACTCGAAATAGAAAAATTAACCTTGGACCGTGAAACCATAATTTTCAGAAATTTCAAGACTTTGAGAATTGTGAAAACGGTTAATAGTTTCTGACTGGAGATGAATCTATCGATTTCATTTGTTGATGGTGTTTGGTAATGTGATATTGGTTCAAAAGTAATTTGTTGAGTTTCAGTATCATCCTTCCATTACATCATAACCTACTTACCATTATAGAACTTATACCATATAGAAATTATAGAACTTCTGAATAAAATGTGATAAAACTTGTGATAAGTTTGTAGAAATCTGAAAAATGAATGTACCACCTCCTCGTTAAAACTAACAGACAGTATCTGTTGATTCCTTTTGAGAATCTGTAATTGGAGCATTTCTATGATGAAGATCAATGATACAGTTACTGCGTTTCTAGGTCAACTGGGTTGATTCCATAACAATAATTTGATTCAATAATCTAAATTCATTAGGAGTCATGTAACTCAATCATGATTATTACTTTGTATCTACTATCATCATAGTAATGCATTCATTTCAGGATCTCTTATACTAAAAATATTGACATCTTCAACTCTTTCCTATTTTTCGAAAAAACATTTTTACGTTAAATTACTTTACGTTCCTCACAATAATCAAAAATATTTTTCAAACACACCTCATTCCTTCCTCATTTTTGATAGGGATAAATGAAAGTCAACTAAAAATGATAAGCACTTTTTATTGATAGAAGAGTAACAAAAGGGACAACGAATATATATCCATTTGAATATCGGCTACCATATGGTTTGTTCAATCCACGTCACGTATTCAGATACTCTCGTGTAGATAGCAGGGGTGTTTCTTTGACCACATAATTTTCCAAATGAGGTTATACCAACTATGTAAAAGCTACATTTATTATCTGGCCTGGTTACGAAGAGAGGTCCTCCGGAATCGCCCTTGAAAAATATACAAAAAATGAAATCATCACTGTTTCAGTTTATTTGTAGGGTGAAAAAGGCAGTAATAATAATTGCTGTGATATGGATGAATTGCTGCTATTTTTCAATTATCATCTTTTATATATGAATATGGAACAGTGAATATATATATATATATATATATATATATATATATATATATATATATAAAAATTATATTATATATATTATATATATATATATACTATACATGTAACATACATATAAGATATATGGACTGAAGTAACTATTGAAGAAATATTATTTTCTTCAGTTCCCAAGTAAACAGGCGTCGTAGTTGAAATTCGTTCAACTGTTCAACTAAGGGTTTAACCTCGAATTTACCATACGTGAAGTATTTCGAGTTGAAGCAATTTCATAATGCAATAAGAAACCCATCGAGTAAGTATCTATCTACAATTCACATTACATTTAGAACATCAAATTTCAACTTTTTCAGATATGATAGGAATATCGTAGACTGTATGTGATTTTAGTGCCACTCAAAGGTTAGGATTGTGATATCCTATTGACTTATTATTGACGGATTTCAATTATGTCATGAATACATATATATACAGTAAGGACTTTCGAACCCGACGAATTTTTTATTTTTTTTCTAGTCTGGTGCAAAAGTCAACGAAATTAATGATTTTAGAAATATATAGGAGTAATATAGCAATTCATTCAAATAAAACTAATCTCGAGCTTCAAAATTAAGATTAATGAGCGATATTGAATACATTGAAAATAACTGTAGTTCAATTGCTTCATATCGAGAAACTGGATAGTTGGTTGATCACATAACTTCACTCAAAAAACGTGCCCCACTGTAGCACAGTGAGTAAACAATGGCCATTTGTGGATTCTGGAAGAAATTCACAGAGAATCAATGACCAAATCTTCAGATACCATATGACAACCAGGTACAACTTAGACTCTTTATTGATAGCCGGACCAAATATCCGGGATTCTCAAGACCTTGTAAGCCCTGGCCATCCATCTAGCTGAAATAATAGCTATAGATATTTGTGTTCATGTCTGAAGAAGAGAATGAAGGAGCACCCGTCTATTCATATTCTGACAGTCTGAGATTGCAACCTCTAAAACAACAGGAATGAGGCAATCGAATGACTCCATAAGGGCACGAGCGAATTGAAGAAAAACGAAACTGGTCCAGAAACCGTCCGATTCTGGTTCTGTCCCAAAAAGCCGTTTCTGGTTCTTTCCCTAGAAACCGAGAAATACTTCCGGTCACTGACCAAACTGAAAGAGTTGGAAGGAGTGACTTTGGCATCTAAACAGGTGACATATTCATCATCTCAAACTCTGCAAGCATCCCCGGCCTATGATAAGTAGGATTATTGAGAAGCCAAGCGAAACTGCACTTATTTAATCTAATCTAACTTCACTTACTAGGCATGTATCTCTTCCTCCCTTTAACTCTCCCGCACATATCATATTTGATGTTATTCCATAGGGCAAATCGTTATTGTTCTGATATGTTTTATAGCACTGTTGATTTTCATAAATATTCAAAGCGACCTTCATCAAGTTATCACTACTTTCGCCAGCGAAATCCGTTTTTCCCCATCCTGCAGCTATTCCCATTTTGGATTCAACATTGGTTTTCGTGTAAAGACATGCTGGTCTGACATACTTTGTGAATCTCACTTTTTTGTGAGTTTTCAAAAGAGCAATATCATTGTATTTCAAAGGATATTTGTATTCTGGGTGGGTAATTGTTCTTGATACTAGGTAGTCCTGGTGTTCAGAATTATCCTGATCGTTAAACAGATCAAGGTAACCTAGACGGATCATTGCTGGTGCTCCTCTGAAATAATTTAATTTGTAGAATTTTTCATTATGTGAATACAGTCCTCAAATATTCTAAGTAAGGCTACTTTCTGTGAGAGTCTTCTGCCGTATAATATTTGTAACATTCAAAAACCACAAAATTCAATAGACATGTGTCACTCCTTGTTATTTTTCGAAGGGTGTGCCACAACATAACTTTACAATTCACTAATTGGAGTGATAGAATTTGTACATACCGTAACCTAGTATTCATTCAATCACAATCTCCAAACCTTCGATTCATGCTTTTTGGGTTATTTATTTCATTTCTCTTGAATTAATTCTACGAGAGGAAGAGTGAATGAAAGAGTCTAAAGAATATTTCAAAATGAAAATCTACAATTACATATTGATACTAGAATGGTTCTCATAGTAAATTCGTGAAAACATTGAAAGATATCAATGAACGAGCGAATAAAATCCATGATTTCATCTGAATGTCTGGCAATACTGATGATAGCTGCAAGAAACCTCTTCATTCTTCAGTTCTGTATGAATTGTATGAGCTCATCGTATGGTTAACATGAAGTTTTTCATTCCATGATCTTGACTGGGAGGAATACATAAGTATATGCCATTTTGAACTAGAATTGTGATACTCACGCATCTCGACTATATGTACAGTGACCAGCAGTTAGGACATATCTGTCACTTATCAAAGTACCGCCACATCTCCATGGCTGTTCGCTCGTATTGAAGCCAATAGCAGCCTGTAGAAACAAATATCTAGTATATTATTTTTTGAAATGCAATTGAAATCGGGTGATGGATGATTTGGCAAGGAGTTATATAGGTAACATGACTAAAGTTATATATTTATAGTTGGTAATATAGTTAGTTGATTATATATTGATGATAGATAGTAACATGAATAGAACACAATTGTTCTCCTGGCTATTTCAACTCAGAATTTTGAATTGAACAAGTATCACGGATGGTAATCTATGATGAATATATATATATATATATATATATATATATATATATATATATATATATATATATGGGTGACACACGAGACATATGTAGCAGTCTGTAGATTTTTTCATTTAGGGAGAAACAAGTTTGAAATTCACAGGAAGTACGTCAACAATGATTTGCTGTCTTAGAACCTAACTACAACTTTTCTCAACCATATGTTTGACCGAAAGTATCTCCATTCAACCATGTTTCACAAATTGGTATTTGTTCCTTGATTGACTGTTCAATTGTAGGTATGTTATTGGAATACATCAAGTTGTTCGTGACCCTAGCTAGACGATATTATTTAAAAATTTTCCATTTTCTGATCAATCCCTGCACGTTGTCAATATCTTTGAGTCTATCTGTCTCAATTTCGCTATGTAGCCATGACATGTTCTTTACATTTCATCATTCTATTTCCTTCCACTGAAATTGTTCCCCTAGTACATGGCAATTGAGTATTATTTTTCCTAGAAGGTGGTGTACACAAAATGTTTTGTGTTTTATGGCTGATCCATGATTGATTTTATTGACTCATCAACTAATGATCTTTGAATTGAAGCCTACCATGCAAGAATCAAACTATTATAAGATTTGTGTCACAACCAACTTGGTGTATTTCAATAAACTAAAATTCAACAGCCAATTAAGGAACGAACACCAATCTGTAATACATGGTAAAATAGAGAATTCGAAGGCAAATGAGATATAAGAAAAGAGAGAAATTACTAGAGAAATATACTAGTGACATTTGAAAAAAAGGAGTTGAGGTTAATTCCTCTACTTTAACCAATCCTGTATCTTCATTAGATAACGACATTCCAATATCGAGACAGGAAGAGGAACAAACGATCTGTATATCTAGTGACTTGATAGGTCCTAATGATATTTTATTCTATCAATTTCAAGATTTCAAAGTCTTCGTTGAGGTAATGATGAGAAATGAGAGAAATTGTACTGTTCAAATCAGGTCTACTTCATTTGGTGTTTGGTCATTCATGTCTAAATGGATAAGATATTCGCATATAGACAAATTATTCCTCCTTTGTCTAGCCTTCTCAAAAGTATTACCTCATCATTTGACATCTTGAACTGAAGTGACTGAATTCAACTCCGAAATAATCAGGTGAACTGAATTCTACTCAGAAACCTGAAACGATTTCAGAATACTTCAGTTGAGGTACTCGAATTTCCTCCGAATTTCCTCCTTAATGTAATATATAAGCGGTCCCGTTTACTGTCGCGCTATGCGCCATATATTAATTATTATGATTTCTGGTACATATCTGATTCACTAAGAACACACAGTCGGACTGAAAAATTACCATAAATGGAAATTCACCAGGCGAAGCAGGTTTTCCTCCAACGATGAGTGGGACACTATCATAGTCACATTGTGGTACGGTTATATCAATCGGTCTTTGGTTGGTCACCAATGGAAGAACATTAACGACAGAAGTGATTTGTTTATTGTACTCCTCACACTCTGAAAAAATATAAATTAAATCAACTATCAGCTAGGAAATGAATTTTTGTCCATTTCGACTGACATACAAAGTACCTACATCATTCAAGATAATAAAATTGCACTTGCACTTACTCTGGTCACTCATCCTCAGATTAACATTATTATCAGTTCTGATTGAATCTTCATCTATCAAAAGAGTGTCAGGATTTGCCTCATTCGAGAATAAATTATCATTTGGTTGAAAGTTGAAATTGCCATCTGAAATGAAGAAGCGAATCGTATTGATATCTGTTACTCATCTTCTCATTTCACAAACCTGAGAGCCATGCTTACTTTTTTCACTTGAACTTGTATCACCCTCTTCTGACGGAAAAATGAAATCGGGTCCATCAATGTTTGGTTGTGCATGCACACTGCTCTCTGGAAATAAATTGATAGAAAACGCAACATTTTATTCTATCAATGATTCAAATATTTCGAAGTTATCGCCCCGCTGTTCTCGATCGTACTCACCTACACAACATACTATGGGAATGTTCAGCTGATAAAATCCACATAAAGTTATTCGTACTCCATTCTTAGCTTGTTCTTCTGCTTTTGGACAATCAGTGATAATTTTACATACGCCTCGAATATTTGAACGACTTTCGATACATCTGTCATTAACTAAAATAGAGTCTATTGAGCTGTTTCCATCAAGGCTCACATTGTTAGTTAGGTTCGGACGATATTGGCTAATCGATCATAACTGAACATATGTATCAACTGTTTATTGAATTTTAGGAAAGCCAAATTAACACTTATTTTAATGCGTAGGATATCGAAGATTTTAACTATGTATATACCGATATCTCTCATTCTTATCTACAGTTCAAAAAAAAAGTATTAAGGCAGGTAGGTATTTTTATAGCGAAATCAGTATAGATTTAGAGAGAATTTTCGAAGTATATTCTTAACCTGATGGGTCGAGGACTCCCTGTGGAGTCTCTTGAGAAGATATTCATCATCATCTATACTTTTTGATTTTAGTAATGCTCAGATTGAACTCAGATTTGTATGACTTATTCTCACTTGTATGTATGTTTTGGTATAACTATAAGAATTTTGTATTCGTCTTCTGTGATGAAACATTCAAGTTTTTAATTTATATTTAATCTATTCACGATACATTCATTACTGATGTAGGTTAGTCACATGTAACTATATCAAATCGTTTTGGTACGATAAATTAAAAACCCTGTTTACCTTTTAATTTCAGGTTTGATTTTTACATCTCATAAATGAAAAACAAGTTTGGAATCAGCCTTCCTACTATAATTATTATCTCAGATGAATATAAATTTGAAATTCGTAGTCCTCAAAAATAAAACATTTGTTCCGATGAAATTTTGGTTCAGCCAGATAGATACTTAAAATCGTTGTTCTTATATTTTGTTTCTGTTACAAAGTGATGATATTGTTCTTATTGAAGGTAAATAAACAAAATTACAAATTCAAGGAAATGAACATTCTGTATGTGTATATTCATTGAATATCATCAACTTTCCAGTGATGTACCATATAATTAATTATCATTATTATATGTGAATGAGACAAAATTGTAGTTAAGTATCGCTCACCTTCTGCAAAAACAGTGGAACAAGCTGCATACAAAATTAAAATTGATGGAACTACTCTCTCCAACATGGTATCAATTAATGCACGAATCTCAAAACAGTGGCACTAACATATCTGCATGTACTTTAGGTACTGAAGAAGTCGCCGGGATTTACCAGATTCATAGGCGTAACCTTTCACACAAATCTGTGATTCGTCAAACTTGAGATGAGAAAAATCGGTAGGTACAATGGAAACACTTCGACGCGACTGGACACACAGTTATACAGTAAATACTTCTTGTCTCATTCCACTTGACTTGATAGGTTACGACTTGTTACTCGCTGCTTCTGGTTTACTATGATGTATTCTCATTAATTATACATCAAGTTATTTTGTTGTTCTCGCATAAACATACAGGGTTGTTCTCGGAAGATGCGCTCATTCGAGAGTTCACTAATTTCAATAATTTCGAAGATAGAGATAACATCACTGAACTAACTATTGTGGTTATTCGTAGAATCGAATCGATTCGATTATACTTACATGTGAACTTACAACCTAATATGCTTTTTCCAATCATTAACCTCAAAATAATTCATGAAGTCATATATATTCGCACTGACAATATATGATGAAGAGAATTTTCGAAAATGTAAAAATTCTTGTGAATTGGGTAAATTTCATCAAACTCTTGCAAGTATCATCCATGCATTGCAAACTGCAGATAACTGATAAACGCGATAGCTTTTGAAATAAACATCACATGCCGAGGTAGGTACTCCAAAGCAGGTATGTGACCACTCTCTAAAGCAGCCTCATAAACTAGTAATAGTGCGAACAGATAAGATATGCTAAGCGGAATTGAAGTACCTATTCCATCGAGGAGAAAACATTGTGACGAAAAGATCTGGAGAAGAAACGTGAAAATGTCAATAAGTGTGTCCTCTGAAGTTATCCAAGATAAAGGATTTGAGAGAGGGGAATTTGCGAGAGCATTGGATATGTAATAATATTCATTCACATTTTCATGGAAGTATGATTTCACTACAAGGCATATTTGTATATGGTTTCTAAAACAGCTTCGGATATTTTATATAGGTTCGGAATAGGGATGTTTCTCGTTGGATGTCGAAATTTTACAAAAATATTATTCATCATAATATATCTATAATTTCTTACTTCTCAAATCATATCGGAAAAAATCTGTTGAAAGGATATCAAAGAAGGAATAGATACCTGCAGAGACTAAACATATAACAAAAAAAAATTATTGAAGACTTGAATAGGTTGAAGAAGGGCGGGAATTCATTATCGTGGACTTTGAACCACCTCTGGGAGACCGAGTCTACCGAAGCGATATCAGTATTGGAATCATGATCATTTTTTGAAAAGTTATCAGCCGTGAGATGGTGCGAACTCACGACCGCTAGAGCTATAGGTTTACGGAACAGCCTATGTTCCTACTAAGCTAGGGTCTCCCCAAAGTATATAGATTAGGTTCACATAATGTAGTTATAGTAGTTCTGATTTTATTGATTTTTCTCTGAATTATTATGCTAGGTAGTGCTTAGTCGTATTATTTTGTATTGACGAGGTCTAAACTCAAGTGGGCCACCTCTGTCACTATATGATTCCACAACGTTCCACGTAAGTATGACATATTTATTAGAACACTCCGTGGCGCAGTAGGACATAAGATAAGTAGGACAGAAGATTACAAATGCAGAGATACAGAAGAAATCAAATTAGGTAATAAATGTCGGATTGAACAATAATTTCTAACTGCATCAAGCTGAGATGATTGATGATTTTTAAAAAATTTGGAATGGTATTATTTCCAGCTCAATTTCAAAAATTAGGGTTTATCGTTCAGTGCTGATTATTGATCAGTTTTGATGCACCCACTATTTATCTCTCATATGTACTGGATCTTTCGACCATCGTCCAACGATATCCTAATAAGTCCGCTCACTGTCGCATAACGTTATTCCCAACCTGTCGTCTCTTTCGCCCATGGAGCTCGACAAGTTTTTTGGCTGAACCGGAGAAATAATTTAAAAAGCGAGCGCGGCAAGATTACTCCGTCGTAACGAGTTATGATCAATTTTTGGACATCAATCGATGTGATGTCCAATGATGACTTATTTTCATGCATCTCCTTGTTGGGTTGTTATTCATCAGGAAAACCTTCAGCAAAAACTTCTGAGGGAATATTCTACTGTAGAACTCAATCACCCATATCCATATTGTACTTACAATTAGTTACTTTCTTCAAAGATTAGAGTTAGAATTCATTATGCATTGGAATTTGCGAACAGGGGAATAAAATCTCAATGCATGAAATGAATCAATTTTTTTCATCAATGATTGAAAATTTGTGAAAAACAATGATTTCTCACTGAAATATTAACGAATTTTCATCGGATTCATCTATGCTGTTTTATTGATTTGAACTTGACTAGGCCGTGACTCAGCTCATCCAATAAAAATGTACTGAGCATGACAAACATGCTATTAGAGAAATATAAATGGTTTACTTTCACACATGGATTATTTCAAAAGAAAATGAAACAATATTATCAGATTGAAAATCGTGGCTCAAGTATGTATACATATTCTTGTACAGATTTGTTTTACGGAAAGAATTAATTGAACTCTGCACGTTATCGCATGATGACTGTTTGCAAAATATGCCAACGTTTCGAGCGATTCAAAGGAGTGAGCGGACTTATTAGGATATCTATTGACGATGCCTTGAACACCTTGATGAGACTATTATGAAATGAGAATGTTTCACATTTCACAGAACCTTTCGGAAATGTATAACCTTCATTTCAAGTGATCACAAAGAGAACCCGAAATTTTGTTATTGAGTTATTCATGAGTAGGTACTCACCTACTTATGTGTTTTTGATTGGCAGGCAATTAGAAGTTCGTGATGCTACCACTCAAATAATTGAATATATATTGACACATATTCACTTTGATAGACTCAACCTCCATTGGCGAAATAGTAGGTTGTAGGTTGAGAGGACATTCACGATTCGTCGTCATCCCCAAACATGTTCAGAGGGGTCTGTTCGCAATTTCGTATTAGCTTTTCCATCGTGAAAAACCTGAATCCAATGGATTATATTTCCGGTGGAAACATAAAATCTAAACAAACTAATCCTGTTTGCGGTTAGATATGTTAATATCAGTACTGTAGGTAGACGTGTGGCATTGGCTACATACATACACACAGGCTCACAACATTCTAGGTAGGAACCAAGCTCACCCCTTTGCGATCATTGTGAAAATCATGTATTCATTCTGGAAATCACTTATTTTATATGCTTCTGTTCACCATTATTAACATATACGAATTTCAAGTGCAATTCACGGATCGTGAGAAAAAATTGTACCACACCATAACTGCTTGGACCATATTTTTTTTTTATTTTGAATAATGGTGACTGACTACGATATTGAAGGATTAAGATAAAGACTTCAGCATGTCTTTTAATTTTTTTTAATTTATTTTTCAACTTTAGATTCTTCTTCGTAAAAAGCAGATGATTTAAATTCTCGCGCACAAATTCAAATTTAGCATATGCTCATCAAATGAAATCAAGGGTGAACTTAGCAACGTTGGTACTGACTGGGCGATTTAGTTTCTCATCGGTATGTCACGACCACAGATTACCTGTAGATAGGTGATCTGTATAAAGATCATGGCGTAAACAATCTTTACGCCATGGTAGAGATGCTTAGGAAATGAGGAATAAGTAATATTAAATTTTGAATTATTTTGTTATCATACATAAGCTCTGTTTTCAAGGAAAGAGTATAAGGATGGAACCATATACCATATAGAGGGTACTGAGGGTAGATACTTTCCAACTGCTTATAGGGACCTGATTCAGAGGTTCTTGTAGTCATAAGATATCGATGCATATTCAGAAATGAAATTACCGTTGTCTTCCTGTTGATTGGTCTCGAAATTGGTCCACAGCCACAGGAGTAAACTCTGAAAAAATTTCCGTTTAAATTTTTTGGGACTTCGTCCAAGTCTACCAACTAATTTTTCTTGCATTGGCAACAGTTCCTAACACGTGTCGACATTATTTGTTGTGTTGTCAACGTTGTCATCTCACGTCACGTTTCTTCTTTACATCTTCATAGTGTTTGTATCACTTCCATATTTATATTTGAGGTTGAGACGTGGCTACTTTTTCTGAAGGAATTTCCAGTTCAGTTTGAAATAACTACTATGATGGGCCAATATATTTATTTAGTAGCCTTATTCCCAGTCTTATACGCTACTCTGTGCTCATGCTGTTCAAATCCTGAAGTTACTTCAAAATCCTTCACTACTCTTGATGCCACTATAGTTTCCAATGTTGCTTATATATCTGAATTCACTGTTCGCTGTGGTTCTGGAGGAATTGGAAACCTTTACGCTGAACTAGATGGAAATGTTTCGCCTGTTTCAGTTGTTGGGCCAAACACATATCAGGTAAGCAAACTGAACATATTGTGATCTATTTTATAATCGGTTCCCATCATTTTGAGATGTCCTCAAATGAGCAGAAGCTTCAGGAAGAGATATTGTAGATCAATAAAATTACAATGTGAAATTATGCACCAAGCAATCCTAAGTTTTAAGAACATTAATCCTCCATTATAGTTCATTTCATTAATTATTTGTCAGTTCTAATTATTCTTTGCTCAAAGAGTGTGACTTGTGCATCAATGTTTGAACTACTTACTCACTTTTTTTATCATTTCAAAATATGTTTATAGGTGAGCTGGACTGAAGAATCAAAATCTGCCCGAAAAGGAGACAGGGAAGTTAGACTTTTTGATGAAGATGGTTACACTGCTTACCGAAAGGCTAGTCGCACAAATGAAGATGTTTCAGCCGTTCCATCACTTTTCAGTGTAGTTGTGAGTCATCCAGGTGCATTCAGGGGTCCATGGTTGCAATCAGAATTTATTGCCACCATTATATCTTCAGCTGTGGCTTATGTTGCTCTAGTATCTAAGTCTAGAGTTGTTGCATAATTTGTTAGTAATTGGTGATAATTGAATATCTTTCTTCATATTTATTGTCATTGTGTATATTTCGTATATTATAAAAATCATAATTTCAAATTTATAATAAAATTATAAAATATGATGTGGATTGTTTGAGAATTCTTTCTGATTCAGTTCCATGATTGAACAGAGTATTCTGATGAAGCAATAATTCATAGGAGAGCACAAACTAAATTTATTTCATTTCAAAGGAATATAATAATCTGCAAATTAAATTAATACATATATTTGATCACTGAAACGTTTATTATCTAAATTTTTCTTTCTGCATGTTCTTTTTGAGACACCTCCAGATGAAGTATAATATCCGAAAATTTGTTGCATATACTGATATGCTGTTATAAATTTCTTCACTGGCAATTGAATATTCGATTGATTACTTCCTTTGAGAGTTTTTTTGCCAACATTCTCCATTTTACACGTGGGTAGTGTCAGCCTGGGAGAAAATGAATGTACTCTACGTAGCATTACTACAGCTCTTCTCTGTACAACATCCTGAGGTCTCACACAATGTGTTATTTCGTTTGCTGAATATCCACTGAAAACAAGGCATCAATTATATATGTCCATATACATTTTGAATTTGAATACCTTAAGGACGTGACAACACCTCTTGGCAAATCCAACTTCAGAACTGGTTCAGAACATCTTATGGGCTTGAATTCGAATTTACATCCAAAGCATAGCGTACAATCACTGAATAGGTTGAGAGAAATTAATGGTCTATCGAAGATTTGAGGTGGGTCTACATGAGATACAATACAACCACCTGGTTGATAGTCATTGATGACTACACTATTTACAAAGTTTTTTGGTATGATTTTGGCTTCAGTAAGGGGATTTATTATGGATTCTATTATCCAGTCTGGTATCGGGTCTACAAAGTGCTTAGGGTATAATCTTTCACTTCCTGGTCCTGAATGGTGGGATTTTGTTCCATACGTATATCGTTCTCCAAAGAAATACCTGAAAATTGAATCATCTCTCAATATGATACCATTTCGTGATTTTTACTTGCATTACTTATTTGAGTCCAATTAACGGTCAGGTATACATTATAGTAAATATTATATGAACATTTCAGTTACTAACTTGTTCCTCAAGGGTGCATGATCTACAGTTGACCGTTTTAATTGTCCATTTATAGCCTTCTTTACTATATCATTCACATTAGCTTCGAATGTGCTTAATTGCTCTTCACTGAATACAAAATACTGTTGTATACTTCCTACTAATTTTTGGTGTTTCATTGCCTTACGATTTTCATTATGGATATACCTAGAAGACAAGTGAGTCAATATACAGTGTGTCAATTTCAAAACTTTGCAATGGCTATAGCTTTTAGGAGGTTGTCATCATTTGAAATTTTGGAGCTAAGATGACAATTTCCACTATGCTGCCAAAACGGATTTTTTTATGTTCCATTTCAAAATTCAATTAATAGCAAATTCAAAGTTTTGAAAAAATATATCTCAGCTTCTGGCATAAACTCCAATGATCAGAACATGTCACATTATGAAATATCACGTTCATAGTTCACTGTTAGGTAAAAGTGGCTCATAATTTCCATGAACGTATAATTACAACATAACAGAGTTTCTTGAGAACTCAAAGTTCATAGTTCTGTTATTTCATCAGCAGGTAGTTTTTTCACTTAAAAATGCTATTCAGTTTTACCATTGAGAATCACTATCATGAAACATTTTTACTTCACTTTTGATGAATATTCTTTCATGGAACCCGTGAACATTTGGCTTTATCAATTAATACTGAGTGTACCTGTGTTATTTCTAATCTTTTTTCCAGAAACAAAAAATGAAAGCTTTACCATTTTATATTATGGAAATAAAAATTCATATATTATTGCACGAGTTCCAATTTGGATGAAACATATATCTACAGGGACTTTTCTTGAAATGGAATCTATTATGAATTACATACTTTATTCATATTTTTTTGTAAAAATATTCCTCTTACGCAAGTTACCGCTCCGAGTAGCAACTCTAGTGACATCTGTTGTAGAATCATCGAAACTTAAAACTTGAGCAGCAGAGGAGTCTATAATCTCTGGCAGCAGTCAACTTCAATGGTGCAGATATTTTTTATTACTGTAACTGTTATTATTACTGAGATTAGCTGAATCCCCGTTAGGGGTCATGTGTGATATGGCAGAACTCAGTACTGAGCCACTGTAATCAGAAAATTAATTTAGTAGTGGTTTGTTTGTTTATCAATCAGAACTAGAGACGGGTTTGGCCAACATCAGGGCCAATGATCAGGGATATTCTATATATTGTATTTCAAAAAAATGATGATCGACGGCTATAGCTAATAATTCAGGAGAAATATATAAGCAAATGCGGATTGGGATGTATTATGAATACTCCAAATTCAGAAATCAAATGACTTTCAGTTTTCTATTATGATCTTTTCGAAATTTGTATCTCTGAGAAAAAAAAATTGCTCTGGTTTGCTTTCATTGGGATTTCTGAGTTCTCTGCCATTATTCGATCGCGGCATTCACTCATTACAGAACGGTTCAGGACCGTTAAGTGATGACACCGCTCACAGCTTCTCCTTTGGTTATATATAGGCCATCGGCGTCCCCTTTAATTCCTTTACTCTCCAATAACTTCATTAGTGCAACCACCCTTTCGTCTTTTCCCAGTTGCGAAAAGGTTTCACAGCAGTCCAAAATGATCTTAAATGGAGGAAATCACAAGCAAGCATATACAGTTTCGCAATAACCTATGCCTTCCTTGAGCAAGGAATTATATATTTTTTCTCTTATTGCTGTAATGGCGGATTTATGCAACATTCCAATAGTCGCTAGCATAACTAAAAATTATAATATAGTACTTTGATAAGGGTGTTTATACAGCAATTTCAGTTTCAAGCATAAGTGTAAGCCTAAGAAATAATGACCATGAAAGTTAATCAACTTGAACTCTTTTGATTATGTCGAGGTGGCATATGCGCATGCCCATACAATAAATTTGACATTTCGTCAATCGCACCGGTGGGATCTAGAGAGTTTTTCATGGAGAGAGCGGGGGGAGGGGTTCATGAGTTGATGGAAATTTGCAGCCAATTTTGAAATTCTTAGAAATGAAATAGATTTTTTTTTAGAGGTGTGCAAGATACTGATGAGTGTCAGACATATTTGCGTTCTTTCATGAACAATCAAAATATTTTGTATATATTCAAACATGCTCAAATCCATATAGCAACGCTGTGACTTTTTCAATTGCAACGTGATGCTGTTGCTTTTAAACCAATCATATTTTTTTGTAATAATGAACCAAGGCCGCGACACTTTTCAGCTACCTCAAGATCATCCTCATGATTTTTGTAGGTATCCTAATAACTATTCTAGTTGGAACTTGTTCGAATATTGGGGAATTGGGGAATAAAGAAATTGAATGATTTTCGCAGATTTATTGAAGATTTTTCTAGGACTGAATTTGCTTTTCTCCACTGGGATCTTGTGAATCATGGGAAATAAACCTTGCTTTTAGTGGTCAAAATTAATGATTCGGAAGCCCATCAATATGCCGTTGAGGAACTTTTCCTCCACTTACCAACTGTATTTCCCGATTCTAAATATGATGTTTCGCCAAGAAAGTTCCATCATCCACTGATTCTTGTGGAATCTATGTTTTTTGAATCAGAAACGCCAGATCTCAAATCTGAGAACACCAGAGTGTACAGGAGAGAGAGTTGCAAAACGAAAAAAAATCAAAAAACTATTTTTTCTTTAAACCGTAATCCGCTAACTTACAGTTACAACTGTAAATCAGTGCATTAATTATCCTAAGTTACAGGTGCAACTGTAAATTAAACTGCAATGGCTGTAGCCATGCGGCTGCAGTCAGTTACTCTTCTTGGGCGATTGCATGAATTTATTGAAATATTATATAAAAACACCAAACCTGATCGTAATAGACTAGGTATATTGGATTAAGTAGGAATTGCTTTGTGCGATGCAGAAAATGCAATTTCATTTGTATAATTATAATCGACTGTATTTTTGTTCCTAGTAGATGTGATTGAAATACATTTGTCAAGGTTCAAAAAGAGGCTATTGTTATCACAAAATGATGGAAGACTGTACACATCTTCTATTTTCCTCCAATCGTTTGAACCCTTCATAGTGTGATGATGTTGAAAGTCGTCTGCATAGAGTAGAAACGAACAAAATTTGAAAGACTTGATTATATCATTGATATAAATAATGAAGAATAATGGATTGAAAGCAAAATCTGGGGAACCCAGATTTTGCTTTTTGCTTTGTAGTAATCTGAAATGAATCCATTGAGTGCTTCTACCTGTGACCATTGTCCTCCTGTGACCAGAAGTTGCTCACAAGGACCTCAAGCAAGTCTTCCTATCAATATGTTGTGAATGATTTTATCGAAAGCCTTGCTGAAATCGGTGTGCCTCCTGAACTCGATCATCCATTGAGTCTAGCAAAAGCTCTGTGGAAGTTTGAATGAATTGTTCGAATGTATGAAAATGAGATTCATTCTTAGCTGACCAACGAGTCGTCGGACAAAATAGTGGTATATTTGGGATCAAATTTCACGTTAGTGTACTTTCTCTTAGAAAAAAGATTACATTTTCAACAGTATCCATACCTACCTATGATGTAATGTGTTTGTAAATAATAAAAAAAGCATCCCTATCCCTGATTTCGCTCAATGAAAGGGATTCCGTAAACATATCGAGTATTCGTGGAAATAGCGTTATTCTCTGGGGGAGGGGGCCCTCCTGGCCCCCCTGTGTGGGCGCCCATGTTCATCCTTCCGAGTTGCGATCAAGGCCACTGGATTATATGCATTACACTGACCTACATAGACCAGCAGGAGCAACAGTGGTCGAAAAAGACTATCAAATACAAAACACAATAAGCAATAACTCTGCTCATGGGAGTCAGACATCGCTTCTTGTTCTATTCAATGTCAGCACAAGGTGAGCCGGTAAAATGCATTAGCCGGTCTCAGTGCGTTTACGCTGCTTAGTTAGTGCCTCTTCTCCCTTCTTGATCTATGTACAGGGTGAGCTTAATTGAACACTTTCGAAGGACATGTTCCATTTTTAAACTAGATAGATGAAAATTGATGGCGGTGCCTGAGAGTTAATTTTCATGACAAACCTAATGGTGGAAACAGCATATCGATATCTTTAGTCGTTTCTGAGTAACAGCATGTTTTTTATGAGTTTGTCATAAAAATTGACCATCAGACACCGCGCCATTTGTTTTCATCTATCTGGTTTGAAAATACGACTTTCCCTGTCCAATTTGGCCCACCATGTAGAGGATCCTTCACGACGAGCTCAGTCGATATGTGTATGGAAAACTACTAGGACTAATATTTTTATGAAAAACTGTACACACGGAGTTTTCAAAGAGCTCCTTACTACTACAATATTTTTAGTTATCTGGCTCTTCCTGTTGTACCGGAAATTGGTTTTTTTGACAGAACACCTTATGAAACTACGAGAGATACAGACATGGTTGAATAGGAGAATAGTTGCGCGATTGAAGTGCTAACAAAAATCTTCAAAAAGTCTTCGATATGATTGTTTGTTTTTGAGTTTTCAAAAAACTGAATTAAGTTTCTAATAATCTCATCTCTTCTCATCGGCCCTGATATCTCAAAAGTAGATTCGAATAACAAAAACTACAACATGAATGACATAACAAATCAATTGGGCCATATTGTTTTTACCTCATACCAAACTGTACCTAATTCAGATCCTTCAATTTCAGGAAATTGGAATGATGAATGTGGTTCGATTTGTTGCTTTTTTTTCACAAATAGGTACATGGAATCATAACTTTTGATAATAATGATATTGAAATATGTGAATACAAGGTGTTTGGAAATATGTCTCACATATATAAATGAAGGATGGACCGGCCGTGTTCCACTTCATTACTTTGCAAAATCTCTATAATCAAACAAAATTATTTCATTTTCAGCCATCTGAAGTCACAAAACCTTTAATACAAATTCAGAAACTCGGTTGTTTAAGGCATGCGGGAGAATGAAAAGTACAGTATCATTTTCAATTTTCCAATTAATTCTTTATAATATCATATTTCATATCAATATAAACAGTTTGTACCATTCAAGTGCCCTTTTCATATGCGAGCTAGAGCTGAAGACGTCCTTTCTCCGTCCTAATTACGGCCCTGCTTTCTCTCACAAGATCTTCGGCTTCGCATAATTATCTCCATTTCGAAAAATTATTTTGATCTTATGGAGCTGGAAATGCAAATCCTCTCTATGAGTTTCCTATAATGTAGACCTCAAAATATTTCACCTTTTCCCATTTTGTGATTAGTTCGGAATCATATTATTGAAAAAATTTGTGAATTTGCAAAAACATTCGGGTGGTAACGTAACTCGACATACTCTTGCAAACCATTCCTAATTTAAGTTGTTGTTGTCCGCGAGATTTCGGATTGTCAATGTGTTTATGTAGACGTGTTTATGTAGGTGGGAGGAAACATTTTCATGTGTCCTCATGTCCATGTCAAACGATGTTCTGAGATCTAAATCGTTGATTCAGTCTTTCACGAGATGGTTGTTCAAAAAGTTATTGAGCTTTTTTCGAATAGGACACATAGAACATAGATGGACTATTATGAACTATGTCCAATTAGAATATTGGACAATTCGGCCTACTACCCTATTCATGGATTGTAGGTCAATCCAAAGAACTAGTGATTGCATTTATTTTGTAATTGCCGCAAAGTTTGCTCGATATAGGGTATCGCTTTGGTATCGTATTCCACTGTGTATTCATATGACACCATATGCGATGAAAGGTGAGATATGAACTCAATAGCTGATTTTATTATGAAATAAATGATATTTCCAGGAAAACTTGCATTCCTTTGTAGCATTTTGGATCATATGATGTATTATCACATAACTATTGATGACAACTTGCTTTTGATAGCAGAAATATTGAATTAGCAAGGCCATTCAATGAATTATGAAATGAAACGAATCGCAGATTAGAAGTAATTTGAGTTGTAACGTTAAAACCTACTGATCTGAAAAATCCTCATACTTTGTCGACCTTTTAAGTGAAATTCTTTTCAAGATGGCATAATTTACAGTTATCACAAAATTCAACTATGGTCACCTTTGATATTTTGAATAGTATGCCTATTTTCAACACGAACGAAAAATCTATAATGTTCGAGAAAAATCGTGTTAACCAGAGGTGGAATTATGGGAGAGAAGGAAGGTGTTGGAATTTTTCTTGATAGTTCGAAGGTTGTAAGCATTAGGAAAGATTTCACTAGGCAAAGAATTCCACAACTTTGCCGTTCTATGCTTGGTATAGCGATCTTCGACAGATCTCGGGCCTGACAGTGTAGGAGTGACCAGCCTGAGCCTGTCTGATTGGTTTACCAGGAATCGCTCGTGTTGGCATGATATACGAGATTTCCGTAGAGCACCGACCGTGGAAGTATCTAAAAAAACGGGAGATATCGACCAACTTTCTGTGATGTTCTAGAGAGGTCAGTAGTTCCTTCAGTGTACTATCATTCGCAAAGCTATGAACTGGGCTGGAGGTCACATCCAACAAATCATTGATGTGGAGCTAAAATGAAGTTGGTGCCAAGACAGAGCCTTGTGGAACACCAGCATTATTGTATCAGATGCGAGACCCCATCTACCACCACATATCTGCAAACTCAAACTCGGTCGAATGCTTTGGTTATATCCAATGCTACAGGAAGAGATTCATGTTTCTCGACTGACACCTGTCACTTATATGTCATGAAGATCTGATGCAGTGAATCTGAGATGCCGAAGCAAAGATTTGGTTTCTGAAATTTTTGGCCGAAGTTCATACCCGCTTTCGGTAATTCACAAAAAAATATGATTTTTTTCTCACGAACTCTTATTCTTTTCAGAATCAAAGTATACTAGTATATTTCGTAAACTTTGCTTTTGTTGAGGTTTATATTTATTTGTTATACATATTTCATATGGAACGGTCGGAGAATAAATAATGTCAGTATATATATATATATATATAAATATATATTCAATTCTGGAATTCGGTATACCACACGTCAATAATTTATAGATTTTATGATATACAAATCCAGAGTGACGGATTCTACCGAATAAACCATCAATTTTCCTCTATATGATATGAGCGTTTTATTTATGAGTTATGAATACTAGTATGCTTTTTCAATTTCGTGTCGAAACTCAAATTCTGTTTCATTTATTCATTGTCAAAAATTCAGTGCTTTGTGCAGATTCTCAGTTTTGATGCGCGACAAAAACATTAGGTGCCGATCTAAAAATTAAATGAATATTGTGTTCGACTAAATGAAGTGACTTCATTTGACAGTCGATAGAATATACAGGGTGATTCCTTTCGGGGGCGTGAAAAGTAAGGCAGAAAATTCCTATCAATATGGGTAACAAATGTTTCCTAATGGCCCTTTGAATAGGTCACCGCAAAGACGATTTCTTCTCGATAACTTCAAAACGTAGTAAAAGACATAGTTGGATACTCCATATTTTTCAGAAAAACATGAGTAAGAGTTATGAATCTTTTCTCGGATATTCAGAACCTAAAGAATCTAAAGTAAATGAGCAACTGTAACTACAATTACATCGCAAGAAGCAGTTTTTGAGACACTCATCACATCACATTTGCGAGAGAATCTAGGATTAACTTTGGATTTGGATTTCGTACCTAATAATAGGTGAATAATAGGTGAATAATAGGTGAATATTTATTTTGTTCTATAGTATGCTCATAGTGATCAATGAGTTATTTTGTTGCTAGCATGAATGTCACGTGTTGATATGATATAGTTTCCCCCGAAATTTAATCCTGCGTGGGCCCTTGCCCTCAACTAGTTATTGAACAAAATCGACTTAACAGTTCACAGGGTGATTTCAAAATGATTTGTTGGTTCTATATTCCACTACATTCTTGAAATCTAGACTGAAATTTTTTGGCATGACAAAAGTTTTTGGTATTCTGACTAACTTTTGAAGCAAATACATTTTGGGAACACCCTGTGGGTGAAACCGATTCCGTTCAATAAATAATCCTCTCAAAGATAATTTGGAGAATAAGGATCTTCTTGTACAAATGATTCTTCAATGATTGTTTGAATGTTATGATCAATCAATAATGTGAAAATTGATTGAAAAAACTTTCAAATTATCATAGCAAGGTATACGAAACTCTGATCGAACTTGACCTCAAATTTGGTTCAGTTGACGAAAACACAAAAATATACACGCTGAACGCGTCTTATCGGACACTAACTTGACAAACCCTGTATCATCAGATGAGACCGATTGCATGCAATATGTATTATGGTGGTTTGACCAGGCGACTTCGCCATATTTGCGAAGGTGTATTGGTGATTAACAAGCTCCCAGATTCTTTCTGAAGGGATACAGGATACAAAAATTATGAGTTCCCAAAATCAGCGTGCAGTATTTCACCAGCAGCTTTCACGACCGATAATAGGAAACAATATATTTTGAGACAAATTATCACTTAATTGATACAAATCTACTACAACAGAAAAAAAACCGCGGTGAACATTTGCTTCGAGTGAATTTTCTTCAAGAACCTTGGTAGTTTTTGAGTTAGACCGATGAGATGTGTCGATCGATACTAGGTTTAGCGTCCGGCGATGATTTTTTTACAAAAAAACACAATGGGATGGCGGTGTCCTTGGAAGGAGAGGTTATTATTGTATGTTGAAATGTATTTGTGAGCAGATCTCGTCCCAGGCTACGATACTTTGGCTTAGGGTAGGATTTTTGATTATTCTTGAGCATCTCACGACAAGTTCAATTCAGCTTCAACACTCACGAATCTTCAAATTATCAGCTGTTGCTCGTTTCGTTGAACAGCAATCAGTGATAAAAAAATAAGTTATTCACCATTTTAAGAGTTCTGCGTCGTCCTACGAGCTCCACAGAACGTGGTGAAGAACATCCTACAAAGGTAGACCTGTACGACCATGACGCAGTGGGCTGAAGCGGTCAACGTTGGTTTTTGGGAAACCTGAACACTAAATTCACTTGTTTTTCTCTCAAACAAAACGACAGATAATAAATGATATAATATAAAAAATACAGTCCAGCTGATACGAACTAACGACTCTTAACACCATTCACTTCATTCACAAAAACACTTGTGACATACGATTATAATATCTCTTTTCGTTGTTGTCTTCTGTGAACGCACGAAAAATCTAGTATCAGAATCAGAAGATATTTTCATTTGTCGTAAGAAAAAATTACTAAATCTTATAGATAAAGATGCGGTGAAAAATATAGCAAACATATGAAAAATGGAGGACAACCAGTTCTTAGCCATGTCATTCAGAAATCACTGAGTAAAATACATACATATACATACGAACTTGTAATCCTTAAGACATACAGGGTGAGTCAAATTCGAATTCGAAAATCTAAACTCACCCCCCATTGATGTGCCTACGGTATTTTATTACTGAGGTACAGGACGTTATCTTAATTTTTTATAATAATCCATTGTATAATCATATCTATTCATACTTGGTACGTACGTACGTACATTACCAATCGAAGAAAAATGGAAATCAAAAACCGAATATTGTAAATCTCTTTCGATATGTCAAGAAAGCATTAAAACTGAACAAAATGAGCTACTTTCAATTTCTATAAATTCATACAATAATTTGAAATCTCTTGATGGCAAATACAATGGAAGAGGGTTAGTCATGTCTCGGAGTTTTTGTGATTTGAAGTTGTTTTGGATCTGATGCCGGAATTTGGTTTTTCTTTCTGAGTTTTTGTGATTTGAAGTTGTTTTGGATCTGATGCCGGAATTTGGTTTTTCTTCTCGAGTATTGAAATATTTGAAGATAAACAGCGTGTTTCATTGTGAAACACGCTGCATGTCTCTCTCAAAATAATTCTGAAATAGACCCACATAACCCAATGTTGTTAGAACGGGAAAATGGACGGAATGGAGAAACGGGAGTGGACATCAAATATACCAATCCATAATATCCAATTAGGAATCCATTTTAGTACATTATGAATAGGAGCGAATATCTGAATCAGATGTAACTCATACATCTCTTCGTACATATAAGGAAATCCAGAGGTAAGCAGTAATTTCCCCATTAAATTCAATGTCAAAGTTAAATTTAATTATGTAATTCATATGTTTCCGTAACATTATATAACAAAAATCACTGAACGTGTCAATACTGTGACACAGAGACACGATTTTTTTCAGATTGATCGTCTTTTATGGATAAATACGTGCATATTCTCCGATCTGCATTAACTGCCTCCTTCAGTGCATACTAAGCAGCATACTTCAATTTGATGGAAGCCGATCAAATAACGTTAACTTACATCTGTTAAACAAGTCCAAGGTATGTATAGGGTGATTCTGAATGAAACCGACATACTCTACTCTCTCATTCCTCAATAATTTATAAATTCATGTTCCTTTTTCTTCGTTTTCGGGATTTTCTCTACTTTATTCTGAAAATAAAAAGTAAAGTGTAAATAAATAGAAAACCAGATGATTATTTCGATAACAATGATCTCAGCTGTCTTTGTTATACTTTGATATACCTACAATGTTTACTTAACTGAAAGAGAAAATTCTTGCTGATAGTGAGGTAAAGACAAAAATATATAATTGAATATCAATTCTTACTCATCTAAAGACAGTAGCGAATTTATGTATCGGAAATAAAGTATGAATGCTGTGATATAACTCCATACATATGGTACATGATAAATGAGAAATGCTTTCGGGATCAATAAGTATTTCCGTAGGGTTCATATGCAACTCATTTCTATATTTGCTTCATGGCAGTTTCCAGTAGCGAGAACAAGAAATCGATTTTTTTTTATGGAACATCTCGATTGTAGACAAATTTTCACTATTTTTTGCAGTTCTATTATGAAAAATTCAAATGATTTGAACGATTGATTTCAAAAATTCCTAATCGGAACTTCGACAATATATCCAGCTATATTATTGTTTCAATGCTCAATGTTTCAATGTTCTGATGGAATTTTCAAATGTTCAGAAGGAACATTCTATATGGTTTTAGGAGCAAATGCGTTGTTATAGTTCCATTCGATCTCAGGTAGTTGTGGATATTGGTTGTAGTTTTCGAGTTATACATTCTTCTCCCGAGATTCTCGAAGAATGTGAATTCTATTTCATAATTTACATCTAATAGTTATGAGTGATCAACTAGTGAAAACGACGTGATGTGGAAAGAATGAGTCAGTGGCTTATACGATTCCATGGATTTCTAAGAAAGTGATGCCGTTGATGTACCTCAAGAATATCAAATTTCATGAAATATTCAAGAATATTGATGCTACCGCAACTAAAACTGCTCAATGAGTGTGATGCAAAGGGTACTGAGATGAAAATTTTCAGCCTGACAATATAACGAGTTGATCAATCAATTATCATTATAATAGTGAATCGTTATATCTTCCATTCATCTGGTTACCACTAGAATACATATCCGCCACATATGCTTAATTGTTTGATATCAATAATTTATAGGAAACCAGAAATGGAGATATCGATGGTGAACTTTCGAGATATCGGTTTCAATATTTTAGAGTTTCCTTTATTTTCTGACAGCAACAACTGGTAGGATGATGTGAGTATTGTCTCAATGTGTTCATCTTCACTATATCAACGAAGACGTTTCTCAAAAAATCAACTATAGTGAATCAAGCAGAGCTTGCTGGAGTAGTTTTCGTCTACCGAATTGCCCTGTAGATGAAATATAATATATGTAGGTTATTCCATAATGACGGAATCTGCAAGGATGCTTCTGTCGAGTGTCGAATTTAATCCCAGTAAATCTGAACATGACTCCCTATAGTTTGACCCAATATTATTTCACAGAAATGTGAAATTTGTTTTTTTTCTAATTGGCGATACATGCATCTGCCGGACAAGCCATTTTGAAAGTAAATTTCTTCATGGGATTATCGGTTATCTCGAGAGATACGGCGTTGGTTGAATAAGGGCACAGTTTCAAATTTTCATGCTGATTGATAATCTGGATAGATATTGGACCTATCATGCTTAGTTTCTCAGATATCGTAAAAAACATAATCTCACGATTTTCTTTTTGATTTTTTCAAAGGAAAACCAAGCTAGTTATTCATTTCTAACATCTGCTGAGTTTCTGTCAAGGAATCACGAAATAATATAAATTTGAAAAACTGATCATGATAGGTCACATTTCTTCTACTTCATATCTCTCAAAGTAATCAAGATAATGCTTCAACTCGAAAAATATCAATTGCCCATCGCTTTTCTTGACGTTTATAGGGCCAAGTTGAAAGTTCTCGAGATCAGATTGTTTTATTTTTTGTTAGTTTTTGAGCTTATGAATGGGAACAGGAAAAATGTGACGGTCCTTTTTCGAGATATCAGGAAATCATAACATTGATGATAATGAAATCAATGGCAATTATATAGTCAATGTCTCAGTGCTGAGCTGTCAGTCTCATTTCAACTTGTCAGTGATGTATCATTCCCATGCATTGACGACAATAAAAGTGTAATCGAATGACATAACGGCCTGCTGGTATCTCCAACGTCGATAATGGAAATATGCACGATATTAATAATTCCTATTGTTGATGTGGTGATAACTACAGCAGGGACATGATGAGAATAATTTATCGAATGGTTGGTTGTTCGACGTTTCTCTACCACAGTAGTATCATTAGATGTAGAACCTCATCTCTTCTCGAGAAAAGGGGCAGTGTTATCGAAATTGTTTCCATAAACAGCTAATCCTAATGTCACTTAGTAGGAAGTTATGGCTATAGTCCTGGAAACACACCAAGTCACGAAGTAACTCACTGTCGATTTTTTGGTTACCGTTCGCGTATTCATGTATTCTCGAGTATTTCAGATTAGGACAGTAATGATAATCATGGTGTTCTTTTTCGACATACAAACCGAAATATACCCTCTTTTTTTGTTCCCTTGTCCTTTTCCAAAACTATTTCTGCATAGACTGCTTCTGAGTTTGCATCGAATTTCTTCTTCTTTCGTCTTCAGTTTATAACATATATTATATGAATACGTGGCTTCGAGTACAGTCGATATATAGCTTTTGGCCAATCAATTTTCACAATCGATATGTCAATTTTTGACATAATAATTGTTTCTCTACTTCCGGGTTCACTGGGTGTGATGGCAACTTTTGGATTCGAAATGGAACATTCTGTATATCATTTCCTGGTCGGTTAGGAATCATCATTAGAAATACAACGATACTGGTTTTGATGGTGTCATCTCGAAAGACTACGGATAAACAGCCTGCTTTATTTTCCCTATGCGCGATGGGTGTGACGGAGTAATTTTTGTTGGATCAATCAACTTCTTCGTCGCATCCATCACGAGTATGGAAGATGATAAATTGTCTTTCGACACAGCACCATCAGTAGAAGGTATCTCGTCTAAGATTCAAGAGTTGTCATCACTCCCGGTGAAACCGGAAGTGGAAAAATAATAATTATTTTGTCAAGAAGTGACGTTCGATAAGTATACAGGATCTTCAAAATATATCATTGGAACTGAAAAAGAAAAGTGTGTGTACCATGATCTTGGGACACCCGGTATATTGAAAAAGATTCAAGGAACGAAAAGAGATGATACAAAACATCAGTGGTTTTCACTACCACAAATGGACTTCAAAAATCGATGAAAAAGTGATTGAGAAAAATATACATGAACTCAGTACTCATATTTCGAGAGTAGAAATTCATAGGAACTTTCAGTCATGCAATGAGCCATAGGAATTGCATAGGACTATCCTTTTTTATATCAAAAACATATTTTTTCCTGATGGAATTACAACATACTACATTGTCCATGTGGAATTGATAATGACATATGTATATATATACCCTCGGAATTGGACTTTGATAAGGAAGCATCAATGGGTTATGTTACTGTTGTTATGGAATGATTTTTGAAATTTGTTTTCGTTAAAGTTACGAATTTTTTTTATAATTAAATTCTTAACCTTGACTTGACTTTGTGTTGTTTGGACATTTCTATGCTTTCTGAAAAAGTATTGGCCATAACAAAATGTTGAAGTTGTGACTTTATCAATGACAATAAAACACGTAAGTATATTAAATAAAAATACACACATTTTATTCAGTCTCATTACATTAGACCTACCACTGGAGAGACTACATCAAAGATAACTTATTAAAACATTTTTACAAAAAAAATATGAAATATATACAGTGCACGACACAACAATGATGAAATAAAAAATGAAAACGCTGGTGATGTTTGGCACGGAGCTTGTCGGCCTCGTCTTCGTAGTCAGCCGCAGTAGGAGGGCCACCTTGGGTTCTGTTCTTCCTGAACGCTATAGGCATTGAGGGTATCAACAGGGTGTCGCTGAATCTATTCAGCGAAGCGGTCTGGCATACTGGATGCTTGTTCTTCGAAGTCGTTGGACGGAAGTGAATTAAGTACTTTCACCCTTCATTCTGAGCTGATTACTGGAGGTTTTCGGGGTGTAAGGATCAGTTTGAAACAATCTGGAGGTACAGCTACACACCCTGGCTTCGGTAAAACGTCTTCTCCGCCACTTATGTCGAATTTTTGTAAAAGGGTCGCTAGAATTAAGAAGCTGAAACATTGCACTAGCCTCTGTCCGATACAGGTTCTTTTTCCTGTGCTGAACGGGATGAAGTGCGTGGGTTTCACTACGTTCCCAGCAGGAGACAGAAACCTTTCTGGTAGAAATTCTTCTGGTTTATTCCAGTACTCTTCACCTACGTTCAACTCGTAGTTATTGATGAATACGATGGTACCCTTTGGAATCGAATACCCACAAATATGTGTATCAACACTTGCCACGTGTGGAACTATCGGCGAGGATGCTTTTCTCAAGGTTTCCCACAGAACGGATTCGGTGTATGGCATGGCAGCTTTGTCGAACAAATTCGGACCCCTCATATTCCCTGTGACAGCGTCAATTTCTTTCCGGATACTGTCGCCGACTTGTGGATTCTTGACGATTGCAGCTAGAGTTACCATGACCAAGTTACCGATTGCTGAATGACCTCCAATGAAATCTTCGAGTTCGAATATGATGTGCTCCCAATTCATGTTCGGATCTTCTTCTAGGTGCATCAAGAGGGCGTCAGTGAAGTCTCTCGGGGCTGAATTGAAGTCTAGAGTGGCTCGGTGATTGTCGATGATTCGGCTCAGAATGAATTGGCGGATGTCCGTTGACCAGTGCGACAGTTTCTTCATGTGTCCTTGGTAAAAAGGAAGCAGCCATGGGAGGAAATCTACAGCGTACCCTTGGTTGATTTCCCAAAAGATTTCGTCGAAATACCTCACTATTTTCTGGAACTCTTTGTCGTCGTAGGAAAAGCTAGTCGAGCACATGTACTGAGTGAACATGTTAGCGCAAGCTCTCAGAACTATCGGTTTGATGTCGACTGGGGTGTTCGAAGGCAACTTCTGCATTTCAGATAGAAATGTGTTGATTCCTTCGGCTCCAACGCAGTTGACACTATCGAATTGAAGGGATGTGAATCGAGGAGAGCAATAAGTCCTCGCTATGCTCCGCCTCGTCTTCTGTAATTCTGACCAGTCGCAAAGGGCTAGAGCTGAAACGAAAATTCACTGTTAGAGATCGAAAACGACACATAGTTCAAGGACGAATAAATCATTCCTGGCACGCGTCAACCCAAGTCCGACTGCTCCGCGGAACAGATGGCCGATCGAGTCGCGTGACCAGGCAATTCATACACCTGTTCCACACAACCCATGCAGTCTGCCAACAGAGTACACGTTACTACTATCATTGATATTCTCTTTCGCATTTTTCCTTCAACACAATCCCTCGCTATCATTAAAATCATTAATATCCGCATAAATGAATATTTAACGAACTCGATACGTTTCGACTAATTGTTCACAGTACGAGATGAATTCACTAGGTATGATAATAGCGTGGTTGGCGTCGATCAGATTCAGTTTCATTAGAATCTCAAGTTCAAGTTCACGGTAGTCGAGTACGGTAGCGAGGCAATCTTATGAATGGAACAGGTGCTGCGTGTATGATAGAAAGTTGAGCAGCCTGCTGGCCGGCAAGAATTGAGCATGCGAACGCACTTTGAGAATATCGAAAAGCTTCGGAGACACGGATCGCGATCGCGATCGAATCGAATCGAATTATTGGTACTCACAATTATTCCTGTCGCCCCCGAAGAGCTTGTGGAAGCGCAGGAAGTCGGGTCTGCCGTCGAAATCGCCCCCTTTCGTGATGAGCACCTCCTTGATGAGGTCGAAGTTGTTGACGACGACGCACGGCGTCGATCCGAGGCTGATGCTGAAGATGTCCCCGTAGGTCTTGCTGAGGGCCGTGAACGCCTCGAAGGGCGTCTCGTGCCGGCCGAGCAGGTGCAGGCTGCCGATGACCGGCAAGGGTCTGGGCCCGGGGGGGCTGCCCGTCGCGGAAGCGTGCTTTCGGGCCCTCCTGCTCAGCCATGAGCAGACTAAGATCACGAGACACAGCGAAACTATCGCAATCATGGCCGCAGAGAATCGCAACTGGTCAATGCGAGCAGACGGACCGCTACCCTCTTTATGACTGCCACTAGACCAGCACTTCGTGATAGACCTGGTGCTGGTGCGCGACCAATGACAGGCCCCCCCTCTACTCGCCTTCGAGTCCATGCAGGCACAGGGGGCGATTTGCAGATTGGCCATAGCCGCCCCCGCTACCTGCTAGGGGTACACTTTGGGCGGGTTTGTGTCCTACTCACGGAAAGTCGATTGATTCTTCGGAACAGGGGCGGATGCAACGTTTATCCCAGTGGGAGAAACGGGAGAAATTGTTTGGGAATATTTGATCGAAAAATCATTCATTTTTCAAGTGGGATTTTCTGAAAAACTAAATAGAAGTTATTATAATAATTGCAATATATTTGTAGTAAGGACATATTTGTGATCTGCCCCAAAATGACACTGCTCTTGAAATTGAACCTTTAGATATATTTAATAATATATTTAAATATATTATTTCTATGAATATGGATATATGGATAGTGGATGTTTCGGGAATCTGCTCCCGTTTTCAACACAATTCGGATTCGGTTTTGAAAAAATATACATTGGGCCTAATATTATGAGGTTTTCGAAATTACTACACGAAACTTCGCCAGTGCATGATTGATTCCTACACCTAGTTATTTTCATATATTGTGACAAACAACAAGTTTAGGAAAGGAGGGTGTGCTTCTTCTGCTAATTCAATAAGGAAAGAGTTCTCATTAATTTACGTATATACGCAATACTAGCTACTTAGTGAGAATTTTTTTCTTGTGGCAGAAATGTTGGTTTGCTTGGGATTTTTCGCCCCTAATTTCCACAAGATCCGTTTTTATCGTGAAATGCCGGTTTCCTCTGTGCTTTCAGAATGCCGATTCCCTTAGTATCATAGAAATTAGGGGAAATTAGGGAAAATCACTCATCTATAAAATTCCCGTCACTGGTATAAAGTTAATTATTGCTCAAAAAGAGGACAATATTCCCGTCAAGATGTGTACAAAGGCTTAGCTTTGTAATTTGCTCACGATTCTCACTCTTAATTTTTTCCACACATGTTCAATAACACCCTGTAATAGTTGTATCAACAGTGACTATATTATGTATACCGAGGCTCAGAAGATATTTGTATCAGCCGAGAGGGAAATAAGGAAGCGAATACTTACGATCTCATGTAGTTCGACATGTGCACGAAAAACAGGCTTCGAAACTGCCATTTCCCTTCAATAATACAATAACGTGCGACATCTTCTGTGCTGTCAATTGTGAACATTGTGAAATGAAAAATATGGGAAGTGAAATTTAAACTCATCTTGAATCCCCGCAACCAAAAATAATTTTTCGTATCATATATGCTAAATACTGTCTGTAAGTTCTTCGAGGAGGTGGTACATTCATTTTTCAGCTTTTAATGGGATTTTCTCTCCTCGTTTCTAAAAAATAGAGTAGAAGTTATTAAAAATTATTGCAATATATTTGTAGTAAGGACAGATTTAGGATCTGTCCCAAAATGTCACTGCGCTTGAAATTAAACCTTTAGATACCTAAAAGAGAAATTCTCTATTGGTCAGTGACACCTTGTTTTTGAAAAAATTTGGAAATACAAATATATTTAATAAAAATAAAACCTCTACTTATATTGGTGGACGTTTCGGGAACGAATCTGCTCCCGTTCTCAACACAATTGAAATATTTTTTCTCTTCGTAAAATTTTTTCAATGTTTTCGATTTTGACACTGAAAAGTGTCCTTACTATAAATATATTGCAATAATTTCTAATAACTTCTACTCTATTTTTTAGAAACTAGGAGAGAAAATCCCATTAAATGCTGAAAAATGAATATATGCTAAATGTTTATACTGATTTTCCAATATATATTTCCAAGAATAAATGTCGCTCAAAGCTGTCAGATAGATGACATCCGAAATCCGAAGGAGAATCGAATTCATGTTCACTGTCATTTCATATTTGCTGGTAGGAGAGAATATTTTATCATTGAACACTGGGAGAGGAATACGATCGATACGGTCGAGTTGAGCTAATGGTGTATTTCAGAGCCAGTACTGGAAAACATAATTTTTAACACTTTATTTCGAGACAGAATGAACTTTTTTTTCTTCTTGTGGGATGTCTGATAGTAATATCCCCATGGAGTTCGTCCGATACGATTATCATATATATTGAAAAAAGGCAATTTCATTATTGCTCTTCTGGATTTTTCGAGAAAAAATAAACTAGATTGTTGTTGTCATCGATCACTGTCTGTAACTGATGTAATGAGTGTCTGTTATGATGATGTGTGCGACGTAGGTCCAGGTGATTTGTGTAAGTTATCCGTTACTCAAGGTCATCATATAGTGCAAACTACTGGATTCGTGAAAATTGACAACTTCGAACTTCCTTTGTGGAAGACTAGACTGCGGGACTTTCGATTGACCAGCCGCATACTTAGCAATTTCGTCGATAGGTAACTCGATATGCTTACCCACATGTCTGGTACCTACAAAACTGTTCGCCATAACTAACTGATCATTCCTAATGCACAGAAATCATCAGTTTTTCAAGGTCTTTGATGTAATATGAAGAACATTCCACCAGTAAGTGTCTTCCGATATCACTGAATGACTATGGCATCCCTAGTAATGCATGGCTTAATCTGAAAAATGCAACTTTTGAGAAAACGCGCTAAACGATGCAGGGTACCAGATATTTTTGCCTAATTATTCCTAACGTCATGATATGAAGCTCTACGGCTATGAAATTTTGTGCACGTCATTAACAAAAGCATTTCAAAATGAAAATTGGACCGTTTGATCATCGGATCAAAGTTCATATAAACATGCTGCTGAAAAGGTCAGAAATTGATGAGATGAATTTTTAGAAATAATCTTGACAATACTACACTATATGTACTACATTGTATACTGTCTCTTCTCATATGATGAAATGCATAGAAATAATCGACACCAATATTCATTAGTTCAGGACATAATGAAAGAGGAATCCGTAATCACAAAATTAATTTTTATTTCAGAATATTCGTCATCTCCCCTGAGAGGGCTATGCGAAACAGTTCCTGTATTCATTGATTTTTGTTTTTTGTACACAGCTCGGGCAACGAACATCCTGCTTAGAAGGAATATGGGTCATTTTCATGAAACTCATCAAATCGGCCATGAAATGATATCAGATAAATTTTCAGATTATTCGTTCTTGTGATTATACCATAATTAAATATTTCAATAATAAGGCTGGCTCACATACTGAATATAGGGGTATCCATAATTTAGGTTCTTTGATACAATGTAAAGTATCGTAAATCGTAGTAAATAAACCTGATGGACAAACTGGTAACGTAAGTTTTTCAAGTAATGATCATGGTGAAGGTCGACTACAAACCCTACATAAGAAATGTACAGGGCATCTGAATTAAGTTGCCCATTGAAGGAGAGAGCGGTGTTCATTGAAATCTTGAATATGATTGAGATTCAAAAAAGCTGAGCTCAACTTCCGTGAGATCTTTGGTTGAATTACTATCTCCACTACATAGGTAATTTGTATGGCAACTGTTTCTCAAGCTTCAAGTTATCAGCAGTTGTTACCGATAACCGATTAGATATCATAATTATTTATGAAATCTGAGAATTTGATTATATTTTTGCGGGATCGATTCGCAGAGGTCGAGATACGCAGTTTTACATTATAAATTTCGTTAGGTGTGGTGTATTCTGAATATTCAAATGCGTTAGTGCGTATGGAAGACGAAGCTTGCATATATAATAGATGTTACGCAACTTTTGGATATGCTAATGTCTGTTTCCCTTTTCCTGCTAGGCGTAGGTTATTAGATCTATAAGTACTGCAGTTGTTCTTTTATTTCACTTTTTAAATTGCTGAGGTCTTGTAAGTAGGTACTTACATCGGTATACTTTAGATAGGGTTATTGTTTTCCCCTCTTGTGAATGTGGGATGAATAAAGACAATTACAAACTATTTTTTCGATTGCCGTAATTTATAATACAAAATATATGTTCTCTTCATCGTATTATCTGAATACCTTGTTATGATAATATCGTATGGATTTGGAGCACACTGATCATTATTTCTAATTGAGATCAGTGAGAAATATCTCGTGTGATCGGATCTGAAATAATAGTACACAGTATATAGAAATAATAATTTACCATAGTTTCTCCGAAAAAAATACATTTTCAGGATGATAGGATTTTCTCCAACTTATATTTACATTCTTTTCAAGCTCCATATTCACAGTTACTGTAGGCGCGAAATGAGACATACGACAATGAAATATTTTAGTATTCATTCATGAGGGCCCTGTATATTTTTCATTATTGAATGATCCTTGATATATTATTTGCTTTCTTATTAGATAGATTGGCAGACAGATTTTTTGGAAACATATCATCTTAATGTATCCATAGAAATGATTTGCATACGAAATACATCGATATATAGTTATCGATATATATGATATATATAATAGATACGTGGTTATATTCAAGCCGATACTGCCCATTTCACATTACTCATATGCTTGCAGTAGGTGCATCTCTTCGCATGTTTTAGACGCCATGTTACATGTATAATGGCATTTACTGACTGTAACGAGGTCAAGTTGTGATGGTCAATGTTACTTCATTAATAAAAACGTTTGTTTCGATTCCGATCCAAGGTCGAATTTTCCGTTGCAGTTTCGAATTCGATTCTTCCATTTCTTGCGGAAAAAATAGAAGAGTTCTCGATACAGTGTGTCTCGTTCCGTGATTTCAGAAACGAAGCGTGGATTCTTTGCTGCGAGGAATAAAAGTTCATGCCCAGCTACACTCTAAAAACACAATGGAAATGTAAAGTGAGTATACGTTATGTAGAAAAATTTCACTTGCCAAACCCTCAACTTAGTTGAGGTTGTCAATACTGAGTTTAAACATTCAAACATCAATATTGTGAAAGACACCATAATTGGCAAAAAAATGTACAATTATGCAGTTCGTACCAAACATCATATAGAGCAAATCATAGCGTAACATTTCGAGAAAACTATATCTTATCTGCCCTATCTGAAAATGGGGTCGGAATCTATACAATAAATTTATATCGTTTTGATTGAATGACGAAAAAATGATATACTTTCAATTTGGAATTGTCTACAAATATTAGAGTCGGTTGAGGTACCATTGCGAACGTTTTCGGATTTCAAAAGGTTGGTTCTTCGATATAGGCATCCATGAAACTCCCACCTGTATTGACATTAGCATATTTCACTCTGCTCATCTCGAAATGTTCACTTCATAGTAGAACTCATATATTCGTTGTCATATAATACATACTCAATGTACTTCTGTTATGTATCAGTCACTGAAATATTTTTTTCATCATTATTTTTTCCAAATTAATAAAATCATAGATCAAACAATGAGGGTGGTAGTTCGTTTGAGACATACTTTATATAACCCTTCCTTGGACGATCATGACCCAGTTCAGCAATTAGTTCTGTCAGAGACAACTTATTGAGTTCATTGAACATGATGATATATTGATATTGTTCAATTTGTGACGTGAATAAAGAAGTCGAGCAACATCTCGAAGTTCTACTTTTGGTTATGGATTACTACGGAAATGATTAACACAATAAAATTTGCTGACATCACAATTATCCATGAATATATACTTATTACCTATACAGAATGAAACGAAAATTGAGTCTTCTGATGATTACACTCTTGTTTGTACCTAATCTTTTTCGACAGGAAAAATTGCGACATTTCGGAGTGAATCGACGAGATCATGGAAACTAAGTGTTCTCATTCTTCTCGATATTCGACTTGAAAAACTCAAGACCCTTACATTGTGTTATTATTTCTTATAACGTAATACAGAGAATCAAAAATTTCAGATAGTGTATGAGAAATTCTCGAATGATACAACATGATTTATATCGATTCAATGCGAGTTTATTATTTCTCATTTCGCAAAATGAAGTAGTAGATATGAGGTTGAAAATTTAACTGAAGGAATCTTGCTCTGTGTAGAAAAGAACATGATATTGAATTAAAGTAATATTGCAGAACTTTTCCTATTTGAAGTATTTTTTACACAGACCAGATTTCGAGATGGAAGTTCTTCATTATCTCTTCTAAAAAGAAAAGAGAGATCGCCAACTTTTTTCGATGTTCATAGGTGTAGTATCAGCGGCTGTGCCAATAGACCGATTGAGTCAGATTTGACTCAATCCACCCCCACATGGAGTGATCTATCTGTAAAGAAACTCCATATTGAAAAGTAGGTACATACTCATGGAGCGACACTTGGTGGTTTATTAATAGTGTGCTATCGAAATCACCTTTGATAGTAGTTTCACTCTGAGAGTGCAAATATCAGCTCATCTCTCACATAATGCCATATTGCCATAGTGCCACATTCAAGTACCTTCATTTCGTCGAATTTTCAGAAACGATGGGGTGAAACCAAAATGTTAAGTCATTACGCGATGTTTGTATTTGTTTTGGTATGTTTTCATTGGTAATCTATAACTGTTCGAAACCAGTGATATGATGCAAAATTTTTCAAACATAAACATTATTATATTCATCCTCGAGTAGCTCCGACGTAATTCGAAACCATTCATAATAATAATTACCCATGCAATATCGAAAATTCTGCTGATCTGTCTATAGCCATAGAACTATGTAGAACACAATCAATATGATATAAACTGCACAACCAGGTAATTGTCAGATATATCTGAATTGAGTTTATTCAGTAGGATGCTATAATTTTTTCGCTGCCAAAGAAATATATATATATATATATATATATATATTCAGAAGAAAGCTTGTAGCTTATAGATATTTCTCATGGTTGGTGCTCAACAAAAATCTCGTCCATCACCTGTATAATAAATTGGCTTTACCAAGCATCATTCATCAATAGAACGACAAATTTGTGGAATTCTTTACTTAGTGAATGATATCTTTCCTCATGCTTCCAACCTCCGAACTCTCCTGACATTCCATTGCTAGCTAAAACGATGTTCCTCGAAGATTATAGTTTTCTCTTCGTGTTGTCAGAATGGAAAAAAAAAACATTAGCTATACTTCGCCCATTTTCAGTTAAGTTCAGCAAACTTTGACTTGTCGATATATTTTCTCTTTATATCGTTGTGATGTTCCTACTGAAAAAGTTCTGCTTGTTTCGCTTGTATAGAATTTTCGAAAAATACAATTTATACTGCAGATACAATTATTCGATGATTGTTGTTTATTTTTTAGTTTCGTAAAAAAATCCATCGAATCTGAGAAATGAACTGGTGATATGTGAAATATTCCTGTTTCATTAAAATTCAGATTTAAATGAATATCCGAAAAGATGAAGCGCCACAATGACCTGAGCTTCTTTCGCTCAACGAATGATAAAATCTTTTTTCTGTTTTGTCTGATGTTAGAATTTTCCTCTTTAGTCTATAATGAAATATGCGCTTTGCCTACCTGACAGATTTTGTATAAGAACTCTCTGTTAGTGATTACAAGTGAGCTGTAGTCAGATCATTCAGACTGTTCTGAGAAGTTTAACAAAGAATGTTTGTAGCAGAAAAGAATGAAATAAAATGATCAACGAAGTTGTGTATAGTTTCTCGAAACCATCGTGATATTGAAAGAAAAATAGCTGAAAATTTGTAAAAAAGAAATACAGTCTAACCTTGTGTTGTAGACTTCGTCTGGTACTCTGAGTCTGAATTTTTAATGCGAAATATGAATCAGATGGACGTATTACATAAAAAAAAAACTAATAATGACGTAACTCCTATCATCTGAATGAAAAATACCTACCTTGTTGTTGTCTATATTCCTGTAAATAATTCACTCCAGTGTTAGAGATATTTTTATCTCATTTCATGATTTGTTTAACGAAGTTGAATATTGTTTTGCAAGATTTCTTTCTGATATCATCAATGAGAAATCACTTGAAGAATTCTACCCGAATTATGTGAAGTTGTGTGAAGTGAAGTTTGAAGGAGAACTTAGAAAAATTAAATATCAAAAATATTCCAATGTACAATGAATGGAAAAAATACTCTCTCGGGAATGTCTAATTGAGGTGAAAATATCACCAGTACTCCATACAACTTTTTTTCGTGAAATCCTGCGTTACGGGCCTCAGAACGTACAAAATGAAAAATGCTTTTCTTCGATACGTTTTCAAGATATTATTGAAAATCAATTAAATTTCGATTGACGGAACAAATGAATTCCTCCGATGAAGTTTCATGCATGAGTTGTTTTGCTAAAAAGTCAGGAACGGACTGCACTCGACGAACCACATCACAAAATTTTGATATGGTTTGTACAGGAACTTGTCCATTATTGTCCACTATTTTACGAAAACTTTCTTTTCCATGCAAAGAGGTACTTTACACCCCAGCAGCACCTCATTATCCACAAAGCTCAGGACATGTGTTTGAAGTTCAGCTCATAAACATACGCTGATGCTCTCGGATTCACCCACTAATTCATGCTTGGTGTTCTCGTCTATAAATCCATCTTCCATCAAAGTTATGGAATTCTTCGCCCAGTGAAGTCCTGATACTTACGTCCTTGAACGTTCCTCGAAAATGTTACGTTTTCATGTTGTCATAAGATAGGAAACCCCTCCAGAAATAGGTTTCATCGCTCTCTTAGTCGAAGCTTTTGGGAATGAGAAATATTACCATTCGGGAACTGTTCCTGATGGAAGCTGTTCGATTCGATTTCATTAAGGTCACCATGTAAATCTTGTTTACGTGTTAACCATCACGAAGTCCTGATTGATCCATAAAAAGCTGAGCTGTAGCAGCGGCTTCTCATACTTATTGGTGGGTCTACAGAGTTATTACATATACAATCTACATACCGAGTAATCTGAATTCCTCAATTAATTCGAAAAAACGAAGAAAATAGGTAAGAAATCGCATGTTTCTCTCATTTAATTGAACAAGATAAGAGAACGAAAAAACCGGTTTGTGAATAATTCTAATCCAGATGGTTTCTTCAATATAGGTTAATTTACATACTAGAACACATAGGTAACAACTTGGGCCGGACTAGTTAGCTAGATATTTACAAACTAGGGCAAAACCAATCCCAAATTACGGAGAGTGTCAGCCATGTTGGGTTCGAAAGCAACAAAGAATAAATGTGGGTTCTATCCTGAAATTACGATTTCATTCAACAAGTACACGTGAATATCAGACGGTGACTGCTTTATCCAACTAAAATTTAGTCCTTATACTGATGATGAAAGTTGAGCATACTTGACTTTACGTGTCAAAAGAACGAAATTCGTTGCTGTTGGCATCATTATTATTTCACGAATTAATTAATTATTGCCTCATCTCAATCGAAGAAGTCGACAGAACAAATTTGTCACCAGCTCGTAAGTAAATGTGCTAGTTGATTCAACAACTATTTTGACTAGTGCTTTTGGAGCCTAAGCAGTTGACTGAATTTACCTTAATGATCCTCAAAGGTTCGTTTTTAGGACATGACTTGATTAATTTCTTGGGTATTTGTGTTCTCCTCACTCACTGTTCCTTCCGTACATTGAACGATAGTTCGGTTCGATCCTAAGTTCGACCCTGATAACGCGTTCGCCTATTTCTAGTCGAGATTAGAAAAGAAGCAAACGTGTTTCATACAAAAAATCCTGATCTATCTATGCACTTTCTTGCTAATGTGTATCCCGACTTGAACTCACTTTGTCAGTTTGTAATGTCATTGACTTGGACGTGTCATTGATAATATGGTCACAGTAGTTCGGGAAAACTTTTGCTATGATGGTAAGTAGGTACATAATACTCAATTGAACACAAACAATGCTTCATTGCGGTAAGTATATTTTGTATTTATACCTATAACATTCGGAAGCTCATATGAAGCCATAGATGAAAAGTATTGGGTGTCCCAGATCTTTTCACACAGGCAATATCTCAAATATGCTATTCAGAAAAAAAAATGAAAAAATACTGAAATTGGAACCATATCTGTATTTGACTTGGTGTGCCAAATTCAGTTTCTGTTAAACTACCCCTGAGGCCACTCCCCAACTGAAATTATTCAAATGACCCCTATATCTTTTCCTTTTGTCTTCTGGAGTGCGATAAATTTCAACTTCAACGATGTATCACACTTGATATGTTGACAGACGTGAAACTCACGAAATGTACGATATTTTGTAATGAATTATTCATTGCATACATTTTCAGGACACAGTAAATCGAGTGATAAAGACTGACAATATTTCAGACATTTTTCTCTTCATGCTTCTGTTATGTTTGTTTTTAGCAGTTAGTCTTGAACGTGACTTTGTACCTTTCAATTAGTTTATAATCCAATCAAGAAATTGCCTCTTACGTTCACCCCAAATGAGTATGTTGATTTGTTGTGCTGGCCCAACTCGGTGGCCAGCACGTTCATCTGATCTGACACCGCTACACTTTTTACCTGTAGGGTTATTTGAAAACAACACTGTATGGAACTAGACCCCTCGACTTGAACGATTTACAAGAGGATAATTCACACGGCTGCGAGACAGTAACGGAGGGAATGATTAGGAAATCTTGTACGAGACGCTTTGAAGCATGTCTAGATAGCAATTGTGGACATTTTGAGCAGCTTTTTCAGTTCATTCAGATTCCTGTCAGTTCTTGTTAACACTTATTTCTACATTTTTTCTCGTGTTCCGTGGGTTTCCCGTCTGACATCGTCTGTGTGGAACATTGTAAAAATTCATCGCACTTCAGAAGACAAAAGAAAAATATATAGGTTGCCATCCGAATAATAGTACTTGGGTATATTTTGACAGAAACTGAATTCGACAGACCGAATCGAAGACATATATGGTTCCAACTCAACTAGTTTGTTTTTTTTTGAAATTTTTTCCACAATCAGCATAACTGAGATGATTGGCTTTATGAAAAGAATTCGAAAACTCTGTGACAAATATTCTCCTACTTATACAGGTTGATCTTTTTGTGTCGTACCACTATTGGTATATAAGAAACGGTGAATCAATAAGATTTTCAAGATAACTCCTCAAATCGGAAGTATCAAGGACCGTTTTCAAAATGTACGAGGAAAACAACAATTACCAGTTTACTTCTTCTAGTTCTAGCATCTTCATTTCAAGGAATACTTCTAGCATCTTCATTTCAAGGAATACTCTTCCGATGAGCACTGACCATGGAAATATCTATGGAAATGGAAGAGGTAGCTCACCCTACTACGATGTTCTGAAGAGGTCAATGAAATCGTGAGCGTAGTACCACCGACGAGGCAAATAGCTCTTCTGACTATAATCTGAGAGCTTCGGTTTATGTTTGGGAGCTGAACTCCAAGCATGTGAACAGACAGGTTGCATTTGCGCTATGTAGATCATGAGGAGCTGCTGTAAGAAAAAAACAAGTTTTTGTAGAACACGAATGATCCCGAGCATGGATATTGACGACTTTATGGGAACAGTGATGTTCTAATTGGGCATGTGATCCGCCTTTTGTGGCATTGAACTCTACTAGATTTCCTGATCCCCATTCTAAAATCTCCACTTGTGATAAATAAATCTAATAATGATTCAGATATCTTCACTTATCTGGATATTTCGCTTCCCAATGAGAAATATCAACCAAGAAATTCTTGGTAGCAGTCTCCTAATGAACTGAAATGAATAATATTGCATAACATTTCAGCCCATTTATTTCCAGAGGGCGAATACCAATTTTCGAACCGGCTTCATTATATTTGATCAGGACAATTCGGTTTCGGTTTGTAGTTATTAGGAGACAGAATGCATGAATAATTCAAGGTAATACATACGCACTGAGCATTTTCGTGAGTTCTATGGTGATTCTTCTGGTATATACATTTAAGGAGTCCATCAAATTAAGTTTGTCTGTAATTTAACATCAAGGGCGGTCCGTACAGTGGGTTGAAAAGGATACATACCCTTTTCTTCCGTTGTTATGGGCGACATTCGTTGCTAGCTTTATGAATGAGGATATTACGGAGGGAGTATTGAAGATTTGAAAATATTCTGTATGCAGGGTATCCCATAAATTGGCATTTGAACCTCCCCAGCGGCTTCACCAGCAGCTAAAATAGCACTAGACCGAAAACAGCATTTCCTAGACATCTCCGATCTCCAAGTGATGGAATGATGCAACTCGTTACAAGAAATACAATTTCCATATTCAATACAGTGGACAAAAATAATTTCAAAATGTCATTCAGAAGTGTATCAATTAGGGTCAAGCTTCGTTAAATATTGCTAACTTTTTTGTAAACAGATTTTCCGACGATATGATTCCAGATCATGATAATACAGATTGCCAACGTTGAATGAAATTGATTCAAAAATATTTATTTCTACATAGCACGAATTATGCGTAGTGACTATGGAAGGAAAATGGAGAGTTAGTTGCCTGCATGAGCTGCCATGACGTTCAAATTCCTGGATAAAGTCCTCACATAACAGGCTATTCTTTTTTTCAAATTTTGCCAACACGAAAGGAAATCCTAGAATGTTCGAGGAACATCGTGTTAGTCAGTGGTAGAGTGTTGGAAGAGAAGGAAGGTATTCTGTTATTATTCCAAAAACTCATGAATATCACATATAACAGACCACATATGGATAATGGTTTACTATACGCATGCTAGTAGGTAAGTAGTAGTTCATGTATTTCATGAAGAAATATCGGCAGCATAGTGGATATAGTTGTGCGAAGGCGTATCATGGTACTATTTTATAATTTCTTGAAATGCAGCCAAAAATTTCATGGGTCGAATTTCAGAAGTATATCAATGACAAACCCCCAATGTTCCCCCAGAATTCCATCTTCGAACCGTCCTTGGTTCAAATCCAGTTTTGTGTCAACATTGCCCGGTATAGGTCGAATGAAAATTCGGCGTCGCAATTAAGAGTCAGACATCTTTTTATTTTCTGGCGAATCGTCATTACATTTCGAATTTATATATGTGGTTATTTTTGGGCAGATGTTACATACGTGCACTGACTGGATATGATTCATTTTTTGCCCTCAATACCTGAATTTTCGAAGCGTCTGGGCCAGATCTCGATAATTTGATAAAAAACGAAAGTACTTGAAGGTACATCTGCTGACAGAAAATGGGTTGACTTTTTGTCGGAATCTAACATAACATTGCAGGTAATACAATAACCGAGTTTGACTGTCCTTATTCATACGTTCTCCTGATCCAGTTTTGGGATGTTTTTATTCATGGGAACGCAGGTGGTCTTTAAATCGACTCTTGACATGATACATAATATCCTATTCTGATATTAATAAAAACACGGTCAGGAGGATATAAAGACGCAAGAAGAAAAGCTCACAAATCGCTTCATTGAATTCATGCGAACCTAAATATTCCACAGGGTTTGACATTGTACAAGTGGAATTTGCACTGGCTGTGTACACGTGTAACAATTTTCAATTACAAAGCGCTTTCGGCTATTAGTCCATCATCAGTGCAATACCTGCAAGTCAGTAATATTTGTTAAAATGATGTTGGTGAAATAGGAATTACTTACTCGTCAAGAAGTTCTCAATAAATTCAATCGATGCAACCATATATGGTACAATAATTGGTGATGTGGATGGAAAAACATTCGACACATAAATCACCCAATTGTTTAACGTAGAAAAATCTGAATTGTGGAATTTGAGACCATCACCATTGTAGCAGATAATGAATCCTTTTTTTTTGAAATTGTGATTAGAATATTACTTATAAAAATGCTGGATCATTTACAAGTGTTAAGTTTTAGTATGTGTTTTTCTGTTGGTTTTTATTTTTCAAGGTATGCCATCTCAGTGTCAAAAAAGGGTTATTCGTGATTTGTTCCTCGGGAAGGATCATTTGTCTATAGGCGATTCAGACTCACAATCTTCGATTGATTACATACCTACAAGGTCCTATTTCCTTGCAAGAAGTCCAGTCTCCTTTTCATAGTCCATCCGACCTGAAATGAAAAATTCATAGCTTCCGGTCAAACACAGGTAGAACAGGCAGATCTATGCTTCTGATCCAAATGATATCGTTTTGGATATTGATCAAGGATGATCAGTAACTTCGCAGACCGTATCACTCTCAGCTCTGATGAACTCTCGAATATCTATAGGGAGTCAGTTGAAAACTCACCAGATACAGACTCTTAGGTGTACGTGGTTCGTTTGTCTCAATGATCTTACTCAGACTGTTTTGTTGACCCCTTTTCTCGGTCAGCACGTCTATGAAATAGACTCGGCATACACATGTAACGGGAAAGAAGATACCTACTCGATTGAAATTCAAAAATGCGAAAGATGGCGACCATCGATCCTGACATTCATTCATACCGAATCACTGTCACGATCAAATGCACGGGGTCAGGGTCACATAACAACTTTGTCCATCGTTTCTCGATCCGTTTTTGAAGAATACATAAAAAGTTCTTAAATCCCAACCTAGATATTCGTTTACTGTGAGCTACAAGAAAATATCCGATAGAACAGCAAGGAGTATACCAGGTGGAAATGACGAGTGCTTCCACAAAGAATGTTTTCCCGATTTTTACGCCAACGAATATGCGATAGACGAACTCCGGTGGAACATATCATATTCATATTCATATTCTAACTCCCAAATTACTAATGTGTTGCCCAATTATCTGAGGAAGGAACTGATTTACAAACAGTATTCAAACACATAACACAAGGAATAGTGCATCACGAATCTTTTATATCGGTAGAGAGTTTTTTAAGTAGGGACTGATTCATCGTTCACTTCTGGTTTGACTAAATCCAATGATCGTCCCGGTCATCTTAAAAACTATGATGTCCACTGAGCTCCTTCAGAAAAAAATAGTGCAGCATATGTCTCAAAAAAATCAAAGAGTCTTGTTATTTTGTTTGTTTCTTTTTGTTTTGCAATGTAATATATTTTTCTCTTCATGTGACACATCATTGGTTGAATATGCTTCCAGATGAAAGATGCAAATAAATGCATCAATTTCAATTAAGGTAAACAAACACGTCCATAACAATCACCATTCACAATCGAACAATAGACAAATACCTACCTCCCTACCCGAAATACTTCCCTTATGTCCAATGGGTCACGGTGCCATGAATCAAATCCACGCTGATTCAGGTTGAATACAAGTTAGGTGGTACATAACATACCTCGGGGTATGGAGAGCCGGGCACTATGTTGATCATCAATCATTTTTCGTACGAATTAATGGTAGATGAACTGAAAACGTTGACGTTTGAATATTGCGCGTCAGAAACACTTTTAACAATAGTTTTTAAAATGTCAAAAAGATTCAAAATATGATAGTGAATCTCTCATGGATTATAATTACGACAAATAGGTGAATAACCTGTTAGGTTACTTGACATTATTTGTAATCATTAACATGTGCCTACTCATTGTCGACTTCGATAACTTCGATTTTTCTTCGAAATGAAATATGAATACCTATGTTTTCAGTGAACTTGCCTCCAACTTCCTCCATTTCTGTTCATTCAATGAAAGAATCATTGGCATAGATTCAATATTGTTCGCAGCTGTCTAAATGGTATATAATACTATAATACATCTTCATTTCAATCACTGATCCTCACTTTTTTGAGATGTTCAAATATATATATAAAATCAGTCTACAAATTCTACATAAGAAATGTGAGAGAATTTCATTAAACTGTGATATGTGCATACAATGAATGAAAACAGAGTTAGTTCATTTGAATATCAGTTGAACAAAGCATTTAGAGAGATAACTCAATTTTAGTCTAAAAAATCATTCACCAGCCAGTTTCACAGTATCCTCAGGTGCTCTTGATGTTACATCATATCCTTACGTTCGTGAGTTCTTTGAGAATCATGGACGTAAGAAATCTGGAAAAGATCCAGAGTGATAATTTCTTTCATTTATAATTCGGCGCATATTTCATCATTCATTTCTATCCCTACTTTTCCGTTCACTTCGACTTTTGTTTTGATAGTAAATGTCATCTGGCAATATTTTCTGATAATAAAATTCTGAAAAGAATTCTTTTGGCTATTCGAACTTCGGTAGAGAGGTATTGTTCGAAAATGAAATAGATATTAACATTTCATTATCTTATTTAGTTTGAATTTAATTTAGGAGCCCGCCTTTTGACTCCTATTCGTCAGTCAGTCAGTCCTCCTCTGTATTTTTTCAAGTCATTTCCCAACGCTGAATCCAGTAATGATCCACTCATCTCGTTGACCTGCCAGTTTATCAAGATTTGTTTTTTTATCCTTCTGAAAGAACACCCTGTATGATCTGATTTTCTCTTCAGTTCATTTTCTTCTAGTAATGAAATTGACATCACCGAAGCATAACAACATCTATTCAAATGAAGTGCATCTATTATATAACACAAAAATTTCACACCAATCCTTTCACTTGACCGCGAACCGCTAGGCTGAACATCCGGCTTATACATATCTCAGAGTTCAGGTTCACTATAACATACAGGGGATAGTAGAGTTGCATATACAATTTTATTAGATAATAATATAACAGTGGTTTCCTTCAATTTCCCTCGTCCTTTTATTTTTTGAACGGGTCAACTCAAGAAATTGATACTTGGGATAATGAAATTGATGCATGAATACTATATTTTGTTCTGTTTCTTGTGTTCTAGATTCAACTAGTAGATAGGTACCACGTGAACTATCTCTAAAATGGTCAATTATTTCTTTTCACGATGCAACGCGTAACTCTCATGAACTTTCACGAAACTGAAAGAATTTTCAATGATCGTTTCCCGAATCGCCCTATCTGTAGAAAACATTGAAGGGAACTTGTATCGAAATTAACTGTCATCTGTCAATTTGACTCCAAAATATAGTATTCATGCATCAATTTCATTATCCCAAGTTCAAATTTTTTGAGTTGACCCGTTCGAGAAATTAAAGGTTGTAGGGACAATAAAGAAAACCACTTTATATTCTTCCAAACAAAAACTCGAAATCTTGTGAGTTTTGCTTTTTTATCGATTCTGTGAACAGGAAGTCTGAAGAATACTTTGAGATCTCCGAAATGAAGCAGTGGAGCTCACGTGTTTCAGGATTCTTCTGCGCTTTTGGATGAGAAGTACTAAATCATTGTTTTATGGTGATTTCCACTTAAAATTCGTCCAAACTCAAGAGATTGTTGATCCCGTGTAAGTAGAACGATTTTAGCAAGTTGAATCGAAGACCAGTAGATTGAGTTCAAGTCGCATTATACCTCAATATTGAAAACAAACAGTGTGAAAGAAAGAGAAAGGTGGAATTACAGTTGCATAATAACAAATTAGATAGAGAAAGGAAATGAAATCCTCATTGCGGAATTTATAACGGGCAGAAAATTCTTGCTGATTTTTCAGGTCACCGCGTGGTCACAGAATGATCGTTTGATGATCGAATCTTATGGATTGAAGTCACGAACTGTTGATTGTTCAGTTTATCTAACGGGACAACATCCAGAACCAACTTTTGAAGATTCAGAACACAAAATATATCCGTTTCAATGCGTAGCTTGGCCGATATTTATCATATTTTGAGATTCGAGATTTTGAGAAATAAGTGACAACTGATCAGTTTATCGATTGCTTGATGATGACGTTTTGGTATATATATCATACATTGGAGGAATTCGAAGTACCCGGTTATCTTAGTGCAAGAAATGAAGATTCAAAAACTGAATATATGAGTACCCAAATACGAAATATTCAGACTGATGGCAGAAAAACACCAAGACATAGCGCTGGTTTTTCTTGTCCGATATTGAAAAACAAAAAAGCTTATGAAATGGCTCCTCAAGTATTTCAAGTTGACACTAATGACAGCGATTGTAATTTTCATCACTAGTAACACATATTTTTTTTCCTGATTATTCCTGATGTAGAATTTCGGGCAAAATTAATTGAATTGAATGGTAGTCTTCCAAATTTGAGATGATCCAGATCATTTCTGTCCGGAAAGCGTAAGCTTATCTCATTTCAGTTCATATTTAGTTTCATTCGAAAGAAATTGTTTCCAAGCTCCACTAATGATTCTATATCCAGTTATACATTGTCATTTCAACAATGCTATATGTCACCATGTTCATACGGGTACTTCACGACAAGCTGGGTGGATATGTTTATGGAAAATTTCTCTCAGACTATTTTTCTGGAAATTTGTATTCCGTTATTATATTCCAAATATAAATTGTTTTGAAACATCATATGTCCGAAGGGGTCGAATTTCGTCGGAAAGATTGAATCCAATAATTTTCGGGATTGAATTGAATTGAATCCTACATCTTATCTTCAGAAGCTATTCAACAATTTCGTAGAAACTGACACCAAATTTCACTATATAGATATTTCTGCAGCTCAATTTCATTGAATAACAGCCTCCCTTTTCATCGACACCAGTGAGACTTCATCTTCATGTGAAGTAGGTACTACACTTTTTTATAGAACTTTCTGTAGATCCAAAAACCAAAGCCAACTGATAATTTGAAACTGTCTAATAACCACGAGATTTTTTTTATCCCCCTATCTTCTAGCTCAGCATCCACTGAAGTTATTAAAAAGGATAGTTGCTTGTTTCGATAGTGGCATTTGCCGCCAATTTTCGAGTACCATGTATACATTTTTCCAAAAAATTCTCAGAGATTAAGAAAGCTATGGGTTTTACTAAGGCAAATTCCAACGCTTTTGGATTTGAAGATATTCTTTTGGGCTGCATTGCGAAAATTTCGAAAGAATCAATATAACTCAAAAATGATGCCCTTCTAACATATGATGGTTCCGAAGAAGTGATACTGAAAATTGCATCATAGATTCCGAGAATGCATCCTCTATTCAATGTTTTCGTTCATAAGTTAACTGCAACAATTACTATAGAATGAAATCATGTGGTTACCGGAATTTGCTACAAGTCGTACAATATGTTCGAAAATATCGATAGGCGATCAATTGATTTCACATCATTAGATTTTTTTTGTAAGGATATGTGAAGATTATTCTGTACAAAACTAAACCTTTTGATTTGAATGACTTGAAAGAACGAATAACGCTTGCGATTAGGTCGATCCCGACTGGTATGTTGAATAATGTTAGAAGACAGTTTTATTCGAGATTAGGATGTTGCCAAAACGTTTGCAGTGAACATTTCGAATATCAAAATCCATTGACATTCATAGTCCTTTCAAGTGTTCAACATTCTATCACGTTTTGCATTAAATCATAGTTTTCATTTGTATAGTAGCGAATTTCGTTAATTGTTGCAAAAAACTTTGAAACGATAACATTTTTGAATAGAGAAGGAAACCTTTCAATCGATATCCCAAGGCTGTACTCTCATTTTGACATTGAAGGATTTCAATTTTTAATTCAAATTTGAAGTGTATGTATGTATGTATGTATGTATGTATGTATGTATGTATGTATGTATGTATGTATGTATGTATGTATGTGTTCAGTAACCGAAATAATGAATTTATTCCGTTTAGATTTTACACACTGTGTAATATAGTAGATACCTAGTGCCAATGATTGAACGCTGAAAATCGAATGTATTCGAAGGCATCGACTGGCGTGCAGAATATCAATCCTTTCGACATTTTTGTGTTATCGTAACTGTACCGACCTACCTGACGAAATTCAGTAACACCGTTTGGTCGATTGATAGCGATAGCGAACAGGCCTGGTAAATGAGAGTCAGCGAGTTGAGAGAATGCAAGAGTGTTTTCTTGTGTCACTCACTACTGGAGCATTGGATGTTCACGGTCAAGTTCACATGAAAGAGTGCGCAACCGTAATGGCTCTCACATAACACCAACTAAAACTGGGTTAAATATAGTATATTACATAACTAGTGTGGAAAGTGACCTATTTCGCACGAGTACATAATCTGCACGAACCGCTTGCAAGTGCGGAAATGTAACGAGTGCATGAAATACACTTCCCAACGAGTTATGTACTCTATTTTTCCTACGACTATGTGTGTGTTTATGAGCCCTAGTAGGTATACGATCGTCATGTTTCTAATCAGTTACGCTCATTGGTCCACAACTAACGCAACCCAACACCAAGCATGCAAAGAGAATACCCGAGCGGTGAGCCATTAGATGGTTTCATAGACAATACACCATGAAAATGAATGCATGCACAGATAAATTGATTCAAGCACAGCAATCGAGTTGCAACTAGAGATAAGCAATAGCTACTAATTAATTGGGCAATAAGGCAAAAATATTGTATGTCTGGTACATGCCTTTGTTGAATTGACGCATAATTATGAATTCTGCACAGTAATCAATGTTAGTGATTAGTGATCAATGGGTATCATCTCATTTCAACTATATTTGTATGATTTCCAATTCCAGAGGAAATGAAATGAAAATACATGCAAACTATGGAAAAAACGAAAGGAGACGTCTCTCACAAATTAGGCTCTACTCAATGAATATTCATGTCGTCGTCCACCTCTAGAGTGTCTCTTTTTTACGCATTTTGGACCAGTTTCGTATGGAATAATGAAGCTTATAACGAACCTCGTTAATTTTTTTCCCGAAAATCATCAAGAAAATTATACCACCATCGAAATCCCACCAATTATTAATTGCTTCACATAAAATTTACGACCAGTAATTCAGAAATTTAACATAAAAATTAGATTAAAACCCTCGCACGACGTTCACTAAATATTCATCATTTTTTCATTGTATTTTATCAGCTGGTGAGGATATTTCGATGGTCTCGAGTTTATGTCATGATCGATATGAACGCCACCTACATAATATCTGGTGACATGAGATCACTTGCCAAACTGCTTAGTTTTTATAACTATCATTAATTCCATTGTTAGAGAACAGGGTTTCTCATGGTAGCCGTTCCTCAGGAGTTCTCGTGGATAGAGGAAACTTTATTTTCTTCTAGATTATCTGGGATCTTCTGTCCTCCCTTCTGAGAATAAAAGTAGAAATCACAGATTTATGATTTGCCCAAAATATCATTGCACTGGAAAATTATACAGAAAATCTGAATTATTATCATCTAATTAGTATTATTCATTTCCTGAACTACAAAAGTAAGTGATAGCTGCTCTCCAGGAATGAATCAGAGTCCGAGTGGTAAGTGAATTGTTTTATTCAAAATATTAGGTGAAAATGAGATATGATGAAGAGAAAATGACAATCGATGGAGTAAATTATCACTTTGTCCACTGTGAAGACTGAAAACTGGTGTGGTGAGTGCATTAATTGATAAGCAATGAGATGTTATCAAAAGTGAGATTTCCGATTGTTGATTGTGGATTATCACAGTTCATGTACTGAAAAGCGACTAGCGATTGTGTGTGAAGTCTTTTAATTGATGTTGAATATAGATTTCGTTGATGTGAAAGTATCATTTCATAAAGTTAATTTTTGCAAGTCGCAATGTGATAGGTACATCACAAAGATGTTCTTGTTTCATTAGAACTGACAGTTCTTAGTTCCTCAGTTCTCTCTCTGTGTCATCTCCGCTAAAAGATTATGTGAATGATATCATCAGTCGAAGAGATCTGAAACACCATGAAATGTTATGATAATATATCTTGTTGTATGAATTAACAATACCAAATGCCAGTTATTCATCATGTTCACGTTGAATTGATCATTGAAGGAGTGAATTTCCACTATCAAAAGTTGTGAATTTTGTTCATATTTTTTGTTCGGAAAGTCACTGAAACGTTAGCGTGGACTCACTGAGACAAAAATTTGTTGTTGACTTAACACTTCATTTCCAACAGTGAATATTGAACAGATTACAATGGCTTTCAGTTTCAAAACTACTCCTCTCCCTAACGATGATAATCGTTTACAATCTTCGATCATTGAACAGACTAGATAAGTAATCCACACCCCTGGCAATACAGTTTGTTTGGAAGCAACATCTATAGTATCTATCTTTGTCTAAACAAGGATAGCAGAACCTGATTCTCCCAGCACCAGTGCCGTGTTGTCAAAGGGGGTCGAATTTATTATTAATTCATGATGAAACCAAATTGAAATTTCAGTGGTACTTTTCAGCATTTCTTGGTGGGAAAATGAACATCTTTATACTTCCTTCACATCGTTACGAGAAATTCGAATGAATATTCAGTATACAGTTCTCTGCTTCGTTCAATTTCGATAATGAACATTTATATCTTTGGCGATCAGTGACAGTGCATGTAAGTATATTTACGATTTCAAAGTTCAGTACCTACTAGTGGAAATAATTTTCAAAAAAGTGAAAAACTCGTTTTCAAGGCAAATAGATATGATTGCATATTTGAATGTAATTTTCAAATCTGAAGATGAAACTTGTTTATATCATTTCACGATATCGTCAAAAATGAAGGAGGTTTCATCTTGAGCAGAATTCATATATTTTGACGCAAAAAAATGATGTCTGAATATTTCATTTCATGTAGATAGATGAGAATTGATAATGAATATGTGTTGACAAGTATTATGACGAAATGTTATATCAACAATGAAATCATGAATCATGTGAAGATGTAGCAGATAGCAGTGTTTCTTATTTAAAACAGGACTGAAATGAAAAACAACCATGGATAATCACACAAATAAATTATCGATTTTTGAATAGGATTGTTTTTGTTGACATACTTCTTACTCTAACTTCCGTTGAATCTTTCAATTTATTTGCCTCATGATGAAGTCTTACAGTGAAATATTTCTCCAAATTAGTTTGACTAGTTCCAAAAACAGTCAACGGTAACTTTCTCATTGTTGTGTGTAGAAGAAGTATAATAGAAATATCCTTATATTTTTTATAAAAAATATTAATTGAGTTCATCATTATTCTCAGTGATTTTTCAGCAGCTTCGCATATTTTGACTACAAATAAGGAAGCATTTATCAGTGCTACATATTTCACCACAAGACACTGTCGCAGCTGGGTATGGGTGTAATCACTATAATCTAATCAATTCAATTTAAATTCATTTTATCCATTCCATTTGGGAAAATGCTTCAAAATCTCGAATGATACGACAATGGTAACTCGCCTATGAAATGACGTGTTTTGATCGCCGGTTCAAATTGTCTTTAACACACCTCACAACGTCTCACCATTATATCAAATCACCAAAACAGGAAATAAACTGAGTTTCTGATGAATTCTGAGCACACAAAACTGAACACAAGTTGAATAATATCGATAAATCAAAACGTAAATAATGACCGATATCAAACAAAGCAATAATCGCCGTCGACTGTCAATATCACATTGCGGTGTTGCAACGTTAAGCAAAAAGTATTCACGATACACATGCTGGTCCTCGAGCCCCCAAGAAAGTGAAATTGATAAGTCTCAGAATAATGTAGCAGTCTTCTATCAATCGGAACTGATCCATTCGTCATGACCCAAATTCATTATTATATTTGTGCATTGAACTACATGAATTCATAAGGGACTTTGAATATTATGGACTATTCATCACTTTTTGATGATTGGATATGACAACACTGGCGACGATTGGGTACTAATATTATGATAATTCTGGGAATTCATGTTAGCATCAGAATATTTGTTTTGTGATCCTTCTAGTGGGTTTGTTGTTCGGAGTTTACAATACATTACATAGTGAACAGTGACGGTACCTGATCCTTCCAACAGAGTAGGCTGAGTGAGAAATTTGAATGTAAAATTTTATTGAAAGTAAAACTCCACTCAGCCAATCAATTAACCAATCTGTAGCACAGCCACATGATCATCATAAGTGAGTGTAACCTAATAGGAACCAACGAGGGTGCAGAATTGTAACGTACCGATATCGTATCCTAATTCATAAGCTAATTGGCGATACCATGAATATTTAGATCGACTGGTCTGTCCGCCTCCTCCGTTTATGGTCGGAGCCATCTAAGGGTCGAAGCTCCCTCCCTCAACCGCGAACCGCGAGATATTACACATGCGCGAATTTCATTTTCCAGAGCCGGTTTCCTTTGGATGTTGCCGAGTCGCAGATATGGATTCTATTTCAAATAATCTTGAGAGGCAGTACTTGCCAGAATTCTCAAATTCTTCAGATACATGACAAACATAAATTGAACGAATTTCAGCCTCAGTTGCCTCCTCTGAGATGCTACCGCTGGAACTTTTCATGGCTTCGAAATAGTTATAGCCGGATCTGTGTCACGTTGAGGCTGATGATTACGTGCCAGTGTTCCATGCCAGCTTGTTCATATCATCTACTTCTGTGTATCCTGTTTTCCAGAGAGGAGATTACTTTCTGTGCCTGTCCAATTATTCCTTCTCTGAGTAGGGATTGGAAAATTCTGGACTCTGATATAGACCGTGATGATTGATCGTCTGTTGCTGCTTCCGAACAGAATTGCAACGTATATCCATGTGTCAGTATTTCCTGTCGAGGTTGAACTTGATACAGCTTTTGATAGCTCAATCGTGTATTTTCGCTCGAAAGTTCAATGGTACTCAGTACCCCCTGATTCGAGTCTTGGAATTTTTTTCGATACTTATCTTTCTGAGGGTCATGTCTATTGGAATATCAGTAAGGTGCACCCCTATTGAGAAGTTGTAGATACAGGATAGATCTAGGATGACTTCTGATGCAGTTATTGAAGTCGATTAGTACTCCTATCATGTGCCTTCTCTAGATGTTTTCTTATTGCTTTTGTAGTGTTTCCATCATAATTTCGATTGGTCTGATCCCCGTAGTTTTCCTAGAATATTTCTGCTCTGCAGATCATTGACGAGGATATAGTGCAATACTCATAGTTCATTGTTTTTTCGGGGTTGACATCAGCTAGTTGGGTATATCAATACCAAATTGGGAGTCTGTTCGTTCATAGCCCCTTTTCATTTTATCATGGATCATGGGGCAACAACAAGAATTTTCTAAAAATGTTGAAAATTCACGTCGGTGATTCAATCATGGCCCGTTGAATTCTCTCAATTCTCTTGAATAAGAGATGAATAGGACCAGACCATGAATAGCCAGACTCGATATTTTCCCAATAAAAGTGTTTTTTAATAATCGTTTCTGATCTTTGCTTCATATTGGTATATTAAAATTTTCAAATTCTTGGGGATTTTTCTCCTCGATGAGTAAAAATAAAAATTTCTAATAATCAAAAATATTCTACAAAAATGAATCAAGAACATTTCCAAAATAATTTTTTTATAAACATAACTCTGAAACAATTGAACTTTCTATAACTCCTGCAAGTACAAATTAATTTCTGAAAACTGATTGGTGTGGATCGAATATGGGACACATGGTATATCTAAAGCCGAGCCAGTATCAAATGAATATTACTTTGATAATTTGATAATCGGTTAGAAACAACAGGTATTTGCGAAGGAAACGGAAAAGATGCGTGGGTAGCAACACGAACGACTGAAAGTAATTCCTTTGGCTGATGAGGAACTACAAAATGAATTGACATCCACCGTGAGTCAGCTAGAAAAAAGAGTTCATCCAGGGTATATGGTGAAGAACACATCGGTTATAGGGATACTAATCATTCATTGCCTTCTGGAAGAGCACAAACGTTCTCAAAGAAATCATCATTATAGCCTTCAGTTGGTTTGAACAATAGATGACCAGTAACGAAGGCTTGGACAAAAGATACAAACAAGGACAATCACTTTTGAAAATAGTCAAACATTGATATTTAATCATGTGTGATGAATATGTATTTGTTATTTTGCATCCAGGATGAGGTTTCCATGATTAACTCAAACCTTATTCTACTGTCACAGGTATTGGGTTTGATCAGATGCACTGTGGAGTTGACTGACAATTTTTCAGAACTCATAGCACGCCTTTGAATCGAAATCAGATTAGATCATATTATACCTTCTGGGAAAGAAAGTAAGTGATCATTATCATAAAATCTAGAACCAAACAACCGCAACATTGCCAATTTCACTAGTCATTTGTAGTCAAACTCTTTCAAAATAATGCGGTGAGGTCAATGATTTCTGAAAAAAATGCGCATTTCCGTGTCCCAAATGTACGATTTTGGACACGAGTTTGGCATGACCCAGACGTAGACCGGATTTGATTATATAATAAAAAATTCAAAAGTGTTATGCGTTCCCGTTATAAAAGAAAACACTGAACATCGAATATTTCGAATCCAAGGCGTGTCTGATAGTGAAAAAAGTAAAAGGACCTCCACTATTTGTTTGTTTTCGCGCGAGATCGAAGACGAAACTCCAATGCGTAGCAGAAGTCAGTCAAAATGCCAAACATGAAGAGTATTGGAATGCTTGCTCAGAGTCAAAAAGAATAACTCAATATTTTGGCTGCCGTTACTAATTCTATTATATTATATCTATATTAGGAGAGCATGTCTTCGTATAATTTGATACTATCTCAATCTCATAGCGATACGAATGATGATGAAATTCATTAATCAGTAGAATGGTGGGAATCCCAATTTGATTCCACGTAAACACAAGCAATCCCAGATCAGTTTTAATTTATATGTGTGATATACTCGGATTGAGAGGAAACTATTCGTTACAGCTCAGCCCTTTCGATACGCTGAGCCGAATTGCATTTTCATATATGAGAAGTTCTCTCTGTACATAGACTTTTCATTGATTTCCAGAAACAAGAAAAATAGTGTCTTCACAGCCCCAAACAGCTCATTTCTTGGTATTATTGATTGACAAATATCCGATCATATCCGATTATATCCAGTACATTCAATCATTGTGATGAAATAATGAAACACAATAGTAATCGTCTGGGGTGGTAGGTATCATTGAAAACATTGCCATTTGTTGAACTTGAACTTCTTGAGTACCAAGAGGACTCACGCTTGAATCTGGTTCCATAAGGATGAAGCACCTCATTTCCATCAGGGTGTACCTTTCGAATTTCCATTGATTTCATCCTTCAGTGTTATATAGCTATAAGCGTAGTGTATTAAGGATGCTAGATCATCCTTAGACTAGTATAGAAAAGTCTTGGTCAAGAACTCAATATTATTGTTCAATATCAATATCTATTCAATATTATTGTTGTGAAACTCCTATTTGTGGTAGTCACACTGTGCTGGTATTCATTGACAACGACCATCTTTGATTTGTGATGCTCTTCAAGTTCCATAAAACATGGTTTGGTAACCAAATCAGGATGGTTCATGCGGTTGTATTCATCTACACTTGCAAAATCATCGAATATTATCTTCGTAACCAGAAGAGTTGACCATAAGCAATTCAAAGATATCGTTGACCTCAGTTTTCAAGGCTAAAACTAGATGCTAACGGTTTCCTGATAGGAAATTTAAAATTTGGCTAACGTGAGTAGATTCTGATGGCACAATATTCGGTAGGTATGTGTAATCGAGGTTATAACAGAGTATACGTAAAGACAACGGGCAATGGTATTGTTGAATATCATTCGGAATGTTCTGATGATGATTGTGTATAATCCATTTCACGTTTGTCTGTTTTATAATCTTTGGGAGAGTAAGATTGAAGCACTCTGTACATACGCACTAACGGGATGAGCCGTTTTGAGAACAAACTATCTAACAATGATGGCCACTGCTTTCAAACGAACTGTACCTACTCGTAAGAAAGTAACATAAAAAACATTTAACAGTAAAAGAGAATGGTGTCTGTGAGCTAGCTTGAGCCAATTTCACCTAATCTTTTTTTGAGTAATAATCCCTGTAGACATGAAATGCAACTATTATTGATTGATTTACGTAACCTACTGACTTCAATTCATTGCAATTAGTTACGTAATTTGTCAGATTCAAATTGCAGATTGGCTACTTCTCTGCAGATGTATTTCACAAACTAAGAAAGTTGTGAAAAAGTAGTTACACCTACCAGTGAGACGTTGCAGGCCTATTACATTCGTTACAAAAATCGATCAATTCGTTCATATGTCACTTTCTAATCTAATGCCATGATATCTCATTAGATTGGTCGAGGCGATTCAGCATATTCATGAAGCATAACGCATAAATATAAAATATTTTTGAAAATTATTCATGTCCCATCACAAATATTTCAGATAGAAGAATCTGAAATGATAGTCTTTTCATCAAATTTGATGAACAATACAATATGTGTAATGTAATTCAATAATATTCAAATTTGAAATGTTCACAGTTCGCAAAACTTGTTGATGATCGTTTTCACCACAATATACAATATGGAAGGAGTTTCATTGAAGCAGTAGGGAAGTCGATATTCGTATATTTAAAACTTCTGAAGATTCAGATCTACTATGAACCTCCAATTCGTATTTCGCTTGTTACATCTCATTAGTTCATGTAGTAAAGTCTAGTCTCTCTCGACTCAATCCCAGATATATGGAATCAAAAAGTTAAAATGGAAATATATGATGGTTTGCATCTGTGGATTTCTATATATATTTTAATAACTCCACGAATGATTTTTTTGTGCAATCCTCGTGATAACAATCAGCAAAAATATTCAATTCAAGACCCAACCGATATCTACTCAATTGTTGCTGTATTCGATGAAAATACATTGCTTATATTTGAATGAACATATCTTGATGGAACTGGCGAATTTCATTCTTTCCTTCCACGTTCAATTCATATGCCCTTCTTGTTCTTTTCAAGTCCTAAAGCATTGTTTTTATATGAGTCTGATATTTGGGGCGGTTTCATACCATGGATTTTCCACTTCATTTCCATGAAACTATTCTACATTGTTTTTTCTCTCATTTCTTCCATTGCCAATTACGGATTTCTATTTAGTTTATAGCTCTAGTGAACTCAAAAAAGGTTCACCGTTTTCTTCAATTTGTGTCACTTCATTCAAACATAATTTCAAGAGTTCGCAAACACAGGCTGTTCATTTTATCATTCTTGCCTTCACGGACGTTGTACTCGTTTCAAAAATCGAAAATCGAAAATCTGTAAAATCGAAAATCGAAAATCTGTACAGTGGTGCTGGTATAAGGCATGGGTCTGTCAATACAGAAATAGTCAAAACTGATTCGACACCGTATCTTGGTGGTTCATCGAGACTTTTTGGACCTCCATCCGTATGTCCATCTTCCGAATAAACACCTCGTACAACGAATTGTTTTGCGATTTTCTCAGCCTCGCCTGCAATGCAGAAGGTCAATGAAGTCGCTTAGCAATTTATGCTCGTCTAACGGTGCCGTGCGGTCCGAATGTCCATTCTAACATTTTCAGGAGTTCTTGGCGATCAAGACCGAGGTACTTTTATCTCCAACTTTTCCTCAGAGTTCAATTTTCAATCGGATAATTGGAGTGTCAATGGGTCGATAAGTGAAGTGCAATTGAAGTCAATGAATCTTACTGTGTTTGTAACAGTGAGAACGACTGGTACTCAGAGTCAGTTGTGTATCTGATCACGCTATAGCATGTTACCAGGATGAGGTCGTCAATTTTCTCTCAGTAGTCTGCCACATCTCGCATGCGTGTCTGTCAGGATGGCAGGTCTGAAAGTAACTTCGTGCCAAGTCAGATCAATTGTTATAATGGTGTCACCTATCGTAGAACTATTCTGAACCTTCAGCATCAGTGTTAACTTTTTTCATTCGAATCAATAACGTCAATCTCTAGATATAATAGCCATATTTCATAACACCCCTAGCTTCATGTCCTAATATAAAGATGCGACAAATCGAATGGAATAGTGTGCCTATACAATATCGTCCTAACAGCTGATTGGTATGCTTGTGATATCTCTTGTTGCATATTGTGTAATTTACCTACTCTTCAATTCAAAATTTTTGTTCAGTCATCTCACAAATCAAACTGATTATCTCAGTATTTTCGTCTCAGACAGAACAAAGTCAACTATGGCAAATATTCGTAGATAAGTGGGATGTCTTGATATGACTTGTTTCTTTCTGTTGAAATCTGCACATGCTCCATATCAGGAATAGAATCAGCACAAGCACTTCAATAACGACGCAAAGTGCATGTGCTGTGATTTTATATTTGCGAACCAATAGTTTTAAAACCGAGTTGGTGTCAATGTTGGAAAGGCGACCTCATGTAGTTCTCTAGAAAGTACTCTTTGTGTTCTTGGGTATGAAGGAACAAACAGATCAGACAAGATAGGTTCGTGAAGCAATTTTGAGAATATGCAGCAGCGTAGTTGTTGTTCCATGGAGGAATAATTGTTAAAGCAGGTTCTCAAAACATGGTGGGACTTACCGATGATGAGTCAGACGGAGCCAAATAAACCCTTCAAAGAGGTTGTTGAGCTTTTAATATGAGCTCATGGGGACGTCAAGAATTTCCCCATTGTGAATCATGCTGGTAGTAAAAGGCGACAAAAAGAAAACTCATAGACACATCGACAGAAGTGCTGTGAAATGGGTTACTTCCGTGTTTCATTATTTGGTCGATGCTTCCAGCCATATAGCCGCATATCCAGTTTGCTTCGTTCCAACACAAACCAACATCTTATTCATTTCGGTCTTTACGGGAAATTCGTATGAAGTGGTCAATACAAAGATAATTGAATATCACTTACAATTGTCATTCCTCAAAGTAGGCACAAATCAAGAATTATCAAAGAATCTAATTTATTTCTCCATACAGTTGAATAGAACTTGAAATTCGCTTTTCGGTGACTTGTAATATTCAACTCGTAATTAATTTTCCAAAATAGCGAAGTGGGAGAATAACAGGGAAAACAGCATCTTGCTGAAACTACTGCTATTGCTTATGATTATTCCGGTTTATCTATTCCATATTTTTTTATTCTGAGAATGTTGCATTGAGTCTAGTTACTAATCATAATTATCGAAAGATTCAATTCGGCGGTAGTCTGATGTAAAGATCAGACACTTGTCCAAAAACCATCGCTTGAAAAACGGAAATGATTTTTCTTTGGCTTCACTCAATTGATTTAGTCTTTCAAGAAATGGAGTGGATTGACAATTTTGTCTTGAATTGTGTTTTTTTTTACAAAAACTGTAAACAATGTATGGTTCATACGTTGGCACAATTATATGGAACTGGAAGTGACTATCCTAATATTCTGCTGTCTTGTTAATATCCTGCAAAATAAAAAATTCGATGCACACCATTTTGGGGATAAATCAAATATGAAATTCATTATTCACAAAAGAGGAATGAATGGCTTCCTGGAGAACGATTTCATTGTTACCTGGGTGAACATTTGCACAAGATTGTCAATTACTATTCCGAATTGATGCAAAATTTTTCATCCTCCCTGTATATAACTTATTTATGCACTAATCAATTTCTGTGATTTAGGTGGGAAAGCGACTCAAGTACCAGTTCATTCCGCAGCAGCATATCATGAATAATTGATGATTATCTCTTATTCGTTGAAATCTGTAATATCTACGTGCAACTGTCTACATTCAATTTCATGAATATGAAATGGAATGTGTTGCTCGAGAGGAATATCTAAGTATTATGTAATGTATAACTAACCAATATGGATATAAAACATGTCATTATGCCAAGTTCAAACTCTGCGTAAGTCAGCGAGAAAATTTCACATACAAGGTGATACGTACGAGAGTTCATTAGCAGATTTTTTTTAAGAAATGATATATTGTGGCCTTATGAGATTATACACTGAGTTTATACTATAATCTGTTCTGATATATCACTGGGGTTTCACTGTGTGAATATAAAATGAAGGATATAATCAATAATAGGTTGAATATCATCATATGTTATTATTATTATTATTATCATTATATATAATTATCACATATATTATATATATATATATATAAAATGAATGATAGTTACGTGAATGAACTATATAAGAATAAAACAAACTCATATTGAAGGTTTTAGTAACGAATACATACTTAGGAATAGTCTGATAGGAAAAAATATGAAAGTTTGAGGCACTCCAAAAAACTAATTTGGAACGAGAGAAGAATCGCGTAGGTATTCACGTGCAGACAAGAACAAAACCTCATTGGATCAATAAGAAGGCAAGACATGAGTCAGACATCAAAAAATAAAAAATAAAAATAAAAAACTCAACATAAAGATATTATATCATTGCAAACAGAACAAAAATACCCAAAAAATATGGAATACAGGAAGATGAGTGCAAATGCAAGTGCGCGCCTACAATTCAACCGGAAATCAATCAAATTATCGAGTACGAATGATCAACTGTCTTTTGTGATCATTTGCTCGAACAAATGTTAAATAGCAAAACAAACATAATAATTTTCGTATATTCCCTGACAATTTTCATATGTTTCTACCAACCCAGACCAATAATACCGATATAATTTTGTGACGGTACACTCCTGATGGATCCAGAATTTTGGCCGAATCAGTGAGTTGGAATCCTTCTCTTTCTCTTGGTTTCCTTTTCAATTCCAAATTTTCTTTTTCAATTTCCTTCATTATGTTAAAAGTCAATTCGGAGCTATCTGAATTACTTAACTTATATATGTGACTTATCAAACTTGGGAAAGCTACAAAATGTAGGACTGCCTAATAAGGGTTATAGACGATTTTCTCTATCATTCATTCAATGCTACGATTGCCCAATTGGGCCATGAACGAAAATATAAAGAAAACTAGTTTTTTAAATTGGACAAGGATGAATTTATTGGTCATGAGATTTGTAAATTTCTCTACTTTTTTCTAGACTGAATAAGCAAGTCGTTTCAGGTCGGATTGCTTATAGGACTATCACAACATAAATAGTTCTAGATGTTTCAACCCAATTCGAATCATGTGCATCAGGATGGCATACTTTACTCACCACATCAATATCGTATATTTTTGTGGAATTCGCTGACTGAAAATTTCCCGATAGGATACAGACACAGACAGACAGATACAGACAGTTAATTTGAAAAATATAATATTGCAAGTGCTGGTTTGATATCGATATGCAACAGGTTCAGGGTGCTTCTCTCCAGTTTTAAGATGCAGTATACAAGATGGATCTCTACAAGTACTGTTGCAGAATACTTTGGTAGTGACTGCAATATGAAAAGAATTGGTCGTCATGTGTTCTTCACTCATACAGGCACTTGACCAAAATATCAGGCAAATGGAGTGGTGACATAGCTGCAATAATCGTATGTCGACATGTCGATTGGAATCAATGTTATCATCAGTATTGTTACTATTTTCTGTACTGAGCGCCTTCAATACAGGCAACCAAGCATACAAGCTTGTATAAGCGGTGTTGTCTACATATCCTTGATTATAGTGAAGTGCTGCTTAGTGCGATTACATGGAGTTCTTTATCACGATGTTATGAGCAATTAGAAATACCACAAACCCTCCTATATTTCCTATTCTGGAATTATTATCGTAGTGAACAATCTACACTGTGTCCTAGCTGATACTTTTCCCCTTTCATCTACGAATTCGTATAATAACTGAAAATTGCTGATACTTGTCGATTTTTCTTCTTCTGCTGAATATCTAATCAATATCTGAAAGGATCTGATCAAGGCTATCATGATGAAATGGAATTAATTCTGTGGGAGACGAATTTTCAATGAAGTTCATTCAGGAAAAATATTCTTATGAGTAGGTATGTGATGGATTTGATAAATAAGTTCATGAAGTCAGGATCAGGGCAGAAAAACATGAACGAGCAAAGTCTGTGAGAAGTTCTCTGTTGTACTTATTGGACATGCAACATTCAGTTTTTGAGACATTTTGCTGGAGTTCCTACAACAGCATACATGTTGTTTAGTGATATCGTGAGTCAGTTACCGACTGGTGATACTAATTACTTCAACAGTGTGTGCGTTTTTGACGGATCTTCTCATCATTTGCAGTGGCGGATTTGCAGTCCTAGCCGCTCTAGGCCCCAGGCCATGTGCCGCCCTTTTCTCAGCACCGATCATTAGAGACTAGATACATAATTCATGAATTTACTTTATTGCCACTTTTATTTGATTCAGAAAATTGTTAACTAAAAGCTAGCTTATAAAGCTAGTTTATAATATTTTCCGAGGCCAGGGATGATTGGAAATTTGAATAAAACATTTAAAATGGTTTTAGGTTTCCTTTTTAATAAAATAAAGGTTTTACAATGTGTTACAAAACTCGTCGTCTGCACTTAAGCGCAGCAAAATTATTAATTAAATCTTCGCAATCCAATTTCCTTAAAAAATCAGCTTCTATGTTAAGCAAAGCAAGATCGTTTAGCCTCTGCTCCGTCATTGTAGTGCGTAAATAGTTTTTAACTCTGCGCAAACAAGAAAACGATCTTTCTCCTGTACAGTTACTGGCGGGTGTACAAACACACATACGAAGACCAATATCCACGTTTGGATAAATGGTTTGAAGACCTTCGGTTCGTAACCATTTCAACAAACTGACTGCACTCTTTTGCTCCTCATTTTTTATGCTGCAGTGGGAACGAGAATGAAGACATTCTTCTGTAAAATTGTCTTCTAAGTCAGTAGAATAAATCATTTGCAATGCTTTGGCCTTATCTTCGACTTCTGAGATGCTTAGATTCTTCAGGTTGGTAATAAAGTGGAATTTATTGTAGAGTAATTTATAAGCATCCCGGCGTCTTTTCAGTTCTTCTGACAATGTATCAATTACTACCAAAAAAGTATGTATTCTAAAATTTTCACGGCCACTTTGTTGCATCTCTTCACCTGTATTAGTCTCGCCAGGAAGCAGCTTACGCTTTCGATTGCGTCGAAAATCTTTTTCATATTCCTGTACGAAGGACAGTTTATTCGCTTTTTTTTCGAATTCATCGAAATTCTCTCTTGTTTCGCCAACAAAATGTATTAAAGCCTCGTACAGTTCTATAACAATAGTAATGTCAATTTCCACACTCTGAAGTTTTTTACTTGTGGCGTTAATGCGATCTAGTAAACATCCCCAAAAAACAGCCATGAGAGCCGTTTCAAAACGTTCCAGTTTCAAACGAATACCTCTTGCTTCGCATATAACGGTTCTCTTCTGTTGTGTGTCATTTTCGATGGTGACTAGCGCTTTATGGATTTCATTCCAGGATTCGCGTAAACTTTTGCATGCGTCTGCACGAGCTGACCAACGAGTCGTTGATAGACTTTTGACGGTGAAATGGGTTTGAAGGAGTTCCCAACGCTGAGTTGACGCTGCAAAGAAATTGTATAACTCTTGGAGTAGAAAAAAGAACGAACAAGCCTCTTGGCTGCTTTCAGCAGCACATTCACCTACTAAATTAAGCGAGTGTGCTGAACAGGGAACATAGTCGGCAAGGGGTGAAATTTCCTTTATTTTAGCTTGCAGGCCGTTGTATATGCCTGACATGTTAGCTGCATTGTCATATGATTGCCCGCGGCAGTTTGAAATGTCAATTCCCAATTCAGTTAAAGTTGAGGTAACAGCATCTGCCATTTGTTGTGATTTGTGGCCTGTGTTTGGAATAAACTTGAGGAACCGTTCTACAGGTGACCCATTAGGCAGGACATATCTGATAACATAAGTGAGCTGGTCTACGTGAGATATATCCGGTGTCGAGTCAATAATCAGAGAAAAATATTTTGCGGTTAATATTTCCATAACAATTGTTTCCAAAACTTTGTTTCCCATAAGTCGAATGAATTCTTCGCATGTTGTTGAAGAAAGATAACTCGTAAATCCTGAGCCTGGATTTCCATAACGTGTAATGTGTTTGGCTAAGAACGGATCGAACTCAGCGATAAGCTCTAAGGACATCAAATAATTTCCATTGTGGATTGATCCAAATTTTTCTTCGTGTCCTCTGAAAGGCAAACCACGTGACGCAAGCGCTTTTACGCATGCAACTACTCTTTTCAGAATGTTTCTCCAGTAATTTATTTCTTCATCTAATTGCATTGTTAATGCGCGGTCAATGCGACCTAGCACGTTGCTTCGTTCTTTCATATGCAGAACAGATAATTTGTGAGTAGGCGAATTCTCATGAGTTGACACTCGATGATATGAATTTTTCCAGTCATTGAAACCTTCTTTTTTGTCGAACTGACTCTCCCCGCTATTAAAAAGCAGACAAGGACCACAAAAAACACATCCAGTACTTTTGGAATAAATTAGCCACTTTCGCGGAACTTTTTCACCGTTCAGAAGCTGACGTTCGAATAAATGTCTCGACAACTGTCGCGCTTTATCTTTGTAAATGCGCTCACTTTTAGGAAAATCATTTTGATTGGCTCCGTTCTTACAAATGTGATCACGCGTGAACTCGTCGATTGTCCATTTAGCTGGATCGTCGCTGATTTCGTAGAGCTCCTGGTCCGTAGGATTGGGCTGCACTCCTACTCCTGCCACTCCTGGTACTAGAGGGACATCTTCGGCTTGTTCTTTCGATATGCTTGCCACATCGATCAAAGTATTTTCACTTGAAGACACTGCAGAATCATCAGTTGACGGAGCGCCACTACTACTTGGAACATCAAGTTTTCCAAAGAAATCGTCTAATTTCCGTGTTTTTTTAATCGTATCTTTTTGTTTATCATCTTTTTCTTCAGCTCTCTTGCGATACTCTGCCCCACTTAACCTTACCCTTTTCTTTCCGTCCATATTCAACTTAAGCAGTATCGCACTCAATCGCTCACTAAACTGAACTGTCCCACCGTCCAAACCCGTAGCTTATATATACCGGTGCAACGTTATACTAGAATAGTCGGGCAGTTTCCAGAACGCGCGCGTGTATGCATGCCGCGCGCTGTCTTGCTCACTCTCACGTCGCGCGTATTTCCGTCGCGCTTGCACCGTTTCTAGATCCTTCCTGCGGGGCGGCGCGCGCACGCATTCGAGCGTCGTGTAGAGCTTTCTAGAATGTTCGCGCGACACCGCTGAGTTGTTTTTGTAATAACAATAGGATAGGTATTCTTCCTAGATCACTAATATTAAACTAAACGTACGAACTATTTTTTAAGCACGATGTACGAAAGTATTTATACTTTAATACTCAAAAATAGTGATTTAGGAAGATTATAATCATACGTACGGTACGCGAGCCTCTAAAATATTTTGAGATACTTTGCATTTGAGTTATTTCTTGTTATCATCACTGAGTTTTTTTGGCACGATTGCCGCCCTCCGTATCTGGCCGCCCTAGGCCCGGGCCTACTGGGCCTTATGGCAAATCCGCCACTGATCATTTGGAGGGACTTGTGAACAGGCCTAACTGAAGATACTGGCGGGATATAAATACTCATTGGTCAACAACAACTCATACACAAGTACCCCAGAAATTGAATGATGTTCAAGATGGATTTTAGGAGAACATAACGCAAGAATCACTGATTGTGTACATGAACATTCGGAATCAGGGTGACGAGGCAGAAAAACATTATATTGTTAATCAAAGTTATTGCAAGTTAGTTAGAGTTATTTTTTGTTCACCCACTCCTCGTTTGTATGAGAACAATTTGACAATTTGATGAATCAACCACGGTACCACATATCATATATGTGAGTGTCCAAGATATAGGAATATTCGACAGATTTTCAATATATCAGAACAGCTCTCAGAAAACCTCAAGAATGGCTCTCAAATCAAAAACTTGATCAATTACGTTCAATCAACCGACCTTTGCAAACAAATTCAAACATTAAATATCAAACGGAAGTATAGACACCCCAAAACGTAATATTTCTTCAAATTCTGGTGCTAATGATCCTAGAGAGTATTCGCGAAATGGATTCATGTAAAAAATTCCCATTGAGGAGTAAACGATCATTTTAACATCTCCAACTTCGAGAGATACTTTTTCAGCTCAATGCATGATTTATGTTCTGACATTCGAATGAAAGGCACATTGATCGCACTTCAATTCTTCTTCGGCATCTATTATTACCGAATATCCTGAACGATGGTCGTTCATGAATAGTAATTATTAATTGCCAACAGGAGTGTTCAGCTTGATCTAATTCCATCTGGTGCCTTATCGATCATAAAGGAAACAGGACCGTACCTGATAAGGGTCTTGTTTGATAAGTTTCTGAAAACAAGGGCCTCCATATATTTGTTACCATGGATTATACAGAATATACTGAGAGGTTATACAAACTGGTTCCGTATGAGTTGTAGGTCATGTATGCTGTATAACCATGATCTGTCTATAAGATTCTTCTGAGATTTTTTAAATATCAACTTCAACAGATAGAAACGGGTATCATTTCATCGAAGTATGTTTCGTTCAAGCGTCTCATATTTAGTTGTAGATTTGTGGTTGTTGTATGTCTCGTTATCAATGATGGGGCCCTTAGTATAATTCATCTCAAGTACTACACCGTTTCAGAATGGATATGAATTCCTTTTGTTTACTTTTCATCACTCATAATTGTTACGTGAGATATCCATAATTCCTAATAAAAAACCTAAAAAATGGGTAGTCATTACTTATATCTAGTGGCAAATTATCAAATTATCAGTTTCCTGTTCAATTTAGAAGAAAGGTCACCCTGGTGAATTTTGATGTCAGGCTTCTTGCACAACGTAATTATATAACATATGATACAGGGTGTTTCAGAGTTGATGTGACAGAAAAAAGCTTGGAGGTGATTCTGCTCATCAAAATTTTTTAATGGGCGACCTCTGAGTAGGATATGGATGTTAGTTTTGTCACTTCTGTCACTTCAACTCTGAAACACCCTCTTATTTTCTCATGTGAACAATTTTTTTTTCTAATTTTCTTTTGAATTTGTCACTAAAATGTTGATGAAGTTTCACTTACACAATAATTGAATTGAAAAAAAAGCGAGGCCCCGCGAGGGAAAGAATTAGATAGTTGATAAAGAAGGACTTCAATCGAAAAATATCTGGACATCGTTGATATTGATGTTTTGATAGAATTCAATGAATTTTGTATTTCACCTAGAAGACTGAACGCAATAGGTGTTTCAGAAGGAATTTGAACTGAAGTTACCCAGTAAGAGAAGCCTCAAATCGAAATTTTTGCAGAAGTGACTTTTGCATTTGGTCGGTCAACTCATGGAATATCCAAAAGCATAGAAAATTGATCGGGAAATGTGAAACGAGCACCTCTGTATTCACGCCACTGGATAATTTTGGCAAAGGTACTCACCTCAAGTTACGAGTACCCATTTCATAACAACTTTCAACAAATTTAGAAAAAAACGCTTCAGTTTCCTGAGAGTTATGGCAAGAAAATATTACAAGTTTTTGAAAAAAAAAATATGCATGTCGACTTATTCCTCTATGGACGATAGGATAGTGGATCATTGCTATTATAACCAGGACCACCCTGCAAGAAAGCAATATCTGTGGAGTCAAAAAAACTCAACCATGAACAATGGATAAGAAATATAGGTGGAATTTCATTTGACGTTGGCCGAACAGGAGAATTGTGGGAAGACGGATGGCTCGAAACAAAATGGAACGTTAAGGTAGTGAAAAGGCAGAGTATAGAAAAGCAATCAATTCTGTCTCGCAGATATATGCGTTCAAAGGAGTAAAGCTAATATTGCTTCGAACTGCTGCGCAAATAAAGCCAAGAGTTCAATAGAATAAGTTATTGACAAATAGTATGAAAATACAATCGACTTGATACACAAATACAGAATCATGTGAAGAACAAATCGATAGCAATACTTTTCAGATTTAGGTGTACGAGATAAATATTATATCCTGCCAACATCTCAAGATTCAGCTCCCAAACATACGCTGAAGCTCAGAACATCGTAGGAAGGTGGACGATCTTTCCCATTTTCATAAGATATTTCCATGGTCGATGCTCATCTGAAATCTCGCCTATCAATCTACCACAAGCGATTCCAGGTAGACAAACTAGACGAACTCAGACTCCTACATTGTCAGACTCGAACCTGTCGAACTTCGGTCTCCCAAGTATCATTCATGAATAGGACGGCAAATTTGTGGAATTCTCCAGTGTATTTCCTGATACCACAACCACAACCGCGAACCTATGACTAACCACTTGGGTACTTCAAAGAAGATAGCTCAAATTGACTTCATCCAAGCAAGTATCCATCTAACAAATTATATTCCTAATCTAAAGTGTGTGATAGTTGATGTAAATATGTATTTATCATATTCTCTCATGTTTTTGTCCATTTTCATTATTAGCATTTGCATTTCTTCCGTGTTATTGGATGATGTTATTGAAAATTCAAATCGATTTCTCATCGCTCAGCATCAATTAAGAGACTACATATCGTTAGTTATCGTTTGTTGACTACTTCATTAACACCGATGACATAGTTAGTGAAATATCTCACTATGTTGCACGAATGTCGTGCGAGAATTCGAATCAGTATGAATTGGTATGTTTACAAAGACTAACATATGACTGAGGTCTGTAATTTTTCAGCATTACATCCTGTATAATATATTGATTCTTCGAAATCTACAATTGCAACATTCCGTATGATACGTAATAACAACTGTAGGTAGCATATGGTTTGCCTGTGTAGACCATGACTAAGGAGATTTTCCTTCTATTTCCATTTGTTAGTGAGACCGTCAGAATGCCTGTTGAAATCCACTGGAAGGCACCTCAGACATGCGTGAAGTATGAATAGAGAACAATCTAAGTTTGTGATAAAAGTCTGCCAATTTGCAATATTTCCCAACTTTTTCATCATTACCTTGAATACTTTGGCGTGGAACTATGTAAACTCACTAATCATTCAATTGATGAAAGTGCAGGTAGTGAGATATAACTATTGAAGACATCATACAGTTGATAATCTTTTTGATAAGATTGTTCAGACGAATTCCAGACTACCATCACTTCGTTCAGTGAAAGAATATTATGACAACTCCGACTATTGTTACCAAATTGAAGAAAAGTATTTTAGGACCGAATTTACGTAGGTCACGTTCAGAGTTCAGGAGCATTGAATGTAAATGGAATAGTTTCAATTCCTACATTCTCTCTCCACAGATGTTCATGTGGAAAGAGCGGTTTAATTTATCGTTGAAGTGAATTCCGGGGTATTTGATTCTCGTCCTCATCATGTTAGAGGATATTGTTCATAGCATAGTGAAAATAGTCACAAAGTTTTATTGAAGCTTCATCAGTTGATTTTCTTGATCTCAATACCTTTCGAACCATTACTAGAATGTTGAATAAAGATTTTTTGAATGGAGGTTATATTTCCCACTATCTGAGTAGCAATATTTGTGTTTGTTCCTTCTGAGGACATGACAGTCAAATGTCAGGTACTACAGATTGTTTCAGCAGATGATGGGGAGTTATGTTCAATGAGTTGTCCCCAACAAATGAAGTATTTAAGGTCAATCAAGGAAGTAGCATGTTGATTTCTTATTTTCACTATGGGAATAGAAAAAAATGAAGATTACTCCAATATATTCGTAGGGAGGACAGATTAATGATCTGCCCTAAAATGAATATCCTAATCACTGTATGCGTTTGAAATTTGACCTTCAGATACCCAGCTGAAAGAGATATTCCTTCATGATTTCAGTGACTCCTCGACAAAATTTGACATTGTAATTGCCACGTGTCATGAGTCGATATTTTGTTTCACACACATGAATTCATATGTACCCACAGTAATTCCTATATCATGATAATTCGGGAATACAACCGAAGAATTTCTCGTCCATCGTCTGATTGTATATTGATATGTATATTCATATCCCAGTATAAAATTTCGAAATTTCTATGGACAGAATTTCAGTCAGAATTTTCTCACATTTATAATCATCCAGCATTTATCCTTGACAATGAATATTAGGTATGTTTCAACGGCCAAACCTAATTTCAGTCAGAACTAGTGCAGCCTAGGCCAAACTAGTACATACGTACAGCTTGTCCTAGCCCAAACTGGTATATCCGGAGAATGATAGTATGACGTAGTTGGTCCTAGGCCGAACCATATTATCCCGAATCAATTTGAGACGATCAGGATATATGATTTTTTCCTAGGATGAACTAGTTCGGACTGCGATTGCATCTCAATGAACGTTATTTGATATTCAGTTGGAGCAGGCCAGTGTGTAGCAGAGAGTGTAATTCTCCTAGCAGATGTCTTTGCAAGAACAATCAATACTCTGCAACTCTAAATGCCACAAGAATGAACGGAGTAACCGAAGTAGTCATTGATTCACCTTCTTCCAATATGTTGTCTATTCTGGTCTGGGCGAGACTAGTTTCTCATCTTTCAAATAAAAATGCAACTACAGACCGAACTCGGTCATCCTAGGAAAAATCAGCATGTCCTGACCGTCTTGCAATAATTTCCGGATAATCTGGCTGGGCCTACTCCAACATTAATGTTAAGTGAGGCCTTCCACTTTCGATTATATTGAACTGAAACAATACTCGATGCGGAAAAATCGTTCCCGTGCTATTGGTGAACAGATTTCTCGATAACAGAAACAATCGAACCAAAACCCAATCCTGGAACAGGAAATAGCTTCGCAGAGGTTGGCTCTCTCATTAGAAATGTTCAGGAATATCACTAGAAATTTTATCTCAGCCGCGAAGAATTCTCTCTATGACAGATATAACGTGGTATACGAGTTTCCCGATCGTTGAATATCATGAACTCAACTATTGTAAGTAATATTTAATGACCATTATCGTTTTAGAAATAATTTTCAATAATTCGTTTGCGGTTAGAATATCGTGATGCCATCTCTCATATTGCTTCAATTCATATAACCTATTGTAGTCGATATTGTTTTTATATTAAATAGTTATTTATATAGTAGTATAGGTAGTGAAGAATTTCATCCTTACCGAGTCATCAGTCGAGAGACATGAAGTGTCGTGGTAGTAATATTATTCACTATCTTCTTCAGTATATTTCAATCATTATAGTTATGAGGAGATGAAATATGAACCTACAGTCACTGTTTATGGAAGCATAACAGTTTTTTCGATTCTGATGACCATGATAGCATATGACAGTCATTATTGAATATGTCAAGAATTTTGTAAAGGAAATCTGGAAGTCTGTTAGAGTTCAGTGCAACGAAATCTCAAGACTGTATCTTCACCAGCAAGGTGGATTATACAGTGCCCACCATGACATTTTATATAAAGTCGTCCATATCCATGCTTAGTATGACCACCAACGCTCTCTCAGGAGAAGACCATATGACTATGTGAAAACAAGTCAGTTTGTTTATATTTCATATATATTCATTTATATTTTATATATAGGAACAGCTACGATGGAAGAATATGGAATATTGACTGGTGTACGTGACTACTGACCGTGTTAGCGTTACCCCCACTTTGCTCCACGAAATTCTACCAGATGTTTTTTCCAATTCTCAGCATACAAACTGTGCTATCGAGAGATAACGTTATTTCAGTCCAATAGGTTCATATGTATTGACTATTGATTTTATGTTTTGCAATGGAATATTATTTTGCTCATTTTTCAGATATATAATTTGTTGACATGAGAAAAAATATCTAAAATATCTAAGTCACTGTCAATGCAAGCATATCCTCATTGTGAAGACAGCGAGACCGTTCTCAAGTTCAGTAGGTGACATATTCCATCTCGTAAGATGTTATAATTTCTTGACAATATGATATGTTCATATTTCTTCCCGTGCAATGATTTCGCCAATTTTCTGAAGAGAACGAAACAAGGTATATTTGAAAAAAAGTACTCGTGTTCAGCGGACAAGTTTTGGTTAATGTGGATTTCAGCAAAAAAGAGAGAAGAATCGATCGCTCATTCCCATATAGATAGATATTTTAATAATTCGACGGGGCTTCAATTAAACTTACCGGATGAATCGTTTATGAGATTTAATTGAATTCTGCCTAACTGTGATAATGAAATTCGAATAAAGATTTTTCCGAATAGAGAACGATCAAATGGAAACCGTTAATATTTCATATTTATGTATGCTCTGCAACGAATTGACTCTGCTGTGACTTGATGAGTGGGCATTCGTAGTGATTCCAACAACTACACAACTATATTATTTCCAAAATGACAATATATAGTATGTTTCGCTGGAGCATTAAGTAGTTTCAGCAAGTATAGATAAAAAGCTATTGATGTAATGCTATAACGTCGGAGAGCTATACTTTTTTTCAAAACATGTCCCAAATTATTTCGTTTTTGGGAAAAAATGTAGCCTTCGTTCAAAAATAAAGTAACTAAAGCAAAAATGAGTAGCTTAGGTTATGTTGTTGCCGCAATTGATTTCCATTTTCTGGAAACGCATTCGCCTCTTATGAGCAGTTTAGTTGATTCTTTCACTCGGTTTTTGTAGTAACTTATCAGCCTTAGTTAGGAAAACCACCACCAAAATATGAAAGTTATTCGTGGGGAATAGGGACTTATGGTCGCTTCCACTAAACAATTCCTAAGATTTTTAACATCACTGAAGAATACTAAAGAAAACCAACTAAGCGATTTAGTTGAACAGATTTCCTCAGTGTATCATTGTGTAGTTTCTGCGAAGAATGGTACCACGTACGCAATCATTATGGTGATATTGAAAAAAAATCTGCAATTGCATTCCAGCACACTGTTAGTGTTAATATTATGGCTATCAAACTCATTGAGGGACTAACCATCTTGATACACATGTATCTATAGTTATCTGATGTGGAATTGGAGAGAATGGCCTTCAGCCAGCGGTCACCATGATCACAATAACATATTAATACCCAACTCAAATATTTGTTGTGGCTCTTCAGATATAATACACCGCCTCCACTATCCGAAGGGCTAATAAGGAGCGCAAAGTTTGGGTTGGATGAATGTGTATTGAAATGGTTTTCTCCAATCTCACCAGATACTTCCCAACTCTGATTCAGATATTGACTATTTGTTATTAGTTATGACGCTTGTTAGATGAAATCTGGTCGGTAATCAAGACACTCAAGATGATGGTGAGAATCTGTGTCATTGACTATTGACTGAAAAATCATTATAACTCATAGTATTATTCTTTCATTAAGAATATCCTGTTAGCTGGTGACGACTATGCAGAGTGACAGATTGAAAAAAATGAAGTTTCGAATATCAATCAACTCGATGTAGAAATTTCAAGAGTTGAACGTTTCAACTGATTCGCGCCTATAATAAAGCTCGCATTGTTTGTGGAATGATATGAGAGATTTTCATCGAGCACGGAACATGAAATTGTGTCTAAAAAAATGTGGACCCTGGACGCCTACGTTTCTAGAGGTCAATGAAGTCGTGAGTGTATGTTTGGGAGCAGCGTATGTTCGGGAGCTGAACTCCAAACATGTGAAGATTATTGCAGGAGAGGTCGAATTCGAGCTTTGTAACAGAATTTTGACCAATGTTTATGTGAAATGGTGAAATACTCACATGGTGTTCTCATGAGAGGGCGCTGTTGGGGGTGACAAGGAGCATTGATATTGACGACTTCACAGCCACAATCAAGGTGGATATACGATGGTGAACTAACTCTTCAATTGTTTCTTTCCAAAACATGTAGACCTGTCAAACAACCTTACTAAGGCCGCACCGCTTGAGTATAGATGGCGATACGATCGTCGATCCTGTGAAGTCAAATCTGCTTTTACTGATAATGACGGATATCTGACAGCGATGGAAAGTTAGAACGGTTCAATTTTTGCATTCGTGTTAAATTTCAAATCATGTTTTCCGAAGTTTCCAACATGATTTTGAAATCGTCATAGGTGATGCCATCTAGTGTCGATCTTGGGCAGCCTTAGTCAGGTTTTAAAATTCGATATTATCAAGTATGCGAAAGTCTCCCAACTTTTTCTAGTGGCTGGGCATAGGGAGTTGGAACACCACCACCACATTATGGCCACAATGATACCTGACATCACCACATCACATCGTTTCAAAAATCTAAAAGGTAAACATTGCTGAAGATCCCTCATCATCACCACTGACTGTGTTGATGGAATAAGTGGAGAATAATGTACCAATCGTGATACAGTTTGAGAAACTCATTTGAAGTGATTTTTCCTTTTAGGGTGGAGATGCCGCAACTTATCTGGAAGTTTGACACCGTGTGGAGAATGTTCTTGATGTTGCGCCTATTGATCGATCTCCCAATGTCTGCAGTCAACATTGTTGAGCAGTTTATTTCATCTGGTGCCATCATGCTTTCACAACGGTTCAATCGGGCACAGAGCATCGCAGACAGATGTAAGGTTCTATTTTGACAAATTGCCTCTGCTCGAGTGGATTTCGGTGCTTATCGGGCATGGTCTAATTTCCATGGAAATGGCTGGGGATGTCAAATGATGGAATACTGCGGATATGTGCCACGTTCCCGACCTCTGTGTCTTCTCTGGCCTCACTCAAGGACGCATGATAAACCCCTTAACCTACCGAAACAATATCACTTACAATAAATCAAAATTATCAGAAACAATAAATTCACTTCTCAGTTCGCACGCACCAACATACATAAAAAGTATTTTTTCTGATGGAAATTTCACTTGAATCTGCACATATCAGTGACACCATAACCCGGAAGTTTACAAAAAGTAGTCATTGCATCGAATGGAAATTTCCAATGAGATAAAAATCAATAATAGTGGATCATGGGACCCACTGTTTGTTGATTCATGTGCATGATCTTGAATTTCCCATTCACTTGGATTATCCGAGACGAAGTTCGTATTCTACAGAATGAAGTATTCATCTGAACATTCATCAATCGTATTTTACCATATTATAAGTTTTCACCACTTGGAGTAGCTTGTATAGTGTCACCATCTATGAAAGAGACATTTTCCATCACTGGATGTTCATCAACAGATTGAATAATATTTCTTGCTTCAAATCAATCCAAAGTGTAACTGAAGACATCTGCGGCGAAGCAATGTTCTTTATGTATACAGATCGATTCTTTTTTAATGACTTAGGAATCATAATTCATAAGATGAGTGTTGTCATTTTCAGGAATTCGAGCACGGAATTGCAATAGGAATTTTTCCAAATGGGAATCTATGCCATTTTCGGACAAGTCCTGAGTGGAAATCAATCTTGACATGTCATGAATGTCGCTTGACCACAGTCATCTTGACCATCATTTTGGATTAATTCGAAAAAATACTATATACTATACTAAATAACTAACTATACTACAACACATATTCATCAATAAACAAATTTTTGCTTCGCGCGGATTTCAATGGCGAAAATGTGTGCGCAGATTTATGTGTGAATATCTGATATGGAAGTCTCTGAGTATCATGACCGTTGCTCTTGGAGACTCTTCCTAGTGAACTCCGATATTTCTCACTTTTTCCTTTGATTGACTCACGGCGTTGCCAATCAACTGCAACTGTATACCAATATATACTCGCGTCCTGGAATTACAGTCGATCCAAAAGACGAAAAGAATCTTTTTGATTGCCTGGAAAACATAATTACAGAGGTAAAGGTGTTCACATCCCCATTGATTCAAAGGATGCTCAAAAAATTATTCCAATCAGCTGATAAACTTCATTCACCGGATTCGCAAATGAAATTTTGTGCCAGAAAAATAATGCAAATAATAAATATTGCCTAGCTGAGGCTGTCATTTATTTGGGACTGATTCAATGCAAATCTATTACCGAAACATCTTATCTATCGATGAAAACATTTCTCATATGGTGTCTGCTTCAACGGGGACACTGTATACAGAATGATTATGAATATCTAACATCGAAGTGTCCAAGCATCATGGACGTTTTTTTTTTGGGAACTCCGAGTTTTCCTTTTATTATTTGACTGACTGACGGTATTACCAATCAATTTGATCCCAAGAACGCTCAAAAAATTTTTCGAACAAGTTAATCAACGTCATTTATCGGATTCGCAAACGAATTTTGTCTCAAAGATACCATTCTCAAGCAATTTCTAAAAACATATTTGCAAATGAAGAATATCGCCTAGACAAAGGTGACATCATTTTGGATTGATTCAATGCAAATCTGTTATCGATGACAGGTGACAGGTGATACTGTATACAGAGACATTGAGTGAATATTTGATATCTAGGTCTTTGAGCATCATAGACGTTTTTCTCAAGGAGTTCTTGGGAATAACTCTGTGTTTCCCTTGTTTTCTTTGACTGACTGACGGAATTGCCAATCAATTTCAGTCGGCTCGTATTCGAGAGTCTCAACCTATCCAAAAGCCGCCCGAAAATCTGACCGAACGAGCTAATCACCGTCATTTTTCAGGTTCGAAAAAAGTTCCCGAATCAATTGTTTCTTTTTATTCTCCGGAGAAAAGGGAGCACATCTGTGGATGCTGTTGCCGCACTGCTCTGCTCTCGCATCACAGTGCGCGTATTCGTTTGTTCGCGTTACAGGGGTAAGTTCAGGCGGGCTCCGGCTTTCAGTTTTCAGTAGACTGGTGGGTGCTTCCAGGGTGACACGCCGGACACCACACGACAAACGCTCGTTTCGTACGTGTTCTTCACGCGCTTTCATGGAGTGATGGGTAATTATGTCGATGTTTGTATTGCCTGTCGATGCTACGGAAATCGTGTTTTTTTTTCACATTGATGGTTCCTTGTTTTTGCGGCCTTCGAAAAGCTCTTTGATGAGTCGGAAATTGATACCTGGGACTGATATACTTATCATTTGAGACAATGACATTGACAAGAATTTTCACTATGTTCGACAGAGAAAATCACTCGTTTATATTTCCTCTATTCCTCTTGGTTCCGAGATGAATGAATATGATTTCGGGAATGAAACAGTCCATTAGGAATACAATGAGAACAAATAGTTCAACCATTCGAGATATAGGCACTTGGAAATAATAAAAGGGGCGGGGATGACTTGTTATGATTTCCATTGAATTGCACGAATATAATATATTTACATAACTACCTATACCATTTCCAGTTACATTTTTAAAAGCGTCAGCTGGATTTCATCAAGCACTCGAATAATTTCAGAACAGCCACGTCCTGAACCGAGTTGATTTTTATCATAAGAGTGTGTTGAAGTTAGGATCAGTTCAATATCAATTCAGTTCAATTTCAGAAAGCTTCAACTATATTCCAGAATATCACTTTGTCGACTTCTTTGATTCCGGTCATACACGATGAACTTCATGATTTCTGTATTACAAATGACGCTTTTGTTTGAAACTTCAATTGTCGTTCTATGGAGTTCAGATTACTATTTTTCAAACTATTTTTGATGTTTACGAAAAATAGAACACCATTCTGTCATAAAATCGATATTTTCTGAAACATATATATGCCTGACTATTCTGAAATTCAGTTGAAGCTTTCTGTAATTCTACTGGAAAAGGTTCAGGTGGTCCATGAACATATAGCCACATGTTATCTGAATTCTCTTTCACTGTGCAAATTTCTCATAGGAACAGCATATTGTATTGTACAGGCATGGTCTCGGGCATAGTATAATGAGTACCTATAATGATGAAAATATAGTAGTAGTGGTAGATGAAACTGATGAATGAATGAATTGAATAAAGAATGAGAATAACTGAAAACACTTCCTTGAGCAATCAATTCAGATAATAGATATTGACCTATTCGTTACCCAGTTGAGAAAACAGAAGATTTTTCCTCCATTCAGAGTTCAGTCTCATTTATGTTAGTAAGGATTCTGGAATGTCTACTATGGATTGAAGGCATTTCATTTTGTTTCATACATCAATACGTTCATGATCATCTAATGGAAGCAAAAGATGTAGGGTGAGGAGAAGTCATCCAAAAATATCGTGTAGAATCACTCCGTTCTGCCATCATAGCATATCAGCTCTCATTTTCTTCAGAATAGTATTCGAGGCCGTTGTGACGAAAATTGATCTTTATTGGGTACGATATCTTGAGTAACGTTATTTCATCGAAATCCTAGCGACCTCGTGGATATATTTTCAAGAACACTTCATATCCTGTGGTTCCATGACCATACAGCATGATGGGACGAATACAGAAAGCGATACGTAGAGCTATTTCGTAACTATATAGAAATGAAACAAGCCGGTGATTCAGTCTAATAAGAATGTTTCTGGAGTTTCGAAATTGAAGTAAGTGAAAAACAGCTGGACTAGAGAATTCGGACCTCGCACCAAATAGTTCAATTACAATAGTTCTAAATGAAATAGAGATAGCTGAGGTGTATCACCAGAAATTATGATTGTATCATTAGAAAAAGTTGTGACAAACATTACTCGCTGACTCTCCCTTCCCCTGATTGTTATTCAGGAATTGTTTATCTTGGGACTCACCGGTGAAAGTTGGGAATGAATCTATTATATTTCCATTCGGACGACCATCTTGAGAAACTTCACCCTCGACAATCTGAAATCTCGAAAACGATTCTTTTTTCGACCTTTGTTCATTTGACACTTTCAGCCCCTTGTTTTGCTCGGAGCTGTAAGAGCGAAATATTGTCAGAATGTTCAGCAAGAATCACGATGAGCAAGCAGTCTTCACAAAAACCTTGATACCTCGAATTCGAAATATCACATTGCATCCAAAATAACTTGACCATTATATTTGCTCCTTCCAGCGTATCCAACAGACCTTGTTTTTCATCCATGTCGACGAAATATTCCTCGAAAGGAGCTTTTGTAACTGCCAAGAGATGTCGAAAGTTTCTAGAAAACTCCGGGTGATAGTTTGTTTTTAGAATGGGAACTTCTGAATACTTTAACGTTGAAATCAATGGATATTTCTATCCGTTCGAACACACATTCACTTGATAAGTTTGGTATGGTGACCTGCATATGTGAAGGTCTTAACGGACATATGAAAATTACTCCATACATATCAAACAGCAACAGTAGCACATATTTTTCTGAGCATTATTGCGATATGGAAGAGAGACAATTTATCCACGAAATGTGGAATGAATAAAAGGGGCAGCGATAATACCTAGTATAAATTATTTATACCTTCTGTAGCGTCACAGCACGAATCGCGGAGTGAAACTGGAAACAAAAATAAGATGCGTTGTCTTGGTGAATACAAAACTTCATCGTACCGCATCGTAGCATTGGAGAGCATGTTCTTGAGTCGTGTGAGTTCATATTAAAATCATTAATCGCGTATTATTCGATCTTGTGAAACATCGTTGGGATGTTTGTTCAAGTCGTATTTAATTAATTGCCGAATCTGTTTTTGATGAAAAACAGGTTTATCGTTCATGACAAATTATGTTTACACACTGTAAACAGTTTTCTAGTAATATTAAGTATAAAATGTATATAATAAAAGGATCTATCCATAATAATTTCAGTTTTGTAATTTTGCATATCGCACCTCTTCGCCTGTCAAAGCAAGTATAAATATCTATGATATTAATTATTCACTATTCTGACCGATCGATGTGACTAATAATAATTCAACATTAAATATAGCTTGCACCGTATTCGTGATATTTTTTTTCATCGATTTATCAGAAAATTTTATTTCCGTTGGAATGAAATGAGAATTTCAATCAATCAAGAGAAGTTCGTACTACTATCTTCGCCATTATCGAAAAACTCCATTTGGAAAAATTTGTTCATGATTGAAAACAATATTCAGATTTAAAATGACTGCTCCTTATACGAGACAATTTCTCCTTATTGTTTGTGATTTTCATAACATTTTATATTCAAAATATATTTCAGGTGTATCAAAACCATGAAGATTCGATTTTGGTATTTGGTTCTTCCCTGTATACCGTTTGAAAATATAGAGATTTGGTGATGTGAACTCTGACAATAATGAGGAGTAGATGCCAGTGCACTTACCTTCCTCATTCTATATAGGAAATAATCAGAACGGGACTATGAAATGAAAAATTAAATTAATTAGAAATAATCAAATTAGAAATCTTTGTTTATCTTAAATATTCATTTATTCTAATTCCATTCATTGATTGAATCGGAGAAGGATTACGCGCAGAACATGAATGCAGACCATTGTATCGGATTGATTAAACCTACCCTATACGTGAATAACTATGTAGATTCATTCCGCATTGAGAATCAACTTGAATAATGAAGTTTCAAATGAACACGCAGCAAATCAACCCTTATAACTAGTTTGTTTCACTAGAGAATTATTTATTATACTAGAATGATCAGGTTCCATATCAGATATGCATTTTTCAGAAGATATCCTCAATTTTTTTTCCAAATTGATGGTTTTCCGTTTCTTGCAGCCTCAAACGCTCATTTTTGAATCAGGAATCAATCACTGTAAGTTTTTCGAGGAGTTGGTACATTAATTCTTCAGCTTTTTGTGGGATTTTTCCTCCTCATTTCTGAAAAATAAAGAAGAAGTTATTAAAAATTATTTCAATATATTTGTAGTAGGGACAGATTTTGTGATCTGCCCCAAAGTGTCACTGCGCTTGAAATCAAACCTTCAGATACCTAAAAGAAAAATTTTCTATTTGTTAGTGACACCTTGTTCTTGAAAAATTTGGAAATACAAATATATTCGATAAGAATAAAACTTCTACTTATCTTGATGAGATTATCGTTATCATCATTTGAGACAATGACATTGACACGATCTCTCATTTTCCTCCTTCCGACGAAGAAAATCACACATTTATATTTCCTCTATTTCTCTTATGGTATTAGTTGGTTTTGAGATGAATGAATATTATTATGATGAACCAACCAGAAATACAATGAGAACGAATTGTTCAACCATCAAGGCATCTTCGACATTATCAAAAAAAGTTATCTAGAATAGTTGTTCATAATCATAACAATATTCAGATTTGGAATCATATCAACCCCCTACGCAACAATTTTTTTCCCATTGTTTGTGGTTTCAACTTCCAGAGAATACCAATAACTCATATTATTCACTTGAGGATCTCCCTCCCATCATAACAATAATGTTTTGATGGGATACTTTGTTTCGCATTCATCCTCAGAATTATAGCTTGAATTTTTCTTCGATCTGAGAGAACAAGCATAAAATTTCATTTGAATGAACTTTTTTCGAGATATGTCTGTAATAATTCATATCGATCAATAGATTCTGCTTGGCGATATCATCACATGATGCGTGAATATTCGAAGGATTATTAATGTTTCTGTTCCATCTCATGATAGAATATGTTGTGATAATAAACTATGAACTGGACATCAGGAAGACGAATGATAAAATGTCACGAAAAAACATAAAATACACATAATTTTCACTCAGAAGAGGTGAAAAATTAAATCAACTTTGCTTACCGCATCATCTAATGAATCATTTAAAGCTAATCTCCAGGAGCCTGATGGAGTTTTTATTTTGCTTGAAACACAAAGGTTCGGACATCAATTTGAGATACTTCTACATATCTAAATATGATAAATAATAATGAATGAACAAGTTCCGATAACCTACAGCAGGCATTATATATACGAGACCGAATCTCTTGATTTCAATCAAGGACGCGAGAATTCCTCACAAACCACTGATGGAAACGAAGATGATATTTCGAGACGAATTTCCTAACTTGCAAGCTGGTTTAATATTCGTAAAGTGAAAAACTCGCCAGGACTGTACCGCCCTTCATCAATCTCCTGGAGAACTCAGCTTGATATATAACATATTTATATGCATGATAGGGATGCTCTTTGTGATGCGAAGCTGTTATTTTGGGTATCCCGGATCCATATCACTCCTCTATATTTTTACTCAATGGGTATTGATTATAGTCAAGAAAGCTTGGGAATATCGCATATTATCATTGAGGATAACTGATTTGTTCCTCAGTAATGTTTCGAGTGAATTTCATTTCATCATCAGCTCACCGCTTATTCCTTAAGTCTTTGTACATTTCGTGAATACTAATTATAGAATTCCGCTGGCTGAACTTATATTATCCCGAATTCTCTTTGTCATTATACGATTTATTCTTCTTGTTCTTTCTGGAGTCATGAGTATATCCTGAGTGAATTATTTTTTCCGGACTGAATTGATCTCTTCCGCTCATAGAAATCAATTTTTCTTTTGCTGGTGAACTGATGAAAGAACAGAGAAGAGTCAAAAATATATAGATTCTTAAGGTTTCTTTATTATTTCAGCATCAACAAATATTTTATAGATTAGATTCTCACATGGTGAGAATATATAGTTTGTATGGAATTGAATCAACCATATTACCTGATCACTGAAGGATGAGTTAAATGAAAAATCACTCATCATCATCATCAATCATCAGTTTATTATGCTAAGTTTCGATCTATCATAAATTGCAACATTCTCTGCTGGAGATTAGCTACTGATATAGAAAGTATTTCCGTGAAGCAGAAATCTTTAATGGGATTTATGATTTTTAATGTATCGATTACAGAACTTCCTGCAGATAGACCTTTCAGCAAAATAATATATCAGCTGATGCAAGCATATTCATCTTGAAAACACTAACCTATATTCATGATAGTAGAAGACAACTAGAAATGACAGAGGGACTTCATACTTATGATATACGAGTCAAAATATGCTCAGTACTCATAAACACCAGTTTCTCTATCACAATATTCTGCCAGATCATAGAAAGACACTCCAATCTCGGATATTCAAAAAGAACTCTTTTTATTGAAATCACCAAATTGTTTTTGTACAGTAGTTAATTTATTTCTGTTCCTCTTCATGTTCAACTCATGCTCGAATGACAATGTGATTCAATTTTTGTTTATTCTCTATTTCTGACAGTCTATCCTCGTTTTATTGTGAATACTCTTCTTCAATTTGTATTCTATGTTTATAATTTTTCATCGGTAAATTTTATATACTATTCATTCACACCATATTACCTACTTTTGAATTTTAATTTGTTCCTAGTCTATATTCAAATCTACTGATGATTTCAGTTATGTCATCAATATCCGTTATTGGATCACACTCTTCTTGAATACTGATAATAACAAAAATAGTGTAAAGTAATACAGACTTTGTCATATTCAACAACAGAAAGGTATCATTCCCAATCTCGGCAATGAGTGAGAGATTTTCGCATTTCCAAGAAATGATTGATGGATGCTAGGGTATATGACTTCAAATTATCATAATTATAATTTGAGATGCACCGTTGTTTTGGTCCTACTGTAAGAACGCTGAAGAAAAATCCTCTGAGTGACTGCAATATTTGTTAGTGAGTGAGTGTATGTTAGGAAAGAATTTTTCTATGAATTATTTTTATGAAAGATTGAGTGTATTCACAATTGTTCTTTTGACGATTATCAAAACTAATTTGAGTAATCTAACTCAGATGTTGAAGCACTGAACAACTCTCACTTGGTGACTTCGACTGTATCCGTCGATTGAAAGTGCAGATAAGAGCGAGAAATCACTCAATCACAATTGGGTCAAACGAAAGAGAAGGGGATGAACTGGTTCATCCACGCCATCTCAATCACACACAGATAACTCAAAAATGACCAAAAGTGTGTCAGTTTGAATCACCAATTTCAAGTTACGGAATTCAATTTCACTCCTTCCACTGGAATGAAAAATGGAAAATACCATTTTGTAAACAGAAGTATCATTTTATCTATTCTCATTCGTAATGCAGTAAAATCATTGCAGATTCTTTTACGAGGGCTCCGCAAACATTTAATTGATACTGTTGGTAGAGTTGAACATCATTTATTACCCAAGTTTCGAAAGGGTCAGCAATATACGGTGAAGAGAATCACTCTACACGGGCCATTATGCATCAACATCATAATGTACTTAAATACTCCTCTTGTTTTATTTTGTTGTTATTTTCTAACTATCCACTATGAGACCTTGACGTGCATGCATTTAGGAATTACTAGATTTGTCTGTAGTTGCATTTCTACTCGATATGGAAATATAAAAGCACTCCAGAGACGTTCCCAGTTGAGCGAATTGAAGGATTCTCGATATGTACAGTACCTGATGGAAATATAAATTATGCACAAAACAAATACCGTATATGATCGAACGTGCTGCACAACAGTTGGCTAGATTTTAATTGGCAATTTTTTTGTTCGTTAGTGGAACATGATTTTTGTTCTGAACAATGGCTGTCTACTGAAAATTCATTAATTCTAGTTTACTGAGCATTTATCGTTTATTGTTGGGACATGACTAATAGTAATATAAATAACGTATGTAATAAACAAATCATAGCAAACCCTGGTATTTTCTTCATGTCTTGACAAATCGATCTATCTGATTCCTTTCAAAAATTTCACTTTACGTTAAATACGTCCAAGGCAAACATTTTCAGCGTCTATATACGAATAATCTTTGATTGATATTGATATGCTTCCATCTTAGAGATGATACCTGTAATTTTTCTGGAAAAATGAAGGAACTAAGTTCAATTATGAATACTTAGGTGTATATCTAAGTATCTTGAGACCACATCACCATCATAGTAAAAATTGATTGAATGAGTATTGATTCTCAAGAGATCTATCTAACAAGATGGAATCGTTCAGACATATCCTAATAGCCGTTGAATTCTTAATACCGTGTACATATACATTCATTTATTAAATTCGTTAATGATAGTGAGCAAAGGGGAGCTTTTGAGCTGTAGTTGAGGGCTCATCATCAAATATTCCATTTGATTCTAATGGGTATATAAGAATGATACATTTAGCTCCGTATTTAAACCCAATGAGAAGCCCCGAATGATACTTGTAATTCAAAAAGCTGGTCTGCATTAGTAGATACACTTATATGATTATGGCAACATGCTGTTCGAAATGTATAGTAGAGGAAATGTACTGCAGGTGCATGCTCAATTTTTCCTAACATGAGAATCCATTCGACCTGAATTTGTGGAAAACTTGGTAATGGAATATATTACTGTTGAGCTCATGCTGTTCAACATCAGGATGGTGAATATCAGAATATTCAGGAAAGTCTTACTCGGAATGAATACCGATCATTCATTGTTCGTTATATCTGCCCAAATACCAATGCGTAACCCACGGCTCTAACCAATGTCGATATTACATACACGCGGGTACTAGCAGCTAACATCACTTCATGATGTTTCATAATGGACGATGGCTTATTAATCTGACAGATTCATAAAATATGCTATGTAAATATGTAAATATGTGTTTTGAGTTTCGCCAGTGAACTCTTCATGTGCCGGTGGCATATAATCAGGGCGTCCTTTCTATGCTGGTGGTAAGTTATTGCTATATCCAAAATATATGACAGTGGACATATTTCGTTGTTTCCACCGGCGCATCCACTATGGAGGGGATCGTAGCGCATTGGTAACGCACCTGAAACATAGTCGAGCTGTCAGAAAATCGTGAGTTCGAACCCACCCAGCGGCTATTATTTCATTGAAATTGGTGGATCACCGATTTCCATCCTGCCATCGTTGCGGCAGCCTCAGTTCTAGGTCTCCAAGTTTCGAATTGGACTGGAATGGCGATAGCAACAAAAAAATCACTCTCCTATTTTCCCACATTATTATCATCTTCATCTTGCGAAGATTATTGTCACGGAAAGTATGACAGTTCAGAAGACTGGAAATGACATTTTCTGGGAATCAGAGCCTATTCTCGAAAAATCAGATTTATTTAAGCTTCGTCATTGGACTCAGCCTGTAGGATCGTGAGGATTGGGAATGTAAAATCAGATGTTGAATAATATTCCAATGTCCAAGGAATCAACTTCATTTGTAAATCGGACATAAGAAATCGATGCAAATTACAATAGTCGTAGAGAAAAACCATCACAGTATATGAACCTTTTCTCTCCGCACAATTTGATTCAATTGAATGGAACAGAATGGAAATTTTGGTATATGATGCACCTCATCGAGGACGGTCCCTTGTTATGACTGTGGACGGAATGGCTCACATATATGGTTGCCATGTTCAATTCGTTGTCCGGCAAGAATTCCAGTGATTTTATACTGCAGTAGAAAAACAGGAGCAAGCTTCAGGGAACTCATGGAAATATCTGTTTGGTTTTCATATGAGCTGGTGACGCTTCAACTCCAGAAGAGAGCACGTGTGCATGGATCTGCCATCTTCCACTCGTCCGATGACTGCCTGCGGGATGTTATCAGAAGGGGATGAAAAGTGGGTTATCTACGTCAATTTTTTCGCGGTAGGACGGTGGCTTGAGGCTTCAAATAAGGACCCCGAAATCAGACAGCAGTCAGAAGGCTAGGTTAGGTCAATTTATGAAATGAATATGAATACGAATATGGTGACTTCAAGATCAGTCAACGACGAAACACCTGGTGACCAGAATTACTCAGTCTCACAACTGTCACTGCTCAGTGTTAAGAAACGACGAACACTGGAAATATTACGAAGAGAAAATATAAATTGTTGAAAAACATCGTGCCACCGGCAAAAAAAGAATTTCTGTTTTAGATATCTGAAGGTTAAATTTCGACCGCAGTGACATTTCGGGATTGATCATAAATATGGCCTATTATTATTATGATTTCTATTTATATTTTCCGAAAATAAAAGAGAAAATCACAGAAAATCTAGAAGGAATTGATTCTTATCTGATTCATCACTTTTGAATGCGCAGCATAACAATCGATGAGTCAAAGAAAATGTTCGAAACCTCACTGGACGCACTGCTCAAAACGACTCACTTCTGAAGATATCCTTCCGAATTGACATATGGTGGGGCTGATCATGACGATACAAAATGAAAGCCGTGAAAGCAAGCATACCTACACATTTTTTTTTAAAAATCCGAAATTCAACTTGGACAAGCGGCGACCAGCTCGTGTCGAATGGAACTGAGAGTGGAAGTCTATCAGTCGCGAGGCAGTGACCGCAGGAAAATGACCTTAGTCTCAATGACATCAGTTCAGTGGCGTTTGTTTGCAACTTCCGCTTTGGAGAAATTCCATACATCTACCCGAATAGCCTGATATCGAACTGTGAGTGAAGAAGATAATTTTTCATTTGAGCAACATCAAGCACCAATCAGATGACTGTTTTGCTCCTGATTCGAATCTTCAGCATGTTGACGACCACTGCTTCCTTGGCTCTCATCTTATTGGAATCGATCTGGTCTACTGAGGAATATACCAAGTGTCCCACTAATACCGGCTAGCAGCTGTATCTTCAGATCCACATATTTACCGCATTGGGTAAAGAAAAATCATGTATTGATGGTGGTAAGCATGATTCATTCCCACTATGAAAATTGAAATATTTGGCTCATATTAATTATTTTGATAGAGGTATTGGATGATTTTCCTAGCTCTCAAATTGCCTGACATTGGCGTCTTCCAAGCGAAACCACAAATTGTGATTTGCTGCCTATCAACCTGATCTAATTTGAGAGTTTCCCCCAGTTTCGACAATCTTGTGATTCTGCTACATTGAACTGATGGAGCTGATGGCCTTAAATCTAAATGACATCCATAAAATCACTTGTGTGTCTTCTAATGTGTTGAGTTCCCACTGTACTCTACACGTTTCCATTGGGACGACTAAGTGTCTGAATGTGTTCATTCATGTGAAAACATAGAAATATGGGTTCATGGAAATCGCGATGGAATGAAGAGGAGTATGCGATATCAATATGTACGTACGCCATACATTTTTCATCGGTTCGCGAATGTTTGGAAATGCACAATATAAAAATACATCTTACCCGGTATCAGCGATATAGATATTTATGTGAGCAGCTACAATTTATCTATTCTCTGCAACTAATGTATGTCAAATAGGCTCGAGCATGTCTATCCTAATTTTCTTGATATGCATCTGAGCTTTATGAAAACTTAATAGAGCGGTCCAAGTTCAAGTCAAGATACAGTAAACAGTTTTTGAGGGACACCTTGATTTTTGAAACCATGATATGTAATAGATCAAACATTAGGACTATCTCTCTCTTGAGACGACCATTTGAGTTCATTGCGAGAACTGGTTTACAAAAACTCCAAATGATCTTCAGAGTAATAAATTCGACTTGTCTGGGAGTACTCTTCGCATGTTTGGAGTTCAGTCTAGTTGCTGATATTACACTTACGATTTCATTGACCTCAATTGGATATCGTAGAGAGGTGGGCAATCTCTTTTTTTATCATAGATCCTAGACAAGCTCAGGCTGGTCATTCCCACGGTTTATAGACAGTACGCAACACCTAGGTTTGACGAGTAGGGGAGAAGCATATGCCTAACACTGACGTAATTGTTTTCGATTGACTAGAGCTGAAATTCGATAACCGTTCTTTCTATTGATAGGTCACCCCTACATTATCATGTTCGAGAACTGTCGACATCAATATCTGACATTATACCTAATAATAGGTTCAATGGAATCTCATCGTGTTTGAATGATTTGCTCTTCAAAGAGTGAAGACAAATTGTCGTCTGAAAGTCAGACAGAAAGGAAATATATATTCGAAGGGGGAATACAGTAATGACTCCGTCGATCGAAGTGTCCGAAATGGCCCCTTATTCCTTTATGATTCGAAATATAGAATTTTTTCTTGGGATGAAGTTTCAATAAATTGAGAGACATTTTGCAATCCGTATTTCATACAATTCTTTCATTGAGTTAACTCATCCACTCTCGAATTGACTTTCTTTTTGTTATACGCTACTCCCTGATTGGAAATCCTACCTCACCCTCTCTCAGTTTTAGCTCAAGTCAAGTGAGACAAAAGTAAGAATATTCTCAACATGTCGTCACAGTTATTACGTAGAAAACAGTTGAAGAGAAAATGTTGTGTTCATTTTGTTCTAATTCAGAAGTGAGCAATTTGCATAGGTCGATGATAGTACACTCACGCATCCATTGTACTCTCTAGAACAACGTAGAGAGGTGGGCGATCTCTTTCCTGTTTCGATGTCGGTGCTCGATGGAGATCTTTTCTGTCATGCCACCACGAACAATTTTAGGTGAACAACCTAGACGAATTCAGACCAGTCACCGCTATGCATTATCAGGCTCGAGACCTGTCTAACTTCGATCTTCCGAGCATCATTCATCAATAGAACGGCAAAGTTGTAGAATTCTTTGCATAGTAGAGTATTTATTTCCTGATGCTGATATCTCCGATGGTTCAAAAGATGAAGCAGCCATGTTCTTGTTGTATTCGATATCAATTTGAGGATGATAATGATATAACTAACACTGATCTCATACATCATAATGAATGTGTTAATGGACCTACCCTAACGATGCCGGTTAGCATTGAAACACGGATATCCTCACCAGCACTAGAAGTGGTTCCAAAAGTTTTCGTGCATATACATGCAATTGCCCTTTCTGTGAATGGCTCTGCTCCAGTTGTCTACTGCCGAGTATATCGTCAGTTGTTTCTGGACACTCCACAACACTGTTACGCAAAGTTACGGAACGGAGAATGGAGTAGTTCATGCTCAGTTTTGGGACTATGTGAGACAATTCTGGTCATCATGAATTATAATACGACAATAATCAGGAAATGCCAAAATGTTTCCTCGATCCAAATCAATAGCAGATGTCTCACGAGAATGGGCATGGGAACAATCCGCATCGAATCTTCTACGTAAGAATCATCAATGAACCGATAGATCGTTCGCCGAAGCCTACATTTCTACTACAACAATGAAAATGCCATGAAGAACATTACGGTAAGATATGCTTTTTTTTAACCACACCACAAATGCATACCTACTTGGATATTATGATGAAGATATTTGTTTTACTCTTGCCAATAGGCAAAGAAGAACCCATCGTGTTAGCCAGCGGTAGAATGTTGGGAGAGAAGGTTTGGTTTGGAAGGTTTGGTGGTCGTGAGCATCAGGAGAGACTAGTAAATAATGATTAACTCGGTAGGTAGCAATCAGTGACCGATATAGATTTTTTCCTATCGGGGGTGTGAATGAAATAACTACTGAAGATTACTGAAGGTACGGATATTTAGATATTTGCAATGATAATTTTTATTTTGATGATTTTCATTGAGAACATATTCAGCAAGGCTACAAGATGTAATTTTTGCTGCACATTCTATATTTTCAGCGAATTGGTCTCCCTATTACTAAAGGAAAATTGTAGATCTTCTTTCGATGTGCTTTTCGAATCACTATGATGTACGATATGAATTGTCAGTAGGTACTTTATTTGATAAACTTACCTACATACTGTCTGTATAAACAAACCGTAGAATGAATACGCATTTTTATAGTTTGTATAAAATGACTTGTTTTGATAAAATACCCTAATATTTCCGACGCACATAAAAGTATATAAATAGTATTTTACTCATGTGGATAATATGCCATCTAGCGTAATCGTATCAGCGTTGAATGATCGATTGAAAACTCCTCCACAACTCGTGAGTTGAAGTGGGATCAAACACAACACGGTTTATTTGTGTTGGATAATGGCACCGGTGTTTTAGAAGACAGTTCATGCATACAATCTATGTCGTATCACAAAGGACGAATAAAATCCCTCGGTTCACAATACAATATGCAAATCTCAACTCAATAAAAGATGAAAGAATAAATGAACTAGTATTTATGTCATGAATTATTTCTCGATTTTTTTGTGTTGCAATGTTATTCCTTTGCATGGAACCAACTGTAAGGGGCTGACGACAGAGTAAATGATTTTATATCGCGCATCATTAGTGAATGTTTTCTTTGACAACTTCCAACAGACCTGCAGATTCAGGTTTGTATCCACTGGAGGAGTATAGAATTATATATTTTCTGAATGAATGCTATAGATGGATGTCATTCATCTATCAAAAACGCAATATCTCAGTTCAGCAAAACTGCTGATTCTTCTGAAGATATCTCATTTTTTCCGCCAGTTTTTATATCTTCCCAATATCAAGGAGCCTTATATCGAAAAGGGCAATTCCAGCAAAATTCTCAGCAGAGATGCATGCCAATTGAAACTTTGAACCGAAAAATTGGATCCAGTCCCCTATCCAGTCCACTATTGTGCTAATAAGGAAATCCAAACAATGCGATACCAACGTTGGTGGTGGGCACACAACTACGTAAGGAAAGCATTGTTGTGAGGGTCGTTGTCGAGTTGAACTCTCTGTTCAAATGTGTCCCGCTCGTTCCGTAATGGAATCCCTGCGCCCCCATTTCCAATTCTCAAAGTTGCGGTACCCACCATTTCCTATATCTATGAATAAAACACTGTCCTTATAATGTCCGCGAGAGTTTAAGTAAGTAAGTGGAATCCATACATTATCATTTGTTGCCAGGGCTAATATACAGAAAAGTATTGCTAGATGTATTACAACATTATATACCTGTTTGCTGGCGAGATTTCCGAATTGACAGATGTGCTGAGATATTGCAGATGCATGTTTGAGATATTGTTTTTCATAAAGAAAACTCTTGCCTGAAGAAAGAACATTTACTTTATGTGTTCTGCGAGGGTCACATTTGGAAAAATCCAAAGGATATAAAAGACGAAAATAATTCAATCTTTATTCCTTGTTTCAGATTCACAAGAAGCACAAAAATGCTGGTATTGGTATGATAAAGTATCGTGATTTTATTTCCCTTATTTTCTTCATTCGTCAAATATTCAGTGGGGAATAAGGATGAGATGGTGGATCGTGCTTGTAATAAACTGCAGCAGTTTCAAAATAACCGCAGATATTCTTTGTTCTAGTAGCAGCAACGATATTAACATCGTTTTATTTCCGTTGTATATAGCATAGTTTAGTCGTTCAGTTTATAAAAGCTCCGTGATCGCTTATATTTTCGCGCAAATTGGGAAATCCTTTTCTTAAATGTGTTCTCGACATCGTTATCAAACATTATGGAGGACGAATCGATAATACTGATCATACTAACAAACCAAATTACAAACCATGATATACAACAAAATTTCGACTAAAGAGTCGATACATATAATCACATCGTTACTTTTTCGTGAGAGAAAATTTCATTACAATTCAAATAGAGTCATAGTCTAAAAACAATGATTCGAATTTGAGCAACATTTCCAAGGGTCCTCTCTCTATTTTCTTCCACTTCATTCAATATGTCTCTTCAATGGCCATTGAACTTAGGCATGTTCTGAGTTTCTTCCTAGGATAATTAATCAGAACGTCTTCATATCATGGACAATGTCCATGATATAAAACGTGTGAGAGAAGAATAATCGTTCTGCGTAATTTTGTGACTTTCGACAAATTCGAATAATATATTTCCATTTCTTGTGATACTTGTGCTTTCTCTATCCATTGGTCTTGTAGACTCCTATGAATAATATACTATTACCTCTACTATTTGAAAACCAAATGCAGAGATATGTATACTTAATCGTTTACTCTCGGGACCCTGTTGTTATGATACTATTTTCATGTATGTACTCAGCACTTGCGTGGGTTGTTTGTTCGAACTCACACTAATTAAATCAAAATTTCATCCACTTTCGCGTTGAAAGATTGTGTTCGGAGATTGTCACATCAAATAATCTCCATATCAACTGAGAAACAAACAATTGAAAATAAAATACTTCATCATGGATTGTGGAATGAATATAGATACGTCTCATCAACCAAGTGGGACATTTCATCAACTTTGATAAAGGAATTCTAGTATCCCATAGGGCTCCAGAATGAAGATGTCATAGGTGTATTCCATATAAAATTCGATTTTTTCAATAACTGTCCAAAATGACACTTATTTCAAACTTATGATTCTTGCTGGAATTTGAATGTCGAAAGATATAATAATATAATTGGTGTTCTGTATGACCACTTGAACCATGAACGATAGTCTTTCATTAGCTGATACTGCTATCCCAATACCCTGGTCGTTACCTATAAATTAATGATAAAAGTGGCGAATGGCTGTTAATTTCGTGGGTAGGAATCCGGTAGATGTCCCGAAAACATAGCATTCTCCAATAATGACCTAACATATAAAACATTACTAGAAAAATATATAAATATATTCTGTTCCGAGAATGATAGCTCTCGGAAGAAGTGGGCGGGGTTCAATGTATTTGGAGATTTAATCTCTAATGAATTGTTATCCCACTCAACCCTGACGATACTGTACCTATGAAAAAAAATCATACTGAAAATAGTCGCTATAATTGACAACAGTTGAGTAACATTAGGCATTGGATCGTTGAAACCTTCCGAGAACAAACTTTCAGAGTCGGAAGAAACGATTTTCTAGCGCCGGAAAGGGTGTTTAAAGAATTCAGTTCAGAGTTTTGGATGCGTTAGGATACCTCCGAACCTTATGTTCAAATTATAGACATCCGAACGAAAAGTAATTTTTCGGTGAAGGTACCATAATTTTTTGCTCAAAATAATTTTATGGAATGGACATGCAGGATGAAGGAATCTCCTATTCTCCATGTTCAACCAGCCAGCTGGTATCAGCTCATTTGAAATCCTCTCGCGTTTGCGCACACCGTATACAAGTCACAAACATGAATTTTGCATTTTTTTGTATTTATATCATCAATACGAACACGTAAGCGATATCTACTACTACCAATTTCTAGAAGCATATAAATTGATTTTATCTCCTATTTCGTGATATATGCACCTATCTTGTCTCATGACAATGAAAAAAAATATGGTGGAGTTCGAGCTGTACGTTTATATTGTGAATTGATACTACTATTTGGTAAACACAAGCAAACGCAACCTTCCACAGAAGAAGGTTATCACTGGCACCAAGGCCTTCTAGCAAAACCTCCGTTATTTATTTAGCCGCCCTATATCGTTTACTATCTATAGTTTCCTCGCAGATAGATCATTCTATGTGGTGATAGATGGAGTAGAACAATGACTACCAATGCTGGTGTTCCATGAGGATCTGTTTTGACAACTTTTTTCATTGCTCTGTGTATGATAGAACACTTCATCAGTGCCGGTTTGAGCTGATTTGCCGCCTGGTGCTCAAAAAAATTGTGAAATATTGACTATTGTCAGAAGTACTTATTATCATATTATATTGAAAGTAGTCAAGCTATCTTTAGAATGATTCTTTGAGGAAATTAAAGCAGATTGTGGAATAAAAATCAAAACACTTGAAAAAACTCACACTTCTATATAACTATCAGCAAATATAGAATATATCACTATAAGTATCGCCTATATAAGGATATCTAACATTTCGAAACCAATTACATCATTTACAAAGTTCCTTCTCCGTATATTGAAATCATTTTCCTAATGTCCATTCACAAAAGAAAACAAAACATAATGGGATTGCAAAATTAACTTCTTCATTTGTGAGCCCCTCAAAAGAAAAAAATATCGATGCACTTGAAGGTGATCATCTCTCAGATGACTGTGACTCAAGCACCATTTCGGAGTTATGGTACCAGTCGACAAAGGTGTTCCATCAGAATGAAACAAACTGTGTAAATATAATTTCAGTTGTTTCCTGGGTAGATATTTTTTCAATGTACAGTTAATCGCCCCGAAGATTGATGATCCTGAATCCCCTGAAAAATAACTTTTCTGCCACAAGCCCACATAGTTGTTAGAGCATACAATTACGAATGTTCGGGTTAATCTGGATGAAATATTGCTGAAAGAAAACTAACGAGAAAAGAGAATCAGTTTTCTGTACTTCCGAAAGAAATTACCATATGATGGAAAAGACTGGGACGGGGAAACATGAAAAAGTTCGAGCTCTTTCGTTTTGTATAGCTTGGTCGCTATTCAAGTGAATGAATATCAGGGGAATCCTGTTGAATAATTGACGTATCCTTGATTCCCCGATACCCTTCGTGACCGACTTCTCCTCACGAGCCACCACAAATCATGCACGCACAATTCAATTTGTTCTGATGGTAATCTCCTTATTTCATCATGGATGATCATGAAACACGACATATACAAGGTGATCAACTTTTTCTTATCTTTCGACAACACGAAAGGACAACCTATAATGTTCGAGGAACATCGTACTAGTCAGCGGTGGAATTTTGGAACAGAAAGAATTTTGATTTTATTGATTATCTATTGATTTTATTGATATGAGTGAAAATATGTTTTGCCTGAAAAATATCACACTGAACAATACTGATGAACATTTTTTTCGATTTCGGCTGAACACATTACCGAAATCATCTGTCTCATTTCAAGAAACGTAAATTCATTCTTGAGCTCAAGAGGTGATCTGCTCGAACTATTTCAATTGAAATTCATGAAGTATATTATATATAGAATTGATGGAATTTATCCTGAACAAGGTTTAGATAATTAATTATTATGAAACAGATTTTAAATGTTATCTCTGGAGGAACGTAGAACTCACCACTCGTGCATATTCATAATTATTTATATAAACTCACAAACAACCTGACTGATTGCCCAGAGTTATTATCACAACTAAACTTCAATATACCTCGTTTGAACAGTTGCTATTTACCTACTCCAAGAACGAATATACTATTGAAATCTCCAATTTATTCGATGTGCAAAAAACTGATATAATTTGAAGTTATATTGGAATATTGAAAAAGGAAATAGAACATATTCCTTCTACCTTGTTGCTTACGAAGGAAATATGAAATAAATCCCCCTTTATTCGTAAATGTAATGTATCAATACATGTTATCATGTTTTCTTCTATTCATTGTTTTTTTCATTATCATTATTTATTATCATTATTATTATCATTTTTTATTATCATCACATCACTGAATGACTTATCAGAATACTTTATCTAGTTTTTAGTTCTTGTTAACAGTTACATGTACACGTTGTAAAAATCTGTCATATAAGTGGGTCTTGTACATGTTTGGGCAATAGTTTTTTCAAGATTATCAACAATTCTAGTCCTTCGCGCCAAATTGCGTGCTAGCACAGCAAATGTGATTTTAAATCTTCGTTGGCAAATCAGTATCAAATGACTATCAAATGATACATCGAAATTAACAGAACTTGTATATGAAATTGAGCATACAGCTCATTTCATTCACAATACGAGAAGGTAACCTAATAATAATTGTTTTTTGAGTAGAAGTTGGGAATTTCTGAATCTGAAACTTTGGAAATCTGTATGGAATAATTTACCGATTTCTGCTATTAGACCGTTCAAATTCGTGGCATCTGTTGGGAAATGTTGTTTTATGCCCCCGATTTCTGGCATCGCACCCGCTATAGGCACGAGAAACGTTGTTTGATGAAGAATTGTTCGAAAACTAGAATTCAGCAAACGTGATCTGAAAAGAGAAACGTTTCTATTTGTTTGACGACATTCAGTGAATGGGGCGAAAAACCACTCACGTTAATTATGGTCTGAGAACTGAGTTTGTGTATTGAGCGGACGAATTATGCATCATAGCAAAGACAAAGCGAACAGTTTGCTTACTTTGATCATATCTAAGTCCTATTGAAACGGACAACTATAGTCGAGAGTTTTCTGTTTCCTAGGAAATCAATACAAATTAATACCAACCTTATGGTTTTTCATTCCACGAAAGCTCAGGCTTATCAGTGATTAAACTGTTATAGACATAGACTTATTCATTATTTAGGATATTAGGACTTCCGTTTCACACTATGAATTGAATTTCTATGTGGTGTGGTAAGCGTCTCCTACATTCCAACACATTCCATGCCATTATTTAGTCACTATTTATACATTTTCAGAAACTTGGAGCATAAAACAAAAAAGAACATGGCATAAAATCAACGAGCACGACATAGATAAAAATATACACATGAGTAAATATACTGAATACAAATGAATAAATAGCACGCCTCGAACATATATCGTGTGAAAGCATAGATTTTTAGCTCCCAGTATACCCCGAGGGTGGCTGTTCATGTGTAATGTTGTCTACCTGCGTGATGATCATCCTAGTAGAGTTTGAAAAACTACCTCCTGGGCCGTAGCCCCGTGTGTACTTGATCCAGAGAAGCTGCTCTGATGAGTTAGATGTAATGAATATGTGGCTGACATGCCCTCCATAATCCTTTGATGAATGAGAGGAAAACAAAAAACCTCGAACAGGATTGTGAGGAGAAGAGATTCTGTCTGGTTCTTAGTCGAGTCATTGAAGTCTTCCTGTTTCGTGAAGTATCCTACATTCTAAGAAACATGTGCAATACACTGAATGAAAACTGTGGAGGAAATAAGGAGCAAAATGTGCTGTTATGTGAGTGTTCCTCATAAATAATACTATCGTGGTCCCTTCCAAATGATTCCACACCATATATTCCAGGTGCTGTAAGCTGCAATTACCTTTATACACTCGATTGAAAGTGCAGATTCCAGTAGATGCACGAAAGATTCATTAAATATCAAGACCGAACTTAGCAAACTTTGATTTCTTGAAGGAGAGCGGAAAATGAATTCGTTATTATTCTCACGTATTTTGGCCCTCATTTGGTTCACGTGAATTGCAATGGTAACCTCGGAAGTAGTATATATACGCCAATATTCGCCAATATTTATTATCTCAACCATAATTTTCCATAACAATTCAGTAATCCAGTGACTGGTTTCACTGGACCTCTTCCCAACATTGAGAGTAACGGTAACGTCAAGCGATGGAAGGTAGGTCAGATCGAGGCAGAATTGAGCCATTTAGTTGTGATACACTATAATATTAGGAAGAGAACTATCCAGAAGAATGAAGTAGATGATGGCCATTTCAAAAAGACATGATGTCAGGTTTTAAATTTGGCTATCGCAGACTTTCATCATCTATTGCAGCTCTTTCACTCGAATAACGTTTGCACATTCGAAAATATGAGCAAGTATTGAACGAGGATAATTATAGGATATTGAAGCAAAAATCCAGGGTGAATTTGTTCTTGTTACCGATTTTGTGCTCAGATTCTGCTTTATTCTGGAGCTCAGAACCTTATGATGCAGTTTCCAACACCAGGAGGTTACTGGAAGTAGAGTGGAGTGGATTTTTTTTGGTTTCACTTCATGAAAATTCCATGAATTTACTATATAGGATTACTCTGAAATTTTACGGGCACTTTTTCTGATGCCATCCTAATATACCTTCCTTTTCTTTGCAGTCTAAGGTAGATAACCGAGAAGAGTTTGCTGACTCAGATACTTGAACGTCTCGAGGTTTTCATTTTCAGAAATTCCCTCTTTGCATAAACATTGTCCTTGTGAGATTTTCTAACTACTTCCACAGTTATGAATTTTATGATCCCTACGACTCAGTTTCAATTTCAATGAAGCCTTCATATTTCCAGTGCCGCATAAGGATATCATGGCATATTTATATTTGTCAGACATTTTCCGCCACAAGGACTCTATAGCTCCGAGCTGCAGGATTATGAGTCGTTAAGCTCACTGGAGAAATGCCGAATTTCTAGGGAGTATGAGGGATTCATTTTAATGCTGGAGAAATATTTTACGCCTTTTTCGAGAAGCTATTCCGTGAAACATAAATACATGATTACTTCAGAAGCCTTGTGCGGATCAGAACTCAACTCGAGGATCTTCCAATAAATTAACCTAATTTCCATATCACAAGTAGTTCCGCCATATTGCAATTAGAATTTATTCAGATCCTGAGCGGAACTCCCGATTTGTTTTTTGCATTGTCTCTTCAATCACTTCACCTCATTCGTGTGGTTATTTGATTCAGTCAGAAATATGAATAATTGAAATCACAAATAGCCAAATTATAGGTAGAAACTTCGATCTCGAGAGAGATCTCGAGTCTGACAGTGTAGGGGTGACCAGCCTGAGCTCGTCTAGTGTGTCTATCAAAATAATAATGCAAGATAACACAAATAATGATATGACTAAAAATGCTACGAATATATTTGCAGCATATCACTATCACGAATATGTATATCAATGATAGTTGATGAGTTCCGTCGGTAAGATCTGAGGAAATATGAAAAATTCAAACAGAAGCCCTGTGAGATATATTTCGTTACATCTAAATGTCTTTCCTTCGTTCATCATACTGCCTTCCCATCTTGATCTCGTTTCGTAGTATTCTGCTGTTGAGTCAATCATTCTGTCTTCTGTCACCTCGAATTGAAACGTTATCAGATGACTTTAGGTCTCGATTCCCATCCAGAATTCCATTCATCTAGCTGCTAACTTTGAGACATTCGATATCATCAATCACCTTGTGTCATCTTTCAATGAAACACTGCTGTTTTTCACCCAAAAAACGAGAAAGATGAGTTCATAAATATATCGGCAGAAGACAATCCAGGAATGGCTTCATGAAAATTGTATTCCCTTTTTAATATCCCTCACTTGTGAGGATTTCAACTTTATCGTTGTTGACTATCGTCTCATCCATCGAATCAATCGTATCTAAAGAATGCAGTCACATCATAACATAAAATACTGCAATTTTCCTGCGAACCGTATTCTGCGAACCGGTCAAATGTTCTATTTTGTGTTCAAGTTACTAGATTTGTTTCAATTCTTCTGAAACGTTTCCGGTTATATTGTCTAGAACGTGTGTACAACGGCCATTCGCACACAATAAATGGTCATGGATATTCTCTCATGTAATTTCATCCGCTGATATACGATGCAGGCGTAACATTCAAATCAATGATGTAGGAGTCAAATGGATGCCGAATTCGTGTTGTGATGTGAAAAGAGCAAAATATCAATCGATAATTGATGATCCAAGAATTTGTATAAGGAAAAGAATATTCGAAGCTGCTGAATCTGGAGTCTCTCAAGGATCCAATTTAGGACCCTTGCTTTTTGTAATGTTCATGAATGACTCACCCTCAGTTCTCAAGTACTCGAATTGTTTATTGTTCGCAAATAACATCAAGTATCAGAGACTGTGTTATGTCGACAGAGGACATAGCTACGTCTGTAAGTGGAGCTATGAAAACAAACTATCTTTCAATGTAAGAAAATACAGTGCTATGTTAATAAAGGAGCTGAGAGATCCGATTATATTTGAATCAATGATGCCAGGACATGTTACAGAGGCTAAGGGAGATGAAAGTCCTGGGTATTACATATGATAATATGATAATATCAGTTTCAAAACATGTGGAAAATATTATTAAATCAGCAAAACGTATGTTGGGATCCGTGATACGACAAACGTTGAACTTCACCAATATAGAAGCGATATAGAATCTGTATTATACTCTAATCAGATCGAAAAATATCGTATTCACCCCGACTACAATATAGTTAGAATTGCGAGATGTGTTCAAAGTTGTGTCTCTGCATAATAAGAGAAATCTAAATATATTGATTTGTTTTTACAAAATACTGAATCACAAAATCAACTCCCGTGAACTTCTCTCCCAAATCAGATTCAATATACCTGCGAGAAAAACACGGAATGCTGTCATGTTCACTGTACCCCTATTTTGCACTACTGCAAGTGGCCCTCTTATAATCATGTTACGACTTGCCAATACATTCAATCAATGATAGTTCCGTGGGATTTCACATCATGTTATCATTTGGCATATATTCTACAGTAGCGATCAAGGAGACCGACCTCCGGCCATTCTGGATATAGGAAATTTATCATTGCCCTCCCGGAAACAGTCTCATTTACTTCGATCTACTTCGATCTTGAGAGATAAGTTCTTCAGTTAATTATGTAATTATGTCAAAGATATCACAATTTCTACAAATGACCTTATCATGTAGGAATCATGTACCGAAGCTAACGATCATATTGATTTGCACTTAGGAAAACTAATGATTATTCAATGAAAAATTCTGCGCTTCATCGAAAAAAGCAATTAGATGGCCCGATTAGGTAAAAGAGAGGACGTCACGGGTGTCACAAATTTTCCGCTCTGCTGGAAATATATTGCCTGCGTCGTTTATTATACCTTATCCAGCCTCTCCCCCGTTCCTGGCTGAATATTGACCTCCACATATCCCTCAATTTTATTATAGTATTACGAAAGCAGCTCTGAAGGTCCATGTTTCACGTGGCGAAATTGTCGACATATACCATCCCGAACGAAATGCCGCAAGGTAACTGCAAGATAATCTTGAATTTCTCCTTCTGTAGTTTTCAAAAGGGCGTGCACCGAATTATACATAAGTTTTCAGTTCATGACAGGCACATTCTCCATCATACAGTTATAGTCTTGATGGAGTGTTGCTTATCGAACTCATGTGTGAAAGTGAATATGACGCAGCGATGCCAATGATAACATTTTCTCTAGGAAAAAGCACCCAGCCGCTTTGAGGAATTCCACTACACTTACAACGAAGAAAATTCGAACTCCACCAGCAGGAGGTATCATGAAGTTCATGTAGTACCTATCGAATTTCAGAATCTAACATCTACGAGCTTGTGAAGATTCTCATGCAATCGATTCGGTTAGGTCCATGATCGCAAGAATTCCAGTATACCTATAAGCTACAAATTTGGTGGGAATGATGGGAATGGTGGGAATTTCGCTGGTATTCGATGAAACTGCCTTGGATAGTTGAACTGGAGAAAAAGATAGAATGAAAGGTGCCGAACACTGAATAATTTGTCGCAGAAATAATAAGGAAAATGATTATTTCGTACAGGTTATAGTACAGAAAGAGCTCTAAGAATGAGCTCATTAAAGTATCACAAATTTTTGATGCGGTTCAGTTCCTTCGGAGTTTTATTGCCCACACTTTTTCGATGTTTTCAAGATTGGATTCTTATAGCATTCTCCTTCAGTGAATACAATACCTTTCGATATGAAATGGATGTTTCGAATAGTTCATCAATTATATTGTTTCTGCGTTGCGGCTTTCACCAACAAAAGCCTGATGTCTGGAAAGGTCAGTGGAAAGAGGAAATGAATTGTGCAGCTTCATCAGCTAGCGCATAACAAAAGAGCGTTCCTTTGATGGAAATGTGATAGGAAAATCTTGGGAAATTTAGGAAAATAAAGCTTGCCTTCATCCAGCATTCGGAATATTCATGGTGGAGCTGGTAGAGATTACCTAGTGAATTCATATCATATGCCGCCCTGTTCGCTGCTTCAATTCGCATTAGGTATTTCAGACAATAATTAGTCACAGTTCTCACGAATATCCCAATAAGACCTGATGATGAAATGCTGAGGCAGAACTGTAACAGTTCCAGTGGAAAAACATCCATGCCAGTCACGATTCGCAACAAAAATATTTCCAAGAGTAATGAAGTTGAAATACATCTGTCCACGAAGCTTCTGACAATATTAACCTCACCACAGATATTTATAGGCCACATTAAGGACAACATATATCAAGCATGCATTTCGGAGATATGGACCATTTCGCGTTTGGAACAATTTTTCAATGTGTACAAGAAATTTTTACAATTTTTTTATTTACAAACAACAGATACATAGAGTCAAATGAGATGTTTAAAGTGCCCTCCCCCCATTTTGATGCAGCTACGACATCTCCGCCTCAAGGACTGTTGAATGCTTTCCAAAACACCATCATTGGCTAGGATCCCTATCTCCGAAACCGTTAATTTGCGAACATATGTTCATCAAGACTTTTCTGTATATTGTGAGCCATACTAGCCCCATTTCATTTTGCGATAGTTTTCTCAACACCTACATTCAATAATCTCAGGCAACTTATTGAGGGGCCACTAATCTTTTTCATTACTAATCATCCTATTCTTCTTTCTTCGATGGTAATTGGAATTGAATATCCCACATGTACCTAATGGACTTATGTTTCCAGTCAGTCAGTCAGTTTGATGTGCGGAAACTCAACTTTGCTTTTGATTTACCTTTTTATTTATGCTCGGAATACGCTTCCACAGATTAGCTATCGCGAATGGTGATGTCATAACGATTTATGGGCCGAATAAGCTTAAACCAGGCGAATTTTCCGACGTTTCGTGTGACGCGAAAAATATTCACCATATTCACACTGAATAATCACCTAGTAACGCTGGAAATATTTTTTCAAGGCACTGCGGTGATATTATATTTATATAATATGAATATAAATAGGAAAACATACAGAAATAATTTTACAGTTGCGTAACTTGCCTAATTGGAAAGTTCTGCTGCATCACTAATTGCGATACCGATGAAAACTCACGTTGAAGTTCTAAGAGCAAGAATATTTGATCAATTTTCAACAAATATCGTTGTAAAGTGCGCACAGTTTTCAGCGGGAGATTGGAGTAACCGGAGTGAATTCTCAGTTAATTAGGTAGATTTTAATGTACAGGGTGATTTACCTAAGAGTTCACAGATTCATTCGGTGGGCTTTCCTCACTAAATGAAGAGTGATTCAAATGAAATACAAAAATGATAATGATAGAACGGAAATGAAAAATACCATTTAATTACTAAACAATGCATCCCCATGATGGGTACATTGACCTCGTGGTGATGGCGACTGCCGATACGTGATTTCAAACGTTGTCACTGTCTAGATCTGAGTCTGACGTATCCACAAAAACAAAATTTCCATGAGATCACGACGTAAGAATTCGTATGAAGGCACTATTAATAAACAACTGATTACGAAAATAATACTTCATACTTTCCTATTCAGTTTATAGCAACATCAACCAGACATTTCAAACGGATCTAGAGGATATCGGTTTCCGCTTGTCATCGCCTCTCGAGCATCGGAACTGTTAATATCCTGTTGCCACCTCTTTCTCGAAAGTTTTTTCACAACGTTCACACATTCAGAATATAAGTTTAGGTATTGAGCGAGGATAATCAAAGGGTATTGAAGAAAGTATTTGATTCCATTAGACTTCCAGGGTTAATTAATTCTTGTTGCGCGCTCAGAGTTCCCTTCATTTTGATGTTCAGACCGTACATCTTGTTGCTTATGATTCAGTTGGCGATACCTAGAGGTATAAAGTTGAGTGCATGTGTTTTGAAACGGAAAGTGCTTTTTTACTCAGTATCTATCATATTCTGATCATTCTTTGAGGTTTCACATCGAAAACATTCCATAAATTCACTCGGATTACTCTGAAATTTCGAAGCCACCTCGGATGTCATACAAATACACCATTTATTTCTTCGTATTCTCAGATAAATGACCCTGTATAGAGGAATTGTATTGCAGCTCATAACTGAGTCTGTTCGTTTCAATGTACTGCTTCATTCACCCATAGAAATCTCGAAGATCACGATCAGATTCGTTTCAAATCTGCCGATACATATGGATATATTAATATCAAATCCAATTGGGTTGGCTGAAGTATCTTGTTGGATGAAATCAATACAAGATTTCACTGCAGTAGATAATTCATCTTCATCATTCTTCTCGATATGTTGAATGACTGCGATCCATCTTATGATAGGTATGATTCATTTTTCAGAATAACATCACGACTAATTTCATATGACTTCATGCATAGAATGAAGAATAGTTGCTTTTTTCACCACTACCAGCCATTTCATATATTTTTCAGATACTTATATCCGTGATAAATATTTGCAAAGGATATGGTGTATAACATACATTGTAACATATATTCACCTGGAAGCGAACGCTGCACGGTAAGGAATAATCATGTTAATCATAATGAATAGACATCAGATAATGCTATTACCATTTCTAGTGATTGATGTGATATCATCGAGTTATCTGTGGAAACACATAAACATAATAGTGTTCATGCACTCTAAACATCTATACTTTCAGTCATCATGGTATTAGCCCTCATGGACAATAAAATTCGTGAGTTATTGTTCGGAATTTTCAGTGGAATGAAAAATTAGCGACACAAGATGGAAGTCAAATTGTTCAACTTGATTCAAACCTCATGAATCACACTGAGGAAAACAGGTTGAGTAAATCACTTTGTATTTTTGAGTACTATTTAGTAGACATTTTCTATTTGTCAGCGACACCTTTGGAAGACAAATATATTTGATGAATATCAAATTTTCTACTCATCTTGATGTAGTGGACGTTTCGGGAACGAATCTGCTCCTATTTACCGTCGGTATTTATTCATATCGGTTCGAGACAGGATTTACCTTGACTTCTTATAGAAATATACCAAGGACATTTCATTAAATAGATAGTTCACAGGTTATGTATTTTTAGAATTTTGAAATTGAATAATACTATTACCGGATGATTCGGAAAGTGAATGCAAAGTTCTTATCATCAGTTCATATTGGTACAATCTATTGGTATATATCTATTGGAATAAATATATTTATACACCAATAGATAGAAACTCATGGAATTCTCGGTGGTAGGCCTCCATCATTTCCTGTTTATATAGATCCGTCACTTTATTGCCTTTGTGCTCTCATCATTCTTCATTTGAAAGTTTCGGAATTACTTTCCTTCTCACGTCCTTTTGGCGAGGAAGTGTGGACAACAAGTGAAACTTCTCTAGATATGAATATGACTAAAGGGCCTTAGAAAGAGAAACAGTAGGCTCAAGACGTGCCTTGAATATTCGTTCATCGAAACTTTGTAAATTTAATTTTATCTGAGCGTTATGACACTTGCGAAGACACCAACTATACGAACTCATCGTGGTAAATGGAAATGTTTTAATTTGTTTTATCAAATGGAAACTCTATTTTTTATAATCATAGTATTGACTACTCCGTTTCTTGCGAAGATCAAACATGCGTGTTGATGTGTTCAAAACAATTGGCCAAGAATGCCATTTGGTACACTGGGTGACCCCAAACCAATTCACACCCCTACAACTATGTTGTTATTCTTTTCTGCTTTTCTTATATTTTCTGCTACCTCCTTGTACATGAAAAGTGTATGTATGTATGTAAAGTGTAAGTGTAAAGTGTAAGTGAAAAGTGTGAATGTAAAAATAAACCAATGTCAAAATTTTGGCATCCAATTATAGTTTCATATCTTCTTCACTTTCCTACAGTGATAAACTGATTTATTTCGAATGCTGAACGAAGAAAAATATGGAGAAAATATTTCATTGGAGATAAATTAAACCATCTTCCGACATAAAATTATGCCATCTATAAAGACCTTTCTTTATTTCGTATCCAGCTTTTTATATGGAAAGCGTCCTCTTAGTCATCACAGTGGAGATATTCTTGCATCGGCAATGACATACCTGACAAAATAAACAAATACTATTCCATCGTTAACCATGAAATCTATGATCAATACACTCCCACCTGTTGCGGACTGAAATATCGTTCTTTCTTGACATCACAGTTGCTATGCTAGTATGCACGATTGCATAGCATGCTAAGGATTGAGTTTTGTAGGGTTTTGTGGAACAGAGTGGGATAACGCCTGCTTTCATGTACACTGTACAACAGTCAGTCACAGTATATTATACAGTGCGATTCAGTATTCCATGTTCTTCAATCATATGCTGTTCACATTTTTCCATAATAACAACAGGAAATATAACCATACTGATTTTTTTTCTACATAATCAAATTCTTCAGTGTCTGTTATAGAATCGAGAGTGAAACATCTCGTATTGGCTCTTCCAAAATTGAAGTATTTTACTTATAGTTCAAGTTTCCCATCAATAAGGAATATCAACTATCAGTGACACCGAAAATTATTTCTGGATATATTTGAAATTTTGTTTATCTACTGAGATTTCTCCTTTCATTACGTATGTTTGCTACTCTCGGGTTCGGGTAAGGGTGATTCAAATATCGAATATTCACAGATATATTATCTCAAACCACTCAAGATTGAATACTGATTTTCAACGCCAGAACAAAAAACCTTTCAATACTATAGCTCATTCTATGTGCATGAAAATTTAAATAACGTATAAAGACCTCCGGTATGAAGAATCATGGGAGAGAAGGAAATTATTGGAATTTTTCTTGGAAGTTTGGACGTCGTGAGCATCAGGAAATATTTCACTAAGCAAAGAATTCCACAACTTTGCCGTTCTATTGATGTATGATGCGATGCTCAGCAGAGCGAAGTTCGACAGGTCCCGAGCCTGACAATGTAGGGGTGACCAGCCTGAGCCTGACCATGGAAATATCTGTGAAAAAAGGAGAGAGAGAGCGAGCATTCGTGAGTATTGTATCACCGACCTAGCGGATAGCTTTAGTTAGGGTTATAGGTAATATAGCCTTCAAAAAAGATCAACACGTTGGCCCTTCAGCGCTTCCGTAGATATTGCCCCACTTCGCAAGTTTGCAGAATCAATATTATATGATCTTCGTAAGAATAAGGTCGGGCTGGCTAGGATCTCACATCAACATTCGGTTAAAATCCTTTGTTCTGGAACATAAACACCAGAAACTGTTTCACTCCTCTTCAAAGGCGGTGAGGTTCGATTGTTTGTTCATCCCACTCCAGATCCCTCTAAACGTTACATATATTTTTATGCATGCTTCAAATCGTAGAATTCCTGTAGGAATTCATTATGGGAGTAAATGTTTGTTAGGGTATTCTGACGTTACCAACCTTTCATTTTCACTTCAATGTTTATGTTACAGAAGGCAAGAGTGATGTTTTTGAGAATACGTGAGGAACTTCATAATTAGATACGAGTGTGATGGAATACACGCTCTTTGAAGTTTTTCTATTTGTATATTTTTTCCTTATCCGTAGTACGGACCCAGTGATTCTTTTATGTTCAGAGTCTGTGCGAACATTTTCGTTTCATAATTTATCGTCTCATTCACAGGCTCAGTTGCCAGAAATTCATTTTTACACAGAATTGTCTATCTTCATCAGAGTATTGGAGGTCAGGTGAGTTGTTTCGCTCGAAAATAGATTTGGGGGCCGATTTCGCCAAAAATTACTTGTTTTGAGGATATTTTCAGTGAGATTAAATTTTTTCAGATATCCCAGGGGGATCATTCTCCATTAAACACCCTGTTTATATGTGATATTTCTGTTCTGTGACATGTTGTTACCATGGATAAAGATCTGGGAAGATTTTGAAATGGAGTTTTGAAAATCTAGTAGAGTCCAATGCAACAAAATCTCGAGCTTGTATCTTCACCAGACGGATTACACATTGCCCATATGATGATATTATGCGGAGAACTTCACACCCAAGCAACTATATTGTTCACATGTTAGGAGTTCAGCTCGGAAACATAATCTGAAGCTTCTATAGATTCTATCCAGCAGAGAGCTTTCTGCTACGAACATTATATCTTTTCCTTCCCTGCGGTCAGAAGATAAAAAAGGCAATCAATTGAAAGTTCGGCTTCATTAGATCTCAACAATTTGCATTCCCGAACTCGCATCCATGGGCGATATCTAGAATAATAAGTAATACGATACTGGTGAAGCTTGTAAAATCAAATGGCACAGAAAAACAACGATATGGATCTTCATCTGATTTCGTCTCCGTTGTTCAGAACAATTTCACGTCCTCGTACTTTCAATTCGATCTAATAAACGAATTGGCCAAACGCTCTATTTCTTTTCGAACGTTCTTGTGAAACTTCATGTGTGCTCAACTCTGCCGGAATGTGATTGATGTCCGAAGTACTCCATTGGCTTTGACCCTTATTTCATTTTCTTCATTTGATAGAACCGATTGAATACATTTGGTTGATCTATCGTCATCCGTTGAAAGTTTATCAATATATGAGGAACGTCAAAACTGATGGATCAGTTTTAATAGTAGTGGGCAGAGTCGGAACGAGTGATTCCATACACCCCTACAGAGTATTTGTGCAGTCCGTGTACTTCACATTGCAACGATATGACTTCTCATAAATGTGTTATTGCCTGATATCTTTATATATACCCTTTATGCTCGATAGAAAGCATACACAATGTTCCACAGAATATACAGTAATTTCAGAGTGCATGACACAGCATAATCTTACAATTGCTGCATTTATCTAAAGGGGAAAATATGAATATACAAATCTCGTATAATGTTCTGGGAATGGGCAACTTTTATGCCACTAACGCAAACACGTCTAGGGTGAATCCAATTCGGTGAGCGTATAATTACAAATGCACTGTATCGAATTGTGTTGAATAGGCATATAAAATCCTGGAAATTATCAAGTTGAAATCTCTTTTCATTTATCGCACACGAAATGAGAGAGGAAATAACTAGAAAACTGAACTTCGGGACTTGATTCTTCCACGTCATAGAAAAAATGTTACCATAACAGTCGAAGCCTCCATATCAGAGAGGAGTATCGAATCAAAAATTCATCAATCAACTCAGACGCAGTCTATGCAGGAGAAGTTTCAAAATTATAACGGAATAGGAATTGAGTTGCACATCACTAGAAAGCCCTTCAAATTCTCTAAATAGTTGTTAATTTCATAATTTGAACCGTTCCGGAACAACTAAAATGTTTGTCACAACGGAAACGACGTCAATTTAAGTTTACGAGGGAATACTTTCTCTTCCAACTCTCATCATCGCCACTTCGACCCTAGAGCAGGAGGTGAACAATCCTTATAATTTGATTATGAAATAGGGGTCGAGTCGCATATCAGTTGAAAGCCCTTCAAATTCTCTAAAAGGCGATATGCAGTGTTTTCAGTCATTTTCTAAATATCGATACGAAGATTTTTCAACACGTATGGAACCTGTTTTCTGTTTACCGATGATAATTTCCATCTCCCCATTGATCTATATTATGCTGAACTATTCAATCAACAGCATGGGAAAATGTGTCAGGACAGTGTGTTATTGTGTTGTTCGCAAAATTCCACGAAACTGAGTCTGTAGCCAAAAAAACGGCGCATCGAACCGCCAATAAATAATGAGGCAACTAAAGTGACAATTTCGAACCATGTTGCTCTTGATCCTATGATGAGTAGAAGGAATGCGTCAACTGTATCTGGGGTATCACGAAAAAGTATTCAACGTTTAAAAAATTCACCCCTAAAAGTTGCCTAACACTAAGAACTGAGAGAGATGATTTCGATACAATTATTCTACGTGGTATTGAGAAAGCGAACAATTGGAAATCCACATTTTCTTTTGAACATGTCATGATGTTATAATGATGAGTGCTCATTGTTGTTGAACGGTACAGTTGATCTCCATACTTGTCGATTTTGGTCCTGATTCCTGGATATTTCATCAAGTGCATACTCAATATCCACGAAAATTAAACGTTTGGGCTGGTATTTTTGGCCCTTTGTTCTCAGAAGGCATTACTAGTCGAATGTCTTTGGAACTTCTCGAATGAATTGATCCCATGTTGACTGAAGAAACCAGCTAGAAATTTTCTTGATTCGATTTTCCCTTCCGAATTGAGTTTCTCGGAATCGGTTGATTCAACTAAAAAAATGCATACCACTGTTCAGATGATTTGAGGAGCGTTCCAATGATGTGTGACTCGTCCTCTATTCCCCATTCAAATTATAGGGGTTGTTCACCTCCTGCTCGAGTATTCCCCTGCAAAGTAAAATGGACCGGTCCGAGCATTTTTTCTTATCCACGCTATCATCGCCTTAAATACAATGCCATTATCGTTGGGACCAATGTTTCAGTTTTCCCGAAACATTTCATTCAAATTATGAAAACTGTTCACAGCTTTTTAGAGAGTTTGAAGGGCTTTCTAATGATGTGTTACTCGACCCCTATTGTTCATTCAAATTATAGGGGCTGTTCACTCCCATGGTCGAGGATTGAGATGGCAATGATGCGAGTTGGAAATAAAGGTAGCCCCTTGCTAACTAAAATCGACTGATCCGAGCAGTATTTATATCTACGCTATTGTCACCTGAAATCCCCATGTCAAGCTTTCGTTGGGCCATCCTTTATATCGCTGAATTCTGTCTTGTATCTGACGCGAGAAATCGGGCATAAATTCTGAAATATTAGTTTAGCTGGCATTACAGCGCCTCCGTTGCTATCAAAAGTAGTTCCAGATGTATTCATATAATTAGATGGATGGGATGAATAGATGAAAGTGATTCGATTCATTGCAAATTCATTACACAACCCAATATCAATTCCGATATCAATCTCCGAAACCCGGGATAGATGTTCTGGGAACAAGACATGACATGACAGTATGAGATGATTCGATGTGGGCCTGAAGGTTTTCATTTTTGACGTGTTTCCTGTGATTGCATCATCGATGAAACAAGATGGTATTGAATCCTGAACAACTGACAATATAGATAGATATCAATACTGTTGAGGAAATTCGAAATCAGTCAGAGATTGGTTGACGCACTATTTTGAATTCACAAGGAAATCCTGAAAGCTCTGCACCAATTCATTTATTATCCCATCTTCTCCCGAATAACTACGCGAAATCTACTGCTCCTTAGGTATTCAAATTAATTCATCATCGTCGAGTGTGTGAAGAAACATGGTTTTCATCCTGATGAACTGCCAGCCATGATGAAGTGTCCGAAAGGCATAATATAATAGAAGTATCTACGCCCTACGCCATTCGAGTATGCTCGTTACATGGGACTACATAGAGGAGCTTAAGAAATGTCGAGGAACTGCTTGTATAGAGGATATTTGAAATTGAATTCATAACATGTAGGGATATTTCACATGGGAATTCATTTCGAATTCACATAGTTATTCTCTTGAAAATGATATCGTTAATTTATGACAATGGCAAAGGCACAGTGTTCCACAATAATCATTCAATCCACTATTACAGGCAGTGTTTCAACATATATCATGAATAAATATTTGGAAGTGAATATTTTAGGTTCAAAATTTTTTTGATATATGTACCTATTAGTTCATTTTTTCCTTGTTGATGTTTTTATTACCGAAATATAGTGAGTATATTATTCCTCTGTATATTATCACTCTGTTTTTGAAACACTCATTATATATACAATTGCACTTATAAAACATTCTCTGTAACTGAAATGATTTCCTAAATCTCAGACAGTTTAGGATCGAAAAAGATCTAGCTCGCATCTACGAAATAAACCACACATACCAAATGATGTAACTGTTCCATCTATGTCAGTTTTGAGCTCTGGATAACATCAGTGATGATGGCAGTAATTGCCGGTCATAAAACCCAATCTCGTGTCTATGGAGCTGCAAAAATATATCCGCGTTTTTCGTCAGATAGATTAGATAGATCGTCCATCATCCACCAGCATCGTTTTCCGGCTTCCTCCTCGATACCTGTCTGAATAATCTCATAACCAGAAAATATCTCATTCGGATCATCAATAAATCTCAATTTCAGGAAAATCCTAACGAAGTCGCTGAAAATGCATCCGCTGGAAGGATGATGTTGTAATTCCGCAATAATTTCAAATTTGACATTTTACGGTTTGGAAATCAGCGTTATGGTGTCCGAAACGTTGCATTGAATTATTCAATGGATAAAGTGTAAAAAACAACAGACCAATAAAAATTTATATAACAACTAAACTATAGGTACTGATTTGAGATCTACCTACCTTTTGAGATCAATATCTCCTTAGTGTCTGGCAATATTAACTAGCGTGAGCGTTTTGATTCTTCGAGTGTATGGAAAAAATTATCACAGAGACGTATTTTTTTTTTTAATTTTGAGGATTCAGAATAGCTTCATTTTACTTGCTGAAAGGTTGCCCATAAATACAATACATGATTGGTCTTTCTTTCCTTTCATGACTGTTGACAGTTGTGGAATGAATACTTTCCATGACAGCAGAATAGATCATCAGTTCCAAAGGGATATTGTCTGAAAGAAATAGAAAAATTCTATGCGCTAGTATACTATATAGTATATGCTATCAGCAAGTATGTCAACACATTCTCTAATCATTTATCCTTGTAGCAAATTCACCATATTTTGCACTTTTTTATATTTCCTACTTCATCTTGTGTGAAAGATTGAAAATCTTAAGTTGTATATGTATATTCGGCAATGCTGTGTAAGAAACCATGATACTCTCGACCAAATGCATTTTCATCTTTTCCTCAACGATGGTTGAGAAGTGTCCTCCAAATTTTCTGCTGTACTAGTGACAGTTTTCTGGCCATAACTCAGAGTTATTCGTATATCTACGGAAGTTTTCATCGGTTTCCTAATTATATTCCACGATGTTTTAGAAAGAAAGGATATAAAAATTCGTAAGTTTCCTTCTTTCCTATTATTGAAGTTCTGAATGAGTGCCTATTTGATGGAAATATGCAACTAGCAGAATCATATCGACTTCGCAGGAATCTATTCAATGTCAAAATCTATTACATAATAGCATCACGAGGCTCGTGAAATCCTTTGCGTATATACTCGAAGAAGTGATAAAATTTTCATGATCTCTTAACTTGCTCCAGCCGTGCCTGGTCCTGTAGAACTCTTAAGGAAAGATTCCCTGGGATTTCAGTCCTCCCTACCTTTCGTTTAGTGAGTAGTTACGGTTCCAGTACCGCATCCAGATCTGAAAGGATTTATGGGAGATTTACGGCAGACCTAACAAACGTCAATATTAAACTGTCTATTCGGAACGTATATTCAGTGTTTCATTCCATTTTCAACATCAGCACTTCCAGTTATCCTTTGTTTCAATATTTTCTTAGTACATGATTATTCATGTGTTCTATGGGGTGTTCATCGATATTTTTCTAATTATTCAGTCGTATCAGTTATTTGATGTACCATGCTTTTGGATCTAGCAACTGATATTCGATCAGATTCCAGTCATGTGCGATATCAACAAAAGTCCTCTGTAGCCGACATCATCTTATAAGCTGACCCTTCGATGATATTCAATGATACTGTTGAGAGATTTCGGAAATACCAACTCATGAGATATTGAAATGAATTCCGATTTCGTAATTTTGATAAAGCAACCGGAGAGAGAATGTTAACAATATTGAAGGTTAATTGTCAGAAGGATCATAGTTTGGAATGATCTTGGTTGACCAGGTTCAGACATCATAAGTATTTTTGACAAAACTATTTCAGAGATCTATCAGACAAACTAACAATTATAACTAGCAACGTATAACATCCCATAATATAGGATGATTGATTGATTGATTGATTGATTGATTGATTGATTGATAGAATGTGTTTTGAAACCAGTAAAGACTCATGCAAGTACCAAATATCAAATCATGCATAAGGGAAATCAGGAGGACTTGATTGAATTAATGGTTATAATTAACGAACACAAGAATAATACCCAATGAAGGAAAATATCGATATGAGGAATAGCGTATCAAATGAAGCCCAAATAACGCAAGTCCGTAATGCTAAAGGAAATATTTCAGTTATAACACTACTGATCGATGACTTCTTCAGGATTATTTATCGATTATTAAAGTAAAAACGAGATAATCATCCACCCTGATACAGTAGATGATACTGTACTGAGAATGTTAACAGCACAAACTCATGAGATGTAGAAGCAAATTCCAATTTTTTGAATTCTGATAACGCAACCAGAGAGTGTCAACAATAATGTAGATTAGTTGTCAGAAGGATCATGGTTTGAAATGCAATGGGAGAAATATAAGGTTATACCAACCCTTATTGGTTGACCTAGATTCAGACATCATTGTATCATTTGTCAGAACTATTTGAGAGATTCATCAGAAAAACTAACAATTATAACTAAAGGAGTATAACATCAGGACGTATTTCAAATCCAGTGACCACTCAATAGAAACGACCTTTGAAATGAAATACATGGCAACAGCTTAAACCAAATACCGTGTGAATTCGGCAGAATCATACATATGGAAAATCAAGAAGTCTTTGATCATTATAATGGGTGAAGGCAAGAAGAATACCCAACTAAGTTAAATACTGATATCAGAAATAGAGTACGTACCATATCAAATGGATCCAAATAACTCAATTGTCGGGTAGAACCCAATACTTCAAGAGGAAATAGTTGAAGACATTAGTTACTAATGGTAATAACTTCTTCCGTAAGCCGCGCAGAAATATTCGAAATGTGTGGAGGTTCATCAGTATTTACCAAAACGTGAGAACTGGTATACACTGATCTTAACATTCGTAGCTATTCATTAGATGTTGTATTACCCACCTCATATTTTTTGCTCAGTCTCTTCTAGTATCTTCTTGCTGATTACCAGGTCTTGCTTATTCGAGTAAATAGATAAGAGGTTTGCCGTAGTCCGGATTTATCCGTCGGTAATGATGTTGAAGCCTAATCACACTTTGGCACCACTGTTGCGAATAATTAAGCACCAATAATGCAGATTAAATCCCGGTGTGTTTGTTTGCATGACCTGAATTTCGGAAGTGCGAACTAGTGTTTACTGAAAAACAATTTTCCATCAACTGAAAGTAGCATCTATAGATTACATTCACATTGGAGTGTATTAAATTAAAAACGATGGTTTGTCCTGTTATTTCAACGATCATAAGTTTGAATTGTTAATTCATTTCGAACATTACTTACAGCTACAAGGGGTGCGATAACAATTCAGAAATGTCGATAATCGATAATATCGATAATTTCGATAATATTGATGATATCCATTCATATTATTTTCAATAAATAGAGAATACACCATCTCCGATACTACTTGTGGTACTTGGTACGGAAATCGGAAATTTCGATAGACACCTCAGACAGTTCATCCTAACAGAATGTTGGACAGTTCTGGTTTCACTATAAATGAATCAAACTATCAAATCTCGAATGGAACATTTTGATGTAAGTGATTGCTGGTGGTGATTTGTTCAGTTAGGATATCATCGTTATTGAATCAATCGATAATTTTCCGTCTGATTTTTTATCTGTATCATGTTTGAAGATTTGGTGAAAATCTTTCAGTTCCTTGAAATAGACCTCCAATTCGTTGAATGAATATCATTTAGCAGAATTGATTGTAGTTTCGAGGTAGATGATTATTATATATATATTTATGAAAATTGCAAAATGTGCGTATATTGGATAATGGACCACTAGCTATGCTGACGAACTTCTGCGAAAACCCATCAGTTTGTTATGTACCTACATGCAGCCTTCTGAATTAATGTCGCATTATATTCACACATTCATTTATTTTATATTCACATGGGAATTTTAAATTCGAAATGTGATTAATAATACGGCCATATTGTAACCAAATAAAAGTGAGATAAAAGGTGAGATACGATTCATAATATTTGTACGCATATATACGTGTACTGGACAATCTGGTTTTATTTCTTCCAGAAATCAGTAACAATTATCAACAGTTAAAGAAATAGTGGATTCATCATCATTGGTGATTTCAATCTTTCGAAAATCGAGTGGGCGTATGAAACAGCAATGGATTGTTCTCAACTAATTCGCGGTATTGATGTCCTTGGTGAATTTTTCATCGACCAGATATCTTTGTTGAAGCTTCAACATCATTCTTATATTCCAAATACCAAAAACAGAATCCTAGATCTTGTTTTTGTCATTGGTTTTCAAAATACGAGTTGAAAAGTGCTCATTACCTTTTGAAAAGCAGAATTTACATCATCCTGCATTGGGAACTTTGGTGGAATTCTCAGTGATCAAGTCAATGATTTGTGACTCCTACATGAAACTCAGATTCTATGATGCTGACTACGGAATTCGAAATAATGAAATTCCAAATCACAATTGGGCCGTTCTACTCACTTTTTTGAATGTTGATGGAGGTGTCAACAGATAAAAAAACTCCAAAATTGAGCAGGAAATTACTGGACATGTCCCTCAAAAGTTATTCGGGAATCTAAATTTCCAATCTGAATCTCCCGGCAAACTGTAATATAGATGAAAAAGGATAATTCCATGAGAAATGGAAAACATATAAAAATCAGCAAGACTATACGATACCTCGAATTTGCGAAAAATCGTGGAGAAAAATGTCTCCAATGATTATGTCATGACGAACTCTCATACAGGACAGTACAGAAAGATTGGAGAGAGGAGTTTCCACGTGCGCTGTTCACACCGATTTCCTGAAAGCTTTCGACAAGGTACATCACCCGACCCTTGTCAATAAGCTTCGAAATTTCGGTGTGCAGGGAATCTTGCTAAATCTTCTGAGCTCTTACATAAAAAGCCGTTATCAATACGTAGTCATTAATAACAGCTATTCTAATTTGAAGCTTGGTATTTCAGGGGTTCCTCAGGGGTCTCACCTAGGCCCTCTCCTGCTCAATATTTCACTTAAGGATATCGATGCTCGTTTTGATTACACCAGAATTGCACTATATACTGATGACTTGAACTCATTACTTCACTAGTTAACTGATTACATGGATTTCCAATCTCATTTTGGTCATTTTGGCAGGTATTGTGAGTTGAATAAGCTTGATTTGAAATCGAATGAATATAACAAAATGCTCTAGAAAAAAAGACATAGAAAAAAGTCATAGTTGGGGTGGCAAACCAAATAACAGGAGTTTCGCTAGGAGGCCTTGGTGCCAAACTCGGTCAAACGCTTTCTTTGGAGATATCCAATGCCACAGTCAAGGATTCCCTATGTTTCTCGACTACATATAAATGTATCAGAAGCTATTACTTGGTCCTAGGTGATAAAAATGAAATAGAAATTTCTTCAGCAACAATACTTACTCTTGAGAAAAAAATATAAGAATAGAAGAGTATTCAGTTTTCTTGAGAACCTATAATAATTTTCACTGCTGAACCTTTCGGGCAGGTGGGTTGAGGTATTGTTTATTCTTTTTTTTTTTCTCTCTACATATATCTAATGATTGTGATCACTGATTTCTGAGTAGTCTCAATTTATTTTTTTATGATATATTTTTCTCATAATATAATTATTCATTAGAAATAGTGAACAGTCTATGCCAGCATAATGTAACATCATGTATTTGTTTTGTTTGACTCCGTTATTAGGTGGGTAAAACCATCTGTGGAGTTACCTATCACTGTAAATTAATGAATAAATAAATAATCACATCTAATCGAGGCATGCTTCGAAAAGAAGACTGTACATAATGCAAAACATCTATTCATCCGAGGTAATTTCCTGCTGTCAGGATGGAATAGCTAATTATCCTACATAATTCTGCAGTATCATCATCAGCTCATAACCCTAAAAGATGTTCAATTTACTCAAATTTGTTATCTTTTAATAACTCAAGCACTAAATAATCAACACGCAAAATCCGATAATTATTTCTGAGAGGAAACTTCTTGCAGACAGTATTTGATAATCATTGTTTTTTTTAGGTTGTTCTCTTTGAAAGTCTCTTCAAATTGCCTCAGAGAAATGATATTCATCACATACTTATCCAATGGATATTTCATTCATGAATTCCAATATGAATATCGAAATATTGTTAATTATAATAAAGTTGGGAAATACTTCGTTTTGTTGCTACAATATCACAACACTGATTTTTCCTAGCGGTTTCAAGTTGATTTCCTCATTTTGGAATTTACAACTAACTCTTCCAAAAATAACTGCTGCCGCAAATCAGGCATGTGTTAGCTTGATCCCATAATTATCGAAGGAATAATATGGACGAATCCTTCACAGATTGGCAAAGGAAAAAGCAACGGCGACAAATTGAGAAAATGTATCAATTACATAATTCGGTTGACCATATCAGAAATTGGATGATTATTATGGCCATAGAAAAAGTATAGAATATAACTCACGAGTGATGCTCATTTCCCACTTGTATGATTTGCAGCATTCGCCTATTGCTCGAACTGCAAATGACTATCATTCCGTGCTCGTTAAATTATGTAATTTTTCAACAGTTTTTTGCTGTTCATCTTGTCGTATAACTTTACTTCATTTCAATGGAAAAGCTCTGACTGATGTTTTTGCAGACGGGTGATCTATATGCTGTGAACATATCTGACTCGTGAATCGAAGATTCTCTCGTGTTGCGTAATTGGCTCATTTGAATGAGAATGCGCGTATTGAATATGTATTGCGGAAAACTCCTCACTGAAATACAACCGAATTGTATTCCATAAGTTCCCAACTGGCACGTTGTCAGATGCAGATGAGGCTATTACCGATTTCGCTCACGTGGATTCCACTTCAAATTTCCATCCCGAAGCCCTTCAGCGGACAAAATGTGGAGATTCTAAATTGTGACCAAAAGTCTCTTGAATTCGCAAATGACGGTTGTTGCAGATGATATTTAAAATTTCTGATGGGTAAATACAGACTAGGGATGCTTGGCGGCTATCGACCAACTGGATCTCCTGTTACAAATTCGGTTATCTCTGAACTATTCTAAAGGATATCATTTTGTATTTAACGACTATTTTTTTCAGTTCATTGTGAAAAGTACGTGGATTAGTGGGGCGCATGAAAATGATGTGAAAACTAGAAAATAACGATGATTAAATAAGGACGATAAAAATTAATTTTCCACGACGTTTCTGACATTTTATTTCATGAAATCGGACTTGAACTACTGGAATGATATGCGACGACAATTCACACGTATTAATTAAACTCCTAACTATCAACCGGAGGAATGAGTAATCAACAGTACAATTTTTATAAATCACTGTGAGTTATGGAAACTAAGAGGCCTAATCATGGCCTCTGTAACCGGGTTGTGTCTCTAACTAACGCTGATTAGTTACCACAATAATCAATCAACCAAATTGTTCGTTGGAGGCGAATAGAATTTTTTTTTCATCTGTGGACAACACGAAAGGGAAACCTATGATGTTCGAGGAACATCGTGTTAGCCAGCGGTGGAATTTCGGGAAAGAAGGAAGGTGTTGGAATTTTGAATCTTGAAAGTTTGGAGGTTGTGAGCATCGGGAAAGACTTCACTAGGCAAAGAATTCCACAACTTTGCCGTTCTATTGATGAATGATGCTTGGTATAGCGATGTTCGACAGGTCTCGAGCCTGACAGTGTAGGGGTTACCAGCCTGAGCACGTCTGGTTCGTCTACTAGGAATCGCACGTGGTGGCATAATAGATGATATTTCCGTTGAGCACTGACCGTGAAAGTATCTATAAAGAAGGCAGAGATCGCCGACCTTTCTACGATGATCTAGAGAGGTCAATGATTTGGTGAGTGTTGTATTATGGACTAGGCGAATAGCTCTCTTCTGGATAGAGTCTAAAAGCATTAGCGTATGTTGGGGGGCTGAGCTCCAAATATGTGAGGACAGGTCGAATTTGTGCTTTGTAGATCATAAGCAGTTGCTGGGATGTGAAGTATATCTTCGCAAGGAAAAGAACAGCAAGTTCTTGTGAAGCAGTTTTCGCAATTTACAGAATAATAAAGTCAATTGCGGCAATATCATAACCTAGCTATCCCGTATACCATGAGTCAACGGTTCCATTAGTCAAATCATGGTTTTCAGAATTCCAAGGGTTTGGGATTAAGAATCCAGTTTCACCGAAAACGACCCCATTTTACGAATGCCAAATCGCACACCCTGTATATCTTCACATTCTGAGTATAATTTCATAGTTTTCAGATAACAAATTGGTTCATCATGTGATTCTTCAGAAATATTTCATCTAGAGTGCGTTTGGACTCACTACAGCCAATCCAATTCCAAATTTTTAATCCAACACCTCTGCCAAGTTGAATTTCATAGATACTCGTGGAACCCACGGCACCATGGCACATCCAAACTGACTTACCTCCATTAGAGTTTGTTTTCCGCCTCATACCAGATTGATAAGAGAATTGGTAACTACTCATTCATTTGTATGCTGCGAGACAGAATATAGCCTCCTGACCCACCTTGATACTACACAAGCACACTCGGCACGCAGAAAAAGAGTCAGCAGGCGAAGCGCATCAACAATGTATTTTATGTTTCTGCACAATGCGCGAAACTTGCGATAAATGTTTACTGGTGCGAAATATTTCATTTTTCTTAATAATCATATGCAGTATGCTATTTAGAACGCAGTCAATATATTATCGCGGTGCAAGTGCAGTAAGATTGAACATCCATAATACGGAAGCAAGACTAGCAGTAGCCAATACAATACATATTTCAGGAACGGCATCTCCAAACTACACACGTATCCCCGTTTCATTTGTCTCATGTTTGACTGGAGGACGAACATATATCATATCTTATCGGTTGGGAAAATTCTTCGAGAAAACACTCAGGAAATTCAATGTTTTCTCTGCCTTCGAAGTGAAGAACAGATGAACTCGTTTTCCGTTTTATCTTATCTCATATGATTCAACAAATGGAAAAAAACCATATTTCAAAGTACGCTGATTGCTAATTCAGGAAATGATGAAAGATATAGTTTCAGATCGACAGATGCTGAAGTTCCGAAAATACTCAACAAATCCTTCCGGAAATGTTAAACCCCAGCATCGTATCATGGTTATCATTTCATTATGTTCATTGCAATGATGCTTCTAACTCCTCTCTCAGTATGCAACCTCAATAGTTCATCTCTCTCTGTGCCTATTTTCTTCTGGATTACTTGAATACAAAGCCATACACTCAGGATGTTGGGAAAACTGAAAAGAATGAGAGGAAGCCTTCAGGAAGTTTTCAGTAATGTAATTGGCAATAGATATCTTGTTCTGGTGAATCTCCAACAGATGCCAAACAATTTCATCGTTTTCATGAAAATAGACAAACAAGTAAACTTACCTACGATTCAATTTGAAATATGGATTTCACATCTATAGAAAATGCGAAAATAACACGCTCTGTTTTGAATATATGTATGAGATCCAATAAAGTAGATATCTGTATAAATTTTTGAACTGACTGACATATCTATGAAACGATGTGTCCTTCACTAGGAGAACTTGTTCAGGAGTGGCATGATAAAATTTGTGGCAGAATTGTTTCCTCCTTGATACTGAATTCTTTTAGTCTTGTTCAGTATTGTTGGTTCTCCAGGTATTTCAAACGCAGCAGAATATGTTGAAGCTAGAAATATATGTAATCGAACGATAGACTGGTCTAAAGAGGTTCTCTTTTGTTTTGGACCTTTGCCGTAGCAATAGGAAAAAAAATTACTTTCAGCTCATTCCCTCTCCTTCCCAAGAATGATATCAAATTGGCTACATTACCCCCAGAAATAGCCAACACTGTCCAGGTTGTTAGTTTTCTCTGATGCTTACGACCTTCAAACTTTCAAGAAACATTCCAATACTTATCTTCTCTTTCAACATGACCATCGCTGGCTCATATAATGTTCCATGAAGGATAACGTCAATTTTATTGAACTTCGACTTTCTGCTATGGAAGATTGAACAAATCACAAATTTTTACAATTTCAGATTTCAGTCACTTTCCAACATCAATAAACTGATTCATCAATGAATTGATCGAATCAATGTACCAATTCTGAAATATCCAATCAGAATAATATCGGACATATAACTGGGTGGATTGGTTCACTGTCTGAATAACATTGAACGTGGTCGATTCGCTAATACATATCACTTGTGAAACTTTTTGAATCATTGTGATTTGTAGAGAATTCAATTAATCACCTTGATGCTATCATTAATTTTCTGGACGGGATCTTCAAATTCATAGAGATCACCAGAAGCCTCAGCTCTGGCGTCCCTCGAGTTTCATCTGAACTTTTTCTGCTCGAAATTAATTTAACAGAACATCGCTTTCTCGTTAGGAAAAGATTCAGTTTTCCTTTGAGCTATCAACATTAATGTAGGCAGTGATAATGCACTTCAGTTAAGGAGTATTTACTTGAAAATGAACAAGAAAAATTCACCTCATACCAGAATTTTATACACTGACTGTCGAATGTTTTCACCATATGGGTAAAATTTTTGTTATCGATTTGTCAGAAAATGGTATTCCTGCATGATTAAAGTGGGTTTATCGAAGAAAACTTGAGGCAAATATATCAAGGATATCTTATGATTATGCTGAGGAATGGAATTACCAAATAAAACCTTCAATTTCGAATTATACATATTTTAGGGTTGTCACCTCTAAACAAGCGCACACTTTCGTTGGCACAGGAACTCTTGAAGCTAAAAATACATGCAATCAAACAATAGACGGGTCCAAAAAGGCTTATAACACCAAGAAAAGATCTCAAGAAGTTCAAACCCGCAAATGGTTTTCGCTCCACATCTGCAAAGAAAATGGTAAATTAAAAGGAGATAGGTGAATCCCTGGGTGAACAGGTGAAGATTGTTTTTGATTGTTTCGGTTTCCGTCAGTTATCGAATCCACATCTTTTTTCTTGCCATTCATATACAAATACCGTCTCCCGAATGGAATGAGAATGATGTACATACGTGTTTCAGAACAGATATCTTCACGAAATCGAAATACCATTAACTTTTAACGAGACATGTCATTAGTTTGGCTCATTTGGAAGCAAAATTGAAATGTTCAACCGCTCCGATTCCGTTCTGGTTTCATTTCGTGTAACCTGAAATAAAAAATATTTTCCCTCCAAATAGTCATCAGTCGAACTTCATGATTCATGAGAGTTTTTTGAAAGGCGTCCTCCCGGAAGTAATTTACTTCGACCAAATTTCGTATCGATTCGTGTATGCATAACTTCGAACCATGTTCAATCATCAATAATCATATAAATCCATCATGCATGATCGATTTATTCGTAAGCATGCTTACGAATCACCATTGTTGAGTTCATAATGTATTGAGGTGAAGGTTTCATTACATCGCTTCAAATTTCTTCGTCCATCTATTCTTGCATGCGTCGCGTTACAGCCTTATCGAGAACGAAATAATTCTGATATTCGTATCAGGAGAGCAGAAAAGCGATGGGGTATGTCGTTTCAACCCTAATTCACCCAACCGAAAATTTTTAAATTCGATTCCTGAGACAGAATCCGGAAATAATAAGAATCAGGAGAGCAGAAACGTCTGAGTTTTCTGAAACCTTCCCAATACCAAACTGGTTTCGCTGACTTTCTGTATGGTGCACGATTTGTTGATATATTGTTATAGGTGTACTTACGTCACATGGTTTTTCTCTTGACATTATCGAACTACTCTTAAGACGTTTGTTCATCTGAATTATCTTTTCAGGGTGATATAAATGAACGCAATGATATCTACAAATATATGTCAGATAGCCTAATGGATGGCAAGCGTGCTTCTCAAGTTAGGTTATGGTCGATTTTCGAACGTTACGTCTTTATCGATATCTCTGAAGCAAGCATAGGTTTGATGCTATCGCTAAGGTCCTGGTTTCTCCCCCAAGTGCTGCTATACCTACGATCCGAGAAAGATTTTCACTTACATCGTGGTTTCATAAAACCCCACAAATTTTTATTCAGTGTGTAGAGGTTGATAATGTAATGGAAGATCCATTTCATTACGCCAGTATGAAAACAGACCAGACACGTCGATTTTTTTTTTTTAATGCACATGTTCCAATTTAATTTGTATATCGATATGTTAGCGAATTATTGTTATTAACACTTCTTCCACCATCAACCGCATTGAATGAAAATATAAAAGTTCATTTTGCTTTCACTAAACATGAACATAAACTGTCTGAAACCAACATAAGCATGCACTGTTTCACTGAACTTGACGTACGCGAATTGACAGGCGAATTAACCTTTTATGTTTTTATGCAGGTAGGATAATGGTGGAAGAGCTTGAATAATTAACTATGATAATTAACTATCAACGACAGAAGGAAGGACCCACCGCGAGTTATGAAAACTAAGGGGTTTAATAGTGGCCAATAAAACTGGGTGGCTTTCTTAGCTAAAGCTGATAAGTAACTACAATCCAAATGAACTGTTCGTTCATTTGAGGCGAATAGGCGTTTTCAGGAAATCGAAATCGATTGCGACAACAATATACACTAGCTATCCCCATATTTCTCATGTAATCATATTTTTATGCTTTGCTGTGGCATTTAATTCTGTAGTAACGACTGCAACTTTTTTCTCTTAGTGGAACTATAACAGCGATTTCGACGTGAAAAACACATATAACAAAAAATCTGCATCAAATCGACATATCTGTATCATGTTTGATTGGAACTCTTACTACACCGTCGGTACGTGAAACTATATCGCCAGATAGCCTTCAAACAGGTTTCATCTAAATAATGTTAACTTCAGAGTCAACTCATGAAAACTTCGGCAAACCTCACTCCGGTTATCCTCGACAAAATAATCGAAAAATCCTCATTGGCGGCGATGTCATTTTCCAGCCAGAGAATCTTCCGAAGGAGATTGAAACTATGGATACCACCAATCAAACATTTCGTCCGATTATACTTTTGAAAACATTCTCCAGATCAAAAGTTTTGGTGTTATTCCCAACATTTGCTAATATGTTCAGTGTCGCGAAAATTCAATGAGATGTATGTTTATCTGTCAGTATTATTTATAATATGGACACATAAGAATTGTTATTTCATTTTGTGTTTATACTGAAGTCAGTATGATACCCAAATGTGTTACGAAACAGCTTTCCCTCGATACCCAATTTTTTATTTTCCAGAAATAATATTACTGTTATGTGGCATCATACTATTATCTGTTTATACACTAATCTCATAGTAATGAATGTTGGCTTTTGTCACTGCAGCTATTCCGAAGTTCCAATCATTTGATCAGTGTTGCCAAGCATCTCCACTATTCATTTGAATACATTCGGCACTTTTTCATCATTTTTAGTGAAAAAATATGCAAATAAAAAACATACAATAACACTCGTTTCGAAGCAATTCATCGCTTCAAATAAAGTCTTTTAGAACTTATTCTAACCCCCTGATGATACTGGATATCTAACTGATAATACCAGCTCTTTTGTATAATCTTAAGTATATTTGAATGACGTGAAAGCGATGAAAAGTTGAAAGAACACGCTGCAGTGCCAGGATCCAGATGATAGATGTATGACGAAATTATGTAAACAACAATTCTGAATATGTCCATCTGAATTGGACTGCTCTCAAGTATATTTTCTTTGATTCCTAGTTCATTTACATTTGCATCATAAAGAAACTTCACCAGAAGTCTAGAAGACGCCACAGAGTGAAGTACCAACTTTTCACAATCAGGCAGCTCAAACAATGTTACTCTTTGGCATTGCATCTTATGGATACAAACTAGTAATGAATAAACATGAGTTCCGTCTATCTTCATTGAATACTTCACATTTCTCAGAATTTGACTGTGTTACACATTGCTGAATGTTATTCTGCTAATCATCCTGATGAATACGATAGTTGTGTACAACATGAGAATATATCATATCTTGGATGGGACACATCTACATCATGGAGAGCCTACAATGTGCCTACATATCCAGTATATCATTGACAAGGGATGTTTCGTCATTTTTTTCTTCATGAGCATTAAAACTAATAAGTATGAGAGCATATTATATGTATTATAGCATATCAACAGCGAATAATAGTGCGACCTTTATGCCATGCAAAAGCAAACAAAAATTGAAGGGTCTAGGATGAGATAAAAAGGGAGAAGGTCACACAATTTCACAATTTGTGCTGACCAGCCCACTGATTAGCTTTTCTTTATCTGTTCACAGCAAAGAAAAACCTATAATGTTCGAGGAACATCGTGTTAGCCAGCGGTGGAATTTTGGGAGAGAAGGGAGGTGTTGGAATTTTTCTTGAGTTTTGAAGTTGTAAGCATCAGGAAAAACTTCACTAGGTGAAGAATTCCACAACTTTGCCGTTCTATTGATGAATGATATAGCGATGTTCGACAGGTCTCGAGCCTGACAGTGTAGGGGTGACCAGCCTGAGCTCGTCTGGTTTCTTTACTAGGAATCGCCCGTGGTGGCATAATAAATGATATTTCCGTTGAGCACCGACCATGGAAGTATCTATAAAAAAGGCAGAGATCGCCGACCTTTCTACGATGTTGTAAAGAGGTCGATTATTTGGTGAGTGTTGCATCATCGACAAGGCGAATAGCTCTCTTCTGAATTGAATCTAAGAGCTTTAGCGTATGTTTGGGGGCTGAGCTCCAAACATGTGAACATCCTCAACTTTTTGCAACACGAGGTGCACGGACTTTCCTTCATAGGGTTTTGGATTGTTAGTGAGGAATAGGTCGTCGAGCATATTGGCATAATGATTGTTGATATCAGTTATCCGAGTGGGTTCATTGACTAGTTGCTCAAAACCATGTTTGATAGCGAAGGCTTCAGCCCTTCATGTTTGCGTCATCGATTTTGTTTGAGTGTTTGAGCCAAGTGGAGTTATGGACATTGAAATGCCTCACGATGATAATTCAAGGTGCTGAGTGGTTCTGCTAAATCAAGTCAAGTTTCAGAAAAAGGAATTCGAATTCGAATTCGAATTCGGTCACCATGAGCTGATGGTTCGTTTGATGGCAGATAAAGGCAACAGAGAAATATTTTCTGTTTGTTGTTATCAAGCTTGAACCACATTACAATTGCTTCTAGTCCTCTTGGTGGTATGAGGTCTCATTTCTGGAATAGAGAGGAATACCTCCTCCGAATCTGGAACGAGCGTGGAGTTCGTAGCCAGGGCAGAGCATATATGAGGTCTTGTTGGTGGATTAGTTGACCTGCCAGTATATCCGTTTCCTCATTCTCTAGGTGGTGATGGATATCGTTTATATTCTTGTTCAGACCTCGGATATTACAAAGGTCAATTTTCAGATTGATAGATTTCGATGGTGAAACCCCTCGATCACCTCTCGCCAGGAAATACGAATGGAGATATATTTTACTTCCTGAGTGTTTTACTCCAGGAGGATTCATCTTTCAGATTTTTCCTTATAGACTGACATGGATAAACATTTGATTCTGGTGGAAGAGAAGGGAACTGGGAATGAGTCAATCGACGGAAGCATCTATCTAGCTCTCTATCGATGTGTGTTAAAAAAGATCATTATCTTTGGATCCCTGCTCCTATCTTGCCCACCACATGGTATGTGGATAGTGGACTCACTGACACGAATGATACCATAATGAAATGACAATGATATTCATAATTAATATCATTTTTTTTTTGTTTTTGCGTTTTCTCTCCACGTTTCTAATGATAAGAATAGGAATCATGATAATTATTTCAATAAATATGTAGTGAGGACAGATTCATGATCTCTGGGACAGATCATCCCAGAAAAACCCAGAAAATCTAACAATGTTAATATACCTCCTCGATTTACCTAAAAACTATTTTATCAATGATAAGAACACACCAGTTATATTTATAGAAATAACTCTCATTGTATTTCTTTGTATTTCAACTCACGATTATTAAATAATCTATTCATGCTCTATAATACTGGTATATCTATCCTTTCTGTCATGAACAATTTGTAATGCTTGGATTTCCGCGCGACAAATTTACTTCTACCGCTGTCACAGTTTTTGATTTCGAAGCAAATAAAACTCTACATTTTTCAGGAATTCTTTTTCAAATAAAATATTCATTCGACCTATCTTTTTGTGTATATTGATCTGGAATGAACAACAGAAAAACACACGCCTCTTTCATTTCTGATGAATAAGCTGTAATCGATCAAATTCAGAAGTTCTGCCCAACTTGTGTAATTAGAGAAGGCGTAACATCAGCCTCTATATAAATTCGAATACTGGCAAACTATTCGAGAGGCAGTAGCAAATAAATCCCGAATAGACCTACGAAGAGTGTAATTGAGTTTCCAAAAGTGATAAATTCTCATTCAACAAAAACGACTCTCATGCTATCAGAGTAGTTGGCTCTATTATCGATTCTGTTTTTTCACCTACCTAACGAAGTAAACTTGGTAATCCGCCAGTGTAGCCAATTCACAGTTGAGTGATTTTCTTACATCAGGATTCAACCCTTGGACTTCATCAGCAATATTCTGATCAATGTAAACCTTACCTACGCGTGAGAAGTACTGTTGGTACGACGCATTCAAACATCTTTACGTTTCACCTAATACGTAAAGATATTCTAAAACACCAACTGTATACAAAGACCTCCCTGAGCTTTGGCAATTACATTCTGGTTATTACCATCAGGAACACGGCGGAGGTTATAAGTCATTCCACATAGCGACTAGGAGAGGAGAGTGGTTGGAAAAATATAAGAATACATACGCTGAGGCTCTTAGATTCTTCTTAGAAGAGAACTACCTATTTGCCTAGTCAGTGTTCCAACGCGTTGTTGGTCGAATAATTATAGGTTTTCTTCTTGTGTTACCAACAGAAAAAAAAAATATTCCCAGGCGGGAAATCGTGCTTTTCAGGATTCTCCGGATGTGCTCAGAGAGTTTTAATCAACCATGAATGAATGCTTGAATATTTGATCTTCTCTGCGGAGTATTCAAGTTGTATCAGTTGAATAGAATAGAATAGAATAGAATAGAATAGAATAGAATAGAATAGAATAGAATAGAATAGAATAGAATAGAATAGAATAGAATAGAATAGAATAGAATAGAATAGAATAGAATAGAATAGAATAGAATAGAATAGAATAGAATAGAATAGAATAGAATAGAATAGAATAGAATAGAATAGAATAGAATAGAATAGAATAGAATAGAATAGAATAGAATAGAATAGAATAGAATAGAATAGAATAGAATAGAATAGAATAGAATAGAATAGAATAGAATAGAATAGAATAGAATAGAATAGAATAGAATAGAATAGAATAGAATAGAATAGAATAGAATAGAATAGAATAGAATAGAATAGAATAGAATAGAATAGAATAGAATAGAATAGAATAGAATAGAATAGAATAGAATAGAATAGAATAGAATAGAATAGAATAGAATAGAATAGAATAGAATAGAATAGAGTAGAATAGAATAGAATGAAATAGAATTCAATTGAATCGAATTGAATCAAATAGAATAATTTCTTGACAGTACTCTCAAGTTCTTCGTGCGATGATTTATCACTTTCATATACAGAGTATCCCACAATTCCCTCTCTCCATTTCTCCATTTACTATCAATAATGAGAAACTAATGGTATTCTAATGCGACATGCTATAATAATTCTTCTTCTTCTTGAAATAGCAAACCCGAAGTTTAGTGTTATTTCAATGGAATTAACGGCTCTTGACGGAAACGACGACAAATTGTTTCATTTCTTTGCAAAACAAACAGTTATTTCATGGAAAGGAGTTCAGGATGTATTTTCACGAAAACTTTTCCAATCTTGAACTACAGCGGCGAGGTCTTGATAAACCAATAAATTCATGAAGTGTAATTTTCTCAATCAACAAGTGAACTGGACTGCAATGGTGAAGCTCTGATCGTTCAGATTTACTCAGTTCCTCTTCGTTCCAAATGGAGAATCGATTGGAAGAGAAACATTAGCAATTGAAAATGAAATACATCACCTCCATCTCTTTCAAGCACCCTTTTTTCAAATCCCGTGGATTTTTTTTTTCGAAAATAGAAAGAGTTGATTTAGACGTTGATTTAGACAAACTGAATATCTAGACCAGGGGTGCTCAGACTCACAATGCCTGCGATCTACCACAAAATATTCAGGTGACAAGCGATCGACCAACTTGATGTTCCTAAAAAAATAACAAATACATTTGCAAGAATATGATGTATTGCACTTCAAAACAAAACATACACATAAGAATAAGCAACGGGTACATCCCCGTAGAGAGATACTAGATTTGTATTTGGAGTTCAGCTTACAAACATAAGCTCTCTTATCGCCTAGCCAGTGATACTATACTCACGAATTCATTGACATCTCTAGAACATCGCAGAAAGGTGGACGATCTCTCTCTTTTATAGATATTTCCACGGTCGGTACTGAACGGCCTATTTCCCCAACACGAGCGATTCCAGGTAGACAAATTAGACGAGTTCAGACTGGTAATCCATACATTGTCAAGCTCGAAACATGCCGAACTTCTCATTACCAAGCATCATTCATCAATAAAACGGCAAAGTTATGGAATTCTCCGCCTCGTGAAGTCTTGCTCACGACCTCCAAACTTTCAAGAAGAAGTGCAATACTTTCCTGCTATCCCAACACTCTACCACTGACTAGCACGATGTTCCTCGAATATTATAGGATTTCCTTTCGTGTTGTCGAAAAAAAAACTTGGATTTTTTGTTCAGGTTGCCCAGAAACCAACGTTGACCGCTTCAGCCCACTGCGTTCATGGGCGTACTGAACTTTCGGAGGATGTTTTTCTTCGGTTTCTAAGGAGATCGTATAACACCACAGAACACTTTCGATGCTATGTGACATATTGTCATTATCAATGGTCGCTGTTTGACGAAACAAGCAGAGCTGATGATCTAAACATTCGTGACTCATTTAAGCTGAGTTGAAATTGCCGTCAGACTCTCAAAAATATAATTAAACCTGCCCTAAGCATTAGCACCGTGGACGGAAAAAACTTTTGTAGAGTAGATGTTTACCGAGGTTTTGTTTGTGGTACCTACTCATTTTGTATCGATGTAATGAAATATTGTTTCAAAATATATCGCCTTGGTGAGATCCCCCCCACCCTACCCCATAACTAAAAGGTAAATCCTCAATTGAGTGCAAGAATAATGTATTCTTGTGAACTGAGTACCTTCACCTGATTGGACCACGGATTAGACTCAGTATTCACTGATTACTAAACCTAACGTTTCCTAAACTGAACCTAACATTTTTCAATGAAATACTAATCATATTACATTAATAAATGGTAGCTGCCTTGAAAGTTGAACTGCAAATAATCTCCCTTGGCCTTTGGTAGGTTCTGCATCACTGTAATTCGTTCTCTAACATGTTATACTGATTATTATCAAAGGCAATATTGGGATAACAAAACGTAACAGGTTGCACATATTGCTCATATATTGCCTATATATGTGTATCTGCCGGAAGTTCGTTGATGTTAGTGATCATACTAATTTCACGCAATGGTGATGGCACAGGCAAAATAGCTCATTTGGATAAGGATATAATTCTGGAAATGAGCGTTACGCATTGGATAAGGGCGATGAAGTATGGGATTGCCATTTCGAAATATCAGCACCGAAAGCTATGCAGTATCGTGCTTTCCAAAACTGTTATCAACGAAATATATAATTTCCGATGGGCAAAACGTTTTTTGGACAAATATACACTCATTCAGAGAAGTACATCGCATAATTTTTCCATGATTTAGCTGGATATTTCATGTCTTGGGAGATTAAATATATTTTGACACGATTATTATGCAAATTTTTGTTTCTTTTTCTTGCCTTTTCATGCTGATATGAGAAATATTCAAACACTTGGTTTTGCCGTTCTCGAAATGATAGATGCAAAGTTGATTTTTTGATAAATTCAGAATTCAGACACTTTCTTGTATTTTTTTACAGATGATGAAAATGATGAATTCAATTTCCATATATCGAGATACCGACCCGAAGAATTGCATAAACTAGCTTCAAAAACAAAATTCACAAGGAAAGAAATCCAGCTGATGTACAGAGGATTCAAACAGGTGAGTGATGATGAATATTCACTACATTGGAAATGGTGCTACAAGTCCATAATATCATGGACCTGTATGAATATGGACATGACATATGGAATAATATTATGGACATAATATCATTATGAAGGGATATCTCGTTCTCACCGACAGTTTCAGGAAATAATTATATTGTTGAATTTTCATTCTGATTGTGTTTCTATTTATTTTTCAGGAATGTCCTACTGGAATGGTGGATGAAGATTCATTCAAGCAGATATTTTCTCAGTTCTTCCCTCTAGGAGGTAAGTTTTTTCTTCGGAATATCCCCCGAGTCCATTCATATCGAATAAAATGGAAGCGACTCGTGAATTATTATGAGCACACCAGTATTATGAGGCTCTCGAAAAGTTTGTTTTCATATGCTAGACCCAATATTCCTGGAAATATTTCACGAACCCGTAGATATGAATCATTAAACTTTGATGAAGTCCGGAGAAGCCTTGACCGATCCCACACTTTATCGAAGCAGAAACTTCGGCTGTATATATTAATCGTCTAATATTCATTTGTTCAGTCGTATGAGAGAGAAGGTTCATTATTTAGCTGCACATGATGCGGGACCATATTTATCTGCATTAAATTATTCAGATTCTCTTCGAATGACCCTCCGGCGTATATTTATTCATTTTCTGAATACTCTCCTGCTGCGTAGTAATGCTTCCTAAAAAAATATGGAATAAATTGCAGTAGGCTATGGAATTCACTTTGAATTTGAGTCCATCAGTTTCAATGAACCAAGATCAGTTTTGATGCACATCCTGTAAATTATTCATCACTTTGAGTGACACGATTCAGAGAAATCGCTTCATAATTATTGTTGTGTGAGGATTCATGTTCCATATCTCTCCTCTCTCTGAGTTTCTTCGAAATTTTCAATTCCGAATAGAGATGTGGATGAGAGAAACCTCTACATTGTAGAGATCTACGAAACATGATGGTCTTATCAGAATCGCTGAATCACGTGAAAGAGGTGAATCCTGTATTTCGTAATCCATTTGATTCTCAGTATCGAAAATCTGCTGAGGAATTACACTTTGTACTACCCATCTTATAATCGATTTTCGTGCTAAAAACAAGTTCATATTCCAACAGGTGCTCGAATATCCCAATCTGAATAAAGTCTGCCTGAAATGAAGTTATTAGCAGTGGCGGCTCGTGGAAATTTGAGGCGGGTCGGAACAGACTCATTTTAACGGGGCAAATCAATAGCAAGATTTTTCTCAAATAAATAATCCTTCCGGTCCTTCTCCTGATTGGAAAAAAAACTTCATGCAATTGAAAATATGAACTACAATATCAAATTCCTTTGGGATCCATCACATATCGGGATCAGAGGTAATGAACAATCACACTAACAAGCGAAAGAATCAACCAACAATGAGGGACTGAAGATTGTTCATTCAGACTTCACGAGGGTGATACGGGACTGTATATACAGTCGTTGGCAAACCGAGTAGAATCTCTCAGAATCATCCATAGCAAAAATCGACCAAGACAGAATTTACCCATCCTGGAAGAGTAGAAGCATAGGCCATACAACACGAGAATCTACTCACGGATTTTGAAGAACTCATATATCCCTCCTGCAACACCAAAATAACAGTGGAACAATATCAAAACAAAGTGTCCGACCTACAGTGATAACAGAACTACACCAAATACCTTCAACACTAAATGAAACATTCAAGTTTGAGCAACTTTTCCTTTTTTTGACTGATATCATCGCATGTCTATAATAACCTTGAAGGTTGATGGGACCATATATAAGGATAAATAGAATAAAAAATAATACTTCATCATCGAAGTTGGAGAAAAATGTTCAATTATTACTATTATTACTATACGATGACTTGTTGATGACCACTTGTTGGTCCTGAATATTCCGCGATCTGAACCAAATGTCAACTTTCACAGTAAACAGATTCTCACTATCGACAGATGAACATGATAAATGAAAATACTACAAAAGATACTGAGAAATTTCTAATCGATAATCATGAGAAGGCATGTCACTCCGGGACAATGCCCTTAACGTTCACAGGAAGTATATATTTTGCTCTATTGAAATTCCAAGATAGCAACCTGATTCGTTGATGTCCTATACCATTTCAAAGCTCCAATATGCATACAGAATATCATAATATTTGTACGTACAATCGAAAACAGAAACTCTTTCTCTCGATGTTTCATAAATGGAATTCAGAATTCATATCGTTGACAAGAAAATTTGTTGATCGTTCATGATCCATTGGTTCAATCATTCAGTATTTTTAATTTTTCTCCATAGAAGCTTTTTGAATAGGTGCCCTTGAAGTTTCGTACGCGGCCCGCGTACGGAAAACGTGCTCGTTTGAAAACAAGGTGTCACTGATAAATAGAGAATTTCTTCCTGTCTTCTTCTGTCCTTACCACAAATATATTGAAATAAGTATTATAACTTCTAGTTTTTTAGAAAATAGTAGATGAAATCTCAGAAAATCTACATCCTCGATCATCCTACAGACAGTGAATAATAATATTGATAATGAAATTTCGGGAATATACGTGGGTCGTCATTGCCGATCCTGACGACTCGCCACTGCTTATCAGATAGATTTATATGGAGTGAGTGAAGTATGAAATCGAACCCTCATCTTTGCTATATCAATGAATTGCCATCAGTTCATTATTCCCCTTTTGTGTAGTTCGCTACCATTTCCGTATAATAATGATCTTTTGTTCGCTTTTCACAGCCCGCTATATTTTTTTTGGTCATGTTTCATATTAAACGGAATGAGCGAGAATGTTGATTGAAGGATGAAAATAATTACCTGATGGTTTCCGAAAATTCCATAAAATATATCATTCATGTCGAGCGCAGGTTAGAGCTCATAGAATTCAATTTTGTCTTGAAGACTCTAGACTATGAATTAACATTTAATGAAATCGGCCGAAATGAGAAAAAGTAGCCTTGTATAAGATCGATTTTCTAGACGTCAAACTTGACGTTAATGATCCCTATGTCATCCCGAACTGACTGCTCGGATAGCGTTTTTCTCGGATGTTCTATGAGGGAAGAGAAGGAAAAAGAATCATTCGAGAACAGGAAAGAAAAAGTTGAATTGTTCTGAAACTATCTATAGGAGGATGAAAAACTATATAGTCGTCTATACTATACTATAGCATTCCACTATCGCATTGAGAGACTTTTTCTGTTCCTTCTTTCATTTTCATCCTTTTGTCGGTGTATATCGAAAACTTTCATCCACCATCCCTCCCAACACCACAGCTACCTACACTCAACCATAGTACTTCATGCGGCTGCCAGGGCCGTAACTAGATCGAGGCAAGTGAGCCTTAAAAAATCGATCATTGAGATTCAACGAATGTATCCGAAAAGAAAATATACCTAGAATATTTCACTCGCAAAATAGAGGTGATAATTTCATGAAATCCCTATTTTCATGTCGAATATTATATAAAAACTATGGAATTCCTTTCATGATTATAATCTCCGATGCAAAATCCTTGCTGAAATCTCCAAGACCTTCCAATTCATCAATATTCAAATTTTGTGGTATCCAATATTGGCAATAAGTAATAATGATTGTGTTGTTCTAAGCTACCCACGAAGGAGAAGGGAGAAGGGAGAGAAAATGATAGCAGATTTAGTGAATGAAATCTAGGAAGATTCCGGTTGAACATTGATAAATTTTTTTCTGAAGGAAGGAAAATAAGAGTGAAGAGATTACCTGCTGTTGACTTTCTGTAGACGGTATTGGCGATATGGATGAAAACTCAAAACTCAATAAATAGTGTTATTGCATATTTGGAAACATGTAACATATAGTTCGAATCTCGATTTGTTGATAGAAGGAAGTGAATGATGATTTTGAAAGCGCAAGAGATAATTTCTAGCCACAATAGAAGACATGGAGCGACATACTGCAGATTCAGTTCTGGAGTATGAGGATGACCTAGATGCTTCCGAATTCCTTAATGAAACAGATTTTCGAATTCCAAGCATCAGCTCTTGTAGATAACCTTGCTGAGTACGATCATATTTGAGCATGAAATTATGTTCGAAAATGAATTTTAGAAATAAGATTAGAGTATTGATATAGCCATACGAATATTAAGATATAAACAGACACATATATCTATTTTCATTTAGTATAGATTTCAGAGAATATTTGATTAATCAGGACAATAACGCAAGATCTCCACAAGAATCCTACACAGGTAACATCAAGAAATTCAGAGCATTTGTTATCTCACAACGGAGATTCAATATTTTCTATCGTCTCGAGTATTTATAACAATTGTCAGTGCTTCGATATTGAAATGAAATAGAAATCTGGACAAATGATAATAACATTCATTCATCCGGAATCAAGTCCTCAAGGCGTGAAGATTTAACCCACCTTCTACGTATGGTCGATGCTTTGTACTTGTCCCTAAGTTAGGAGAAGCTAAGGAAAGAAAAATCTTTGAGGGGCAAAAGTCAGGTACGAGAGTATATTACAGAATGGTCCGAAATGGTCTATTGATATTCATGTGGCTAACAGTATGTACATTAAAAAATGAATGTATATTTTCGAAGGGATTTGATGAATATCAGGCTCAGATAATGCTTACGGAAAACTGCAGTGCATTTCAAATAGTTTTTGTCAGTAAAATTACAAACAGGTCAATTCAAATCGAACGAATTGCAACCTAATATGTAAAACAATAGAAAAATATAATAATTATAGTTATCGATCTATATATACCTATATATGTACACATATGCATCCATATACGTACCATAGATTGGATACTCATTTTTTATCGTCCTTTTCAATGTGTCAATTGTCAAGATTTTCGATGATTTCGGCAATTTATCACCACATGTAGGACCATGGACGTGTTCAGCTCTGTTAATTTCAGATCATCTTGTCTTTGTTTCTTATATTTCGTTCATATATTCCAGAATGGGCAATATAACTGTTTTGGTTCAATTTGACATGCAAGAGAAATTTCTAATTATACATGCATGGAAGGAGGAAAATCTCATTTTCTTCAAGCAAAGGTTTGCAATGTGTTCAGTGATCAATTTTCGAGTTGCCTTGTGCATTCTGAACACATTGCCATACATAGTGTCCGCATTTTATCAAGCCATATTGAAGATGGGAGCGAAAGAATGTTAAGAAAGCGAATATAAATTTGAAGCCAGTAACAGCTCCACAGATTACAGTTTTTCATGGTTATTATGATACTTCTGATGGAAAGTGAATGTTTAGATTGAATGAAAAATCATGTATCGTCTCTCTTCAATTCTGAACCAATAGAGTGCCGAGTGAACTGTTGAAATTAATACAAACAAGAGATTCTCAAAATGAAGAGCCTCCTAGACGATTTCAAAAATATTGATTTCGCCTAGCGAATTACAGAAAATCATTTTTATTTTTCCCTCGATAACGGTCGCAGATACGAAAAAACTATAGGAGAAAATAAGATCCTGAATAAAACATCAAACTTATTTTATATTTTACAATCAACGAAGGACCTATATTCATATGAACTTACAGTCGTGTAATTAACTAAAGAATCACCTCCTTCTGTATATTCATGACATACAGAAGGAGCCCCCAAGGTCTTGGTATTTAGCTCCTGCTGACTACTCTGGACTCTCTGGACTGATCAATACCTGTGAAGCAGTACGAATTCCATGTTTTCAGTTCGAGTTTCGAGTTCTTATGACCAATTGGTATAATATTGATTGAAATGGCAAAGTATTTAATTTTGAATACGTATTCATTTGTACTAAATGTTGAATAGTTCACAAAAAAAAATGCTCAGACTAGCCGCTTTCGTACATTGATTTCCGTTTTGTTTATGAAAATGAATAATTCACCACATATTTGATGATGCAAAAAATTTCTTGTGTATTTTGAATAAGGTAAATGAATATCACATGAGCTTGATGAAATTGGATGGCTGAATATAAATAACAGGAAGGATTTCCATCCAGTTTTGGTGTTTCACTGTTGAAAATAAGGGGTTCCGTACAGATGCATGTTCATAATTTGAATGTAAGATATAAAGGACTCTCAACTGTACCTCCTTTCGAAACAACTAGTTTAATGCTAGGTGCGTTTATCTCCAATATGTCAACCGTGTGAATCCAAGACAATTTATCATTCACGCTTTTGCTGGGTAGTAGGGAACAATTTTTATCACTCGATTTATGGGTCCCATAATGGCCAAATATGACTTATACTTTCCCCACCTAAGTTAGGGATATTGAATAAGAAAATTGATGTGCCTCGAAATCTAACTGGCTGAGGCAGAACGAAAACAGCCTTCTCGTTTTTTCCAATTTCCGTCGGATGCAGGATCACAGATTTCATTCGCAGGCAAGTAGCGATACAGGGTGAGGCTTGAAATGAGTAGAAAAAGGGTTCACAATGGCAATACTAGGTAGATATTTACTCACGATATGCAGTATCTCTAGGAGAACTGCGAGAACTGATTGACAAATTCAACGAAATCCCCCACGAAATCTTGTGTCATCACTTACATGTTAATGTCCAATCTTCATATCACACTCTGGAATTTCAATCAAAATCTCAATCACATCGATAGTTTGCGTTGGAAAGGAAAATTCATGGTGATTCCTGAAAAATGAAAAACTTTCCATTGAAATGAAAAAGTTAGGTGCCTTTCCGATCGAGCCGGAAGTGTAACATTCAGTCTGATATTTGATGTATTTCATATGATGAAATTCATTAGTTGCATAGATGCGAGTATAATCCATCAAATTCATATTGTATACTTGCTGATGATAACCTTTATGATTCAATAATAACCTTCATGATATGAAATAGTTTACAGGCTGTTTGTAATTATAAGAAGTGTTCATCCGATACTGAACGCTTCCTCAATTCCAAACATGATGTTGACCATCGGAACATTTATCTCGCATTTATCATGTATCTGGAATATATACTAGTGGAATTATCAGCTATATTAGCTAAATTATGCATATCACTCGAGATGAGATGTTATGATGATTTTCGCATTCATTCCCACAATTCCTCTGATATTTTTTTGTAATTCAATCACATTATCTATCCAATTTGAACTCAGCCGTTCAAGTTTTCCATCACTTCGAGTATGCATCAGAACTTTTTTCCAAAATTGTGTGTCATTCTCCCTGTTCCATTGTTCCCCAACTAATTCTGTTGAATTGTTTCAGATGCTACCAAATACGCCCACTATGTATTCAATACAATGAAGAAGAAACAAACAGGAAAAATAAGTTTCGAGGTAAAGTTGAAAGGTTGTTTTCAAATATTTTCGAGATGAAAGCGTGAATTGTGCTATCTTTCAATTGTGATATTTGCAATATTCAACTCTGATATCTCAGTTTATTTTGTATCAGGAAGTTATCGCTGATATATAAATATGCATGAGGAACTCTGAGCTACTTGATATATTTATAAAGTTATTTTCAGAGAGGAAGGCAGACTTTGTCGATATTGAATTCAGTTTCCATGCGACAAATTTCCATCTTTATCTTTATCGGAGACTTTTGGAACGTAACTTCTAAATCAGAATGTCTATATAGGCGATTATTATATTGTCTCCAGATTCAACCTATATATATCATCATTGTATGAAGTTTTCATTCGAAAAAAGAAGGAGATATGTTGTATTCCTTGTATAATTTCATTGATTTGCAAAACAAGTGAATAATGTCAAGAGCGAAAAGCAGACAAAAGAATTAGTTGCGACGACATAATTGGATATTAAATAAATATAATATCAGAATCAAGGAATAAATAATCATGTTAGGATTCACCTGATATACACGGAATACAACCTCCTACATCTTCTTCACTTGATACCAGAGCTGGGCAAATATTCTAAAGTATTCAAATGTTAGGTTTCAAATACATGAGTTCATTGGAAATATTCAAATATGGAATATTTTCAAAAGATGAGGAGTATTCAAATAACAAATATAATAGTATTCGAATAGTTCACAGTGAGAATTTGAATATTCTCCAAGTATTCACACATTTCCATAGAATTCGAATATTCTCGAAGTATTCAAAAGAATTCATGGTATCTGCATAATTTTCAAGTCTTCAAATTTGAATACTTCCCTCTAACCACTTCACTATGATATCCTGATTTCATGATCTCATATTCCAAATGTAGGGATATGATCAATTGTGATTGTACCGAAAAAGCGTCAAAGTTGTCAAAACTCGATATACTAATAGAAACGGCTGATGCAAAACTCAAAGAGTATTTGAATTCTACGAAGTTTTTTTGATACAAATGATGCCCAGCTCTGCTTCATACACGTATATTCAGCTCGCCAATCTCTGAATATTTTGATTCCTTCGATTGAATTCCGTCTGATCCTCTCTAACCATTGAAAATCCCATTATTTGTTGTCGTTTGAAAAAATGACAGTTACAGTCATAAAAAGATATAGTGCCATCTTGTCGTACTCGAGCAGTCATTTCATTCTCTTTTTTTTTCAAATTCTGACAATGAATAGCAGCCTATTGCTTGGGACGTTTTTTTTTCTCTCTCAGCCATATACTCGTAGTTATGCAGAATCGCTGACTGTGCTCATCGTGCTTCACGATGGATATTCCTTTGAACACAACGCGTCCTGATTTACTTGTTTGAATTCCCAGTTGATTCGTGGTGAGACGAATGTGATTCGATATATTGTGTAATCATTTCATAATTCATCCATATCCATTCCAAAACCACATCAAACTCAATATTGCACTCAACTGGACATAATGGCTTTTGAAAAGTGGCCTCATATCATGATGTCAACCACGAATCTGAACTCAATATATCTCTTTGGGTTTCCCTAGTCATCCACAATATTTCGCCGAATCATGTGTCAGGACCGTTCCGCATTGAATTTATGATTCGTCTCCGTCTACTGCGGTGGAAATGGATGATGGAGGCTCTTTCGCTGAAGTAACTGAAAATTATGTCCTCTCCATTTCCTGATGATTCGAAATATCTAATAGATGGTTACACCTATCTCATAAAAAATATTGATAGTCGACAATATCGGAATTATTATGCATTATTATCGGATTATGAACAGCCAAAGAATTCCGTGAACGAAAAGGGAGAGCAGGTCGTAAAACACGGCCAGAATAGTGTGACACGTAGGCGTACGGTATACTAATAGGACAAAATATTTACACCATTAAATACATAATATAAAAAATATAAGTCGTAATAAGGATATATTCCGTACATAATATAAAGAACATCATTCCTGTATATCACGGATATTTCTAGAACAGGACTGAAACGTAAATATCAAAAAGCAACGTAATCTCACCCAAGCAAAACGATCTCTCGGTACAGAATCTCGATCTGTAGTTGTCAAACAAAATTTCCTGGTGGAAATATTCTGTAAGAACAGCAACATGTTGGTACGTTTTTTGATTTTTTGTTCTTCATTTCGGAAGTACTTGCAATATGCTGGGAACATAACGTTCAACTTTTTCTGAAATCAGACTGAATTTCACACAATTTGAGCCAAGCAGCCTCTCTGTAAGTCCCATATTGTTCCCGAGATACAGATCATCAAAAATTGGTAATTTTTCCAAAAAGTGGAAAAGTTTTTGGTCAACTTCTAAGACAAATATTGGCAACTTTATTGTCCTTCAATGCAATCACAAAACGATGCCTGTAGATCATTGTTCACTCCTAATTTGGATTACTCCAGTTTCGGAATAAACACCCGAGAAAACATAGGAAACGATGACAAAACCGACTACCGGATTTTTTGCAACGTGTAACTACCATTTGCCTAAAATCTCGATGGAAAACGAACGAGCACGTTAATGTTCGAGATCATTAATTCAATATACCAGTTAATAGGGGTCATTAACGATCAAATTCATAAAGGTTAAACAGACTCGTTAATAGGAGGTCGACGGAAAATGATAAATGTCATTATCAATGCTTTATTGTCTTCACTTGTATTTTTCGAGTGAAAAACTGAATCGTCTCACACGAACATTACCGTACGAACCCATATTTGAATGAATCCACTCCTCACCCACTCTCATGAGAAGACGCAGTACTACAGACTAGGAGTTTGTCATAGTAAGGGAGATTACTTTTCCTTACTATAACCTCGCGAGTGTCGAATTTCAAAGGACTATGAGGATGTGGGGCAACAAAGATGAACCTGGTTGAGGTCGGGCCCTGTTTCATATTGATTCCCTGCTATTAATAGCGGAAGAGAGAACTCCTACAGGACATCTATCCTCATCATTCCGTACCCATTCTCCAAGTGGGAAGGAGTATTTTTTTGATGTACCGGGTGTATTATTAAGAGTGGACTCCGGCTGTCTGGCAGAAACTCTTCATGATAGAATTGCAGTGTGAAACATTTCATGCATGATAGGAGGAAATGCTAGAAATTCATTTTCAACGTAGAGCGAGCATAGACTGAGCTAAGGCGAACTAGATTTCGAAATGTATTTTTTCATGTTGTAGAATAAACCCATCTCATAAACTCTCACTATATCACACACTATATCAGGATACCTATATCAGGATGCATTTTTTTACTATTTCCATCAGTAATTATCTTTAGGAATCAAGAACTCATAGAACTTACACTTCCAATCTCAATCAATTTCTCTGGTCTTGATCTATCAAAAAATGGTCGGAGTTCACTCTTGATGAAACGTACTATATGAAAGCGCATAGATTAAAAGCGTTTGGCTGCATATACGAGGAACACACAGGTAAAGAGCTCGGTCAATTGCAAAAACCAAAAGGAGTTCTATAGGAATAACAAATCATTGCATTGTTTCTCTAAAATGATGGAGTCTAAGTTCAATCCCAATAAGCCTTTCAAGAGCTCCTGAGAGTACTTTCATATACGGTCAGTCATACACACTGAACCAGTTTGATCTTCGGCTTTTTTCCTCATATGTATACTATTGGAAAATGAAGACCTATTATTATTATTATTATTATTATTATACGTTATTCACGAAAAATGATCGATCAGCTTTCCCAAGCTCGAGAATATCGGATGATGAAGTCGCGAGAATTCAAAACAGTGGTTCAGATTTATACAGGCAAATGGGAGTTCCAAGTTGCAAGAATCCAGTAGTTGGTTTTATTATCGTTTCCTATGTTTTCTGGGACGCTTGGTCCGAATCTTGATTCATCCAAACTATTGGTGAACCATTGGGTCTAAAGACGTTGTTTTGTGCATGAATTGAAGAAATTCGAACTCGCCACGACGAATTTCTCGTATAATCATTATTCCCCTCATTCGCCTCAAAAGATGCTGCTATATCTTGGGAATAATGAGACTCGCAGAGCTGCTGTTACACTCAAATTATGGCGAATGTAGTTGAATTCAAAGAATGTGAGTATTATATTCTTGGCTTTAGAAGTACATTTGAAATTGAGAGCAAAATATTGAAAAAGGTGCGAAAATTTTTCTGTTTCTGGCAAATGTCTCAAAACTGTTTTTATATTATGTATATTATCTGACTAAATACTTTCTCCTTAGAGTATACTGTACGCATATAGGTATGTCTGCTTTTGTGGCCGTGTTGTACTACCTACTCTTTCTTCATCTCCGGGGTTTTTCGGCTGATGGTGCGATAAATATGAAATACCAGATTTAAAAAAGTATCGTCACATACAATCAGAAAACATACCAATATGTGATTGTTATATGTGTCCGTGTGTATATGTGTCCGTGTGAATATGTGTCCGTGATTGTTCCAATAACAAATTTAGTCAGCCTTCATTCTTTTTCTTTCGTAAACTTCTCAATTATGTTCTCCAAAAAACTCTCTCCTCCAACAGCATCCTCGTTCCTTAGAACCATCCTTGGGGACCGGTGGATATCATTCTGATCGAATTATGTTTCGCTACTTGATAGTTATTACTTCTCTTCCCTCCCAAAGGCCCTTTTCATATTTCAATCCAGTTATCCGTTCGATATTCCAACTTCCGAACAATGTTCTTTGCGATTTACGACGTCCCGAATAATACCTCCGTGGCGAAATGTGATGTGAAAATTACATCTTGCGGCGAGGATTATCTCAGACTTCGGTGCTCTTTCGGAGGTGCTTGGGTTTTCCTGGACTATTGCCATTAGATTACGAGAAAGCCTGTTCTTCTTTGCCAAGACGCTGGAGTATATCGGGATTTTCCATTCTTTCAGATTATCTTGTGATTATCATTTCGGCCTTTGTATTACAATTTGATGTCGACCTGAAATCTCTCTATTCCTAAACATAATTCAATATTTTCAAGAGGCCATAGATGTAGATTCAATATACAGGGTGACCTACTTAAGAATGTATAAATACATTCAGTAGGTTATCCCGACAAATAAAATGTAAACCAACTGAGATATATGTATTGAAAAAGAAATAAAAAATATTTAGTTGTTAGGCAATGCTCGCCTATGATATGGACATTGACCTTGCGGAAACTTCTGCGACTGTCGGTATGATGAATTGCTTCTTCACATCGAATTTGATTCCAAACGTTGTCACTTTCTAGCTCTGCGCCACGTATTCACGGTAACATTAAATTTGTACTATTATGGTGACGTTTAATTGTTCATACCATCAATAAACAAGTGATCACGAGAGTAACACTTCGCAATTCAATTGATACCAACAATCAGAATGACATTTCAGATGGAACTGGTGGTTATCGCTCGTCATCGCCTCTCGAGCATCGGGACTTTAAGACAAATTTACCAGCTCTTCGGCAGTTCTTTCACTCGACCAACGTTTACACCTTTATCAGGAGGAAGTAAGCCAGCAAAAGAGACATGGACATAAAACAATAACACAAAACTCTTTATGTTATGATGTTGGATGTGGTATCTCCACGTCAAGAGTTGTGCTTTCGATTTTATCTGAAATGCGGTTCATTATAATATCATCCCTATAAAGAAGTTCAATCAAGCTGCCAATGCTCTAAAATAATAAAGCGTGGAGGGAGGAGTTTATTGGCCAACGTCATAGCTAGGCGGTTTCGATGGCTTTTCTGAAATGAGGTCAGAAATCCAACATCTTCGAACAAACGCTATACAATAGAGACCCATTTGAATATGAGCAAAAATTATTTCAGATCAATAAGTAGTTGAATGTCGAATATTTGGTATCGTTCCGTCCATTCATGGTATCGCTCTAGTCTTGATCAAATGAATGACTCAATAGAAATTGAGTTAGTTATACGCTCTTAGTTATACTCCGCAACGTCATCCGCTCTACATTAGAATGCCATTTAGGATGATGAGGTCGGCGTGTTTAAGAAAGATCAATCAAGCCCTACTACATTGATAATCAAGCCGCTGTAGCGCTATCTACATACTAGTTCCAGTAATTCAGTTAATGTGTACTCACTTATAGCAGCTACATGTGTTTTCATCCATATTACCTTTATCGTCATTAATATTGATGCCATGACTGGATATAATGAGTTGAGTGAAATATTCTTCATCAGCCAGGTGCTAACTCATGTCTGTGCCAATCAGAGGAATCGATTGCATCTCCAGATATCCACAACAATATAGTTCATTATTTCATCTATCGAGTTGAATAATTTAGTAGACTACTACTACTAGTAGTAGAGTAGTACTACTAGTTGAGTACTATTTGAACTTCTTATATAGTGGTTTTTATCTATTGTATACAACAATGAAAAGGTCATTGGTTAATTTCAGTATTAGTAATTGGCGTCTAGTATTTCCAAAATCGTAACGATAATCATATGACAGTATATCAAACTGCAATTTCCCTATCCACATTGATATTCCGGCAAGTAATCCTTTTTCCAATATTAATGTGACTGATCGCATTATTCATGTGCATTATCAGAAGATTATTGTGTGAATGGTTTAATTCCAGTTATTATTTCATTCGTAGGTGGAACCACAATGATTATATCGATTTTGAAGCGAAGACTTCGATTCTTGCAGTTATTCCAGGCTAGGGGCGATAAACATGAAAAACTTGTTAGAGCGCTAGAGCGGTCTCTGAACGCCTGGGGGATTTGAAGATGTTTCAATTAACGGTGGTTCATAATGGCCCCGAGAGTTCACTATTAGTAATCCCGATAACTCGGTTTACTCAGATACATTTTCCGAGTTCACCAACTTCAAAGATTGATTTTATTAATAACTACGTACCACACACGCGAGCGCCCGAGAGTGGTTCACCTTCGATGATTCGAAATCTATAAATTGGTGTTTTTTGTAATCAAAACTGATTCTGAAATGGATTTTTTTTGTCTTCATAATATCAGCACCAACGAACTCCACCAACGAACACGAACCACCAACGAACAGGAAGCTGAATGACCCGAAATGACATAGAAATGAACCATGAGAACGATAAATGAACATTTCTTCTCAAGAAGTTGACATTCTTTCATGTCCAACACAATTTTCTCGCACCCTTTCCAAATTCCATCGATTTTGAAGGAATGTAAATGCAGAATCCGTAAAACGTTCGATATTCATATCCACATTTGTATTGTTGAATATATTTGTTCAAATGAAAATTAAGATATATATTGGAGTTTTTCATTCATCATTCCAGTTCAAACTGTTGAGTAGCACGAATAACTCGAATATAAATATGAAAGGCAGTACAGGATGTTTCAATGGAAATTTCAAAGTTAATATTTAGATATTGATCTTGATATTGATGTTGATATTTGATTGTTAGAGGGAATATGTTGTTAGCTGTTCAGTTGAGTTCTTGATATGTAATCATGCCAAAATATACAGAAGATGGATTCATTTTTATTATGGTGAGATAGTATCATGATATTCAAATACCAAAATATTCATTTTTCTATGCTTGTTATTCATTATTCATAGTAGAACATGAGTAGGACTGAAGAAAATGACTTATAATAATGATGATAATAATCTTCATCATCATCAAGCAACATGTAACAGGATTAACATGTTCATAACAGAACATAAAACATGAATATACAACATACTAACATCGAAAAAATATAATACAATAAAAGTACTCAAAGAGAATATCAATCAGTAGATTTTAATGAATGATGATGATATGAACATACTTCAGACTGATAAGTAGTTCTTCAAAAAAAAAAATGTGACTGTATTTTGCCAAGGCATTCGATACTGAGAATCATAACATTCTGTTCCAGAGACTGGAAAGCTCTGGCATAAGAGGCCTTCCTCTGGATTTGATTAAGAATTATTCAACAGACCGTACACAGATCACAAGAATTATTAATACGTTAAGTGACCCTTTACCGGTATCCATGGGCGTGCCACATGGAACGGTACTGGGTCCAGTTTTAGTTTTACTGTAGATCAACAGCCTCTATAATTCGAAAGATCTAGAAGGGAAATGTCTAATGCTGATGATACCTCTATTGCATTGATCGGGGATAAAAGAGATGAAACATATGAAATGGTTAATAGTGATTATTAAAGGGTAGGGTGATTATCGAATACCTGGGTGAAGTTATCATGTACTTATTGAAAATCAATAATGGGTGTAATAATTGACCAACACATCAATCATGCTTCAGCAAGACTCCGTAAATTGTTACACAAATTATATCAGGTTGAAAATATCCTTGAACAAAAAATCAAATAATGGTATGCGATGCCTTGGCTGAATTCATCATTGGAGAGCCTACAGATATCCATTGATAGTCGTTCCTTGATTGACTCTTGTATTGCATTTTATTGAAATACACCTGTTAGCTGTGAACATCAGAATTCGATGGTTCGATGTTCAGTAGGCTTCGAAATCCAAAGAGCATCATTTTGCCTAGTAGAGGGTGTACACAAAATATCTTTAGATATCATCCTTCGAACCCTGGGATATAGAGCGAGTAAGTACTTACCTATATTTGAATCTATTCCAGGACTTTCTCAATATATTGTCGAAAGTATCACGTGGCAGTGTCAATGAAAAACTGCAGTGGGTCTTCAATCTGTACGACTTGAACGGTGACGGCCTTATTTCGAAGCCAGAAATGCTAGACGTGGTGTCGAGTATTTATGAGATGCTAGGAAGGGCGACCCAGCCGGCTGTGGAAGAATCCTCAGCGAAGGAACACGTAGAAAAAATATTCAATGTAAGTAGACACGCCATACAGGGTGTCCGAAAACTGAACGCCAACCTGTATAACCCTATCCGGTCAGTTGGGCGAGCTGGTCTAACAAATAATGAAGTTGTTGTTTCTTTGACAGCATTACTATTGGTTTATTTCAGCGTTGAAGCAATTTTGGTTTCGACATGTTCAATTCGTTATTGTTTTCAGATGATTGATACCAATAAAGATGGCGTTATCACAATAGATGAACTAATGCAGTGGTGCTCCAGGGATGAAAATTTCCTGAAATCCCTAGAGACTTTGGATACTGTGTTGTGATTTTTTGCAGCTCGTATTCCTCTATTTTATGAAAACTCTATACCAACCAAACTATTCAAGAGAAATGTTCCATTGAAATTTCATATGTATCGTTAATATGGAGATTATGTGTGTAAACAAATCGTATGTGTACTCCATACAATGAGTGGATCATGCAAGACGCATATATAATCAAATCGAGGAACGAAAACGTGAGGAAAGAAAACCACGCGAACTAGTTCGCTGTCGATCTCAGTTACAGTTCGTTAGTTCAATTTTATTCATTCATTTTATCAAAGTCCAAGATTGCAACCCAAACTACTCGAACTTTTAAATTTCTTCTTTGAAAATATATAAATTCCTGTTGCAACCCTGGACTTCGAGAAGTACAATGCAGAAAAGTCCAAGATTGAAACCCAAATTGTAAGAATACAATCTTACGTTGAAAATTAATGAATTTCAGTTTCAGCGATTTTGGAAAGGAACTAACGAACTAGAAGAGCGATCTAGTTCGCCATGAGAAAACGAACTATATTGAGCGATCTTTACCGGTTTTTTTAAACATACGGAAAAAGTTGGAGGAATATCCCTGGACTATTCTAAGAATATTTCGTCTTTCGATGATTTCTGAAAAGCTGCTCTGTTGCTCTGTGTCTGAGATACAAGACGAGAAGAATTTTTCCCGGAATTAAGCCCTCTGGATTATTTCTTATGTGGCCATCTAAAGTCATTGCATGATCTGCCTACTTGGTGAACATACAAGCTTGAGTTTTTGTTGCATTGAACTGTACTAGATTTTCTTAGCATAAACCAGAGGATAACTCCTCGTCTTTTGCCGTATGTTCAATAAACACCATGTATAGTGTACCAAAATGCCCAAAACTACAAGTCTGGTACCTATTGATTTTACGGAGTATAGGTATGTATTTCACCTTACAATTTCACAATGTTTGTTGACATTTAAATTCTCTATTTTTAGTGTAAGTAGTTGTTTTATACCGTGGAAGTGTGATAGATATGTGAAGATATTTCAAATTCATGTAGGTAACTTCATGCGTAGCATAAGTGATTTTGCCAATCCAAAAAACTGATTCAGATAATTTGAACAAACATATACCGTATAATGATTCTTGCAGAAAATATCAGTACACTACTTAACAGGAAACAATTATATACGGAAATATGCAAATTTTATTTCGCTCCTAACAGGGCAATATTTTCTTCCAACGCCTTCTGCTCATGGCATGGAGCTCAAAAATAGCAAACTGAGGGCATTAGGGTTGGAAATTTAATATAACGCTACTACAGTCACAAACGAGCTGAGGAGAGACGTGCGGACCTTTATTATTTCATTAACTTCTAACGAATTTCAGGAAAAACAGTATACCTACCACTTATCAAGCAAATTAAGTCAGGTTTCTGATGGTCAGTTACACTAGGATATCATAATCTAATACAGAGTTGAACTTCCTCGGCATTGAATCCTGGTATGCATCAAGAGGGGTTTAATTTGTATAAGTTATTTCAAAATATTGAGAAATTCTATCTGATACTCTATGGCGTCGATTTTCTGAATGATGATTTCATCAACAAATAACAACAACACCCATATTTCTTAGAAACTAATGTCTTCGTAAAATGATTTTGTGGACAGATTTTTCAATGCTGTATACAGTATCATTCAAATTCAGCTCCCACCATTGGGATCTCGCGGATACGACCAAGTTTGAATTAGGAAGAAATTGCGTGGTTCGGTGCGTATGTCTTATTGACACATTTCATTTTTCGAGTAGTTCCGGAGATTTTTTCTAGCGCTGGTTGACAAGACAGCTCAAAACTTAACCCGCTACCAGCTGGTGAATGCTACCTGGTGATGTTTCCAGATTTACCATCCGATGTTTCACCTTTCGGCCACCATCATCAATTCAATTATTTCATTACGTACTAGTGTTTTTTTTTTCAGAAAGAGTGATAGTGATTTCCTACGGAAGCGTAATATCAGCTCATATTTATTTTTTGCTTATATTCCGAGTTGGTAAGTTCCGATTTGAGTGTTCGGAATATTACTAAATTCGGTTACAACTCGGAATTTTGCTGAATTCCGAGTTACAACTCAATGAAAAGCTTTATATGGAACGTCAAATAAAGCTAGACAGTGTCCTGATTGGGACTGGTAATTCGAGTTACTCTCTAGGTATATACTTGTAGATGTGCGCTCATGAATAATTGATATTTTTTTTGCAATCTCATAGACTCGGGTCGTGATTTATCATGTTGAACGAAAAACCACTCACTTTTTTTCCTAATTCGATTGCAGTATCAATTTTTGGTATGTTCATTCATATCCTCACAACTTGATCTGAAGGAAAATAAGTCAGCACAACAATTTCTGATCTTCAAGTATCAGGTAGTAAGGTGAAGTCAGTAGAAGATGAATAAGGAACAAATTATTCAAAGGACAAATTATTCTACTTATTATCTAAATTAATCTATCTACGCACAAAATGTAGCATGTTAACATATCATAATTTGCTTTATTCGTGGAATCTCCCATCATTTGGAATCCAAACAGGATAGTGAGAGGACCAATAATGACGAATCAGATTTGAAAAATCATTCAACCAAATTTTTATCTCCCACCGTTTCCAAGATCCATATCTTGGACACAGTGTATACTATTACCAGGGACGCAATATTTCATTAATTTTCATTAATTTTCAATTTCAAGCTTAGTTTTAGTTTTTCTCGGTTGAGTGGAAGAAAGCACTTTCTCGTTCCTCTCTGGAACGTTCAAGAGCTAACTCTGCCGTTTGATAGATTCACATTTTTGTACAAAACATTATCTCTATTTTCTGCCTTATTCCTATGTATCTATCAATAAAAGCGTTTATTATTATTATTATTATTATTATTATTTTCATTCAGTCCTGAAGAAAATGGTCACCCTAGTTCAGAGACGATTCACGTGGTTCCATTGCAGAAATTCCACAGCTTCGAATGGAGCACTCGAGCGGCTTCTCATTCACGAACATTCGTGACAGATAAATAAATGAATCGCCTCCTATTCACCCTTAGTATTTTTTATCTAATGTTTGTGTGAAATGTATACAATGTAGATAGGTATCCTAGCCATTTCGTTGATTAAATTGCGTAATGCGCGTGAAGATTCGGAAACATTTTCGAAATGTATTTGCGGATTATTCCTTCACGTGTGAATGTATACAGAGTGAACCGAATTCAATAGGATTTGAGGTTTTCTCTGAAACTATCAATTTAGGACAGAAACTAATCAAGGTGTCTCGACTTACGTCAAAGAAATAACAATAGCACAAACTGTGATTGTCTATGTTTCTTGCTGCCAAACTGCAGAGCCGATTTTACATTTTACTATTCATCGGTGACCTGAATCGAAAAATTCAGATTCTGAAGAGACTCAACTCTTTTGAATAGAATTCATCACTGATAAAAGCAAAATTAGGTATGCTTGGCACAGTTTTCGATACTCAAATTCATATTGAAATTAATCTTATCATTCCTCTGAATGAAGCACACAGATCAGGCGCAGTGGCCTATCAACATAGATTTCAACGATATAGCTATCACATTATATGTTCTCTGTGAGGAAAATGGATTGGTTGTTTTCTGATAACCGTGAACACATAATAATTATCAAGTATTGAATGGAAAGAAAAAATTAACGAAATCACTTCTGACTCCCGGTGGTGAATGATCTTACCGTTTGAATTTATTCTTCTCCAAGCAGCTTTAACACAGTTGTTGTTGGGATACCTGAATTCCCTTCTATCTAGTTTATTATAAATGGGTTGATGACAATAATCAAATAAAAATTGATTTGATTCCTTCATACCTGATTACCTTTTTTGGCAGTTTTTCATGGACTTTTTTCGAAAAACATTCAATAGGTGGCAAAGGAAATATAACATGTAATATATCGTCCAAAAGCCAATTGCAATTGTGATCGAATAGTGGAATAGTTTACAGGGTGTCTCACTTGAAAAAAACAAATGTCAAGTCGATATGTCGATCAATATCTAATATCGATATTTAATTTTCCTTTGATCAGTAATGAATCAATTTTTCAAGAAAATACCTTGGGAATTCATTTTTTGATCTCAACATAATCGAGATACGGAGGTCATTCAGGAATGGTAGAATATCAAAAACGCTTTGTAGTACGGCATCCAAAAAAGATAGACAATCGCGGTTTGCGCAAAATCTACACGAAAATCGAGGCCAGCTTGGTCGTGTTTTGTCTAACACTGATAGTTTCGAAGCAAATTCCGAATCCAATCGAATTTGGCCCATCCTGTAGTGTGGATCACTGATACTAACTAAAGTACTACATAAACTTCTTCTCATTCGAGTCGAAACAAAGTTGACAGTTTTTTCGGAAGCAAACCCATTTATTTCATTTCATATTCGAGGAGTAGTTATTTCGGCGATACCAGGTTTAATGGGGTTGTGTCTAGAGTTAGGTACTTGAAAAATATTTGCTCTTCAGAATTTTATAGGACCTAACTCTTCATTGAACTTGTACATTTTTCATAGCACAAAAATTCAACTATCAGTAAAACTTGAAATACAATAGAAATTGAGAATATTATGGTAAGGACTCTAATCACCACTACTAAACCATTAGTTTCTTCGCACAATCTATCGTGTTTGTATCATGGACTCAGCCGAATTTTCCGCTGATATTTTATCCAAGAGAGACTTTCGCGGGAAACTTGAGTGAGGGCATTCTCGCAAGAAGTTTGGGATGAAATTGTGATCATATATGAGAATATTCACAAAACGTAGGAGAAGCAGGAAAACACTGTCTGTTGGAGCATTTTGGAAGCGCCTGGACAAAAAACCTCTGCTCAATCATCAGAGAAAAAGTCGATATCTATGCCCGATTCATTATGGTTTCGAATAGGTACTTCTGGGAAAGCCTTCTTCGAAATCTGGGGCCATAGGTGAGCAAAAAAGGATTATTTCACATAATTTTAATTGAATGAACATTCTAATCTTTGTTTGAACCAAACTAATATATTGTACATGATTGCGTTGTATATGATTACACAAAATTCATATCCAATCCGATATCCAGGTAGGCCAGTGGCTCAGCCAGCGCCTAGTTATGTCTATAGACTGCAAAGTTATCAAGAGTTCCAAAATCTCATAGGTTTTCCATTGATTTTGATGTTATTTTATCGAGAAAATCTGAGGAAGCCATCCTCTTTTCCAAATGATACTCGAAACTTTTTGATTACTGACCTTGGAAAGCTCTCTTTACAGCTCAACAAATAATAGAATGTAATGCAAGCAAAACGCGACTCGCATCTCCGGACTCTCCAAGCGCAAACGAAAAGTTCCAAGTCTGGATTTTCCAGTTCATCCTTTGATCTTCACTTACCCTACCGTTTTGAATCGAATTAGGAAGCAAGTAGCCTCTTTTTCGTTCACATCGAAGAATAAGATGGCTGGAACATAGCGGAATATTTTCTGATTCGGAAACATGTGATAGCCACTGATAAGCTCCGCCTAGTTGTTGTTTTTTGATGGATTCGTAGATGCTTGAAGAAGCGGTTTGTGATACAGGCTGGCTTGCGAAAGTAGTCCAGCGGAAACAATGTCAGTCTAAAACACTATATAAAAGTTGCGGTCTTCAGAAAATGTCAATTTGAAACGATCTAAGAGCTCGGTAGCTCAATCGCTAGCTAGAAATTATGGTTTTTCACATGTTGAACGCGACGTTATTCGCAAAAACAGATCGATTGGCTTCTTTAGGCTCGAAAACATTGGAAGAATGAAATTTTAGAACAGTGGCATTATACGAAATAATTTAGAATGTTTATTAGAAGTTGCTCAAATATGTGATCTATATACGTTTCAGTTCCTATACTGTCATGCAACTATCTGTGATATCCAAAATATATTTTTCTCTTTATATTATGCATGTTATTCAGAATACATTTTTATTATCATCAGTGACTAAATTTTTCAGTAGGAGCACTGTGCGCCTATATGTGCACGTTATTTTGGCCGTGTTTCACGACTTCCTTTCCCTTTTGTCCCAGTACTTCTTTCGCGAGTCAACCTTTAGTGTGCTTGTTGTGGAGGGTGGGATGTATCCAATTCCTCTGGTAAAATCTAGCAGATCAAATTGTATATTCAATATTATAGTGACCTGAATTATACGTTTGAAAACTCATCAATGTATATCCCTAATGGAAGTTATATAATAGGTATAACGGTAACGTACCTGCTGGTTAAGTTGAAATAAGGGCATTATTGTGATTTGTTTTGTTGGTTCCATTCAGCATGTTGCCACCCATGATGTCTTGAATGTCTCATATTGAATTCTATAAAGTAGTGACTATGAAACACTTCGTTCCACAACATTGTTATATATTAACTTTACTGAAACTTATATTCCATTTTGATTTCAGAAAAAAAAGATGTCTGATCATTGGAAATCGGCTTGTATAAATACTTTGCATTCAAAATGTGTTATAACAGTGTACTTGATATTGTTTCGATACATAATAATCACCTTATATAATACCATATATAAGCGGAAACATCTACTCGTGGATCAACATTTTGATTTAAATCCTAAAAATGGCAAATTTATGGGGCCATTCGAAAATAATGACGTTTGAATAGCTACGTTTAATGGTAACTTGAATGAAGTTATTTTCGTTATATGTTGTTTTCGTGATAAAAATAAAAGATTGACGAGAAACGTTTTTTCTTTATTAGCCATAGGTACCTACCCACTCCATCTGAAGAAAAAACCATATTTAAATAAATTGTAAATTTTCCTATGGAAAAAACTTCTCAGACAGATCGTTGGAAACTATCAAATCCTAGTGACTATTAGATCTGCGTGTTCAAGTATTATATCTGAGAACAAATTAACCTCCTTCTATAGTTGCTATGTTTGTAATAGGAAGCCACGTAACTGTTATATTCCAAATTGAAATAAAAATTTTCTTATAGAATACGGATCATTCCAAAATTACCTCTTCAACGATATATCACAATCATACTTCATGCACCTACGAAATATTGATATGATGAGATTGAAACGGATTAAAGCTTTCCGCACTCTTTACGTAATATTCACATACAAAATGTATACCTGTGGGGAGCAAAAGTGTTCGTTTCATGTTTATTTCGATTCCTGTTTGGAGATGTTCAAACAGCATGAAAAAATTCTTGATAACGATTTTGAAGAAGTGCGGTTATTGGTGTCGAAAAATGACAGAATGTTAAAATTAGAAGATTTTCTAATCTACTGGTCTATTCATCTGTCAAAACTCTAACATCGAATTATCGTCACTTGACAAGCAAGCTATTGTTAAATCTTCCATGAAAATGTTTTGTCACAAGGAAATGTGAAGAATTTCAATTCAATGAATTCTCATTCATTTATATCAGTTAGTTTGTGGATTTGAAATATGTATCTTGATGTGTGAGAGGATTCCATAGAAATTATTTATTGCAATAATACTATACATAGGTATATTCCTAAACACTAAAATTAAATAAGGCACAACAACTACAAAAAACCTGGCGGGATATACAAACGATATTCACATTCAGATTTAGATGCTGAGTACTCGAAAGTTAGTTCAACTAAAAATAAACTATTCTAACTCAAAATCAAAACTCCATGATCTAACTCCAAACCAAACTACACCAAAAACATTGTCAGTATAAATGATATGATTAATTCTTGTTCACCATCAACATGGTGTTGTGAACTTAAAATTAAAATTCGTAACATAAAAGATAATATATCCAGAATCAATACCAATTCTCAGAAATATCTACAGCTTCATAAAATTTGTTATCGTTTCTATAAATATATTGCATCACAAGCTTGGCAGTTTTCACTAGGCTTATCATCAGCAGAACCGTTTTTACAGAAAAAAAAACTGCGATTACGATCCTTCAGAATAAACTATAAAAACAAAATTAAATTACGATCACATCAACAATTTGATCACAACTATCGCATTTGAATGGCTATATAACAATTGTATATATTATAAATGAATATCTATGTTGGTGAATTTCCGGGAAATTGTATGTACTAGACATATTGAATGAATGAAAATGAGAAGAATTGAATTTTTGAATCATGCATCTCCATTCGTTTTTGAAGTACTTCATAATTCCCACGTTACTGCATTTATATTTCAACACAAAACATAGATTCAATGTATAGTCATATAAAATCTGTTCTTTATAACCTAGGATAATTAGGATATTATTATGGCCTGACAGAAAGGAATGCAAGTTGAAAAATCCACTCACACCTCTCTGTCTTGCTTATATCAGGCAGACCTCATAACTTGTTTCAAACACTCAGTTACAAATCTATCTTTATCACTCATCAATTGATCCAGTAATGGTTCCATACTATTCAGAGCATCTTCTGAAAATCGCTGTCCGATTACACTGGTAATAACATTGGCATTTCCAGAGAATCCAGCAAATGCCAGGTTTGGTGGGATGTAGAGGTTAACATCAATCACTTTGCCATTCTCAACCACCATTGTTACTTTCAAACTGTCACTGATTTCCTCACCATTGGATAGATATGCTGGTATTCGAAAGGACTTAGAGATTTCGAATTTGGGGGTTTTTCCGAAACACCAATCCCAACTCTCGAAGTTTCTACGTATTTCCATCAAACCTGGAATAATAACCTCAAGTAAAAAATAATTCATCAGTTCAAAATTGGGTTTCCTCATAAGCAAATGAATCAATATTTGAGAATGTATACAATGATGTATTAGTCACTGTATTCCAAATATTTATTGAGGACTACAGAGGTTGGGATATTTATATTCTACTAAATTTGTTTTCAAAAAAATCAGATCTTGATTAATAATTCTTTTATGATACTAACCACTGAACCAATCTTCGGTAGGATTCACCATCTGGAAACCGTTCTGTTGATTCGCCAATACTTTTCCTCCATCAACAAGAGTAAGTGCAGGTGTTCGCATATATTCCCAACCTACTACCTTCATTAGATTGGTAACGCTGACATCTGGAATTTCTTCACACAAATTCATGATTTTGGATCGTACAGATTTTGTGGCATTCGTCTTGATTTCAACCTATGAGAAAATTTACTAATCAAGCAAGCCCAATTCAGATAAAAGTGATACAATACAATAAAATATAGTGGATCGATAGTAAATTATGTGAATAATACAGTTTCAGTATTGTGAGATAACGTATAGATCAAGTATGAAAAGAAAAATACACTGTTTCAACAATATGAACTAATCTGATTCATGTAGGCCTAGTAACACCCAACACAATACAAGAACACGAGCTCAAAATATTAAATGGCTTGGTCAAGAATATGGTTTTTAAAGAGTTAAAGACTTGAAGGTTCATTTTTCAGCTTTTTGTGGGATTTACTGTCCTTGTTTCTAAAAAATAAAGTAGAAGTTATTGAAAATCATTTCGATTTATTTCAATATATCGAGAGAAAATCCCACAGAAAGCTGAAAATGAATGTACCACCTCCTCGAATAACTTACAGACAGTATTTGAACATAGCTCGGGGCTGGTACACAGTCCATTGATAATTTTGAATAGTGTATAGAAGTATTAGCTAGGGCTCTTTGTTTTCTATATATCTCAAAAGAAGGTATGTCCAATAGGCATTATACTGAGCGCATACCTAATATAAACATGAGCAGCTCGTTTTATTGAACGTAGTTTTATTGAATGATAGTTAATAGTTGATATTTCTCATCATAACAGAAAATCAGAATCATATTACACCCATTTGCATTCATTTGTGGGAGTATTATTCTTTTTTAAATATTACTGGCTGAAAATATAATATAAACCACAATTCAACCCACTAGAAAGGATCTTTCCTTTGACTAAAGTCAAGAAATGTGTTCCACACTTCCACTCAATAATCAGTTAATCAATCAATCAATACATTCTCACCCAAAAACAGTATTTTATATGAAAACTCACATCTTGCCTTTGAAGCGCCAAACTTAAATCAACCTTGTTAGCATTCACCAAAAGAGTACAGTGATGATAAGCACTCTGTCTTCCCAATTTCGAGGCAGTTCCAGAAACCTGTAGAGTAGTGTTAAGGAAAACCTATATGAAAATATTACCTAAATTATGATTTTACCATGAACATATATCTGAAGCATCTAGATTACTGCTATTGTCAGCCATTCAACTATACTATTTCTCTGGAATGAACCAGTAGTTGAGTTTTTCATCTCCTCACACAGTTCATCTGGCGCTTCATGAAATCATGTGGTACCAGAATGAAGACATAAAACTTTTGATACTATTTTTGATACAAATCTGATACAATCGGCATTAGGCAAGATTCTGAACTGAGTTCATTCGAAGTATAATTCAGTAGTCATTGTGGATTGAAATAAATAACAGTGATGAACTATTCAACAATATCTTCACTAGGAAATGACTCAAAACACCCTCTTTCATCAATAATGGATCATTTGAAGACTGAGAAAGGATACTTTGTAATCACGTATTATAAGGTCTTCCCTAGGTGAAATATCCACTTTCATTCCATATTCCCTGAACAAGGATCTTGTGATCAATCCCAAATTATACTTTCTATCATAATGCTCTCTAGGAGTGAAGAAAGTGAGATTCAGATTTCCATGGTCATGATATACAGTACCTCCACCACTGTTACGTCTTGCCAGTTGAACTCCTTGATCTGTGATGTTAGACAATTCTGCCAGATGTGCTTCTAGCCAGGGATTCTGGTGACGACCAATTACTACACAAGGATTGCTCTGCCATAACATAAGAATATGGTGGTTTTTGAAATTCATATTGCGATATATCCAGTCCTCTAGAGCCAGATTTGTGTAGATATCTTTAGACTGGGATATGAACACAGACTTTTTTATATTCCCTTCATCAACAATCGACTTTGTTAATGAATAGGTTCTCACATTCAAGCGACTAACAACAGAGACCATTCTCATGCAGGCATATTGTTGTAACGCCATTTCATCAATTCCTTAGATCAGGTTGTTTTGCAGATGTTGTGCCTCTTGTTTCCTACTTTAATGTGTGAAGAAGTGTTTTTTGCAAACGTTTTTAGAGCTTGATGTTAGGGAAATGAGGTATTCGTGAAGAGCAATAGTTTGATGTAACCACTTCCAGGTCTGATGAAGAGAATTTAGGCGAACTCTAAGTCCAAGACAATCCCTAGTAGTTCCTAGCATTCCTCTCTTTGCTGCCAGGTTGAAGAAAAAAAATATTCGATATTCTGGAAAAATAGTCCAATATTATCAAAGGATCAACACATTGAATAAATCAGCACCAATACACAACACTGCATTAAAAACGGAACAGAAGCAACTGCAATTGAAGAAAGTTGTTTCATTATATTTATAGAGACTTGTCCTCTTCCAGGGGTCATTTATCACTAGAGGTCATAATCAGTGAATTATCAGCAGACGAAAACAAGTTCCAGATTCATTATCATTATTTTTAGTGTGGCCACCACGTGACTTATACAAGGAACATTTTCAGAACATACTCTGATATGTTTATGCAACTAAAATGCTGGTCAATGATCAACAAATCAATATGAACTCACTGGATAAACATTGACAAAGATAATTTCGCCAGTGGCTAGATATACAGAGTATTCTCGGCAATATGGAAATATGTTATATATTCAATTCAGGTTATGAATCACGTACCTACCTATTCAATTCAATCGCCATTTGAAGTTCAAGTCGCGATGCTCTAGAATTCCGAAAATCAAGTAATGTCCCAGATAACATTGCGAAAGCTTGAGATCAATGAAATTCGTGCTAAGCTTGAAAATATAAATATAAACCTATACTACGCACATTCCACAATGCATAATTATACAGCTTTTTTTATATAATTAAATTGGCACGTTGGTAGATATATAAATGTACACTGTGCTCAATATTTTTACATAGGTACATTCTCAGATGAACGATTGACCGTACATTCGTTATTTTGGATTTGACATGACATTAAATAATGTAATAAACAAATTGAAAAAGTAACCAAAGAAACACGAGTCTTCGGAAATAATGTCTCTGTACCTATCTTTGAAAATTTCCGATGGTTTCCAATTATCCGATTTCCGAAAAATGAAACCACACTTGTATAATTAAAATGTTATCATTTTCATCTGACTTTCCTCGGATACATCTGATTCTGATAATCTGATCTGAGAGTTTTGAGCAGAGGACAGTTTTGATAATGTTCACCCGAGGTTCAAGCACTGAGTTCGTGAGGTTCGAGCAAAGAGGAGCCTCTTCTGTGGTTCGAGGTTAGAAGCAAGGTTAGGAACACAAACAACCATAGACTTATTATCCTCTGGATAATAAGTCTATGCAAACAACCAACCTAAGATGACGGATGATCTAAGCAACCAACATACGGCCATGATACTATAACCAGTAGTATCATGCATACGGCTACGAGAGTAGATATTTATCCCCGTGAATATTTATCTGTCAACCGCCATATCGTTTATTCAATGTCAGATTGTCAGATGTCAGTCTGTTTCTTTTTCGTTCCTTTTTTGTTCCGTTTGCTGGCTTGCTGGCCAAAATTACTGAAAATGTTCCAGTAGTTCTTCGACTAAAAAACTAGAGCAAGATAACCTGAAAGTGTGTTCAAAATTGAAGATGCACCGATATTAATAGTACTATTTCAAATTGTCCGTCGACAAAAGTTAATGGGAAATCCATAATGACCCTCTGCTTTCCACATTAATATAGGAAAGCTCTGGTTCGAAATGTAGGTACTCACTCCATGAATTATAGCTTGTTTTATACTTATTTTGTTTATTACAGTTCTGCAAATGGTTTTACGCATTCGAAGCTAATCCAAAATAGGCCTACACGCTGGGTTTTTATTTGGAAAAGAATTATTGAGTCCTATGCTGGTTTAACCCATGTTTGGTTTGTCTGTATCTTCAGAATTAGTACAAGGATATAGTTTAAGGACTTTGCATTGTTTGGGAGGATTATTAACTTCTATTTGGAACAAGTTTCATCCGATCAGTTCTTCCAATATGCCAAAAACTAGAAAGAGACATCATTCACTTTCAAGGACCAAATCTAGATCACGCTCTCGTAGTAATAGTAAACGTAAGAAAATCTGTGACACTGCAAGAGATCATGATGGTAGTAAGAGGGCTGAAGTAGTTGATAGCCCTAATCAAAAAAGATCTGTTAGTAGTCAGAGAGCTCAGAGATCTCGACAGTACGAGAGAGGATCAAGTGCAGAAAGGAGATACAAAAGAAGTAATAGGAGATCTCCAACATCTAAGAAATATCGCAATCAAGAGAAAACCAGTTCCAAGAAAAAACATACCAGGAGATCTCATTCACAGGAGCAACATACTTCGAAAGCTTTATCTATACAAGATGATAGCGAGGGCCATCTTATATATAAAGTAGGTAATGTTTTGCGTGACAAATATAAAATAGTTGGCACACTTGGAGAAGGAACTTTTGGTAAAGTGGTCCAAGTTCAAGACATGCAAACAGGCCAGAATGTGGCTCTTAAGATAATAAAAAATGTAGAAAAATACAGGGAAGCTGCCAAACTTGAAATAAATGTTCTAGAAAAATTAGCTGACAAAGACCCTGAGTCAGTGCATCTTTGTGTGAAGATGTTAGATTGGTTCAATTACCATGGCCACATGTGTATAGTTTTTGAAATGTTGGGTTTGAGTGTCTTTGATTTCCTGAAAGACAACAGCTATCAACCATATCCTTTGAGTCAGGTCCGACACATAGGATATCAACTTTGTTATTCTGTCAAGTTTTTGCATGACAATAAACTAACTCACACTGACCTGAAACCAGAAAATATACTATTTGTTGATTCTAGCTATGAGGTAACTTACAATAACAAGAAGAAAAAACTTTTCAAGAAAGTTAAAAACACAAGTGTAAGACTGATTGATTTTGGTAGTGCAACATTCGATCATGAGCATCACAGCACAATAGTTTCTACAAGGCATTATAGAGCACCTGAAGTTATTCTGGAGTTGGGCTGGTCTCAGCCTTGTGATGTGTGGTCCATAGGATGTATTTTATTCGAGTTGTACTTGGGAATAACTCTTTTCCAAACTCATGATAATAAAGAACATTTGGCAATGATGCAAAGAATTCTTGGGGAAATTCCTGAGCGAATGGCAAAGAAATCTAAGACCAGATATTTTCACAAAGGTAGACTCAAGTGGGATGAGAAGAGTTCAGCTGGCAGATATGTGAAGGATAATTGTAAACCATTGATGAGGTACAAACAGTGTGATGAATCTGACCATAATCTATTATTTGACTTGATTATGAAGATGCTGAAATATGAACCACTGACCAGAATAACATTGAAGGAAGCTTTGAAGCATTCTTTCTTTGATAAAATCTCTAAAAATGGTCTCTCAGGTGATCATGGTAGTGGAGATAAAAGAGAAAGGAGTATCTCTATGTAATACTTAATTCACTGAATTGACCAAATATTTGTTTTTCTCAATTATCAGTTTTCATATTATTTATTTTTAAATAGCCTTCAAAATTAATATTTTTCAACCAGTTGTGTCTCAGTCTGTTACAATGAAACTTGTTTGTCTGTGATATCTTTGGAAATGATAGGGATATATGATATACTGATGTTCACCACAATTGCAGCTCAACAGTATTATGAGATATACTGTTCATGTCTTGAATTTTAATTAGAAAACAGTTCATATGTATCATTCAATCGAAAAGTTCTAATAAAGTCTTGAATTCAAAACTCGTTTCAACTTTTTTTTTCCAGGGTATCACCTTCCAGAATCTCATATGGGTTATAGCTGGTAGCACATTCTAGAAATCCAATGATTCAATATTTTTTTTCATCACTGAGCGAAGAATTTCAATAAGATTGTTTTTAAGCTGCTGTTAAAACCATATATTAAAAAAAAAGTCACATCTCCAAATATCCAAAAAAAAAAAAATAAAAAAGGTGACTTATTCACTCATTACTTGTTGAGCTGCCTCAGAATATTGGAGTAAATTTTACAAACATTTTTATTATTTCATACAATAGAAAAACAGAAGATATGTTCAGAATTTATTGTGGTGTATAAAAATAGATACAATATAAATCAACAAAGATAAAAAAGCACTGCCCAATGGAATGTTCACTTGTTGAGATAACTATGTAAAATACCCTTAAAATATAATAATTTTTCAATTTAAACCATATAGGTAAGGTCTGGACTCTCGCTCCCCCAAATGTAAATACAGCCTTTCCAAACATTCAGACACAGAAAACCCACGAGCTTAGGCCATTATCGGCGATACTTTGAATCCAAGCGTGGATTAGATTAGACAAGGCAGATTTAATGCGCTATACAGAAAATCTTCAAATGAATGGATAATTTACATATTTCAATAATTGTGTACTAATCCTAAATTTTGTGTAAAATGGTATGTATGAAAAAATGGTAGATAATGAATTATATTTATAATTTAAAATTTTTCACATCCGAGTCGAGAGAATTATTTTTGCCTATTGTAAACTGACAATTACCTACATGTCGATGATCTAATGTCATAATCATAATCGTTACTCTCTCATCAATATTTGGAGACAGAATACACTGTTCCACACTTATGAACTATGTGAGCTTATATAAAAATAAAATGAGCAGTCACAATAACAAATAGCAGCGTTCAATATCCATAAAAATTAAATGAGTAAACCGGTGGCCAGTGAGACAAATATGAGATTCCATTAAAAAATGAAATTGACCAAACAATAATACCGAAAAGGGTATAGTCAAAATTAAATAATAATATTTCTTCTCATATCTACATGACCTGAGAATAACTGCTTAGGAATAAATATATTTATTGCCCTAAGGTGAATTTACCTCACATTAGATATACATTATGTTTATATATATATATATATATATATGTATATATGTATATATAGAAATATATGTAGAAATTATCAATTGTACTGAGAATTCAGTCAGGTGAATACGAGAATGACCATCGAGAAAAATATTGTGGTTGGTCCAACCATTCTTCATTTGTTTTCTTTCATTTGCATCTCAGATGATCAAAACAACTAATTTAAAAAAAGATAGAGAACAGATTGCCGGCAACATTTTGCAGAAGAAATCAAATATGTCGAAGTATCACTACAATTTAAAATTAATATAATTTTAGTTCTATTCAGCCCTATTCATAATATTTACATTATCTATTCTGTAAATTTATACAAAAATATTCAATATCCTTAGATGAAAAAAAATTGAAGCTACCTAGTCAAAATACTGAATGTTTTGAATGCTTGAGAATACTGAATATGAGTTCGAAAATTCAATCTGAAAAGCAAATTAACTACGAATCGATATATAATGGCACCAAAAACATGTATGATTGTATTGTTTGTTCAAATGTCTTTCAATTTTTCAATGCACATTGAATGTTTGCTCCCAAACATACAATTTGATAACTTCGAATATGAATAGAGATTCATATGACAGCCAACAGTCAAATTTTAATTAGGAAGTGAACTTTAAAAATTCTTTATAACTAGTATAGCCCATTTTACCACATTTTGAACACTACTGATTGCCATATCTTTTACAGACAGTAAAAACAGACCGTCAGCTCACGATATATTTTAGGTTCTGACTTTCACAAGTTTTCTGCATTAACTATACTTTTAGACATACCCAAAAAATGTAACTCTGTTTCGAATTCTGCTAAAAAATTCCAAACTCTCTGGTTCTCAATAATGAGAAGTGGTTCGTCGACGAACACTCCATTTGAATTGGAAAGAACATTAATGTCATTCAGTAGATATTGACGGTCGAATGAATAAAAAAATACATGCAAGAGAATTGTGCACAGTCGCAATAAACAATTTTCACCGTGAAGATGAATAACTGATTGCAATTAGGATTGTACTTCCTGATAGCGCATCCCATGTAGTATCATTTGGAGTTATATTATAAACATACCAGAGTTTCATGGACTCTCAAATTATTATTAACACATTGGGAAATTGAATTTTTGCTATGATAATTGAAATTGACATTAATTGTGATCCTGGCAACTTATTGGCGAAGGATGATGTTGCGGACATTAAGAAATCGCCAATAAGTTCTAGTGTTCATTTTTCATCGTAACATTGCGAAGCCGAATTTCCACATTGATAACTTTTTACAACTTTCCTGCACCCTCAACTGGTAAACCGTCATCTCTTCGAGAATAGTGAAATGAACTAGGTATATTTTGGTGTATCTTATCCAAGACCGATCAATCGTGAGCTGGAATAATCAGAATACTGGTCTAACCGAGAGTTCCATGTCCGGATAGAACTGTTCGTATTGAAAATTGGGGACGATATTGAAATTCAGAAATGGAATGAGAGTATTTTCTTTCAGATTATTAAGGGTTCCAATGAGATCCTTGAACTTCGGCCGTTCATCACAATCCAGCTGCCAACAGTCTAACATGATCTGATATAATTCATCACTCATGTATTGTAACTGCGGGAGGCGCAGGCCTTTCAATATCTTCTCAGGTATTTCGTTATCGTTAGAAACATTTCCATATGGAGTACCACCTACAAGAATATGTCATGTCAGTTGGGGCCGATTGAATCCGCAGTTGCTGCAGTCAACACAAGGTTAAATTACTACATTCACAGTCGATGATTGCCACAAAAAAAATTTTGTAATTTACAGGATGTACCTATCGTTATTATTGAAGAAAATCAAAGGTAAAATCCTTGCTGAAAAATAAGAATCTTGTTATCGGATGAAAAAACGACAAATTTTCTCTGAATTTTTAGCAAAGAATCTACTCTCGCATTTTATTTATTTATGATATTTAGGAGGTTCGTAGAATAGTTATAATGAAATAAAAGACGTAAAAGGAGAAAAAATAATAAGCATGAGGTGATTATTTTTTTCCTAGTCATAAAACGAAACTGATATTGAACAGAAATTGGTTTCCAACCTTGATCATATCATAAAATGAATCTCAACATCATATTGATTTCATAATATTGTTAGTGCCCTAGTCTTTGCAGTATCAGCTAAAATGTGATACTCTACGGTTGAATATTTACAAACCTAAGATGATGATATTTTCAATCAAGACTTGACCGCTGTTAACTCAGAGATCCCAAGCAGAACTCAAAAATAAAAACAATATTTTCAAAGCATCTTGAAGTTTGACCTCTGTATGATGATACCGCAAAATAACGAATAGATTGATTATAAAAATATATGGGTCATGAGTCATGGTTGGGAATTTGAACCAATTATACTGTGTATACTAAACTGTTCAAAAATAATCTTATATCTCAGGAACACCTCCGAATAAAATCATGAAAATTTATTCTGAGAAGTTATTGGTGTCAATATGACCGTATCCACGCATGACAGCGTCCCTGTAGTGAGATCCCTGGTCTTCGAGGTTTAGCTAGAATCTGATTACTCTTTGTTGGATATTTACAAGCCTTCGATACTTCATCAGAACTCAGAGATCACAAGCAGAACTTAAAAATAGACTCAATATTTTCAATATATCTCGAAGTTTGACCTCTGTATGATAATACTATGATAATAGAATAGACTAATTATAATAATATATGGGTCAGTAATTTGGAAGTGTCAACAATGATGTATAATGATGAAAGAAATCAAGAAGTGCGTCAACATTTCAGAAAAATAAAAAAAGGCCAAAATTATATACATGGGGACACATTATTAATTTTTACATTATTTACATACTTTTTATAGGTTTCATTCTAATATATTTGGTTCGGTTCCATTATTATTTTCTGATTTTCATGTTTTATTCCTGTTTTATTATTATACAACAATTGGTTCAGAACTCTTACACATTATAATCATGAAGAATAAGTCGCAATGAATCGACAAATACAGACCTAAGGTTGATATTTCCCACAATACGCAAGCAAACGACCAAACATCACTTTTAGGATTGTGAGGATGGGTCTTAAATACTTCTAGAGCTGTCCATCTAGTATAATCCGGAATTTTATTATGGCTGAAGTATTGGGCAATGCCAAATCCACTTATCTTCACATTCAATCCATTTGAAACCAAAATACTTCGTGCACATAACTGTTTATGAATTATCTGAAAAAGAATAGCATGGCATTACTAATCTAGTCTATATTCGAGTGAAAAATCTTACTTTACAAGATTCCAATTGAGCCATTCCTTCACAAATCTGCATAGCAATATTGAGAGCCTGCATCTCTGACATATTACTGAACCTCCCAGGTAATGAATCTCGACTGCTCAGCAGCAGATCTTTGAGGTTTGTCGGGACATACTCTATGACAACATAGACGATATGAGCAGTCTCACAAGTCCCAATTAGCCCGATCACATTACTATGCTTTCCGATTTTTATAAGAACGTCTAAATCTTTCAGCATGACCTTTCTGGTTTCTTGTGATAATTTTTTGTCCTGTATCGTGTAAGCAGAAACAAGTATCATAGTGTCGTCTTCATGAAGGGTTGCAGTATTAACTCTACCGTATTTGCCTACACCCAGTAAGTTAGTTGGGTCGACTTTCAGTTTATTAGTAGGGATCGTGCGGACTTTTTGTCGGAGCGCCCGATAATGATTGACTGGAATGATATGTTCGTCTTCGTGGATGTAACCATTATTTTCCTTGAAATAATACACATTCTTAGTATTCGTATCCTTTCACTAATTATTTCGAATAATCAATTACACACAATGTTACAGTGAAAATTTTCCCCTCCCTGATTGTTCAACGACTTACCAAAAATTTGGTCACCCCGTATATTTATTGTTGTGATTCAAAATAAGCTATTGGATACTGAGATCATACAAACATACATACGTGTATCCAAAATTTATATTAATTCAAAAAGGAATACCCACTATATAATACAATATTCGATTGATAATGAAAAATAATTATTATATTTCATAAACACTATATTACACCAAATTCTCACTTACTACTTCTATCATAGGTCCTTGCAGGGTCAGTTCTTGATTGTCTGACAATCTTTGTCTTCTGTTGACAACTCGGCTCTTCAGAATAAGGAACCCAATAATCCCCGTAATAAACAGAAAGGTTAGTAGGCCTATGGCGACTGAAAGTCCTATTATAACAGCAGGTGGTTCACTGCGATCCTCCTCTTCGAGTACATTGAGGATAGATACGCCATTTTTAGTGATGGTTGCATCACTGTATGCGGATTTTTCGATTCCATTTAACTCACTGACAAGAGCGAGCATTACATTATAGTTTGTATTAGAGTCTAAAGGAGCATTATAATATTTTCCGTAAGTTCTTCCATCACCAACTACAAAGACCTTATGAATATCCTGAAAATATTCGATATTATTCGATATACAGGAGTCTACTAGGTGGATGTTGTAAAGATCCTTCTGTTTTAGGAGAGTTATATGTTTTTTGCAGGTTCTCTAATTTTCTTGGGCCGAATTAAATGATATATTTTCTGTATGATGAAAAAGTTTCTGATAAATTTCCATAATTTTTGCCATATTTTGAAAATAAACGGTGATTTTGGTTGATCAATGGAGACCTGGAAAAATGTTTATAGATGCCATCTGTTTATTTACTTTTTACTTTTGAGACTGATCAAATATTTTTCTACTTAGCATTTTTCATTTAAAATAAATCAAACCACAGGAACCACAGTATATTATACTATAAATCCTCAAAATGAACTTTCTACTCACACTCATTTCAATTACATCCCAACTCTGAAATACCTGGTATGGTATGAAAATAAATGGAAAACATAACTCAACAAAATTGAAATAAAAATTTGATAATAAAATAAACACACCGTTGAAGTAAAAAAATAAAAATAGAAGAAAATTACCAGGATGGGAAGTCGAACACCCTGGCCCAAACAGCTCATATCTGGGAGCAGGCACGTTGTGCTAAAGGATATATTTGAAAAATTTCAGTGTATTTGCACATCGAGTGCTCGAACACAATGAATTATAATATAATGTGGTATAACCTAGTTCATTCAATTGCGTGAAAATTTATGGATAAAGAAATCAAGAAAGAAATACAACTCCATGAAAAACATAGCACGCCACTAAATGGAACACAGGACATGCGTTTCAAAAATGTTATCGGACGTCTGATAAATGGTATACAATGACGTCAACAAACACTTTTTTGCATGTCAAACGTAGATCGGGCAAAATTCACCTACCTCTTCGAGAAGGAAGGATAACAAGAAGCGGATATTCTTCCTATGGAGAATGAAAGGTGTTGTGGACGAAGGGTTTGTCATGTAACGAACCCTACTAAGCTGTTGCATGCCAGACACAATTTTGAAACGCACCTCAGGGGTGAAATTTTCATACATTGAACAAAATCATATTGACAGACATCAAATTTTGTAGCTGTGAGGAATACTTATTCATTATTTTCGCCTGAGTGATTCTAGCAAACCTCTCATGGTGAAAACGAAAATCAACGTTTTTTTTTTATGTAAAAATTCAAATATTCAATATTTTACGAAAACCCCCGATTTTATCATGTTACTTTGTTAAATTTGGCAATTTTGATCGATCACAGAACAGGTCGTCAATTGTTCCTCGGTTCACCTGTCACCATTGTCAATGCCCCGAAAATTACGAAATTTGTTGGCGGTTGGCGTGGATTTTTCATTCATTTAGTGAACTCTTTACAGAAATTTTATTGGAGATATAATATCTTTTTTGAGCCTGTATACCAGTTTCAATCAATAGTTAGATCCATTTTAAATGTGCCATAAAACTCGAACTTGTGATAGGGATTGTGAAGTGTTGTACTGTTGAAATAAAAACTCATATTCCATCTGTTAATATCAATATGGAGAAATGTTAAATTGGTGAATTTCATGTACAGTTCCCATAATCAAAACTTCTATTTGTTATCTTTGACAAAGGTTGGAGTGATACATACCTTTGGTTCTAGTTCCGCAGCTATATAGTAAGCCCAATCATTTTTTTTAGCCTCATGATATGAACCCAAGTTATCCTCTTCAAATGATTGTTTGGCATCCTCATTCACAACAATTATGCGATAAGCTGACACAGGACCATTATTATTTAGCGTTGGTAACAACTGAATGCTAATCTCGGTACCCCTGTTTTCTAATACTTTTGGTTTGGATGGTAAACTATCTGGTTCTGGAAATGAAAACAATGCAGATTACCTGTATGAAATAATTCAATTGCATTTGTTATGTAATGACTACTCTGACTAGGAAGAATGTTCTTCTTATCAGTATTCCAAAAATGAGATTGAAACCAGGATATCCCCTGACAATTTCCATTATCAGATAATTCAGAAGATGAAAAATCCTAATCACTAAACTCATCTAATATTATATCACCTTTGAATTATTATTGAAGATTTTGATATTATAATCGGTCTAGTGAATATGAGATGATACTACAATTGAATTATTGATCATTCTTGAGAGTTATCATTGGTATATATTTTTCATTTGACAAACAATAATTGAAGAAATCTCATGTTGAAAAAAGTTAACAAGTTGAGAACTCTAAGTTGAGACTCAGCCACCTCCATAAAATTATTCATTATTCTTGTGAGTTATCAGTAGTATTTGTTTTTCTATTTGACAAACAATAATTAACACGTTGACTACCGAATACGATTCATCTCGTAGAAGGCGGTCTGTCTCTGGATGCTTCCTACAAGCTAGCTCGTATTTGGCAGCTTCATCTCTGAGGCCAGCCACGATATTTGTTGTAGTAAAAACTTGGTATTTTTACGTTTCGGCGTCTGTGGCAAGCCCTACAAAGTCTTGACGGCGTAGTTGAGATGACTCACCTAATGGTTTTCTAGTTTCTCACTTGATGTCATCTACTTTAGATGTAGTATAAGTCTAGTCAGCAAAATAACAGCTAGTTTCTTAATATGAAATGTCTTATATATACCAGATGCAACAAATCAATGCACACACCCCTCCCATATTTATACTTTTCCAGTCATTAGATATAAATCAGGTGGCTTTTTGTTTTTTGATTTTGCCTCAAGTGGTTATGAATTGTCTTCTACTATGATCAATTTTCACCTGAAATTTACCATCTATTTTTGTCTCTATAACTCTGAACTGTTGTAGTAAAAACTTGGTATTTTTACGTTTCGGCGTCTGTGGCAAGCCCTACAAAGTCTTGACGGCGTAGTTGAATGAAACAATGGTTTGAACGAAAATTGATTCATTTGCTAACATGAACGAAACGATAATTCACTACCGTACATGTTCCTATCGCCTAACATGCATTACAGACTTCAGCGTCTTGGGCCAGACTAGTCGAAACCCCTTGGCAGTCAATTTGTTAAAGGAATCTCATGTTGACAAAAATTGAGTACTCTTCAAATTGAGACTCAGTCACTTCCATAAAGCTAGCAGAACCACCTTGGCAACTGAATTTTTTCTTCAGCCATAATTCAAGGCTCACTTATTACTGTATTGCCGAATTCATTGCTCTACATTTCATGCCAAAAAACGCGAGTTGTGCTAGCTTTATGTAAAGCTAGAAAAACTAATTCCAAGACAAAATGTTCTTGAAAAATTTCATTCTGCCATATATGTGGCTATTTTAAGGCTCTCATCTTATGGAGAATTTTTTTTGGCTTCACTTCAAAAAAAAATCCTAGCTTTACTATAAAGCTACCAAAACCCACGATTTGTTTGAAGAACAAAAAGAAAAAAAAATGGAGGTAGGCTAGAATGAGAGCCTTAAAATAGCCTTATATTATGGCAAGTTGAAATTTTTCGAAAAACATTGTTTTTTAGATCCTGTTTTGCTAGCTTTACAGAAAGCTAACAAAACCCGAGTGTTTTAGCATGAAACAAAGAACAATAAATCCGACAAGAGGGTAATAAATCAGCCTCAAACTGATTTTGAATTGTGGCCATAGAAAAAATTGAATTATCCAAGGTGGTTCTGCCAGCTTTACAGAGATGACTCACCTAATGGTTTTCTAGTTTCTCACTTGATGTCATCTACTTTAGATGTAGTATAAGTCTAGTCAGCAAAATAACAGCTAGTTTCTTAATATGAAATGTCTTATATATACCAGATGCAACAAATCAATGCACACACCCCTCCCATATTTATACTTTTCAAGTCATTAGATATAAATCAGGTGGCTTTTTGTTTTTTGATTTTGCCTCAAGTGGTTATGAATTGTCTTCTACTATGATCAATTTTCACCTGAAATTTACCATCTATTTTTGTCTCTATAACTCTGAACACCAATGCTCCATCACCATCTGGTGATTTTGTTGACAGTGTTATGTTGTATCTGGTAGCTGGTAATAATGTAATGAGTTCAGTTTGAAAGGTATTGTTTGAGTACATCCATTCTGGACTTATAGGAGAATAACTTGAGTATGTGTGAATAACTATAGCTTTTATCTGGTATTTGGAGATCTCAACAAATGACTCTGGATTCTGCCATGTTAATTTTGCACTTCTCTCAGTTACATTTGCTATTTGAAAGTTCCTAGGAGGCCCAGGTACTGAAATGAGAAATTTAAATTATTAGGTCTTCTGAAAGTTTCTAGAAGAATTTTTGAACCTAGATTTCCTGTAGTGTAGGTATCTAACAAATTTTCTGCAGAATCACAACGCAGACAACTTCTACAAGTTCCATTGAAAACTTGTTCACCCAAGAAATTCCCACAGACACAACTCGTCTCCTTCCTTATATAACTGTACCTAAAACATCTTGGTTAAATTTAGTATGGATGAGCCATCGATGCTTACCGATAGTATTTAGAGTAGCATTCCTTGACACACTCTGATTCAGTCCGGTATTGTTCCATTGATAATTTTTGAAGAATGGGTAAATCTTTATAACAGCCAAGCAAAAAACTTTCGAAACAATATGCAGCCGAGAGCCCCCAGAAGATTAAAAAGTATGTATGCATCATTTCTTATGCTAATCAGTCAGTCTTTACTTTCAATGCAATAAGTCATCATCAATGGGCTAATAGGGATTAGTCATATTATTAACCTCTCATTCTAAGTTCTAATAATTTCACGTTTATTTCCTTAAGTATTTTATTCTTCAAACAAATAATTCGATTGAGATTGTGTTTGATCTATAAAAGCAATTGGAAACCAATAAAATGTAGCTTCGAAGTTGAAAACTGCGCAAGTAAATTTGAGGTTATGGTATATTTTTGTTTATTTTCGATTTCTTATATTGGTATTCATTAGTGTCATTCATGAAACTCATGACATCACAGAGCTAAGGCTAAAAACCAGACATTAAAACATATGGGCATAGTTTTTGCATGCTCCAAAGATATAAATTGTCTGCACTCTTCTGTGCTATGGTATTACATCCAAATCATGATACTACTATAGTATCATGCATCCAAGGTGGATGAAATAACTCTTCAATTGTTTCTTTCCAAAACATGTAGACCTGTCAAACGACCTCACTAAGGCCGCACCACTCGAGTATAGATGGCGATACGATCGTCGATCCGGTGAAGTCAAATCCGCTTTTACTGATAATGACGGATACCTGACAGTGATGGATAGCTAACAGTTCAGTTTTTACATTTATGTTGAATTTCAAATCCACATCGTGTTTCCAGCATTTCCAAGATAACCTTCGAGATCGGCATAGGTGACGCCACCTAGTTTCGATCTTGGGAAGCCTTAGTGAGGTATTGAAATCCGACAAAATCAAGTAGGCGAAGGTCTACAACTTTTTCTAGTGGCTGGGTATAGGGAGTTGAGACACCAGTCTTTATTTACATCATGCATGCATCCAAATACCTCATTCACATACCTTCAAGTACACCATATATGTAGAGCTCAGACGAATGTTTTCTTCGTCTGATACTTATTTAGACTGATTGTGATTTTATGGTGTATTTAAAAGTATAAAAATCGAATTGATACTTCAAGGTGGTCTCGGAACAATTTTAGAAAAACTGATATTTCATGTCATTCCTCTGCCATTCGCGAAAATTATCAATAGATAAAATTAGACCACCGTTTTCTTTTTGGACAACCAATACTAGGTACCACGTTCCTTTATTTCAGGCGGATCATGTTTAATTTCTTAATATTGAATAGGAATGCGGGCAACCAGTCTTATTTCATCATTGTTCCTTACATCATGTGATCATGAAAAGTGTATTTTTTCAAAAAAATAACTGTACTCTGTAACTGTAAATGTACTCTTCAGATCTGAGTCATGGCAATTCTTGCTCACAAATCTCCCTCCATTTAGGAAATGATAAAAATATAGGTAGGTACACCAGTGAGAAAAAGACAAGTAGTTTTTTCTATAATACATATATTTATTTACAGATCAGTATTTTCGAAAATCATTCACCAATTTCAAATGAAAGTTAATTAACTTACTACTTTCACTTGGAGATAAAAGATGACTAACGGGAAGTTGATTTCTCAGAAATGAAATAAAAAGGTAAGTACCTATACAGTTTTTATAAAGTGAGTAGATCACCATGAAGGACTCGTGTTCATTCATCAAAAGAACTGAGTTAGTATTAGTCTTTCAGACTTATACACATAATAAAATTAAATGAAATGATCATTGATTGATAGATGTCGCCATATGAGACAATTGATGAAATTAACATAGTATTCATCACAATCATCATGAAATGGACATGAGTGACTTGATTAACACTCATGTCCATTCAAACATATGAGTATAACCCAATGTGGTATGTGATATTGTCTATTGGTACGTGCAAATTAAATGAAATAAAAGAAGTTGAATTGGAACTATAATTATCTCTAAATGTTTCTTCACTGATTTGAGGACTTTCATTCTTGGCCCATGTATATTTAAATATATATATATATATATATATATATATATATATATATATATATATATAAATACAAGCATATATACATAAGTACAAGCCACTTCAGATATAGGTGTTCTAGAGCTTAATTTGGACCAGCAATGATGTGATATACCTAGCAATGTTTAAAAAAAATTAGTTGTATTTTATTATGAACTCTCAAGTAACATATAACTAGGTATTAAAAGTCCTCAAAAAACCATCTTGGTTTTTTCCAATTGCACCTCCAGTTTTATGCATATCATGTTGCAAAAATAATATGCTGTATGATTTCCATAATTCACAAAAAAAATATATTAATGCATCTAGCAAAATTCAATCGTAGTTGATATCATGAACAGAAAAACCTAAAAAAAAAATATGAAATTGCAACTAGAAGCAAAATAAGTCAGTAGTTTTCAAGAGGGGGGCATTTGGATTTTTTATTGTGACGGTTTTTTCAAATTATATGAGCGACTTTTTTTGGCTGTCACATATCCCAAAGTCTGGAAGCTCTGAAACATCATATTATTGAGAGGGTCTTTACTGAATCCTTCACAAATTTAGGTCTGTTCAATCACGATTATTTTGGCTAGGTAAAGACCCCTCGTAGTAATAGAATAAGTCATTGATTATTCAATAGGCTTGTTGAGACAGAATTCAATGGATAATATAAAATATATATATGAGAACCTACTATAGAAACAACATGTGATGATCAATCAATTGATGCCTTCATAGTGCTAGTGGATGAACAATGTTCTGTTGAAATAATGAATATGAGAAAATGAACAAGAACATTTTTCCAATTACTATGTGTCTCATTTAAATTGTATGACAATCGCGAATTCTATCTCAATTCTAGATATCAGCTAAACCTGAAACTCAGAATAATTATCTCAAAACTATAGAGCCTACCTAGGATACTTACATGAAAATGAACTACAAATTTGATACTAATTTGATAATTTGTTAAACTCAATACAGTTTTTCATCACTTGAGGACAATTTGATGTAAACTTCAGAAGTATAGTTGTTCGTTTCTTCAATCATACTGAAATGATGTGAAATGGATTGCACGATTCACACTGATTCATTACATTCTAGGGCACCTAATGTTCTTGTTAACATGGTTTTTTAAGTTCTTTTGGAATTTTCTGAAAGAATGGGTGTTCCAAGGCTTTCTTCAATGTTATTCTATCAGAAGGTTCATATTCCAACATTTTTGAGATCAAATCAAATAAGTTGTTATGATCTTCATCATCCTTTTGTTTATATTTCATAAGGGGTGTACAGTTAGTCCTAACGTATCTACCAGCTGAACTTTGATCGTCCCAGTCCAATTTTCCTCTATAGAAATGTTTTATCTTGGTTTTTCTAGACATTCGAACAGGAATTTCACCCAGAACTCTTTGCATCATGGCCAGATGTTCTCTGTTGTCATGTGTTTGGAAAAGAGTTATTCCTAGATATAATTCAAATAAAATGCAACCAACTGACCAGACATCACAAGGGTGTGACCATCCCAATTCTAATATTACTTCTGGTGCCCTATAATGTCTAGTAGAAACTATTGTGCTATGATGCTCATGATCAAAAGTTGCACTGCCAAAATCAATTAATCTAATCTCAGAACTTCTGATAACTCGCACTTTTCTTTTCCTCTTACTACTATGAACCAACTTATAATCAGAATCAACAAAGAGTATATTTTCTGGTTTCAGATCAGTATGTGTTAATTTATTACAATGCATGAATTTGACAGCAAAACAGAGTTGATAAACTATATGTCTAACTTGTTCTAATGGGTAGGGATGATAGTTGTTATCTTTCAAGAAATCAAAAACACTCATACCCAGCATCTCAAAGGCTATACACATATGCCCATGGTAATCAAACCAATCCAACATTTTCACACATAAGTACACAGATGATTTGTCAAGCTCAGCAATTTTTTCTAGAACATTTATCTCTAGCTTTGCAGCCTCCCGATATTTGTCTACATTTTTAATTATCTTCAGAGCCATTATGTGGTCCATATCTAGATCTTTAATTTTAACCACTTTCCCAAATGTTCCCTCACCAAGAGTGCCTAATATTTTATACCTGTCTTCTAATATATCTCCTGACCTATAAATAAGATGGCCGTCACTATCATCTTTTGATGTAGCAAATCTTGAACTACGCTGATCTGCAGAATCAGATCTTATATTTCTGCTGAGCTTTGTTCTATAAATATGAACATTCTCATGTTTGGGCTTTCTTGATGTGTGTGACCTTCTTCGGCTACGTTTATATCTTCGCTCAGAACTTGTACCTCTCTCATACTGGCGTGACCGATGTGCCCTCTGACTACTCACAGAACTTTTATTAGAGGAGAAAGTTTCACATGAATCAATTTTTCTTTTTTTATCATCATGCTCCGTTTCATTAAAATATATTACCTTGTGTTTACCACTATAGTTAATATTTTGATCACGGATATAATTATCAGAACTGGAAGGAGAGTGATGCCTTTTCCTGTTATCATGATGCATGATGGTTCTTCTAGTGAAATTAATTGTGTCCCAAAAAAGGTGAATGATGTTTACAACACAATTCCAAGTCCGCTGTGTAGATCCTTGAAATATTGCAGAAGCTAAAGCAAATTCAAACATTTATTCCAAAGAAACCAATAGGTCAGCTAAAACTGTGATGAGTTCACGAAGCAGCATGGGTGCCAATAAACCACGAATTTCTTCACACTAGTCCCTCGACGTTACTTTAGATACTGATTTGTGAAACAATCCCGACATACAGGAACAGAAACAAGCCTCTGCATACTCGACAGGGTTCACTGTTGGGCCGAACAGGTGAAAATGTTAAATGGAATCTAATTGATAATTGGGATGACATTCCGGATTCCATAACTAAAATACCATTATGAATGTGTACACACTAATTATGAAGTTGATTCCTCGATTTATTTTACCTCACTTGTGGTACTACTAACTAAATCACTGTAGAATGTTTCTGTTGTTGTTCGAACCACTGTATAAGGAACGTTGATATGCACGTATATCAAAATATGCAATATGCAGAGACAACTCAACAAGCAAGCACCGTTCATCAGTAGACTCCAAATCACTGAAGGGATAAAACACACAACGTATGACCACCGTAGAGAAGTAAACCCGTATAATAACTTTTAATTCAACTTTTGCAACAGAAATGGAAAAGAAATAAAGGAAAATTGTTCCGTATCCTTGCTTACAGTCACAGCAGTCATATGTTCACAGGTTAGGTGACCAATCGAGTCGCTGACAGATCTTACTGTTCAATGGTCAGTCTGTGTCTTAGATATATGATCTAAGGTCTGTGTTCAGTGGTTCCGTGCCCTGAGGTTCAATCAGCGAGTATATATAGTGTGAACAATTATTCAATGGTTCAGTCAGTGTTCCTGACAATGCCAAAAACCAATCAAATCAACACATGCTGAAGGCGGATTTACATCACGGTAACGATGTACAAAACATTGGCGCAGTCACTGATCATGTTTTGTTTCGTTAGGAACACTAACGCCATTTTCCACTATAATGGCCTAATAGTTATAAAAATCCCAAGGAAATGGTGACATTTTTACAGATTTCTGTACAAATAGTTGATGTTTTGATGAGAAGTAACCTGAAAACTACTTCTGAATCAACATTTTTATGAATCTGATGGTGCAATTATCAATAATACTGATTTTGTTTTCATTTTCGTGTTGCCATCTAACAATTGACATTTGAGTGATTTTCCGTTATAACGAAAAAAATGCTGTTATCAAGTTAGCTGTACGTTAGAGTATAGGTTGAAGAAGCTAGATAGGCAAATAGGCAGAATGTCTTTATTTACATCATGGGCAGAATAGATCGACCAGTGCTCTGTACATCGCTATTACGGTCTATATATAGATTCGCTTACCGTTTACGTTGGAAATATATAGAAATTATATATGAACGTTGGAATCTTTAGTTCAAAGTGCTCACTGTTCACATGAGAGAACGACTTCCAACAAAAAATATTGATTTTCACCATTTCATTATTTTTCTCCGATAATCCCGAAGAAGTAAAGTCAAATCCTCTCTTGCTTTTACCTAATGACGGATATATGACAGTTATGGATAGCTAACGGTTCAATTTTTGCATTTTTGTTGAATCTCATTCGAATAGTGTTTTCTAGTTTCCAGAGTTTCCAATCATAATTTACTATTTCATTATGGTACGCATGGAGATTCATAATTATTCAAGAAGAAAAATCAAATAAACGATTTCGTTATTTATATTCACAATTTTCCGTCATGTGATTTCATATTTTCGCGGCAAATACTTCACCAATAGTATTGCGGGTATTATTTCAAAACATGAGATAAGAGAATGTCCAAATTTTGCATCTCATGGTATCTTGTGATATGTTTAATCCCGCTTTCTTTCACCAGTGTACAGAAAATGTCGAAATTTTGTGCTAATCTAGCTTTTCTGTTTCCTGAAAAACCTTTATTAGAAAAGTATCACCTTGCTAAAGAAGCTGGTTTCAAGGCAGTTGAAACAGGTTTTCCCTATGGATTCACCAAGGAACAAGTACTTGAAGCAAAAAATGCAGCTGATATTAACCAAATCTTGATCAACACTTATACAGGTAGATGGTTTTGGTAGGTATATATTGTTGTGCTTTAAAAAACCTACATTTCTAGGAGATGTTACTAAAGGAGAGCTGGGATTTGCTGCTATACCTGGGAAGGAAAGTGAATTTAGAGAAAGTATAAATTTAACTATTGAATATGCAAAAGCTTTAGGCACGACAAAGTAAGTTAGCTGAGTGAAATGCTTTATACTCTTCTAGTCAGTGCAAGTACATATGATATGGTACACCTAATACTAATCAGATGAGTTCATATAAACATTACTTACTTGACGAAAATATAATCAATGTTCTAGTAGTAATCTAGTAATGCCGAAGCTTGCGGAGGAGAACTGAACTATTCCTACAAAAAGATAAACGTTACATGTGGCACTCCCCGCCCAAGTTATTCGATTTTTGGACAGTGGGTAACTCTTATATCTGCTAATAAGGCGCCTGCTCTTGGAGCTGTTATACTGATAATAACCAGGGCATGAAAGAATTTATTGCATTGCGGCTGCTGATGGCCTTTCCATAATAATGCGCATAATTACCTTTGTTGCAACCTGAACCTGATCTATTCTTCAGTCTCTTGTCGACCACTGGTCTTTGAGGCTGACATACGTAAAATTCATTGGTATTCATTTGCAGTTCTCACAAGGTAATACTTGGTTATATACGATTCGACCGAATTGGGTTCTGTTTGGCGCCCATTCTTCGCATTGGCTTCAAGTAGGTCTTATGTATATGGTATAGCTACTTGAAATACCATAATAAATGAAATAAGTATGCACACCTAGCTGACCTTACCAGTTTGTATTCAGTTTCGAAACTGAGCAACAAAATTGGAGTTTGAAATCTATTCATGCGAGAAGAAACTCCATAAAATGGTACACTTGAGGGTCCGAGACTCCAGAGGACACTGGAGCAAATGTATTTGGTCCTCGCACCAGATATTTCAGTGCAATGGGCAAACTAGTCAGGATCTTTCAGTCGGTAATAAGGCTAATGTAATGGGTGCGCCCAGTTCAACCTCCACACATATCAAACAGAAATAAGGACAGCAATTCTGTCCAATAGTCAAGTTGAAGCATTAGGCTGTTCTCACATCAGCTGTATAGTAGGGATATTTCTACAAAATTGCATGAGCTAGACAAGAATAATGAGGTGTTCCTTTTCTGGGTGCCAACATTCGTAATGAACTAGCGACTCACGGGGTAGTATAGATTCAGAGAACATATGACGAAGCTAGGTTCAGAGGACAGCCCTTGCATGTGCTACTAGGAAGAATCAAAGACCTCTTTTCACCATAACCTACGAGAATGTGATGCTGTTCATCACTAGATATTGGTACTGTGATTGTACCAGCTGAAAGTGGAGGAAATATTAAATACAGACCTCCTGAGAATTCTCAGTTTCCTCAGTTAACTGAACCTAGGGGAGATCTTGAGAAAGCAGTGGTGAGGGCATCATAGACCTTACCATCACATTTACTTCAATACCAATGTTTTCAAAGCTATCAGTTATTTTTATGATGTATCTGATGAACCTTCCGGAAATAACGTGTATTTTTACAGAATTCACATAATGGCTGGAAAAATAGATGGCGATGTCAGTCCCGCTAATGATTTAGCTTATGAAAATAATTTGAGGTACGCTGTGGAACTTCTTACTAAAGAGAATATATTAGGTCTCATAGAACCTATAAATAAGTATTCTGTTCCAGGATACTACATGAATTGTTATGATAAAGGTGATTATTGCATTGATTTGGTACAGGTATATGAAAGTTGTATCCACTAATCCTACTATTTTTCAGCATTATCTATAATACGTAAAATCAACAGTCCCAATTTGAAGTTGATGCTGGATATATTCCATTTACAACTCATCAGAGGTAATATTGCCAATAGTATAAAAGAATTTGAAGAACATATTGGTCACGTTCAAATTGCTCAAGCACCTTCACGGAATGAACCAAACAGCGGTGGAGAGATTAACTACAAATATGTCTTGAAAGCACTAGAAGCAGGATATGACGATTGGATAGGCCTGGAATACAAACCTCTGGGTGATACTAAGAAAGGTCTTGAGTGGCTGAAGGAATTCGGATACACACTTTGAATGATTCGAAACAATTTATAAAACTTATTTTATCTTGGCACAGACATTCATTGTATAAATTACTGTGTAAATATTATCTAATCACAATAAACAGTTAATAATTAAAACTTATTGCGGCACTGTAAATTAAGGTACATTAATGGGGGGGGGGGGGCTTGGTGCATATTATCAGATAAAAAAATCTCTCTTCAGTTTTGGTATATTCATTGCACCGGACTCATATTGGGTACTGCTCCTGACCAACTTCGTTTTACCTGACCGCTGAAACCAAACGAAAATTAGTAACCTGAGGGAGATCAAAAATAACAATTAAAGTTAAAAACACTCATTCTCCAATTACTTCACTCACTTCAATAAGCTCTGCTACGACACTGATTTCAGAAAAAAAACAAGCATTATTGTTGCAAATTGATTCATGCAAATATCGCATATGCTTTCATCTGATGATAATGTTCGGCCATAATAATGAGTCTCTCAGTCATATCTTACGATGTTCTTAAGAAGGGCCAAAACGGAAGCACAGCGACATTTTGTTTAGGGCACATCTCGATGAAAACATATTTCCCTAGGCACACAGTCTCCGAACGTACTCGAAGAACAATGCGATGTTATTATTATTTATTATTCGGAGAGTATGGGCTCAAAGTAATGTGGCCCCAACGAGCACTGATTTTCCAACTGGTATGGACCTGTGAAGGAGAACTAAGAATACTGGCGGACCGAAACAGAGCTAAGCTGATTTGGGTGCCGGTACATAAGGGAATAGCACGTAAAGATAGATCTGAAGTTGAGAGAAGAGGGTCGGGAAACGAACCAAACCCAGACACTAGAGTGTCAAAACGCGCAGTACCAATCTGGATCTCAGATAAACATGAAAACTACTGGGAAAATGTCAGAGGAAACAGACATGAAATGACAGAGTCAAAAAAGAACTGCTCATTATGAGCAGACGGAAATTGAAAATCATAACAGGACTCTCAACAGGCAAGTGAAAGAGCAACTTGATAAAAAGGGATTGTACAACGGCGACCTAATGTGCAGACTATGTGGAAAGGCCCCAGAAGAAATTCAGCATGTACAGTGCGAGTGTGGAGTACTAGATAGCACAATAAAAATGTTTCAAAAGCGCACACAAGTAGGTACCACTCCATTCAAACAACAGCAAGTTACTTATTGTTCCATCACCTCGACTCCCCTCACCACTAAACCCGCAAAAAATTGTCTCAATGATATAACGTACAATTTTCTTGTCTTTATCTTTGCTCAGATCCTTTCGGACTTGAGCTCGCTTTTGCGCTTCTCGAGCTTGATCAGCCAAGTGTGTCGGGACGGACCATAACTTATCACCAGCATTCAACATGGTCTCCATTATGACACAACAAACGGCTGCATCCTTTATCTGCTTGTTCAAATCTTCCTTTGTGAGGTGCTTCAGTATAATCTTATCATTATCCCTGGAAAATAAATCAGAACTCAATGTCAGTCATCCATGAATATATATGACGAACAGCATCCATGAGTAATGGATGGAACGAATAATGCGGTTGCCTAACGAAATAATCATATAGTTGTTAGGTACACCAAGTGAAAAAATTAAACACTATCGATTTTTTGGTAACTGTTTTACACTGAATCATGAAATAAAATATCCTCTCAGTTATCACATCGTGAGTCGCCACTCATACTGATACGAGTACAGAGACGAGTCAATGTCTTAGAGGGGACACGAATACTGCGTTCGATGTATGTTACACAAGTTGTGTGAAGTTTTCACTGAATTATACAGTTACCATTTGTATTTGTGAATATCTCGGAATTTGACAGTTGTGATAAACATGGTATTCCTTTTCAAAATACACCGAACGATTTATCATGAGGCCTGTAAAACGGTGGGATTTATCTTAGTTTTCGTTTCTCTGTGGCCTTCTTTTAGAACTATTCCTGCATCGAGTTTGTTGGTGAATTTTTACAAATCGACAATAAAATATTCAATTTGTTTGTATCCATGGCGAATGCATGCCTTGGCTGAGTTAAAAGGGATAATTCTAAGTTAACGAAAGGGAGTTGATTTTTTTATACCAATAATGATATCGGTACCCATCGAAAAAAAAAATGAAAAATTAAAACTTCTCTAATTTTTCAACAAAGATTTTTCAGAATATTTAATGATAGTAAATTATATGTACCTACTTAGAAGTTCAAGAATTTCAAAAAACTAATTATTTATGAGAACTTACTCATTACAGTGATACGAAATGAAATGCCATTTTCAAAATTTTGATTAGAGTAGCTACTAAATCTAATAGTATGAGCACTTCTATTTTGCTTACTGCATATTGCGCACTGCACTTGTCATCTCGAATTGCTTGATATTACAATGACAATTCAATAATCGAAGTAGAAGTTCCGACGTTTCTAGGGATTTTCTCATCTAATGTACGATCAATGAAAATAGATAGATTTCAACTTGGTGTATTTCCACGACTATATATGCGGCCATTAGACAGTTCTGATGATTCTCAGTTTCTATATATATCGGGAGCCACATGAGACAAGTAGAAGCGTGTAGTACACATGTGTTATATCCGCTTGGTTCCAAATATTGGCCCATATATAAATAATTTCTGTCCAATGTCTTTTTATGCAATATTGAACACCAAACCTTATCATTTCGAGGAAAAATTTGCGTTACTTTTACTTACTTAGGTAATAACAGTCTTGGGGGGAATAAAGATGGAGCTGTAATCATGGCTACATTATGTAAATTCATTCGATTTTCCTTCTCGTGTTTTATAATGTTCGAGAAAAAGTTCAGAAGTAATCTGTAAGTATTTCGATGTTCAATAGGAAGCATCAGTACCAGCAAATTCAGAGCTTTCACTTTGTCTTCTGTATTCGAAATTGCTGAAAATATAATCACAGACTTGAATGAACTATCATATTGAATTTCTACTACTATACTCCGGTTTTATACATTAATTGAGTGTCCCATTATGAATTCGAACATCTTGCATTGTAAAATTGTGAAAATAATGACAGAGAAGAGATTCTTTTAGAATCAAGCTGTGAGCAAAACTATAAGAGACTACTCACTCAAGTGCCAGTAGCGTTCAACTGCGAGTGAAGTTACAACTCGAGTTCCAACTGGACTATGATAATATTATTCATAATAATAATAATAATATAAAAATCGGATTGTGAATTATTGTCTGTGATAAAGACAATTTTTGCTAATATCAAAAAGCATTTCAAACGATGACTAGCTTAGATGATAATAATGGAAACATTAGTTTCACATGTCTCTGCTAGCCTTAATTGATTATTTTCACTCACGATGATTCCATCATCAGTTAACTCACCACTTGTTTTGTAAAACAATTCAAATAGCTCCATGGTGAATATAGGATCTGGTAAATCCCTCAATAGTTTTTTGAGTACTCCAGTTAGATCGTGCACAGTTGCCTGACCAAGCAACCTTTCTACTTCTCTTCTATTGTTGTAGAATTTGGATTCGATTTCGTTACATAATATCTCTAACTTTTGTTTCTGGCCCGCTATCCGGAGAATACCGTCTTCTTTTATGCATCTTGTGTTCAAATGACTGAGAAGGGTTTGGAAAATTTCAGGCACCATGGTAATATCGGAGGGTCTGGGCATATCTCGCATAACTAATGTTGATAGGTTCACTCCAAAAACGCTACCACCTGAGAATTATAATATATATCTTCAAGATGTTCAATTCAATACCAATAAGTGGGACAGGCGTAGTCGAATATTTTGTGTGTACTCGTGCCAATGAACAATCTACGAGTTGAAGGAACAGTTTTATCTATAACTGTCTATCCATACATGTCCATCCGTAGATATACATCCATCACATACGATGACTAAATACAATACGCTTATGAATTGAATGAAAATGACAAGTTTGATTGAACAATACCATGAGTCATAGTGGAAGTAGTGATATATTAGGCAGACACTAGATAACTAATCAAGTAATATAAATACTCTACCTTTGTTTTTACTGGCCTTCCTTTTCAAATAACTCTTAATAATCTTGTATTGGTCGAATATGGCAACCAACTCCACATAAAGAAGTGGTTTCAAATACTGGTATTCACTATCACTCAACTGATCAATACTAATACCCTCATCTGCACCCCATTCCTGTAATAACATGAAATGAAGTTTCTCATCGAGGAATTGTATGAATCATCTTACCTCAGTAATCACAGTTTTCAATTGGTCATTTTCATTCTGTCTTAATATACCCTCAAAGCTAAATGTCTCTTTATTATCACTATTACTACTGTTTATATATATTCTACTGCAATTATTTACCGGTAAGTTATTATGACTTCGAGACAACTGGTTATGAAGATTATTTGGCGTTGACCTAAAAAAAATGAATATCAGTTATAGTTCATTTTGATGATTCTTGATCCAACCTCAGGACATCCGTTGCATTCTGGTTCGAAGGTTGGATATGAACGTCAGTTGTGGGATCACTTCCACTTCGTTCTCTCTGCAGAGGTCGTGGCAATGTACCATTTTCTGATATAACTTGATAGCCCTTCAGTATCACATTTTCTGAACCCAAATGGGCGACGTCTCCCTTGTCGTTCCTGTGGAACTTTTTATTTTGCAGGGGCTCGCTACTTGTCCATTTCACTTTTGTTTTGATACCAGATTGAGGGTGGTCGGAACTACACAAGGAAAAAAATCATCATTGTCTTGATTAGTCTCATGAGCGTTGATATAGACAATATACAGTTAATTTCTACAATAATTGGACATTCCTTGAATGGAAAGGAGCCTTTGATTTTTGCAACAGACCAATTTTTTAAATTATCGAAGAACGATATTGACCATGAAATATACGTAAATAATTCGTGATATATATATAAAGGATGTACAGTGGAGTTTATGGAAAAATTCAATAGTGCAAACTACTCATTCAAGAACCACTGTTTCTCAGTATATGTCTCTTTAGTTCTTTGACTTTGTGTCATCACGACATTTTCAAAACTATACAACTTAGATCTGAAATGCAACTCATTCTTGTTACAGAACAATGTCACATCACAGAAACCTGTCAATGTCACATCACAGGTTTCATTGACTCATTGGCTCATCTTCAGGCGTCATCAAAAGAGATAACTTTGGTTCAAGTTTCAAGAAATTGTCATTCAGTGTATTCACGGTAGGCATCGAAGACACAAGAAATATTGATTGATGCATTCATTCTCATCACAAAATCCCAAAAGGTGAACAGTGTCTCATGTACTGGGAAAATTATGAAATATGATCTTTATTTGAGATTATTTAACTTCAGTAGAAAATGTGTACATGTGAAATGTGAATTACTCACTATTATTAATATTTAGATAATATTTATATTAAATACACCGACCAATTATTCGTTTCGCTCTAATATAGTTTATGAAGTAATTTTTTATTCATCATTTCAATCAACCATTGCTTTGAGAGACATCAAGTTAGAAGTCTTCAGCCTGAGAAACGTCTGTGATACATCAGTCTAGGCTATAGGCAACTTCGATTGAGGCATTAATGTGATGAAACATGTGATGAGTCTGTAGTTAGTCTGTTTTCATTGCGGGCGGACATTCATCTATGCTATATCTCTGATTGGAAAATCAACTGAAAAAATCTCCGCGTTATAATATTCATATGATTATTATAGTTGGGGAAATTGAATACACAGGCGGAATTAATTGAGGTTCCGAAGAGATTCTTCTAGAATGATGGAATTAACTGTACAAATAGTCATCAAATTCATGATATAAATTCCATGAAACTTACAATGAACTTAGGGAATTGAGCTGTTGGTCCTCATCAGATGTCAGATCATCATTAACAGTTTCAATGGAGTCTAGAGAATTAGGTGTAGCTGATCTGGATCTGGTACCCGTACTTGAAGTCTGGAAAAATAATGCTGGATTAGGGATTTTCACATTTCCAACTCATTCAAAGCATTCACGAGTATAATCTTCTTATATTTATCAATGATTGATATTATTGGTCGAATTCTTATCGAAACAAGTAAAGAAGTTGAGAAAACATCAGCGTGACAGGAATCATGATGAAAGAATGACGAACTAAGAACAGACTTTGGAGGAACGAAAATTAGACAGGATTCGCCAATTTATGAGTGTAGCTATCAATAGTGCTCCTAAAGCACTGGAACGACATATCAAGAAAAAAATATAATCTCAAAAAATATATGAGAGGGAACCAAAGACAATGGACGACAAACATTGAACTAGAACTTGTAGAGTAACTCTTTATTTTGTTAAATGAATATTAATCTACAAGGCCTCGGTGACAGTGTTCATTGTTACTGTTTTGGTCTTCAATGAACTGTTGATAACAAAAATGAAAGTACAGGCCAAAACCTATGTACGTACCTCTACATTCCAAGTTATATCTCTGATATCCTGCCGTTGCTTCCTCCTCGGCTGCCGGCTTCTTAGAGTTCTATTTAGGGTTCTTACTCGCGATCGAATCGTCTGGGCCTGCTTTTCGGTCAGATTCCGCTGTCTGACTGAGTCCTTGATCACTTTTTCGGTTATCTCTTGCCCTTGATGATAGAGGTTCGTCAAGTCGGATAGACCAGCATTATGGAGAAAATCGGTGGCTTGTTCAGTTTCTAGAATAGTAGTAGAAATTTGGTTTGTAACTTTGGGGACGAGTACTAGATTTGTTCTCAACTGTCGAACAACGAGAATGAAACCTGAGAGAATGAGATGAGAGAGAGCATGTCAGTTTTTTCGTTGATCCGTTCATTCGTTGACGTTCGAGAAAATTGCATGTCTTGAATACCCACAAAAAATCATTATACAAGCTCTGAAGTCTACTTGACACTTCTATTTATCACTCAAATCTGAAAGTTCACTTTATATTCAATATTTTGGGAAGCCTTTTCATATTTTCCTTATTTTTCGTTATTCAAGGTTCCGCTTTTTTCAATGGTACTTTCATCCAATATGGCAACCATGATCATGTCGAAGTAATGAATCAAAATATCGCCAAACTATTCACTAAATACTGGATGATTATCAACTTAACATCGAAGAAAAAGAAGAGTTCAAAAACCGCAAGTTGCAATAGAACGTTGAAATTTGGGACACATGTGTAAAGTTGGAATAAAAACAACTTTTCTTCGTAAAAATCTTCAAAATTCAAACAATTAGGCATATTTGAAGAGATTATTTATAAAAGAATGTCAGTTTTGTCAGGTAGCAAAATTAATACGTCAATACCTCGCCCGAGTAGGCCATTGTTCTTCGTTTTGAATTTCAAATAGATTGTAAACAAAACTTTGTCCCTCGGTTTTTCAATATTATGCCAACTTTCTCTGAAAGGCACTGCATATAGTTCGAATTGGTTCCCTCAGTTTCCTCAATTGAAATCTAAGAACCATCACTCGATATTAAAGATTGTCATCGCGATAGATAACAAAATCTCATAGATTCCAAAATAAAAAAGTTATGTTATCGATATGGTCTCATGAGGAAATATGTGATAATCTAAAACAATATTAAAGGAATTGAAATTCTGTTCCATAAACTCAAATGGAAACTATTAGGAACGCAAGGAAATACAGAATTTGTGATTTTAATTATTCTACCTACCTAATGTATCTGCTATAAATGCACATAACGATGACTCGTTCACTTCTGTCTTAGAATATTAATGTGAATATTAGTTCGACAAATTAGCAGCATTCAGTCAGTTTTGTCTCCATCATCCTCTTCACTAATATATCAAATCTTGCAAGAGAGAGCTGAATAAATAGTGCACAGAAGTCTTACCGTTTGGGATGTGAACCTCCTCTTCGATGCTATTTATGTCATGTTGAGTATCTTTAACTTCATCTAAATAATATTTCAGTGCTTCCTCAGATTCCATCACACCTCTCGGCAGGAATTATTTTCTATGGCCCATTCTTGTTTTCAATTCATTCACTCATATCTGAAACGATAGGAAAACAATTAGTCGGTACTAACAACGTGTATTTACCCAACGTGATTCTGATCTTTATCTTGACAACAAATTGAAATACGAGATTTAGTTATTACATACAGATCCGTAATTGCCATTTTTTGGAAAATATCGGGATTGCAGGTCAAACAGAGAGGCCACGTAGACTCTACGTACTCCAGAGTCAGTCCCCAATATAATTTGATGATTTTCATGATTGAATTTTTACTTCCCATTTTTTTTTCTGATGTTTGAACCCCGAAAACTTGACCTTGAAGTATTCAGCTTTTTTTTCGTTGGTTGGTGCTATGCAAAAAGTGTTCTATATTGATAGGTAGTGTATTGACAAAGTTTATTGGTATTGCTATTCCGAAAATTATAACATATTGAACAGGCACTTTTTAGACAATTACATATAGGGTCGTTCACAAAGATTTCGGTTTCCTGGGAGCAGTTACTTCTTTTCCTTAGTTTGGATAATAACCACAGTTATTTCAGAAATTAGCAGACATGAAACACAATCGTTCTTTCAAATCGATGATTCATATGACATGGGGTCACCGAATTGATCGAAAAATAGTTTTTTTTCCTTCGTGGTGTGATTGTGACAAAGTTGAGAAGCTGATAAAAATCAACTAGTGGACCTCGTCCGCAATACATCGTCAATCAATCGACCCAACCAATTTCTTCTACCTACTCCAATCAATTTGTTACACATTGTATACCCTACTCATGAATGAGTTTTATTTATCTGTCGAATACTATTAGTATGTAGGGAAAGTGAAATATTGAATTTTTAAAAGAATATGAAGTCATCATGTCTACCAAATGGCTTCTTGGAATTTTGGGTCAATCGAGAAAGTACACCTGGCACACCTCACACAAAATTTATAAATATTCTTCTGCAGGTATTTTGACTATACCTACTAATGACTTCTATGGAAAGTAAAAGCGATGTTGAAGGTTGGATTCGATAGCGTGTTTTCGATTTCAAACCACAAAATGCATGATATTTGGTAGCATCTTATAATGGAATTGAATCACAAATCAACCAAATAACAGTGCATCCAGATACAATGATTCATTATGACGCGAATATTTATTCAGATGAGAATATAAGTAATTAATTTGGTTATATGTGAATTGGTGTATAGTGAAGTCTCGATCTGAATGAAATGGCAGAAGAGATATTCTCATCATTTGACCTGAAAATTCTTAGAAATATTTATGGTTATCATCGTATTCAGAACTAATGGAAATGTATACTGCATGTCAACGTGATATTTAGACAAGACATGGTTTCCAAGGGTATTAATATTATTATTTCAGTCTCATCTGACAAACCGTTTTCAAAGAGAAATGCCCGATAATGAATTTCCAAAGCAATTGGTTTTGAAGCATGGGATACCACAAGGATCTGTTCTGGGACCATTGCTATTTCTGTTGTACGATCTAGCATAAATTGCACCACAGGTAAACAGTTTTTGCTGATGACATAACTTTTCTTTTGAACGAAACGGATGACACAAAATAGAATACATTATCAATGAGGATATCATATAAATGAAGTTGGAGAATGTTTAGACAAGTTATATAAATTTCAGATGCAATATTGACATGAATATCTCAGTAACACAATTGTGAATGAATCTATAGGAATTAATATTGGCTCAAAACAAAAAATTAAAAATTTGAAGGTCATATTTGAGTTTGTCGAAAAAGCTAGCAACCGGTTGTTATACTGGACGTGTCACTACAATCGAATTAAATGCTGCAAGAATTATCAACTTTTCTCTCATTGAATCCCATTCGCGATATAGAACATGTTTCTGGGGAATATGTGCTAAAAATTTATTCCAATCCATCTTCGTGCTTCAAAAGAGAGCTATGTGTGAAGCGTGCAGTTTTATTACAGAAATTGTATGCCTTGTTAAGAAATACGACATTGTCAGTCAACTTCCATCAACATATTATACTACTCGCAATTCTCCACATATAATCAATTCCCACATCAGCTTCAACTAAAAAGTCTATTATCTATGAGTGCAAAAGATGCTTTGATCATTGACCGATATATTTAAGTGAAATTGATGTATGTATATATATATATATATATTCCATAAACTGCATATTTACTGTATGTTCTATGGGTGTTACCTAGTTTTACCTTTATGTTGTACGAGTGTTAATTATTGTATTTATTTTTAAAGTGATGATTCGTATATTGTTATTGTTTGGTTATGTTATTATTTTTATTTACATATGTAATTATTATTTACTGCAATTTATCACATGCATGTTTTATGTATTTTTGAAACCATGCTTTGTCTTCGAAATTTTTTTTTTGCAACAACGAAGCAGTTTACTTAGATTTGAGTTCTGGAATCCATGGCTAATCTGATGAATATGTTGACAGCTGGTACACGGTTTATGTAGGTATATTGTGAAACCATTATTATTATTAAGTCTGAATCTCATCTGGCATCCTGACCAGAATGAGAAAATCAATTTACATTGAATTCAGGAGAATAGCAAAAAAAACTACAAAATCTCCTTATCTTCATGTCTCAGGTGTGCTAGTGCATGCATGATTAAGCATATCTTTTCTCCGATCTTTGAGAGAATGTCGTGTTACTCAGCTAATGTGATTCCGCTAAAATGAGGTATTAGTTCATGCTCAAATTATTCCAATGCCATAGAGTTGAAAATATTGAAATCATGCTCAAGTATGTTTCACACAGTTGTTGATCTACTTGCCTTTACGAGGAGCAATTTACTATATTTCTGTTTGTCTCATATGAAACAAAACAAGTCGGCGAATGAATCATATAGATTCTAAATCGTTAAGCATGTAACTGAACAATAGCTCTCACGAGTAAATCAGGAACAATAACTTCAAGAAGATTGAGTTAATCAGTAGGTTATTTTATCCGAACGAAATTTTTGTAGATGCTTGAAAAATAAAATGACCGGTGATAAGAAGATATGAAAATGTTGACGACCCGATAAGAGCTTATGAAAAATGATACTGTATCGACTAAGTGCCTAACATTTACCACACTTCCGTGTTGTTGAACTCGTGCACATATTATTTCACCCATACAAGTTGTACTATCAGTAGGTACCTACATTACCTACAGTGTGGATATGCATTTCATAAAATATTACCTGCATCATGGAAAAAACTTCTTCGTTAACGATTCCAACCTCCAGTATAATCAAAATAAACCTCTTTCAGTAAACTTTCAAGCGTGACTCATCATGAGATATAACCTATAAAATTTACCTTGAAGGTGGAAATTTTTGAAGTGGAAAGTTGTACTTACAAAAGAGGTTACAATGAGTATTGATATATCTAATAGGCATTTGAAAATCACCTAATTTACGTATAAATAGTTCAGGTGTCTCACTGGAGTCGGCTATATTTTGTTATAATATGAGCGGCCATATAAATATGATGACTATTTATGGCGGGAAGAAATCTCAACATATCCTGATTTGGCTTATAGGCACAGTGGGGTGACTGGTTATGACATGGACCTATAAACACAACCTGTGTTTATAGGTCCATGGGTTATGAAGATACAGTTGTTGCCGAAATAAGTGGGACACCCGGTAAATGATATATTGCGAAGAAATCGAATGAATCACATATCTGATCGGATGCTAGCTGGATTATTTCAGACAACTGCATATTTATCTTCGGCAGTACAAGTATCTTTTTCTAAAGAAAAAACACACATTGCGCTCCTTTGATTTTGGGTTGATGAGGTTGGTGCATATGTTTAGAGGACCGGAGGACCATTGTGAGAATAGTGACCAAGAACATGTCAGACATCAGAACAGATCACATTCCGAAACAATACTATTTTGAAAAACACATTTTCGCAGCGTCTTGGATTCGGATGTGTCATACAGACGGATCCAAGACTGAATGTGCAGGTGCAGGAGTGTTCTCCGAGAATCCAGAGACTAACCTCAGCTATTCATTGCTAGGTACATACACACTAGGGGTGTGCAGAAATAGCGATATATCAAGTTCGCACACCCCTAGTTGTAGTCCAGCCCCAGGATTATAACAGGAGAGCCATCGAAAGAGAGCTGATCCATGTTTTGTCAGAAAGTCAAGCTACACTGTGGAGTCAGGAAGTGACATCTGGACTTGTTTGGGCATTCGAAGTGGAATTGAGAACATTAGACGACTTGTCTTGGTGCCGGGAAAGCAGGAAATTGTAAGTAACAACAAAGCTGACAAACTTGCCAGAAGAGGGTCGGAAATGAGACAGATGACACTACAGAGGTACTCACTAAAAAGTACTCACTCATGCCGGAGTGAGTACTCTGAAGATCAATAAATAGGTATGGGTAGGATGGGCGCAACAGTGTCATCGGAGGATATAGCGCGAAGAGCCTAGGCTTGTTTACTAGGGGGTGGAGTTTTTAGTGACTACTCCGGGAGATCTGGCCGAGAGAGTCTCACAGTATCATATGATGTAACGGAACATTTGATCTGTATAAAGCAATTTCTCTCAAAAAAAATGCAATTCCATAATCTAATTTCACTTTTGGGATTAAATCATTCATAAATATGGTTTATTTCTTCTTCCGGACATACCTACTATTTAGAACAAGATTTTTAAAATGTGAGGGTGTAAATTATAAAGCTCGCTGAAAGGTCGGAATCATCTGATATCTGAAAAAATCTGGTTTTGCTCGATTTCAGTCGAACATTCGATACGATTAACTATAGTTCAATGCTAGGAGTACCACAGTACAAAGTAATTATAGTTTTTTTGAAGACAGACTTCCATCGAGGGCGGAATCACGCGGAGTTCGGTAACTGTAATAATGAAGGTTCAGAAATACTTTCGAACTTCGTGATTCATATTTCGATCATCATGCAAGCAAATACACTGAATAATCAATGATCAAATGGAAATCATGAATTACGAGAAATGTGGTGTTATTGACGTATTTCTGTAATGATGACTGATTTTAACAAGATGAACAAAAATAACCAGTGACATCAGCCGAAAGACACATGATCTTATTTCAATTTGAATCTACTCTTGAAGTCGATGTATAAATCATTCACTACATACACTCTAAATCAACTATGCAATATTTCATAAATTTAGAAAATTTTTCATCATTTCAATATTCATTTCTCCGCAAATTTGCATTGTGTATATGAGCAGTTCACTGGGAGAAGTAATATAACAATATATTTACTTATATAGAGCCTAAGGAAAATAATACTCAATGGAACATGTCCTGCACACAAATTATGTTTGATTTAGATATATTATGGTTATGTTTGTACGTCCTTGCTTTTCTACGTGTTCGTCAATGTATTTATAACCTGAGTTTACTATATTTACAGTGTGTTCAATCGAAATGTACAAGGTATTTGGTCCACTATTCTTGAATTAATTCAAAAAATGATCATGATCAATCAATGATGAGGTATTTTCTACTGACGTCTAATAATTCCAAGATATGATCTTCCATGTCAATGTGTTATTATATTCATCGAGAACGTTCAGAAAAAACTTCAATAGGTATGCTTTTTATTTTCATGGGGGACATTTTCCCATATCAAAACAGACAACTTACCTTCCCCAATGTGAATTCAATGAACTCTGTTGAAAAATGTCAAAAAAGCAATCGGAGAAACTGAGTATATCATTGATAAAATCAACTGGAGATTTCTGTAAAAATGCTCTTCACTTTTTTATAGTCTTGCCTTCAATACTTCATTACAATTCAGTTCGATAACGTAGCGTTCATTTGTTTATGCGGCATGAATAAGACGTAATACTATTATTGCTTCAAACAATTATTATTATTATTCCAAGTGCGCAAACAAACACAGAGGACATTCAAATGATCAATGTAGGTTGATCACATCAAAATGTAGGACGGCACGGCCCGGTAATAAGACAACTGCATCGTTTTATTATCTTTCGAGATAGCGAGAAACCAAGATAATGTAGGTAACTTTCATGCACGGATGATTGACAGTTCTAAGCACACACAAAAATGAGATCTAAGGTTTTCTCTCCTGTACATGGCGGTCATTAAAGAGATTCTCACTGTTCGGATGCGAATCAGAAAATCTCTCCATGTACCATCAATGTACAGAAAGCATCAATGGTCGAATTACGGGGAGAAAAATTCTAGGATGAAAGTGGAATGCTGGAATTTATCCTCAATTTCCTTCCTCCGTATTTCGTAATCTTCTCGAAATTTGACTCAATTTTGCCTACTCACTCTTTCCTTTGACTCCTCTAGGAAAGAGTTGGAAACTCAAATCTTTTAAATAACATTTTGTTATTATGAATATGGTTAACCGAACTGCAAGGCCCGCAATGCTAGGCCCGTTCGTTAGATAGATAATTACTGATAGAAATGGTGAAAACCACATCCTGATATCTCTATCCTAAAGATATAGCAAAAGTTTATGAGATGGGAGTATTCTACAATGTATAAAAGCGCGTTATAAAATATGGTAGGCTCTCTTGTTTCAATTTATGCACTCTCCATCAGAAAATAATTTCCAACGACTGCTCTTGCCATCCATTTTCATCATGGATTGTCATTCTGCACTCATCAATTTATTCTACAATGTAGGTAGGTACCATAGACTTATTATTAATAAGTCTATGGTAGGTACCTATATTATTTATCCATATGATATATTTTTTGAAAAAAAAAACGACTCATTGAGACATCCTGTATAGATGCACCTTGTTAACACTGAGAATATATTAATACGAGATTATTCAGTAACACAAAAACCAGTACTAAAACTAACTTTACCTTTATAACTCATTTCCTCTCATTCGATTGTTCTTAAACGAAATATTTTCGGAGGTCCTACCTCCCGATGTTGAGAAACAATACTGTCACCTTTGGATTTCAGTGAAGCTGATGAATAAGCATAGGTAACCTAAATTTCAGTCATTATCAAATTTGAATGTCATTTCGATATCGTATCACTCAACACTCAAGGAAAACTTTGGTGATACTTTTGTGCTGAGACTAATTGGTTATTTTGAATCGGAGATAAATGAGTCACGATAGATGGTAAAAAGGTCATAGTTAATCTATGGAAGAATTCACTTACCTATATCATATGGGTACAGCTCATTTATTTCAAAAACAACGCATATTTTGATAATCATATTTATCAACAGTATTAACATCGAAACGAGGTTTTGGACAAATGATAAAAAATATAGGTACTAGTTATCTTCATTATTATACCATCCACACCCTGAGTATAAACATGGAAAGAAACAGTAATGATTAAATCTCGAATGATATAGGAATTGGTGTTGCTCTGTGGCTATTGATTGTATAGACTCCAATAATCAGAATCCGAATTCCAGACATGCAAATATTTTGCGAGAGAAGTGGATGCGAAAGGCATGCCTATGATCATTCTGAGTATTATAGATTTGTTTCCACTTTCGAAAAAGGCTCGTTGGGTTCTATATAAGAGAATTTTCGTTTACAAAAATAAGTCAACGAGTAATGAGAGGGTGTCGCGGTTTGAAATTTCACATATTGTATGTATATGGTAAACTACCAGGACAATTTTCCCTAAAATTTGTAGAAGGAGGGTTTCCGACGCTCGTTTCAGCAAAAATATTTTGAGGTTTCTGTCACTACCAGTTATATAGCAAGTGAAGCCCAACTCTCATCCTAAATGAAAGACCCTATATATTATTGCAATCTTGGAATCAACGATAATTTTAAATATAACTTCATTCGAAACATCAATATGCCTATAAAACGCCATTTTTGATTAATTTCGGTATCTAGATTTTTGACAGATGCAGCCCTCCACAAACAAATATAATATATCATTATCTCCTCCTCATGTTTTCTTCAACTTATGTATGTATTGTATTAACCACTGTTTTCCTAGTTTTAGTTAATATTATTCTTACCACGTTATGTCATTCTGTGAATACTGTTTTGGGCTCGTCCTGTTTGTATTCCTTTATATAAATAAAAATAAAAAATATTTCGAAATCGAAGAGATTGAAGTCAAGAATTCTAGGGACTTGCATGATTGGGATGTACACCTTCTTTGATTTCTGGAAACTTGCCAGAAAATGTATACAGGGTGCTCAAAAATTGGCGCTAAATTTCAAATCTCGAAAATGATGGAACTCAGTTTTTTCAAATACTGCCTCCTTTTATCAACATCGGTGGAATTCACGTTGACTTTGTGTTCATATCCCTATTAATCCCTATCAATAGGACTAACAATCTCTGTTTTTGACACTTCCGAACTTGTTTCTTGTCGATTTTTCCAAACCAAAGCCAACTGAGTGGTGATTTTGCTATTTGGAAAAATTGAGTTGATGAATATTTGAGATAGTGACATTTGGCGCCAACTTCTGAGCACCCCTCCGAGCACCCTGTATGAATTCATGAAAAGTTTTCAGAGACTGAGGAAGCTGTAGATGTTAAGTAAGCAAATTCCGAAAATGTTGGGCCTGACACTTTTGGGCGAGCTTTTGGATTTTGAAATATTAATTTTGTTCTGGACGGCTGCATCAAAAATGAAGCTCATCAGACGTGTGATGTTTCAGATGAATGTTATTCCAAATTTCATTGTTGATTCCAACATTGCAATAATATATAGGGCCTGTACTTACTTCAAATAACGATGTTTCTTTGTCACTACTGGTTATACCGGAAAGTGGAAACAATAGAAATAATTCAGCTGAAACAAGCTCGTGGTATACAAATTTTGAGAAAAATAGTCTCTGTAGTTTCCCAGCATATATTATTATTATCATCATTCATAAAACGGATGTAGACTGTTATGATTCAATGGTCTGCTTGATGGACTTATTAGGTATCATATTTTTTTAATGAAAAAAACGTGAACTATCTAATTGCTGTCTAATGGAAGACACAATCAAGACTTTCGGAGATAACAAATACTCTATATTTTTCGTTTTTCGAAAAATAATAGATAAGTAGGTATGTGCTGTCGTTCGAGTGACCCCTTTTAAGCCTGAATAGCATCGCGACTTTGGACTTAAATGATTATAAAATATTTATGAAATAATGAAAGAGAAAATATTGAAGTTTTGGTTTGAATTCAACACACATTTATCACATTATAGAAATAGGTCCACTGCAGACACGGAATACCGCTATTGTGAATATACAGGATGTTTCCTTGCCCTTGATCAATTGGTTGTGAAAAAAAATACAGAATAGCTCATTAAATCATAAACACCTTAGGTATACCTAGTTGATTTGAGATTCGTTATTCTTTTCATTACGAAGTTGTTATCTCTCAGTATAATTATGAAAAATATTGATTGAAATGAAAAAATGCCTATACCCATGTGTTGATAATAATGTGTCTCTTAGAAATATGTAAAAACACTCACCCAAATGTACCTCTACCAGTGTTGTGGATAGATTTTCCTAATAAGGTTTTGAGAGGCCAGTAATATCCATGGGGAGGTCCCCAAATTTTTACCAATGGACAATTATGTTGCAGGAAATAATTGATATTTTCGATAACAATAACATATCATGAACAGAAATTTTCGAAGAACTACTTTGTTTTCTACGCGACAATTCGACAAAAGCTACATGCAATATATTATAAAATAGAAATTGAAGTTTAAGTCAAGAATCAAGAATCTAACACAACAACACAATACGCACAAGTAATGCTGCCAACTTAGCACAGAATTGTTGTGTATTGACCGTGTTGCCAGACGACTCGTTCCGATTTACTCACTTGGGAGTCGGAATCAGACGAAATGAAAAATTGATTGATGATTACTAGATTGTATGATTACTAGAAGAGGAAAATTGATCAACCTAGAGCTACACTGACATATGAAGAATTGAAAAGCTATTGAATCAAACGTTTGTTGTCTCCAAAAATGCCACAAACATTTTATTATGCCACGTAGTCTTAGATCTAATGAAGCAGTCATGCAAAGAGGACATTTGAATTGTCTTCATCGTATAAACCTCTCTATCTTCACGTACCAGGAACTCAATTTTTCTCGTAGTACCCAGGTCATATTATTGAAATCATCATTTTTTAAACTATGAGTGTACCCATTCGAATCTTCTCGAAGTACATTTATCTGGCACATAGGTGAGTTTCTCAATTTTGATTCAATGCTCGAACATACACTGAAGAGTAGAAGGGCCAATATTCATTTATTCTCATTTTCCTTCACCTTCCTTGGATTTTTGCATCGCTTTCAATAGAAAAAATAGATTTTTGACGATAAGTTTTTTTTTGGTCTGTTCTATTTCAAGATTAGTATTTCTTGAACCTTTTTCGTCATCAGTTCGTCGAATTTGGTTGAAATTGGCCGTTGAAATTGAAAATTGAAAAAAGTCGCGCCATTGCAGGCCCGTTACAATCACGTGGCTGTCCCGGGTATAATAGACCAATTATTCGTAATGAAATGGAGTCTTTTCTCATTAGAATTTCTTATTGTTCATAATTCAATCATAATTACATAAGTCCTTTTGAATTTCTAGTTGAAGAAGCCGTAAAGCATCAAAACTGAGAAACTCTTACTGAAAGGTGAACTTATTTGGTTTTGTTATATTTTTGTGAAGACCCTACTCAGACATCCGGTATACTTTTCACATAGGTAAATTGTTGGTCTTTCAAGTTTTTCCTTCAAATATTTCGAAAAATTCATGAATTACCCTGCATCGCTCTCTCATGGCTCATTGATTCATTTCATTTTCATGAAGAAGAGTTGATAATTTTTTTTGAATCATTCTAGTTATGTCGTATGATATATTACAATCTGATTGTTATTGATGAACGATATTGTGAAATTCAACAAATAGAGGTACCTAGAAATAATATGAAGAAATCATGAACTACCTGAACTTTGAGGAAATACACCGGCATATCATTTATGAGATATCGTGTATGATCGCTAATTACCTACTGAATTCCGACTTGTGTGGCATCTGATTCTGAATTTGAATTAGTTTTCGGGAGAAGAGCCTTATAACGGCAACACTGGGTTCGTACTGTTCTTTGACATGAAACACAGGTATATGTATATTATCTGTGTTCTACTCACGGGACATAAGTTTACGTCAGCCTCCGCCTGAAAAAGATTCCTGTACAGTGGCTAAAGCCAGATAAGGTAGATTCCTTCATCATTGTGCACCATCTAACGACAATAATAGGAACCAATAAAATTGTCTAGGGTCCTGTAAATTTCAAAGACATCTATTCCATGGCTGTTCGGCAACAATGGCGCCATCTCCAGTCTCTGTTGTAATTCTAACTGAATGTAGATGGCCATAGACGTCTGCGTGACGAGTCCATAGCATGTAATTTGAATTAAACTGGAGAAACAAGTTCAGAGGCGGAGGCCTTGGTAGGAAAAAAGGGACAAACAATCACGACTTCCATCAGGAATGGGAATGAATTCAATAAGACTTCGCCAACGTATAAAGCCACTTTCATCTCCGACCAACAATCATACAGTTTCATCAGTTGTTTGGTATATGTCACATTCCGTTCGGAATGAGCTATGATTTGGAAAATAATAATTGAATGATGGCACGCTTAAAATTCCGCTTTCCTGGCATAATAGGTATTCGTCTCTCGCGATGATATCACTAAACTACTTAGGAAGTAGGCACTGTAACAGGCAAATCTATATGATCGGTAAAATGTCACTCATCATATAAATAGTAGGCGAAAAAGTAGGCGAAGAGGTACTTCACAAATTCGACCGGTCCTTGAGTACTGTTCAAATGTTTGACTTCTTTACCAATATTCCACTGCCGGCAGCCGCTGGCTAACACGATGTTCTCCGAACATTATGGGATTTCCTTTCATGTTGTTGAAAGTTAAAATACGGAAAACAAACTATTTGTAAGGTACCTGGTTTTTTATTTGTCTAAGCTCCTTTAGTTTACACTTCACTATATTTCAAGCAGCATTCATTCAATTATTATATCTTTCCTTTGGGATTTTTCATCAGTTATGAATCTTCAATTTCTATTTCCTCGAATATTCGGTATAGTGTTCTTGTATGACTTTCTCACTCCGATATTTTATGAATAATATTATGAATTCTATTCGAACCTATTCGCATTGAGTTTTTCAAGACAGTGAATAATGCTCTTTTAATAACAATCGACGTGGATAAAGTTTTTCATTCGAAGAATTTGTGCCCGCTACCTAATGTAATATTATATATGCTTCGATATGAGAATAACTAGTCTGTTCCAATCAACCATCCAACCGTTCCAATCATCATTGAAAGGTGTTGATGAATTGAATAAAACAGGTTAGTTTCTCTATGGCGATCTCGTTAAAAATTGAATTTTGCGTCATCAAAAATCGCTACTCATAGCCCAGACAACAGAGATTCAAATCATGGGAACATGTAGGTAATGAAAAAATCTGAACATTTCATTTCAATGTTGCCTGCGTTATATTGACAGATAAGGAACTCAGATTAAAAAGGCGTTAGGCGCCCTCGAAAAAAGCATTTTATATTTCTCTAAAACAGCGGACATAATATTTTTGACACACGTTTTTTTACTTAGAGCTTGTATAGTGTCGCAAATATTCTTATCTTCTCTGTCGCTAACTCTTCATTTACAACTGAAATCCCAACCAAATCATCTTTTGTCTACAGAACTAGTCACTAACAGTTGAATACAGCTAGTCACTTTCATGACAAACTATTCAGTAACAAGTCATTATACTCCGAGAATAGTGGTGAATTTTCATCAATATCGAAAAAGCCATCCTATCTCTGAAACTATCATACATAGGTTTATGGAATATTCATACAGATCGATAAGTAATTCCATCTTCTTTTATTTAGTGAGATGAAAAATTAGGCTTTCCATTGGAAAAAAAAGAATTACTGCTATTCTAACTTCCTCAAAGCTTTCCCTAAACTTGGTGGATTTCCAATTGTTTTTCCCTAATTATGGATAAACCACAAGAAAGATCCATTTTTCCTCTCGCTGTTGCTCGAAAACAACTCCGATACATTAAAAAATGACTGAGTTATCGATTTTCAACGATGACGGTGCAAACTCATTTTTTTTTCTTCAAGTCCGAATATTTCGAAATCAACAGACTTAGGTATAGGGAAGGCTGATACAGATCATGCTGAAAAAGCCTAATGAATATAAGAAGGCATCAAGAAATATACCAATGTAGAAACAACGAAGCTGGTGTCTACTTTCCGGTGTAACCGGAAGTGTCCCCATCTTGGGAACATTTATATTAATCAGCAAGTCATCGATTATGGAACCCACAGAAATTCTAATGTGCGCTTTGTATGAAACATCCTAGGTACATAGTTTGTATGGAATTTTAACTGTTTTTTTATCCCAAAACCAGCCGTTTTTGATATGGCGACTAGAGCCAGAAGGGTGGGTAGGTGTGATCCGAGACTTTTCAATCCTCTTATCCGTCAACAAAACGCTTGCGACATCGTAAGGAAGATTGCTCAGAATTTTACATCATGATTTGTGGTCTATCGTCTGGCCTATCAAGCATAAAGTGAATGCGATAAAATCCAATGGAATAGCTACGCGACTGTTCGCACGTACGCCAAGAGAGACCCTCTGGAAGGCATGCCCGTTCTTTTCTTCTGTTTTTCGAAATATTTATGACACTGATGCAAGTGATGCATAACACGAACAAGACCCGAGCATGCATTCGTCGACGCTTCTGAGCTGGCCAGACGTTGCATTTTTCATGTTTGCGGGAACATTGGTTTGTTTGGAGATGATAATGTGCACCTAGATAGGTACCTATGCTCAGACTTCGTGGTGATTGACCTTTGATAAAACTGTTGCCGCAACCGTTATCGCATTTTTTTTTTCAAATTCTGCACTCCAGTCGATCGGACCTGTGCTGTTTATACCTACGTATGCGTACGTTGACTCGTCCTCTCGATAATAAATCATGTGAAATCAGGGTCGGACCAGACAGGTGGAAAAGAAAAGAAAGAGAAAAGGATCCGCGGACCCACGAACAAGATGAAATCGGTCAGATACTTTCGCAATTCTAAAAGACGACTCGTTTATGGAATGTGCAGAGTTTACCCGTATATTTTTGCTACCTGCCATCAGGGGTTATTCAAAAAGTTATCGAACAATAATTATAGGAACACATTTCAGTGCACATTCATACGTACATTTCTGATAACATTTGAATAGTTATATTTCGAAAACGGATGGATGAAATGAACTACATGTATATATTTTTGGAATTTGAAGAAATATATATTTTTATGTATGAGATAGTAAATAGGGTATTCAATAAAAAAATTGAAAATATGACATTCACGAAAAAATATAGAATATTTGTTCTCATTATTTTTTGATAAATTCCGAAATGATTCCTGTGGGTCGGGTCTAATAATATTAGGGATAACCCTGTAGCTGATTTCAATTTCTAGGGGCATATTGAATAGTTATGATAATGCATCGGCCAAAAGGCTGTCTCTTATTTTTTTTTCAATCGAGTATTTCTTCTTCACATCGGCATTAACTTTATGCTTTATATGTTCGACGTTTACCGAAAACGAGACAGGCTTATTTTGAACATTTGGCTACTCGGGAAATTGGTTCTGCTATATCGATCTGAAATATTCTCAGATCTGCGTCGTTGCTGTTTATATAAAAAAAATTTGAGCAACAAATTTGATATTCTAAACGGGAAAAATTTTATATTACTGGTTTCTTGGCTTTGCTATTTTTCCCCTATTATTTTTCAACACAATAATGGTATATCAACCTATCGTTTCAATATTTTCATCGAGAAAATGTGTACTTACGAAACGATTTTAATGGTTTTTTTTTCAGGAAAATTCAACAATGTTCAACTGTTTCGTTTCAAACTATAAGTCAGTAATTTTTCGAGGACAAAAAATATCTTTAGATGTCGCAACTTTATAGAATCTCCTAGATACTGTTCAATACATCGCACTGTCATTTTCCCTAAAAGTTCAAGTCACATGAGAATCAGAATAGTATACTTCATATTTATTGGAAATGTATAAATCCCGTATTTGGGAAAAAAATGAGATGCAGTTTGAGGAGATGTCTTGATGGATGTATGGAATTGACGTTGTTTTAATGGATCCATCAGAAAGACTTCTTGATGCGATGAAAACTATTTCAGGTTCATATTTTCATCTCTTGAAATAACGGAAATAGTACGAAAGGAAATTGTGGAGAACTCTGATGTATTCTCGTAGTATACCTACAATAATTATATTTATATTATACTATTATAGGCTGAGACATGAATGCTTACGTTTTCGATGAATGACATTGGCAATAGAGTAGGTATGTTTCCGTTACAAATTGCAAATGATTGGTATATAATGTGCAAAATTAAACAATGGCACTGTGTTTTCACGAGGCAGGAACACAGTAGCGTTTTTTCTATTCATAAAATACGGGCATAGGAGTATGGACATAGACGGAAGCGGAACTCAGTAGGGTACCCAAGAGGGGTTTTTGAGCCTTAAGAATGAAAAATAAAATATAAACGTTGCGGAATTAGATGCATGTAGAACTGGTATCATAGTTCTGGGTATAACTTCATAGTTCATACAATTCCAATGAATAATTAAAGATTGACAAAAAATGATCAGGTCGAGAACTAATGGATCCATGGGTCCTAGTTCAGAAACTGCACATCAGTCCGAGAACAAGTTGACGCCATCTGCAAAACTATACAAAAAAATGGTTTATTACTCAATTGGTTCTTCTGGATTTTTTTCTTGTGGATTGTAGAAAGGTGGACGACATCTCCTTTTTTTATAAGTATTTCCATCGACGGTGCTTATCAGATATCTTTTCTATTATTTGAGAGCGGATTCCAGGTAGACAACCTAGACCCATTCAGACCGGTCACCGCTATAAATTGTCAGGCTCGGGACTTGTCGGTCTACGTTCTACTAAGCATCATTCATCAATAGAACGGCGAAAACGTTGTAACCACTGCCTGATGATCACGTCCCCAAATTTCCTAGAAAAATTTCAATACCTTCCTCCTCTCCCAACATACTACGGCTGCTGGCTCAGACGAACATTCTATGTTTTCCTTTTGTCTTGTTGAAAGATACAAAAAGGTGACAGAGTTAAGAACCGATAGCAAACTTTTCTCAGTAATCACTAGATAATGCGAGCTGAAATAAGCTGAAGTTCATGGTGGTATCATATTATAGTGATTATTGGTAATTGCCTAGTGATTATTGGCTCAAGCTCGTGCTATATTCACATAAAAGGATCTCATGTATACAATCTTTCATTCAGGTGAAGGAAAAATATCCACTTGGATGTAGATACCCATGGGCGGTATTCATTCGGTTAGCAATGAGAAAAAAATAAGTTAATATTTGAAGAAAAATATCAAACTAGTATATTCATTTTCTTTATTTTACATTGAATGTAACATATCATAATTGGGACAAGACCAATTGAAAGATATATTTCAAATAGACTTGCAAGAACACTGATATTCTCCATATATTCATGATATACCGGGTGGCCTGCTCACGACAAATATATTGAGTAAATCAGCATCAGCTGGGACTCTAATACACGTTTGGCACGACACATTTTTTTCTGACTATTATTGTGCGAATATTTATAAATTTGTTTTTTTTGTGGGATGTATACATACGATTTATCATCGTAATTATCATCATAATTAGTTTATAAAAATGCTGAGACACATCAAACATTTCGGGGGCAAATTCTTTGTGGAATGTATTGGTCATCTGTCATTTTTTCTTCAACACCTAGAGAATCACTCTTGTGAAAATTTGAAAAGGGAACATAGACATCGAATACATCTGGATGAGATATCTCATTTGGAATGTATTTTCCTCAGATTATAAATGGGTCTTATTTTTCAAATTTGTTTCATAGCCATAAATAATACTTGAACCGAATATCATCAAATGAGAGAATACTGAAACAGTTGAATTTATGTATGCTCTTGGATACTTTTCATTTCCCATCCTTCTTCATATTCCAAATGAGAACATGGGTCCAGCGCTACATCATTTCGATAATATTTCCACCTTAATAAACAAATACAGATGACGATAACATCTCGAAACATTTCTTGTGAAAATAGAAGTTTCATATGTCCCAGCATTTTTTAAACGATCATTCGTTTACGTGATATTTTCTAGAGCAGGCCACCCGGTATATCATGTGGAGACTACAGTGTTCACCTAGGTCTGTTTGAAATACACCTTTCTGTTGTTCATATTTTTTCAATCATGAAATGCTACTTCCATGGAAAATAACGAGAAATATTTTTGTGTGAGTTTTTCAAATATCACTCTCTTACCTACATCCATGTATGTATTTTTTTTTCATGTGAATCTGGCACATGCTCGAAGATTTCATCGAGTAATCGCTACGCAGTCACCATAATCACGTTACTTGCATTACCTTGTAATTAGTGGGCCAAGTTTGCCATCAGTGGTTGAAAATGCCTCTATCACATGTATACGCCAGTTATCACGACAGAATTAGGAACATGAAAACATGAAAAATTGTATATATATATATATATATATATAGTCTCTATGAAAAAAATTGTATAAGTTACAGATTCTCCACTCAATAAATAATTTGTGAAAAAATAATATACACCAAGAATATGCGCTGTTGAAAGATTGAAAGCGTAGTTCCAGTGGGTTTTCATTCTACCCTACTCATATATGAATACTAAAGAGATCGGTTCTTTGTGCCGTTACGACTACCTTATTGAGTGGTTTATTGATATGCAGGATGTTTCTAAATTCGACCAACAACGCTCTCGTGATACAGGGTGTTGAAGTTTTTTTTTTTAATTTTTGACAACAGGAATGGAAAAACTATAATTTTCGAGGAACATCATATCAGCCAGCAGTGAATTTTTCGGATAGAAAGAATTTTTCTTGTATGTTTGGAGGTCGTGAGCCTCAGAAAGACTTCACCAGGCAAAGAATTCCACAACTTTGCCGTTCTATTGATGAATGATGCTTCGTAGAGCAAAGTTCGACAGTTCGACAGTTCTCGAAAATGAGAATGTAGTAGTGGTGAACAGTCCTTTAGAGAACACAAATAGTAGTGCAATCGGTCTATAGTTATTATTATGTTATGTTGGGTTTTCTTGCCTTTTTTTGGAATCGGTTGGACTCTAGCTATCTTCCAGATAGAAGGAGAAACCATGTTTGTATGAAAGGGTGAACAACCTGAAGAGAGCTGGGGCACATTTCTCAAGAACAATAGGCGGTATTCCGTCTGGCCCCATAGCCTTCTTGGCATTGAGGCCAAGTAGAATGTGCCTGAGTGTGCGTTGATGGAGGACAATTTCTGGCATATGATATAGTAGCGATATAGGAAAGGTCTTGGCCTCGTGGATCCAAAGTAGAATTATTTCCAAATTATTTCGGCAAAGGTGTGCTCTTCTTTGTGGTGTTATTACAAATGAACTATGGTTCTTTGTTAGGGAAGGAAATGAGCTGGAAGTGAAATTAATCTCAATCGTCTTGGCACAGGTCCAAAACAAACGGGAACAATTTGAGCACTCGATAAGCTTTGATCGCATCTTGGTGTTAGACGCATCTATCATTTGATAACATGCAAGAGCATCGTGGAAAGCAGTCAACGGTGGAATTTTGGGAGAGAAGGAAAGTATTGGAATTTATGTCGACAGTTTGGAGGCAATAATCATCAGGAAAGACTTCACTGGGCAAAGAATTCCATAATTTTTCCGTTCTATTGATGAATGATGCTTGGTAATGGGAAGTTCGGCGTGTTTCGAGTCTGCCAATGTATGGATCACTAGCTTGTAGTGTCATCTAGTTTGTCTATCGCTCGTGGTGGCATGATAGACTAGATTTCCGTTGAGCAGCGACCGTAGAAATATCTTTAAAAGGCAGAGAGAGAGAGATCACCCATCAGGGTTACCCATTGGGTTTTAGTGTGACCTACTCAATTAAATATCATTCTCATTTAAAATATTCAAAAGGATGGGAAATATAGCCAATAGAATACAGGAATTTTGTTTGTTTGTTTGGAAGTGTTTCAGTATTTTTTTATTCGATGATATTCCGTTCAAGTATTGTTCTCTAGAGGAGGAAGAAGGAATGACAGATGCTAAATACAAGTCAAAAAATGTCTCCCTGAAAATGGAAGTTTGATGATCATCGTGTGAAGTCCGTACGGGATTTCAACTATCTACCCGAATAGAAACAAAAAATGCTGTGGTTCTCACCGCTCTTAATCCGGTACTGATATCCTGGGACCAGACTAGACATAGACAATCGCAGGCGCCCAGGCCAGGCTCAACCATCGTTCGGTATCGCCTCTGATAAGCATGGTCTGCAATCAAAGAACTGATCTAACTGAATGTGTTGATTCTGGTTGATCAAATATATGTCGGTGTTGCTGACATAATATCAATAACTCATCGTCATCAAAGATTGATAGACCTTATCAAGAGCAATTATCCAAACCATGGTGTTCCAAGTTGGGAAAGCCAAACTTTTTCAAATGAATAGCAGAAAGAAAAAAGATTCAAGGAATGGAGATGATAGAAGAGGTGGTAGAAGAAAATAACTGGGCAAGTTGGCATACGAGCATTCGTGGCCAGATCCACTCTGGTGTGCAATTGATTCACACACATGAGTGTGGAGTATAGCATCACTGATTGGGTGGATAGCTCTCTTCTGAATAGAATAAGAGAACCTTTTTGCATGGAACAGGGGAAGCCGAGCTTCCCATGAGAAAGTGCTGTTAGTGGTGATTATTATATTGGGCATTGTGTAATATGCCTTCCTGGTGAAGACACAAGCTCGAGTCTTTGTTGCATTGAACTTCGTCTTGCACTTTCGACTTCATTGAATGATATAGGGGCTTTAGAGGAGAAGGCGGCGGTATTGAGTGTACTATCATCCTCAAACCTATAGACAGGGCAGGAGATCACATCCACCATGTCGTTGATGTGCATAGCATAGTTGACACCTGCCACATACCTTTGTGTCACAGATTCATCGAATGAACATGTCTTTAGAAAGGAAATTTGGTATTAGGTATTCGCGATGTGATCGATGATGAATCCCCACAAAATAGGTATTTACTTGTGTACCTGGTGTGTCTATGAATATTCATGATGCATTTTTCTTAGCAAAATAAGGGAAGCTGAAAATATTATTCTTAGTACAATAGGTACGTTCATCATTTGATAGGTATTCCAAGTGTGGCGATGAAGTATGACTCACCCTGTCTGCTCTGTTCTGTTTCTTGGTGTTTTTGTTAATGAAGACCTTCGAATGAATATATGATAGGAAGCAGCATTTGTATGTTGGTTCATTGTGAGGAAAATACATCGATTGAATATTTATTGTCTTTCTTTCAAGAAACTTTACGAGTTCATATTCCGTTTCTGATGTCTGTTGTATTATATTTCATCTTCGCCTATTCTCTACTTGAGTATTTGAACACGTCTTTTCATTCAGTTATGTTCGAGTTATGTTCGATAATTATATGCGATTATCTGGTATAAAATTTTTTCAGCATGGAGGCGAATCGCAATTTAACATACTATTCAAAAGCGGAGAGCGCCCATTCACTGGATAACGATTTGATGGGCATCAAGTCATTATGGCTCAGACTCCTCCAAGCAGTAGGTATGCTTATTCTTCTGTTCGAAGCAACGCTGTGTCCTGAACTCTTCCGTTCAATATTCTTATAGGTTTGATATTCGAAGTGTATGTTCAAGATTTAGGATGATTTGGGTCAAAATCAACAACCCTGGGGCATTAATCAGTGTATATTTTAACCGTATACAAGGTTCCATGAACGAACAATGTACGCAAATGTCCACTTCCGTCAGTCTTCCTTTCTCATTTTTATTCGGATCGTTTCTGGCAACCATTACGGAACATTTAATGCTGTTGTGTAACAAGTCTGAATAACAGACTCGTGACGGTGACCCGTGGTCACCTACAGTTGGTTCCCTTCCAAAGTCGATTTCTAGAAAATATCGAAATCACTATTTGTGTACGTGCATGTATTTAGGTTCAGCTAACATCACATGCAATTAGAGAAATATAAATTTAGACGTATCGCCCGACTTTTAATAGGAAAGCGTTGAAGAGGCCCCATCAAAATGTTGTTAAAGCTGTATTAATGATATGGGTTACCTAGGTCATGATAGTCAAAGGTCATGGCTCTCCATCCTGAGTCGGGATAAACCTCATAGGGTATTTAACCTCATAGTCATACCTCGTATGAGTGTGATGTCGACACTCATGATGTACAGAATATTTTCTCTTCGACTGAAATCACCTATTTTCAACTGACCATCAGCAGTTTGTTGTAATTCCAGATGAACAATGATTGATTGGACATACTGTAACACATCATACTAATTTAAAACTGAGTAGTAGTTAGGATGGTAACGGTGAGTACATAGGTACTGTGATTAGTAAGTTTCATAACACAGTGTGGAGGAATCAGACATACTGGGTGGCCCAATGAAAACGAAACAAGGCCGATTTGACATAGTTATCGTTCTCAGAAGAAAAAACGCTCGAACCGGTCGATTTTATTCTCACTTCAAACCCCTCGGAGGGGTGAGCTCCAAACCTTGAATCTCAAATGGGATGAGGTGTCAAGTGATACATCATTTACCAACGCTTTCTTGTATTTGGAATTCAATGCAGTAGTTCTCGAGAAAACGGGTTTATGAAAATAATCGGCTAGTGATGGAGAGAAACACTTTTCTTTTCCTTTCATCACTTTTTCTCGATTTGTAGTTAGAACGATGTTCATCTAAGAAGTGCCTTATGTGTTTTCTTCTTAAATCCTGTCCTATCCAACATTACATGAGGAATCATTCATTTTAATGTCAGTTCCTTGATCACTCAGTTGAATGCATACCTTGTTTCGTTTTCATTGAGCCATCCTGTATATAAGTGGGTGTTGGAAAGCACTATTTTCCTTGGTTATGCAGTCGTAGAAATACAAAAGAGTGTGTTTCTGTTCAAACTTTCGAGTCCTTATCGGCTCTCCATCAGGAACTGAAAAATAGTCATTCTAACCGAAAAATACATCACAATAATCATGAAGGGCATGAAGCGAGTTTTAATAGGTATATGATTATTTAAATATCACATTGTCAATGGATATGAATCCATTTCAATCTGAATGACAAAAATAAACCTTCATTTTCTGGTTCCTGATGAAGAGCCAATAAAGACTCGAAAGCTTGAACAGAAACAAGAGTGCATTTTTTCTCTTTCTATATTTTTTTGGATGAAGGGTTCTGATATTCTCAGCAATATCATGATCATAATAATATCATTCAAAAATTATTTTATCATCCATTGTCGTTATTATTCAATTGAAAGAACATTCAGTAAACACATGTTTGAGTCATGATGTATTTTGCTATTACCAATAATTAGTCAACATGAAACTTTATTATTTTATTACAAAGATATGGATCACTACATTTGATTTGACGTTTGATAATTTTATTCCTGTTATTCATTATTTAGACACAAGTCATTGAATTAGGCTCACACTTTGAGGCAATTGAGAACTTCAAAATGAATCAGTTGACGGAAAATAGTCTTATTACATTTCAGTCTCTCAGAGTTTGCTTGAAGTTTGAAGTCAGAATGTTGTGGTTATTTCAGCCAATTCCAATGCGCGTTTCTTACCCTTACTTAGGATAATAAATAGTGAGCTGTCAAAACCATTTGGACTCATATATCTGAGCTTATTCTCTTGTAATGTCTTATTATCATATCATATTATCTATCATAGATGAAATGATAAAATCTCCTTACAGGTACGAGTCGTTTTTCAAATTCATTTTCATCACTCAAACTTTTATATTGCACGCGAAACCATTTAGTCAGACCGATTCAAATGAAATGCCAATTACGAGAGTTCCCTGAAAAATTAAATTCATCGATAGAATTTGAAGGAATCTACGTCATAAGTGCCTTGGCCCATCATTGAGAGAGCTCGAAGACAGTCGAGGACAGAGCCGGTTTGCTAAACATTATGCAAAATTCCTCAACATCGTGTGCAGAGTATACAACTCGAAATGAAATTGATATGAGTGAAACTTTATGGATGAACCAGTGATTCCATGAAGTATGTTAATTTCAAGAATTGTGCTCGTTTCAAAACGTAAACTCACAGAAATCATAAGATAATTCGTTTTGAGAATCATGCATGCAAGCCATTTCATAGCTATAATTCGATTATGAGCACATTTGAACTGGATTTAGGCATTCGTGATCTAGACAATATTTTTAATTTTTTCCTATCAAGAAATCTCAAAATTGTCATGAGTTTTTTTCCATTTGAAAACTATTTATCTCAAGAGCATATAAACATCAACGTTATTCAGATGTTGTATTCCAGAAGCTGACCTTCCATGTTGGATATGTCCATGATTTTCTGTTTTAACAATCACATTGTCACAAACTATGAATTGTCATGAAGCCTTTCCTCAGATCCATCATACCTACTGATATTACAATTCAGGATTGCCAGAAGTATACTTTCGGCTTGAATTATGATGATAATGCTGGAGGTGCTGGATCTGACGCCAGAATGTTATCTATTGTATGATCTTTGAACTACGCATATGCCTTGGATTATTCGACACCTGCAAATTATTTGCAACTGAGCTGAATGGAAGGACATGGGGGTCGTTTGGTTTTTTCTGTAGTTATAACTCGGAATTCCGTATTGTAACTCGGAAATTGAAAGAAAAGTTAGTGGCCTCTCTACGCCTTCGTACGAAACTTAGAATTGGATATTTTCAAATGAATTTTTCGATACATTCAAAATATTCGGGAAAGTTGCTCTCACCCTCTGGACAACTCAAATTTCTTCATCGAATCGTGGTTTTGTTTGAATTTTTGTACAATTCTTGGAAATGAATAATTTCGTTTTAAAAATAGTTCACCTTTGTTTCGTCAATGAAGTTCCTATATGCGTTTCGATATTTTGACTTCCTCTTCGTCTATGGCGAAAGAACTTTTGAACGCTGATGTTACTTTCAACAATTCTTCATCAAAGGTTTTGGTAATATTGCTTAGTATACGTTGAGTACTTCAATTCTGAATCTCTCTTTTTCTCTGTAGAAAAGATATAATTTTCAGCTGTTCCATCAAAGATACTTCTTATTATGTTTATGTTTTTGGTATCCTTGATTTCTAGATGTGAAAGATATTTCGTGTCCGCGGTTTCTTAAATTTGGCTGGTTGCATTCACTCATACCGAATCGATGAACATTGTGCAGATATGGCTTCATTTCTATAGGTGAATTCAGGTAACCAACCAAACGAAAATGAATGTGAGATTTCAATGAATTTCAAACTGAGAAAGAACTGGAGTTTATTCCAAATAGATTGAAAATCAACAGATTGTAATTCATCCAGGCTTTTGTCGAAAGTAGTATGCACGATGAATGAAAATTGTTCGAACCATTCGAACCTACTCAATACTTGCGTTACATGCCACTGACTTCTTGACTGTTGTCGGTATACTTTTCTGTACTCCAGCTGAATATGAGAGGAGCATCTTTGCGATTTTTCAACGTCGACTTCAGGTTGTTTAATAGGTATCCACCGGTTGAATGACTCGATATCAAATAACACTTCGTGTGAATCTCAAACAGGACCCAATATGTGGAAGTCAGCTCTGTGAAACCAAGTCATTGCTCCCTGGATTCTATCGAGAATGATGAAAAAATTGTTTTGTACCTACATGTGAGATGAATTTTCAGATAATGGCACACGTGGAAAGTGAGAAATAGTATCATCTGAATTGCATGATATTTATGATACATCAGCAATAAAGGTACCAGTACCAGCGAAGATTATACGCTAGCAATAAGTATATCAATGCTACATTGTTCGAGCTTCAGACCCGCGGAAATTTTGACTATACCGGGTGGAAACGATTTTTTTTCACAAAACATCATTCAACTGTGTATTGAGTCAAAATTCTTGAATTTTAGAGGAACGCAGTTTACACCGATTTAGAAAAATAAATTACATGAAAAATGTGATTGAGAGAAATTTTCCAAGCTCTGGAATGGAGATATATACAAGGTACTATTGAAGATTCGTAACTTATGCCTAATCTACTTACGGAAAATCCGAAAGAGATATTTGTTGTTTCGGTATTTTTATACTTTTCCCTATTTATTGAATAGACAGTTTGTGTTATCATTATTATTTCAAGTCATTGACTATTATTGGACATCGGGAAAACAACCCTGTAATTTTGAACGTATGGTTTGTGGATTATTCAGCCACATTCGATACTCTTATTATTCGGAAATCTCAATGTTATGCTACTCTGCGTGCTTTTTTGATTGGAAGAAATTTTATACTACATTAATGTATGTAGAAAATAGTTTCCATGAATATATATTTGCAAACGCTCCGTTTTCGACATTATTAGTCTGACATATCATTCCTGAATATATAAATAAATGTACGTACGAATGCCGGAATAATAAATAAAAGTCATCATTCGTTCATAACTTGATGAATAAATATTGTTCGTGTCAGTGGGGTGCGAAGTCTCAAACTTCTCCGAATCATTTCTGATTTCTACTGACCCCCTATGCTAATAATATAATCATGATAGAATACCGAGAGTATCCACACTAGACATATCGTATATGGGTAAGGAAAAGAGAAAGACATAAATTCATAACCTCTATAACCATGAATAAGGCAGTGGCGTAGTGAAATGTCGAATCATTTTCTTCTAACGGCGCCATGATTCATATTCGCTCTCAATAGTAACTAGTTGAAATTCTTCTTCAGCTGGTCAAATCAAATCAATGGTGTTTTTTCTGTTTTCGAACATATGAGTCATTTTTTTCATATAGTCATGCTCTAGGTTATCACCAAGTATATAGCGAGTGAAAAATACATTGATTAATTCCTTCTGGGTATGAAATCCGATTTATCTACGTTACGATACTTACAGTATGATATGGGATACTTTTTTCTACCTTCCAGTTGTCCTATCTCAGATTCGACAAGGAATATCCTGGGTTATTTTTAGGCAACAGCAAGATGTTAGATTACTTCCAAGTAATTCCGTATATAACTAAGCAGCGGTTATCTTATCCTTTGAACGGTATATTTTTTATTCATTGAATATATACGTTAATCTACTATACGCCAGCCGGATTTAAAAAAGGAAAAAGTAGTATCAGAATGATGGCATATGAGTTTCTTTGAATATTGTATTCGTCATTAAAAAAAAACATTGATTCACTTATGTATGAATTTTAAGTATCGTCAATAAGTGCTATTGACTATTACCAGGTATTATGATTCGTTAGGAAATCAAATACTCGTTCCAAAAATTCTCACAATTGATTGAATACCGTGTGAACATGGAATTTCTCAAACTCATGGAACCACCATACAATTCTGAACGGTGATTCTGTGACTGATTCTGAGAAAAGAAGGTGAGTGGTAGGTATATGAATTATTCGTCCGAACAGCATAATAATTTTTATCTTGGAATTCTTGACAAGGCCCTATATTTCACCTCATCTTGCGTGTTCAAAATAAATGAGAATGAACGGTTTATTTTAACACATATATAATATTGTAGCCCTTGACTCGGCCAGCCCACATCCAGTGCCGTAGCTATCATCTAAAGTCAATTTTCTTAAGGTCATAGTATATCAAAGTTCTGTTTCCTGATTGAACCCCATACATATATATATATATATATATATATATATATATATATATATATATATATATATATCTATATATATCTATATATATATATATAGTTGAAAAACAGCTACTGCTGACACTCCACCTCTTCACCAAACAACTTTTTTTTTGGTTTTGATGAATGAGGTCGATTTATTATCATTATTATCATTATTATTATTATTATTATTATTATTATTATTATTATTATTATTATCAATAATTCAACTACTGTATCAATTTTCAGAACAATGGATAGGTAGAAGAGGACCAAATCAGTGGCCAGCTAGATCAAAGTTGGATCTATAGCTGTTGTGTGAAGAATCAAGTGTATGAAATACCTGTAACTACAAGAGCGGACATACAAAATTGAATTGAGGTTGTTTCCCAAAATATTGTTATTCCAGTGGCTATAAATAAGGGTAGGCCATTTGAAAATTGGATACAACACAGCTGAAATGTCCACTTTGAGCAGTAACTGTAATTATTGTTTTGATATTATTTTTTTTGAATTTTCTGCTCAGTTTATTGCTGGTGGTGTGTTAATATTATAGTCTTGTTATATAATCTATGGTTTGATTTACAAAATATTTTATGCTTGGTGTGTTGTTTCAATCTATCAATTGATACAGAGGAGACATGGCAAATTCTAACAAACTTACAGTTTTTGCCAAATATATCAATTTTTTTCGTAAGAATCAAAATATAATAAAAGTAGAAGCATTCTATAAGTAGTTTCTGACGATAATATGAAGAACAGAGTGTTCCATTCAGAATAACTGAGGAAATTATTAGCGTGAGTTTTGGGGTATATCCAGTAAAACTCTATATTGTCGGAATGAGGGATATTAACGGAATCGATATTCAAGATGATATATCGTGTCCTCCGTCGATATGCTGTGACCTCTTGAACCACCTGTATATTACGAAATAATTTTTAAATGTGAAACTTTACTCCATTTACAACTTTTATAGGCATGAAACTTATTTGTATTGAACTCCGGAGTTCAAGTTGACCCGCATGTTCGAATTCTGTGTGTCAGAATTAGAATGTTTGAGAATATTATTTTTGTTCGCATTTCAGGCCTTCGTGAAATAATCTGCTAGGGATAATACCGTAGTAACCGTATAATTTTATTGACTCAATTGAATTATTGATGAGACTATGACGTTTATATCAGTAGTTACACGACAATGGAAAATTTTCATATAGTTCGGGGCGGCTTGTTTATGATTTATCTTTTTTTATCGAGCATGGAATTATTATCGAGTGGTTTTACAAATGGCTAAAATACGTATATTCAGATCCGACTTTTACTTATCTGATGTTACTATGACTAGGTATATCAAATATTTCCTATTGTAGGAAAAGCTGATTGGAATAAAGACTCCGCCTAAAATTTTGAGACGAAAACGTTTCATTCCATATCCAAACAACACTATCAACGGCCGCCGTCATTTTATATCCCTAATGACAAGACCCTATTCCATAGGGGAACGAATTCCTTTTTTTTTCTAGCTGCATTACTTTCTCCTCCTTCTACCTATAAGCACAGAACACCAACTCATTTCGTGCTCTAATCTAGTGATCGGACTATTACAAAAGGCCCATACTATTGAGATTCTTTGATTCAGTATAAAATAAGGCAATCATCGATTTATAATTGTTTATGAATTATCTTATACCCATCGATATGAACGATAATTTATGACCCGTGCGTAAATTTATGGATATATTGTCATTCTCTTGAGTAAACAAGTAGGTGGTATACAGTGAACATCATGAGTGGAAGATCAGAAAACGCTCCCTCCTTCCAGCAATGAAAGCGAGGAACGTACTCTGAACTCCGCCCTTTCCAGATAGTAATATGTATTTTTTTTTGTTTTATCTGAATTAAAGGCTATTATTATTATTATTATTATTATTATTTTTATGATGAAGTGTCTTGGCGATTTTCGGAAGAAGAATCCTGTAATGAGTAAGAAAGGAGATGCTTACTGTAAAATCGGAAAAACCATGCGTTGTTTCTGAGCTACGAGAAGTTCTGCTATCAATATAATCATTATTCAGATTTCTTATCACAAATGGACCCCCTCATCGGATAGGTACTTAAGATACAGAGCGAATTATCAGATTCATCGGATTCCAGTGGCTCCGACCGAGGGTTGTTAATGAATGTTGTTTTTAGTCCGGTGGTCGCGATAGGTTCGGAAGAAGACTACTTCCATCCAGTTATAGGTTGGAATGTCGTTGATACCATGGACGTTTGAGTTTAAGTTTCGACTTTTGGGGCGTTGGTCCCATCAAGGAAGTGCGAATTTAGAACATAAAAACTGTGTTCTATTGGTTCTTCGAATTATTGTGACAGGGGAATGTATCAAGTCTCTAAAATACTTCCAGCAAACAGTTCTTCTTTCGATTTCCACTGTTTTCTATATAAACGAGAGGAAATACACTTTTGTTCAAATCGAAATTCAAGATATGCACCTGCTATACTTACCTACTCAAAATTGGTGGGGCTTCGAATGTTTAGGTACGGTCATGAGAATATATATTAAAGAATTAATGTCTCGATACAATGATGCATCAAGGTCATCTTGGTTTCGATTTGAATGGGCATTCGTATAACTATGACATAGTCGCCACGTTCTATTACAAATGTTGCCGTTATTATAATTAATCAGTTATTGCTGCATATGTTATGTTGATGATAGTTTATCGTGTTCGAGATACTTACTCACATAATTACTTAACATTTATCGATTCATAAGAAAAAATCACAATCTTCTTGACGATGAGCGTTCGGAGTACGTTATTATATGCGAAATAAAAAAAAAACTAGCGCGTATTCGTTGAAGCGTTTAGAAAATCCCGCGCCGACACTGACGTTCGAGAGTGGGGCTCGATTGAGTATAAATGTTACATATTATATACTACCACCCTACAGCCCGCGTGAGCTGTGACATCCTAAGTTCGAACAGTAATATTGGCCTAGACCCATCTGTCTACGACTACGTGACTCCTGAAAGATTTCAAAATGTGTGTCGGCAGATTACCACCTAGTGAAATAGCAATTCAAAGGACAGATACAGGTGTCAATGGTTTCGTTCATAAAAAGGCCATTTCAGTCGGGGTAGTTTTGAAGAAACCCAAGTTTTCGAAAAAAAAATCTAAAATGGACGGGAGTGTTGTTCAAAACGATTACAAGGAGGATATTTTGGCTGTGTCAACGCAGTATACCAAAGATTGTTTTGCATATATTCAGTCCCTATATAACAGATTCATTTCGTCTAATTTCTACAAGTAAGTGAAATTTCACCTTCAATCTAGAGCTGTGATAGATCAAGATCATCGTTAGTACAATAATTTCTCTGAACAGTTTTCATACCGCAAAATAGTTGCATTAACACTTCTTGCATCAGCAAACATTAAAGGTGTCAATGAACCGATGGAGTCATGATTTATTTTTATTTGCATTCAGAACTTCATTATTTTTTCAACGAATACCTATTATTGCATGAATTATGAATTTTTCGATCCTTAATAAGTGGCTACATACCTATAGGGTTGATCTATTTGAACGCGACTATTTTTTATTGGAGTAGTAGCAGAAATTGCTGTTAGGTATGTTAGGGGATTCCTTTTTCTGTTTTGAAACGCATTTACAACAAGCTGTTCTATTACGTATCATTAACCTACATACAATCAGTTGATTGTAATATTGCTAATTTGAGAGCTAGATAATCGAAAGCATCGGAAGTTTGAGTTATTGTCTCCACCCTTGTTGTAATTACTACTGAATTAATGGTACCTATTGAATTTCCACTTGCCAAATATTTCCGTTCTTCCTCGAACACTGATCAAAGTTCGAGTAAATATGTTTTTACATTAGCTGGTATACCTACCTGGAACACTGATAAATAAACTAATCAATCGCCGAAAGTCACGTACACAAGTTCTTTTTATGGTCTCTTTTATCAGACACCACTCAATAGAACTCTGTAATTTTTGAACAGCACAGTTTTTCTGAGGATAGAGCTGTTCAAAAATATATTTCAAGATTGCTACAACGAAAGAATCCTTATTTTCTTGTCAAATCTTGGCTTGAGACTAAAGCTTTTTCAGACCACATGAAAATATCATTTGAGATCGGTGTCGAGGTAGGGGAAAACAAGACTTTCAATAGGTGTACTTTCACAATGAAAATTTGAATATTTGAGTACCTACTCTTTCAAATACATCCATTACAATTCAATTCAAGTATTTTTGGTGCCAGTTTCAGTATTTTGAAAACAAATTTTTATTCTTCGATATTAAAATTTTTACTAATTTGTGTTCGTGCAAAATTTTGGTTGGAGTTATTCTATTTTTATCATATCTGATAAAATCTAATCAAAATTTGTACTTCAAAGCCTGATTACTTGCCTACTTGAAAACTATATATCTACATCGTAATATATTGAGTATTCGAAATAACTACACATATTCCATTCTTATAGCCGAGTATAGTGAAAATCTCAACATGATTTCATCATCAAACATGATTCCTCGAATAATTCTTTAATTATTTCATTCAAAAATCCTGAGTACACAAAAAAAAATCAGAAAAGTTCACAATTGAAACTATTTATATGACCGCAAATAAAGAGTCAGGTTATAAATAAAGACACACGACTCATTGCGGCATTGAACACTTTTTTGAAAGGAAGGATTTTCGTACCCATTCTGTCCTAAACTTCAAGAGATCTGTAGCCCTACTGACCCCCTCTCTTTTTCAGGATTATGGTTTATACAACCCAGCCTGCCCATTTCGTGACTGCCGTATCTGTGATATGGATAGCCTACTTGATGTATCCCAGCAAAACCCAAACGCCTTTATCTCCGTTATGGAACCTAGTCTATTTGGGATCTTTCAGTGCCCATTTCGGAGCGCAAATATGGATGACATTTATATCCGGTTTGGCGCTATATTTCACGTTATCAAGACATACATTTGGAGCCATTCAACAAGTATTGTTTCCCAAATACTTTTTGATGAATGCCGTTTTGAGCTTGATAACGCTGATCATCTACCTCAGGGCAAACAACCATAAATTCAATGAAGCTGAAACCATCATACAGGTAGGTTCTTCTGCTTGCTCCAATTATTGGGTTACCTCGAGCACCTAGACCAATATGTTATAAATGTTGAATTTGGCGACCTCAAAAACCTCCAAGCACGTCGTATTCGAATTTATTAATATTGAATTCAACTTTTTCAATTCATATTGAGCGTATTTCGATATATCTGATGTCTCATAATAAGCATGCCAAACTACATCAGCGACCAAAAAAAGCAACAGAAGTTGGTAGGACTTGCTTCGAAAAATGGCTCCTATGGGTAATTCCTGAAAATTTCCGAAACGCATGCAATTCGGCACGAGAGCTCAGCTTTTCATGCCAAGTAAATTAAAGGAAGATAATTGAAAATTTCATTGGAATACACGGTGGAATTATACAGTCATTTGGGTTAGCTGTTTCATTTCCAAACTCTCATGGATCATTGTATCATCAATTACATTTGATTGACGACAATCGACTCATGCGATGATGTCCATGATCTTTAATTGAATATTATTGACCACACATCGTCGTCAGTTAGATTCGAAATCAATATCACAATAATAATAATAATCATAATAATATAACTCGATTTCTATAGTCGAGATCAGTTATTGGAATTCTTTCTCTGGTGGAGTATTTGTTATGAGTTTGCTGAATATTTTGAATATCCATTTCTGGTGAATGGTGAATTAATTCCATTTATTTCTATTCCAGACGACATCCATGTCGGTGTGTTTCTTGGTGGAACTGATAGTGCGTCTTTACTTGGCCCCACCATTGCTGAAATTGATCGGTGAGAAGCATGTGATCGAGAAAGAAGCTGGCATAGGAATGGAGATTGGAAAAATTGCCCTGGGTAGTCTAAGGAACTGCCCGTTTTATATGAAGATCCACAAGAAATTCAGAAAAATTCACATGACTATTGCGATGTTGAACCTGATATCCATGGGCTGTACGATGTTACAGTTGTATTATTTATCACATAAATTATGTGCTATATAAATGAATTGTTATTGGTATAGTTTCACTTTTGTGCTCGAATATTAGGAGTAATTTAAATTTAATTTATTCAATCACAAAACCAGTATTATTCAATTTTTTATACTTTATGTCCAAATTGTTTTTTAATAAAATGCATCAATTAAACTGATATGATTTTTTTATCGTCTGGTGGACTCTTTCACATCAAACTTTTGAGGTTTCGTCAGTCCTGTATGTACAGAGTGAGCACGTGGAGTATGGTATACGTTTTTGCATTCTCACAGTGTTCGTAGCTTAGAGTGGGAAAACTTAAACTCATCTCTACAATATTCAAAAATGTTGAATCAAATTATGGTTGAACATGTATCGGACATATACATCTTCAGTCTAATAAACAAGCATAGATCTACAATGAAATATCATGTGGAAATTATAAGAATAAATAAATGCTGAAGGCTTGTTGATGAGAGAGGTTCGGTATAACTTACATTTTTAAAGATGAAAAACACACATTATTGAAAAGAATCAAAATGAGGAGTCAAACCTCTACATTATTTGTTAATCAATAAGTCAATTTTGCTTTCGATGACACATATCAGGAGTTTACGGGATGATACGTATTCGCGTAAATGCAAAGTTGACAGTTTTTCCAAATGAAAACCCCTGTATTCGGATAGGGATTGCCAGTAGAACGATTCCAAGTTCGATGTAGGGTTATATCTCTAGAAGAATTCGTATAGCGATCTTTTCCTTTTCATACATATATCCATGGTCGAAGCTCATCGGAAATTCCGTCTATTAATTTCTTACGAGCGATTCCATGTAGACAAATTTGACGATGCTTACGACCTCCAAACATTCACATCAAAATTCCATTACCCCTATCCTAGCATTCCACCGCTGGCTCATACGATGGTCGATGAATATTAGAGGATTAATTTTTGTGTTGTCAGATATTGAGAATTTTCCATATGCCCAATGAGTCTGACAACTAACATTTTTCCCTGTCACTCCCATTGACCATACCATTAAATGCCGTGTCAAAATATCATTTTATCATTACAGGAATACGATTTCTCCAAGAATCACACCAGTGTCTGTAAAATATCGTCGTGTCGTCATCTGAAATACTGAAATTATGGTTATGTCACTTGGAAACTTGACAAGTTCTCCATGCTGCATACTGATGATTTTCCGAAAATTAATTCAGCTGATATCATTGCGGTAAGTTTCTCCTGAAAAATACTTTGATCAACACCTATTTCCCATTCTTTGTGAAAATTTTGCTCTAAAAATACCAAAAATGTTTTTTTTGTGTATTTATATTTCTTTCACTTGGATTTTTATTTATAGCTCTAGAATTTCGTCTCCGACTCATCATGAATAAGCGTGCGTGGAAATGAAATAATGCATCAGTAAATGCCGAGCCGAAATACATACATTTTCGAAGAGGTTCCAAATTATGTGATACACATGGAAGTATCAAGGTTTGTTCAGATGATATTGATAAATAATAATCTTCTTCATTAGATGATAGATTAACTCAGAACTATTCCTGTTCTCCGAAACCAAATCGCCAGGAAATCAGCAAGCAATTGAATTTTTCAGACGTTTCAGAAATATTCAGGAAATACCTACCTCAGGAGCCATTTCATGTCTCATGTCAGTTCCCAAAATTTTTCATCATGGAGTTTGGTAGGCTAATAATGGGAAACCTGTGTACCATTTTCGACGTGATTTTTTTGTTTTCTCTGAAACCCATTTCGAAAGTTGTTCAGTCTATTCCTTTTTCAGTGCATTGCACAATGATTTTCACATCATTGCTGTTATCATCGAATAAATACTAGATCCATGCAGAATAAAACTATCAACGATAAGATGTATACTTACTCAGAAATTAGAGTCATTATCCACGTCATATCCTTATTGATGGAATATCATCGATATGAATGATCTTGGGTTTCGAAAAATACCTCAATATATACGGTAAAGAGAATAATTCCGGTGTAGAGAGAGGTGAGATGAAGAAAGAAACCTGGAAAGATTTTTCTGACAAAACAGTCCTCAATGATAATATAATATCAAATTCTGATTCCTGTATCTGATATAAGTGATGATAATGTTATATAATAGTGCCATATGAATCATTCTATTGATGTTCATCAATGTTAGGAGTTGTGCTCGTTTGATTCTGAACTGAGAAGTACATTCAGGAGTTGAATAATAATTATATCCTTCGAATGTACTGTTTTCGCCGTAACTACCAGAATAACTGATTGATTCCTTTGCACGTTGAGTGCTGGAGAATATCAATAGTTTCTTTCGGATTGGCATCGTCTCTTTGAAGTTTATTCTCGAACTCTATAAACATGATGACGTACTTTTGATGGAAATAAGTACATAGTGATAGAGTAAATAACTGGTATCACAGAATTCCAAAAGTGACAGTTACATAATGAATATAAATATATGTATCATATATTTGTATACAGGGTGGACCAATTATATTTGGCAAAACGCTCTGCTATTTGAAATAGAAAAAACATTTTATGACATTCGAAAAAAGTTTTCCCTCGTATAGTATTACCTAACGAGATTGGATTGTCGCTTTGGATTTTTAAAAACAAAGAACAGAAAGTGAACATGATGTTGTGGAAATTTATATATTCTGAAATATACAGGCTGTTCCATTCGGAAGAACAAAAGTCTAATACGCCTTGATTTGTTAGGTCACATTGTATTGCTATTGTTAGGGATATGGAATATTTCAGAATGAGTGAGAATAGCCTATTTTTCTCAATGACAGCGTATCTTTCAAGAATTTGTTGTATCGTATTTTGACAAAAACAACATATTTTCAACATTTTCATAGGTCATGGTTTTTGATTATTTGCCCACTTGGTGACTAGCCCAGTTGCAGTGAGGTCAAACTGCGGGCATTCCAAATCCCAGGATTTATCTGAATGTGCTTTTTGAATATGTTTGTTTTGATGTTTTTTGATATCGAGAATGATATCGAATAATGAGGTAGTTGACGATACGATACGATACGATACGATAGTTGCAGGATACCATCAAACTTGTTGCTGTTGAAATTTCGCATTCATGTCGTGGACAAATATTCCATTCCATCATTCATGCAGATTCGTGTTAATTAATAAATGTATATATGTGAATTGACGTGACACAATATGTAGGTTTACTCAATCAATTACTTGATGACCAGAAAGAAGCTATACGACGCGAACAAATACGATATCTGATAAAAATCAATATTTATGATTTCATCGTGTTATTGATTGTTGTTGGTCCAAAATGGTCATTTCGTGGTCATCTCCTTTTGTTCGTACTTTCTATGAAGGAGCTGAATGGACATAACGATACATTTTTCCACAATCACAAGATCTTTATATGAATCACGGTATCTAGCTATGAGTGCTCGATTGACAATTCGATCTTGCCATTGAGCTAATTACAAGTTCATTCTTGCGATTAGTGCTCAGTTGGCAGACTAATATTGCAATCAATAGATCGATTTTGCAATTAGATCCTGATTGTAATCGAACATTATTTGCTCGATTGACAGATCGATGAAGATCGATCTTGCAAATAGCGCAGAATTAACGGATTGATCTTGCATTGAAACTAACTGAAACGGTCTTGCAATTATGCCCTATTCGCAAGACTGATCTATCTATTTGTCTGATTGAGAGATGGATCTGCCAAATCAATTGGAAAGACTATCTGTTTTCTAATGCAAGATCGAATTTGAAAAAATGTATGACTCTGAGTACGATCACATATTTTTGTGAAAAGAATTATCATATATCATATAATAAATTATTATATATTGCGAAATATAGTCCGAATCAAAAGTAAAGTAACTATCGAATCCTTCGACCAATTCCGATTCGGTTTACACGAATGATAAGCCCAATTCTTGACTAATCTGAGCTAGCGATATGAGACTATAGATCTCAGATGAAAATTCTACAGAGCGATGATGAAGCGGTGTAAAATTGCAACATGACTATCATTTCATAGACTACATTAGAATGCGTTGAATGTGAATATTCTTTTCAATTATAAAAATGAAATTCTCTGATAATGTCGCAAATAAGAGTAGTTTACTCCCGATCGAACTTCCTAATTTTTGTTATCCCTTGTGTATCGTTTGGAGATTCAGAATGTTGACAACACAAATGCAGATTGTTTGCAATTTACCAATTCTAGTTTCCTATATTGTGGAAACTCTTTGAACTCATCAAAAACATTTCATTGTGTTTTCATTGTGTTTTTTCATGAATATATGTTATATTTCGTGATTTGTCTGATACAGTTTTCTTATCTATTTTGATGTTGTGATTGCTTGTTATTTATGGATGTGAACTAGATCGATGACATAAACATACTCCCTTCATAAATAACAATAAATAATATTAAAAATCTCGAAAGATCGAGACATATCGGCTATACAGAATGACATTTTCTTCCCAAGAAAAAAAATATTTCTCCGCCCAACAAGATTTCTTATTTCGCCACATGTATCAAATTTCGTTCTTCGATTTGGGTAGGTAGGTAGATTAAACTGTGGTAGGTAGTTAGGTAAACCACCATAAGGTTCGGTGGGTATACGAAGCAAGAGCGATTGCGAGACTTTACAGGGTTGTCGTCATGTATGAAAACTGTCCCAAATTTCAGGACCCACTCTGTGGAGAAACTTGTAAAATTCACACTGCGTTCTACTGTGGTCCGATATTGATATATATGATACACCTATGCAGTGTTTTAGAGTATGCCTACCGTTTTTATTGTAGTGAAAGTGTGTTCGTTTTTTACAATTTTTGATTGTCTTGAAACCTTGAGATGTCATATTTCCGCGCAAAGCGATGTGTCGAATCTGTTTCATGTTGCATGTCTTCATCTCCACCTTTGTAGATATGTCCGTTTCATTTTAATCGAATTCAATATTTCTGATAGATGGAATAAGTACAATACTTATTCCATCTTATGGATTTTTGGATTTATCGAGGTTAGTGAAGGACTTAAGGTCGGTATAGCTGTACTTACATATCTGGATTATTAGCTGTTTGTATACATAGTCAGATCAACTTTGAATCCTACATTAGACGAAGTTATCTATCTGATCTTGAACATTGTAAACCAGTCATTTCAATCATCATCATATCGGTATCGTAAATAACCCCCAAGTATGAATTGATACACTTAATAGATCATTTAGAAACAGTAGGTTCCGTTTTTACACGAAACAATAGATTGAAAATGTCTTTGATCTGTGAAGAAACGAACATCCTACATGTTGTGTAATATTTGACAGTAAGATCAGCAAAATTCAATGATATTTTCGATAATGACGTATAAGTAGGTATGACGAATATTTGAGATGATAATGGTTTATGATAGTCAACAACCTATCAAAAAACAGGTGGGTATAAGTACATGATGATGAATATAGAATAGGTATGATAACAATTTTTCAAGGTGAGGATGTAGTTACAGAGCAGACTTTATTTCTCACAAAATTTCCTATCATAAGGGGTCTGAAAATTTTTCCTAGGGGAGTTACCACCTTTCAATAGGGCACATTGAAGACGATTTTTTCTCTATAACTTCAAAACCATTCACAATTGAATTTCAAAAATTGGTATACTTGATGGCAAATAAGATTCTGAATTCAAAATTTGAAAATTTCAGAATTTCATTCAGGAGCGTTGTTTTGAGTGCGTATCCAGTAATTCCATTATCGCTTAACGTAGACAAATCAGGAAATTTTCAAAGTCAATTTTCTCGTGAACGGTACGCTTTATCGAATTGAACTAGAAGTACCTTTTTTACGTACAAAACTTTAGAATGCTATATTTCTCAGAGGAAATCACAATAACCTGAAGAGTAGACGAAAAATTAATGTTCTTACCTCCCCCGCATGTGACGCCCCTAAATGAAATATTCGAATTTTGGAATTAGAATCCCATCAAATGTTCTTAACGTACACCAAATTTTTTTCGTGAGAAGGTGGTGAGAGTTTTAGAGTTAAAGGAAGAAATCGTATTTGAAAGGTGTCTTGTTCAAATGAACGTAAAATTTTCCGACCCATATTAGGAATTTTTTGCCTTATTTTTTACAAGGATTACGACCCCGAAAGAATGCCTCACCCTGTATTGTGCCGTCTGTCATATGGAATTTCGGGAAGACCGTAAAGAATTAATAATTTCTTTTAATTCAATCACCGTATATGTGGAGTTTTCATCCGACAAGTAGTGTCATCTCTCAACTAGCGGATAAAGTGTTAGCAATAACGCTTCTAGTTGGACATTATTGATCGCTGGGATGGCTTTCTGATCGTCGAGTGATAAAGAAAGGCAACAAGCAGATCTCTAGAATATTTGTTACAGTAGCCTGTCGCTTGGAACAGAATTTGGTACAGTGTTTCAAATGAATTGGAACAGATAGCAGTATGTTTTCGTGTAGTTTTTAAAGCAGTGCCTGTTCTGTGGCAATGCAGTTTTAGTGAAATGGATTTCGAGCTTATATGGGTCTCCTTATTCTCGTCTTTCGACAATATTCCACAAGAGGGTAGAAGCCTTACACCATCGAGCGTTATTGCCATAATCTTGCCGCATTGAAGTATAGTCTATTATTAAACGGAAATGTATCACAAGTAACTTCTCCTACAGGAAAAGAAGTAGATTTTGGAAGATTTCCAATTCTCGAATGTTATAATATGAATGGAGGTGATTTGGAGACGAATACTGATGAACATATCAACTAATTCTACCTATTTTTTGAAGCTGACTTGCTGTTCTTATCAATGTACGTAGTCCATAACTATATTCAGATACACTTCTGCTCGTTCAGAAATCACCTGCGCTTTTGGATAGTTGAAGACGATCAAAAATGTTCATAATAGACTCTCATTTTTATACCATAGGTATACTTTCTTTACTCCACTTATATTTGTGATAGAATTTCTTTATACATAGTGAAGTTGTTCCTGATGGAGACGACCTCCAAACTTTCAAGAAAAATTCCAACACCTTCCTTCTCTCCCAAAATTCCACCGCTGGCTAACACGATGTTCCTTTCGTGTTGTCAACAGATAGCAGAAAATGTACAACTTGATTAATCTACATGGATAATGTGAGATGAATCCACGCTGCTATTGAAAGAACAATCATTATTTTGGATAGGCTGAAAAACCCAAAACCCAAAGACAGCTTTTCATTTCAACCGTTTGACTTGACGTATGGGTAACTCAGTACAGATTTATTGATATTAACAATAATGAAATATTGAATGTGTTTCATTTGGAATAATAAAGTTGACGTTTACTTCCGGTACATCCTGAAATGACTCGTCCGCCATAATTTCTTATGCTTTCATGCCGAATTCCAGAATTCTTTACTGAATCGTTTACGAGGAGAGTGTCAAGGAAACTTTCCGTGAATAACTCTATATACTTAGTGCGCGTCCACTTTATGTGAAGTTTTCAATTCATTTTCTTTTGTCTTCCCAAATTATACACATTCCCCTTCCTTTGTAAATATGTACCCAGCTTTCATCAAGAAAAAAGCGAGTGAAAGTCACCTGAGTCTGTTTTATAGCTATCCAGATCATTCCCGTGGTTCCCCGCATATCTTCTCCCTCACCGTCCTCGAGGGATGAGGAAGGAGCAAATATACGAGCATCGAAACTACTCCAACACAGTTACCCCGATCCATCCCGTATGTGACATATAAATATTTGATCGGTTTGCGAACATGACATACATTACTTTCTCCATCTCAGACAGAGTGTTTCACTCAAGGGCATTTGCTTTCTTTATACATAGGCAGGTACATACTTACCTACATGGATCTTCCGCCGATTGTGAGGATATATTCGGCAGCAATCGAATGAACAGCTATGGTCACAAATTTCAGACACAAAATGTACTGATATGGGATCAGTTTGGAATATAAAAATCAATTATTCGACCAAAAGAATGAAGAACAACCAATCGATTTTAGAAATTGTTTTTATTTGCAATATTGCCTTGGTTCACTATCCTCTGATGAACAACCAACCTAAAGACGAATGATAAATGCTAGTGAAAAAGTGTCAGTGATATGAACTTGACTTTGGACTCACTTTTGACTTTGAAGTAGCGTATTGAACTCGTACACAATAAGAACTACCCATTGAGAAGTGACAACACTAGCTTTCGGCTCGTTCTACAAATTCCATGAACTCCGGTGATATCCACCATTAGGTGCTACTATGATCAGTAACTCTATTCTTTATTCTTGGTTTCGACGAAATTTGTCATCAGATTTATTATTTTCTGTGTTCTATAACTATGGAGTGAAATCAAAACTCACGCATCGTCGCATCAGAGCGATAGTAGGATAACAAGACATTTATTTGGTTTCCAGGATTATTGAAATTTCAACATAAGAAACTCTCTCTGTACCTAGTATTTGGTCAACAGTATATTGGTCAACTCTGATTGTCAATAATTCGTCATTTTCCATTCGAATGCATAATTTGTTGGTGTCGATTGAATCAGAACAGGAGCTTTATGGACCTGTGAAAAAAATCACATAGTGTTCTATTTGAGAAACGAAAGTTGAGGTCCATTTGTGAAAAATGAGAGATCCTATACACCAAAAATATCTTCAATCAAAATTCAAGTCATTTGATCCAACTATTACATCTATCCTGTGTTCCTATCTTCAAAAATAAAAGAGGTGAGATGAGGATTCAATTTTGAGAGGCGCACTCTGTACACTGCGGTGAAGTGTGAAAGTTGACACTGAACAAATTGTACCTTACCACCCTGTGTGGAATCAACTTGAGTTGACCGATTAGTTGAAATGTATGGTGACAGCAATTTTCATTATATTTCGATGAGTCCATTGAAGTAATTCCATCACGAGAGTTGAAACTTGATGATTATTCCTTCAGTTGTTTCCTTGAGCAGAGATATCAGTCTGGTAGCACTTTCAAGTTTGTAATTATTATTTGTAATCAGGTGAATCCTGTGCGTATACAGTCAGAATCGAATTCTACAACCAGAAGTGACCAGTACCGCCAGACATTCTTTTCTAGTTATAAGTGGTCCTTATAACTAGAATAGTACGTCCTGCTGACAGGACTTAGAACTTTGATTGTTTGGAGGAGGTGCTTCCAGCAGGATTCGCTTGTACTTCCGGAAGCAAGCAGTATTGCCAGAAGGAACTCTTGTGGCCAAGAAGTTCGGGAAGCTCCCCTCCCAGTGAACTTGAACATGTGCAGGTCGTGAACTAAAATACTTCCAGAAGTGCTTCCAGCGGGATCATCGTTTGTACCAATCATATTTTCAGAACGGGCCTAATGAGATCAATGAGTGCTATATAAAGAGTTTATCGGCATTTTGAAAATTTCTTGTCTTTCGTATATTGATATTTTCGCGTCATATACTTCATGATGATATATTAATTACATGTGAATAAATTGGTTTTCTGAATGTATCATAATAGGTGCCAGTTCCTCGAACTGAAGAAACCCATCTAGTTGAATTTGAGTTGGCTACTATTCGATTTGGAGATGATGAATCTCATTTCAAATCTCTACACAAATTATTATAATATATTAGTGAACTCTATTCGATAAAAGTTGATCTCCGAATTTTTGGAATTTTGATGAAACATTCCAAATCATTCATATCTGTTCAATTAAATCTGTGAAAGCTAAAGAGTTGTGCCAGGTTTTGTTATTATCCATTACGATCAAATCTTGTCTGGTGAGTGAAATTTCTTTATTCTGATCATAAATAATCATAGGTTCGGTCGAGAATATATTATATATTCGGTCTTCCTTTCGAACTCTTGTCGAGATGACGATTTCATTTCATTAACATTTTTCACACTCCACATCAGACTAAACGAAACACTTTCTCTTTCGCGTGCAGTAACTGTAATATTATTTCCTAACACGTTTGGAAAGAGATTATTTTATTCACAGGGAGCAGAGCTCGGTCGAGAAAGATTAGTACTTTGTTCAACGATCACGGAATGATAGGCATTATCCACTAGTGAGAAATGACCATCAACTCACCTCTATACAATATTTTTGATGATAACTTCGAATGAGTTATTTTGAAATTCAACTTTGATGTGGGGAAAGAAAAATAGTCCAATCGGTCAAATGAAGAATTGTCACGGAGAATATTTTTTTTCATTCCGGTTCTACACGTGCCTCAAATTTCAACGTTTTATTGCAACTTTTATTTTTTGCTTTTTTCAGTATTTACGGAATTTCAGAAATATGAAAAAAAAAATATGTAGAAAAAAGTATTTCATACTAGTAGTTTGACTATCATATCATTTGAGATGAACATTTATCGAAATGAATTTTTCCAGTACTATAATGATGTCAAAGTCAAGAGTCGAAACATTATCAAACTATTCACTTATATTATGTGAATTTTGATGAAGTCAACCAGAGCGATTTTAATGTTTCGTAATATACTCTGTCTCTGATACTATTTTTCTCAATTATTGTGATCATCAATACATTGTGTTGAAAATTACCAGCAACCTATATCACATAATGAACATGATTATCGTGGTCGATTTCTCGACATAAATGATGTAGAATCCTACCGCTACCAAGATAATTTTCACATCATGTAAGATGGTATGGAAAGTCAACAAAGTTAGTTTTATTCGATATCTAGTGAAATGAAAGAATTTCATGGAAACTCAGGCTAGGGAAATAGACTACGATTTATATATATTAAGGATAAGAGTGTTACTGTGAGAAGTCCACAAATTGAGGAATTTCTCTCCAAATCAACTGGATTCCTCTCATTTTTCTCGTTGCCTAGAGCTATGAACGCATTTTTATCTTGAATCTCGGAGCACTATTTTTAAGAATTCAGCAAAACACATCTCGAATCATATTTCTTTGAACTTCAATTCTACACTACATAATATTCATTCTGATCTCAATATAGATTTTCCGAAAACCAAAGATAAAAGAACCGAGTAATTCGAAATGGGGATCTATTTGCATTTATCGCTTTCAGATCCTCATCACTTTTTCACATACGTATAATATACGTCTCATTGTACTCAACTTTGAACTGGACACAGTCTATACCGAGGTTTATACTGTGCTTTCGTAAAGCAATGAATAAATAAATTCGACATTTCCCTTACACAGAGCTTTGCAAAAAAACGTCGATTTTGATTTCCCGTGATGCATTTTCTCAGTGATAACAGTAATATGATGATTCCTGTTCGAGTAGAATCAAAATTGACGGTTTATTCATATGGAAACTCCTGTATTTTATTCCATATTTGGATAAGAATTTCCATTAGTACAAGTTCAAGGATTCCATGTTAGATGAGGGCATCGTCTGCATTTGGGGGGGGGGGGAATGCCGCCCTTAAATACTGGATCCTGCACCATTATAAAACACAAAGGTAACGAAGAATACATCATTACACAAAATGAAAAAGAAACAGAGATTTCATCGAACTCTGGAAGAATGTCCTAAATAGGAACCAAATAACAAACTTCCTGGAATGCAAAAGTTGGCGTCCTTCAATATGTTGAGTATATATATAGTTTCGAACCTATCGAAGAACAAATCTAGCACGAGAGCTCGACGATTATTTCAAGAGTATAGCAGGAGAAAGCGGGACCTTGGAAGAACATGTTGAACTTGACTCTCAACCGAAGAAGACAGCATTCTTCAGCAGGTAGGTCATCACATGCACGGCGGAATCCCACCATCTTGGTTTCAGAGTTCATTTCATTGATTACCGGCATCGTTAATATCTTTGTGATCGAGTTATCGTTTTTTATTTCATGAGAGGAACGTAATGAAGGCTGCATGCAGGAAATATGAATAGCTGTCATTATCAGTTGGACACTATGCGGGTCCAATGCAGTTGTTTAGACAGGAAGAACTTCTTCTCTATCAAATAAATCACGTAATATTTCAGTATTTGGGAATTATAATGACGATCCATCTTTCTCTCCTGATATTCAGACATATTTTCATCCCCCGTATATCCATTTTTATTTTTATCTGCTTTGTATGTATTTCAGTCTAGTGACGAATCTTTGGTCGACTACCTAACTCAAGATCCCGACGTGAAGATCAACTTGTGATTGTTTTCCATTTTGTACCAATTGCATTATGAGCTTATTCCTCACTGGTTGCCATAAAAACCGATGAATAATAATTCGAATGAGTTGTGTTGCATCATTTATTCAATTGGAAATTAGGAAGAGTCTTATTCCATGATAGCCGCAATGAATATATATATATATATACCTCCAATTTTTCAGAAATATGATGAATTCTCATGCACATGCTCATTGTTTGCAACGAGACTATATTTTCATTTTTGACATGTGAGCAACCACTTCCTTATGTGTGTCATTCTTTGAGAATCGTATTCGCAGGTTGAATATGAGTCGGAAAACTCTTTGAATTTGATACAAGGATACTCTCGACATCCCCATTGCTCTTTCCATTTGATCAACCGCGGGCTGCAAAGCTTTGAATCGCTAGCGTACGTCACCGTTGATTGTTTCACCTCTAAAATATCATTGCATTTGTTTGTCATACTTTGTTCGTATGTATGAAATTCATCAGGCCTGGAATGTGAATTCATTATTCTGAAGTCCTAGCGTACTCTTTCACAGAGTTGCGCGAAAGTCCGGATTGAAGTTGTTACTGTTCAACCAGTAACTTGAAAAAAACGCTGAAACACTTGTAATTAATTCACGTTGGACGTATTGTTGCTAGTGAAATAACTTCTCTTCTTCAACCCCTTAGCTACACCGCTAGCCAACTTTTTATTCAATTGCAAAGTTATGAACCACATTTCATTGTAAACAAATGTCCAAATGTGTTTTAGCGTATTTTTTTCAAGTAACTGATTGAACAAATAATAATTTTATTCTGGAATTGCGTGCGACATCGTATATACTAGCTCACTACCGTCAAAAACTTCATGGATCTACATTTCTTTCAGTTATCTGTGCCTTAAAAAAGAGGTTGCTGTCCATACAAATCTTAGGTCATTTTCTCTTCCTAGGTCGAAATATTCAGTATCAACAATTTGGAAATCGATTCTGATCATCAATTAGCAGTTCCAGATGTTTATGTTGAGAAACACGAATACTACCTCAACTCTCATAGGATATTATTAAATAAGCTTCAAAAAAGGAACCACTTCATGAATCCATAACATCGAACAAAAAAAAATTCAATTCCGAAAACAACCATACATATATATATATATATAAAGATATATCGGCAATCCAAATCAGTTGAACATATATCCTCACCGAAGATGGACAACATATGACTTATTGGACAGAATTATAATGGGTTGAAATTGATGTTGATTTATTGAAGTATATCCGTCTTTTTCCAAAATTTTTAAATACAAGGTGTCACTATTAGCATGGAACTTCTCTTCCTGGTCTGAGAGTCGAATATTGAACTCTCATTAATCTGTCCTCACTACAAGTTCATTGAGGTGAAATCTCAAATATCAAGGGAAATAACCAATAACAACTACTTGAACAACGCAATAAAAAGTGAAATTGTTTCCTAAATCTATTGTAATTCACCAACAAGTTCAAAGCCATTTCAACATTAGCGATATAACTATACTAGGCACTCATTTCCAGTAAATTATAATGAAAGCAATGGCCCGTTGTTTGTACAAATTATTCAATTAACATATTCTCGTAAGTACTTACTCGTTCGGAATAGTTTCTACTAAAGGAATTTCTATTTCCGAAGAAAGGTGTTGAAAAGTACACATAGTGTCGACATCCCTGCTGTGCTGTATGTTTTACATACATCGGACATAATAATACAGAAATGTCGCTTGCATCCGTATGAATAGTCTCGGCGTGAGTCACGCATGTGAGGTCACGTGAATCCTTCGATTTTACCCGAAACGAATAACTTTCTTTTATCTTCCACATTGTGCAATGTAATAATTTTACGTCCGTGTCAGACACAGGATCAGGTTCTGTAATGAATGGTTCACTTCATTCGAGCGTATTGTTGCCACATCAAATTTTACATTTTCTGTGAAAAACTGCTACAGAAAATTTTCTTCAACTCAAGACCAAACGCTTCGCATTCTGAAACTGATTTCCAATCATCGTCAATAATCAAACGTGAGAGTCAAAAAAATGTTGTGATTCGCTTGTGCTGAGTCACTACAACAATTGTGATACAGTATATTCTTCTTGTTTGGATACCAATGATGTCCGTAGACTTGGAAGGGTTCAAAACTCAGGGAATTTCTTGTTAGTTGAAGGATGCAGGATGACTAAACATGTTCAATTGACACAAAATTGATACCATATGCATTTATCATAAATTATTTCAACTAAAGGAGGATGAATTATATTTATATACCTATACATAAGACACAAATCTTCAAGCGATCATCCTCATTTGGAATTTTCCAGTTCGGGCATTTGTTAAATGCAAGTGCATTTGAAGGCTCACTCAAGAAACAATCACTTGATCATCGATGAGTGATATATTATCATACATATCGTCGAGCACATAATCAATATTCTCAGTTTGTCTATTTGTCTATTTTCTATTCAATATTTCATGTCGAAATGGTGAGTAGGTTTTGGTAAGATCATTTGTTCAGTTTTATATTCAGTTTTTGTAGTTCAGTTTCAGTTTTATTTATTCATTCAATAATTTTCATTTGATTTTGTCAAAGGTGTATAGTAAACGATTTATCACCATTATTATTCAACTCCTGGTAAACTCAGCTCTTGTTCTAATTGTTCTTAGTGATATTTCGTTTTTGTCGGTTCAAAGTAGTTACCATTTGTGGAAACATTTGATCTTTCACTGTGGCGATTGTAAAATTTTCCTCTCGTTTCTTCAAACTAGATATAGACGTATGTATCACTCTTGTGGTGATCGAAGGGGTTCGAAAAGTCATCCCTTCGACATTTCCAATATTCAGATAACGACTCAATCATTGAGCAGTTGGATAACAAGCGTACATAAAGGGGCAATCAATATCTCCAGCAAAAGAAAAACGCCGGGGAATTATATCATCAATGGTCGTTTCAGTCTAGTGAGCAAGAGTTATCACGCGAGCTATGAATTTACTCACAGCTACACTCATTGTTTTTCATTCATGCAATCTCGAGGCGAGCATCACACTTGAACCAGAGCCATGCCGCCATGAAATGCAAATTCGAATTTTTGACTTGAACTTCGTGAAAATCGACAGCCTTTTCGAGATTCCGTCACCATTGTGCTTTTGTTATTTATGGATACATCAGTTCTTTGTGATACTTATTACAAGTGGCTACTTTCATTATCCTACTTTCTCTGTTATGTCCGCTTGATTCTATCAGAGACTCTTTTAACCATCCTTCCTAACTTTACTCGCCTTCACACTCCGGAAAAGGGGGGATTCATCTTGTTGAGTAGGTATATTGTACACTGAATCTATATAACCATTTCTCTTACAGTCTACCTCTTATTTCCAAAATTCAGCCAATATAGGCACATTGATGTAGTGTATAGTAAAGTCTGTGGGTGATCTCATGTGATTTTTTATTACGGATTACAACCATGTGGTCAGGACAGGTTGGTAGTTGGAATTGTTTTTTTTTGTGTGAAACAGTGTTTTTTTCTGTGCATGGAAGTGAGGTGGGAATTTTCTAACAGCCAATCCGAAATTGGATTATTCTTTGTTTGCACTCTTGGAAGGTTCCAGAAAACATACCGGTTATCAGAAAACAAGAAAATGATATTACATTCATCATTTGGAATGATGGAATGTCACTTTTTTGTAAATTTTTTGTCGGTTTGATATAGGGTAATCAAACTGAACCATAACATTTCTTACCATAGAACTTGATTGTAATCTTCGAACGAATGAGAATGGAATCAATGAAAATATATTTGATAGCAATAAGGTCAGAGAAATATGAAAAAATTCAAACTTTTTGAATTCTCGATTCCACCACTCCTGTCTTATATAACCATGGCTGGTCTAACGAATAATTTGAGACTTGGTATCGTTGTCTAATGATAATATATGAATTTTCCATAGATACCAGTAATATCACAATCACTTTTCTAATACACTAGTTGATCATTCCACACATTTTTTTCATTTAATATATATCCATTCATCAATGGACGATTTGAATTTGTGCTCTCATGGTTGATTGAAGTTGATAATAGTTTCAAGAGAGAACAATCGAATCTCAGACCAGTTGAATTGATTTTCATCTTTCTGATTTCATGCGAACAGAAAGCTTCCTTACTTTTTTTCCCAAACGTCTCGTTCTCGATATTGTTGAGATATTTCTAAAATATACAATTTCTCGTCCAAAGAATTTGTAGATTGATACGTATATCGGAACCAAGTTGTTAATAGCATTATCATCCTGTACTTAATTGAATAAGCAAAACTCGTTTATAATCAGTATTCAATTATGTCTGTTCGTTATTTTTGCTGTCTCTCATTTTTTTGTGAGTCCGTCACACAATGTATAGAAGGAAAAATGTCAATATCTCAGTAAATTAAAATATCTGAGAAGCAACAAAATCTGTGATTGGTTTTGATGAATATCTATTGGATTAGGAAGATTCCATCTCGTCGAAAGAACACAGTCTCAACACTTTTTTCTAATTGTGGAATGTTTATTACCACCAACTAATATAAAAACATCAATACTGATAACATTTTCATGGAATTTTCTTGGATGGAATATTATTATCAACGATGTGACTTTAGGAACAACTGAATAAGTCTCCTTGAAGTTTTTGACCCACACATTTTTTTCTTGAGGACTGTGATTCCTGCGGCTTACTTTTCGAATTTCGGATTCCCATTCAACCTCCAGTGGTCAGTTCGCAAGAAATGCATGCAATTAGTTCCGCTAACGTGAGTCAGTCATTCGATGATGGATATAACAATTCACATTCAAATCCATTGAACGTATGTCAAATGCTCACTCCGTGGATAGTACAATAGAAAATACCTACTTAATATTTCTCATGGATATCAAGTAGGCCAACGGTTATTGTCTCGTCCCATATTGACTGGAACACGCTGTATAGACCGATGTATTGATACGAGTCTGCCTGCGAAATGGAATTCTTGCAACACTCTGTACATTACACGAGTAGTTTTGCATGATGACTCATATTTGGCAAAAATTGTTTGGTACGCCCTTCAACGCAATAGGGCGCCATAGAAGAACATGACTGTTCCATTACAATGCCCAGCGTATGTCACAAAATTCACAGAAACTCACATATTCCATTAAGAGATATGCGAGTTGTTTAGCTTGTGAAATTCAGAGTCAAGTCCATTTCTCTTAATATCCGTCATGAGGTGTGGCTATGAGATTCAGCACTTATTGGTGAAAGCGGATATATGGTTGGGCATACATATTCATATAGTGTGGTCAGAAAATGAAAGGTTCGGAAGATGTTCTGTATTTTATACATATGTGATCTTTCCGTTTTCTTCTCAATTTCCATTTATCACTCTCTCTTGAGCTATTTTCATTCGATATCCATCAAGAGAATAACAGTCATTAGAAGCTGTTTATTAACAGTATCGAATTAGTAAAAGTTATAAATACGCGTTGATTGGCTAGAATTATTGCTACGCTATTAGTTTGATCTCGATACAGTGTGCGAAGTTTCCTATACATACCTATACGTTTTGTTTTTTGAAGTAGTTTCGATCATGTTCAATAACATATATTATGGATATATTACGAACCAAAAGATTGCTAACTTGAGGATATTGATGAAGATTGCCCTTAGTTAGTGGTTCTGTTATTGTGAGATTCATTTATTTATATTTATGTTTTGTCACATTTTCATCATAAATCAATGAAAGATGTTTCCTATCGTTCTACAGCTACTAAAACGAATCCATTATGAGTACGCGAACGCCAATGTATACAGGGTGTCAATGAATCAAGATTCGAACCACAAAATGAATTATTTCTTAACTTTTGACAATACGAAAGGTAAACCCATAGACAAACCCCCGCAAAGTCATGGACTGGGCAGGAAGTCACATTTAACAAATCGTTGATGTGGAGCAAATACAAAATTGGTGCCAAGACAGATCCTTGTGGAATACCAGCATTGATAGTCATTGTATCATAAGCAAACCATTTGATGGAAGTATCCTATTTGATCTGTGGCGACAATAGCAATATTGCCGGTCATTCACGATTTTTGAGCTCTCTATAATATCGGATGACCTCGATGATTGTTCTGTTCTTTGTTCTGTTCTATGTTCTGGCCTTTTTTGTAAAAAAAACTTTTCATGAAATGGTGAACAACCTACGAAGCACTGGTGTTGTCTTTGGGGCACATTCTTGTTGATCAGTCGTCTTGGCGTTGAGGCCAATCAGAATGTGCCTAATTGTGCGTTGTTGGGAGCGAATTTGAGGCATATGGTAATGTATTATGAGATTGTCGATATGATTTTTTTCATCTGTGGAACATCGTGTTAGCCAGCGGTGGAATTTTGGGAGAGAAGGAAGGTGTTGGAATTTTTCATGAAAGTTTGGAGGTTGTAAGCATCAGGAAAGACTTGACTAGGCAAAGAATTCCACAACTTTGCCGTTCTATTGATTGATGATGCTTGATATAGCGATGTTCGACAGGTCTCGAGCCTGACAGCGTAGGGGAGACCAGCCTTAGTGTGTGTTTTCTATAATACCTTTTCCGAATCTGCATAACTCTCACTCTCTGGACAACTCTTCCCCATATTGTTTCACCTATCTCATTTCATGTTGTTCATTTTGTTACTACGACAAGCAACCCTTGAAAATTGGGTTCCTATTCACTTTACGTACCCCACGATGCCTTCCTACAAGTGCTAACTTTCAGAATGTCCATTCTTCATTTATTTCTATTGTATTGAATGATTGACACTCTTTTCTTTCGAAATGATTATCATTATTATTATTATTATTATTATTGTTATTATTATGATTATTATCATTATTATTATATAGAATGAAAAATTGGATTCACTTGGGGCGTCCAATGAACATGTCCTTCCAGATCTTAAGAAACTGCTTTAAAAAAAAAGTATCTATACCATTATTTTACGCAGTTTCTGATTGGTTGAAATTATCGTAAACAGTGTCGATGCAATGATATTCTGGCTTCCGGATAGTTGCATATAGCATCTTTTCGCGCGTATTATTTCGAAATGCCACTCACTTCAGCTTCGATGAATGATGATGATGATGAGTGATGAATGACTGCAAAAAAATATTATCAATCGATAATTGGATTGCTAACGATATCAGTAAGGTGACTTCTTACCAGACTTTCGCAAACGACTCATGGAACATCCTGTATGCAATGCGTTCCTAATCCATTTCTGAAAAAATCATAAACCTATCCAACCACCAAGAAAATGCGGGAGCGACGCTAAATCACGTTTCATATACCTGTGAGAATTTATCATCTGTCAAATTAGATGAGTAATTCTTCAGTTTTCGCAAATCTGTTGAACAGACACGGTGTTTAGGATCACGCAACGCAAACAACTCACGAATCTTGAATTATTAAGTTCGAACGAATTATGTTCCAGATTTTCTGGTGTGCCTATTCAGGAATGACACCCAATATTTCATTATAACTTGAAGATATGTTAGTTCGAATGGAACGAAGGTGAATGAAATATCTGGTCAATCAAAATTATCATGAAAATGAAATAATTCAATAATCAAAATTTCAGGCTGCTATTGAGTACTATCACATGATATCTTCGAAATTATGGTTTCGAGAATGGGAGAGTGATTTGGAACTAGGTCTCATTTCTGAGCATCTTGTGAATCATTTGGTGGTTGTGATTATGGTGAGGGATCCGCTTAACTTTCGATATTCATAATTTAGGAACTACAGATCACAAAAATTGTAATTGGAATGAAAATGAGGCGATGATCGATAGGCTGCATATGTCACTTTTTCTTGAAAAACTCGAATAACTCATAAACGGATTATTATAGGTATAGGGTAAGATGAAGGAAGCAGAATCACGACGAATCCAAGAATCTTGTAAAATACAGGGTGTATATTGAAAATATTTCAGATGACGTCACTTCCGGAGAAACCGGAAGCTTCACAGTAACGAAAAGATTTCAGTTGGATTTTTCCTTCGTCGTGTCTACAAATTTTCAGACCACTTTCAGTTCTTCAGATCTTTATGCCATGTTACCATTATCATGCACCGTATGCAAACTCATTTCATTTTCTTTCTGAGGAAAGTGAACGTGAAAGCAACATATTCCGTGAAAAAGTTCACTGGCTGTTACAAATTATTACCATATTCATGTAGCTGTTAGTTGTCGAGTTTAATACTCATCGTAACGGATCACAAATTGTTGGTGAGGATTAGAATTACGATCGTTACTGCTCGTGAACAAGGAGAAAAAACTTTTCGAAAAGGAAGTCAATATTCAGTGTTTTTCTGAGGACGACTCTGAGTGCAAGTGAAAGTAGAATACATTACACAGGCGTATTGATCTTCGAATCATGTGACATCTAATAACTTGTTTCGGAGTTTTACCACAAATACTTCGTATATATAAAGATTCTTGATTTCGTAATATTGCGATTTGAGCCCATCAGCATCGCAATTGAAATAACCTTCTGAAATATTGACATGAAAAAATTGATACTAGCGTTTTTTCGAGTATGAAAAATGATAATTTGGTATCGATTCGATGCATTTCTCAGAAGGCGCCATATAAAAAACGTTTGTGACACGAATGTACGCTTGATTACGATCAAGTACAATTAATTTATCTTAGACTATCTTCCATAAGGCGTTCCGCTATCAATTTTCCCACATCTTGATAATATTAACGTAGTAGGCGGACGTCAAGAATGATTCTGACAGATGTATACTTGTTTCATTGTTGATTGTTCTGTAATAGTTCCAATTCGATATTCCTGGTACTTGAATTTTGTTATTTTTTCAATGCAAGAATGAGAATTACGGCCATTGTTTATGGAGAAAATTTGTATTCCTTCGGGTTCACAGTCACAGTGAAAGAAATTGTACTCTTGTTCCAGTTCAAGCTTTCTAGTCTCTATTGGCCCGTCATCAGGAACTTCACAAAGTTCCTCGACTATTGTTACGGTATTGGTGTCTCATTCAGCAATAATACCTTGTAGCTTTTTATTTTTCATAGCAGTTTTGAAATCTTTCTCATCCTGGTGAATTTCTGTTCCCAATGTTTCATTCTCTGTTTGAAGAGCACTGTATTTTCCATATTGAATTTCATGAGAGCTTTGATATTTGGTAGATAGATGTAGAGGATGGTTCATCTTCGATATAGTTTTCTTAGGGTCCATGAGTGGAATAAATGTAAGAATATCTTGAACAGAAAACATCATTGGGACCTCATATATTCACATAATCACCAGCTCACCTGTTTCTTTGAGTTGTATTTGCTATTTGCTGTGTACCACGTCGAAATGCTTGCTAGAAATTCGTTTGTTCCTTGTATCAAATTTGTCCTTTCGATGACAAAGTTCAACCCATTCTTTCCTAATTTGTTATTTTTTGTTATTGACCATGTTTTTTTGTAATGATTCAAATTTGGATCACGCAGCTGATTCCTAAAATCCCATTATGTCGAAAACTGTTGAGTTCTGGGGTTAACAACAATCATAACTTCTGTTGTTGAAATAACGTATGTTCTATATTTCTTGAAAAGAAAGCGATAACAATCTGTAGTTTGAGAAATTTTTGTATACATTTCCAGAAATGATGATATTGCGAGAAATAAATTTCATATTATGGGGCCCCTACAATGCTCGTTTTTCTATTAGGAAACTACTACTAGTGAATCTGCTGCTGCACCAATAAGTTTCCATTGATGAATAATTTCTCAGAGAATATGCCTGATCACCATCGTCTTTAAGCGCGTGCAGAAAATTAGTGTTCTTGAGAGTTCCGGTATTTCTAAAACTCGTCGGTCTCAATCAAATCGAGAAAAATAATCAGCAATTGACATACGGGTTCTAATATTCCGATGGTTTCGAAAGTGATTCGAGGAAGAGGAAATGATTTGCGGACGTGCGTAGTTAATTTGATTGGATAATATTTTCCACAGTTTTAATAGTATAAGTAGATCATAATCATGTTGGATCTCCAGTTGATATTAGATATTTTTCTGTTTCAGATATTTGTTGCACTCCTTTGCATATTCTTGGCATGGCAACAAGTTGCTGCTGTTGTAAATAATGGTCAGTCCTCCAAAGTAGAGGAATCCACGAAGACTACATCAGATAGCTCAGACACCAGCAATTCCAACTCGAACGAAATAAGTTCAGAAATCTCAGGTACAGAAGAACAACCAAATCGACGAGACGCTTCTGTTGCCCCTGGCGATAACTATGGAGCGCCAATCGCTTCACAGGGAGACTCCTATCTTCCACCTGCACCAAGCAACCAGAACCTCCCTGTGCCTGTTTATGGAGTACCTGATGGACCTTCCAACAACATAGTTTATCCCGAACCTCCACCAGATCTGCCGCCACCATTGTCTCTACCAGCTTCCTCATACGGTTCACCCCTACCAGGTCTTTATGATGCATCAGCTTCAAATAACTACATACCACCTTCTAATACCTATGGTCCACCGCAAATCCAATTCGACGGACCATCGTTGAGTCCACCGAAGCCTGTAGGAAGAATCAAACCTGTATATGGACCGCCAAGGTTTCAGTATGGTCCTCCAGGGAAACCGTCATTCAATACTAAGTTCAGCTACAAAAATCTCTTCAAACCTGGATTCGGAGGCCCAAAATATCCTAAACCAATTAGCACGTATGGCCCACCTAGTGGATATTTCAAAGACAATTACAGTCCCATCAAATTCTCTTCGAATTTTGGAGCGGGCAAGATCCAATCGTACGGTAGTGGATCCAGTCATAACAGTTTTCCTGGATTCTCCTCTGTTGGATCGGGGAAATATGGAGTGCCATCACTCCCTTCATATTCCAGCTCAGGCGTGTCAACCCAATATGGAGTACCTTCACTGAGTTTCCACACGCTCGATCTGAATTCCATAGGCCCAAATGGAAAGGGAGTCCCTTCTCAATATGGAGTTCCTGACCTGAGTTCATCAAATCATAATAATTATGCAAGTTTCATATCTACACAGTTTGGAGCTTTAGATGACGGGATTATAGGCCCACCCAAACCACATTATGGCCCTCCACAACCATCGCCGAATCCAAAACCACCACATCCAGGTGCACCAGCCCCACCTACCCCTCCAGACATCAAATATGATGGCTGGCAACCAATTCTCGGATTGGTCTCTAAAGTTCCGACATCTTCTTATGGCGTACCAGCAGTTGAGCACCACGGCCATGGTGATATCAGTTATGATAAAGACTTGATTCCACCACCGTTTGAGAGTCATGGACATCATCATCATGAGGTTAAGGGTTCAGTAGGAAATCTGGCCCTGGAAACATCTTATGGTGTACCACAGCCAGGAGCGAGTGACTCATACCGTGCTCCTCTCAATATTGTTACTGGCACCGGAGGAGTAGTGAGCACGTCAGGAGAAGAAGCTCATGGAAATCATCAGCATCATCACGAACATAATATCCAAGGTAATCATGCACATCACGAAAACCATGAGGAATATGAACATCATGATAACCATGAGCATAATGAAAATGATGGAAACCATGGTACTCATAATTATCAGAATCAAATCACTACAAGTGGATCAGGAGCTGAGATTCAAGCATTGAAAAGTGTTGGGTATGAGATTTTTCCCAATGGGGCAGCAACAATATCTGGAGGACAAAGTCATAGTTCCGGCGGACTGATTAATCAGATATCAGACTCTTATGGCGCTCCTCCATTGTCATCATTTTCTACCAACGGCCCTCACACAACTACTCATGCATATAGCAATGCTGGGTCTTTTTTTGGATCGGGTTTTGAATCTGCAAATTCACATTCTTCTTTCAATCTGCACAACTCATTCAATTCACATAAACATCATGGCTACAAAGGACAGTCCAGTTCTACCTTCGGGTTGATACCTCCTAGTGGCGTCTATGGTATCCCACCAAGTGGGCAATATGGTACTCCATTATTTTCTGCATCTCATTCAAGACATCCTGTTCTCCATAGAGATCCAGTCCCACCAAGTATTTTCGAGTCGATTTCGAAACATAACTCCCATAAACATCACGATCACTCAAGTCAGTCAAGTTATTCACCGCCTGCTGTATCTGATATCACAATACCATTCAAAAACTATGGACCTCCACCACTTCCTTCGTCTTTATATAGTTTACCTAGCACACACGCTGTAACATCTTTCCAAAATGTCAATCAAGGCTCATCTTCTGGATACAACTATAATTTGGGCTTTGATTCTGCTTCTACAAGTCATGACACCTTACTGAATTCGGTAGACAGCTTCTACACTTTGCCACAATTGAAAGATGTTTCAAATTCGAATAACCTTAACGTAGTCGGATTGGATCTATCGAATCCTGGATTGACTATAGATCTCACACAAGGCCATCATGCTCAGAATACTTTTGCTCGGCCCAGTGACTGCAGTTTGAAAACTCAATCTCTTCCATCACTCTCTTATGGCGTTCCTTCGGCCAATAGCTATACAGCATCTTTGTCTTCCTTGACGACCAATATCGGAGGGTCACATGGTACATCATCTATATCTTCTAGTTATGGAGTCCCTGAATCGTTGCCTGTACCTCAAGCACAGACAAGCCTAGATATACAACCTCACGAGACTTATGGAGTTCCAGACTTGAGTGGATCTCATAGTCAAAAAGTGTCATCTGAAGTGAGAACTAATCTGATACAAAATGAATCTCAAGGGAAGTCGTATGGCAAGTCAGTGGCTGCAAGTTTTGGGCCTAGCAGTGAGTTGATTCAGTCTCAGAGCATTGACCTGAACAACATCCCCTTGCAAGGTTCTATGGGTAGCTATACTCTTCAAATTCAGTCTGTCGATGGTAGCCAAAGTCAAGCCCCACACGGGCAAGTTCTAAATGATGGGCTTCTACAGTCGATTCTGGCTGCTATCGAGCAACCATCTGGGGGAGGAGCCTCAGGTAGTCAACCTATAATACAATTTCAGAAAAGTTTGGAGCAACAGAACTTTGTAACCAATGATACGATTTCATCGGTGGTTGATCAACTTGCCGATGCCGAGATTCGCCATTCGACTCAATTAGCAAAAGATGCGATTGAAAAATCTTCGGAATTATCATTGTCAGATGCTGACACACAACAGTCATCGCCACATCAATTGGTGGTTGATCCTTCTGACGATGGAACAAGGAATGTTGAAGCTCTGGAGAATGGAAACGAAGAAGAAGCTAGCATACCTATCTTGGAAGATAATGGTATCGCTCTATACTTCAGCAATAATCAGCGTACAAAAAAAAATACATCTGAGGAAGGAAATGAGGGTACGAATCCAATAACTGAAGAAACTGTACACAATAGCCATCAGCAGTGAAATCAAGTCATTGATATGATATTATTGCTCAATGAAAAAGTGATCATAAAATGAGAGCACTTTTTCCATCATGTTTAAGTAATTTCGTAATCCCATTTCTACTGTCAGAGTGTAATCTAAAGAAGTAATTATTTATTATGGTTCATCTATTTATTCTAGTTGTAAGTATTTAAATGTTTTCGTCAATTTTTATTCACAACGTTGTAAATAAATTGATATCGTTTTCATCCCTGGTTTTTCTTATATGAATGATTCTTAATTTGCACAATTAAAATACTTGATGAATTTGAACTATCGCTATGATGGAAATACCGTATTCGATGATTGATCAATATTGGGTCGAGAGCTTCAACTCATTTGTGTCGTGGTTTGCGAATATATTTGAATTACCCACCTCTATATAAGAAATGTGCAAGATGTTCATATCATTCGACAATTTTCTACCAACTTCCCCTTCACAAATGGTGCAAAATTGTCAATTTCCCAACTTTTCCTGAAATATCTGTAACTAATCTGGTGTCTCCATTCTTTTTATAATGTAAAAACTTCTTAAATAGGGGTTCAGACAAGAACTTTGGAAGTTTAATACATATTACCCAACCCCTTCTATGAAGGCTTTATGCAAATATATGGTTTAATTCAAAATTTGTGTGCGACTAAAACAAGGAAGCCAAAAAATTATTATTCAAAGGGGTGCATAAACTGAGGGTAGCTTCAATTTAGGTATGAAAAGAATTTGAATTGAAATATCTTCGTCCACGCACTTTAGGAGACGAAGAAAACTGTGATTAGTGAAATCATGAATATTAATGATCAGATAGATATACAGATAGATTCATTTCTCATTACGATGAATGTAGACAAATACATTTTCACACAAATACATCGAAGTAAATGCTCAAAAACATTTGATGACATTTGACCAAATTTAGGATCTTGTGAAAACCTTATATAATCATTGCAAAAGTTTTTCTGAAATGGTTGAGGGAAAAAACGATTTGATATGATTTGTTTTTTTGATTCAGATATTGAGAGTGTATATACTGACACTGATGAGGGTATTTTAAATATTCTGTTGTTATGCCAGTGTATCTGTTCATTCAGGAATTCATGTTTGTTTAGGAATTCCGTCAAGTCAAGCGGATTAGTTTCGAAAACGAAAAGGAAGTTGATCTGATTAGTGATCAACAAAAAAATACTGGTTTTGTCATGCCTATTCGACTACCACAGATGATCGAAGTAATTCCTATCGAATCCGAAAGAAGTTGAAGGGATGGCTCAAGCATCACGATACCGAATTACTTTTTTTTCATGGGATACATATCCAATTTTGTCTAGGAGCTATTCTTGAGAGAAAATGACGTGAAGAAATATGAATATTACGTGGAAATGGTTCACCATCATCACAAGCCATGCCAAAAGGAGGGAGCATTTCCTCCGACAAGAAATATTCAGGACAACGCCTTATTTCACCCCGTTGTTACAGATTGCGTCCTGGCAATAAACATGAGCGTCAGATAACACGATAGAGATGATATATCCATAGAACCCTCTCTGCAATATGCGGCATCCGCTGCAAAAATAGCAAGATTCGAATAATTTTGACATTTCTCTCTGACAGCTTTTTTGCACTTGTGTCCTCAGTTCAGTGGCATGGCAGTGGTATTGTTTCGCTCTTTCCTTAAGTTTGACTTCAAACATCATCAATTTTTTCCACTATAGATCAATGACGGTCTTTCCATATTGAGATATCTGTCATTGAACTGGAGAGGAAAGAATTAAATGGCATGAAATGTAGCATGAGAATGAGAGAATTACTCATACATTCATTCTTGAGATTATTAACCTAAATATCCATCGGCCAAATTCTCAATTGATCAACACACATGAACAAAACAAATAACTCACAATTCGAGTATGTATGAGGTTACTTGATGTCAATTCACGAGGAATATATCTGCTCATTTGCAAAATATTTTTCATGAAAGATTTCTCGCTTAGCTGCAGTGATGGAAACTTAAATTTCCACGCTATTCATTACAATTTTCTTCAGTGGAGAAGCAGAAAGTTGAACCATTCGATAATCACTATTCAACGGAAACACATTTTTTCCTATTATCTTTTTCTTCTGATTCTTCCCAAGTGTATCGATGATTCATTTGGGAGCATTTTCACTTCACTAGCTCGGACATTAGAGATGTGCTTCATTATGTAACTGTGGAACGTTGAGGCAGTTCAGTTCTTTAATAATCAATATTTTCTATATATTGGTCTGAGTCATCAGCGCTATTTGAAGAAATATTTTTCTATCATCTCTTCAGAAGAAGGAAAGGAAACCCATAATGTTCGACGACTATCATTGGCTAGAAACTCCACATCTTTCTCGTTCTATTAGTAGAGTGAAGTTGGAGAGGTCTCAAGCCTGATAATGTAAGGATGATCAGCCTGAGCCCCTCTACTCTGTCTACCAGGATGGAAAAAAGGTAGAGATCGCCCACCCCTCACGATGTTTCAGATAGGTCAATGAGTTCGTCAGTGTTACCAGGCGAATAATTCTCTCTGACTAGAGTTTACATGAAACCTTCGGTTTGAGTTTGGGAGCTGAATTCCAAACATGTGACCAGTATTCCGGGGCACGTTGAATTTGCGCTTTGTAGATAATGAGGAGCTGCTGAGATGTGAAGTAAAACTTTGCATGAAACAGAAAGCCAAGTTTTTGTGTAACACTTTCAGCAATGGACCTTTTATGAAGGAAGTTTCCTTGAAAGAAAACGCTATTTCTTGTTTTTCATGAAGACAACGAGAGGATTTTATTTTATCAGATGTCATTTGAGTCCTGAATCTATGAATTGTGTTGATCATCAAGATATTCATTCACAGAATCAAAGTAGCTATATTTCTTGATACTCTATATATCCTCATTTCAGTCTAGTGCGTGAATTATTCAGGAGATGGTCTTGAATATGGTCATTGTTGTCTCAGAAGTGAAAAGGCCCATTTCCGTACACGCCATTGCATTCGAAATGAAAGCTGTTCAACAACTGTTGCATTCTGTAATCGACTTTGGTTTCTTCAGGCTTTTACTGTTCTTCATATTGCCATAATGGTTGAATCAGGTTTAACTTGTGAAGAATTCTTCATTTGAAAACAGCAGCTATCTCGAATCATTATCAATACATATAATTGTTACTCCTATCCGTTATATTTCCTCCATTTCAAGATCTGTTTTTACTGACCAATTGATGATGGTAGATCATTGAAACGGTGTCCTTACTAGTGCATGATCATGCTCAATCGTCACCCTGTTGAATACTGAAATATTATTACATTGGGAGTCTGAAGAATAATGTGTCTTTTTGCAACACAGTTTCATTCTTGAATGAAACCTCTAGATACTATGTATTATTTATGACTGCATATGTCATGAATGCTTTTTGCGCAAGCGGCGTTTGATATTTCATAAATGGATAGAAAAGGAAAATAGCTTATTTATGTTAATTTTATTCCTTGATGCCGCCATATAGACAGCGTGATGGAGTTACTCGAAACTGGAGGAAATATACGCGAATATATTTATTTCCTCATAATTCTGTGACTGGCATAATTCCATTTCATAGTTTATCATTCCAGGAAATAGTCGTCTGACTCTGGATAATTTTCTAAATATTCGTGAGTTCTGGAAAACCATGTACTGTCTCTCAACATTTCGATTTTGATATTTGTGATCTGTGAAGAGTAATATATTTGTGAGTGGTAGTAGTAGAAATTGAATGAGGCACTCATGTGTTTCACAAAGCAATATAAATAAATATCTTGAACCTATAGTCTTCACATCAAAGACTCCGGAATTGTCTTATAATTAGTATGAGCCGCAGGCTATTCATTCGCATCCAGGAGTTATCCTTGACATCAAACGTAAATTGACTCGAGGATAATTTGGCTACAGAATTCTGATGGAAAAGGTAATGAAACAAGAAACCGCAAAACATTTTTGCTGTTCTCAAATTCATGCTTTTTTCCAATTATAGATTTTTGTAGGAATGAATCGCACAACGTGTTCATACATAGGCGGCCAAGTGGTCGAGATGAACAAGCGATATCATAGTAATCATGAGGTCGTAGGTTCGATTCCTGGCTGGCCGTTGGATTTGGGTTCATTTATTTATATCATAAAGTTCTACATATAACTATCCGAAATGCCATAGTGGTTTGGATTCCACTTGTATAAACTGTAGATCCCCGTCTCCTTCAGTCGCAGAAGCCCTTGGGGGCTTCTGAGGGTTGCTTCGGCAACTAAGGAGAAGAGGATCAGTAACAATAACGATAACAATAACAATGTGCATCTCCTGCAAGGGCTTCCTCTAAAATTATGTGTTCCGATTTCAAATTTGTTCTTCACCATTGACTAACATCGAACAATGACAAATGATAATAGGCTTCACTTACAAGGTTCCAATTCCTAATCCGTTGTGACTCAGTCTATATCGTTCAATAATCGACATGGCCTTATCTTGCACACATCGAATGGACCTTATACAGAGTGTCTAGAAGGTGAGCCATCTGGGTCTGGGTATTTTTCAATCCTGATATGTAATTTCATCATCACAAAAATGTCACTCAGTATTTTTTTCGACGAATGATCCTCTCATTGTTTTCATATCATTCTTTCAAATATTCTCACAGTTATTCATTCAGTTACTGTCTCGTGTCAAACTTGTTGAACTAATTCGAACAGTGCTATGGGAGAAATTGAAGAATTGAAGTTATCTTAGTTGTCGCACATATTTCAGTGTTGATGCAAATCATTATTGGATTTCCACGTCCTTCTTTTAGTATTTTCAGGCAGGCTGTCTGTAGTTGGAAAGATTTCTTCTTTTATCTAACGGGCATTACTCTATACGATACACCTTCGTATGTAGAAATGTCTGAAAGAAGAAAATCTCATGTGCATCAGTGATTGAGAAGATATCGCCATTCATAAATCGAGAACTAAACGGAGCGCGAAAATTGAGTCAATGGCTACACAACATGAAAAATCAGATTGAAAGGTTTGTGGATGTGATGAATCCGATTTCAGCGGAAATGATGTAATATTTGTTACTTTGTATTTCCTTTGATATTTGGATTCCTATCATGATCCTCATTCTATTCCTCAAAGCACATTACATGCCCAAAATGAATCATTTTTGAATGAGTCACTTACTCATTACATTTTTCCTTCTCATGATGCCATTCTATAATGGAAATATCCTCCAGTTACAGACTCCATCAGAAGCCTGCGATTGCAAGTATATCATTAAATCAGCTGATTCAGCTAGATCTTCTAGGACATCCACAATATATATTTTCACGTTGCATTCCTGTTCAGGGTGTCATTCTACATGAGATAGGGTATTCTCCGAGGCGAAATATCTTATATTTCGAATTGACTTAAATTTAAATTCGATTCCCTCATTCGATCTGACAAGCTGGAATGGTAATTAAAATTCATGATTTTTCTCGAATAATTGTCGTGTACAGATAACAATGTCATTTTTCTATCCATATCACATTCATCAAGATCCAATGGAAAATCAGTGCAATGTATCAAAACATAGTGCGTTCTAGAATATGACAATAATGAGATCTAGTGGGCTGTGCTTTCACTTTGGAAATACTCCATCATAATATTCAGAATGAAACCCTGAACTTGATTGAACCAAAATTCAACTGATGTATTGGACTGAATGAATCACAGCAACATACAGATAATTCATTTGGAGGACTTGAACCTCAAAGTCAAGAATGATTGAAGAATAAATATGCATGTATTTGCCATGTGTGGTTCTACAACACTGACTTCTGCATTTGTTGAATATAATTCATGAGTTAACTTGACATTTCCGTATTCAGCAAATTTCCGTGAGGAATTTCAATACCCCAGTAATAAACAGTGGATATTCCAGTTTTCGAATTTAATATTCGGTGGTGAAATGGAAGACGCAAGGCTCGAATTGAAATTATTCATAAACGGTGTAGTATTAATATTTCATACGGTGGATAAAATACAGTTCAAACTGCTCCATAATGTGATTATGTATTCATTCTCCTTGTGGCAAAAATGTCAACAGCTGCAATATCGAAACTTTCAATTTAGACCCTGTGTTGTCCCGCTCCAAATCTTCCGGATAGGGAGAAAGAACGGGCGATCCCAGACTAAGGAATTAATTTTCTTTCTCAACGACTTTATCGCAAAAAGGATGTAGGATACCGAAAAATTCTCCCTGAATTTTAATTGCAAATTAAAGAGATAAATAATTGTTATAGTGAGAATTTGGAGGAAGTTTTGTGAAGTTTATTTTGAATGATTTGCATTTCATTTCGATGAATCACTTAATTGCCCCAGATTGTCTTAGAGCTTAGTCATAGTTGAAGCTTGAATTCTGAAGTCTCCAACGTTGATGAATCGAACAAAACTATCAATTTTCAACTACCTCCATATTCATATCACGACTGATCTATGTATCAGTTTCCTGGGTTGACAGATACTTTGTTACCCACACCTGAGTACTTACTAGACAGTATTCTTCAGACTTGATTGAGTGTACACCCGTTGGACATCAGTGTTGACATGTGTGTCATTCAAATGCCCCAATGTGCATCTTTGTGAGCGTAGCAAGGTCTCACCCTTCTCGTGACGACACTTTTTTCTTTCACCTAACCCAAGATATGGGTACCTAACACCCCAATCAGCATGGTTTTGCAACCGGAAAAACTCGCAGATGTGATTGCGACACAGATTCTTTGTAATTTATCTTTCTGGTGCAGCGGATAATCGATATACCGTTTCCAGTGGCGTATTTGGGATTCTGTACTTGGAAATTATATTAGGATGATGGAGCTGAAGCGAAAGTTCGACAGTTCTTTCAAGGAATGATCTTTGAAAATTTGTTGGAATTCCTATATCTCTGGTGGAATGTTTGAGAGAGATTGATCTGAAAAAAGTAAGAACAAATTCTAATTCTTAAAATACAAGAAAGAATTCATGATGAAAATTGGTCATCAAACGCAGACAAAAAAAGGAAAATCGTATGGGTAGTGATTAATGATGAGGAAATCAAAAACAAACACTGAATATAAAGTGAAAGGAGTTTTGACAGCAAGGGAACTGGATTCTTTCTTTGCCGATGTTATAGCTGAGACTGCTGAAGCTAATCATAAAACCATTCACTCCCCATGATACGCCCCCGAAGTATGAAGGTAAATAATGCGAGTTCAATGTTTTTCGAAGAAATGACTTGAGACGAAATGAAAATATCAATAAACGAATGAGAAAAGAGAGGATATACATGGAGCATCTACATACATATACTGGGAGAAAATAGTGATGAAGTAACACATTGCCACAGTGACAATTTTGTTGATCGAATCCAAAAGGGAAATGAATCAAAATATGCCAAAGTAATCCTGATCTTGAAAAAAGGGATGCAAGAATCTAAGTAATCACAGGACAATCACAGTGCTTACAATATTCTCAAAGATTTTCGAGGAAGTAATCAATGGTACAGTGATTTGTTACTTCGAGAAATACAACTACCACGAAAACACAGAACGAATAGAGTACAGGATGAGTGTAATATTTCTCGCTTCAGTCTAATTCACAGATATATTGACATAAACAGCGCGAAACAGGCACATTTGAGAGTTATCAGATACCACACTCAAGATTTCCAGCGAATTTCCAGCAAGCATTAGCAATAGAAGACACAAGAGGCGAATCATTCTATCCAGCGTATGATGGTTAGAAAAATTATTTGTTCAGCAATCCGTCATCTGGAAGCGTAGCCTGATGTGGAAGCCATTTTCAATAAGGCACGAATGCTGACTAATTCCTGTTCCATTGTGTTTTGATTTCTTAATTGTCTTCTCATCGCGTCCCTCCAGGGTCGGCGCTATTCCACACCAATATTGGACAGATAATGCCGTGTTAGGGTTGGAGAAGACTTTTTTTTGAGTAGGCCACGTCGATGAAAATGTATAGGTACGTATGTGAACAAGTTTTTCCAAACTATGCTCTAGATATCCACATTGATCTTGTCATTGTTGAATTTGGTTGTGATTGAGCTAGCCATTCAACATCGCAAACGAAGAGTTCAATTTTTTTGATCACTTCCTCCTTTTTGGATATGTCCACAGGACATCATAGTAGGATCACACAATTCCTGCAGGAGAAGTGTTTCCACATTCTGAAGATCAAATTCATTTGCTCACTTTCACTGACCACTGCAAATCGATGCACTATCGATGAGACCTTGTTTTCCTCACATTTCTTGTGATTTCTCTTTGAGTCGCCATCTATCAACTCCGTTATAACGAATAGAATGCTGTTTTCAAGTTAGAGTTTTGGCAGAATAAATTACCATTGTTTCCTACATATTTAACAGAACAATTTCCTAAGCTGACACATATCATCCATCTAATGCTTCTTCACCAATGGAAAGACAGGGGATTAAGTATGGGATTTGTATTGCTCAACTCATTTAGTCCAAGAATATTTGTCATGACAAGACTAGATCATGTCATGATATTGCCGCAATTTGTATTTGAATAATTGTGCAGATTCATCAGAAAAAAATATTCACTCATATAGATATAGTGATAGATAAGTCATTCAAGTGTGTCGAAATTATCTGATAACATGAGACTTATTTGCATTACACCGGAAAGAAAATAGTATGTTCGTGAATCATCTCGATTTTATGATATAGGTGATGAAGAATATATGCATGAGTGATGTTTTGTTCTATCCATCGTATGAATCTTCGTATGCATGAGGATAGTGGGAATTTTGAACAGTTCTGATGACATTCTTTTTTTTGTATCTTTTGATAATTCTTTCTTTTGAAACCTAAAGTCCGTAAAGTATTCAAAAGCAAATTCCGCCGATACCATAATAATAATCGAATTTTATCAAGAGTTGATTCCTCGTACTAACCCCTTTCTTTCCCTGACGAAGAAGTTTCAGATGTTTATTTACTGGATAAATCATGTTCTGAAAACGGTGTATTAGCGTTACTGGTCCGTCACAGGTCCGTCAGCGACTAGATGTCTTGAATGCGGTCTGTTATTATTTCTATTATCATATTTGATACTGCCTGAGAGTCTGCACCTAGTGGTCGTCTTGCCGACGCTGAAAATTCTCTCACTTCTAATTTCAGAGTTAGGCAACTCCAACGACGAGCCAGAAGGAACGTGCCGGCCCTGCGTTTCTCATTTAAAACGTCTGACGGCTAAATTCAACAGACGTTGCAGCGATCGTTGTCATTTTGGACTAAACCAAAAGGTTAACTCTTATTTTCTTTTGCTCGCCAGTGTTATTTCTACAACCCTTTTCCTTTGCCTGTGTTGGTTTAACGGACACCCTCGAGGTTAGTTTCGTTTCGGGGACTGCGTTGTACTTGTTCCACCAAAAAACCCTTCCTCTCTTCTGTGAGATATCTGTGAAGATATAATAGCGGAAAATACGTTTACCTCTATTGCAGCTGCAAGTGAAGGTATTTCTTTATTCGCAAGTTTATATTTATTTTCGGAGTATAAACATGTTTTCATTCCGGTTCCGTAAACACTGAATGGAAACTATTTCAATTTTTCAGTAAAATAGACTCATGTAATAACTTCAGGAAACTTATTAAAGAGTGAGCTGGGTAAATAAAATGGTATATTCAGCGCATAGTTTCATAGCGCGCAATATGGTTTATTTCGCACAAAAAATATCACGCTTTGAATTCGGAGCAAGATTCCTTCTTCGGAGGAGAAAGAATCAAAATATTATGCCAAAATTCATGTGAATATAGGTCCACAAATGGTCTATCAATGACTTACAGGGCGTATTGTATTGAATCATTGCTACAAAAACTAGCTTCCTATCCATCCTAGCTCCAATTTTGAACAGGAAGTCAGGTACTTAACTCAATAAAGTGAATAAAAACAAAATTTTGATGCCCAATGATGGGAAATCCACAGCATAACCTGTACTCAGAATTTGAGCGGAATTTATCGAAAACTGAAGGAGCACTAAAGAAAAAACTAAAAAAATATTGTAGCTCGGTAACGTAGCGTTTGCGGACCTTTCTCTAAATTGGTTCTCATTGCCTCAATTGTTTGAAATCTCAAGAATGGAGGAATAACTCATCACGAATGATGCAGACCGAAGAGTTTATCAAAGAACCCTTCGAACATTCCCAGATTACCTACTGAGCAAAAAAGGGGACAACAAGAATATCAGTTGGCCTCATAACAGGGCACTTAATCACTGCGCAGATTTTGGTAGGAAAAAGGAAACATCAGTACCCATGATTTGCAATATTGGAGATCAGTGTGAACTACGATGTCTATCGAGGGAAGAAGAGAAACCATGAGCTCCCAGATATATGGCAGATCTTAGAAGTAGTCTATGGAGTATCGTAACAAAGACTGTACTAGACAACTGCTGATGTCGGTGAACTCAAATAAAGGATTGGAATGCTTGATTTTCGTAAACAATCTTATGGATATCAGAAATATCTCATTGATAAAATGGGTGATTCACATGATTTAGTGTGGATTTATGCAGCCACATTCAACATTCATCAAGTTAAACCTCTTGCTTTCAATAACTGAACATGTAGAAAATTAACAATTATCAGTCAATTATCAAAGTAACAAGGAGGAAAATGGCCAACTTTTATAGCCGATAGGATTTAGGACTCATAGAGGAACTGTGTGATTGGTAAGACTTCGTCAGACAGATGATTGATATAACCTCACTACTTCAAATGTGGTAAATCATTTCAGATTATCGATCTGGATGTTATGCTGAGTCGAAATCGTTAGTGATTTTCTCTTGCGCAAATTAATGATTGCTACTAGATGATATCAATTGATGATGCATATATCCACACTTGATGTATAAACTCAACACCTTAACCTAACAACCATTCTTCATGTTCTGATTTGTATTGCTTTCTCATGCCAACTAATCATAGAATTTGGTGGGTATTCAGGATTTTCCGGATATAACATGTTCATTTTTCCTATGTGGTTGATTTTCGAATTTCCATTCCATTGAATCATTCAGATGAAAAACCTGCGGATGCGAGCAATTATTTCTCCGTTGAACATCTAAACGGTCATATGAAAAGCGAATAGCGTAACGTCGAGGATGTGTTCACGTGATCAATAACCTTCTCAAGCCAAGCACTTAAGTGCGAGTTTCTGGACATTGTCTCGTTCCCCACATGCTTTTGTTTTATTCCCAATATTTCACCGAAAGACTTTGGGGAGTGGAAAGTGAAAACGGTCGTTTGTGGGTAAGAAAACTTCCCCTCGAAATGTTATGGACAGAGCTTTTTATCTCGAGTGGTCAGCCGTACAGTATCACTATGAAATATTTATCTAAGAAATATGGATTCGACCAGGCGGCGTGACAGTGAATGTGAAACGGATTTCAGCAAAAGGAACTGTTGGATGATGGGATACCTACTTGACGTTTCTACTGATATCAGGATGGATTGAATCTCGACCCCTATCACATGTGATCTCATTTCATGCAAATTTGACCATTGTAACATTTCCGAGAGAATTTGAACATTTCGGAGAATTTCAAGGCATCTATAATGTAATCCACGATCTCATGAATCAGGAGGAAAATTTAAAGAAAAGTCGTAGCCATCTGAAGGAACAGAATAAATATCCCAGAATGATCGAATGAAATCATTGGAAACGGAAGTTGAGAGTTCCAAATACTAAGGAAACAAAAGACACATCTGATACATCTGCTTCTGTATGTCTCCAGTCAAGTTCTTCTTCCACCGTGCTTTTGGGGCAATGAAATCAAAACGGAAACAGTTTAGATTTCCAGAAGTGATGAACTCACATGTATATTCAAAGAAATTAGAGACGGATGTGTATAGAAACTGAACCTTTCTGGCAGAAGGGAGAGGGAAGCAGTTATGTAGTGGCAGTTGTCTCCTTAGCGGGGTAGATATACTCCAAACTCCGAATGGCAACCCTTAGAGCTATAGCCAATCCAACTTGCCTAAATTGGTGCACTAAGGCTACATACATACATATACATAATAATAACGTTTATTCAGGATTGTACATAGAAAATTGCCTTCCTTATATATTTATATATGTATGGAAGCCCGAACAAACATTGAAGAAAACCACAAAAGCCGGAGCTGCGCGTGGTGCATTCAATGCTTCAGGAAATTTGAAATTGGTGGAAGGATAAAGATATAAAGATATACCTCCCATGCACAGGGTACATACATATATCTATGTTTATCCATGAAAAGAGAATCATTCAATGAATCCACATGGAATTCATATGATCCGGTGATAGACTTGCTCGATTTTCCTACAGTTGTTCAGTTTCTTGTTGGAATCGTAGAGGATCAACAGTGACATGTCAAGTGGAATAACTCCTGATTGATGCGATATCTGAACGTATAATAGAGTGAAGGCACAGTTTATTCTGTATACTTTGGTATAGGGGTGATCGTTCATTCCAGAGATGTAAGTGATGTTGATGACGAAAAGCAAGGGATTTCTAGCCAAACTCCCTCACATTTGCACTCTGCCAGACCCCGCGTTGTTTTGGGAACATGATGGAGGTGGATCGAGTATCAGAAGTGCACTGCTCTCGTACGCTGCAGCCATGATTAGTAGACAAAATGCTATTTAATTCGCGTGTATGATGGAAACAATGGGGGCAACCATTAAAGCTAATGTGGAGGATGGCTACGTGCATTTCGTTCTGAACGAGCGAGAAAACTTGAAAGGTTGAGAGACGTAATGTCGCTAATTAATAGGAACGACTTGCGGCGCAGGGCCTTCGGCTTTATGTCGTATCCCGCGAGAGCAATTGTGCACCCGCCAGCCTAAATCAACTATGTAAGTGAATTAAAATATTTATTAAGGAATTCACATACACACTTCTCTCGGGGTTGCCGTTAATTAGTGCCGTTATCTAAGATATTCAGTGAATAATTTAATTTTATTAACTTTCGCAAGCGTGCTAAGTGTGAATTCTGAAAACGGCCGATGGTGTCGAGGAAACTTTTGCTGCTGCCGTTCGATGCATTCATTATTCCATGGAGTTGCCCTCGTGTATTTCGACCTGTCGAATAAATATAATTCATTGCATGTTATTCCTGGAGTTAACGTCAGTGAGAAATTATCCGTCCTACAAATTTTCGAACCAGGAATACCTTCTGTACAGATGTACGAGTGCCCAATCTCATCTCTAATTTGCATGATACAATGTTTCCAATTTATTGAAACTACAAGAATCTGAAAACATGAAACTATTGGAGAAGCAGATTTTCTTGATAGCACGAAGTGCATCATAATGAGGATGCCATGTAAATAGATTACACCGCGAAATCATTTCACTGTATATATCTGATATAGTTTTCCTCAATATTTCCATATTTTCTTCAATTATCAATGAATCGGTGTGACAGAAGTGTTATTGCACATCACATTCATGTTATGACATCACCACCATTACCAAATACCACGGAAAATAACAACTCAAACTAGACCCCTGAGGTACTCCTTTGTGAACTTCAGATGCATTACTAGTGCATGGTACTTGCCTGAGGTGAGATGTAACGAAGTCATTCGATAATCAAGGATACGTATTCGAAATATTATTTCTCGAATTCAATGAAGGTACTCCAGTCACTATACTCCCAATATCGAAAAGAGAAATGATGGGAAACCAGTTTGATGCAAACTCACATATATTTCCGATGGAAAATATTGGGTAAATTCCTGTGAAATTTTTGTAACCTGAATGAATTTGCTCGATACCGACGTACGTATGAATTTGTCCAGAAACCTTTGTAAAAACCCTTTGATTGTTCATGCGGAATCCAACTGAACATACATACATACAGTTTCAATACTTTTGAAACTTTCCTTGTCCATTCGCGAGTGAAACTTCTGGAAAGACAAGCTCGGGAGTTCTTTTTAAAGTTATTCATCTACCCCAATATTCGATGTTATTCATGTGTTGTTCGTGTTTCATGAATGAGCCATTTGTAACGCATTCACGTTCGTTGCCGTACGGTAGACGTGGCTTATGGCCCTGCGGTTGTAAAGTGTCACATGAAATACCAGGTGCACCACATCCAAAGTAGAAAATTCACCAAACCAAGGCAATCTCCGGAATATCTATTCCTTCATCTTCACTCGACAATTTGACTCATTGATAATTGGACATACCACAAAAATATTGAGTGGTTCTCAATCACGATAGTTGATTCAACGCTTGAAATGCGATACGATTCATCTTGGAAATTCCTTGATAATCGATGAGAGTTATGTGTATTAGGTCGTAAAATTCAGAATGGTGAGGGTTTCGCAAATTTGATGTCAAGATGAAAATATTCCAATAATGAAGTCGATGATGGCCGCTGAAAATGGATTGCAGTGATGAAGTCTCATCAGTTCTGTTATGAGAAATACGACACAAATGGGATCGAAAATTTGGCAATCAGTTTTTTTTTTTAAATTACTCAGAAACCAGAAATCACATCATAGATTTTTCTATTCAACAAAATTTTCTGCAACAATCTCCATGCATACTGACCCTCCATATCGTATAGACAGAGTGTGAAAATTCGTTTACAACGAATACGTTTATTGCTAATTTTTCATTGAATCTGCATTTTCCTCAACTCCTTCTGATTGATGCAGATAACCCTATTTACTGGGTGTTAACGTATTCTCCAGACAAGCCATGGTTTCCAGAGTTCCGTATGGGATTCAACCTTGGAAAGGGTGTTGGATTTGACATATTCCTTTGTATCTATCAGATTGGTTGAAATGAGTCCAACACACAAGAGAATGCAAAATGAAAATGCTAATGAAAAAGAAAATGTGCGAACTTTTGGTCTCAAAACCACGTGATCATACTCCGTCCGTAGAATCAGAAGAAGGATAAATATACAGGGTGTTCCATTCGTAATTCGTCGTTTTCGGTTGAACCGAAAGTGATGGAAGAGTGAGGAATATTGGAATATAGAAAATTTTTCCACTTCTTGAATCCAACTCACCTGCCATGTTTGAAACTCATATCTCCAGAATCATGGCAAATAATACGTTGACTATATAACGAAGTCAATGGTTGTACTATTCCAAATATATTATGAATTTCGAATCGACATTCATAACGTATAGATTTTGTAGTTGAGTGACGGGATACCTTGTTATTTTTGTCACGAAGTCATTTTGATAATTTCTTTCATAAATGACAATTCTTAGGGTTTCATGAGGTACTTTAATAGCACTGTTTTCCACATGCCCATGCAGGTTCTGATTTGGTGAATGAGCCAATAATCGCCAGGGAGACAAGCCAAGAACAAAATTCAACACGTTGCAAAGACAAGAAGACATAAGGAATTTTCAGATGTCGTATATCACGCGTTCACATTCGAAACCTACAGCACAGCCTAGTCGACACGATGTCTGGTGATTTTATTTCGTCTTATATGTATACATCAGTGTGGCTGGAAAAAAACTGCATTGATGAGGCGAAAAAGGAGAAATGCACAAATGACAACATCGTTGTTTCAGGGATGGAAAGTGATTTCGAAGGGGTTATCATTTTAAAAAACGATCAAATATGTTGGTGCGAATAACTTATGGTCATCAAATTGCACCCAGGGTTGCTCATAATGTGATTTTTCTTAGAACTGATGAATTATGCGAATATGCAGCAATACTTCTTTATATAAAGATATACTCATAGTATTTACTGTATTTACTGCATATCAAGAAACTTGAAAATTGATTCAGATATATGTCACGTGACGACCAATATGGCGGCGCGGCAATTCGGAAAAGTGTGGGGTTATTTTTGGAGGTGACGAACAAAGATATTTGGAGAAGTTGAAAACAATTTGAATTCAGGATCATGTGTGCTAGTTCTTACAATCAATCTGGAACTTTGGAAATTGCATTTTCTCCTGAATTATTTTTTGTTTCTCGAGAAATGCTATTTTTTTTGTATAAAATAGTTGTGAACATTATTTAATCAATGATGTAGAACTGATTGTTCCCAAATACTAGGTGAAGTATTTGAAAAACTGATTCTTACTGAGACTCTTCCTGTTCATATCTTGCAATCAGAAAAATTCGTTAAATTTTATAGTGATTTTGAATTTGGATAGCCACAGGTTGATGAAAAAACATGAATTATTCCATATGGATACTCAAAATTCCGCAGTCAGGCCTGAAATTGAATTCCAAACATCATCATCAAATAACTGTTTCTGCAATTTTTAGGTTTTCTGATAGGCAGGACTGATCCCCAATGATGATATTTTTTCTTGTTCCGATAATTGAAATGTTTCCTATATGTTACAAATATTATAGCCAATGCTAATATGAGATATTTCACATTTTCCTGAATAACTCAGAAACCACGTTACATGTGGCTACTATAAATAATGACCTCCACAGAAGCGAACTTCTTTCAATGTAACCGATCTTGTAGCTGATATATAATTTTCTGATGTTCATTATTTTTCTCCAGATTCCTATTCAATAATACATATTGATAATCCATGGAAACAAACCATATACATAGAATTTCTCGAAGAGCAGTAATGTTCATGAAGTTAAATGTTTTTGAGTTCTTCCTTCTCTAATTCTGTGGGGTTTTAATCAGAATCCTTGAAGGTTCCATATTTCTTCAGTGTCTCGAGAATGTGCTCTACACGATGTTCGATGGTAGTTGGGAATATTCACAGCGCTAATGAAACTCCAATGTGCATATTTGGAGAGCGATTCATCCTATGTTTCAATGTTTTGAGTGCGAAATATAGCTATTTTTAAAGTCTGCTCCCCTGATGTTTGTACAGGCCATAAGCCAGAGTATGAATCTATAAATCTTATATATTTATAGTTAATTAAGAGTAAATCGCCTTGCATAAAAGCTGGGACTAATAATGCAATATTTGCGAACGGGCGATTCAAAGAGAAAACATCCATATATATAGAAATAGCAACCTGAGAGACGGTCCCGGCATTACTATAGGGTTATGCAAATCTCGTAATAGGTAGGCTTAAACCACCCAGAACGTATTTCTCATGCATGACATTACCGTAAACACTAGCTATGGGGCAATAATTGAATATATCTGAATAAACAATTTGACTGTTGATTATCTTGCGGAATCTGACGAAAATACAAATACGAGGTGTCATACAACAAGGTTTTCTCTCGAATACATAGATGAGGTGACATCGCACTGGCTTGGAAATATAACCATAACTATGTCATTTCATGGAACCTAACCTAATGTTCATTCGAAATGATACTTTCATATATCATTGCGTGACAATTGATCAACTTTGATTCTGATGAAAATCACAATTCATGTCACTGAATGAATGTGTTCGAAATATCAGTTGGTTCACTGATGTTTGCCCTGGTGATATCACTATACCTATATACTATTTTCGAGTGCCATTCCAACAAATATCGATATTAGATCCTCTAATAGAGGTGCTACAAACCAACCGCGTACGCCTGCACTGATTGTTTTGATTTTTGATTTTATTGTCATAGATTTTTGATAAAATACAGGTTCGAACATCGTTCTCATGACAGACTACAGATCGAATAGATATTTCTCTTCGTTTCGTTCATTTTCTGATGAGTGAAAATATGGATCGAGAAAAATTCGGCTGGATTCGGCTGGAAATCAGGTCTACTTATCGGTAGACCTGATTTCTGATTTCTGAAGGTGAGAACCGTTTTTTGTTGTGTCGTTGAAATTTCAGAAATTATCAAAATTTCTAGATCTACAATGAGAACTTCGGTGAGATTAGCTAGCAATCAGAAGTCAAGAAGAGGCATAGATCGATTACAATATATACAGAATGACATCATAATTCTATTTCAGTCGACTGAATGGAACAGTTCATTTCTGATTCCAGAGCAAGCGAAGATCTCGGATGTCTTTCTCGTTTAAGTGAATACAAATCGTCTTTATAAATTGTAATTGTCGTTCAAATCGACAGACCACCTTTACGTTCAATCCAGGTTGCCGAGTGAATTTCTCTCATCGACGCCATTCCTTCACTCGCAGTTAAATATCATTAATAGAATATCATTTTTCATTTTCCAACCAGCATGTTAATGATGATCATACTCGAAGTCGATGATCACAAGAAATTAACAGCTATAATGAGAGAGTTGAAGGCTATAGTTTATTTATGACCATTACAGTAAATTGCATGGAATAGAATATACCATTCACAAATGAGTAAACATTGTATGGTATTTCACCTATTCGAAATACAGGGACAAGATACATTCACAAAAAAGTATAATCTGATATATCATCTATTCTGTAAGACTCTGCGTCGAATGACTAGTAAGAAAATATCCATACCGAAGCTGTACATGGTCTGTCAAGCTTTAATGTGAATCAATAATTTTAACGCCTAAGAATTCCATAGTAAAGAATGCCTATACGCCCTGTATATCGATTCAATCAGAGTTCTGCCCTGCAATATCAGTTGTTATATTCATTCATCAGTGGATATCAATAATTTTCAGCGAAAGATAGTCGTGACTATAGTTGAAGAAGTTGTATCAGTGATTATGTTTGGCAAGTCATCCACGTGTGACATCAAACAGCACAGGACCAAGGACTGCCATGTGGGATCTCTGCATCATCTCTAATGCTGACTGACTCAGTCTGAATATTGTTGTTGTGGTAAATCGATGTTTTTGAAACCCATGATGATATACCAAGATATTTTTCGTGTTTATAGGAAAGGAACCTTTTTTTCCACCCATGAATATTGACAACTAATTTGCTACTAATTTTGCTGAACTAGATCATAACTCTCTAGTGTCGAAGGAGTGAATCACGAACTTTACGAAGAGAAATATTATTTCTTCATCGTGTTGAGAACGGGAGCAGATTAGTTCTCGAAACGTCCAATACATCAAGATGGGTAGACATTTTGGTATTCATTGGATATATTTGTTTGCCGAACATTCTTTCAAAAACAAGATGGCACTCATGAATGGAGAATTCCTCTTTCAGGTATCTGCAGGTTGGATTCCAAGTGCAGTGACATTTTGGGACAGATCATGAACCTGTCCTTGCTACAAATATATTGAAATCATTATTATAATTCATATTTTCATTTTCCAGGAACGAGTTTTCAGATTCTGTTCTCTATTTCCTTCCGTAATCACTCTTAACGTATGTAGATTGAGTTATCCCGTGAACCACAAACTCCCTAGAATTCTTCTGAGGATCCGGCAGGCTATTCTTATATTACCTAAATACTTGGAGGAATATTTCATTGAGTTTGACGACCCCCAGCTGTATAGGAAGGATTTAGGTGACATTAATTAGTAAACGTTAACGATGTCCCTAGTGGCCATGGGGCTGAGTGATGAACGTGAAAAAACATCGAACAGTCCCATACAGATTTGTGCTGGGTCCAAGAAGCGGAAGAAGCTTTAACGTTGCCGTGGGGAGACCTGACAAGAAGCGATAATCGGTAATCCAGAGTGACGTTATTTCATTCGACAATAAACGTAGGTATCTATTGAAATCGCCCCTTCGTCTACATCACGATTCCAGTTGGAACTGAGGTGTGTGAGGAGAGTGATCACGTCGATTTCCTTGAAGCAACTCTGATTTCATCACTTCGAGAAAAAGTCATTTCCTATAAAATCATCATGAGAGTAGAGTTCATCTATTCACGCAACAACTGAAGTATGCATGGCATTATGAATATTGAAGGAAACATAGAAGTTTCATTTTACTTTTAGTTCTCTATACATAGATCGCGTTAACTCATGGAGATATACCCTGTACATAGGTTCCTGTTCCAGGAAGATGTTACCACTCAATAGTAAAAAGAGATGATATTACAAGAAAAGGAGAGAGTATAATGTCAAAGGAACCATACGACCAGTGACATCTCTTTGGACAACCTTACAACACAGTTGTAGAAGTGCGAACTTGGCAACGATAACTTTTGGGAAATGAATTTTTTTTCTAAGAAATCAGTTATCATCATTATTAATACATAATACGATATGTCTGAGCATGCGTATTTTTTGTTTCTGAATTTATGGACCTAGCCCGAAAATTTTTCATTACATTTGTATGTATTTATTTATTTATTTAGCACCCCAAGCTTTGTCAACAAGAATGCTTCAGACGATGAAGTTTATATCACGATTGATAGATCGATGATTCTGTATGGAATCTCGATTTTGAGATACAAGTTATTCAGCTAGGAGCAACATAATTGGTTTTGCAAATTATGTGCACGTCGTGATTCAAAAACAACTGGACTGTTCAGTCGTGGAGGTGCATGCGTATACAAACGATCAACATTTTATTGAACTTTACAGTCGAAATATGATCGATATGGCTCATTTCCATACATTCTCAATTCTCATACAATACTGACACAAAAAAAAATTGTTGTATGCGTAGCCTTCAGTCGTCAATATACATAATAATATTCTATAGTATATACCGGCTGTCAACACATTTCTCAGGCCAGAGGGTTCATACACAACGAAGATGTTGGATCCGAAAATAAGAATTCATCAATATCAACTTGAGATTTTCAAATGGAATACCCTGTATATATTCACTTTTTCGGACTCCACAGACGATTCTGTCATTTCTCTTTTGACCATACCAAAGAAAAAGTAAGCAGAAAGGTTGTAAGCATCACGCAAGACTTCACTAAGCATATAAAACCACGAATTTGCTGTTCTTCCGATACACTATGCTTGGTAGATCGGAGTTCGACAGATCTCGAGCCCGACAATGTAAGGGGTTACCAGCCTGAGCTCGTCTGACTTGTCTACCTGGGATTGTTCGTAGTGAAAGATGTGAACAGTACTCCAGGACAGATCGAATTCCCTCTTCATAGATCGTGAGCAGTTGGCGGGTTCCTCTTTGGACGGAACAGAAAGCCAAGTTTTCTTCATCCAGAAAAATGTTTGTGAAGCAGTCCTCGCAATGGACCTCATATGGTCGTGTCAAGAAAAAGCACTGTTATTGGTGATACTGATCATGAATCCCTCTTCCTGGTGGAGATATATGCTTGAGTTTTTGATGCATACAAGATTCTAATACATTTCCAAGTCCCTAAGTAGAAATTTTTAATAATGTCGACCTGTCTCATCTTGCACCTTTGGCCTCGTTAGATGATGCAGATGAATTATGAGACAAAAATAGCTACATTTGATTGTTCAGAAATATTTCTACTCCCGCATGTACAGTGCTTTGGACACACTCCAACTAATCTGATGAGCATGTATGATTGATAAAAAAATATTTCACCACCCTTGCTGAGTTTGACTGTCATACCCTCGGAACTCTAGAAACCATCACTTATGAAGTGGATACATGTTGACAGCCGGTATACTACGCCTGCCAATTGCTTTCAATACACATTTCGGGTTGATAGTACGGTCTCCATACGTTCCCATAGACCTCTGGATTGTTGTGCAACTAAAAATCGTATGTTTGCTCATAGCATTTCGATCATCACCTATTTATTGTCAATATTGACATTAGTCAATTGTGTTGTGTCATTCCCTGGATAGAAAAATAGAATGACAGCTTGCTACTGAGAAACGTTCAGAAATTCTGATATTGAACTACACTGTAATATTGAAATTATGACCAATAAACTAATATACTATAATGATCTCCGAACAACAAAATAATGATACTCAAATATGTTCTTCAGAAATAAAAGTGGCGGTTGATACTTCGAAAAATGGGATGTTTATCAACAGGTATTCTGTATCTGTATTCAACTTCAACTAAAGTCTGAATAGTATACATAGTATCAGAAACAATAACATCATAAGAGTAAATATTTATTCAAATTTTTTACCACCGCATACATGAGACCACATTTCATCGAACTAGTTGTTCGCTTTCTCCATTAAAACTGTTATCGAATCAAGAACCGAATGCTTCCAATATGCATATATAAATATTCATCTGTTACCAGGTTTTGAATATTTTATGACTATACTCATGATCTGGAACCCTCTCGTATTTTTCAGATTCTTCCTGCCCAAGGGTGAAGCGCCAGTGTTTTTAAAACAAAAAAAACTTCATCTTGATTTACTGATTGGAACTGAGGGAGCTTAGCCTTGAGTAAACCAGTACGAATTTTACACCGTAAAGACCATCAAGTTATCCCTCTCGCAAGATATTTCATTTTATGGCATTATCTGGTCTGGCTTTTCACCGGAAAATCTCTAACGGGAAACAGTCTTTTGATTAGATATTTTCTCATTCTAGAATATTTGAATTATAATTATTCATATCATACAGGGTGATTCACCTCAGGATGCAGGAAATTATTGAGTTTTTCCAACCAAAATAGTCTAGGATGATGAAAAAATTAAGAAGAATTCGAGTGAGGAGAGAATGAAAAGATACCTTATAGTTTTTACCAATGACCACCCATGTATCCATTCACGATAGATATTAACTTTCACTCTTCGTTTTGCTCACTGTGAAGAAGAGCAAAAATAATAATAATCTTTGCTGAATAGTTGATGGAACTCTAGGGGAAATGTTCGAATAAGATACATTGGTGTATCATATCAGAGAATCAGCTTCGCGATATTGTTCACACTCGAGATTTGTCATTCGCTTCATGAAATTTTATTATAATAATTATAATGATTCCTGGAGAGGAAAAACTGGCAGTAGGAATTCCAGTCGCTGTGTCAAGGATTAGAGTTGAGTTCCTACTGTTTCAGACTGGTTAGAAAACAGAGATTCAAAATTCTTGGGGCAAGTCTTTCTTTGTTGCTCCCTTATCTGATGCACATGAATATACTTTCAACTTTTTTCGATATGAGAATTTCCATTCAGTTCGGACCAATAATCGACTCGGCTTATCATTGAGTACCCAAAGTTGTACTCAACGAAACAAAGACTTCGATAAATTCAGACATCGAAACTGAGAGCAGATATAATACTAATCAGCCGAAGTACAGCTTCAAAACGAGATATATATCGGTAAGAATTCACATCCTGGATTGAAGTCGTGAATTAGATCTTGAATGGACGTCTCTGAAACGTACATAATCTTTCGGCCTGAGGAAAATACTTCAAGACGTCTTTGAGACGTCTTTTATACATCCTGGGAAATGAATCGTGAATCGAATATGTGATTCACGTCTCTGCGACGTTCAGGATTTTTGCTTACATAATTTTCATCGCACCCACAGGAGTTATTTGGAAAGTTTATGAAAAAAAAAATGGAAATATATATAGCAATTTCTGTGCATTTTCTGTGCATTTTTCTGTGCATGGATGTCATATTCTTCATGTTACATGAAGGTGTGCTTGAGAAATAGAAGAGATTTCATTCATAACAATCATTATCATTATCAATAGCATCGAAATGTTTATATCGCTAGCAGGAAACACTTACAGACAGAAATTTTTCATGAAGGATTTCTTCCCAACGAATTCTTAGGATAGTCATTCAGACATGGAATCGTGGTTGTAGATGATATAGAAATAATGTATTCATGCCTATTTGCTCAAGAGAAATTGAAAGTTCATCCAATCTGAACGAATTTCGTTCACATTCCAACAAATTCATCCGTACATGAAGACACATGTATTTGTTCATCAAGCAATTCGTCTCTTTGTTATGTCCTGACCAGTGGTCCAGAAAATAAAGCACGCGATAAGATATTCTCACTTGGTTTGACATATGCCGTAATTCTCTGCGAGATAGACGTGCATGTTTAAACGTCAGTTTGCCACGATAGGCCTCGACTTTTGCGGGCCATCCCTCTTGATTTATGTACCTACTGAAAAAGGCTCCAAGGAATGCGACTTGGGGCCATGAAACCACTTTGTTGCACAGAAATGAAGAGGAAAATGGTCTCGAAATAACCGTTACTATTTCAATTTGCCATTCTACAACTTAGTCGTGTCTCAGCTACCATGAAATATGTTAATTTAAGACTTTAATGTGGCGGACCTTCATTTAAATTATGGCCGCTGACTCGATGTGCTCTTCTGAGTTCGAGCATAATTATCGATACGGAGTGCTTTAAGCCTTGGTTATCTTTCTGGCCCTTGTTACGCTATTTATCAATTAGCATGAACGTTTATGTGAATGTGATTTGCCTTTACCTCTACAAATATCTCCTGAATGCGACTACATTTGAATACATAAAGGGAGCATTACACATCAAGCTGATACGATTTTCATAGGAACCAGAGAATGCGAAATTCAAATTAGCTTCATTACATCGAATTTGATTCGCGATAATGACCGGAAATTTGGATTGATTTCAATTAACTATCAAAATGGTTGAAATAGAGTTTATCTCACCTAGAATTCTATTGATCTAGCTACTCATCTCATTTGCATGAACCTGAAGCTGCCTGAAAGTCATAAATGAACATAGTACCAGTAGTATATTTTTCTATCTCCTATCAACAGGAAAGGAAAACCAATAATGTTCTAGAAACATCGTGTTAGCCAGCGGTGGAAGAGAAGGGAGATATTGGAACTTTTTTCAAAGTGTAGAGGGCGTAAGCATGAGGAAAGACCACACTGAGCAAAGAATTCCACAACAGTACCGGTCTATTGATAAATGGTGCTTGGTAGAGCAGTTCTCGCAATGGACTCCATATGGCCATCTCATGAGAGTGCGATGTTGGTGCTGATACCGAGCCTGGATATTGACGACTTTCTAAGAATAGTCGTACCTGACATCATATTGGACATTGTGTGATCTGCTCTTATGGTGAGGATACGAGTTTGAATTCATAACATTTGGAACATCTGATCCTAATAGTAACCAAGATACAGAGTTGTACATTGGTTTTGGTTCTTGCGGTCCTATAATACAATTCTTAGATTATAAACATTACGTCCGAGGATACAACGATATATCAACAATTTACCAATGTCATGGCTGACATGTTATTGACCCGACTGTTGGCTGGAGGTCATCATGTTATACAATTGCCACAAGATGTTGTGTTGCTCGATATGGATCCATCACCATCTGAGATTTGAGTAGCATCTGACGACAATCGAATAATTTCAATGAACAATCTTTTTCGTCGCACAGATTATGTGTGGTGACGCGAAGACCACCGACGATATTACAGAATGGGATGTACAAACAAAATGAATAAACAAAAGTCGGATTACAGCTGAGCTTTGAGGGACCCTAGCCAGAGCAAATAGTTTCTGGCGGCGTGTTCAGTGAGCGTATCCAACGATCCATAGGGAAAGCATAGAACGTATGTCACGAGCTCTACACACACTCACAAATCCTTTGTTTCCCGGTGTTTCTATTGCTATTAATGATCCGAATCTATCACAATGCACTTTTGTGCCTGTCTGTCCATACGTGTAGCCACACACAAGGATAATTGGAGGTGATTGATATGAACATCATTTGATCATTGTGCAATGCTGACTATGATTACAGTGTTCTCCTCGTACCTAGTAATCGAGTCGATGAAATTCTGTGTAGCGTTTGATAAAATATGTATCAATGGTCGGAAATGATTTGGACACGGTCTAATATTTGGATATTGTATATATTTTGAAATATCGACCAGAGCTGTCTCGATGCACTGTGCTTAGTGCTTAGTGCTCGTGAGAGTATTTGAACTTCCATCTTCGACCACCGTTTCGAATCATTGCTCAATGATCTCTGATTCGAGCAATTCACAAGAAGAATCTGTATCTTCTTTCTATTATGATCTGATGTTCGCCTGGTTGGTGATACTACACTACACAATTCCTTGACCTCTCTAGATTATTGTATGAAGGTGAGCAATCTCTCCTTCTTTCTTAGACATTTCCACGGTCGGTGCTCAATGGAAATCTTGTCTTGTGGTGGCATTACACCTCGAGCGATTCCGGGTAGACTAGACTAGAACTAGACGGGCTCAGGCTGGTCAAAAGTCAGGCTCGAGACCTGCCGAACTTCGCTCTCCCAAACAAAGTATTTCCAGAATTGATGCTAACGACATATTTACTTTCAAGAAACATTCCAATACCTTCTCTCTCTCCCAGAATTCTACCGATGGCTAACACGATCTATTAGTTATGCTGGATTGAGTGGAAATGAGTAACAGTTGAGTATGTTGATAGGCGCGTTCTCACCGTTCAAATTCAGTTTGATCAAGTTTTGGTTTGCTCATCAAACAGGTGAGTCCGGGCTCGAAAATTGAATGAACTAGTGGAATATGATAACGCTACTCGATAACGAAATATCCTCCTCAGGATGGTGTACACAGCATGGAAGCGCCGATTCCGGATACGCGGTTGGATCAGAATGGAGTTTCTGGAACGTAATGCATTTTCTCCATCATCTTCATTTTCATAACTTCTTATGCTATGGTGCCAGAGATCGTGGTGATTTGCTTCTACAGAATTCAACGTAAGGTACCTCCACTTTTAAACTTTGTAACTGATTTTTGGATGACATTGAACTCTATGATACCTCGAAGAATAAATGATCAGAGTGCAACACGATTCACATGATTCAGTCGACTGACACATTTTAGATAGGAATGAAAACGATAAAGTTCAAGGTCAATGAGGAATCAACGGAGGAGGATCCACTGAAGTTGTGTCGCGCCTTCAGTCCGAGTTTCTACTGTACTGAATTCGAATCGTTGGTGTGGGGCCGGATCTTGCAGTAATTTTGAAAAAAAAAACCGGAATGAGTTGGCGATGGCTCGGAGTCGCTTCAGGCCTCCACTTGGCATCAATTTCCGACAACCTTCCCCACAACTCCTGCTGGCCCATTTGGTATTGCCGGTCGGTGTTCTCGGGCCGCGCGGCTTGATTTCCCACAGGGTCTCTCGTTTTGCAGGGCGCGATTATGTTAAGTGGATATTTTCGGCGGCTCATCTGCCGTCGTTTCGAAATACGGTTACACGGCCACCTATATCACTTCCTGAAAACACTTATGGGTCGAGAAAACGTTCGAGGAAATTGGGGAACAATAGTTTTTTTATGGTTTCATCGGGTAAATATGGGTATAGCTTCTTGTCGTTTCTCGGGGGTAGTCGTGGAAGGCCAGAGGGAATGATGTTCCCCTGATCGAAACCACAGAATTTGGAAGGGCAAAGGCGCATCCGAACCGCGGGTATATGACAGCACTGATACACGTTACATCATCAAATTTCATCGTGAAATACTTCATTTCTGACTGGAATAATATGAAATCAAATCGTCATAGTTACGCAATCAATAAAGAGACTCATAACTCCTTTGGGACCTCATAGATTCCATTCCATTATTCCCTCTACGTACCACAAGTTGAAATCAACACTATTAATACGAAATCTACCGATGAGAATAAAGTAAGAAAATAACAGGAATAATGTTTCAGTGGCATCTTTTGGCATAACATTTTTCCGTGTCAGCCACCCCAGATATCTTGCATTGTTTTTGGTATACGGCTTCACTTCTCGATGAAATTGATGACTCTCATGCTTCTTCAGCTCATTTCAAAATATCTTTCATTATATTCGGGGTAGAAAACACGCCTCTACCGCACACACAGGTTCATAGCAAATTTCTGTTTATGAACAACAGCAACAACCTCGCAACAAATAAATCGCTATGATCAATGGTTCCTGATTCGAATATAGCAGGAAAGTGATGATTTGGTATATTTTTTGAATCATTGGTAGAGCTATATCAAGGTTGTGGACTTCACTGGATATTTCTATCTCTGGAGGATATCTCTCATCTCCTTATTCTCCGTTTGTGATAATGGTAATCATTTTAGAACTTGATGAATTCTTTTCTATCCTCTTGATACTGCGCTTTCATTATCAAGATATAGATTTACTACTTTCTGAACTCAATGATTCAATGATATGAACTCAATCAAGAATTGATATCCGATCGATCTGTATCCCTTCCGTATATCACTATAGATAGGTACTCAAGTTAGGTCAAGTCTCTCAAGTACCAATATACCAAATATCAATGATATACACATCTTCAGAATCATGATCTAAACTGTTTAATGTTCGAGGAACATCGTGCTAGCCAGCGGTGGAATTTTGGGAGAGATAACTTCCCTATATATGGAAGTATTTGAGACCGTCCATTAGTCCACGTATGCCCCTTCTTTTGTGAGTCGATCATATATGTTATGTCTGTTATGATTGTAGGCTCTGATTGTATGCCGTTTCCTGCTGAATCAGCTGCATATCCGATTAAACCTCAACTGTTGGAATGTTCAAGAAAAATCGACGCCATGTTTCTGTAAGTGACTTTCAAAGTGTGATATTCTGTGGTTTATCGCCATCCAAACTTTCTGAATTTTTCCTCATCTTGAATGTATATACTGTGAACAAAACAACGGTAGGTATTCGATCGACTGTCTCTTGAGAGAAACTACGGCGACAGTAAGAAACGAATTGAGGTTATAGTATTAATTTTGTCACGAATGTGTCATCTCATCAACGACGGATAGTGTCTCCAATTGGGAACAGAGTTCCACGAGTTTCATAATGAGCTTTCCCTGGACAAAGTTATCTGGATCGTGCCCGAAAACTTTTTTCCCGAACTATTAACACATGGTAACACATTTTCGATTGTCTGTAGTTCATCGATTAGGTTGGGGCGATTTTCTCGATCGTCGCCCTAGGCGTGTGTATTTGTACAACAGGTCTCTATATTATCGACAGATCACTGTGGGCGGTCTCTGCTGGATGACCAGTTTGATAAAGGTATTCGGTTATTGTGGTCTTTCTCAAGTAGATCCGTTTTGGCGAGCCCATCACTAATAATCAGGTGAACGTTCGTGACAAGTATGCAGGGTTTTATTTTCATGAGATATCGCGATCCATCATTGAGCATTGTAGAAACATTCAGCAGCTAGCTATTATATTGTCGTTATTGTGAAGCTTCTGATTGCTCCGGAAGTGACGTCATCTTTGTTAATTCCATTAGGGCATCCTGTATTTCCTGACATCATCACAACATGAATATTCAATTCATTTTACAACTATAGTCTACAAACCACTGTCAGATCCAAGAAGGAGTAAGGGGGGCAATAACACCCCTCTGAGTCACAACTGAGGATTCATATTTCTTATGCCACATATTCAATATTTCTCAGTGCATCGTTCAACAGGAAGTATCCAATCGGGAGAATCCCGTTTTAGAGAATCATACCCACATTCACAATGAGTTTTGATTCCTATTACCTCTTCAACCGATTTCCTATGGATTTCCTGCTGATCCGAAGCCTCATTTTATAAATGCATGTGAAATCATATGGATTTCTCATCAAACCAAGTCCTTCCATAGATAATATCAAATTTCGTCGAATATATCGACAATAGATCTATCAAAATCACTGGATACTCAGATTCACTGAAAATGATTCGTAAGTTTCATAATCCGTTGCTATATCTAAAAATATCCCCAAATCCTCCAACAATTTGAAATTTCTGTATTTTTCATTTTCATAATTCAGCGTTTTCAATCATAAAAACTTTTACAATAGCATACATCACAAAACTGGATCACAAAGGCACCTCCGACGATTATAATAAGTAATATTGCGATGACAAAGGAGATAATGTAAATAGATGAGTTTATGCAGAAGCCGGATATCAACGGTGAATGATGAATGGACTATTTTGTAAACTTCCAATTTGATTATATTGGAACTCCTTTAATAGAAGGTTGACACCAATTCAGAACAAATTACCAAAGTACTGCCAGTCATCCAACTTCCAAAGTGAAATCGGTGAAGTTAATGCATTAACGTAGATGGAACCAATCGACGAAGATATAATTGATTACTATAAAATATTGCAACATGAAAATATTTTCGGAATATCTTTACGACAAGGTCACAGTTCAGAATTGAGAATTAGAAAATTAGCTATGATTTTCGTCGCGTGCGATCAATTTGATAGGAATTATGAACGTTATGAAGATTCATTATCATGGTCATACCTCTTCAGTGGGAACGACTTCCCAGATATTATCGAAGAAGACAGTGAATCATCGTCGTATGTATAGAGATGTCATATCAATTTTAATCTCTGGGTGATCTGACCTAGATACTAGAGAGGGAGGAGAGAATCGAATGAGTGGTGGTTGGTAGTTCACCAACACGCTCAAGAATGTGGAATCGATTGATTAATTATTGTTGGTTGTCTTCATTGTTGTTGTTTTCGTCGTTGTTGTTGTTGTCAATTAACCTGTATAATTGTGTCTATTCCAAATTTAAAAAAAAAACAATGCCAATGACTGTTAGAACTTTCTCATTGATGTATCTGAAAGTTGAATTTCAGAAGTAGTAGAATATTGATCTGTCCTCATTACATATATATATATATATATATATATATCATAATAATCATCATAATTTTCTGTTTTTGTTTCCAAAAACTGAAGGAAAATCTCTCAAATATAGGGGAATGAGTACCGTTCAGTCTCATTTCATCCGTTCATGAATTCTTTTTAATTTTTTTGCTCGTAGCGTAATTATTGGACGACAATCAATCAATTTCGTATTTATCAAACTGGCGACTTTTTCGAAAGATCGTGTGCAACGAACCATTCAATTCCTAATTTAAATCCCCCCTTCCGACAAAGAGGAACTGTTGTAGGTTCATTCTTTCCCAATTGATGAATAATCAATTACCCCTTGTTTTACAAGCGGCGGAGTCAAATGTACGCCACCTGGTTTGTGTTCCTCCGTCTTTTCTCTCTCAATCGAATGGTTTCAATCGAACAGCCCTCGCAGAATTGCTTCTCCCCTCGTGAGATCGAAAATAATTCAGCGATACTCCGAAACGCTCTTCAATTCCAGTGGAGATATCCGGGTGGAGGAGAATCATATCGGGCCTAAAAAAATAGGTATGCACTGACGGATCGTACTTCTAACAGTTCTGACCTCCATGGGTAAACACAACTTAATCCCACTCTAGACAAAGACTGCAGAAATATCTTGATCTTGTTGTCTTTGGTTTAGGTACTCTAACTGGCTAGTATCTCATGTACAGACCAAATGAAATGATACAACTGATGGGGAAATGTGTACAAGAATTCAGTCAATCATTCAGACAATACTGTGCTATCAGAATGAATGTCGACTGAATTGGAAGAATAGTTTGAAAAACGAGGTGAGATGAATATACATAAGGTGTTGTAACTGAGATACGCAATTTACAAAACTGAATTTCAAGATGTTTTGGTGTTCGGTTAGCACAAAATATGTAAACCATGAAAACATCATCAACAACAACATTATTTCGTTATTCAGAAAGTAGCCCATTTCACTATGGCAACAGAAGGGTCGGAAGTGAAATACACCAGTGATGCGGAAATATTCAAAAAAATGCACGCCAGCAGTGATTGATGAATGTATTGATATTTTACGTTGATATCAAATGCTGGTATCATTAGAAGATGGTACTCATCATATATTGAGGAAAATTTTGCTTTCTAGTCTCTCGAAAAATGAATCCACTCTTCCATACCTAATAACATGGAACGAATACTGCGGTTGAATCAAGATGTATCGATATTATCGTTCCATAGATGATGTCGACAATATCACAATTCACGATTCTATTACTGTCTGTATGAGTTATTCGAGGAGGTGGTACATGAATTTTTTTTGTGGGATTTTCTCTCCTCGTTTCTGAAAAATGAAGTAGTTGAAAATCATTGTGAGTAAGGACAGATTTGTGATCTGCCCCAAAATGTCACTGCGCTTGAAAACCTTTAAATACCTGAAAGAGAAATAATTTTTTCGTCAGTGATACCTCTTCCTTCTTAATATACCTCACTTCATAGTTTGAATTTGACGTGTTCCGGATTTTTTATAATTATGTACACTAACCACTAACTGATAAATTCACTTAGTTTGGCTTTCACACACTGTATATGTATAAGTAGTACCACTATTTTCAGAATCATCACCAACAGAACTGTATCTCTGTATTAGATGTATCTCTGAGGCTAGTGCACCGGGTTTATCAACCTGTATGTATCCCGAATTTGAATAAAGTCGAATCATAAAAAAAAGTAGGTGATGAACTTTCGCCTTTTCTGATCGACATGCAGCTGTTGTCAAAATTGCTCCTCTCCCAGGTTTCGATATCCAATTTTCTCGCATCTAGATTAGGCGTTCATTACCTATTCGAAGATGCATCGATCAACGGGAACTGGCAAGTGATCACTGTCGAGAGGACTCGTGTACACGATGTTATTTTGCTCAACAAGGTGCTATGGCTGATTATTTGTTCCATTACAAGAGAACATGAATGGATGACTGGTCATGTTGTATCCAAGGTAAAACAGGTATACAAAGAAGTGCACCAAAAACGGCCAGTGCTTCTGAATCATTCGAGATCGGAATTGAAAATTTTCTGGGTGGCAAGTATACCATATTTTTCATTTATCGACAAGAAAAAGTCGTTCCATGAATCCAACTTTTGATTTTCAAATAGGAACCCCTGTATATTTTTCCATTTTTGGATTGTACTGAGTATCATTTGACACACACCAGCAGGTTTCACTGATCGAAATGTCAGAAGAAAAATTTTTCAATTCGTTTTTATCTTTCAACAGTGGCCATAAATTGGTGATGATGTTCTATCAGAAATCTCAGCTGTCTTCCGTGTAAAACAGAAAAAAAAAACAAAGGAATAAACTCCACGTCAATCTTTAGCATTTTCAGTGGCATAGAGGAAGGAGTGATAGAATTGATGAATCGAAAAAGAATCGATAATAGTAAATGGTCAAATTGAACATTCGATTCATGGTGAAAGTACTGGAATCGACAACAATAATAATAAGACATTAATAACAATCGTTAGTTTCACGAATCTGGGCATGCTTCTGATGATAGTTTCAGAACTACCTAAATCGTTAATAATCTTTGGAGAATTTTGGAATTTGTTGATATTTTTGCAATCATATTAATTTTTATATTTTTCCATCACTTTGTAATTCCACGAAATGTTTCATTGAGTGGAAGAATATTGTCAGGTGAATGCCACGAAAAAAAATGAACCATCTATTATTATTACATAATTCGAATTCAATTGATCTGTTCAGTATTTATATATTCATATTGAAAATCAGTGGATATTTCACATGGGGTTATGATGCGTGTTGACAATAAAATTCTGAACACGAGGCGAATGAAGCATTACTAATATGCATTAGTTGAGCCAAAGTTATACGAACATTACAGAATACCTCGATAGAAATTTTCAATCCGGTGATATATATGTACGTTGGCTAACTCGGAATGTTCATTTCCAGCGGAATTCAACTCCAGAATATGATTTAAAACAATATGTTGGAACGACATAATTGAGAAAAGGACAACACCATGAACATGGAGAAATTTATGAATTGCCCTGATTTATGAGGATCACCATATGAATTTGAGTTCGATGAGACATCGCTCTTAACGGAAGGTGGTAACGATGATTACTGATGACCCATTTATGAATCTATTCGTAAATATTACAGTATTTATTTATTCATTATGTAGGTTATTGATGTTTTCCACAGCGAAAGTCCATTGTTTCAATGCAGATCAATACATTCAGATCAAATGAAGGACGAATCATGAATCAAATGAAGTAATGTGAACAAACATACATTCATGAGTTATGCCAATTTAACTAATTGAAATTTTTACAGATCTGAGAAGACACGAGGAATTTGACTTGATGAATTTATTACAGGAGCGTAGTTGGGATAATACATAAACTCGGGATTGTACCTCTGAATATAGTAGGTGAAATTCCTGGTTGTGAGATGAAATTCAAGTTAATTGCCAGTTGTAATATCAAGGAATTTGGTAGAATTCTGAATTGCTACTCGGATTCTCACCTATATATTGTATATTGTCTCACATATTGTATAGAGGAAAATAAAGATGAATAATGCAGGGCCCTTCTACGCTTCCATGTTTCACGAATCGAGACAAAATTACGAAAATCATCTGCATCCACCTAACTGGAGTCTGAGTATTGGTGGATGCTTCATACAAGATTGGGCGAAGGAGATGATTACACTGTGCTAGTACTGGGTGTCCCAAAGCTTTTAGGCCATCAGATATTTCAGTTAAAATTGGAGGGAAAATCGTGTCGTAGGAGACCATCAGCTCATTCATGCAGCATAGCAAAATCCACCCCTTGGCAAACATCCCCCGAGAAACCACCCCTAACTTTTGTTTTTCAAATTGCACCCCCATGTTTGTTTTGGTTCAACAAGGGTGCCCGGTTTTGGTGTGAGGTTGAAACGTTTAGCTTCCTTGGTTTCCGATTGAATGAATGAAAACGATAAGAACGGTTTCAAATTTCCAGTGTAATGTGGGAATGGCACAACACAAGTTTCACACATACTCACATCGACGGATAAATATGTGAATAATGATGTGGACGTTTGAAAAATGTTATGGAGAAATAGTCTCCATAATAATTCAATGTTGTAGGCTCTCACGACCACAGTGGCTACCATGAAGACAAACCGGTTATACTTTTCCAAATAGAACGCCCTTCATATTTTTATGATTCCAATTTAACATTCCCTAAAAAGATAGTACGAATATATGGATTATACATTAGGACGGACGAAAATACTTCTTGAAATCTGGACTGGATGAGCCGTCGTGAAAATCTCACTATGAACACTGGTCTCTCACTGTATGAATTGGTTGATTCGTATCCAATGTATTTGAATTTGTTGACACATCAGTTCGGTGTATTGAATTGACGTACTTTTCATTCCTAGTTCAACCAAGCATAAAGACTTCTCGAGGATGAGAATTTGAGAAGAGTGAACATTCAGAGGTGACTTTGTGAACACAGAACAATGAACGAATGATTTTTGAGATCGTAATTATTGTCTAGATGACCTGGTGAACTTTGTCTTCTGTCCTCAAATTTCTTCATAACCTATTCTCATAAACTAGGTCTTCATAAGACAATAGTAATTGATTTTGAGCATATATGTGCTCTTGAAGTCACCTTTGATGGAAGTTTTTTTGATGCATCTTCTCAATTGACCGTAGTCCAGCCTGTTTGTCATGGAGCTAAGAGCGTGTGTTTGGAATATTGACCTCATTTTCGATCGTCTACTAATTCACCCGCTGTAACTAAGAGACATTAAGAGATAAATGTCATTGTTTAGAACATATAGTGAGGATCCGGAATGTAATCTAATAATCCCTAACCGCCAGCTCTATGATCACAATGGCGCATTCGAATACGCTTGACCACTCCGGGAATGTCTCAGTTCTGGTATGTATATATATATGTCTGATACCCTTTCAGTGGGATTGAAACTCGAGAGGTAAGAAAGAACGTTAATGATCCTTGACTAATTAGGTGAACGACTTGCAATGTGCTCAAGGAGGGTACATATTGATTCACTGTATCAGGAAGGAGTCAACAGTGGAAAAAATGTTTCTTCCATAAAATTAATGGATAGTTAAATCATTTCTATTTTTCATCTTTTCGAAAGTTTGAATGAGCAGGTTATTCCTGGAATTCCGTTATTTTAGAACTTGAACTCGAGCTGAAGAGAAGGTACATATTTTGTTGCCTGCCCATTTGCAAATGTTCTTTTTCTTCTGAGTATGGAAAATGTCGAATCTAAAAGACAGTGACATTGTATTTCGGCAAATAGAACATACTATATAATATGAGATTTCCTGAAATGAATTGAAAATACTTCAGGAAAAATGCCTTGCTTTTTCTGTAGCCATAGACTATCTTTCCTCAGACAAGTTAATCATAGTTTTATCGATAACAATAATTCATCCAAATATTTGAGTGGACATTTTCGAGTTCAGCTTGTTATAGTTGATTCAGCCTATTGGGGGTTTGGTTTTCGCCTAGGTTTTTCTGTTGAAATGTAGATCATGACATGTGGTGCAAATTGTATCAATGAGAATTTCGCGACGATTGAACGAACAGAGCAGGCTGTGCGGAAATTGAAAATTGAATTCAGGAAAAATATCCCAGTCGCTTATGTGCCATTTCAGAATGTCCTTTGCCGTTTATCTCACGAAATTTTGTTCAAAGCAAAAGGATAGCCAATTTCAAGGTTCACAGAGAGGTATTTCTAAATTGTCTGACTTGTTCACATAAAGGGCTGTAACATATTCATCTATCAGCTGGGAGATAGGATGGCGTAGGGTGAATTTTATTGCGTACAGTTGAATTTTCCTATTCAACCACTCGTAAAATTATATGTGGAGAGAAATCTTTGAAAAAAGGTCGTGAGCGTATATATGATAGTTTCCAAGGAGAGCGCGGTTGAGAAATGATATACATGATCTACCGTGTGTATTCGTGAAGCGAAAAATATCGTTCCATGATGCTTACAAAACGATCTCGGTAGATTGAGAAGTCTTCATTCGTTCCATTGAAAAATGATCTCGACAGTCTAAGAGGTGCAGAACGGCTAGGTCTGAGAGGTCAGTTGAAAATCAAACAAACAAAAAATGATAAATATCATTTGATCAATTATTAATGAATAATCATACACATTTTCAGACTATGGCTATACGTAGTGTATGAAACAATGAATAACACACATACACACACATGAAGGCTTCAAAATACTGGACATAATCATGATGCTTCAAGTGCTTATGATGCATCAGTCACATCCTTCGATCATTGAACAGACTAGATAAGTAATCCACAGCCCTGGCAATACAGTTTGTTTGGAAGCAACATTTATAGTATTTATCTTTGTCTAAACAAGGATAGCAGGAGCTGATTCTCCCAGCACCAGTGCCATGTTGGCAGAGGGGTCGAATTTATTATTAATTCATGATGAAACCAAATTGAAAATCCGTAACAATTTCAGTAGTACTTTTCAGCATTTCTTGGTAGGAAAATGAACAATGAAAAGACACTGTCGCAGCTGACCTATGGGTATAATCAATATAATCTAATCAATTCAATTTAAATTCATTTTTATCCATTCCATTCGGGAAAATGCTTCAAAATCTCGAATGATACGACAATGGTAACTCACCTATGAAATGACGTGTTTTGATCGCCAGTTCAAATTCACCTCACAACGTCTCACCATTATATCAAATCACCAAAACAGAAAATAAACTGAGTTTCTGATGAATTCTGAGTACACAAGACTGAACACATTGAACTACATGAATTCATAAAGGACTTTAAATATTATGGACTAGTCATCACTTTTTGATGATTGGATATGACAACACTGGCGACGATTGGGTACTAATATTATGATAATTCTGGGAATCCATCTTAGCATCAGAATATTTGTTTTGTGATCCTTCTAGTGGGTTTGTTGTTCGCAGGTCACATCATTATCATGATCACATTCGTTTCTATCAATCTCTCATCTTATGATCTGAAACTAACTGGACACTCATTCCCCACGATTAGATACTGTTTGATTTCACTTATGATTCACGTAATTCATAAATCAAAATAGTATATCCCAGAAATGTTCTGATATGAATTCATATATTTCCAAATTATCAATACCTTCATTTTTCAAACTATGCTAAATCAGGAAATACTCGAATTATTAGGAATCGAATATGAATCATCGACAGCAAATATGAAATTTTCTGAATGAATACAAACAATAGATTAACTATTCAAATATGAAATTCAGTCCACGGCCCGAATCATCGACATGATAAGCAATTGCTTCCGGATCATCGTCATAATGGGAGCACGTGGCAGGAGCTTGTTCTACTATTGGCCAAAGTGACGATGAACAAATAGTTTAGAGAAATTAGTGTATTCATTTTCTTTCTATACTTCTCTGGGATACTCTCTCATCGTTTCAAGAAAATTGAAATTTGAGTAATAATAATTATTTCAAAACATTTTTTATAACAACAGATCTGTGATCTGCCCCAAAATGTCACTGCGTTATCATCTTCAATGGCAGAATCATAACGACTGCATATGCCGAGTTGACTGACGACTACAGCCAAATCTGTGAGGTGACACCAGGAGAGGAATGGATTACGGAAAGTCCTGTTTCACCGTTAGAGTTAGAATGGGAATTTATCGGAAATGGGCGGTATACCTATTTATATCTATTTCGAGTTATTTTCACAGAAATCGATTTATCTCATGAAACAAATTAGTGTATTATTGATCGAGTGTATTATGATGGCTATTACCCATGGAGATGAAGACTAATAAGGAATTAACTTTGAATTTACTTGCGCAAATGATTGAAGAATGTTCTTGAACTGGGTGTTGGCCGATTGGTTACCCGTTCGTAAATAACACAAAATTTCACGAAATCTGGAACCTTATCTCTTTTCAACCGTCGTATTTAGTTTCGCTATCCAGAGTTTCTTGACAGAAAAATAGAGAACAACTTCAATTTTTGATGTAGTCTCTGCAAAAAATTTCATTTCTTCAATTTTCTCTGAACTTTGTTTGCTTTCGGTTTGCTAGTTTTCAACATTTTGTTCATTATCTCAATTTTTTTGGAGGTTTATAAGTGCTACTAGAGTGATGACGTCTCAAATTAGGGAACTCCAAAAGTGATCTCTACTGCAGGTCCGTGGAATTGAGAAAGAAAAATTAAATCAAACTGGTCCTTGACCAACAGTGGTAGAAAGCTGGTGATCATCAAATATGAATGATTTTGGGACTTTGAATTTTGGACCATCAATCTGAGTGTTTTTGAAAATTTTCCAAATTATCCATAGTTTTCAGTTTTATCATATAATAGGTTCAAGGAATCTCTGTATGATATTGTTCCGACGTTTTTCGAAATTTGTTGATAATTCAATGCTTAGTTGGTGTTTGTGTGAAAATAAAGTGTCACATATATTGTATTCAACTCGTAATTGATTTTATGATAGCGGTTTATAGTTGATAAATAAAAAAAAATGAAAAGGAAACCTCTTTGAGACGTGTTCCATACAATCTGCAGGAATTCTTCTGGATAAAAAGTCGATTAGTTCACTTTACCTAATGAATCGAATGCGGTAAACATATCTCAATTGAGTTCCTAGAAATTATGTCGTATTGGCCAGTGTAGATACTTTTCATGAGCTGTTTTTCCGATGTTGATCGAAACATATGCTGCAGTTCGATAATGCTATCTCTGCGACACTCTTTATTTACAGACTGTTGATTTTCAGTGGATTGAAATCCACACAATTGATAAATAAACTAATGAATTTCAAGGGGAAATGAATGGCCGCTCGTGGACGTACAAGGTATATATAGTATTCGGGATTGAGGCTTTTGTGAACGAGTACTCGAAGGGTTGAGCAAGCAGCTAGTGAAAGCGACGTTGGTTTTGTATAGTTCATTCATGAGGTTATTATGACAGGTCGAATCGGAACGAAATCCGTACTGCACGGCGGATGCGACCTGGGCAATGGAAATGCAAGAACAAAGCAGAAAGGCACCACTACAGAAGCGTGGAGGGACCGACGACTTGCTGATTTCCTTTCATCTTTTGGCAACACGAAGGGACACAATATAATCATTTTTCAGCTTTTCGTGGGATTTTCTGTCCTTGTTTCTGAAAAATTAAGTAGAAGTTATTGAAAATTGTTTCAATATATTTGTAGTGAGTACAGATTTTCTCACTGCGCTCGAAATCAAACCTTTCGATACCTGAGAGAGAAATTCTCTATTCGTCAGTGACACCTTGTTTTTCAAGAATTTGGAAATACAAATATATTCGATAAGAATAAAACTTCTACTTATCTTGGAGAACGTTCCGGGAACGAATCTGCTCCCGTTCTCAACACAATTGACTTTACTTCGTAAAATTTTTCAATGTGCAGTTGGTTTTGACGACTTCTTTCTTAGTTGATGTTTTTCCTTCTTTTTGTTACCTTCAATGTATGATGAAGGTATAAAGAGCAGATTATTTGAGAAATAGAAGGCCGATGGAAGGAGGTGAATTAATATACTTTTTCCTGGATTATTTCGAAAAATGAGGGCTCGCGCAAGTTGTCAAGGGAAGTTCGGGTTCGTGAGGTCGAAATACGTGAATTTTTTTTTCGAAACAATTCGGCGGATGAAGAGTGCAAAAAGTTACACACACATGATCGTCGTCCCTTCCACAACAACGTACACAACAAAGCGCAACTTTGCTCGACGATAAACTTCCAAGTCGATCCTGTCCCTTGTAGTGTAGGTATATTTCATTGATTGCGCCCGAGAGTTTGGCTTCGGGGTGGCGGCGACACGCCCGCCTTCCGCGCTCATCCCAGAAGCGCGCGTTCCTGCCTCCGGCTCTGCCGTCCGAGCTGTTCTGTTCTGTTCTGTAGCTGCTTATTTATCGTGCGGCTGTGACCTCGAGCGCGCCGCTCCTCACCTGCCTCCGGCTGAGCCAACTCTGCCTCCGCTCGCGACGACGCGTCGGTTACGTCCCCGAAACGGTCGACCTCTCCAGCGCACTGAACGCCGTCAGCCGTCACCCCTCAGCTTCGCGCGCTCCACGTGACATGACCGACCGGACTCTGCACACGCATCCCGGTCCACGCATTCCCTCCGACCGCCACGTAGTAAACAAACACCGCGTGTCTGCCGGTCGCGAGTGACCTTCGAAGCCACGCTGAACGCACCCTCGACCCAGTCGCCACCCGCTGCCTTGGCCCTCTCACCAGTCTCCGTGGGCTGCAGCCTGGTCGTGCCGTCCTCCAGCCGGACACCTCGGCTCTCGACAGGGCTCAGGATAATAAGCGAACACCGCGTGTTTGCCGCTCGCGAGTGGCTCACAGTCATCCACGAGGGCTCTCCTCAGCGGCCACGCTGCGCTCGACACCCGAATCCTCCCCCTCGTTCCCGACAACCACTGCCTTGGCTTCTTCACCGGTCCTGGTGGGCTACAGCCTGGTCGGCGTGTACCCTTGCGCCGTTCTCAAGCCGGAAACCTTGGCCCCAGCCGCCGACGTCGGTCCCGTACGGCCCGGCAGGACGGCACAGCGGCCGGCGCCGTACCCGACGCAGGCACCAGCTGTAGCCCAGCCGAAGCCGGCCGCCAATCTGGCACAGCCGGCGCAACTGGTCGTGACTCCGTGCCAGTGCAGCAACAACATTCAGCCGCCGAGCTCGTCCTCCTCCCAAATGCTTTTCGTGCCGTTCACCGTGCCCAATTTTGCGCCGCCCATGGCGGCGACGGCGATGCAGACCAACTGCAGCCCATCCAAGGTAAATCGCATGATGTTCATTTGCTTATTGATACACCCGGTCACACCCGGCTGAACAACAGGATCATGAGTTACTATGGCTGAATACTGGGGTTTTTGGAATTGCAGAGAATTATTTAAACTCGACTGAGATAAAAGTCAATCGCAGAAATTCAAGAATTGAGATGTCCAGCTGATTATTTCATGAATTATTGTATTCAGTACACATTTTACGACGAGGCAAGTATTCCGAAATATTTGTTCTCAGTGTGGGAAGATATTAGAAGAAGTATAAGGCACTAGGTACTATGTACAAGCAAAATATTTGGCTCACTGATAATACTATCGATAAGTTCGAAAAGGAAAACTGTGGACAATCTCGACGAGAGGCAATAAAACTCAGGCTATTCATGACATGTCTTGCTAATAATGCATCATTAGGGAAACCGATTGGTGGAATAGACGTTACCGCATTGAGGGAAATCAGATGTATTATGCCGTCGTACTGATTCAACTCTTTCCACATAGCATCGAAGAGATGGGTTCCGAATTAAACATGTATTCTAATTTTGATCTGACGAAGGCAAAGCACAATGTTTTTGATGTGACTGAATGAAAGAAATACTTGAAGATTCGCGCTGTTAGTCAGTACATCCTATCTACAGCAGATACAATGTCATCAATATAAGGAGAAAATAGTAGTTCGGTATCGAATGTCACGAATGAATCTGTGGATGAGAAAGGCCGTTGAAGGGGAGTACATCTTACTGAAACCTGGTGGGCTGATTTTTCCGAATGTATGACATTACATTGCATATGCTAGCATTCGAAGGTAGTTTTTCCTCTGCGTTCCAAATTGGGAGAGCCGTTCACAGTCTTCAGAATCAGTTATTTGACAGGAGAGTTTCAAATCATCTGCATATATTAAACAGTCGACATCAATCACTCCGATGATATCACTGATGAACGCATGAACACCTGAAGTAGCTGCGTGTGCAAATTCATTCTTTCAGGACGATGATTATTATTATGTGCTAGGTATTTTTCGGTACACATCAACTCGCGATAGAGCTAACTCATGGAGGTAATTGGAGAACCTAATCGGATTATGTGATATACTTGGTTGTACAAAGTTGCATGGGTTGACATGCTTTTAGTTCCTATTAGATGTAGGTACATATTTGAATCATGTCAAGGAGATATCATTTGCCAACCGTTCCAGTTGAGAAACTTTTTTGGGAGTTTGAGTTTCAATGGATAATTAATTCATAGATGGATATACAGGGCGCTGTACGATTTTCTTGACAAGCGATATCCTCATATCTTGGGAAGACGAATGATTTGGAGGGCCGATATTGTTCAATGGTCTTCCTTCTGATGACTCCCTCAAAATCTCATTATCATCAACATCCCCTAGAAAACAATCCTCATATTTCTTTTGAAAAACAGGATCACACCTGAGATTATCATGGAATTCAGATTATTTGATGACATTCATTCAAGGACGGATTCACGAAGGGATACAGGGGGTAATTGCTCTTCATGACGTATTCCAGATGATTCTCCACATGCGGCATGATCAATATTTTCAATTCATATTTCCTCTATTGATCAGTTTTTGAAGCGATTTTCTGTCCGGTTTGGGTTTGATCGTTGAAAAATATTAGATGATTCTATTTCCAAATAATTCATTGAGGTTCATCCTTTTCATGGGCAGTTTTTTCGGGTCAACCCTGTTATTAAAGGAGACCTTGACAAAATAATAGTTTTGGCTTGCGATGACTTTTTTTTTTCAAAAGCAATGTAGGCGAAAATCCTGGAGAGGAGTTGCAAGTGTGTTCATGTGAAGTCAATGATAACTTCTGACTTCGGTGCTAAGGGTAGTTAATTCGTATTCTGCGCTGGACTGTATTTCTTGTGAACATCATATTCTTCTGTGGTTGGGAGAGAAAAACATGAATAAAGCTTTCAGAGTGACCAGGAACCAACGGTGACCACTTTAGCACAAGGCGTAATGATCTACGTTTGGCAGATGTTCTCCAGATTCTGCGGAGCTCGTAGGACGCCGCAGGACTGACAATGGCTATGTCAAATATTTCCATTACCACTGGCCGCTGTTCAACGGAACGAAAAACAGCTGATAATATGAACATTCGTTAGTGTTGAAGCTGTTGGATTTGTGCAAGACACTCGAAAAAGAAGTGAAATCTACCATCAGCCTTAGCACCAAAGCCGGTGACGAGATCTTCACACGAATACACTTACAATTCACCATTATTACCCGTCCTACCAAAGACTTGGATATATTTTCATTACAATGGATGTTCGAAAGTAACTATTTGTATTCATAATATTATTCAGCTGCTCCTCAACAATAATTGAACTATGCTCGATGAATTACGGCTTTCAAGTAGATATATTCACAACTCTTCTCAAATCTTCAAAGAGATTCCCTTCGATATACCTGCTATCATTTCCAAAGAATTCACCTCGCATGAGAATTGTACCAGTAGTTCATTCTGTATGTGGTGGAAAGTATCAACGATAAAAATCATGACATATCACTGTATTTATAATGGAATGGGGAATTCAATCTTGGTGAAAAATATTCATGGTGTTCTTGATTTGGAAGCAAAAATGAGGAGTGCTTGTGGATTGCCTGGAATTAATGAAGTTTCAAAGGATCATCACGTCTCCTTAATGTCATGAGAAAACTCTTTTCAGTTCGTTGCTCCATTTTCCGAAATAACAGAGTTATTGCTTTTTGAAGGAAATTGCGACACACTGTGAACATATAAATTTTTGTTGGGCTAATTCGCGGATGAATCTAATTGAAATATTCGTCATTGCTATACAAGATGTATCATTGTCAGCCCCATGCTTCTATGATTTGATCTGAGTGGCTAGTTATTGAATGAGAAACGATGATTCCGATTTGACAATCAAAATTCGTTGAAAGTGAGATGTCTTTGTGTGTAGGTTGCAGGTATATCTGAGTGGAAAGATGAAAGGGAACTTACAGCTATAAATCGATACTTATATAATATCTTTGTCGAATGTTCCGATTCTCCAGATGGGGCTAGGTTTAAAATGGTTGAGGGTCATAGATAGCATGTTTCGATGCGAGATAGTCAAGTTCTGCACATCAATATCTTCATAAAACTCACAAGGAATCAACAAATCATCTTCATTTAGTCTGAACTCATTGTCGAGTTCTAGAAAATATTCAGAATTATAGTTTGGACGACTCAAAGAGGTGTCGTACATCCAGCATACAATGTTTCGAGCAGCTCACAAGAAATTTTGTGTATTTCAGCCTCTAAATCATGAATCCAACTGGACTGACCACACGATAATACGAACATGCAATCTGACGTTACGTTGATGCATCATGCATTCGTCCCTTGCACACAGATGAGGGGGAGAAGTACAGACTTGCGCTAAAAACTCTGAAAATCCATTCAATGCACAGTCATTCGTCGGTGATCAATTGACGCTGATTGTTGCAGTTATTTGAAATTTGTTGTTTGACACCATACTCAAAAATTTGATGTAAATTTCGAGGTGAAGTCTTGGGAAACGGAAGCTCTCAACATCAGAAAAGTGGCAACGTTCAATGATGAATTTAATTATGGGAGCAAGATATGGAAAACAACAGCTCATGACCTTGTTGTTGCAAAATGTGTTCGATATGTGTATGAGGTTCAAATCTGGTTAATGGGCTAGCCGTGGTAACATTCCGATTTCGTTGCCTGGAAAAGAGTTCATAATGGCTATAATTATGTATTTGCTGCAGAAGAAGGTCTTTCCTCTTTTTATTGTTTTTTCGCTTAGGATTATCTACTGATGATCCACACATATATATATATATATATATATATATATATATATATATATATATATATATATATATTATATATATATATATATATATATATATATATATATATATATGGAGTGTTCGGTGGAATGCATTGGATACTTCAGGATATAATTCAAGACAATATTAGTATTCAAAAGGGATCATTGATGCAGCTTCAAAATACAAAACCATTATTCTTTTTGATCTCGAAACCTCATCATGATCAGGAATAGAAACTTCTGGTGGGCACAAATGGGCACAAATAATCATACTGGAAAATTTATTTTTGTATATTCTTTTATCAATTCGTGGACTAGTTATTGTGCTGAGTTCAAATTGAATTCATTCGAAAAAAACATCAAAGATCAGGATCGACCGATATATTCTACATCTCGAAATTCCACCAACTTCGTGTTAACTGGATTCTTTGGAGTTGAAAGCAGATTATATCGAAGTCCGAAATGCAATATTATCGATTATCGATATTCATCTCAGATTCCGAAACCTCAGAAGAGAGTGCGTGGAGCTATGTCGTCTTGATTCGAACTATATTTATCTGTCCTAAATATTTTTTCTGCTTTGTTCTGGGAGTGTTGGGACTAAGACACAACACAAGAAATTGATCCATTACAAATTCGAACGTGTACATTGATGGTGTTTTTGAAAATCAGTGTTCTCCCCTATTGATTAGTGAGTATAGGTAGGTACATTGAAATATCCTTCTATATGTGTTCGACACTCTATATATATATATATATATATATATATATATATATATATATATCGCTGTGATTTTCTTTATTCTTGAATTTCTTCTTCAAGTTCAGTAGCTGTTAGTTGAGATGATAACCTATCATCAGTTACTAGGCACATAATTAAGGATGTAGAAGTTTCGTTTTATATTTTGTTCGACAAGTATTTCATATTATTTCGTCATTGACCGCTTAAGAATTATATTGCATGCTCTGATGCGTGTGCAAGTCTTTGGCATCTTTGGCATTAATATAATGTTTCAGTGGGAAATAGAGATCTTTTATTATTATCATCATCATCATTATTATATATTTATGTTCATAAGAAAATGATATGGAAATGATGAGTAGCTTTAGAATAGGACAGTGTATTTGTGGGATATTTCTGCAAGGTCTGCAATACAGCTGTCCTAAAGTACCGTTCAAATCAAACGGTCACCAAGAAAAACTCATGAAATAGTAACATGTTGATATGATTATTTGAAAACCTGACCTAATGAATATGACATGATCCCGTGTATTTCTTTGAATTCTGTTATGGATAAGTAAGTTACGAATATACACTCTTATATGAATATACACTCAATCGCACCCCACTTCAGTAATGCGTCTAGCCACATATTCCAAGGTACATGTTGGAAGAATGAGAAAGAGAAGAAACCCAAGAGCTTATTTCAGCCGTTATACTTTTCATCTATATGATAGGAAGTATTTTTTTCCTGAGCGACACCCTCTGCTCATGGCTTTATATCAAATAGCAGGAATATGAAAGCAACAAAGCTTTCCAACGACGTGAATATTTGAGCCATAAATACAAGTGAACCCGCTTCTGCTTTTTGCGGATAGACATTTCCATCGTGAATGAAACCAAATGTGTTGCTCGTATGCAGTTCTTGTTCTTTGGAGGATTGAATAATTTTTTCGGTACAGGGTCGTCCAGATTTTGATACATTCATTGTGAATCCCTGTCTGGAGGCCAGTATATCCTTCATTTTGCACATGTACAATCGAAAACTGCTTGTTTGTCGGAACTTCGAGGGCTTGCTGTCTTATTCATAATTCAAGCTGCAATTCAGCTCATTGTTGATTCTGTCAACAATACCCAGTGCCGTTTTTTTCGTTTCTAGCAAAGTGATATAATCGGATATGATATCAGGAAAAAGAGAATTGACACAACAAATGAAACTAAGAAATATTGCAATTATCATACCAACCCTGATATACGCTAGAACTGGACAGTTAGAAGAAACACAAGAATAAAATTATTGCAATAAGGATGAGATTCATGAGAAAAATAGATGGAAAAACGAAATTACACAGAATCAGGAACGAAACAATGAGAGGAACGTTGAAGCAGGAATCGCTAACCAAGAAAATAACGAATTGAATTGGTATGTATGTGAACGGTTTGTAAGTTCCCATTTCTCGAGGAACAGAATGTTATTGGAGTTGGAAAATGGAAATTATATTTTCCACACGGAGGAAAATATACGTCCAAATGTATTAATTTTTACAGACAGTATTTATTTTGTATTAAATATATAGTATAAAATATATTTCTCCCATGAAGTCCATGAATTCAGCCATTCGAGAAATCTCAGAATTATAGCATGTATGTGTCAACGTATTCATCAAACGTAGCCGTGGTTTCCAGAGTTCCAAGGGTATGAGATTCAAACTTGGTAGGGATAGAAGAATCAAACAATTTTTTGATCCATATTCCACACTCCATAGGTTTCGCCGAAAACGGCTCCAAATTAGGAATTGAAATTGGAACACTCTGTATTTCATAACTTCCTTGGATTCTACGAATGATTCAAGATAATGTGGCTCTGGGACAAGAATAAACATGGATGAAAAACTACTTAAACATTTCACGAACTTGAATCCAATAGCCCTGCCAAGTTTGAATACCATAACATCGGAAGTCTGGAAACCATGGCTCGTCTAAGAAATATGTTGTTACTGGTATCATATGACTATCTACTATTCATTTCCTATTGGGTTTTTCTCAAAAGGAGACATCGCACTTGCTGTGAGATATTGTACGTTGGTTGATCTCTATGGTCTATCTCCGTATCTATTTCAATTTTATTGAATCATTTTTGAGTTTTGCAAACAATAAATCATTCATGGAAACTTTCTGTTCTTCAGAAATTATTACCTTTTAATTAGAAATTATATAAAAGTCGTGGAAGAAACATCTCTCTTTTCTTATTCCAGTTCTCAATTAATTATGCAGGCAAAACTCCGCCGGATTTTAATAATTCCTTTTTGGTCGTCTCTGAAATGTTTCTCATTCTAGCCTTGTTGAATTTATGGCTTGAGTAGTAATGAAGGATTAACAGAAATTCGCATTCTAAACAAAATGATCCGTGTTAGCTACAAGGCAACCTTCGATATTATCATCCATTTCTATATATTGAAGCATTTCACTCAATAAGAATAATATGTACTATCGGCATAACTTTTCACTCACTATTTTCATTTTCTTCCCCATTAGCATCTTTTATTTCGCAAGTAAATATCAATGAGCACCATCATTAGATTCACAAGATTTTATTGCAGACTGTCTGTATCATCTTTTGGTACTCACTGTGAAATTTCATCATATCGTTTCCCTTTTTTGCTTCGACCGCTCATTTTTATTTCGAGTGAAGTTATAATAAATCTCCGAATTGATAACTAATCTTATATTTTGTCGAACATTTTGTGAAATATGTGATTGCCTATCATGCCGTTTAGGAAATATGCGATACGAAAGCGTAGGGTGCCGAGTTGGTCGGAAATTATTACTTTATGAGATTAATCAGATTATAACTGTTTCCGACAAAGCACGGCCTGCTACTCGGTTAACCTTTCGCTATGTTATAATGGATGTTTCGTTTAGATTTGTATTATTAGGCATGAGAAATATTCTCAGCTGAACAATGTGGAACAACGAGTTCCACACTGATATGGCACAGTTGGTGATCAGAAGACTGATCTCACTGAGTCTCCAAGTGTTTCGATACCAAAACCACGGATACAACCCATCTGATTGAGTTCAGCCACATTGAGTGATGATAAATAATGAAATTATAATCCGGTGAAGTGATGATACTCTTTCATCATTCACTATATGCGGATTAGGCAAAGGATTCCACATGAATAGAACGGCAAAGTTGTGGAATTCTTTGCCTAGTGAAGTCTTTCCTGATGCTTACAACCTCCAAACTTTCAAGAAAAATTCCAACACCTTCCTTCTTTCCCAAAATTCCACCGCTGGCTAACACGATGTTCCTCGAACATCATAGGTTTCCCTTTCGTGTTGTCCACAGATAAAAAAAAATAGTGCTAGAAAAACTAGTCAATGTTTCTTGAACCATTGTGGTTGTCAATCGATTCCTCATAGTCAGTATATATATATATATATAGGAAAGTATAGAAACATACACAGATGTATCGAACTCATCAGTCTAGTCGAAGAAAAATATGTTCACAGATGAATTGGTGAAATATTGTATAGACATAAGAAAAAAATCATTTTTGCCTACAATGTATCAAATTGATAATTTTTACATCAATGATTAGATGAGACCATTCTCTATATCATATCTTTCAATTCTTCGGATACTTAGTTTTACTGTTACTTAATTTCGTTTAGTTGATGAAGATTGTTGTATAATGTACTTTTGGTCTATGTGATGTAGTGAAAGAGATCTTCAGCATATGCATAATTCTCTGTCAATCACAATCCTATCTTGCAATATTTACAGACTTAGACTCCTCCTGATATTATTTTTCCTTGTATTTGCGCAGCCGAAATTAAACTCCTCACCAGAATCTTGGAGCATTCTGAATCGTTTTAATTTCCTCTCGCCTCATTGTGGAGATTAGTCGAGCAGTGAGTGTTTATTTCAGCCAGAAGTGCACTTGGCGGGGCAATCTATCGAAGATCTTTCATCCACTAAATAATGTGTATAACTCAGGATACAGCTAACAGCTGAACTACTTCGGGTAATATGAACCCCTCGGAAGCCGTAGGGAATACAAATTTTCGTTAAAAAGTTCCGTAGATTGGCATTGAACTTTGAGAGAGCTTTTCTCAACTGATTTACTATAGAGTCCACGTTTGCCATTTTGAGTTATCGGATCTACTAGGCAATTTGAATAGTCTAGATTCTTTCGTCAGCCTCGTTAACTATATTCATTGGAATTATTGCATTCCCACATTATATCATTACAATGATGGAAGTCTATACTTGTATCTCCACAAATTTTTCGAAATGAAGAGGTACATACAACAAGTTGAAAAAAACATCTGAAGAATTCATTTTACAATGAGGTTTTCTCAACTCCTCAGCAGAATATTTAGATGATGAGATCCTTGTTGTGCCTAGAGATGTTTATGTACAATGTTAGACAGAAGTGGCGGGTTGAAGTTGGAGAAATATAAGCAGGAATTTCCTCAATCTACCTCGACTACTTTCAGCTACGACTCATATGAACGGAAGTGGCTACAACTGGCCAAAAATCAGGACACCTTTCTGAACATGGCGAACAGAAGATGATTCATGGCAAAGAATTCTGGAATTCTGGAAACCATAGCTTGTCCAAAGGATACGTTGAAACCTGATGAGCTACAAAAGAAGAATAAACAAGAAGGCAAAGGTTGCATTTGGTAGTCTTTTCTTGTCATCTTTTCTGGTGGATCATTGAATTGACATTTCTGAAATTCAGGTAATCCAAAATAACTAGTGTTCTGGATATTGAAATTATAACCTCATGTCTGGGTTGCATACAAAGTCGCAATCTATCTCTTCCCAATTCATCGTACACTGGATATGTGCGAATATCACTGGGAAAATAGTTTTGAAAAAGGCCAATGTAACAAAAACTGTGGTTAAATCCCACTGCTTCAAGAATACACATGCAAATGGTAGCCAAAAACTTGATAGTGTTTTATTTTTTGAGTTGGTGTATTTCCTGGACTATAGTATAATTGGTAGGGAATATCTTATATCCCTCAACAAAATTTCTTGCTGTATTCACATTGTTCCAGCTGGAACGATATGGGCTTTCGTTTAATTTCCGTGGAATGATAACATGTACCATTGTTCCCAAATATTCACTCATCTCAAATTCTGTTATATTATATTTCTTAGATATCCGAGAGGAGAATATCTGCTTTAAAACTCATTACGAGAAGCAGTGAAGGAAAGGAAACCCTGCTTCTTTAATTTTACGGTTTGAATGCTTGCTACTTTCGCGAGGCTTCTTGCACACTTTCAATCTCTTGGGATATATAACTGCTTGCTAGATAAACATTTGATGAATTGAATGGTACAAAGACGCTCAGATTTCCGCGGTCCTAGTATTCAGGCCGGAAGTCTCAATGCCTTCAGAAATTCTAGTGAATATTAGAACCGACCAAATTCAAAGTAATTAGGTGAGTTGAGTATGGATGTAATCAAATGCGATCCAATGAATATTGAGTGTTCTCCATTTCAATTGAACATGTTTTCTTAACTTGAAGCCTTGAAATTCCTTTTGATTTTTCTGTATGACTTCCAATTAAATGAACTAGGACTATTGAGAGCACATTTGGAATAGTCACATTCGACCTGTATATATTTATTTTCATTCATTTTTGTCGGAACTGATAACGGATTGGCGAAACAGATTCGATTAAATGGAGAGGAGAGTGGAGAAAATATTTTTGTAGAGATATTACACCATATTACACCAATGTCTCCACAGATTTTCATAAGGTCGAGGAATACATTTCAGTGTGGCATTTTCAATTCTTCAAAATATATCGAAATATCTAATGATGCTTTCCATTTGAACAGAGCATTTTTGGATTTCCCTTGAGAAATCGCCGTGAAATTTTACTTGTTACGTACGGTTTGAAATGGAGATGCTACATTTCATTACATGTGGTGAGGATTATTGTTCAGAATGCTGCAGAACATGAGTCGATTAACAAATACACACATAGTAGATGACTCGAGAACTTGTATGTGCTCGCGTTCAACCCTCGTGATAACACCCAGGGAAACTCTGGAGTGTCCTATGAAATTATTAGCAGTTATGTTTGAAAACACAATGTTCCGTATAATGTTTTCGAAAGCACTTGTGTAAAGTAATCGTAACTTCTGCTCGGTTACCGTCCCTCAATTCCAGAGAGAAGGGCCATAACTAAGCTAGTTGCCATACGTCTTTTATCCCGTTTACTAGAGATACTGAAAAGGGTGGAAGCCGAACAGTTCACGAAACTTGTCGTGTGCCATTCTTGGCGCAGCTAGGATTTTCTACAATGGTTTTGATCTTCATGCTATTTCGAAGTTTTTCACTGTAACGTTCAGGGTTGAAGTTGATTATTTATTATCGCACTCTTCCTTGAATTCTAGTTGGTTCTGTAGTGTCATCCGAAGGAAACTTCTATTCAATAACATTACTATGAAGACTAGGACTCCCTCCTATGAGTGAATTTGAAAATTGAAACTTCAATTATTATTGAGGAATCTGAATTACACCGGAGTTCAACGTTCTCTACATCCTGTTCGATTATTTTCTTCATACAGTCAATTCAAATTCCATATTCTTCTCATTCCTATTCCATTCCTCCAACTAACGCACTAATAAGTGGTGCTTGCCACAATGAAGAGCATATTATTTGATTCTTCAAATTTTGATTGACAATTACTCAAGTGGCCACCCTGTATGAGAGCAACAGTGATGTTGATACCATGGTACTAAATTATCATGCTTTGCTTCCTCAAATCCTTATTCTCGAAATGCAAAGCATTCCGAGAACTGATACAGCTCCATGATCTTTGTGATTTTGTTTTCTTTTCATTCATATCACTCGCAATAGGACTAGGCAGCTCAAATATCTGTCCATGAATGTTTCACGTTTGTTGTGTTTGAACTGTGAGTAAATCACGTGATCCACGTTCTATCATTTTCTATGTATAAAAAATGTAATTTTTGGGGTCGTGCTACGCTCTCATTTATTCTATTATAATAACCATTTTCAAGTTTATCTTTGAATCGCAAAATAGCGGTGTTATGCCATTGTATAAAATTACGCTCCAATTTCCCTTTGAGAGTGTAATTGCCTGAGCATCGATCGCATGTGATATAAATTATTCGCGGTAGTTAGAGCCCAATAAAATCAAAATACAACCGAAAGTTTTGATATTATAGATTCTAGTTTTGTATTATTCCCATGGTCGTTCCTAATTCGCGTTTCTGAATGATATGGGAAAAATTCGGTAGGAACCTGCTCATTTTGAATTTTGCCAGTTCTCACCTGCAGCAGGAAAACATCAAATAGATTGACAGATACCTCTCGTCGGAATATGAGTCGTTTTTATCAATAATTCAATAATGAAACACGCATTTATGGGTGAATACATTTATCAAAGATATCAATCTAACAAATCAAGAATTTCAACTTACATTGAAATACTTGATGTGAAATTATTTGTATGATTTTCGACTACACATTTCTTTCTTCATCTGTTGACGACACGGAAGGAAAACCCATAATGTTCGAGGAACATCGTGTTAGCGAGCGGTAGAATTTTGAGAAAAAATGAAGGTGTTGGAATTTCTTTTGAAAGTTTGGAGGTTGTAAGCATCGGGAAAGACTTCACTAGGCGAAGAATTCCACAACTTTGCCGTTCTTTTGATGGATGATGCTTGGGCTTGAGCTTGGGCTCGACTGGTTTGTCTACTAGGAATCGCTCTTGGTCGCATAATAGACGAGATTTTCGTCGAGCACAACCGTGGGAGTACCAATAAAAAGGTAATGATGAAAAATCGAAATAAATTACATCACATGCAGGTTATGTCAACTGAATATCGCATGTTCAGTTTACACTCGGAATCGAGTAACATTTTCACTACACCGTGTTAGTCTCGTAATCATTTTCACTGATAAACAATTTGTTTGTGTTCGGCTGTATTCATGAAGTATAAAATGAAGATATGGTGTAAATAACGCGATGATCAGTCATTTTGTTTTCTTCATAAAAATGAATTAATAACCCCCGCTATGACATACCCCAGTTAGCTTTTCATAGTCCTGTGGAGCTCGTTCTTGCGACAAATAATCGACTGTTTCCTAAAGTGATGTTGATTAATTGTGGTTGGAAGTTTGCGCAGAAACTACGCAAAAATGATTAATGATTTTGGCCATCAAAGAGATCACTGATTTTCATCAATTTGGCAAATCGTTGGTTGAGATTGTTTCTTGAGGGAGGGATGTGGACCGAAAAAATTCAGTAAACATAATTATTTCCTACTCGGATTCTTAGAACAGGGCTATGAATCGATTGTGTCAGGTTTATTGGCTGAACTTTCGATTTCTCGATTTCAATTCGTTTTCATGTGACGATCAGGATACAACACTCCATACCTATGGAAACATTCAGTGAGATAACTGCTCATGTCATAGTCTCAGAATGAAATCTTCCATATCAAGAAAATGAATATCACTACATTATCAGCAGCTGATTTCCATGGATCCCATCAAATCACTTGAACATTGCGCTACGCGATTCGACACCGTACTCACCTAATTAGCCAATGGGAATAGATTCTTGTGCCGAATCTCATAGTGGAATGCTTATATGCGCCCCGGAGCATTCACGAAGTCGGCGCTTATGGTTCCCTTGTCTCCATGGTGCATCTCATGGGGATCTGAAATAGAATCGAGTTATCGGTGAACGAGAAATCGAAATTGAAAATGTTCGCTGGTAGTATATAAATAATAGATTCTCGACTGCCTCGGCAGCATCAGAACGATTAATATTGAAAACATACGGTTCGATAAGCATACCGACTGCACTGATCGGAGTTCCGGGAATCAAGTATTCCCTTTTCAATGAATCCCCGACCGATTTTTATTCCGGCGGCATTCCTGTCACCTGAAAAACGTCACAATTATGTTTCCGGTAAATTGTCTCGAACGCGTTTAGACGGCGAATGATTAGAGATCGGGGCGGGTTCGAGACTCACGCGGTGTAACATTGACAAAGCGTTGCCAATTATCGAAGAGGGTGGAAGAGGAGTTCGTTGTTTGGCGGAATTCCATTGACAGTGAAGACCCGAATGATTGAGATGTTCCCCAGTTGATATTGTGGAAAATTGTTTTCGACTCTACGTGACTGATGCTGGGATAGTGTGTGTAGTGTGTAGATGAGAGGAATCCCACACATTTACCAGATTTCTATTCTTTCATGAAGCTCTTCAAAATTCATCAAGCAATATCATTTCGGGTGGCGTTAGTATGTATAGAGCATTGATTCGCCCACAATTCAAAACCGGACACAGGAAAACTATCGATATCGTAACCAGACGTTGAAAAAGAAATCCAGTACAGAGATTCATAAAAACGTTCCAAAGGCACAGCATCACACTCAACTCACTGCTCTGAACGAGGACTTCTCGAACACATTTTTCTCGATTTTGATCAACTTCCCCATGTCAATATATCTATTACAATACTCTCAGGCGGGAAAGCAGGCATGAGATTGTTGAAAGTGTGTTGGGAATTTCATGGACTTCGATGACATCAAATCGAGTTTCCATAGGTGGATGTAAACATATTGGGGTGAAAGATGTGGTTTACATTATCATTCGGAATGGAACAAAAACGCCTGACCCAAAAAGATTACCTAAACATTAGGTCTGCGCTAGAGCAATTTCATTTTTTAATTAAAATTCCGTGTCTCTAGCGATTGCTATCGCCTTTGTGTTGCGACTTCCCGGAGATAATCCATCGAAATTTTAATATAGATATCTAGTGTCCATTTTCTGTCAGCTTTCTCGTAGGACAATATGGCACTGGTATAGTATTATCGTTTGTGTATAATGAAATTCTGAATATTGCATTTGAATACACTCTGCTTTTTGGTTATACTGGTCTAATAAAAATGTCTATCAAACTGATGAACCCCATGAAAAACTGTGGGTGAATATAATTCACATACGTTTCCATAGTTTTCGTTACTGTATTATACCGATGCAGAATCCGTTCGCAAAATGAAATTAATTGAATCGAAACCAGATTTTCAAGTGATAGCTTTGAAATAATTTCTATGATACAGTTCCGAGCATTTCCATTCCAGTGGTCGATATTAAAGTAACAACAGCAATATTAAAAGAGAAGTTACCCTATGCGACTCTTGTGAAGCTTCCGATTGTGTAAACACACCACTATTTGATGGATTGAAACTGAATCATGCCTTTTGATAGTTCAATTGTATCTCATCTATCATTTTCGATACGTTTATTTCAATATCAATACAAATCAATTATTATTATGATCATTGATTTTTTTTATCTGTTGACAACATGTTCGAGAAACATCGTGTTAGTCAGCGGTGGAATTTTGGGAGAGAAGGAAAGTGTTGGAATTTTTTAAAATGTTTGGAGGTTGTCAGCATCAGGAAACACTTCACTAGGCAACGAATTCCACAACTTTGCCGTTCACCTTCGTAGATACCTACGTAAATACCTATAAATGGAAAACACTCATAATAATATAGAAATACTATAATGATTCTATATGTTGACAACGCTACTACTTCCATAAGCTGTCATAAGGAAATAAATTCTGCCCATGATGAGGTGATAGAGAGCGGCCGAGTCCTAATTTTCATCAAGTAAACTAAAAATAATGTGGGAAAGACTCGAAAAAATATCTATATCAACTAGACAGAGCGAGACATCACAGTACCAGTCAAATCATCAGGATTCAATATTGACATGGCATATTTTGCTAAATTAAGTATATGAAGTATAAAAGTAAATGAAGTATATTCACCTCTGGTAAACTTTTGGACGGCTCAATTCTTCTTCTCATTTTTTTTGCTCCAATGCTAGTTGAGGAAATCGCTAAACAAAATTTTACTTTGAAAATGGCGCTTGGGTTTGAAAAAATCGAGACTCAATTGAATATAGTTGATGCTAGTTGGTTGTTATTTTTGATGAATCAACACACAAGAATGATCTGTGGTGTAGAGTGCTAGTACAGGTGATTGAAATAATGGTGAAACTCCTCATCGATTTTCCTCGTAAAGCAAATACACGAGAGGTTTTCTATCGAAATGATTGTACTCTTCCAAAGGGCCATGAAACGCATTGTCTGCACAATCGCCAGTGTTCCAGCAGAATGACAATAAATATTTGTATTGTCATAGCCTCCAGCCTCAAGAGTCACGCAATGCATTTACATTTTGTTGATTTGTGGAACGTGTTCGAATAATTTTGAATTTGGAATTGGTTTTAATCTGCAATTTGCATTATCAAACATTGGGGATGACGCCCGTCTATCTATGTTTACACAGCTTGGACCGCTGGAGGTTCGGTAATGATACAACATGTAAAAACACGGTCTTGCTGAGGGGTTCATTTCACCCATATCCGTCGCTAGAAATTCCTTCAAGGGGAACAGAATAACATGATTCCAAAGATGAGATTGTCACAATATTCATGAGAATCATCACAATCGTACTGTTCGTGAGTTCTTATCATATTCAAGACTACAGAAGAAGAAGAAGAAGAAGAAGAAGAAAAATCTTTATTGACTCCACAAAGAAGGTATACATTCAAAATTATTATTATGCGTCATTTACATATTAAAAATAAAAATAAAATGACCATATACACATACTTATATGAAAATTGAGAGGTTTTCAATCTACTTGAAACAAATGTGGGAATAATTTGACAAACTAATGTGACAGATAGGTGTTTCAGAGTGAAGTGCAATGAATTGAAAACATTTTCTCAAATTTTGCATTTGACATTGGACAAAACATTTGGAATATCACAGATCAAAAAATTTACAGTGATTTCCCAACCCAATGTAGGAACTATTCTAATCAAAGGAGTCACAGAAGAACTCATTCAGGTTGTAATATGCTTTGCGAAGTAGCATAGATTTTAATTTTGTTTTCGAAGCTTTTGTTGTTATATAGGGTTTCCAAGTGCATGTGTACTTTGTTCCCTTTTTTTATTGAATACTCGACATTTTTCTGAATAGATGTGCATCTGGGTATGTCAGATGTCAATGTGCCTGTTGTTCTTGTATTATAATGGTGTTCATATATGAATGAATGAAATAATGATGATGAATGAATGAAGATGGATGAATTACCATCTCATGAACCTGCACTTTTCGAAAGAAGCTTCCCTTGCACAGCTGTTATATCTACAGTAATTCACCAAGTCTTGGCAATATCAATTGACTTTTGCATTTCGCATGTCAATAAAAATTCTATACGTGATGCTGGATCCTTCACGCAACCATTCTGAACCAACTAATGATGTATACTATATATCTTTCTGTCTCTATAATCGTCTGCATTTCATATTTCCTCTGTCTACTCTGGTAGATCATTCTCTTGTTCATATGACTCATTCTATTCCACTGTTTGTATTTATTTTGAATGTTCATAGTTTCTATGTGAGAATTCATAGCTATCTTCAATTTTCTTTTCCGTGTATTGATGGTATGGTAGAGGTATCATATGGCGTTTCGGAAATATTTAGGAAATGTCATTTTCAGAAGTCCCTTGAGAAGACGAGCAAAGTCAAGCGAAGTTTGGCCGTCCTCTCCTGGGACACCCTGTATATATCATTTGGTTTGTAGTTCCACTGGTCCTGGAAGTCACGGAAATTTGTATCGATATGATCGCAGTTCCTATGTGATAACGTTGAAAGTTACGATTCTCTCTTAGGAATAAAATCGTTTGTATGATTCCAGATATCACCCATGTGTCAAACTCAATTCAACCGATCACATGATAATTGATAATATAATACATGATTCGAGCATGATACATGATATCATAATTGATAATCAATGATTGGGTTAATAAAATTGCTTCTCAAGGAGAGAATGAAGAATGATGAACGTTCTAGGTATTTGGAGGAAAGTATATATTATCGAAATATTAACGAAATTGTTTTTGCCACTGACCAACAAATTCCGAAAGAGGTGAGATAGTATAATCATCCCACTTATTTCCTTCCTGTATAACTTATTTTATATAAGAAACTCGACATTTTATATGGAAACCGGACTAGCAATCATGATAAGCAAAATCTTTATGAGTATGAGATTCCCATTGTTTGTGTGATTAAACTTTATATCAGCTCCTGGAGCATTGCCTCTGTAGAAAATTCTTATTACCCTGAATATTCCATGAATTCAAAATATCTTCATGGTTGCCTTCCGCCTTTGTGACGGGTAGGGCATAGAACAAGATACACCCTGATTGCGTTCTCTGCTCTTCATGACAAATTATCGAGGTTTTTGTTGGTTCTCTCCACTTCCTTTCACATAGTTCTGGTTCTACAATAAATACTGGATTTCTTGTCGTGGACCATCTAATATTAGATACCAATTTGAAGAGCAAAAACTTCAGCCGCAGTCATATTGTTTCGCTCCGATGTGTCCATACAGCCCGGGTTTGAAAATTGATATGATGAAAATGCATCATATTTCAAACCATTTATAATTTCATATTTATGAATCATTCTGATATGTCAATGATGGTATCGTCTTCTTCGAATTCACGTTTAGTAGAGTATGAGGAGCTGTCGTACCTCTTCGCACGGAACAGATAGTCAAGTGGTTCTCGCAATGGTAATAATAATAATAATAATAATTCGTCTTCATTTCCTCAACGGAATATTACATGGTGATAAGAGGTATCAGATGTAAGGACACTAGGCGAAGTTTAGCTAGAGAGCTATTCTTACACTTCACCTGTGTGGTAATGATGGTTCTTCATATTTTGGTTTCGTATGAGAAGGAATGGATCTTATTTTCTTTCAGTTTTGAACACTGTTTTCAATTCGAACTAACTTTTTCTATATAGGTTGTCCGTTCTTCGAACTCCGAGAGCTCAAGCTTTTCCAGAGACATGGTCGTTTGAATAACGGTAAAAGCGCATTTTCAGGCTGAACAACTATCTGGAAGGAGATGAGACGTGTCATTTTATGAACAAGAACCAAAATAACTAGACGTTTCCAACTTGGACGTTTCACAAAGAATCTAAATCTGTCGACGTATTTTCCAAGGCGGTCTTGATGTCACAGTTACAACTCTCAATTTCGGTTTTTTTATAGACCATTGGCTTTTACATTATTGAGAAGACTTTTTCCTCAGATCACAACGATGTACAATGTATAATACACGATATAAAAGGAATTTGTATGCTGATCAAAATTGGAAATAGTGTTTAGTACTTTGGAAAGAATGCTAACAATTATTTTCTTACAGATATTGACAGTTTAATTGAATTTGGATCTGATACGTTCATATTTCCGACAAGCTTACCTACTCCAAATCTGAGGTTTTGAACGACATATGATAAGTTCATCATTCGCCAAACAGAACAAAACAATATTATGAAACATGGTCGGATACTCCACCTCCACCTACCACTTCTGAACATAAATTCACTCGGTCGATCAGATCGTGTGCTACGTCGTCATGAGGAAAATGAAGACTTTCCAAGAATGCAAAAATGCAATATGACACCCATGAGAGAATTCAAAGTTGAGTGATGTAACTCTGATATCAAAAACTACTTCAGAAATGCGACTTTAGGTTCAGATTCCTTGTGAAAAATTTCGTCAAGTATGTCTAGTGTTTTGATTCGAGCTTGAGAAAATAAAAACGGAAATAATATATTTTTGTTTTTATCTTTCAATAATACAGGAACAAAAATTGATACATCAAATTTTCAAATACGCAATTTTGCCCTGAGATAACTGAGATCCTCTTGGTGGAGTTCGAAAAGCGGGCCCTCTGTATTCCTCTACGCACACCCTGCATATCACTTAGTTCAAGCAGATTCAGTTACTTCATTTGGTTGGTGTAGGTAAGCGATAGTGTTATAGGTGGCACCAGATTGTCCACTGCCAGTCTGAAGTTGAGAACGTTGGTAATTCGATTTCCTTTGTAAACTCATATCACTTGTCAACCGAAATTCCAAACCAGATCAGCACATTTTTAGGATCTATATAGTCGAGTGAGGGGACCGCAGACAGGGCTGGTTTTGTCCGAAAATGTGCTGAAAAATTGCTTTTGGTTCGTTAGCGATTCTGGCCATTAAATATTTGATGCGTTCGGGCTTTCAACAGACTGTTTGATCGCCGCGTTATACGAGTAGGTATCGGATTTTTCCGATACTTTTCTCGCCAGATTCACACATCAGGCAGGAATCTTTCCAGCCCATAGTGGAGATGAATGTTTTTTTCATGACATAACACAAAACTGAACTTTCTGAACTGTTTTCGATGAAACAATCAGGCACACTGTTGGTTTTGAATTTATATTCTTTCTCTTATAAAACATCGAGGCCGTTCAGATACGAAACTTATCTCTCCAAATCTATACTTAATCCGGCTAGGAACGATCAGCACAATGTTCAGGTCAACTATATATACTGAAAACTTCATACTCGTGAGGAATGACTAGTGCATTTAGCATTTATCATTCAGCATCAGCATATCGTTGGAAGATGAACAAAAGAGCAACAAATAATGTAAAAATGTTTCAATTTCCAAATCCTTCACAAGTATGTTCATCTGATGATATACCAGGTGTCCAGTTGATGGTATGATATTATTTATCCGGCAATATTCACGGACCTGTTGATCGTACAGATTCTGGAAAAATCAAATCATCATGGATTTGGGCGAGAGAAATTGCTGGATATTGCCTTTTGTAATTCTAAGTGAGCAGTTAGAGGGCTAGAGGACTGAATTATCATATTGAAGTACAAATTCCAGTTTTTCTTGGAGGGAACCAGAATATGTCATTCGTAACTTCAACGAGTATAACTATTTTCATATCGAGTGATTCAGCCAAAAATCGAATATTTTTTCATCTAGAATCATGGAGGTTGGAAATGATAGTATATGATGATACAGGTTTCATGAGACGATGTTTCGGCGTACGAGTACCTTGAAGTCTCAGGAGCAAAGCCATGACATCTGTAAAAAATTACCATCAAACCTAATCGAACAACCTGTAGAAATACAGTATTCGGAAAAATTTTTCCTAGCCAGCCGAGGATCTATATCCGGCCGATTGACATCACACGAATTTTTCTCTTGATTCAGGTGTAGTGTAAGTGATATCTGTGTGACTTCTGCAGTGAAAGCGCATTTCTGATCAAATATTCAACAAAATGAACAATTCAAGCAATTTCTTTGATGATACATAATATAACTCGGAGGAAGTTTGTTCACAAAGAAGGCAGCCTCTTCAATTTCCAGACGAACATATTAAACATGAAACTCCGATGCGACGCTGAACTATAGGATACTGAATATTCATGTACCATAATAGATGGAACAAAAATGAATCGCGCGCCGCGTGAAACTGAAAAGCGAATGACAAAACGAGTAAACGAGCACTGGTTCGATGAGTTCCTTCATCAGTGGCGCAACGAAATCCCTTTGCCCTCCAATGAACCCAACAGTTTCGACGATATAATATAAGGGCGAGAGTTACAGGACATTCGATGTGAGCAACAACAAAACCTTTGATACTCGTAAGATCAAGCAGGAATCCCAGAAACATTTTTCTTCCAGTTTCTTAACGTACTGATCGATGCATTCAGAAATGATTCAACAATGATAATAATGAAGTTGCTAACATATGTATTGATTATTGCTCCAGGATATCTTCTTGTTATTTCTTCACTCTCGGGAAGAATATTATTTTTTATTGGTTTAAGTGGTAACTCGTGGCACTTATATGGTGATATGGATTTATAAAAGGAATATTCGTAACCAGTAGATAGTTTTGTGCAAACACTGATATTTCCTAATGTAGGAAATCACTACTGAATAACTAAGAATATCTCAGATATATCACTGAGGAATGGTAGTATATTAGAGGAATTAGTTAAAGATGTATTGTAATTACTATCACAACATGATGTGAATAATTCTCATAATCACCTCTATATTATTATCATAACTTTACTCATGAATTGCGGTTGATAGTGACAAAGTATGTTTCGTAGGAAAAACAGTCGATGAACTTATACCGACTCAGAGCGAAGAGATCTAGGAAAACTATCACAGGGTTCTTGAAGGCAGTCGAGCTGGTATCATGCTATGATAGAGAGAGGTTCATTGCTGTAGGGATGGATTCTTGGATACCTTTCATAAACGTTATCGGGTATTAAGTTATCTAGTATCGACTTGTACTGAGTCCCAACCTCGATATTTGAAGAAACAATGTCTCATTAGAGGTGATATTGGTACGATGTAGACTAGATTCCAGTGTTCTGAGTATTGAATCCAACGAGGAGATTAGGGGGTGAATGAATCGTTATAGGACTCCGGTTTTGTGAAAAACACCTAAAAACTATAGATATTCTCAAAACTGTTCGAATGCGTGTTCAGGTAGCTATTATGCCATTCTCATTGAACACTGAACAAAATTGTACTTGCAATGGCAACTACGGAATACATATTCAGATGATTTACCGACTGACTGGGATCAACACTGGGACTGCTGGCTGGGCGAACGGATCCACTGAGAATTCTACAAAATTTGGATTCAAAACGGGGAAGAGACTTTATAAAAATTGTTGCTCACACTGAAAACTTCATTACATTTATATTCCTCAATGTGAATGAATGGATACGTGATTAAGTGGACGAAGATGAATCAACTTCTTGAGCGATGGAATGGGATGAACAAAAATTGACTTGATTGTATTCCCTCATGTATTTCCATTGTGTATTTCTGAATATCTAGCTTGAGTTGGTGAAATGGAAGTTGAAAGTTCACTGGGAAATCAGTTGAAAATAGGTTTCACCACTTATCACAAAATTAACCTCGAGGGAGTGGAACAGGTATGTTGAGTTTGCTTGAAAAAGATTCGAAGAAGCCCATAGCATTCGAGGTTGGCCTCAAGAGGCAAGTTGAGCTGCCTAATGATATCTTCCGAAACAACTGCTCCCGTCATCTTCATTTCTGGAAAGCCGACAGCCAGTTCTTCAGAGGAAACGAGATGATAATTGATATCGAATAGTTTTTCTGGTTCGTATATCGGTCCGGGTCGACTATGGAATTTTTCGTTCATGCACCGCTACATCCAGTTCACAATATACCCACAGTGAAGGGGAGACGTGGTGTTATAGGATCAGACTTCCGCTCTTAATTTATTCTCGCTGGAACAAGAAACAGAGCGGCGGCACCTCGAAATTCCACGCTGCAACCACTTTATGGCTTCAAAGACAGCGGAAAAGCCTAGAAACCATTTCAATATTTCACCCAAATATTATTCACGTACATTCTCATTTGAATTACTGTTATATGTGTTTTTTTATTGCACTGCAATCTTCTTCTTTTTATCATGATAAATTGTACCACTAGTACGTGAAATGAATTCCGATACAAATTGAACCAAATCGTGCAGTGTAATCTGTATTTTTGAAATCTAGGAAAGATATTTGATTTGGGTATTTCCTGTATTTTCTAATGAAATAATGTAATATGCAGGTTTATGAATGGATGTCATATCAGAACATGAAGAAAACAGTTCTTCAGCATATAATAAGTATGTATATACACACACACACACACATATATATATATATATATATATATATATATATAGATACAACTAGTATTATTGGGGAAAATGGCAGGTAATAAAAGGTACTCATTTGAGCCATTCCAAATGTTCGGAGATGATCATTCTCTGGAATAGGATAGGATAGAATTAGAATTACATGAAACCTTCTGTAGTTGTCACAATTTTTTCTATAGTCTATTGGACATTCAAAAGCCGGGTAGCATATTTCTTGCAACGAATAGTTTGAGCACCTCTCATATTTTCCAGAATATCTCAGAAATCATCCAGATCATGGAACCTTCTAGTATGAGCTCGACAATGGACAACTGCCTACAAATTGCACGAATTTGTTACAAGGGCAGTTTCGGAGATAGCGATGTTGTATAAAATGTTGGTGAAGTTTCTATAATTGATAAACATTTCAATCACATCGTTGAAATTCTAACGGAGGAATACAGTTCCGTAATTCCTGATTTAGAATATTGCAATGAGGTTTCCCAATTTTCTTGATAATTCTGAAATTCCAAAAGTATCATATGAACAGAAAGTCTAACTTTTCACTTCTTAGTTTTGTTCTTTGTTATCGTGCCTTCGGAAATAACGCTTTTTCAAGAACTGAAGAATCCCACATTTCTATGAACGCGACGAGAGTCGAGATCGATTCATGAAATTAAAAACCATATAGAGGGAAATTCATGGCACAAATGGGAACGAAATGCGTCAAGGGTGTCATCTATCGAGCTCCGAATAGTGGCACAAGTCCTACACGACAAATCGTTATTTTTTATTGGAGCTAGCGAATCCGAGATGCACGAGGTGAAATCTGATTTTGTGGAATGGTTTTTGTTTGGGAGGGGCCTTCGTTTTTGTCCCTAGAAATACCGAACTATCGAAATGGGTTTGCGGAAGGAAGCGAACACCTTTCGGTCCATATACATGCACACATCATGCATGAAATGGAAAAAAATATACCTGAACGTTAACATTGAGGGAACATTGACGGAAAAATCAATCATTCATGATTGATTCCACGAGGCAGAGTATTCCACAAAAATGCTCGATAGAGCGAAGTTCAACAGCCTCGAACCTGACAGTGTGGGGAGGAGCAGCCTGAGCTCGTCCAGCTTGTCTACCTGGAGTCGCTCGAGGTGGAATTTTCGATAAGTACCGAGTTTGGAGTTCACCAAACCAAGTTCTTTTCGCTACTTTCATGATTGCATGGGGTGAGATTCTCCTGAAATCGATAGGTTCTATGTTGGTGAGACCAAATCTGTTGAACCTCATTCTCTCTAAGCAAGGGCAAGAACATAGTATGTGTTCAATTGTCTCGTTTTCCACTCAACAGAACCGACACTCCGTTTGTTGGGTCCAATCCTTCCTAGGTGGTGCCTCAGACGACAATGTCCTGTAAGTAGTCCCGTCAGAATGGGTAGGTCGTTCCTACGCCATTACTCTTCAAACTTTTAAGGAGAATTCCAATACCTTCCTCCTCTACCAAACTCTGTCTGACCAACTCGATGTTCCTCGAACATTATATGATTTCCTTCCGTGTTGTCAAAAGATGAAAAAAAAATATTCAATAATCAACCTATGATACCTAAATTTTCTATCACTACTTCTGATGACACAAATACTGAAGGATGGGAATGAACTTGTGAACTTGTGTGGGTGAACATCATTCCGCCTGTGGCTGATTGTACATAGACGTTGGAGTTTATATTCATTTTGAGATTCCCTGTGTAGGTATATCATCAGCTCCATAACCTTCTGGTTTCAAGCAAGATGCTATAGTTGTGTCGGCTGTTGAAATAAAAACAGAAAACAATTTTCTTTCATTTCGATGGCAGTGAAACAGTTTAATTTCAGAAGTTGTTGGGCCCATTTTCTCCATATAGCATAACTATCTTATAACTAGCATTCTCCATTTCCTTCATATCATTTGTAGCTGATGAAACCAATCGACCATTTGTGAGATATAAAAGAATTCTGTCGAGTGGCAAGCTGTCGTTAGGGCCACATGCTACCGAAAGAACCTCAATGTATTATTATGTTATTTCTGGAGCTCTTGAGACAGCTTTCCTATATTAAGTTACTTTGGGGTAAGCTAATATAAAAGCCCATTGCTCTCACTTCTCACTGTTTCACGTATATCTGAAATTGGATGGAAGTGGGTGTGCGTAATACTGTTACTGCGGCATAGTTAATATGACAAGTGTCAGTATTGGGAACGCAATACACGCCATCAAGTATGTTTACGATAATCAACTGAACCGAAATCACCTCCATTGCAATAATTATCAGCATTTGGGCAAGCGATGATTAATGTTTCGAACTCGGTGTCAAATGCATCATCAATATACTACATTTATTAAACTAATTCCTTGAAGTTGTATAGCGTATCTTCTGATCGAAGTATTTCTACCTCAAACTGGTGATGAGTAGGTAGTCATATATATGGAACTATCGAATAAGGGAATCTGAAATTCACTCAATGGGGAGCTCAACTGTATATCACAACAACCTAATTTTTTCGATAATGTGACTCGAATTGAAACAGGCATACAGGTAGGGGGTGCCCGAACTGGCTGATAATAAGGACACTTAGTACTTGATGATCATGATTATCCGAATTGATTCAATACATTATAGTCTAATAGTCCACGCATTTCAGGCTACTGCTCTTCATCTGAAGGATGAGGAGAACCATCTCGAATTAGATGAGGAATATTTCTAACAATATACGAAGTGAGGTTGTATCACCTCAAATTCGAAAGCACAGCGTTTTTATACAAAATGCATTAGGAAATCTGATAAGTTCGTCAAGGAATTTCTAACAGAAGATGAAAATACAGGAATGAATATCTCTCTTCTGCGTTCTAGACTGGAGGAAGGAGGATCAAGAGCTATTTACTAAACTATGGCATGCAAAATGCAAAGTCTGTCGTGTGCTGCTATAGAACAATATGAATATGAGATGAGAGCATGAAAGTGATAAGTGACTTCGTTCAACCTTCATGTGAATCTGTTATCATTCATTATGGTCGAATATATAGGCCATGGACCAGTTTTGAATCGAGAAGGTCCCCGCGCCCTTAGAGAGCACTAGAACGAAATATCATCTAGGATATCGTAGTAGTTCCCATTCATCCAACGATCCATCTCGAAGCTGAAAACACGTCAAAGAAATAGAGCAAGAATCAGATGAGTTGATAGACAGCCATCAAACTGCCCTATGAGGTTCTTTCATACCATCCATATCGGAGTTTACAATATCATCATCGTGTATAGCAGTCGGAATGTTTTTCCGGAAGATTTTATCTGAACTCCTATTTTCCCAACTATCTCCATCAGTTGCAAGTAAATATGTCCGGATTTCACAAGTGTAATCTACACAGACAAGGCACGTGATATGAAGTACATTTTGCACGCTTGTCAAGATATCTATGTATCTATTCTGAAGTCTAGTTTCCGTAAACCACCCCCTTAGTAGAAATGGGACTCATGAATGAATATTTTGTTTTCGAAATATATTCCCCATTCCGTATCAATGTTTCCACTTCAAGTCCACAGCAATATAGGTTTTGAGTTCGAAGGAAGAATGTTTTCATGGATCCTCGCATACCGTACTTCCTGATTCGTTTAGAGCAAGCGTGATTTGAAAATTTCCAGGCGGTGGTATTTCAATTTAATTATAAATGAACACAGCCGAAATGGAGTGCGAGGGTTGACCACTAAGGCGCTACACATCTGCCACCAACGCTATGCTGCAGGCATAGCCTGTGAGTTTAATATCAAAATGTGTTCTCTAATTATTGGATGTGTGTGCTCGTGCTTGTGACCGTTCAATACACTGCAATTTCCGGCATTTGTATTTGAGACTGGAGGGGTCGATACGGAAAATGGTATGAGCGAATTCCGTTCTTGAAATATGAGACTGATTCAAACTAAACCGGTGAGCTGTCTTTCTTAGAGCCAACTCCAAACGAGATTTGATATCCCAAGGTTGGAGTAGTGCTGACAAGCTGCAAGTTCGATGATTACAAGGAAACCGATAATGAGTTGCTCTATGAAGGAACGAAGTCACCTATAGAATCATAAAGGAGGTATGAGCTTGGCAACATCACCAAATTATCATTATCGCTCATCACCAGAATACTCGTATATGGTATACATGATTCGATTGAACATAAGATATATCCAATGCTATATATATAGTTAGCAATCTGGAAGTTGTGAAAACCGTATGACCAGCTTGTTTCTTCAGCATATTTATTGCACTATTGTATTGCTCATTGGGGAACTGCTGTTCATTCACCCACAACTCCCAACTTCCCAAAGAGAGCTATCCTTGAGGCGTGTTTTCACGATTCAACTTTAGTGGATCGACGAAAATCGTGTACAAATCACTGCGTGAACACATATTTCAACTCCTTCTTGACAACTTTTAGATAGAAGATATCTACCCCTCCAAACTCCATCGTTTGAGTGATCTGTCATTTCCAGAAGAGCTGCGATTTACGTTCGAGACTAGTGAACATTTGTCAAACATCCCATTATGTTGCAGTCTGCTAATTTTTCCTTCGAGGTATCAGGAAGCATTTATCACGATGTTGATATTTGTAGAGGCGTATCATACTCATGACTGTCTCAGGAATTATAGACCGGACATTGATAAAAATAAAAATGCTGGAGAATATACTCCCGGTATATTTTCATTCCAATTACGCATCCAGGATCGGCGTTTTCCATAACGTATATATATAAAAAGGTTCAATTAGATTCTTGAATAAACAGCCAAGCAATAAGTACTTGGCGATTCAATTTTCGAGCCAAATGCTCTCTGAAATTCTGTGTGAGTCGGAAACTTGACCAATTCCACTTGTTGAAGTCACAGTTGAGTCTGAGAATGCGCCTTTCACCTTCAATGGGTTTTGAGCTTCACGAAAATATGCAGCCATCATTCAAATAATGATGGATATTACATTTCGTCATCTAGCTTTCTATAAAGCATCATCTGTTAATTCGATTGGTATATTTCCAGCTCATTATCCCCACCTTACCTTTGCGGTGGATTTGCCCCTTTGCCATAGTGGAATACTGAACCATGGCTATTCTCAACATCCTCCAGGCACTTCACAGTCCCAAAATCCACTGAAACGAGGCTCTCTCTGAGATCGGTTTCCTCTTGCCAATCAACTGATATATATATATATATATATATATATATATATATATATATATATAGGATGGTTCGATGTTATCGCATTCAGTTAGCTCGCCGGATCGAAATAATGAACCCGTATGAACTTTGAGTCGAGAAATGAACAGTAATGCTGGAGAATGAGTTAATTATCAAAGTCGAAGTTGGGGCCGCATTAGGTTTTGATTAGCAGCACGTCGGATCCCCTTTTTATTATCACTCATTTGTCGGGCGTGTTCTACGTTTCTGCCACTATGCCAGATATAAATCTCCTCGTTTGCGGTCTACCGTGTTAAGCTGGCGATGTACTGTTCATCACAGAGCCTCAGACTCTCCTGAGGATTACAGGCTGGAGACGAGGCGGTGCAAACTTCTAGTCTACGTTATGCGGAGATGAATAAACAGATCGCTGAAATGCGGCGGTGTTTAAACTGAACAAATCCTATCTCATTCTCTGACGAATTCGAATTGGAGCTGATGAATGGAAGTTCACCTGCATATCTGCACAGGAGTGTATCATTATTTACGAAGGATAATGAGGTTTCATCACACTGACAAATCGATCGAATTCGATGAATTATTTTCTCTCTACCTCAGATGTGTATTAGAAAAAGTGCGAAAATATTCAGAGGATGAGGCTACTGGCATAGTTGAATGAGCTGAATACATCAGAATTAGTATTTTGTCATTGCGAAAGAAAGTACCAATTTCGATTCCAACTCTAATTGAGAAATTTAACACTGTTGCAATAGAGGTGAACTTGAAATCAACAATACAATACAAAATACTACTATCAACTGTACATTCATTCAGTATGTATGTAATTTCCAGATACACAACACTGAAAGATATTACAATAATGAGACCAGTTTTAGCTACCCAATCAGGGCTTGAGTTGTAGTCATCATCCTGTATTGTATATAAAACTTGTCTAGATTATATACTATATACTTCATCAACTACAGGAAGGAAGAGTAGATAATTATTTATCAATATTCAATTCTTCGCTTTGCAAATACTTCCCGATATTCTATCATGCAGTTCTTCCATCTTCATGCAGAAGAAATTCATTTCGATCTTTATTTATCTCGAATCTAGTTCTACCTCAACACCTTCATCCTTTATTTGGGATTTTAATGTTTCCCGATTCATCTTCCTCTCTCTTCTATTCTCGAAAGAGAGCTATTCACCTGTTATAGTTATTGGTACTCATCTCCTTAGTTGCCGAAGCAACCCTCAGAAGCCCCGAAAGGCTTGTAAGCCCCGAAGATCTTGTGCGAGTGAAGGAGACGGGGATCTACAGTTTATACAAGTGGTATCCAAACCACTGTGGCATTTGGTATAGTTCTATATAGAACTTCATGATATACATTGTACAGTGCATAAATAAACCCAAATCCAACGACCAGCCAGGATTCGAACTCACGACCTCATGATTACTATGATGTCGCTTGACCATCTCGACCACCTGGCCGCCTTCACACCTTGAATATCTAATGGAATCTTTCCATCTTTCGGCAACGAAACGTAATCCTAGAACCTGCAATCTACTATCCTATAATCTACACAACCTGCATGAAACTGATCTGTAGCTGAGTATGTTTGACCGAATTGCTGCTTGTATACGTTCTGACATTGACTGATCGTATATGGATCAGATTGAATGTCACAGATCAGAGATAATGATCAGTTTTGTTCCTATTACGGAATGAATCCAACAAAGCAATAAAAATTGATTATTAGATTAATATCCGTGCAGTTTCCGTATCGATGCATCAATATTCGATGTATGTGATTCATAAAGGATGATGAGATTCAATTAGTATTTATGCTCCGTTGAAATTCAATGCTAATATCAAATATATAAATGATGTAATTAATGCATGCATAGTTTACATAAAATTATTGGAAAATACTGTGATGCATTAGAGTTTCAACAGAATAATTTCATTTCCAAAATGAAAATATTGTTGTTTCTGAAATATACAGACATTTTTCTAGTTTCTGTGGAATTTCCTCTCTTTGTTGCTGAAAAATCAGAATGGAAATTGAAATAATTATTCCTCCCAATGATAATTATCCACATGATGATTTTTTAAGCTTCACTTTGTTTCAACAAATCATCCTGTGTAAACAACGAATGTCATTTGTGCACGATGAAATACGCTTGTATAGAATATCAAGTGCAATTCGGAAATTCAGTCAGATGTATGCGGGAGTTCTATTGAAGTCAAAGATGTCTGCCCATAGATGGAATGAGTTCGCACAAAAATTAATGTTCGATAATGATCCAGTACGCCTTTATTCCTTCTTTCTTTGAAATTCTTCCAGTATCTGCGAAAGTTTGTATATTATGAGAGGACGGGGGATCTTATTTCGGACATCCTGTACAGAAAATTGATATCACTGGTTAGTATTCTCATTTTCCAATGATGCATGTTCCATCTTGCCTTCCTTTTCCCATCATGAAAAAATATCGGAGTGGAAATCAGTCCTGAATAAAATTTGTTCAAGGCGTGTTCTCTCAAAAATGTCTCAACGATTGATGTAGCTGGGTTAGTTATAATTTCATTTTCTTATCTATAACAACTGAGATAAAGTGAGATCTTCACCGCCTGAACGTGATCGGGAAACAAAAAGGCTGGTCGTAATTAAACGAGAGCTCATTTTTCTACCTGACTGTACTACATTAAATTTTAAATCAGCGAATTGAAAATGTTATGGAGTTCTGTGAAATTATTATTCATCACAAGAACCGAACACAATTCGGTTGCCTTCAGGCCCCAATCGATATTGCAGCTTCGATAGATATTTGGTTATGTTTATTAAACAAACTGGCGAATTTCGAATTGTGTATAATGTTATGAATTATTCCGATGTTTGATAGATGTTTCATTAATTTCCATGAACTAGAAGCAATTCCAATTTGGCTGATTGATATTCGTATGGAAATCAATAAATGCGGATTCCCCATGCCAATTATATACGTTCATTAGAATTCAGAAACATGAATCAATTCAATGCCGAATATTCGGAATTGAAGAATATATATTTCTTTTCAAATCATTACATATTCAATGATGAATGGTGAATATTGTCTATAGGTTAATCGAGAGATTGATATTTTAGATTTGTTCAGATTTTTTCTGGGATTTCCGCCCCTCCTCTCTGAAAAAATATAATAATCATGTCAAAAAACATTGAAATGAGGTATCACTTGACCCTTCATTCCTTTCGATAGTTAACATCCGGCGTACCCCAAGGCTCCAATCTGGGGCCATTACTATTCAATGTTTTCATTAACGATATTGGTGATATCATTGATGTGAACTTCTTGCTATATGCGGACGATCTAAAATTATATGGCTGCGTGAATCACATAGATGATTGTCAACAGCTGGCCGTCAACCTGGATCGAGTGGTAGAATGGTGTTTAAAGAACAGATTAGAACTGAATCCTCTCAAATGTAATGTCATGTCTCATACACTAAAGTTGGATCCAATTGTTTTCGATTACTCAATTGGTAACACTTCTCTACTAAGACCCAAAACATTCAAAGATCTTGGCATTATATTTGATCAATCTATATCGTTTAATGAACACATTGACTCAGTTTTGAAATCTGCTTATCGACCTCACGGGTTTATAGTTCGTAATAGTCGTGATTTTAGAGACATAAATACTCTTAAGAAACTGTTCTACTGTTACATACGCTCGAAGATTGAATATGCATCGGTTGTTTGGAGCTCATACTATCAGAACAATACTGATCCTCTTGAGGGTCTGCAACGACGGTTCTTAAAACTGTTGAGATACAGGTCATGCGGTACATACCCTCCAATAGGAACACCTCATGAAGAGCTTCTTGAAACCTTCAAATTTGTAAGCTTGCATGTGAGAAGACAATATTGCTCTATTCTGATCCTTTACAAGGTTGTCAACAATGCAATTGACTGTGCAGATTTGTTAGAGAAACTAAATTTCACTGTACCGAGACTTTCATCCAGGAATTGTAATTCATTTTACTTAGATTTTCCACGAACCAACATATTCAAAAATTCACCTGTGTATGAGATGTGTAGTGCATATAACTCAGTGTCCAAGAACATAGACTTGTTTAACTGTGAAATAACTCATATTAGATCGCTTTTTTCTTCCTGTGTATGACTAGTCAGCCAGGATAGAATAACATTGATTCGTTTATTCATTAATGTAATGTAATTATTCAATGTATATGTTTGTATTTTGTCTTTTTTTCCCTGTTATGTAAATGGGGCAACCTGCTGAACAGTGTAAGAAATAAATAAATAAATAAATAAATAAATAAAATAAAATAAATAAATAAACCCCTGTGATCAACCCAACCCCTCACTCTTACTGAATTTATTGTTTCTTGACATTGATAATTCATCGTTCTCATGTCGTCTCATATACATTTTATGATGGACTAGAAACTTTCATGCACTTTTTCACCAAGCATGCATATTCAACTTGGATTCATAGCTGATCCCGCAATACAGTGTGCTGGAGTCGGCACATGAGTTTTTTATCGATACAATTGCAGCTTATCATGAATGGTCTCAACTAGATGGTTATCAATTGTTCTCAATCGAAATTGAGCTGAAAAAAAATGAGTGACCTCAAGTTGGAAAGAATTATAACTCGTAAGGCCTGGTGTATGAATATTGTTTTTTTACTCGGTATCTTCTTTTCAATCTGTTTTGTTTTCAGTTGTCCGAAATGTCATTAACATCGTGAATGGTTCAGAGTGATGAGTATTTTCCGTCCTGATAAACTGATAGAATAGATAATATACATATATATAGTATACTACGTACACGTAGGAATTCTGCGCTATCTTCCCATTCCCTCCACAGGACATCTGGTGTCCTAGAAGTCTAATTACTTTCTTTTCTGGTCACGTCTGACCCGACTATGTCACTTTATTTTATTAAAAACGGAAAAGGACGTGTGAGATTCATAATTCCTTATTGAATTCTCTACATCAGAAGAAAACCTCAGTTTCCGTCGTGCAAACATTCCATTGCGATACATTAGCAACTGTGCATATAGAAAAAATATGATATGAAATAACTTCTGTTCATTTCTCTATTATTTTGTGGTTTTCCCGAAAAATGGAATGAAACATTTATCAATCATTTCGATATATTGATATGCCCTCGAATGTCATTGCGTTTGATGATATTTTTACCTACCTGGAAGAGAGATACATTTTCTGCTAACAGCTTGTTTTTCAAAATTCCAGAGAACACCAAATAGATGAACAGGCTGTTACAAATTCGAACATTGTGAACCATCAGATATACAGTAAAGTACTGATGGAGGCAAAGTTGCGTATTCAGAAGCCCAAAAAATTTTTGGCAAGAAATCTCTCGACCATTTCAGGAGATATACAGATAATAACAAGTACGATTTTGTTGTAATTTTTTACTAAGATTTTTCGAAGTCGAAAAAAAATCATCATTGTGATTGGCAACTTCAATCACCCACAGAATGACTATCATATTGATGATCTAAATTTTTGACTCTGGGCTGGCATCATCTTCCAAAGTTTCTGTGATTTCCATATACATCAATATGATCTAATTTGTTATAGCCTGTATACATTCATGAATGAATATGGACTTCTAGCTATCTTCATGAACGTTTCTGCCTCCGTTTTCAGCATAGAAGAAATATCGTATTTCATGGAAATGATTTGTATAATAAATTTCACCTGAAATCGGATTCATTGATTGTATCTGAATGAAATCTTGGTGAACTCTGATATGGAGATTCTATCGAACTCACGATTTGTTTCAATCGGATGCTTTGTTTTTTTTTTTCGATATCTTGTGAGAATGTGGATGTATGTCTGCAAGTGTCGGTCAGTTAATGTTTGTTTTTCTTGATTGGGTTTCGTATCCCTCTTACTATGTTTGCTGTAGAATTTTCGTTCGATTTCGTATAATTATATTCTCTCGTATTATTCAGTTTTTTTCATAGCGACCGTAGTTGTTCCTTATCAGCTGGCACTATATTTTCCAAAAATATTCTGGGATTGATGCTTGCCGTATATGTGTTTCTTCTTTCTTTTGATTACGAAGAAATAGAAAGCGACTCATCAATAGCTGACATTCAGGAGTGTCGATTTTTATCAGGTACAGTGATTCCATTCGATGCTCACTGACCCTATTTTCAACACAAGGTATCTCAACTATGACACTGTATCTCATTGTGTTTCTCAAATTTGACATTGTTAGCACGTGACTAGTTGAGTGAATGAATCTAGATCTATAAAAGCTACATGAGTTCAGACTTCCCAAATACTGGATCGAATCTGTTAGTATAATAATTCATTGTACCAAAGTTCAGGACGAGCCGAACAATGCGCTCATATCGCTCTGGGGTATTTTTCCTCGAAATTATTCATTGGTTTGAGGAAGCGTATTGTATGGTACAGTCGAGGAAACGTTTCACCAGATATTTGCCATTAGAATATTTGAGGGTGAGCTCCACCAATTCAACACCTGATTGCAGTCAGTTGTGTTTTATTTGCATATCATACATTTCTATTCATGTTTTCGGGATCTGAGGCAGCTATCGCCTGTTTTCATGATGAGCATAGTATTATACCTCTCTGCATTAATCCGTATTCATGATGGGAGCTTAGACATACGTTGTCATAAAAAATTCATGAAGGAATTATCCATCTCAACTGAATTCTTGAAAAAATCCGATGTCGACACACCTGAGTTGAAGCTGAGGTAGAAGCAATAGTCTGTTTGTGAAGGTTATCAAAGGGAAAAGATTGGCTCAATGGATTGAGATCATCTTGCATTAGTTCATTAGTGATTGTAGTAATAACTTCATCGCGAATCAATTTTCCATCCTGACCACCTCCTTCATACAGTGTGTTCTAACTTGACAGAGGCTTCGATGAAAAAAACTCGGAAGAAAGTTCTCATGAAGGTGGGTCGAAAAATGGCTTCTGGAGGAGCTATGCGGCCTCCTCAAAATGGACCCCTGAAGAATGACATTACCTGATTGATTCCGAAGCGCTATGTGATGAATACGGTAAGAGAACTGAAGTGTCTGTTATCACTCTATAACTTATTTGTATGCAGATTTTCCGACGATATGATTCGGATTAGGTATGTATGAAGAAAGGTGCTCTTGTTTCGTATCGATTAGATTCCGATTAGAATAGTTTCGAAAATATTGTTGTACCCCATGAACTGAGCACAATATTGATAATTTCGAAATCAGCGAGGCTGTGTAGAAAAGTTTGAGCGTCAGTTCCTTTGGCAGGCCATTTATGGAATATGGTAAGCCTAGTCAGCATCTGCTCACGATCTAAGCGCAAATTCGACCTGTCCTGGAGTACTATTCACATTCGTTTTGAGTTTAGTTCCCAAACATACGCTGATTCACCAATAATACACGAATTCATTGAATTCTCTAGAAGATCGTAGGAAAGTTGACGATCTCTTCCTCCCTCATAGATATTCCCACTGTCGGTGAATTTTTCTGTACGAGCAAACCAACATCAGTACGTCTGCCACTTTTTTGGCTATAGCGAGTGAGAATACCCAACTCAGCAATGTACCTTCTTTTCTCGCAGTGTACTCAAAAACATTTCAGCTGCTAATATAAGGACATTGCTCTGGAATATAACGTCACTTCATACTTTTCAATATGGAATAGCGAAAACTGGAAGACAATGATTCAAAGGAATATGATTGTCGATTGTTAGGAATTCATATTCCAGTTTTGATGATGGAAAATACCATTTTCTAATAAAGCATTGTACTTTCGAATAAATCTTTGATCTCTGCTATGTATATTCTTCTCGAGAAATTTATTGAAAGTGCTAATTGAGAAAATTCGAGCTCCAGTTCTCTCGAAATATTCACTAGTAAGACATTGTTTTGGATCAAGGCACGTATTGTATCGACCGGTGAATATTCCTGTTGTGGATGTGGAATGACAGACAATACTGTATACAGTGCCATCCATCGGAGACGATACGATCTAAAAACTTTCAAAACAATAAACATTCCGTCATCATAACTAAACTTGATGTAACAATCATCCCTACACACCTCCTGAGCATATCACATAGTACTGAACTGAAAAATGAGTTCTATTGATAATTTTGGAGCTTAATATGATACTTCAACGATCAGAATATAGACGCAGTTTTTCAAACCAATATTGCAAAATAACGTAATTCAAATGAAATTGCTATCACTCCATATTCATATCTGTAAAGTGAGGAATGGAAAATATTTCGAATAACAATTTTTGATTTAAAATATGGGTATTACATGTCAATTCAGTCACGCTCATTTCATGGAACGCGTGAGCTCATGTATACATCCATCAATAGAGGAATAAATTGAGATATAATATGCATTGTGTGTACGGGACAATAATTAACTGTTGATATCGATCGCCCAGACGTGCTAGCCTTTGTCAAATTATTACCCTAATTTACTATCAGGGCGATGATAATTCAGTGCCAGCTCTTGTACACTCATCATTTGTCGCTGGAATTCCAGATTACTCCTGTCTGATGTAAATAGACTCAACTGAATGCTGTTAGACTCAGAAATGCAAGTATAAACTCATGCGGTTTCAGGTGGATAGAGATAACTCCGGTTTGTCAAGCAAATATTTCCAGCCCACCAAGGTCTGATCAGTTGCATTTGGTTCACGAATGAGGAAACATTCTAGTTGTACTTGTTCTGAGAATAGAAAACATTAACTATCGAAAATGTCAATTTCGTCATTGTCAATATTCTCATCCATACATTTCTGCGATCCGTCGATGATAAGATGAATTTGAAATTTGATATGCCCTTTTTCAACTGAATGTGATCGTAATCTCAAGAGTGTAACCACTTATAGGCATCATTTTGCAATGTATTGTCGTTGTATTTTCCACAGTTAATTGTACCACATGTGATATGAATGTATCACCCCTGCCAACACGAAGAGGTCACATTCTTATTCATTAGATCATCATAGATAGAAAAGTTCCAAACGGAATCAGGCCTATAACTTCCCAATTAGTGAGTTTTCAGAAAAATCGTGAAGTAATATTTTTTCAAATACAATCACCCGTTTGATTTTTTGCACATAATTTCCGGACACTCTGTATTTATAAAACTCCTTGACACCAATGATCACAGTATATCTCAAATTTTTCAATATACTATGAGAATGAATCTTCTGTGGAATCCTTCAGTGGATATTGAGCTCTTGATTTAATTTTCGAATGTATTGATGTTCACAATTGGCTTCAACTCGTCAGTTAGATAATCGAAGAAGTTATTGAGCTGGAGTAAGTTTCCTTTTCTCGTTGAATATCTGTATGATTGAGCATTGGTTCCCAAATAAAATTGATTTCTTCTTGTATAAGCTGTAGATGTGAATGCTCGGAACAGTTGTAATTTTGTGTTTTTGGAATATGCTTCATATATGTTTTCTTCAGGCTGAGGTATTACAAGATGGTTCGATGATTTGACCTATGAACTTTTTTTCTAGCGAATAAAGGAATTCCTACCGTTTCATTGGCATTGACAATCAGTTTATCGCATTTGAACAATATTCGAAGCTATTTCGAATTTAACTTCTGATTCTTCAATGTTGTCGGCTTCATCTGCACTAGAAGTATCAGCTGCGGAAAGTACTATACATTGAGTCCTCATATGATAGGGCAGGTCATTTACAAATGTGTAATTTCTAGGTTGACATCATACATATCTGAGTTTGCTTCTGGCACACTCACTATGATTTTTCGGTCATTGAGACCTGGAATCATCAGTATATATCATCGATAATTATCCATACCCAGAATATTCAGAAACGACAAACCACTAAGCAGTGTTTTGTTTTATTTGTCAACCAAGATGACGCTTTCAGCGTACACTCTCACCTAATAAATAGCACCTACAATCTACTTACTCATTGTTGAAATGCGGCCCATCCCAATTAAGAATACGACGGATTTGTCTCGGATGAGAACATTATCCCTCATTTATTCATTGCGTTCCGACAAACATGCTGGTATGTCTGATCTTTCGGATCTCCATCTCGAAAGCTCTGAGCACAATTCAAATAATGTATGCCATTATTGTAGCTCGAGACTTCTTGCACGTAATATTTCATCTGTCTTTCGTCATGACACCTCCGCACAGGAATGCCTTCATAATATAATCATATGTTTCCACAAACCATCCGAAGGGCGGCGAGGATGAGGAATGTTTTCGAAACGATTTATTCAGATGATTTTCTTCATCGCTTGTACGAAAATAAATCACGATTTGTCTAGATGAAGGGGCTCCATTCAATTAGAATTTCATTGCGGAGAGCGCAGACATTTTTCCTTATAGTTCGAACTTTTTGAATTTAAACAATGCTCTCGGATTATTTATATAAATTGCGAGAAAACTTGGAGGAACTCCAAAGTGATGATGCAGTTAATCATGTTGTTTTTATGCAGAAATGGGAAATGATAAACCGATTATTCCAGCATAACGCAATGCAGTATAATATCATTCGTGAACCCATTTATTCATAGGCTGTCAGTTTGAAAGCTTTATCATGATACAAGTTATCATATACATATATAATATATACAGGGGTCTCTCATAGGTAGTGATCATTTTCTACAGAGTAGAACCAAAGATTTGAGAATGGTAATCTGTAATCTTTGAAGAACTCACTCCAATATACAATATGTATTATTGAGAAAAATCCAATTTAAAATTAAAAAAAAATTGTAACCGACTTTTGGATGAGCGCACAGTGATCGGCGTTATTGATGACAAATGCGACAAAAATTCTCCTTCAAACACATCGTATTACGATGAATGAACGACTATCATTCGCGGGGTTGGATTTCTACCTTTTTGAAATTTCTTTTCTCCCAATCGACATGCTCATAAACCAGAAAAACACAGGAAGCTAGAATTGCAAACGTAGTCAAACCGGAATTACATTTCATAAAATTCTCAATTGATCATATGGGCAAATTTTCATTATATTGTTAATTTCATTTCGCCTCATCAGAGCTGCGACTGTTGTTTTTTTCTCGTCAGATGAATATAGTTGATATGAAGAAGGCGGGTTAGAACTGCAACAACAAACATCAGAAAGCTGGGAGACCTTGTATAATAATTATGATAATGATAATAACAATGATAATAATTCATTCACGAATAAGGTGATAAACAAGACCCAATATAATACAAACATGAGTATGAGCTATAATATCTTCAATGCATGTAAGGTCAGGTTCATATTCGTGAGAGAATTCAGAGCATTTGAAGAAAGCTACAATATAAAAGGAAAATAATATTGATATTAACACATATGTCACTAATCGATCGATAGGAGATGAACCTCAATTGGTAAACAATAATTCCTCGAAGTATTATTGGCAACATACGTCACATCTCATTGAACGTCATTGGTCTATGAAATAATGCGAATACGCGAAAACAGAATTTGCGTCAGTTGCGAAGGAAAAGTATTCCATTTTCCACTCCGTTGTTTTATCTCAGTTTTATTTGAGTTGCAGAGCCGACAGAAAATGAGAGGAAATGACACCCTCATTTTAATAGTAATAATTGATTGTTTAAATGATAATTTGGATCTGGGGGTGATACTTTTTAATTTTATATGATACCCGCATTGTCTTCCAGTTGCGAAAGACGAATATTTATGTTAATCAGCACGAGAAAACTTTAGTGAAAGTTATTGTATGCAGGGGGTCTAGAATGGGGTAGAAGTATGGCAGAAAGCAGAAGGCGGCGAGAACAAAACCTAATTTAATAAGGCTAAAAAAGAAGACAGTTCAATTTTACCTCTCGTCGGGCATTAAATTTTTTGTCCTCTTCACGGTTGTTACACATTAAAAGTTCGTAGCTCCAATTTGTAGGAGAAAACGTCTTCGTAGTAGAAAATTGGTTGGGGAAATTACCGTGGTGACTCCAGTAGTCGCTATTTGCATACGTGATTGTTAATTTGTGATTACATCACGGTACGATAAGAAATCATGGGCGTGAAATTTCGTGAACTGGCACCGTGCTTTTCGACTAAACATCCTCCATCAGATTGATGGCGATTTCCGAATCGAGTATTTTCAGTTCGGTAGGAGTCAATAGATTCATTCATTCTCCAAGTTTGAAGGGCATCAATCGTCCTGATAGGAAGAGTGCAATCATGAGAAAACTGGAAGTAAAATAGTCGAAATCTCTACATTCTTCTGTAGGTACATCAGAACCAAAAATGACTTCATTATGTATGTATAAACAAGCCATTGAGAGGTCATGACAAAAAATGCAACTAAAAAAAGCAGATTCATTGAATCCTCCCTAAAAACGATATCGGTTGTGTGTCGGGGAGGCCCATACGAAGTGAGACAATGGTAGAACTATAGCCTCAACAGTAACATAATCTGTGTCTTGAAAGACCAAATATCAGGTTAGTGGCTGAATTCAAAAGCCAACCCCCTTGGCACACATTTTCACATGGTATGAATCTTTGACGAATATTCCCATTCCACATATTTGGTTCTGGAATCCATTCATATGAACCTTCAGATTTTCTCCGACCTTTCTTCTTCTTGAAGACATAAGAACATGGCCATATTCAATTCGTGCATTCACAATTTCCATTTTCAGGTTGGCAGACATGAATCTAAATGAGCCCTTCCCGGTTGCTGAATATAATAATGTTCATTCAAATGAATATAGATGGAAACTACATTGTGCATAAGTCAATATACATCAACAAACATTCAAAAACCCACCAAAGCCGAAGCTGCGCGTGGGGTTAGATAGTCCCACATATCATCTTCCAAAATGAGATTCCTTGAAAACTGACATCAGAACCTATAGATATCTGAGTAATGAGTTGAGGAGACACGATAAGCCCAAGGCAACAGTGTGAGTTCAACTGAAGTCAATGACCAAAGATATAGCTATCTAGTCTTAGTTTATTCATTGTAATCTTATATCTTGCCTCTCCTCTCTAGAATTGCGAGGCCCATGGCCCTGTGGTTAGCGTATCTGATCCACAGTCGATTGGACATTAGTGTTCAATTAAATTGTTTCATGCTATCAAAACTGACATCGCATATCCAAGTGCGAACATGATACCCATTAAACATAATAACCATTAGGTATTGAAAAAAATATGACTGGACTGATACTGATCAATTCAACTTTGTACGATTTTTCTCTTCTCGTGTACGGATTGTGTTGATTCTTGACTGACTTTGAGTGTTTGCCTTTCAATCAGGTACTGAACACAGATATCTTTCAGCAGAGATATCTAGATTCAAAATAACGGAGTAGGAAACAATCGAAGGAAAAACATATATTCCGCATTTCTCACTTCTCTTCACTATTTGCAAGCGTGTTGGTTTTTGACTACGAATACTTCCGTTTCGTTTCTGCTTCGGACATTTCGGTGCATTTTTAGTTTCTATCAATGACGTTGAAAGTTGCACAACCCTCTCAATAACTAGACACATCGCCCAAGTAACGAGAGATATATGCAAATGAAGTTCATTTCAACCACCGCAGCCTGGAATGGATGTTTTCACAACATTTTCCCATTTGTTCATCCCCTTTTGGCTACTGTCGTTAGTCTATGTTCGCTGCAGCCCTTTCCTTCTGAAAGAAGGGAAAGTATCCACAACCACAATATATCAAGTGTGTCTTATTGGAAAACAGAATTACTACTTTCCATCCGTGTTCATATTTGCATGTAGAGATCGCATGGAGATCACAAAAAATGTGTCAGATATTTCCAAAATTGTTTACAACGGATCTGAGAGACACTCTCATATATATATATATATATATATATATATATATAGTTTTCTGAATTTTAGATTTTTTACCTTATATATATATATATACCAATATATTTATATATATATATATAAATTTGGAGTTTATGGTAGTTATCAGGGAGGCGTCGGTCAAATGTTTTGAAAACATTTTTTTCCATACTACCTACGAAAGAATCTAACATGATTCAGTTTCAATCTCTTTATATAACATAGATATCGGTATTGCCAATATCCACCTTGTTTTGGAATCGATAACTTAAACAGCACACGATTCTACGCATTCCGTACAAACTTGTCTAATATTTTACTAACATTTTCCATGAATAACTTGACGTTGGTTCTCTTTGAACGTCTGTTTATCTTTCCCTTTCACGATACTTCATATTACTATCTAATTTTGTTTTCATCTGATCGAACGGAGCATTGTATAATTTAAAAGGTTCTCCATTGAGGCATTCAGGGATTTGCTTGATTTGAAAATGCCATGTATGTGCATTATTTATCGTGTATCTGAATGGAAATGCTGATATCGCAAAATTGAGCATTCAGAATTAACATAACTATTGCAGACATTTTCGAAACCTCGTGGGATTATGGAAGCGACCTTCATGTGATGATGATGATGCATTCGATACAATCAACCATATAATTGTCATACAATATTGACACGCAGGTGTTGATCAATCCAATATTATTCCTAGTTCTGAATTCATCCAATGTTGGCAGTCTATTTAGAAATGAAAAATTGGATCAGACTGCTTCAATTTAGTAGTAGTCATTTTCATCTTTAATGGCTTGAAACTGTGTTTTATTCAAAACCTTCTCAAATGAGCCGTTAGTTTTTATTGGCGTAGCTTCCTTGAACAATATAACCAGTATTTTATCTCCATTTTTGTTCCAAATGCACATCATAACCATTTTTTTATATCAAAGGACATGCCTCAAACGGGTCTTTCAGAATATTAATGTAGACCGTGTTTGTAAACGTCTTTGTTCTTGGAATGAGGGGTTCTTATCGAAACTTTTCAATGTTTTTATTGCGGAGGGGACCGCGATCGACCTTAATTTCTTTTTACCCTACTGATGTAATCCATTTTGCTTTTATTCGGCATCTAATTAGTTAATTTCGAAATTTTCATAGAACCTCGAAACTACAGTGGTAGAACAGTTTGGGTGAAAGAGTGGAACAATGAGGATGTAGAAACCGATTGAATTATCATTTCATCTCCACACGCGAAAAACTCATCACTCTCCATGATTGAAATCTTCTGGAAATAACATTTTCATAATACTGAAATTCTACCACTTGTGTGGTGAACTAGATTTCTAGATATCTTTCAGATTTCTAGAACAACAGCAGTGACTTGTGAGATGTAGTATCTATCTGTCTTATCAAAGATATAACCTTTCAGTTAACATTTTCCTGAACTCCTGGACTTTCAAAGACTCATTTCCCGCTCTTAACCAAATATTTGATCTCGGATGGACACACAGCAACTTGACGATTTCTATGACTTCAATCAACGATTCGTTTATAATAATTGGGAAAATTTGTTTCCATAATGAAAAAAAAATCTATCATACGTCAGTGCGATTACATGAAGGAGAGTTTTTATTTCTCGGGAAGTCATCAGCTACATACAAAATTATTCTGTTACACCGCAAGCAGTACGCTAACTAGATTGAATATTCCATTTGTAGCGAATGAGGAAGAATAACGAGCCGAGCTGCATCCGCATAAAGCCATTGTCAAATATAATAAACAACAAACTTGTTGAAGTACCTACAGAACACTGTGGCTATCTTGTTGCAAATGTGTTAATGTGAAAGCTTCGCCGATATTGTAAGTAATGTGAGAACAATCTGTCGCGAAAATTGAATAACGAATGCTTTCAGGGGACGTTTTGGATTACTAGGTTGAGGCATGTCCTTTCGATATGGAATTGAGGAATCTAAGACGATTGGTGTTGGACTAATTGTACATCCCCAATAATGATTATTCTTATATCGATAGAGAGCATGAACAACTCAAAGGGGGATATCTTTGGATCAGTGCCGGTTTATTAGTACGCCAGTTCTGGTCTGGCCGATTTGAGGCAGTGAACACTTTGAAAAATTTTTTTTTTCAATTCGTCCACTAGAATAAATCTTTATTGATATTGTATAGAATTGAAATCCAATGATATTAGGAACCAAACAAATCGGCGATATTCATTGTTCTCCATCTTCACTATTGATTGACTTGTTCAAATTATTGTCCTATTTCGATGTGTTTTTTTTGTAACTTTCTTCGACACCAGAAGAACTGGCCATATCGTTTCATGGTTTCGTTTCCATTTTGTCTGTTGAATAAGAACGGTATGAAAATAGATTGAATGTTGAGTTATGTTGAAAAATATGAAAACAATGGATCAAGCAATCCATTGATCGATTTTTGTTGAAACGCGCATGATTAGGATCAGGATATAATATACAATCAGGATGAGATTAAACTCCCTTTGGACAACTGGCTCTCAGACTTGAAATGACGCATCCTCAGAAATGACGTCAAGAGCCCACTATCAATAAACCACGAGTGTATTGGGAGAATCAGTAATAATATGTAAAATACGGAGGTTGAGAATAGGTAATGAAGGAATTGAAATTTGAACTGAAATTTCGTCTGTGTAAAAGAAATACCTGATACCTGGTCCTTACCTTTGTCGTCAATATTCACCATCTCCTTCCTCTGCGTACACTATATACTTCGGTCGACCCTTGTTCGATTGGGAAAACAAGTTTCACAACCTCACTTATTCAACGAGTAGATTTGGGATAGTTTCCCTACGTATTGCTACAACCACCGTTGATGTGACCATGAATTGCGTGCTGATTGTTAGGTTACCACCTTCGTGATTATTGTCATTATATCGAGATTTGAGGCGTCTGATCGGTGAGTTGATACTGATCGACTGATATACTGTTGTACAAGGAACTGGAGTTCTTGTTCATCTAATTCGTTCATATGTATACACACAAAGGTGAGAATTTGCAAAGTAATGGACACATGAACAATTATCCTAAGAAGTTTATATTTTGGCACCGCAAGACCTTGTGAATATCAAATCATATACGTGAGACACAGATCCGAGATTGAAGCTTGACTGAAATCAAATCCATTACCTATATCAATTATAAGATCGAAACGTAGGAACAGTCAGATACACTACCCAATAGACAAATGCACCACATTCTTCTCGGAGTGAGGGTCAGTTTATCAAGTTCGAGATTTATCCGCCAGTTCTGTAACCGTCAGATATAAGTAACTTGCAGATTAAGTTAGAGTTTGGTCTTTCTAATACGTTCAATCCACTAGTTTGTTAACTGGCAGGTGAGGTATGTTGGCAATATTGATGAATGAATAAATGGACCTGATTGGTTGTTTTTCCACTGACATATAGGAAGTCTGTTCAAGATGCAAATGATTCATAATCTCTAAAAATATTTATGACTGTTTCATGGGGTATCACCTTTCAGCATACATTCATTTTTATGATATAAGATGATGAAAGATTGATTTTGTGGAAAATTAGATATTCATCTGAGGACTAGAGGTTGATTGATACAACATTCATTATCATCACAGCAACATCACATTTTCATTAGGAAAGATGAAAACATACAAACTTGTTCGTGTAATATGAATGGATCAATTTATTTTATAAAAACGATCATCATTTTCTGGGCTCTCATCTTTAATAATTTCAAAGTGATTTTCAATGTAATGACAATGAATCCATCTTCAGGCATTGTGGAAGTTCTTCAATATGAACATAGGCCTCATTTTCTAAGGAAGAGAGTGCATGATTTTGAAAAATCGGATAGTGAATGGCATGTGGGGTCTAGAATGCAGGAAGAGACTGTACTGTTAATATCAGAACTGATCGAGGATTCACTTCGGAATCGAACTCATATTTGTAATTGATTATTTCATAGAAAAAAAAATCTTTCTCGAATTTTTGATGCTCAATATTTTAGAAATAACTGGAAATTGATATTCGACCCATCCTTCTAACATTCAAGTATTGTGCAACTGGCTGACCATCAGGCATTTCATCTTGCAAATTCATCTGTAATTGACGAATCGGCCCTGAGTGTGATGATTTTATCTTGATAGTTGTTTGTGATGATTAGTAGACCAATCGTATCAAAATCGGTTTCGATAATATTCCAGTTTTGCTGCTCAAGAGGATCGGTAATGATCCTCCTACGGGACTCTCTCCCCTACTTGATCACATTTCGTTCCCTCTTCGGTTATTAAAAGTAAACGTAAAATGGAACAGTGCGATATGGCAGCTGAGAAAAGGAGTTAAGTAGTCCTTCATTAGCCCCTATAATTCATCTCAATATGATGAAATCTTCAAATTAAATCTGTCTCAACGAAAATAATTCAGCTTGATTTAATCATTCGGGAACAAGGGGTAAAAATTCGGCTGTTATTTCTGGAAATTCAGAGTGATCCATATTACAGGTTCCACACTTGCTCAACGCTTGACACGGCTCATTTTTAAGGCAAGGGGAATTCGCACAAGAAAAATATCCTATCATATTTTACCGTCGCGTAACACTAATTGGTTTCGTGAGGAAATGTCAGTGTATTCTGTGTTGAGGTATATGAGTTATTGTATGCTACCTGCTAGCATGTTTGGATGAAAAAGCAACTCAATGGAGTAGGTGATAGAACAAGAGGTGGCTTTGAAATTTACACCAGGTGATAATGGCGATACCTGTAGTAGGAACAATTATATAGTGTGATTCACCTAAGCATGCAAATAAGAGAAGGGTGTATCATAATGATATAAGAGGAAACGTCTGCAAAACTCCAGAGGAATCCGAGTATTTTTCCGACTATATTTCGAAATGATCACAAAGAGGAGCGACCTGGTCAACGAATCGCGTTCCTTTTCAAAACACAGACCTGATTCACTCTACTTCTTATGATCTAGCAGTGTAGCCAAACTGCTTCATCATCAACAAGATAAGGGTCTCAACACGAGAACAATTGTAACAAGAACAAATTCGCTCTAATACAGTGAGTTATATATATATATATATATATATATATATATACAGTAATATCCTATAACTATTCTCATTCATTTTTTGCGGATGTGTACACGTTTTGTTTGGAAGAAGAAACTGTGAAGAGCTGGCGATGGTTTTTTGAAGATAATTTGTGGTTCACAGTTCGGTGCTCTGACCTCTAATTCTATTTGCAATGTGATTGTGAACCAGTATTCAACCAGGTCTAGCTCTTTCGTTGGCAGCATCATGCTTTTTTGAATTTAACCGAAGTTAAGTTTTTGAGATCGTGGATCTGAAGATGATGAATATAATGTCGATAATATTTCCGAAGCTGAATGAAGTCGAATTCACGTACCCATATTTCTCACCGACTATCCGGAGGAAATATGAAAAAAAATTGGCAACTTCCTCAATTATAAGGAACATCTCGATCGATGTTTGACAGGTAGATCAACTTGAAAATGCTTTCGTCTGAGGTTTCAACCCTGGAATAATAGTCGTGTCCACAGTTATTGACATATCTCCTATCAATTCTTACGTGAACGAATTCCTTAGTGAATGTCTTGATTCGATGTTCTCGAGTCATATATGCTCGAAAAACCTATATGGATTGTAACAAATGTTTCGACATCGTCCGGTTGAATCATGTAGCTAAAATATAAATTCGAAACGTGGGTAGTTTCTCTGTTTTCTGCTCCAATAAAGCGGAATTGAAAATGAGTTATGATGCTTCATGTCAATACAGTCCCGTGATATTTTAAAGAATTATCATCTGGGAGTATTCCACTAGTAAGCTAACAACAAATTAGAATAAATTGAACTGTCGAGCGAACGGTTCAACCGTTCAAAAAATAAGACGCAGTTTGATATATCGACGAAAGGTTTTGTCAGCTGGAATAGCTCTCTGCGATTCTCACTTTGAGGCTGTTTTGAATGGCTATAGGGCGGTGTTCGTGTTCGACAAAACTGGTATTGTAGGAGCCAGCTGCACTGGACCGAGCTCTTGCTGGAAACGAGTTATAGCTTAAATTTTCCGCGCGAAAATTCCATCATTTACATTTGCCCATCTCTTGTTCCACGATAGGGAACGCAGAGAAGCGACTCTGACAACAATCTTCGTTAATGCTCATCAGTGTGAGGTGACGGGATGGCTCTGTCTATGTCAGAGCAGACAGGAAAAAATCCCCAGCTGTTGGTTCCCACTAAATTTGAAACATGCAATCCAATGGTCCATTCTTTTTTCAGCTTTTCTGTGGGATTTTCTCTCCTCGTTTCGTTGAAAATTATTTCAATATAATTGTAGTAAGGACTGATTTATAATCTACCCCATCTGTCCATCTGCCCTACAAATATATTGAAATAATTTTCAATAACTTCTACTTCATTATTCAGAAATGAGGAGAGAAAATCCCACAGAGAAGCTGAAAAATGAATGTACCACTTCCTCGAATAACTCACAGACAGTATTCAATAGTCCATGTGTCAGTAGATATACAGTGAATACGCGCAGGTTACAATGAATTCAATGAATTTTGTCGTAGATATTTTGCGTCAAATGGTGAGCCCAACTTTTGATAGTGTCATTGGTAAACACTCATTTTCCTACATACAGAATGATAACAATTTCAATGGGTTACATTGGGAAAAAAATGAGAAAGGAATAATTTCCTTCACTTTCATGAGTGATGAGTAATTTATTTCCTGACGTATTCTTCAAAGTATTTGAAGTAAATGTTCGAAGTGCCTATCACTTACTCTAATTACATTATTCAACATTTGGGGAGTGATCAGTCTGATTTCCTCCGTGAGTCTTTTTTCAGATCTGAACTTTCGAATCCAGATAACCCTACAAGAAATAATCCAGTGGAGGTAAGTTTGGAGATCTTGCTGTCTACTCAATTTCCCATCGCCTGTCAAATCATTTATTGGGGAAATAGTAGTGTTAGTAGTAGTAGTAGGTAGGTAATCATGAGGCGAATCGAAATCCTGTTTATTTGGATGAAGAGCGACAATATTACATATGGAACTAATTGAATTCTGCCATCGAAAGGGCTTACCTACGACACCGATGACGTCACATGACGCCCTCATCACATAACGAAAAACATTCATACATACTAATCCAATTCTACTGACAATAACTTGGCATAAATCGGGTACCTCTTGCCTGACATTGGAAATTATGAAAAGTAGAGTAAAACTTGTAGTGATCTCCTCATTCTTGAACGAAATCCATACGGTTTTTGGCAAAACATTGAAATTCACCTAGAGCCTGTTCGTTTCGTCAATTCGGAAATAATCAAGCGGTTCTTTATGAAGGAGAGATTAAAGATTCAAAAATGGAAAAATAAGTGATTAAATTGTTGGTGGAAAATGACTTGTTGGTTGGAGAGGAAGCAATCTAACGTTTCTCTAACCGAATTTTTAGAACTCGGTCTGACGTTTAATTAGTAAAACACTCAGGGCCTATCTGATGGGATGTAAATTAACTAGACGTTTATTTCACCCTTCATTATATTTATAAATTCATCCAGGAAATCTTTCAAATATGCATGTCTCATCGATAAAAATGCAGATCGAGAAACTTGAGTCATTCTGGCCCTAGTGACGACGACAATTTGATCAATATTGAGAATAACGAATGACATCAAAGAAGAGGAAATCCAACACACGAGGTGTCCGCCTGACAAAATATTTGTATAAACTCTATCATTGGAATTGATAGATGTATTCATATTTCATAATAGTGGGTGCATAGTGCATGGAAGTTCTTCATTTTTATTTCTCCATCACACAGTTTAATAAATATTCTCTATACTGTGACTACGTGAATGATCGTCAGAATTTAATCAGGAGAACTGGATTTTCAGGAACGGAAATAAATAGTCACAATTGCAAAGTCATTAGGTGCGAGTTTTTCGCGAGGGATGATTTATAAAGATTTATGTCTCGGTAGGATAATTAATAGGTGAACAATGTTGAATCGAACCCAAATATATTTATCTCTCTTTGTTCATCTTCATAAGTTTCCATTCACAATCCAACGATATTCAGTATTGTGATCAATGAAATTATATGGACTCGTGTCATCATGTTGCCATCCTTGTATGATATTCGGATTCGTGAAAAAAATTGTGAGTGCACAGTGAAAATTACTAGCAGTCTGACTATTCATCAGCTGACATCAGCTGGAAAGGCAACATTGGAATTGTGATGAGTGATAATTTCGATTGAGTTGTTTGATAATCTCTTCGTCATCATCATGTTGAATCACTAAGTGATGGCTATCTGATTTGATTATCTTATATATATTCTCGAATAGTTTTTCTTGATTCACATAAACCATATCGCAGTTTCGTAACTGAATTCCGAAGACATCCGCAATACGATCACGCAACTTCAAAATGTCTGACATACCAGATATGTTCGGTGGTAGTCGACCAACAGAGTTATTCACGTGTTGAGGTGGATTCATGCAACTTCAACTACACCAAAATTGAAGTGAAGTGAAGATGAATGTAAAACTGAGAAAGAACTGTTGTTAATGCAGAATTGATAAAGTAAATTAATGAACCACTAGAAATGGCAGTTTGTCCAGGTTTTGTGTAGAACTCATTCAAAAATTTTGCCATCGATAGTCGAAACAACAAATACAATCCAAATTAGGTAGCTGCATTCTTCGGTGACTCACTCTGTTATGTGCAGAATTTCTATCACTTTTCGAACCAACCAGGATTCCTGAAATGAGAGCAGTCGAAGGTTTCTGAAAGAAATATACACATAATTTAGAATGACGCTTTACAACTGGAGGTCCAGTCGTCTTATGATATGACGGCCAGTTATCGCTCAATTTTGTATGTTGTTCTAGATGATCTCAATATATTCTTAAAACCGATTGAAGTGGAAAGTGAAGATATTTCAGTACGGAATTTCATAGATATATCTGAAATATCAATACACAGAGTCATATCATGACGACAGCTATAGCCAAGCATTCTCCTCGTGAATGCGGACCCTTGTTCAAACAGAAAATCAACTCAACATTCCATTCCACTAATTGAACCAACCCTACGTGATATTCCTTCCAGAAATATACTGTATTATGTGGGCTACCAATAGAATTTCGCTCTCATCAATAACATTCTGCTTTTCACTTTGTGACCAGCCAGTCCATGATGTAGGTAGTATTTCATCAATGATACAATCGAGGAAAGAAATGATTCTTGCAGAGGGCTCTAGAGACCGGACACCAGATGTATCAATAAAATAGGCATTCATTCTCTGATATCAGGGCATTGCAGGCCTACCTATGGAGTCAACCTGTAGAGCGAAATCGGTATATCGAGGGTAAGAAAAATCACCTCGGGTTGAAGAAAGATCCTGAAATTCCGAGAATCTCTCAAGGAATTGATCCTCAAAGCAAATTTGTGGATAACACAATCATCCGCCATAGGCGTATCATTCTCACATATTTCCAGCATGATCTTGATTCTCTGAGAATATATTTCCATGGTAATGTTCACAATAGCTCAACTCATACTTACGATCGAGGAATACATCTGAACATGCCTATCATTGTGAGAATCTCTTACTGATATTTATATCCCGGAATCAACACTATGGTGCATGTTGGCAATACTTGTTATGTCAATTTTTGAAGTACAACGTATTCTCAACAAAGTAGTCGATAATGAAAAGTTTCGAAGTCTGAAGCATGAGTTTGGTTCAAATCTCATCAGGTGTATATCCCGCTCTTCCTGATACTGCACAAGTTCCGATTCATACCAGACAAAAATCACATCTCATTTATATCATTCAGGTGCGAAACATGTTCAAACTATGACGAACATCAAGCAGAAAATAGTCCCAATGTTGTTCAATTATGTTCGAGTCTCATCGGTAATATCCGAAATAAAAAAAAGATAGACAGTGGTTGTCTCTCTGAATATGCACAGTCTCACAGTATTTTATCCTAGCAGATCCCTTGGCGTTATTCGAGGATTTATGGGTGGCAAATAAGAATCCCGAGATCACAAAATCACTGTGCCTTCTCCTCGAAGTTGGAGCATAGGTACTCCCCGATTCTCTCTCTTCAGAGTTATAAAAAATGTAGCATATGATACAGTCTAAGGATATAGTGCTTTTCATTTGTTACCCATGCTTCTGCTGACATGAATGAAATAGTCATTTATAAATACCTAGTTCAATGTTCTTTCTTCTCTCTCTTCTCTTTCTCTGCATACTGGATATTCTGTGTCTGAACGAAACAAATATCGCCAATAGGTTATCAAGAAACTCTCAAAGTAAATGCCAACGAAAGGTGGGTGAAAGAATCAATATGTCGAGCATAATAAATGTTGTGGAATGTATGTAAATTTTAAGGTGATTTCCTCGAGGATATGAACCAGGTGCTCCCTTGCACGCCAGACTGACTCCCTTGCTTACGCCCATAGATTTTATGACCTGTGAATGATCAGTTTATGCTCTCGGGTTGCAGGTTTCATTTTCAATCTCTGTTTTCTTCCACTCTCGAATTTCATTCAATTCGTCATTAGTATTCCAGCATGGAAACACTGCCACATACAATTATTGAAACGATTCACTATAGTCTCAGGATCATGCCAGAGAGACGGTTTGCCTCTCTGGTCTGTTCTCGACTTTTCTCGAGTTCTCACGTCTGATCGAGATGGATATAATTCAAATCTAGGCGCATCCCGTCAAAAGGTTTTCTGGGTAAGAAAGGAATCTATTACGAATTGACCCAGATCAGTTGTTAAGTAACCAAGAATGAATACATTCACAGAATTGGAGTATTCGAATACAGAGTGTCGCACGAAACTCCCACACCTTTTTTTTGATGCGGTCTCTACATAATTCTGAATGAGGTTTCAACCGATTCCATATCTCATGAGTGGGCTGTTGTTTCGTCATGAATAAACGGTTTTTCTGATGATCGACTTGGGCAAATAGATTTTTTGAGTATCGCCCAGTTCATCTCTCAACAGATGAGAGACATGCATCAACTTCTTTCCATTATGAATCTGACCTCAGAGCTCCGTGCAACATCAATGAATCACTCTGTGACGGTGAAAAAATACAGTGTGTCCCAACAATGAACCAAAAGTTGGTGATTCCGAAAAGTCTTCCATGAACGGAAGAGGGAACAACGGAAAGTACTCAACCAAGTGAGAAGCTGAGAAGTTTATCCAGAATACTTTTAATTTTTCCGCAGATCCTGTAGTACAACGGATGGTTGCATCCATGATGTAAATAAAGACTGGTGTCTCAACTCCCTATACCCAGCCACTAGAAAAAGTTGTAGACCTTCGCCTACTTGATTTTGTCGGATTTCAATACCTTACTAAGGCTTCCCAAGATCGAAACTAGGTGGCGTCACCTATGCCGATCTCGAAGGTTATCTTGGAAATGCTGGAAACACGATGTGGATTTGAAATTCAACATAAATGTAAAAACTGAACTGTTAGCTATCCATCACTGTCAGGTATCCGTCATTATCAGTAAAAGCGGATTTGACTTCACCGGATCGACGATCGTATCGCCATCTATACTCAAGTGGTGCGGCCTTAGTGAGGTCGTTTGACAGGTCTACATGTTTTGGAAAGAAACAATTGAAAAGTTATTTCACCATCCTATATCCACCTTGGTTGCATCATTCGAATTTTCTGAGCTTCGTCTGATGCAGTTTTGAAAAAACCATAAACCACCTGTCTCCAGTTGGATTCTGAAAGATGGATATTTGAATGGAGAATTTACCTTTTACAAAAGTAGTTTCACCTGTTCAGGGACACACTGTATGTCGTTCTGTGTGAACACGATTCGTTCCAATACTCCGGAATAATTTACATTTTGTGAGGGGCCACGGGTAATGTCCTATGAATCGTGATAAGAGTTTGTATATATTATATAGTGCCGGGGTTCAGTTAACGGATTGTATCAGTATTCAGTAGAGTTGGTACAGTAGAATGCAGGACACCTTCTTTCTCAGGAATTCATAGGAAAATATCATCTTGGACCAAATTATTGTTCGCTTACTAGGCAAGATCTTGTTTCTCGAGCAGATGATCTCGCCTATTAGGCAAGTAATCTTGATTTTAAAGCAGAGATAATCTAGCTCTAGGTAGTGATATCGCCTATTGGTCAAGATGATCTTGCTTCTTGAGCAAGTTGATTTTGCTTCTTGAGCTCAAGATGTTATTGCTTCTCAAGCATATCTACTTTTCTACTGAAAATATTGGATCTCAGAGTATTTTGTTTTCATCATGCATGCATTTAGCATGCTCTGTGTTGATTATTGAATTTCATATGTATTACTCGATTCATGGCAAGCACTATAGAACTTTCCGTACCTAAGGAATACTACCAACGATCGTGATTACAGAGGTTAAACTAAATCAGATCGTGATCTATTGTCATTATTTCAAATGAATCACTGTCGATCCTCAGAATAATAGGCCATTACATTTCTTACCCACCCTGTTCCATTCTCTTGACATCCTTGAGAGAGCTCAAACAGAATTGGAGTGAATCGCTGCGATTGTATGGGTTTTATCTCTTTCGCGAGTTTTGGAAAGATACACACAATCGAGTATAAGGGCAACCCCCTTTTCACTCCAGAATTAGAACGGGCCGTTACTCGGAATTTAAATTGTTCGTAAAATTCGACTCATTTCGTTACCGCCAACAAAATATATTATGAAATTAGAGATAAGTGGATCCGCTGCACTTACCGGCGCCAATTAATTTCCAAACGGTGGTGCCAATTTGAATAAATTTGGGGTGAACAGAAACGCCTTTTCCATATCTTCCAATCAGTGATATATAGAATAGCAGTGTCTCATCCATAAATTACAAGAGGACATTTTTGGAAGAATAAATTGCGAGAGGTCTAAACATAATTCCAAAGTTCGAGTACTTTGAAGCTTTGGTGTTCTGCAATTTCCTGCTGAGAATTGAATGACTAGAATGACAGTATTCTTCATCCAATTCTTTTCCACAATGTAAAAGATTTCTAATTTCTCATAAATGATTGCGAATTAAGGTTTTTTTAATGCTTCTTCATCCATTCTTCATCGACAACCCTGTCAACTCTACATCGTGCCAGTCAATAACCTCGCAGTTTGCTATGTTGTTCTGATGTTCTGTGCTCTGTCTACGCCTTTTTACAATACAGTACATTTCGAGGAATATTCATAAATATTCCAGATATGGGTAGTGAAGTCATTTCTGTGTCAGTTTCACTATATGTTTTTTTTCAGAACGAAATCCGGGGAACCAATCTTGATATTATTTTGATAAAGGTCCTTGTAATAACATTCACAGTTCGTCACAGAATCCAGCATTTTTCAGAAATGGAGAATATCCTTTTCCTATCATACCGAGAAGATCAACACTCATAAATCTGCAAATATTTACGTAGGATCATCGGTGGACAAACATATATAGAGATATTGCCTGAAAGTATTGAAGCAGCAACGAGTTCCGTACGGCAAAAGGGAACGCCTGGAATGGGATAGATTTCCATATATTTACTCGTCTATTATCGGCAAATATCATACTCTGTGAGGAAAAGTCACTGAAGGTGTTTGAAAATTCGGGATAGATGCGTTCTTCATTTCATAGCAGATACAATTTCGGAAATTGGAGTATAGCTTCCACTAAGGAAGATATTGCAATCGAAACCTACTGACATGTAACTTATGATATAAGAAGATGATCCGTGAAAGAGTAGGACTCCCATTGTCGATGGGCAGCAGATTCGTCCTCGAAATTTGGAAATTTCGAGACTATCAGAAAGGAATTTCTTGGGACAGAACATTGATCTATCATAGACTACAAATACATTGATATTGATGAACATTCTCACTTTCAGGAGGAAAAAACCAAAAAATCTAAGAAAATCAACAAACCACCTCCCCAATTACTCCAGCAGCCAGCATGAACGTAGATGTGATGAGAATATTCTCTAAAAAAATGCACTGAAAGAAAACTACAGCAACAAATATTTGAATAACTGCACCTTCATTTACTGAATGATTTAAATGATGCGCTAACATATCCAATGTGAATCGAATAGAATAGAATAGAATAGAATAGAATAGAATTTTATTTAGTATTAGGGACAAAACATGACATTATGTTCAATACAAGTCAAGTACATACAGTAAAACACAAATAATGATAAAATCAAGAGGCGTCTGAGAGATTTAATACTGGTAAACAATATTAGGTTATACAGAATTTCCTTATCTTCCCTTATTGTGGAAAAGGGATATACTTGCTTCATTGATATCATCTATTTCATAAGGTTCTATTGCAACTAATACTGATTTTATGCTTTTTTTGAAACTAGTGAAGGTTTTGATTTTTTTGATATCGTTTGGAAGCATGTTATAGAACCTTAAGCACTGATAAAAACTACCTTTCTCAAAAAGAGATGTCTTATGTAATGGAAATGAAAATGTTTCTTTCCGTCTCATATTGTGAGAATGAGTATGCAAGGAATCATTGAATATATGTTTGTTTTTGTATACAAAATTGACACATTCAAGAATATATGCACCTGGCAATGTAAAGAGATTAAGTTCTTTGGAATAACCGCTACAAGATTCTAAAGTTTTTAAATTGGCTAGAATACGAATTGATCTTTTTTGAATGACAAATACTTCTTGGCTGTGTGAACCACCCCAAAAGATTATATCATAACACATGATTGAGTAAAAATGTCCGAAGTGAGCTGCCTTGAGAGCATCGTGATCTACAACTGTCCTGAGTGCTTTCAGAGCATAACTAGCCTTACTGAGTCGACCACAGAGCAGTGTTACATGATCTACCCATCCCATATGTTTATCGATGGTAATGCCCAGAAATTTCGTAGAGCTGGTATATGAAATAGCAATATTACTCAAATTTATGTTTTCTGGAAAAATCTGTGAGTTTCTGCTGTGTCTAAAGAGAATGCAGTTAGTTTTAGTGATGTTTAATAGTAGAGAGTTTTCATGAAACCAGTTGGAGACTTGGGAGGTAACGTCTACAGTTTTTCTACTCAGTTCATTGAAACGTTGAGGTAAATTGAAAATATCGATTATTTCAAATAAAATTCGTTGTCTGATGATTGGAAATATCAGTATTATGAGATATCTCCGAAATCATCAGATTTGGGTATGGGAAGAAGTGTACCCAACCTAGGGTTCATTTCCATAGCATAATCCAATCATGTCAACAAAATCATTTCAGTTAGATTCCTCATGTTCTAATCCATTCTGCTCATTCTTTAAATATTGCTTCACGATTTATGTCGATTGATACATCAAGATCGTCAAGATTTGCTTTGTGTTCTCTTCTCTAGCTTTGGTAGTCCGAAGAAACTGCTCTCGATATAATACATTTCAGTAACCTTCCAAACAAAGAACTATGAATAGATTCTCGAAATGTGATATGTCTCCGATGTGTGCGGTGGTGTGCAAGAAGTAGGAACTGAGTTCATTCGAAGGTGGATTCAACAGTCATTATCATTACATTACCTTCAGATGGAAGCCTATAAAATTAACGACTGTGTTCATGGAAGAAAATTAATACATTCACATCATACTTATCCACTAACCAGTTGGGGTACATCATATCTTCTCAACAATTCCTTAGTTCAAGTCGATTCTCGTTACTAGTCAACTCTTGCTTGCAGCAGTTGTGTCAACTCGAGGAGATATTTTGAAATTGTGAATCGTAGTGATGATTGCTATGAAGGTAACGAGGCATTCGACTCATACAAATAGATCGATGTGTCCTCATTGTATTGGTTTTCTATTACATCTTTGGATATCTAGTTACTTGAAAAGTACTATACCTATGACTGGCATTGATTGCTCATGAATTGAATAACACTAATAATTGCCATAACTCTATCGATCTGTCGAATACAAATTGAACCAATTTTCGAACTCTCGAATGTATGACATAAATTCAAATTCAGTTTTTTCTAATCATATGTTAGGAACATCCTCGCCAAAAAAGGGGCCGAATCTGCGTTCATAGGGCCAGAACCAGTCTTTGAGAGGAAAAGAGCCCACGCACTGGTGGGACTCTTTTTGGGAAAATTTCACCCCATACAACCATGAACTTTGCAAAAAGAAATGGTTTGTGTGGTGAACTCTAACCTCTGGGGGTGAGCCACAATAGACCCATTCACAGATCGCAGTAATTGTATTCAACCTAACCTCACCTCACAAACATACGTGGTGGAGTTAGGCTGTTAGTCACATTCCTCTTCTGCAGGACCTTTATTGATATCTTGTGATTACAGTTACATTCAGCTGATATCAGGAACGAAATCAATACTTTTTGTATCCTTCAATATATTTGATTACGTGCCTCAATGTCGAAAACTTTCAAAACAAAACGAATCTAAAGTTAGAGTGTAGTTGTGAATCAGTAATAAATATGAATTCAGATACGAATCATCGCAGTACAAACAATGTACACAAGGTATACAAACATTCAGAAGGGAATTCTATGTCAGCACTTTCGATGAATCAGAATGAGATTTCTAGATACTCAGTCGAATTTCAAATGAACTGCAAACATGAACAACTATTCACAGGGTGGGGATATTAACTGGCATGAATTCGCTAGCGGCGAGTTGAATAATTTTCCTGAAAATTCCTGATACACGTCAACGTTTCAATGTATTCACCAACGGAATGGCAATATGGAAAATATAGTCCTTCAGTGGTAGCTGAAACCACCATCAATGTGTTTTTGTCAAATGCATCCTCAAAATATGTGAATAGTGCACATTCCAGCAATTGTTAGGCTGGAATTGAATTGAAGTCTAGAGTATGAAGTACAGTATTTGAAGTATCTAAAGTATAGTATTCATCTAGCGTATAATGACTCAGATTACAGAACTCGCCTTCATCTTCATGGGTTATGGCCATCATAACATACTAGTTGTGTAAATCCACCTTCAATCCAGATTTGTGTTGGTTGAGAACAAATATATAGAGGTGTGAGCGAATCCTTCATCGCCCTGTTGTTGACTCGGAAGAGTTAGAACCCCCAACGTTCCCGAAGATAGGCAACCGTTCTTAAAGTTAAATCCCTCCTAGTATCTGGTTGTCAGACGGTGATTTAGGCCTGCATTTATAGAGGCTGCTCTTCTACAATGCATCGACTGATTTATGGTTAGTTTGCTGAGCCCCATTCGAGGCTATAATTTCAGATTTCACTCTCACATACACCGCACACGGCCTTTTATTTTTTAATTTATTTCCCTATAAGAAAACCGCACCGTGAAAATGATACAGAAAGGGGAACAGCGTTCTTTATTTTCTTCCAAGCATCATCTCAGAATAAGAGGATGATAATTGAATGTTTTGGATTTGATTTCGATGGTGTTTCGTATTGGTTGGGATTCCTGAACAGATTCTCTCGATACCCTACATGATCTAGCTCGGATTCAACCAACGACTGCATAGTCGAAAACTAATGATAGTTATTGCTTTATTTCCAACAATGGAGAGATTTTCGTTTCAAAAATCACTGGTGTTGATGAAGTGTAAGTTCCATATTAATCTGGAAGTGTTGAAGAGTGAGAACTTGGATTAAGTTGGAACCTATATGCACCTGATATCCCAAGAACTCTTCAGAGAATGGGCATAGTCCTGTTTTTGAGTTTGGTGTATCTATTTCAATGTTCAAAAATCCAATCTTCAACATCATATTCCAAAGAACGTCAACATGGCTGAAAACATCTTCTAGTCTGCTGTTGCTCAGCCCTTATATATAAACAGCATATAGCAGTTATATATTCAATAGATGTATTTCCTCTCTTATCTCCAGAATTTCCGAAATTTCATCTTTTAATGTCTGCATGTTTGTCTTCTCCATATCCATGGCTCCCATACTTTTCTTTCGTCCTCATGAGATCTTTGAACCATTTCGGTTGCTCTCTCATTGGTTGCCTCTTCAATTTAATCATTCTAATGCCCATCGCTACTATTTCGTAGCATTGGTCTGAAGATTATTCTGTGCATATATCTTTTTTCAATTTGATAATTTTTTGCTATGAAAGCTCGTCCTAGAACGTTGAACATTTTGAATGCATTCGTTCATCAATCGTTGACTTCGTTTTTCATTTCATCTTATTTGTTGATGATTGTTTCCAAGAATTTGCCTATTCGCATGCCATTCATATTCCAATTCGTTATCCATGTCTATTACGACCAGCACAACTTTGAATATATCTTTCTTCTATTTCTCCCACTCTCATCCCGCAGGTAATCATTGAGGAGGTGAGAATTATTCTGAACCCCACATTTAATAATGGTATAATTTTGCCACCCTAATGTATTTATGAATAAATGCAATTCGCGAAATTGTCTATTCAGCTGTATAAACATAAGAAATGATGAGATATTTTACCTTCCGTGAACGAGTTTCCAAATCAAAAAAGCATGAATCAAAATATACTTTCTTATTCATCACGTGTACATGTGTACGGAGTCAAGTTGGGAGTAAAAATGACTAAATTGAAATTCCAACTTCATGTATTGAGATTTCAAGTCAGTAGGTATGTTGAAATTCCAAGATAATGAGTTGAAATCAATATTTTCTTCGTATTGGTGCCATCATCGAAAATATATTATCTCGAAATTCCAACTGAAACATCGTCTTGAGATTTTTGAGGAGTAGCGAGAATAGGTACCTAGCTCGTCACGTAGGCCAGAGTTTTGTAATACTGTTAGTATTCAGTGTTATATCCTCACCTTTTATTGGCATTCCCTACCGACTGTGATCATGAATGATTATTGCATATTTCCTTCTATTTACGGCTGTTATCTGTAGGTCTGTGAATTGGCAGTAATTAGTAAGAACTTTCGTCAAGACCGATGCCTTCGGCCTTCGTAGGCAAGACGAAAGGGAACAAGAACGAAATAGGAAACAAAGACGATGGCAATGCATAGCCGAGTGTCCATAGGCGTCCCCGGAGTAACCATCTTATAATATGAATTCAGAATTGAAGGGTACGGGAGCGAAAGGATGAATGTGCATGAACGTCCATTTTGAGAAAACTATACGAATCTGTAGTAAAAAACATTACAAACTGATATCAGACCACGTAAAACATAACTAGCAAATTCCATCCGATTCCAAATATCCTGCACATGGGACACAGATAAATATCCCTGAGCTCTGATAAAATAAGAACGTCCACGTACGTGCATATAATGATCATGTCATATTATTCAGTTTGATTTCAACTGTCCACAGAATAAAAGGTGTGCAATATCTCGAAATCATAAATCTGCAATCATAAATCCGACTATATCAAGTGAAATACAAGGGACTGCTTACATTATCACTGAAAAAATATCGAAATTCCTAAGTTTTGCCAAGATCTTATTGAAAGCTGTCTCACTCTTGTTCTGTTCTTCCAATTACTACTTATATTCCAGTGAGTTCCATAGTATCCGTATCCGTGAGCAATGGAGGAGAAAATTCATCGATTGAGAAGCATCTATCAATTATCATGGGCTGCGTTCAGAAGCTCACTCTGAGTGAGCTTGCTCACCTTGAAGCGTTATAAACGTACTCTTGTCACCATCGTTCAGAAACTTGCTGAGACTAAACTCCACTTACTCTGCTTCTGAACAGAGTAACAATGTAGTCTGACATTCATGACAGGTCAATATGATGTGAATATTCTAATATTCTTCTTCCGAATCAAAGTCTGATAGAATATCAAATATTCATGCAAGCACAGTATCAACAAATAATATCATGTATGATGTTTGGTAATGGATTGAAGGTAACTTCAAAACAAGTAACCTTGTTTCATGTTAATGAACGGTTATCGTGAGCAGCCATCATCGATATATTTCTAATGAGATCTAGTCTACCCACAAGAGTAAGTTGATGAACGCAGCCTAGGAAACAGTCACAGGACAGGCGGGGTTATCAAATCATGCACAACAATAGTAAGAGTCGTATAGAGTCATAGAGTCGTTCAATAAGAGTCGTAGGCTTGCATTCTTATGTTTCATCGATGAATCAAAAATTATCATATCCAGCTTCAGATTCGATGAATGTTTTTCGGAAAACAAAAGTAGTCAATCAGATTATCCAAAGTCCCCTCTTGCAGGCCTGTGGGATTCATGTCGATGCTTCCTGCGGCGCCGCCCATGTCCGCAAGCGTCGGTCTTTCCCCCACTCCTTGTTTATATTTACGCCGTCTGCGATACAGGACGCTCTGTGGATGGGAAATACACGCGTGGCCGAGAGTAGAAGACAAGCGGCGCTTTTGAATTCCTTTCTTTGCCGATTCTAATTAATAATTTCGATATTATTGGAGGTTAAGGGGCAGTCCGACGCATTTGCTCGAAATCGACGTCACTAGAGGCGTCGTCTGGCGCCCAATACCGACGGCGAGGGAGTGGCGGCACAAGGTGATTTTGATCTTTTTATGCCATTCAAATGCAGGGGGTGGGTCGACGGTCTGCAGATTCCTGCGCTAGAACAAAGATTTATCCTATGGACAGATAGGAAAACTCTGTGCCTGGATTCAATTATTTTTTAGGAGGACGTTGACCCTTCGAGAGGATATTGTACAGAACCGCAGACACATAAAAGGGGAATCAACTGTCAAGCACTCTGCTCATGCATGAAAATTTCATGCCTTTTTTATTCGCAAAACTCATGGGTTGTAGATTGATGTCAAAAAGAACAGAAATGATCTAGAAAAAACTCATCAGCTTCTTTCAGCACTTGATGACCAATGGAATGAACAAATATAGGAAAATTCTCCAAGTTATTCTTGCTTTGGATGGATGCTTTTGTATTCAATTATGGCAAATACACATAATAATTATTTTGGTTATTGTGGTTACATGGTTGAAGATACTGATACTTCAGCTATCGATGGAAATATTGAAGTGAATCCCAACCCCTCCTTCTCAATCCAATATGTACCAGAAACCAAAAACAATCGAAAGAGTACCTATGTGGTCTATTTCGGAACAAAGAAAAATTCTCCTAGCATAGGTGGAATAACTTTTGAAATAATCGAGATACCAATTCTGTATTTCGACTTCAGGTATAACTATACGATAGTACGTGAACAAACAACTTCATCATGAACAGATTACATATAGGTGGAACCACTTGATGAATTTTTCCTTGTCACGCTGTTGTCTCACAGTCAATAACCTAGGCACAAGTGTTTAAGATCTAGTAGATCTCTGAATAACAAATCATTCGAAAGAATTGTCGAAACATATACCTATCTCTCAAGCAAATCAGCGAAAACACATGTTAGCACATTATTTTCCAACTTAATGAATAATACACTAGCTAGTTAGCTACCAATCCAGAGACTTTCGATTTAAGATTCATTAGGTATATTTTAGGGTGGCTTTGAGTGCTACCTATCTCTTAGGCAACCGTTTCGATAAATGAATAATCAAATAAATCAATGAATGGGAAAAATGATGAATGAATAAATAAACAGATGAATAAATCAATGAATAAATAATGAATCGATACATTGGATCTATGAATGATGAATTTGATCATCGAAACATGTTTCTACACTCTTCAGAACTTGATTCAAACAATAATCACAATAATACCTATAGCGCTGGCGACTAAACAGAAATCAATAATCACAGACCGATCAGCGTGATGATGGACAGCTTTGTTGAAATCTTCGGGAAATGCAAAACATGCTTGATGAATTTTTCAGTGAAAATAGTGAGAGTGAGTTATTTAATTTTTCTCCTCGTATCCTAGGAACGATAGTAAGCAATTTCTTATATATCATTTGCTTCATACGATGCAACCACTGAAAATGTTCTGAATCGTCAACCCTCTTGTATCTCATTTTATATTCTCATCATGCTGTGTTGAAACTTACAGTCGATTGTCTCTCATTCACCTCGAGGAGCTGTTGCAACTATGGGGTCATCAGACTATTCATCTTTCTTTGTGCTGGCACTACAATCCGTTGCATTGTTCAGAAGATTTGATCAAATTCTAAGTATCCGATGTAAACTTTAGGTTCTGAAGGGCTCTCAGCCAGATATTTTGCTTCTTCTACCGCAAGGTCATCTCCTTCCCGGTGCCTTGAAGTCGTTTATAGTCACATTCTATGATTCCAAATGGAGAAGAATGAGGAGAGCTAATGGCTGAACAATTATTGAAAATCGACAGCATTTCATACTGGACTTTGGGAGTTGATGAAAATAAACGGAAGAGACAGAAAGTATAAGGAGAATATTCCTCATATAAGGCCTCTTCCATTCAATGTGTCGTTCTGCTCAATAGTGATGATAGCTACTTCTTTTTGCCATAATATGGCACTGACCTGGAGAAACTCATTTTCTTTCCGCAATTTCTCATGATCACTCAAATTGTTTTTCATCGATAGACGAATATCTTGTTGAATCGGTAAATGGAAATCGCTATTCCAATGTTGTCACTCTCTATGGTTTTCTTCTCTCAACCATGTCACTGATTGAGATTTTATGTTGCAGAACAGTCACGAGTAGAAACTGTATTTTTGTATTCTCATCACATTCAGCAGTGCTCAGAGATCTCGCGTGTAGATTAATTCCTCTCTCGGGTTCCGTCGATAAGTATGAAACAGAAATGAAGTGGTTTTCATTAACACCCAGGATTCTGATATAATATTCCACACATTGGTATTGTTGAATGTACGGAGGGAAGAGTGAAGTAGATACACAAGCATTGTACGTCATGAACAAAACATTGTATATACAATATTTTGGTATGCAAAATCAATAGGTGACAATGCATGTTTAGATGTCTGAATTTGAATTGCATTGTCATTCATGAAACATTGCAATGATACGAAATTGATTTTCATCAGAAGGTTCTCGGTTGATTATGGTTTTTCATTTTTGTATGGTCCAGATTTTTTCCCATCGCTAGTCATCACGAGCTCTGAACTATCACCCCAAATACAATTGCAACTATGAATTGAGGAAATCAGTAGTCGAACGAGAATGGAGAGATATTACGTATCCCTTGGATTTGACTATTGATGAAAAAATCTGCTTGACGCCTTCCTTAGAATTCTGATTCGGTTTCATCGAATTTGTGAATAATTATAGGTACAGCTACTCGAAAGAACTCAGGAACTCCACAAAACGTTCAAGATACCAAAATACGTCAACACACAGATGATGATGGTGTTCTGCGGATTTTTCATCATTTCATTTCAATCTTTTGTTACTCGTCAACAGTCCCCAAATCCTCAATTCATCAGTAGGTGATTATCAATACGATGAAAACACATCTCAGTAAGTTTGTGAAAAATCAAGAAACTCGTGAAACATCAAGAGATTTCGAGGTGTGTGGATAATAATTGAAAACCTCAGTGTAATCATTCAACGGTTATGCCTCACCACAAGTTGCGAGAATACATTACTCAATATGATAATATGATGTCCAACAATAATCATCAGATATATTGACGTAGTTATGACACCAACGCACTGAATAAAATATTGGATGACATGAAAATGGCCACTGACAGGGAAATTGCATTATCAGAAAGCTGTTGACCATCGGCTGCTCATGTTCGGAACTGAAGTATAGAGCATGTTTATAGGGGCATCTGTATGCGAGGGCACGTTGGGTCAGAGGTATCACACTGCCGATATAGTCAGATTGAATCCTTGGAAATGCATCATTTGCTGATCCATGATACTCAAATAAATGTAACGGAATATCCCTCTTCAATGTAGTTTTGAATGAGGACTCAGAGCTCTTCATTTCTCAAAATCATTCTAGAACCCATCACAAAAATCCAAATGTATCTGAATTTGGTTTCTATATGAGGAATGAACCAATTCTACGATATTGTGTCATGATTCTTCACCCCTCAGTCATCGGAATAGCAATGGGGTCAGTCTCTGTTTTCTCACACGTACGTGGTGATGTTTTGATTAGTAGGGATCAATATGTTTACATATCCATGAATGGCACACCAATTCCACTGTTTCGGATATTTTGAGAATTTGAAACCGTTATTTCGAAAATCACTAGGAGAATCAAAATTTATATAAACTGTATAAATGGAGAATAGAACCCAAAAAAATGTCATAATGTGATAATAAAGGATTTTACATTGTTCACTCGTCAGGTTGACACACATTGACCCATAAAACCACTTGAACTGTGATAAGACCAAAGTATATGAAACAATTCATTTCTTGAACTGAGAAAAAACATTTTTCCAAATGTCTGGATACAGTGAAAAGAGTTTCCAAAACTGGGATTATATTTGGGTTGAATTCAATCTTTATAATCCACTCGTGGGTCGATCGTGAATTCAACTATGGCAATTTGATATCATGAATGATGATCCATTCCATGAAATATATTTCATAAAATATAATATATCAGTGTGAGAATATCAACCAGACAATATCTGATCTCAACCATATCTCACAAATTTGCTCGATGGAACTAATGAGAACCTTTCCCAAAGACTAATGTTAACTTTTGAGATCAAGATCAAAGAGGAGAGTCATGAGAGCTTAAAAATTGATGATGTTGCTGAAAATGAATGAAACAACGTTGACGGAGAGGCTCATGCAATCTCATGACTCAAAAATGAAATTCAAGAGTAAACAGTATCGAATAAAACTCCGAAACACCTGTGATCAACGAAAGCCTTCTCAGTGCTATTGGGAAAGTTGGCAGAATGGCATTAATTAGTACCCATCACAGTGGATCTATAGGAAGAAGTCAATGGCGAAAATGCATGCCAGACGCCATTTTTTCCGTGAGCTTACATTGGGTTCGCATTTATCTCGTGATTATATATTCAAGTATATCGTGTTTTCTTCATATTCTCGAACTTCGTTCATCGATGAGGTCATATCAGCAAGAGTTGCTTTCTTCTATGAATCGAGTGGTTTGTATCCATATTTTCTGTATTCGTATTTGCAACTTGCAATCGAGTGTGCATATCACTATGTTTCATATAGTATTTTTCTTCTAGTAATAATACATGAAATGGCCAACAAAAGGTTTCTGGCGTTGAATCTACGATTCAAATATTGGCGCAGTCATTAGCTCTGTCCACCCGCCATTAGGAGGCAAATAATAATTCAATTGTCGCCCCTGTCTTGTATAAAGCCATTGTGGTACATCAAGCACATAGCTATTCAATCTTACCATGGATTTGGAATTTCTTTTGTGGGTCCGAAATTCACTCCACCCCCTCGTGAAGAGTTAGTTCCTGTTCCCGTCAACTAGAAACCTGCTTTCCATACAGGTTGGATGCGAAAATGAATCGAAAGTAACAGATTCCTGCTCCATCGCGACTCTCTATTGATTAGAGCCTACGAGGTTCCAAGCTCCGTTCGCTAGGCAGCAGCACTGACGGAGAATTCCGCATCAATTACGAAGTTTGGAAGTTCAATGTCTAGGAAAGCATTAATATGTAAGTCTTGTAATGGTCATGAATACCTCGATCCTAATTGATTTCGCGATGTTATTATCTTTTGAATGTTGGAAGAGCTATCCAAAAGTTATTTCACTGCGAAGGGAATATAGTATAACTGAAAACAAACTGAGGTGAAGATGTGAGGAATCCCAATCTCATCATTCGAGAATTATTTGTGCATAATTCATTATATTAACGATAGTGATATTTTTAGACATTCAGTGATATTTGAAATTTTTTCTGATATGAAATATTATGATACCTTCAATTACAGTGGAATCTGACGCTTCAAAGTAATTGACTGAATTATCTTCAAGAGTATGAAAGTCATATATGTAATCCAATCACTCCATGTGGAAAACAATGTTCGAGGAGTGAATTTCGAAACTATTTTGTTCCAGCAAACAAATTTAACATTGAGAAAATGAGATTTTTGTTTCATTATAGGTAGGTACACAAAACAGAAAAATATATTTGCGATTTTTGGATTCCACTTTGAATTTTTTTCCGCATCCTGACCCACTTTTATCTCATTTGATAAATCACATAATATTCAGAACGTGCAGCTATCGAGAAGTATACTGGGTGGCCCAAGGAAAACGAAACAAGGCCGATTTGACATAGTTATCATTCTCAGAAAAAAAAAAACGCTCGAGCCGGTTGATTTTTATTTCGAGGGGGAAACATTTTGTGCATGTTCTCAACTTTTCCACTTCAAACCCCTCGGAGGGGTGAGCTCCAACTTTCGAATCTCCAATGGGATAGGGGGCCAAGTGATACATCATTTTTAAGGTAATCAATGCAGTTGTTCTCGAGAAAACACGTTTATGAAAATAATCGGCTAGTGATTGAAAGTAACGCTTTTTTCCCTTTCATCCCATTTTGTAGTTAGAACGATGTTCATCAAAGAAGTGCCTTATGTGTTTTTTTTAATCCTCTCCTATCCAGCATTACATGTAGAATCATTTATTTTAATGTCAGTTCCTTGATCTTGAAATGCATACCTCGTTTCGTTTTTATTGGGCCATCATGTATAAGCCTCTCAAGTATTCATCTGGCGGATACATTTATCCGTAACTTGAAATTTGATTGTGATAATCATGAACAATTCTATGTACGTAGATCACGAGTGAATACTGGTAATATCGCTCTACATGAATGGATAATTTCATCGATTCAACCATATCGTCGAAACACACTAATTTCAATGATGCTTATAAACAAAACAGGAGCAAGCGGAAATTGATACTCTAGTTGTGGATTGAAAACAAACTGTTCCAATTTCCCTACGTACGAATTCTCTCATCCGAATTTCAATTAATTATCTGTGAACCTTCTGTTTGAGCTGATTGCCTCTCGCTAATCGCTCTTTAATCAATTGTTTATGGATTAGATCGATTCTTATGGTTTCACTTCAATTGATAATGACTACACATTCCCGTTATACACGTATAATTCATTGTAAACATTCCATTCACACATATAGAATAGCGAACTCATTGCAGGAAACATCATGAGTATAACGTGTAAAGCTTGTCGCGCTTGGATAGTGTGAACATTCGTAAGGATTAATGAGTGAACATAACTGACGATTATAGATTCATCTCTCCTGTTTGTTCGTTGTCGAAAATTCATGAGGGAACTGTTTCAATCTGGATTATTTGGAAGAACACCATATACTTTGTGAAAACCAACATGGTTTCAAAAAAAAAATGGATCAATTGAAATTGCTACCAACGGGGCAGGGTATTGGAAATTTTCGTTGTGGATTATATTCTTAGTTGAGTGTATGAACGGAACTTATGTTTCTCGACCTGTTCAAGTTTCATTTTTCACCTCGTTTATAGTTAAAAATTTTGAGGTAGCAAAATGGAAACTTATAAAGGTACAAGAAACTCAAGTGATATTATCGCCTATATTGTTGAATGATAAATTTTGGAGATGATGGAATTTCTGGAAAAGTAGAAAACAAGGCGATCAAAAAGTTAACAGGTAAGGCTATGGCAACGTGCTTTCGGACACTTATGAACTCATTTCGTGATTGTCATTGTCGTTGAGATATTACTACTGATAACTTCCTTGGAAACATACAGGGTGTCCCGAGAAGATACCTACGATTTTCTGATCTGAATACCTGCGCAAGATATGGAGGTGCCCCGTCATGTTGTAAACACATGTTATTTCTAAGGATTGAGAGGGATATTTGGCAATAATAGAGGTAACGTATTTTGCAAAAAATTGAGATTAATATCTGCGCTCAAAAGGTAAGGCAGCAAGAATACAGAAAGCTGTTGTTGATGTCTTCTAGGGGCCACAGCGTGCGTATTCTCATCATGCCAAATATGGCTGTTCCTGCTATTGAAATTGAATTAATCCACGTAATTATTGATTAATTAACGTAAATTAAAACGTGCCTCAATATTCTTTGAAAATAAGTTTTTTTTTGTGATGCGAAAACTATTAGCGAAGTAAGGTGTAGATAGGTGTGGATAATCTCCAGGATTTGAATCTTATAAGAGTTGTAGTAGAAAGGGGTAGAAAAGTTGTTCCTGAAGGACTTCTTCTTCGAATTGAACTGTACGAGCTGTTCTTGGGCGACCAGCTCCGTATATCGCTCCGTATATCGCTCTTCACACAAAAGTTGTTCCTGAAGGACTTCTTCTTCGAATTGAACTGTACGAGCTGTTTTTGGGCGACCAGCTCCGTATTTCGCTCCGTATATCGCTCTTCACACAAGAGAGCTGCTTCCTGTCCATTGCACCGAGCCAGGTGCATATCAGCAAGTTCTCTGAATGAGAAATCATTCGCCATTTTGAATGCGATTTTGAAATCAATACACAACTACTAAACAATAAACAACTAATGTTATAATGGCAAGTAATCACTAATGATCGTGGTCAACCAAATTGAAAACCGACTACAAGAACTTTTTTTCCTCTACAGCCCAGACGGCTCATTTGCGGACATATGTTTATATGAACAAAAATGCTTGTTTTGATGTTTACCATCATCCCTTGAAGTTTGTCGGTATCTTTTCGGGACACCCTGTATATTTCTGGATTCTAAAGTGCTGTCGTCTCTTATCAGAAAATCTGCATTAACCTGATAAGGCGATGCATCGAGCTCCGAAGAGTTTATGCGTCAAAGAAGACATCAAAAATGCACTGTTTTGCTTGTGCTGAGTGTTTACTCGCTGGAGATACTGAATATTTAATGACCTCGACTGGGAACCCTATGCATCAGCTCCGAAACCAACTCACCTTCAACCCTCCCGTCATGCATTAACTTACCCCCCATTCTGCATTTATCAACTAACGCTTCCTTGTCATAATTGATCATAGAATATGTACTCTTGCTGCTCTTTCTGCAGTGACGTCACAATTACGAATTGTCGCGGGTCAACTGAGAGGAAATACCAAATTCTTTCTGAAAAAGTAATTTTTCGAAGCTTCACGCAACAGTAGTTTGCATGTATATCTAATAATATAATAAATATCAGGTTAGTGAATAATGAAACAGTTGCCAATCATATATTCAAACTGTTGATGTCTGAGTGAGTATTTCCATTTCAATTTCAGTGCCATTTCATTCCATTACATTATGAATCCTTCTGATGAAACGTTGCGACATGCTCTCGACTCATACGAAATATAATATAATAGCTATGAATAACTATAAAAATACATCAACAATACAAAGGTATGAGTGTCAGCAGAGTTTTATATGAAATACGACATCAGAGTTCACAAAATATATATGATTTCATCTCTGTATGGTGGTAGATAGAGTCTCATCTGAAACAATGACTAAGAATGGTGGTGTCAAAGACATTGGTTTTGTTGATGCGCACATTCGATTTGTCCTGAAATACTGTCCATATTATTTCCGAAGTTTTCCTGGCAAACATGAGCTGAAGCTCTCATATAATATCCAGGAGAGAGCTATCTGCCAGTCGGTGATACTACACTTATCAATTCATTGACCTCTCTGGAACATCGTAGGAAGGTGGGCGATCTCTTATATAGGAATCTCCGTGGTTGTTTCTCAACAGGAATCTCATCTATCATGCAATCACGAGAGATTCCACATATAGAGCTTTCCTAGATAGAGTATTTCCTGATGCTTATGCAATTTCAAAATTCCAAGAAGAGTTCCAATATCTTCCTTCTCTCTAAACATTCCACCACTGGCCGTCAACAGCGAAAGAAGGAGAAACAACATGAAACATAGTTGTCAGGATAATATCCATTCGAAATACAAGGCTTTAGAAGGAAGCAAACATTTTGTGACTTATCTTATTATCAGATATATTGTTCAGCTCATCTGGCAAGTAATCATATATTCTCAAATTCCCATATATTAGCGAATGTTTGGTAGATGCTGATCTTGGAATATGAAGATTCATATCAGCACAGTAACAATAATTCACAAGAGCTACAGAAACAGAAACCCCATATCGCATACCTAATATGTGATTCAATAATTGCGAATTATAATATTTTTGCTATATCAAATCTTAGTTCACGAAATACTACTTTTATTGTTGTTGTTATTGTTACTCATCTCCTTAGTTGCCGAAGCAACCCTCAGAAGCCCCGAAGGGCTTGTGCGAGTGAAGGAGACGGGGATCTACAGTTTATACAAGTGGAATCCAAACCACTGTGGCATTTGGGATAATTCTATATAAAACTTCCTGATATACATTGTACAGCGCATAAATAAACCCAAATCCAACGGCCAGCCAGGAATCGAACTCACGACCTCATGATTACTATGATGTCGCTTGACCATCTCGACCACCTGGCCGCCTGAAGCGCAAAATAGCCTGATGATAATCTCTCACTCAGGAATGAGATGTGAACTACGTATTTCAATCACTATTGATGACTAACAAATAACTAAAATTCAAATTTTCGGGTCCAAATTTGAATCCTTGAATATTTTTTCAACGTAACTCGAAATCTAGGCAGTTAGTATCACATCGATAGTATCAGTTCGATTTCGTTGAAATCTTCAGTAGTAGTTGTCGAGTGAGTATTAACTTGATTTGCCTACACTGGAAGGAGATAGTGTGGGCAACTATACGATCAATACTAGCATCTCCGAAAAAATGTCAAAATAATCTCTGGATATCATGACTTATACCTTAGGAAGTCAATTAGTCCATTAGTATTATGCCTCTAGCTATACTGGTTGCAGAAAAATCTCTGAATATTTTTTGTGGAGTCCATTATATATGTTCTCGAATAATCTCGTTTTATGAGTTATTTCCAAAGTTATAGGGAGGTAGAAAGGTAATCTGAAACGATGACGCATTTCGAGCACTCTACATACAATATAATATAAACATTTATGGCTCGCACGGGATATTGCCATAACAAATTCGAACTCTTCCGCCCCATATTTCCCATTTTCTATGAGGGTTGTGAAGCAAACCAGTGCCATACCAGGATGAGACTGCTGAATGAATGGTCTCATGCGATGAAACAACTTTTTTATACGTATGAATTGTAGATTCATATATTTGGGATTGAGTGGTTGAGCATTTCAGTAGGAGTCATCCGGAAACTGAACTGAACTTCGCCCATTACTTCCGTTGAGAATTCAAAATTCATTATGGTTTTTATAATATCCTCTATTCGAAATGAGAGGTATTGAGGATGATAGTAATCGATATTATTAGGGCCTAAACTAATCTAACTCACTGACATCTGGCTCTGTTATCTCCAGGAAGTGTATCTATTATTATGATCCGAATTGAATTTTGATATTTTCATGAACCTACTTTATGGTTTGTCACATGGAATTACTCGTAGTGGGATAACATACTAGATTTCTGCGAAGCAACGACAATTTTTTTGCACTAAACATGAATCCAATACGGCTATTTCACTTGCCTGATACTTACTTGTTCGTACTTTTCAGAATATTCACGTGTTTTACTCCTCAGTAATAGGTAGAGTCTGCAAATGCATGAATTTTCGAGTATTTGAATATGTGCCATATTGCGCAGGAAGCTCACCTTGCACCTCGCAACCCACGTTCCAATCAATGTACATACAGGCGAAACATGACAGTTAATCATAGTTTACATGGTTCAAGAGTAGGTACCTGTTGCCGAAATCGAAAATAGCCTAATCACAACTGACACATTATTGTGGGGAAAACATATTTCTGGAGATGAGACAGTCATTGAAGATATTCATGTATTGATATTTTTTTCAGATACTGGCTGGAAATAACAACTGCTACCCCTACATGGAACAATTCAAGGTGAGTTGAAAATATATCCTCATTCCTTATAACTATATACATAGAAAGTTCATCAGGGTATCCGTACGTTAGGAGTTCTCTTGGCTGGAAAAAATTTCTGATTTTTTGTTACTCCAGACTTTCTCAATATTCCATTCAATTTTGAAATACTTTTGTGGTGACCAAACCACTTCCGGTTATTAATATATTGGTTGGTAGAATGCAAAATTTCCTTCTGCATCGATTCTATCTTTATTGATGTGATTTTCTGCTGCAAACGGAATTTTGTTTGTCGTTCGACAAAAAATGAACATGACGTACATGAAAATGAATCAAACCGTTGGAAATAGGTACAGGGGAAGTTATAGCGAAAGTTGCCATCGATATGTTTCGTCAGTTTTGTTCAACTTCATTATCAACACCTGGAGAGAATAGAACTGGAAATCCTGAAATCCAGTGATTTGAAAATAACTGAGAAACGAATAATCAGATCGAATATTTTCGAGAGTCATTTTTGTTGGCCCTCTAATCCCGCAACTTTCCTCCCATTAACCTTAATCTGTATCTCCTGTAGTTTCTGGTATTGTACCCATACTGGCCCTCCTCATCTTGGACACAGTGTATACAAGGCAACTTAAATTAACTCAACTTCCATTGATGCCAGTTACAAATGCATGATAAACAAATGAATGAATCATGAATACAACTGATTGTATCCAGTAATTATATCATTTTCAATACCCTGAAGAGCAATAGGCAGGGTTCACTCTTTCACTGATTGATGCTGACCAACAGGAGGTTTTCACACTTAACCATCATGATGATCTGTTGATTATCTATTCTGTGTACTCAAATTTCGGTTTGCAGTGAAGAAGTGCCATCAGAGATGGCAGAGAAGTGACTGGATGCTGGAATTTATTCTCTCTACGTGTCCGAAGCAATCACAATTTCTTCAATATGTTTCACTACATAATGGAATCTTTCGTGACATATGAAATATGTCAGAAATAGAGTTCGTTCGTGTGGGATCCATATCCTGATATTACTTCCTCTTTACAGATAATAGATTCTAGGACAAGAAGTATTAGTGCTTCATACAAACAAATATACTTTGCTGATTCTGCGAACGTGAAAGAAGGGTCTCAATGTTGGTGAAAGGTGCGAAATCGACGAATCAGCCTCTGACAAGGAATTTCAATCCAAGTGAAGTGTTTCATGTGGTTTTAATCATAATCTTCTTCTTCGCTAGTCTCACACACCAACTGATTGGGAGGAAGAGGTGATTACGAATCAAGAATTTCGAAAAACATCAAGTATTATCATACTGAATCATTCATACCAGAATACCGTTTCGAATAATGAAACTCACATCAGAGCTCCTCTTGAAAGCTATACTCGGTGGCCCAATGAAAACGAAACAAAGCCGATTTGACATAGTTATCGTTCTCAGGAAAAAAAAAACGCTCGGACCGATCGATTTTTATTTCGAAGAGGAAATATTTTGTGCATGTTTTCAACTTTTTCACGTCAAACCACTCGGAGGGGTGAGCTCCAACCCTTGAATCCCAAGGGTTCAAGTGATACATCATTTCGAAGGTAATCGAAATCTTCGCAGTAGAAATCGATGCAGTAGTTCTCGAGAAAACATGTTAATGAAAATAATCGGCTAGTGATGGAAAGTATAACGCTCTTTCCCCTTTCATCACTATTTCTCATTCCGTAGTTAGAACGATGTTCATCTGAGGAGTGCCTTATTTGTTTTTTCTTAAACCTGTCCTATCCAACAATACATGAAGAATCATTTATTCTGATGTTAGTTCCTTGATCTATCAGTAAAATGCATACCTTGTTTCATTTCCATTGGGCCACCTTGTATAGATAGCAGTTATTCTTTTCTATAATTTTTTTTTGTTCATTCGAAAAAATAGCAACATATTTCCTGTCGATATTCCGACTGTCGAAATATCATTATCTTCATACAGAGAAAAAAGTACTGATGATTGTCATCATTAACTAAAAGTGAGCGGACTTGATATCCTCATTGTATAATCGAACGACCTATATAGAAGTTTAACGCTGTTCCACTCATCTCTGTTTCTTGTTTCATTACTTCCTGAAACAATTCATCACGTAATTGTGATGGGTTTGGGCTTGGCCATAATGCGGTAAGATCAATTAATTATTCAACCTGATGAAGTATAACTGATCTCTAGAAACTTCATTCGCATCACAAAGTATTCCTATTACCTATTCATCATTCCACTTGTTATGTATTCTTCGAATTCATCGAATTCGTTCATTCCTGAATTATATCACCACCAAACGGAAGATTCTGCTGACTCCACCGAAACTCAACAGCCCTGGATTCCGAGATGTCGAACGAGCACCGAGGTTTCTTAATTCCCATTTTCACTGCAAACCGCAGTCAGACTTTATATTCAAACGCATAAACATCTCTCTGTAACTTATATTTTCAGTTTATAATAAAAAGTTAATTTTTAAAAAAAGCAAGTCCGTCGTTGCCGAACTTATTTGGCGCAGTCGGTAGGATTGCGGAAATCACCGCGAATCGATCGGAGTGATTTTCGTTTCAACGATTAATCGGTAATCGAACTTTTAACATCGTGAAAATTAGTGCTGGAAGAAGTTAGAAGCAGAGCGGCTCCTTGGACCTCAGGACACCCTGTCAATCGTTGACCTGCCAAAGATCATTCCAGCCCTGTTTTTCGAGAAGAGGAACCACATTGTTCTCTTCTGCAGGAAAGAAGTAGTTGGAGAAGACAGAAATCGCTTTTCTAGCACAGACTTCCTATAGTGGTAGAGGCGATGACCAAAGGCTTGCTTTTTATGTAAGTGTGTACCAATTTTATGTCACTTGAAAATCTTTTCGAGAGGTTAAACCAATTGTCTTTAACTGACTCAGACAATACCATTTCAACCCCTCCTAATATTCAACCCATCGTTACCCAAAGTAATTCAGATTTGAATATTTCAAACAATTCACCAATTTCAACCGATACTAATAATATGGCTAACCCAGCTGAGACAGCACGTTTCAAACCAGAATATCTCAGTTGCGTGCCTAACTTTGATGGTAATCCAAATGAACTGAATAGATTCTTAAGTACTTGCGAGTCTCTAATCAATGCATTCTATGACGCAACCAATCCAAATAATTTCCAAAATTTATTTTTATTGAACTCACTAATAGGAAAGTTAAGTGGCAATGCCAAGCTCGTCACCAATATACAGAGCGTGACAACATGGAACGACTTGAAAGATACTCTTTATAGGAATTTTGCGGACCAACGTGACGAGGCTTGTTTAAACAGATATCTCGTAATGCTCAGACAGTCACCAGTCGAAAAACCGCGACAATTCTTTGATAGGTGCTTACAACTTTTGAATTTACTGTGCTCATTTATTGATGCGCACGAACCTACTCTCGAAGCACGTACCCTCAAAAGAGATTTATATAATAAATTAACCCTAAGAACATTTTTGTCTGGACTACGTGAACCGTTAGGTACAACTATTAGAAGTATGCGCCCAGATAATTTACATCAAGCGCTTCAATTCATCATACAAGAGGAAAACGTACATTATTATCAAAATCAAGCGAATAGAATTCCCAGTAGACAAAGTCCACATCATTCGCGAGATACTCGAAGTATTCAGTCAAGAAATTCAAATAATTTCAGTAATTTCAACAGTAATACTCGATATGATCAATTTCAATCACCACAGCCTTCCCAAAATAGATTTCCATCCCAACAAATCAACATCCAACCCAGAACGAACAACCCACCTCAGAGATTTTTCCGTAATTCTCAAATATTTAGGCAGCCTAGCCAAAATCAAAATGTATTCAAACCGAATACTAACCAAAACCTTCCAAATCCTACTCCTATGAGTATATCCACCAGAAATACATATGTTCGTCCTCCGCAACAAAATCATTTTCGTGATCAGAGTCGTCCTCAGAGAGATTTCATCTCTGAAGAACTCTATAATGTCCAAACTGATGAAATTGATCAATCGATGCCAAATACTTCAGTGAGTAATCGTAATCAGCAAATGGATTCTCAGATATTCGAAAACACCTGCAATATGTATGATGACGATGGAGCGAATTTTCAAGAACAGCCTCAAACCCCAAATCAAACATAGTGCCTCCAGTTATATCAATAAATAATTCAAATACTAGCGAATTGCCATATATCACTTTGCCAGAACATAACCTAAAGTTTCTGATAGACTCAGGTTCAACAAAATCGTTTATCGATCCAAATTTAGCATTTAAAATATATCCAAATACCATTCAAATTGACCCGTTCATAGTTTCAACAGTATTTCAGAAATCAGCTCATAAATTTAGCGCATCGATTCCGATCTCAAATATATTCAAAATCACCGGAAATCTAAAATTCTACTTTTTTAAATTTCATAATGTTTTCGATGGCCTAATCGGTCTCGATAATCTCAAACTGTTGCATGCCGGATTAGATTTTGATAAAGGTTACTTGATTACACCTCACACAAGGATCAAGTTACAGTTTCATAAAATTCAAAACCAGCTTAATCTAATATCAGTCTCACCACGTTCAGAACAAGTGATAAAAATAAGAACAAGCATAAAAAATGGCGAAATTATCATTCCTCATCATAAAATACATAACTGCGAGATTCCCGAGTGCCTCAGCGTTGCGAAAGACGGAGAAGCGCTGACAACTATATTAAATAACACTACACGTAATATTACATTGGATTTCTCGGAACCTATTGTTGTCGAGCAATTTGATAGAGTTAGGATAAAAGAATTCAATTTCAATAATCTTGACGAAACGGAGGAACCGAAAATTGACTTATCTAGAATTAGAACAAATCATTTAAATATCGAAGAAAAATGCATGATCGAAAACTTATGTAAGGAGTATTCAGATATTTTCTATCAAGAAAACACTTCGTTAACATTCACTAATAAAATTAAACATTATATAAAAACAACCGACGAAGTCCCAGTCTACACAAAGACATACAGATATCCCTTCATCCATAAGCGTGAGGTCGAAAAACAAATAAACAGCATGCTGGACCAAAAAATCATCCGCCCCAGTTGTTCACCATGGTCGTCCCCTATTTGGGTAGTGCCCAAAAAGGCAGATGCTTCAGGTCAGCAAAAATGGCGAGTAGTGGTTGATTATCGGAAATTGAACGAGAAAACAATCGACGATAAATACCCACTACCCAATATTACGGATCTATTAGATAAACTGGGCAGATGTCAATATTTTTCAACTTTAGACCTCGCTAGTGGCTTCCACCAAGTAGAAATGAATGAGGAGGATCTGCAGAAGACCGCTTTCAATACGGAGAACGGACACTATGAATATCTCAGGATGCCATTCGGCTTGAAGAACGCCCCCGCAACGTTCCAAAGAATTATCGATAATATCCTTCGTGGTATACAGAACGAAAAATGTCTGGTTTACCTCGATGACATTATTATTTTTTCCACTTCCCTTCAGGAACATATAGAACGTCTCAGAGCCGTATTCCAACGTTTGCGAGAATCGAATTTTAAGATCCAAATGGACAAGTCCGAATTCTTACGCAAGGAAGTTGCCTATCTAGGTCACATTGTCACTCCTGACGGCGTAAAACCAAACCCAGATAAAATACATGCTATCAAAAATTTTCCAATTCCTAGTACACCCAAACAAATCGAAGGCTTTTTAGGGTTATTAGGCTATTATCGACGTTTCATAAACAATTTTGCAAAAATCACTAAGCCTCTTACAAAATGTCTCAAGAAAGGCGCAAAAATTATTCATGACGAAGAATTCAAATCCTGTTTCGAAAATTGTAAAAATCTTCTAATCAATGACCCTATTCTCCAGTATCCCGATTTTTCCAAACCTTTCAATCTCACTACAGATGCGAGTAATGTTGCTCTCGGTGCTATCTTGAGTCAAGGACCCGTAGGAAAAGATCTTCCAGTGGCGTACGCCTCACGTACCCTCAATAATTCCGAGAGAAACTACTCCACCATTGAAAAGGAGTTATTGGCGATTGTTTGGGCTACCAAATATTTCAGGCCTTACCTGTTTGGTAGGAAATTTAATATATTAACAGATCATAAACCCCTTCAATGGGTATTTTCTCTCAAAGACCCAAGTTCTAAATTATTACGCTTGAGAATGAAACTCGAAGAGTACGAATTCAATAATTATTCTATTACCTATAAAAAAGGGAAAGCAAATACGAATGCCGATTCTTTATCACGTATAGAGTTGCATACCAAAGAAACTGATAACGTTTTTTCATTCATAGATGAATTCAATAAAAACTTAGCAAAAACTCAACAAGAAGACAACATTTCCACTCAAGTACAAACCGACAATGATTCGATAAACAAAATTGATAATAATGACGAAGACAATGACCTCCAACATGACAACGATGACGTTACTGTTCATACAAACGCCGAAGAAAATCCCATAGTAGAAATTCCCATTTCGGAACAACCTGTTAACTTTGGTCAAAATCAGATGATCATTCGTTCAGTTTTACATTCACCGGCAAGACCGAAAATAACCATACTTTTCGAAAAGAAGCAACGAATTAGTATACAAATTTCTAAAAATAATTTCGACCAGGACATTATCGACGTTATCAGAGATTACATTGCCCCAAACGTTCAGTATCATGTTTACTTTGAAAGTCCCGAAATATACGAACCCTTCTGCGAAGTAGTACGAAAAAATTTCAAATGGCCCTCTCTGAAATTCAAAAGGTGTAAAATTAAATTGATTGACATTACAGACAAAAATCAAACTTCGGAACTATTTCAAGCATATCACGAAGGTAAATCAAATCATCGTGGTATTGAAGAAACAGAAAACCGGTTGAGGCAAAAGTATTATTGGCCAAATTTGAAAAACTCTGTGCAGACATATATAAACGATTGTGAAATATGTCAACAGAGTAAGTACGAAAGACGCCCCATCAAGACTCAAATGAATATCACGCCGACAGCAACGAAACCTTTCGAAATACTACATATGGACACTTTTACATTGGAACAAAATAAATTTTTGAAAATAATTGATAGTTTTTCCAAATACGCCCAGGCGTACCACCTTAATTCTCTGGACTCTACACAAATTGTAAATCGCCTAATTTCATTTTTCTCACATCATGGAGTACCGAAACAAATTGTTGTTGACAATGGAACCGAGTTCAAAAATACCGTAATCACTGAACTATTAGCTCTTCACAAGATAAAAGTACATTTTTGTTCGCCCAATCATCCCCAGTCTAATGGCCAAATCGAAAGATTTCATTCCACCGTGATTGAGCACATCAGACTTCTGAATACCCGTGGATTCTTAAAATCACCGATACAAATGAAAATGACATACGCTATACTAGCTTACAACCATTCGATTCATTCTGTCACCAAATTAAAACCAATCGATGTAATAAACGGACACCTGAAAATCGATAATCCTTTTGATATCGATATAGAGCAAATTCTAATTAATGATTACGTTAACGAACATAGGGATAAAACCAAACTTTTATACTCGCATATAAACGAGAAACTTGCCGAAAATAAAGAAAAACTCATTTCTAAATTAAACACAAATCGTGATAATCCTGACCTATTCCAACCCGGTTCAAAAGCTTACATAAAGAAACATATCAGACAGAAAACCTCAAATAAATTCAATAATCCCACTACTATAACTAATGTAAATATTCCTGGAAAAACAGTCTCAACGCCACTTCAAGAAAAAGTCCATATGGACAATCTGAAAAGACCCCTGAAGAAAACATATGATTTCGATAAATAAGTGAATGCATTTTATTTCAGATTACCTCTCGTCTTCGGACTTCAAGATACAATAAATTTGCAAAACTTAGAAAATAACCCAGGAATAGTGCCGCTCAAATTAGGAACTGCCAAAATTGAAGATTTTGGTCACACTCTGATTCATTACTTCGATTTGAACCCATTTATCATGGAAATCAATAAATTGCACCTCCAAACAACAAATCTCATGCAGTCACTAGAAACCAGTAAAGCATATTCCGTTGATATTTCAAATTATGTAAAAATCTTACAACTAACGAAAGAAAAGACTGAAACTAAACTTAAGGAAATCATTCCACATCCTCAAAGGATGAAACGAGGATTTTTCAATGGTATCGGATCTATTTTTAAATCAGTAACTGGAAATTTGGACGCTAATGATGGTGAACGATATGAGAAATTGATAAAGGAACTCCAAAACAATCAAGTCAAATTAACATCAAATGTTGGGAAGCAAAATTCTATATCAATCGATATGATCAATAAATTCAATCGAACTATTCAACAAATTTCACACAATGAGAAGTTACTACAAGAAAAAATTCTGCAGGTCGCTTCAATTGTCGAAAAGGCGCCCTACAGAGAAAATTCTCAGTTCATCAATGATATTTTCAATCAATTGATAAATATGTACGAAATTATCACATCTGTTTTACAAGACATAGAAAATTCATTATCATTCTCCAAATTGAACGTCATGCATCCTAGTATCATTAAAACTTCTGAACTGTTTATTGAACTATCAAAATTACAAAATATCTATAACTCCAATCAATTACCATTCAAAATCACTTTAGAGAATACTCCATTTCGAGAAATTGATAAATATTGAATGTTTCATTATGAAAAATAAGATTACCTATTTACTTCGAATTCCTATCACAAATCCTTCTATTTTCGACTATTTCCACCTCTACTCCGTTCCTGTATACAGTAAAGGTCAGTTCAAGACAGTTATTTCTAAATCTAAATATTTATTGAAAAATGGTACACACTTCGCATCCGAAGGCGATCGTTGTGCCAAAGCCGCACCACGATTTTATGTCTGTAAGAAAGCGTTTATTCAAGAGATCTCCGAAAGCAGTCCTTGTGAAGTCCAGCTGATGGACATGAACTCCGCATCCACATGCCAGTCAATCAATGTCCAAATTACCAAGCTCAAAATTGATCAATTAGAGGAATCTACTCGATGGATTGCGATATTTCCGAACAAAACAGCAATAGATCTCAAATGCCAGGATCAAGAAGATATTTCCAAAATTATAGGAACCTATTTAATCGAAATTCCGGCCGGATGTCACATTACCACCAGCCAATTCAAAATGTACAGCGAACATCATGTGACCAATGCAAATCAACCCATTGTTTTTCCCGAGCTAGATGAAGGATCAGTTTCCACATCCCAACCGAATTTGGACTTCCAAATAGACGATATTAACCTCGACGACCTCCACGACCTGAAAACCCAGCTTATTCAGAACACTCCTGAAATATCCTTCACTGCAGGCAGAATAATTCGAGCACCCAGTATATGGAGCCTAGCTGCTTGCATCATGATCATCACAGTTATAGCAGTCTACATCTACAAGAACTTCCTGCATTACCGATATCAAAAACCGAGGCCAGCCCAGCCCTCGAGACAACTCGAAGAAATCAACCTTCCAGTCGTTCAACTACCCCGCTGCACTCCGTAGTTGAATTTTTGAGGGGAGGAATTATATCACCACCAAACGGAAGATTCTGCTGACTCCACCGAAACTCAACACCCCTGGATTCCGAGATGTCGAACGAGCACCGAGGTTTCTTAATTCCCATTTTCACTGCAAACCGCAGTCAGACTTTATATTCAAACGCATAAACATCTCTCTGTAACTTATATTTTCAGTTTATAATAAAAAGTTAATTTTTAAAAAAAGCAAGTCCGTCGTTGCCGAACTTATTTCCTGCCTCGAGTCATCACAAATGAAAGAAAAATGTTGATTTGTTGATTGAAATTCGAATGCCTACTGAAATTTCGAACTTCAACTATTGATTATATTTGATATAGTGGCTTCTTGATGATTAACTATTATGAGATTATATTGAATAGGCCCATTTTCCTGCCTCATTTTGACACTGAATATTCCTATTATGAATTTTCAACTCACAGAATTCCCGAAATCAGCTCATCAGATCAATATTATCTGTAGGTTGATCGAGGAGGTGGTATATTCATTTTTGACAGATTTTTTCGGAATTTTCTCTCTTCTTTTCTACAAATGAAAATAGAAATCATTATAATTATTTGGTGGATATATTTGTAGCGAGGACAGATTCATGATCTGCCCCAAAATGTCACTGCGCCTGGAATTCAACCTTCAGCTACCTAAAAGAACAAACTCTCTATTTGACACTCTTTAGTGTCAACTGGTGTGTTGCCGTTCGAAATCGCACACACAAACTCTACATAGTTCTTTCTCGATTCATGATGACTGTTTAGTGCAGTTTTGTTATAAAATGTAACATATAGGAAACGGTAAAACTTCAAAAACAGGCTAACAGGGTTATTGGGCACTTGTTACTCTTGTTAGTCGATTCGGCTTCTGCAATGGTTGACCATTGACCGATGTTGATTCGATGATTTCTTGTGAATGGAATATATCTCTATTCATCTTTCGACCAAACGGAATGAATACTAATGATGTTCATGGAGCATCGTATGGGCCAACGGTGGAAACTGAATGAAAAGCAATGGATTGGATTTTCACCCGGAAGTTTGGATGATGTAAGCAGCAGGAAAGACTCCACAAGACAAAGAACTCGTGTTTCGGGAGGGAACGAAGGTATTGGAATTTTTCTTGAGATTCGAGAGGTCGTAAGCATCAGGGAAGACTTCACATGAAAAGAAAATGGTATCATCTACCAGATGAATACAATCTGAGAGCTCCAGCTATGTTTGGGAGCTGGACTTTAAGACAGGTTGTATTTGTGCCTTGTAGATCATGACAAGAATCGATGATCACTGTACCTAACTACCCTCATATTAGGGATTCTGGATAATGCTCGAAATAATTTCTCAAGTTCTCAAGTGAAACACAGTCATAAGTCATAAAATTCAGTGATTCATCATTTCATCGAGTATTTCTTGATTTTTTTCATTCTGGAAATTCTCGACTAGGGATACATTTTCCAAACAACTTACACCTCTATCACAAATACTGTACGTCTACTGGTCTACGTCTACGTCATTCAGCTTCAATAGATGTCTTCTCCTCAATGAAACACTCTGTAGGTGTTCTATTCGGATATTTCAAAAGTGTTGATGGAACAATTCGCATGTTAGGAAGTTGAGCTATCAAGAAACCGTTATATCAAGTGAAAATGCACATTGTTTACACTGTTACCAGATATTATGTGCGATTGTTACATTGCGCGTTAGCCGCATTGCTTGCGGGTATGTTCTGCAAAGTTACACTGCTGCAGAGAATTCCATCCTCTGTTAACATACTCCCTTTGCCTGCATCACCGTAGTTTCACGTAGCATAACAAAAAGTCCATTATAATTACATTAATGGCCCTTGCTCGATAGAATCCGAGGTATCTCCCAGATATGATAATCCAAAATCTTCCATGAGAAGAGAAGCAACTCAGGATTTTTTCTGATGATATGAAAGGATATCATAACCAATATTTTGAGTGATTCAGATATTCTGACACCTTGTATACCAATAAATCGAATAGGTTGATACTAAACGATATGTATGGAGTGTCTCACTTCTGATGGAAGCACCCCAGTTTTCATGACCATTGAGGTGGGATTTTGAAACTCTCAGAAGCGAGAGGAATGTCAAAAGTACCCTCAGTGACCAAGTGTGGTCATCGTCAGTGGAATACACTGCTCACCAGCAGTCATGGAACCTCCAAAGTTTCCGGAAAGTTATATTAAGAGGCGAGATAGGTCGGAAATCTCTTCGGATTCGGAATCAGGATACAGCATTCCATTTGACTCCTTTTTTTCTTGGAAAATTTTCTGTTTGGAGAATTTTAATTCTTCCTCACTTTTCATGAAAGCTCTCCTATTATATCTCTCGTGATTATTGCGGTAGGATTTGCAGGGATGGATTAGATACGAGAAATACACTAAGTGACCGAATAGGTTCATCTTCAGTAGTACACGAGAGATTTTCTACCTATCCTGCTTCCTGATATCATAATCCGGAGTTGTCGGTTATTCCATGACTACTGGCGAGCAGTGTATATTACTGATGATGGTCGCGCTTGATCATTGAGGTAACCCTTGGGGTATCTCCGGAGATACCCCAATAATAATGAAAGATTTTGTGGTGCTTCCATCTGAAGGGAGGGCACTGTATTATATGAATGAGGACGCATGAGTAGTCATACTAATATATGTGGTACATATATACAATCAATCAAAAAATCAACTATTTTCCGATAGTAATAGTCTATAATACCAGATATATATATATATAATATTTCCAATAAAAAGTTCTTAGTAGTTCTCCTTGTCTCGCCTAAGAGGAATTGGAATTCTTGATGTTTCTATCACCAACCCTGATGTCTTCTTGTGGCTCGAAAATGTTAGAAAGTGCACGAACATAGTGCACTTTTTTTATATCTTCTAGAACTTCCCGAAATATCAGCTCGCGCTCAATAGCTTGTATGTCCATCCGTGCTTTTGCCTTGACTTCTTCTCCTTTTTTTCTGGAATTAAATTGTGAATTTTTAATACGGAATCACCTCGGGCAAGGGAAAATTAGATATTCAACCAGAGCGAATTCTGGAAGTTTGGGTGATAAACAAAAACTTGAGTTTGTATGGGGAATATTTGATTCAACGACCGACCGAGCCTCAGATTGGATGAAAAACTACATACACTTTACGATGCAAGATTTATCCACGCATTTCCTATGATTAACCTTTCGAGCATAAAGATATTTGTTACTAATACAATAACCAAAAAACATTTAACATACATTGTGTGTCTCACTTCTATTGTAATATACGTATATTCCATGATTATCTAATTCACAATAGAGATACCAATACACTCAACGACTATTTTGGTCATCTTCAGTGATACACTGCTCGCCAGCTGCAATGGAATGACCTAATTTGTCCGAAAATGATATTAGGAGGCAAATAAGGTTGGAAGTCTTTCCTGATCCAAAATCGGATTATTGAATCTACGCGCTATACACAAGTTCCACTCAATAATTCAATTTTCTTTCACTTCTCATGGAAGCACCCCCCTTTCTTCATGAACATTTTTGGTATTATCGCACACAGGACCACAAGACCACTCTTGTGGTCACAGGACCACAAGAGATACCAAAGATAAATTCAACGGTAAAATGTGGTCATCCAGAGTGATATACACTGCTCGCCAGCTGAAGCTGAAGCGAGAAGTCTATCTCACCACACTGAGTCACTGATAGTATCTTCAGTATCTCTTTCGCTGTTGTACTTTTTATGATGACATCTAAAAAGTTACGGAAGTTGCAGGGGTGCTTCCATGAGTAATGAGATTTTTTTAAATGAAAATTCTCCAGGAACAAACCGTATTTAACTAGATTCTGAATACGAAAAGACTTTCAACCTATTTTGTCTTCTGATATGATTTTCAGAAAAAGTAGGTTTGTAGCTGTAGATTGCAGCTGGCGAGTAGTGTTTATCACTGAAGATGGCCAACCTAGGTCTTGTCTCATGCACTTTTGGCATCGCTCTCGCTCCTGCAAATTTGAGCATCCTAAATTGATAATCATCTGGTTGCTTCCATCATCAGAAGTGAGACACACTGTACAAATATCCGTGATAATATTTCATTTTTAATTATTTGAGAGTTTTCAATAACTTATATTATGTACAAAAATTGAAACAAAAAACAAGTACTTTCGATACTTCCACCACATATTGATAGGTATTCATATCATTTGGGAAAGTATTGAGTAGAGTACCAATGTTTAATGTGAAATGAAAAATAGGAGATTCCTTCTTCGTAGACGTTTGGAAACATAACAAAAATAACTGAAATCCATCCTAATTTGTTAACGGGTGATCGACTTGGAATATTTTCTGTCATAGAAGAAAGGAATATCTGAGTATTCTTGAGGCTATAACCTAAGTCTCAGTAATAGCTATTCTCATTCTATAAAACTCGAGAAAAAAGCGCAACTCACTTATTTGCAACAATTTGCTGATTCTTCTTCAAGTTCTTCATGAGTTTCTTGACATTGCTGCGCCTCATATCCAGGACAGAGCGGATTCTTTCTTGATCAGCCATTGTTGATTCTTGTCTTCTATTGATGTTGATCTGAGCAGAAATCGATGATGACTATGTCGGCAGAAGTTCAGAGTTGTGGTTCCTGCAGGATGACTCATTCATAGATATACTGGGTGGTTCTCCCATCTCACGAGACTCTAGAGTACGTCATATCCACATCCCATAGTTTATTCTTCTGAGTCTAGGTTTTCTTGGATTAATACACATGAGACAGTTGTGGGAAGGTGGTCGATAAAATATTCTATTTCAAACGTGGTACATATATCTGTGGAAATAACCAGTGTATACGTCATTTTGATTCTGTATTCATCATGAGGGATCACGAATTATCAAACACAAATTGACCTCAAATTTTTTATCGATGTTCAGTGTTCACCGAGAATGGGAAGTTTACCTCAATTTTTTACCAATGACATATTCCTAGTTGATTATAATATAGCCATCTACGATCATTTGCACACCTTTGCCGCCCTGTATATTCCCCTTTCTCTTTGTCTTTTTTAATTGGTCATTGTCCGTTGTAGAATGAAAGTAGGGGTAGGTGAACGTGCTGTTTGTTACAATGAATTACCACATTAGCTTGCCATTAAGGTATCTGTAATAGATTTTATTCATTGCAATATTCGAGAGATAAGCTTGTTTATGATGGAGGATAACATGAAAGAATGATACAAAGATAAAATATGCATCAGCTTCCTGGAATTAATGTTTCCTATTCAAATGTTTTCTTCAAAATATCCTTCTATCAGCACATAGAAATTATTGAAGTCGAATTTTTGTTCTTCCAGAATGGATTCACATTTTCATTGCAGTCTCACAACAATCATGTGAATATCTTTTGCTCATATTCATATAGACAGTTTTTTTATTGTTACATCTCATATTTTCTCTCCGTACCCATTGAAATACTTCTTGAAATGTACATGTCTGAACTGATATTCCATTACGTTTTCTTATATTTTTCGACAACATGGAAGGCAAAACTATATCTTCGAGAAACATCGTGTCTGCTAGCGGTGGAATGTTGGGAGAGAAGGAAGGTATTATCGAAATTTTGGATGATGTAGCATCAAGAAACATTCCAAAATTCTCGCCACATGATCATTCATATTATCGACCTGTCTCCTGCCTCGTTCCGTCTTGCATATCTGACCTCACATCTAGCAGATTGTTGATGTGGAGCAGAAATAAAGTTGTTGCCAAGACAGATCCTTCTGAAAGAACATCAGCATCGATATTCATCATGTATCGGATAAGATTGCATTCATCATCATTTTGATCTATCTACGAGGAAACTCGATATCAAAAGACATAGTCATATAGACATAGTCAAAGACATAGACGAAAGTTTCGCTAGAAGGCCTTCATGCCAAACTCAGTCGAATACTTTCACAAAGTTACAATCAGAGACTCCTCTGAAAGATTTTCCTAGTTCGACATGACCCACGTACTATCAATCATACACTCATGCTCATCTACCTACACTGCACGCTCAGGGTTGCATTTGGAGCATCATCTTATTCAATTCGACAAGGGATCTCATTCGAAGCACAGAGACGATGAGCGCCGAATCAAAAACATGTAACCAATTAAGGCATTGCCAGGGGCTATAAAACATCAACCAATATTACATTATTTCAGAATATAATAATATCTCGTTATCCCTCATTAAAACAAATAAACAGAGGGTAGATGCTTCCATAATAATGCAACACCAACAGAGCCAGAGGTTGTGCGTGTTAATTCTTAATTAAGAAATCAAACAATACGCCACACGAAATTATTTAATTACTACCGTAATTGCCCTTTTTGTGGTTCGCCTCGAGGAGGCTTTCGAAAAATATAGGAATAACTCACACGAAATATGAGAAGTTCTGTTGGCACAGAATGTAAACACCATTCTCTCTGAAAGACAATATGAATAGGTTTATTGAATAGCTCCTGGTTGCATGAATACATTGTTCGAAGGAATCACTGCAGTGAGTACATTAAGTTTGGAAAGTTAATCGCCTCTACCAACTCACTCACTGCCGTCAAAGTTCATGTTGACACCCGTGTCCTTGTGCATTATTGAAGACGTTTTCAATGAAGTATCGTGAAACTCTCCTGTGTAAGTGTATATCGAACAATGTTGCCTCCTTCGTGCCGTACCGGCAATGCAGATATGCTAATAATTTCTTAGGCGATGAACGTTCAGCAAAATCGTTCATTTCTCAGACATGATATTCGATGAAAAAACAATATCCACAAATATATTTCTCACTCCCGTCAGCGAATTATCAGAAGCGTTACCATGCTAATGGGTTACTGAGCTTTCACTCAGTTATGAAGTATATCAATCAGTCAAATCTGCGAAATGAGAATGAATATCTTAAGTGAAGCATTGAAGAGAAGTGATTTCATTCGAAGGAAGAATACACTGTACAACTCGACTGGGTTATCCATATTACACTCGATTTCAGCGATTCAGCACTTAATCAACGGCGTAGTGTGAATAACGTTTTTAAATGAAGAATTCGATCATTTTGGAATTGTCGAATAGAATAATTTCAATATTTACAGTGTTTTGAGAAACCTTCATCGGGGTGTATTACGAAAAGATCGATAATGATGTGAAAGTTGGCTTATATTTCACAACAAGTGATTAATTGAATTATTGATCACCCATGCCTGTATATCGGGTGAACACCCGAATTTGGCGGACTTTTAATCGTTTCGACCGACCATTCTACGATGTTCTAGAGAGGTCAATGATTTCGTTAGTGTAGTATGTTTGGGATGTGAACTCCAAATAAGTGAACAGTACTCCAGGGTCAAGTTCGCACTTTGTAGAACGTGAGCACTTGCTGCTGAGTGTAGTACCTCCTTACACGCTTTAGGAAGTCAAGTTTTTGTGATCGTTCCATGAGAGAGCGTTGTGATAGTGATTGCTATCATGGATATTGATGACTATAGGAATAGTCGTACCTGACATCATCATAGTGGGCAATGTGTGATCTACCTGCCTGATGGAGATACAAGCTCCATTAATTTTCGAATTGTTTTCTACTAGATTTTCAGATCCCTATTTCAGAATTATTGTCAGACTACCTTTCGAAGCATCGATCTGTCTCTGTCTTGCACCTCTTGCCTCATTGGATGATATAGCGGCGCTAGAAGAGAAGTCGGTATGAAATATACCTAACCTACCATCACACAGATAGATCCATGTGCGAGGATTGGGAAGGATACCTTTTCTATCAAAATTGGTTCCGATTTCAATACTGCCATCGCTCAGAGCTCAGAGTCTGTTTTGTATCAATGGGAAGTGGATTCTCAACGTTGAACTGACAATAAATTAAAAAAAGGAAAAATTCAGGAAAAAATCAGGAAACGAAGTTGATGTCCACTTCTGGTATAACCGTTAATGTCATATTGGAATGTTTTCGATATTTTCATTGGGCAGCAATTTATTGTACGGATGTTCAGATTATGGTATTGTAATTCCTGCGAATACTTCTAATATACAGGGATAATGAACATCAGTATGTGAGTGGCAGTGTCTATCTCCATTGGAAGAGAACAGGCCCTCTAGGTAACTTTGATGAATATCTTAGTGAGCATTCAACAAGTGTCTTTGTCATCAGATAACCGTCCTTGATTATAAATATCTAATGTTACAGTTTTTGCCTCTGAAGCAGGGTCTCTGGAGTTATTTGATACCGGATATTATATTCCCAATCGAGTGGAAATCCGAATAACATTGAACTGAGGGAAGGTCTTATCCCTTGTTAGATTTTCAACTACTACACGACTGCAGTCTGGTGAAAAATTGTAGCAACGTTCCTGAAATTGTTGGGTGCCATAATGCTACCACCAATATTTATAGATTGATATTCATATATGAGTGGTATGGCGTTATATACGGGTTATGAGAGAACTCGTTTCTCAAAGATATGAAGTAAGTTGAATGGATACAAACCAATGTACTATTAGGAAAGAGCGCAGTTCCAGAACATTTTCTGGTTCCCTTTTCTTCTGACCACTTTTGAGATGATTAATTTTTCTTGTGTGCAGAAATAGTGTGCATTCATAGAGTTGATTCCATTAGATCTAGTAAGTATCTGCGGTAAGATTATATAGACGAATTTCGAAAGATGACTTCGACGCTTTCGTTTGACAGAATTATGAAAACCAAAGTTGATGCGGGATACATAAGAGCACTTTTCAAAAATCAGTGGAAGAAGTGTATCTATTGGAGTTTCTTGAGGCTTCTTTTCGAGGACCTGTTGTACCTGTTGTCTATTTTCCGACTCAATACGATGCGTCTACACAAAGACTTAACACCTTCCATTGTGAAGTTTTCCCGTATATTATCGATAGATATCAGAAAATAGTGTATACAAACGTTCAATACTCTCCTCCAAGAGATATTGAGGAAGTTATCAGGAAATAGTAACCACCAAAGTTCGATATTTTTTTCTGAATATTCTCGATTTCTTGTTCAAATTCCAAAGATATTCCTGCAAATGTCATATTTTGACATGATGTGAGTTCTTCCCATGGAACATAATTAATCCGTAACATTGCAAATGATAACCGTTGGTAGGGAGCTCATCAAGACTAGATCATCAAAAAATTCCAATCCATGAAAATTTATAGTTAATGACAAAATGAACAAAATGACAAAATGGCACCAGGTCATGACATTACTATTGCCTCTTGAGCATGGCTCAATATGTCTTCGTAAACGTCAATTTATATCTTCAAGAACATTCGAACCTTATATTTCACAAACCACATGTACAAACTTTTGAAATCAGAAGAAATAGTTCATGTAAGAAGGACATGACATTCGCCGAATTAATTTCCAATTCTTGACAAGGAATTCTGGAAATACAGAAAGAAAAATAGATCTTATTGCAGCTGCTATTTTCTGATAACTCTAGAAATATCAGATGGAGGTCAGCTGGAAAATATACGGGAAAACCTTGTACACTATGATTTGGTGTGACAGTTTACACCAGGCAGATTCTATACTGTGTAGAGGTTTGGTTGATCGATTTGTTATACACGATTCCGTATCAGATTGATGCGCTTTTTCTAATAGCCAGAACATCTCTTGGAGCATAGACGATACTTCACGATTTCTTCAATGATTGCTCCACCAAATTACCATTTCTTTTTAACTCAGCCGACTCTTTCATTCTTTATACACTCGTATGCCTTCCAAGCGGCCTAAATAAGTATCTCTTATGGTAGATATTATCCTCATTAAAGTTCTGAATAACTGTTCATGATACATAAACATATGAAAGATACTGCATTCTCATGGTATATAAGGAGAACAGACAGGCGAAATTTAATTCCCCTCGGAAATAATACGATATTCATGGTTTTGAAATCTGAAAATAAGTTTCATGCGCTTGTACGATAGAAACGCCTGAAGCAATCCTTATTTTTCTTTGGAGTATATATACTATCCAAAGAACTGAACATGACTGGTCATGACATTGTTCAAACTGTTGTGAGAAAAATCTGCCACAGTCAAACATGGAACTATATAGAGTTCAACTTGTATGAAAGAAAAACACTCAAAACGTCGGAATTATTTTCTTCTCTTCATTCAATATTCATATTGCGTATGGTGACTTCCGTCTTGAGTGAATCGCCACTGGAATTAATTTTCATCACTAACTACTCAACAAATCAAACGACATGAACCATTAATTTTCGCTAATGTTAGCACACTACGAGAGCGATCTCTAACGGAGCGAATCCCCAGTAATACTAATTAATCCACTGTAGGAAGTTGCAATTATTTGTTGATCCAATAACTGTTCCAGCTCACCCCTGAGTTGATCGTCAGGAAGAAAATATCCGTAGCTGGATCTTTAGTGAGTACTGGAATTATTTTTTCCTCACCTTTTGACCTAACCGAATGGAAATCTGATGGAAATCTGTTGAAAATTTTCGTGGAACATCCTGTGAGTTCGAGTGTTGGGAGAGGTGGAAGGTATTGGAATTCCACTTGAGAGTCCGGAAGTCCTAAGCATCAGGAAATACTTAATATTAATTTCTGATGAACACCGACCATGAAAATATCGATTAAAAAGAGATAACCCACCTTTTAACGACGTTCTGTAGAGGTCATTGAAATCGTGAGTGTAGTATCACTGACTAGGCGATTGAGTTTTTTCTGAATAAAATAGTCTACATGACTAGTTGGGAAGTGTTTTTCATGCACTCGTTACATTGTTTCCTGGTTAAACATCTACTTCAGCGAAATATATGTCGGTGTCTACACAAGTTATGTGATATGATGATTCATCGATTGGAGTATCACAAATTAGTTCTTCTCATTTGAGAATTCTCGGTTATGTTCCATACGTCAAGAGATGACGTGTTTCATGTGTGTTTCATGAGATATTTAGGGTCAATGTCAAAAATAACAATTGCGAATATGAGAGTCACTCATTCCAGAAACACCTCTTATATCCTCATTCATGATTGTTTCGGGTATCTTCCAATCGTATTCTTGATTGCCTCTAATGAGTGCGGAAGAATTCCAGTCGCTGTAACAAATTCTCTCTCATTGCAGAATTCAGCAATCGAATAAATATTTGTCTTCAACTTGTTCCATTAAACTCCTAGCGGCCGTGGATTTTTTGTGTACTTTTCCCAGCAGGCAGTTAATTTATCTCACCACATTTCCTTTACACAGTGTTAAGACCATAGGGCCTTATTCTGTTGAATTTATGTTGGTGAGAAAGTGAGTGTTGATTTGGCCTTTTCTTACATCGTTGCCTAGGTGATTTCTTTCCATTCATGAACTTCCGTAGATTTCTCAGGTGTTTCAATGTGGAGAGAATATGAAAAGCGAACTCATTTTATCAATTGATTTCACTCATTTATTCCATTCCAAATAAATGTGGCATACCGAATTATGATGATTAGGAAATTCAATAGTTGATTGAATATACAACACGATTCGTGGAGGAATCTGAACAATTTGCTAACCCTTTTATAATCTTATAGTATCATCATTAAAGTATGCATCATGTAGTAGCCCTGAAAAAATGCCATAATCTTGCTGACGCTGCCGAAGAATTATTCAAACTGGTATATTTCTATTGTTCTTCAGTCGCTTTGAATCAATCAATCAAAATTAGGTCATTGGCAAACCTGTCCGAACGGACAAGACAATTTCTGTAAGTCTACTTCAGCTGCTAGATGCTTGGATAATAGCAGACCCTATTTCATGATATCCTGAATACTGAATACTCATGATATCCTGTACATCCGAAATCAAAATTTATCAAAAAATTCACGCAATTTCATTTCACAAATTTCTCACAATTTCATTTCTCAACGTCTCTATCAGAACTGGAATTTTGTTGACATGGTTAGAAGTGACAGCTGGGCATGTAAAATGGGAAGATTGAATATTTTCTACGAATAATTCTGAATCGGCCACGGAAGATATTCAAAACTATAATCAATTCACAGATACCATGCACTTTTATGTATCATATAAAATAATATATTATAATGAAGTGATGATAACAGTCTGGGTTCGAACATTTCCACAGTATATTGGATATTGAAGAAAAAAGTACATTTCATATGAGTACATGAGAAAAAATACAGATTTGTTATAGAACACACCACAGGACTCGTTCTGGTAGTGTGAAAATTTATACTTCTGCTCCTCTTGTGAAGATAAATAAATTTATGAATCTGAGATGGCGCTCTAATGATGGGTTCAATTTGCTAAAACTGAATTGAGTCTACCTTAAACAAAACAGCTAACAACAAACAAAAACTCAAGCTTGTATCTTGACCAGGAGAGGCAGATCACCAAAATGCCTACTATGATGTCAGAAAAATTTGTTCCGTGCAGAGAGGTACTTCACACCATAACAGCTCCTTATGAGCTACAGAGCGCAGAGGTCACTCAGTGGGTGATACTACACTCACAAATTCAGGCTCAAGCTGTGTCGAACTTTGCTCTACCAAGCATCATTCATCGACGGAACGCCAAAATTGTGGACTTTTCTGCCAAATGAAGAATTCCCTGATTCTCACGACGTCCAAATTCTCGAGAAAAATTACGATACCTTTCTCCTCTCCCAACATTCCACCGCTCGCTCGCAGGATGTTCCTCGAGAACACAGGCAGTGCTGGCGCAGAATAATATCAACTTCGATAGAGATAACCAGCACGTTTTTGCAATCTGTGGCCGGAATATTTACGAGGCTGGTTATTTCCAGATGACACTAAAACCACCCAGCAACCGGTATATCCTGTCGCATGAATAATTGACGAAAAACATAATAAATTATTGACAAATAGAGGAAAGAGTCGCTGTCCGGAGGGGCCGAGATGCGCCATCGAAGTCGGAAATAGCCGTGCATTGGAGTTTCATGGCTGTATCCCATCGGATGGCCATCGGAAGTTGCGTCTCTTACGGTAGAGAATCCTCGTTCAGTCCCTCGTCCCCAAGGGGCGGGCTTTCCTTTTCTGTTCCCTATCAGCTCTTGCTATGATCGGGCCTGCCTAGAACGCCACTCGAAAAAAGTTATGACCAACCTAATAAACATTTTTGATTCAATAACAGTTACCGAGAAAGTTATATCACCTAACTTGAATAACTTGAATTTGTCTAATTTAGTAACAGAACTATTTCAGTTGCAAATATACCCTCTAGAGAGCTCAAATGTGGCATTTATGAAGATTGCGATTACATTTTCTGATCAACGGTACGTAGATTTAGGTTTCAGCACCAAAAGAAGCAGAGCTGTTCTGGTAACCTCCATACGAATTCTTGAGTAAGTGTTATCAATGTTCTGGCAATCCTCACAAACTTTGCCTCGTCTGATACAATGACGATCAATGCTGGTGTTCCACAAGGCTCTGTCTTGGCACCAACTTCGTTCTTGCTAAACATCAATGATTTGTTGAATGTGACCTCCAGCCCAGTTCTTAGCTTTGCGGATGATAGTACACTTCATTCCGCCTTTTCCTCTAAAGCCCCTATATCATCCAACGAGGCCAGAAGTGCAAGACGAAGACAGGTCGATGCTTTGAATGAGGATCTGACAAGAATTCTGAAATGGGGATCTGAGAATCTAGTACAGTTCAATGCAACTAAAACTCAAGCTTGTATGTTCACCAAGAAGGCTGATCACACAATGCCCAATTTGATGATGTCGGGTACCACTGTTCCTATGAGATCGTCAATATCCATGCTGGGTGTAACCAGCAACAGTGCTCTCTCATGGGACGATCATGTGAGGTCCATTGCGAGAACTGCTTCACAAAAACTTGGTTTTCTATTCCGTCCGAAGAGATACTTCACATCCCAGCAACTGCTCATGATCTACAAAGCACAAATTCGACCTGTCCTGGAGTACTGTTCACATGTTTGGAACTAAGCCCCCAAACATACGCTCAAGCTCTTAGATTCAATTCAGAAGAGAGCTATTCGCCTAGTCGATGATACAACACTCACCAAATCATTGACCTCTCTAGATCATGGTAGAAAGGTCGGCGATCTCTGTCCTTTTCTTTGATACTTCCACGGTCAGTGCTCAACGGAAATATCATCTATTATGCCACCATGTGCAATTCCTAGTAGACAATCCAGACGAGCTCAGGCTGGTCACCCCTACACTGTCAGGATCGAGACCTGTGGAACATCGCTATACCAAGCATCATTCATCTATGAACGGCAAAGTTGTGGAATTCTTCGCCTAGTGAAGTCTTTCCTGAAGCTTTCAACCTGCAAACTTTCAAGAAAAATTCGAACACTTTCTTTTTCTCCCAAAATTCCACCGCTGGCTAACACGATGTTCCTCGAACATTATAGGTTTCCCTTTCGTGTTGTCCACAGATGAAAAAAATTTATTGAAATGAAGGTAAGTAAGTAGGAGTTTTTTTTATTGCAAATAATAGATTTTGAGAACACATCATTTTTGTTGTTATCAAACATGATAATGTTCTATCGGCTCGGTTGTCGAAAGTGTGTGAGAATATCATAAGAGTCAAAATGAAAACAATATATGAACTCATGGACTCACACCGTCCTTAAAGGGATCGATGAACTCCTATATATATATCTGAATCAGGGAGGTTTTGGCAAAAACAGTCAATCGTTGCAAATACAAGGTTTGAAGATTTGGTGACATAATGACAATATCTCTCATTGGGGTAATAATGACTTTATTATCATTCAGTGAACAAGAGTGAGGCCAAAATGAATGCAAAGAAACAATTGGGGTATTGTTACAAGGCACATGCTCTCTCTGATGCAGTACTTCCATATGAAGACCTCAGATCCAAGTCACATATCTATACTATGAAGGGAAACGAATTCCAAATCTATGTGTTGATTAAGATTCCAATTGGCACTACAAACTTTTTTCTGCGAGTGTATTGAAAACCAAATGACAATCCTCATAGCTTGGGGCTAAGTATCTTAAACAACGTGATTTCAGGAAACAAATTTTGTTGTTGTGATTCGACTGAGCGAAAACAAGAGGACTTTATTTTCCATTATCTCATAATTTCTCTGAGTATTTCCGAATTTTCCAAGCAGATGAGCTTAGATATTAGCCGGAGCTTTTCCAAGAAGAATTAGCTTGACAGATACGTTGTTTAGTCTCCTTCAATATCCGATATTTGCTTTCCTTGATGAAGAAGTGATGCATCTCAAGGTTGAATGGAGTAATTGATGTGATGATGAGTTGACCAATTCGATCGATGTTGAGAAAATGTGCTCCATGCAGTATGACATGAGAATCGGATGTGAAAGAATTCATTCATCACTGAAATGTCTCATATATGTGCTGAACAATACATACCATGAATGAAAAATGAAAAACATTCAGAATCATACAATTAAGAACATGAGGATACTTATAATTGGATTGGAACTCCGACTGGAAACTCAGATTCAGCATTCAAGAACTCTTGAATGGAGTTGATTTATTTTTCAGATCGAGTCGAAGTCGGTTATAATCCACAGCTTCACACAGATGATACTGGTTGGAAGTAGATGTCCTCAAATATGATAGTTCATATCAACAAGAGTTCATTTATTGGCACTATATTATGTGAGTCCGTGAACATTTGGAAATCAATGGAACATCCTGATAGTATTTCGAGGTCTAAATGCTATTATTCCTTATCAAACAATCACGGAAGAGGCTGCTGTAATCTGGTTTGTTGGGAGTTATATATTTTTTCTCTTCGGCACCCTTCCGATAGCTAGGAAAAAAATCACGAAAATCTCTTCTCCGGCGCGATTCTGCACGAGTAGACGCACGTAAGTTGGTTTGAACGGTTTGCCAGAGAGTGATTGATGGTCTGACTGACTATTCTGTAGAAAAAGCAAATTCGACTGGTGTTCTACGAATGAAACCTGTTTCTCATTATTCGATTGTCTTTTCAATTCACATTGGAGGGTCACATATTCTGCTGTTTGCTATTTGCTGGTGACCTTCAATTCCACAAGGAAATAGAAACGATAGAGATTGCCTTCATCTCCAATCATCCAGTACGAGAAGTAAGGAAACGCTGTCATACCTCTGCAAGACTGAGTTGATGTATGAAAAACTTACGGATCCAGTATTATGATACGATGCCAATCAAATCACATATGTATTGAACACGTTTTAGCGTATAAAGGCACTCAAGAGGTTGCGACTCATAGTGAGGAACAACCAAGTACTTTCGAAACTGAAAAACAGTTCAGTATTTATATAATCACCCATAAATAGTATTGAAGTATTGGGTTACTCATACAGCAAGTTCGAGAAGTATCGAGAAGTATCGAGAAGTATATCGTTCAGGTTTTTTGTTGACAGAGTGTTTGTTCATTGATTGTAATTGATTCTATAATGAGGGTTTCCCGTGAGTGATTGAATGAATGAGTGAATGAAGAGTACAAATTTGGAGCATTTGTTGTGATTGTCATCATTGTTGATTTTAGATGAATGATAATATATTTCTCATATGATCAACTTCCCGTAATTTGTTGAAGGAATGAATGAATAAATGTTCCACACATCGCATAGCTTCGTGACCTATATTTTGTGATCTATAGGAAATACATTCCTAGTGAATTTGGGTCATCATATATGACATGTCGTGATTTTTCGTCATTCATTAATATACCCGAGTTATGTATACAATCGCATTTGAAGTGGACGACTGCTTGCTGAAGCATATTAACCACGCGAAACATTCCGATAACAAACTTTCCTTGAGCGCTCCAACAATGTTGCCATCTCGTTTCGACTTAATTACAATTATAATTTTTTCTACTGTGCCAACAGAACAAATTGGAATGAAATAGGAATCGAATGAGAAATAACGTTCTGATTTCCAAAATATTCATCCCCATCCCAAGTACAAATTTCATTCAAATGAAATTTCTCGCGGATCCATAATCGATATGAAAAACATCATCAACTCTACTGTCACACTCATTTTCTCTTCTTCCTCACGAATTGAACTGAATTATCGCAGGTAATACAATCGCACTCTCGAAGGAAAGAAAAGAAGCAGACGGAATTCGTGACAAAAATTGTCAGATGTCATGTTCTCGGGATCCGACCTCTTCTGCTAGATCAGTTAACCCGATATGATTGGGAATCCGTTGAGACAAGAAGCATATACAACCAAGAGTCCTGCAAAGGATGAGATCATCAAATATGTAATCATGGGAACCAGTATTTCCTCCACCTTTGGCAACACGACAGGAAAACCTATAATGTTGAACTATACTCCAGGACAGATTGAATTTGCGCTCGCTGGGATGTACCTCCTTGCATGGAACAAGAAACCATGAGTTTTTCTGAAGCAGTGATTTTAATGCACATCACATGGTCATCCCATCCGATGCCAGAGCGCTGTTGGTGGTGATACTGAGCATAAATATTGAACCCAATCCGGACCCTATTGAACCCTACTAGATTGAAGACTTTGCCAGATTTTCATCCATAGTATCGACCTATCTCATTGGTCACATTGTTGCCAAGGCATATTCTTGTGGAATACTAGCATGTATTATATCTTCATCAGATGATACACTCACCATATGATCTATCTGCGAGGAAACTCGAGAGTAAACGACATAGTTGGGGCGGCAAACCATCTGACGGAAGTTTTGCTGCAAGGTCTTATTGAATATTTATTCATACCACCTCAAAACTAACCATACATATTTCCAATCAGAAGGCATGCATCCGATCGATCCATATTCACACTTCTTTATCCTTCCTCTACTAGGATGGAACTGAAATGACGCTCATTATTCTCAGCGCAACGATTTGTCATTTTCCTGAATGACACGTGTAGAGAAATATACAATTAGAATGGTGTGAGGAGATACGGAAACAATATGGACGATATCAAGTTCCTGTCAAGAAGGACACAAATTATATATTCCCCATGAGTGTGAGATGCATGGAATATCCGAATCATTTAGTAGTTGTCCCCCATTCCCATTAAATTGAACCATCGAGGTGGAAATCGTGAACCAATTTTCCACCCTTCTTAGGCATTTTCGAATTGAAGTGATTTGTTCTTTCTGCGTGTCTTACACCCGAATTACGAGTTCTTCCTGATATTCGAACGTTGTAGCGAACGGAGTGAAAACCGGCAGGATATTGAAAAACATCTTGGACAGGCGCTGTCCGAAAATAGACCTATTCATCGGCGGCCTTCACCAATAATAGAAGGCAACATTTGGAAGGGAAGCAATATGTATCTGTACTGGAATTTAAGTTATGAAGGTAAGCTATTGATGCTCTGGATGTATGAAGTCATGGTATGACAAACAATCACTCAATTTCCTCTCAACGGCGCAAATACTACAGGAGAAGATATTGGTATGATCAGTTTCAACCCATAGACAACAGTGCTTCTTCGATTTCAGAAATCGGTTGTTGGTTATCGTTGATGTAGTAATCCTAAGATATTTTTTTCTCATTATACTCGGATGAAATTCAAAATTTTTAGAACATATCAAATATCTGAGAATCATTCACTCTGTTTTATCTATATATACCTGCACAAATCTAGGTGGGTAATAACTCTTCACTTCATGGGACGGGGACTGAAATTTGCATATTTATCTACAAATTGAATGTGGAATTATACTGTTTCATGGCATGTAAACCTTTTGTTTGATAACAAACGGATAAACGAATATCTCACACAAATTTGAATAAGCCGAACTTTGGAACTTTTGATCTCTTTATTGCACAAAAAATGAAATTGAACTATTGCGGTAGATTTGAGAAACTCATTTGAAATTTGGGCATCAATCCAAAACCTCCTACTTGAATCTGTCTGCAGGTCCTTCAGTTGGACAATATTTTGTATAATAACTGTGATTGTTCACAAACCACTGAGGAATATCCCACATTTCAAAACGGTTAGAATCATGGTATGGAAATAAAGATTTCTTCAGTAACTTAGTGAAATGAGCGCCATCTCTTCGCCATTCATAGTTGGTAATCATTGTGTCATAATTGTGTCATCATTCGGTATAGTTCGTAGACAGTGTTGGTTCTGAGACACCAGCATTGTGTATTATGACTTCGAAACCATCTCCATCTGGTTTCAGATGAGTAGGCCTCTCTTTGTTCATTATAATTGTACGTTTGAGTTCATTTGTCGAAAGATTCTGGGGCATTGGACCTCGAATCATGTCACTATATCATAACGATATGAAGCTTCTCAGTTGTTATTGTTGAATTTTCAAATCCATTTCTTGCGATAGCCACAGTTTTCCTATGCAATAACATAGACTGACCTGCAATCCAAATTATAACAACTGATGTGCAACTGGTCGCAATAATATCATCTATTCAACGAAAGAGCTACAGATCACTTCGTTCTGCTGTGAACGAGCATTGAAAAAACGGAAATGAAATTTTCGACCAGATGGACATTGATCAATCACTGTCGGAATCAATTTAAAAATGTTCATGTCCATCGGAATTGTGGACCTGTAACTGAAATAAATATCATTATGATCATTCAATGTGGTGCAGTTTTCAATCATGTTTTTTACATTTCTCATAGGCTTATGCCCATACTAAATCTCCGAATGATGAATTGAACCTTCTTATTTTTTCCTTAAATTATCTGTGTTCGCAACTTTCACGATATCTTTGTATCTATAATGATTGAATAATGGTTCTTTCATGTTGTGGCAGCCATCAATCCAATATATACGATTACTTCACAGTGCTAGTGAATACTTTCGGGTAGGGTCTCAATACGATATACTCATACAGTGTATCAATTTCAAAACTTTGGATTACTGCAGCTCTGAGGTTTGTATTCTCTTTTAAAAATTGAGAAAGTTCGCCAGACTGGAAGGCAGTAAAGGAGTAGATGAGTAAAAACATGTTTTCATCTAAGGTAAAAGTGGCAGTACCTTAGCGAGGTAGCTACCTCGACTGCAGAATTTCAAATGGCAACCACTATAGAGTTATGACCAGTACGAAGTTTTGATTTGATATTTTCCTACAATGTTTGACATTCACTTCAATTGTTGTGGAATTGTTGAACCTATATCTCATAATTGAAACCAAGAAAATGTTGAACTCATTACCTCAAATGTGAATCCAAGGAAAACTAGAAATTCGGAAATCTTTTATCGTACCAACAATGGACAGAATGAGTCAATAGGTAGAATTTTGAGACTTTCTGATACATACAATGTACATTTAGAATTTTTTGATTCTTCTTCTGCAACATTTGAAAAGACGGTGAGAGGATTATTGTAATCAATAATTTATCATACATTATAGATACTTTACACATTGTAGATACATTTCATTCCAGATAATAGATATATATATATATATATATATATATATATTGTGGTGACAGCATACGAGTGTGAGTGATTATCTTCGTGAATAATGGGCAATATCGAAAATAAATAAATAAATGAATTCAAGAAATTCGAGAACCTCTCGGTGTACATTTCTGCAATGTGACATTCTAGTTGGTGGAATATGGATATATGTTTCTGAAATTCAGATATAGTGAATACATTGAAGAAAAATATGATAATATTCTCAATCTCACAAAAACCTGCAGTTCATAATAATTTTCGAGCTCCGTTCTGGTTATTGAGGACTATTGCCGAATGAACAATGAACTACATTCTCGACGTTCCATAATAATTGCCGATTACCGAGGCAATTCCTAACAAAAGTGCTTATTAAAATACTGATGAAAGTACTTTCCTTTCCTCTTCATAAATCCCTTCTAGTCTTGATGAACAGCCATAGCTATATTTTTCCACCTGCTTCTTGATTTAATGCGCCTATTTGCACAACGTATACCATCGAATTGGTTGGAACGGTATGTTGGCAATAATAATAGAATTTTATATGTTTCATTCGTCATCTAGAAATGAAATGGTTGCCTCGGAGATTGGAAATTTGGGGTCCGGCGATGAGAGGAATTTTTATTGTGCTTAGAGAATTAACAGGAAAGTGCCACCAAGCAGTTCATGATGTGATGCTCGAAATGATCAACAGAAATGCCAATCGGCGGATCCCTCTGGACGAAATAAAAAACCGGTTAAGTACAACGCGTTTGAACCGTGCACAGAGGGTTCCCCGAAATGAGCATGGCAAATTCATGTCATGATAAACAGGGTATACGAATATTTTCTGGTGGAAATGTTGGAACCTACGAGATACACAATTTCAGATATTCTCATCTTGGAAGCGGAATATTTTGATCATTTGTATCCAGATTCAGAGTTTCCAAAAAGAATTCCATCTATCAACTTCATCATATGCTGGATTTGCGTTCAAAAGATGTTTGGAGACCACAGGTCAAGAACAATCTAAGTCTGAAGCATGTACGATTGTTTGCCATTTCGATGTTTCTCCTGGTTCTTCATGAAGTTCTTCATATAACTAACAGTGGTTTTGAGATTCCACTTGCATACACCGTAGTTTCCCGTCTCCTCAAGTCGCACGAGCCTTCCGATGGCTTCTGAGGATTGTTGAGACGATGAGATGAGTGGCAATAGATATCTATCGGATTACCATTAATCTACTGAAGTCTCTCTTAGAATTGAAAACAGATTATATACAATGCACATACATTCACTATGTATACACCCACTCGAAACGTTCAGCTATGTCAAAACTAGAATCATCGTTGGCCATTTATTCTAATATATCTCAGAATGTCGGATGAATGTATCATTTATGACGGATCACACATTCGAGTGTTTTGGAATTACTAATAATACTGTCCATCGAACTTTTTTGATCATTACAGCATAGTTTGCGATATATTTTGAAGGCGAGTTACCCTGAACTGTAGTTCAGATGACGTCACTTCCACAACAATTATGAACGTGTCCAAGCAGTTCTGAATATTTCTAGTGGTTTGAGTGGTTTCCAATCTGTATAAGAATGAGAAGACAACCTATAGGTAACTCAATAACACATTTATATTCTCGAATAACAATTGAGGACATTTCATCTACAGATACTGAGGTTCTCGTAGCCAATTGTTTTGTTAGTTAGTGATGAATCAGTAGCTGAATAGAAAAAGCCTACTCGAATTGGAGAGATCAGTTGCGAACAGATCAATTACGACTGGAGTGCAAATTCTGAAATCTTGTTTCATTTGTGGCAAGTCGCAATTTAGGCTTCATACAGTATACAGTACATAATTTTCCAACTGCCATTCTTGAATGGCAACTTTTTCTTTCCAGTGCGAAAGTCTGAAAATGTGACTTTTGAATTTGAGGAATCTCACTCCCTGTGGTCGTCACTTGATAGATATCGTGAGGGAATAATGTCAGACAATACATACCTTATATCTCTGAAGTTTCGTAGCATAGAGAAAAGAGTTGATGTTTGTTGCGGAGACAGCCATCCTGACGGAACAACTTCAAGCAGAGAAAAGAGACAAACTGCAAAAAAGTTATCTCCAGCTAAACGGTAGAGAGGAGAAAAAAGGAATTGACTGCAACGCAATCAAACCCAGATATGCAAATGTGGGGTTGTTTCCATTAATCAATGCAGAGGAGTTGAAGTAGGAGTAAAGTTTGTCTTTTTAATCCGTCGAAGGATCTTTAGTGACCGCAATCGTGAGAAACGGTGGATCGTTTGCCCTCTAACTTTTCCAACAGTTTTAGCCGGAACCGAGAAGCTTTCTGGCCCAAACGGAAATTAGTTCCTTTTTATGTAGGGATGCTTTCCAAATATATTAGTTCGCGTCCATGCTCGATTTGTTCGAATCATCTCAGTATACTCTCGACTACTATATTATACGATGAAATCCAGAAAGCCTCGGATCTTTTGTTTCGCCTTCTGTGGATTTTAGAATTGAGGGATATGGGGGAATTTCAGATATAGGGGAGCCTCCACGAATCGTCTCCATTCCGCCTCAGTAAATGATCATTATTAATACTGACATGTGTCTGCTTTCAGAAGAGCAATGAGTGAATTACATACTGTGCGTCAACGAAACTAGGAAAGAAGCAATCACCTCAGCTGTAGCTTGCTTTCCTGGGATATCCTTGAACTAGTCGATTTTTCTTCTCAATTATTATGCATATTTCTCATACATCTCCAAACGTAGAGACTTCATCTCTGATTGTTTCAATGGAAGGTATGCCGTGTTATAATTCTTTCAAAAGGACTTTTGAAATAGTCAAAGAGTTGACGTGAATGTGAATTCGGGAAAAACTGAATTCTTCAGACATTATTGTGCAGAAAGAATCAAGAAATTGATAGAAGAATGAAAGAAGGTATAATACATAATCGGGTACATAATAATGATTGTCATAATGATAATAGCTCCATTAGTTTTTTTAAAAACCGTGATGATTAACACGTCAAATGAAATTAATGAAGTACAAGTGCATACCTATCAACAAACCAAAACAGAGAACATCGAATTTGATAATAATTGACATATTACATGGAATGTTCCACACACAAAATTGAATGAATATTGTCAGGTCAATTTGAAATATGCAACAGAACAATGATCTTTGGCTAGTAGATGAATTTCCAATTTCTCTTATTCTAAATAATAGACTGTGACTACACTGAACGAAAAAGGTACGTAAATACAATGAAAAAATATTTGAAACAAAGAAACGTGATCATTAAATCTCAACCAAAGTAGAGTTTCATTAATACAAAGTATGTTCGTTCATGACCTTGTGGCTGCAATCACTAATTGATGAACGTTCATTGGTATCACGAAAACCAATACCTTGCTATGAACAATGCATTCACTACTTTAATGAACACTATAATATCATTTCAATGGAATGAAAGATAGCTATGATAATATGCATCCATTGCGGTGATGAAATATTAATATTGTTTGAATAAATGCAATTACCGTTTCAAAGCACATTCAATCTCTATTTCAATGCGTAAGTACGTTGATATTATGGAATTCTTACATTGTATCAATGAATTATTCCATCGATTTGATAAATATTTCTACACCATTCCGATGAATATGTTCGTTATTCCGATACCTATTAGTACTTTGTTTGAATGAACGTGTTCATTGGTTCCATAAATATTTCTTCCATGGTTCAATGAAATAATTACGTGGATTCGAAATGGAACGTACATTGTGTTGATTTATTTAAGGAATAACATCTCCCTAATTGAAAAATAGTTAATTTTTCAAGTATTCTCTGAACATTATCTGGAATGATATATACAGGTTGATACATATTTTAGAGACATTATAATTATCTTAATGGAACACAGTGTATATATAATATTATAGTTGGTTTTGACCTTCATCATTAAGAATAAATCCATAATGACACTGATGGGGTTCGAAAAGAATGTAGGTACAAATACTGCCGAATGAGTGTAATGATGAAGAGGAAAAGTTGTTATAACTATTATAATTCCGAAATAACAATCATAGATTGAGTGAAGACAGATTGAATTATTTTCTCGTGATCGTAAGATATAAATATCCATCAAATCGTGTAATATTGTTGTTCGATACAAGAAACTAATTTGATTTTGCAATTATAGTTCACTCTGTATATCCTCAACTTTAGAAAATACTCCTCCGAAAATAGGAAGTATGTGTCTTATATATGTATTTTCTGAATAGTTTTGATGAGGGAATTATAATCATACAGAAGATGATCATAATAAGAACAATAAATGGTCAATGTTAGTCACAAGTGAATTGATTGAATGTACATCTAGTATTGCCTATAATAATGAGGAAATAATTCGAATTGTTCTCCATATTGAAACGATTTATTAAAAGACTCATTCTACATAGGACTGTCATAGAAATAAACCTAAACATGAAACCGAATGATCATGTTAAATTAAATAGGTACATTCAGAATTGTAGCTTGACAGTTCTCTTCATTTTCCTTCAGCGCTTCAGATAATATATGTACCTTTGGGAAAGAAAGGCTTCCTTTCATTTTATAAAAATGATGTTCAATGAAGGACCAAAACATCTCTGATTCAGCAGGAAAATCAAGATTGAACAAATATATAATTTTGAAACATATATCTACTGCTCTAACTATATGGAAGAAGGTATATCTAATATTATCAAAATAAACACATATTTCGGTGGGAGTTGTCATGTCCTCACCTTCACATAATAATGAATGGCTGGATAGCACTTTTCTTCGACTTCAAAAATCTTAGGTGCTCCTCGACCTCCTGGTTACTCTTCCCAAAGTAAAGAAATGATTCCTGGGAGTCTTTTATGGTATATTTCATTATGTTGCTCTTTCCACCTATATCTTTTCTGATAGCCTTGTTGGTTGGTTGATTGCAAATGAAGCACATCATTTTCACATAATATGATCAAGTTACACGGTTTTTCACTTCGTTTCTCCGTCCCTATACTCTAGATTTTAATTGCGATATATAGAAAGAGATTCGATCTGAAAACTAACATCTCAATAATTATCATGCCTAATGATAATAACATACCTTCTGTAATGTAAAACAACAGTTGAATTCAAAATCAATGCTACACTTTCGGCACAGTTGAGCGACCTTTCGTTTGTGTTTCTGGACTAGAAATGACCTGAGCGGGGTGTGATGACTTCATCCTAAAAAAACTTTCCGAGCGAATTTTCTCCAGGCCAATAGGAATACTTCTTTTTGATGTAAGAGTTCATCAATATATTGCATGATACGAGCATTACAATGAACCGTTCATCAATCTATGTACGCGGATACATTGAAACAATAAACGCATTTCGTTAGGATCATGTACTGGGTGATTAGTTGTAAACGATAAGATACATTGTTTCAATGACATCATAAATGAATGTACGTCTACATCAAAACAATGAACGTATTTCTCCGAAACAATGTACCGATTATCCACTTAGGTACATGATGAGCATTATTCTTATGAACCGTTCATCAATGTATGTACGTACATTGAAACAACGTACGCAATTCATTATGATGATGTACTGGATAATTTGTCGAAGGCAATTCGATACATGGTGTATATGTTATTCATAAACTGTTCATCGATATATGTACGTGTGGATCAAGCCAATGAACGCATTTCTTCAATACAATGCACCGAATAATTATCCACTATCGCTTACATGTATTCAATATTCACTTCTATGATTTGATCTGAACCTCACATTATTTCGACAATGAATGCGTGCATTGTAATGACAAATTAATTTGCTTGAAACAACGTACTTGCTCTCCCATATGTCATGCACAAATTCATTATCCTCATGAAATGAATTATAAACCGATGTATTTATACAATATATTGGAAACCTTGGTTATCACTAGAATGAATACAGTTACTTTTTTGAAACAATTGAACATCAAAGTAATGTTACACATTCATCAGTCGAAAATAGTGATGTTATTGGAAAAATTCATAAATACAATGCTGAAATCATTGAATTCATTTATTGAATGTATCGAAGGGATGGAAATATTCATTGAGTTACTGAATATTTTCGTCAGTACTTGATGAACGCAATTACATTATGATCATGAATGGGATACTCGAGTAATGATCGTTTGTTTGTTCATATCATGAAGATTACTTTCTTTCGATGTAAAGAATTATGATGAATGGTGTTCATTGTTTTCACACACGATAATTTTTTCAGTGTAAGTATACATCGGTCAAGCTCAAAGATAGAACCACTTCTTATAGAAGTGGTAGTAGGAGATGTTTGAAATCTTGAAGTCTCTCTGAACATGTCAACGATAAGATCATGAAATGGACTATGATAATGCAAACATTTCAGATTACAAGGAAATTTTCAATGAACGGTTCTTTCTTGAAATGGTGCATATCAACAATGATGAAAGGAATGACATGAATGAATGAATGAATAAAAAGACAGATATCAAGGACTTCAATCCGATCTAGAACATAATCATCGGAATTAGATAAAGATGATAATACTCCACCTCGTCCACTTCGAGTATATTTTTCATATAAATATTCTGTTTATATTTCTTTCTACATCACACTTATAGCAATATATTGTTTTGTCAATGCATTTCAAATTTCCATTTATGCATCTATTTTTCTTTTTGTAGCTGACCTACCTCGTAACTATACAAGGTATGTCATGACGAGCTTACACTACCTACCTGTATATCGAGAATCATACCAAGTTCTTGAAAATATTGAAGTTGGATCTGATGATGATAATTTTCTTCATCGGGTAACAAACTATATTTCGGAGCTCTGAGATCTATAGTGGGAATCGAAATAGTGCTTATTCTGTCACAAAGTCAATCCCACTGGGACCTGCTCTTCTGTAGACCTATAGAAAGTTTTCGAAGGCTCAATGATCACATGACATCAGCATCGAATTACATTTCGCTAGATTAATGCCTAATAATCCTCATTCAGATGTATACGTGAATATTTTGATAATAAATGATTCCATCAATGATTTATAAGAGAACGCTAATGGAACTTCTAAGAGATTCTTGGAAAAGGAAAAATGTAACAATACCGATGCGCCACTCTCAGAGGGATGCTTCACGTTAAAGAAACAGCATCGAGCTAATGCGTCACAGGCGGGACTCGAACAGCCAGTTTGAATTAATTCATAATAAGTTGAGGAGATTTTACACTAGAACCATGTTGTTCGGAAACCATAGCGCGATTGTTGTTCACCGGAAATATTCCATCAGAGAAATTGAAACAACTTTGATTATCCAAGTGACAAAACAGACTTACAAGCAGCTTCCATTCAATTTTGCTAATCTAAACTATAACCGAACGGTTCAACGACAAAAAGTAGGTGCATGGCCAAAGATATTTATTCATTTTCAGATCTTCCTTGGAATATTCGTCGTCGTCTAATAGAGAGTTCCTTAAGAGCAGCCTTTAGTTTTGAGTGAACAAATATTTAAGTTATCGCAATCAGCATTTCTTCTGCTCAGAAACTTCAACTATAAATATGGAGCCTGCATACAAATGTTTCCATTAAATCATTCCATCTGTAGCGACAGTGGGTACAGTATATATATCTTTGAAATGAGCAAATTCAATTGTTTCATGCGATCATGCATTGAAGTTCAATTGGTATTGTGGTAGCTTGAAGTGAATCGATAAATGATTCATTCGATACCAATGGTTTTAAAAATATAGACTTCAGTCAATCAATTCAAAGATATATCATAATATATGCGTCCAAAATATCATTCATCCAATATGAATTGGAGATAATTCTTGGTCAAAATATTTTCAGATCAAAAATACATGATATTTGCAATAAATATTCCATTATATCCTTGCGCTAGTGTGGTGTCATTCCATCAATATATCTGATGATTGAAATGAATGATATTCTATTCGTTGGAAAAAAATAATCCCAACCAACTATTTTCGGTTGAAATAACGTTTGGATACTTGACACACTTCAGAACTACACATCGTAGTTTGATGACTGACTCTCCATGCACACTCCCACTAATGAGTCTTCTTTTCGGAGTGAAATTGTCACCTTTATGATGTCCGAATCAGTTTTTTTGTCGACTCATCAACGACCTGCGTTACGGTCTGCTTATTATAACAAATGTCAGCTATTGAGAATGATGATTGTTTGCCCATCATTAGTCTGTTGTGTCTCGACCTGTCTTCGGTCCAGGTACATGCTCCGATTCGGTGAGAAAAGATGAACGCCGGTGCCTTTTTTAATAATTCCCATCAATGTGTTCTTTCCATGCATGTATGAAAGAAAACGCTATGAATTCGTGAAACATCGTGTGAGCCAGCAGAGGATGTTGGGAGAGCCGGAAAGTACTGGAACTCTTCTTGGAAATTTGGATGTCGTTAGCATCGAGAATTTCCACTATCCAGAGAATTCCACTACTTTGGCATCATATTGATGAATGATCTTTGGTAGAGCTGTGTAGGTGTAGCTAGGTATGTAAAAAAAGAGATCATTATTATTATTATTATTCGTGGTAGTACCACGAATAGCTCTGCTAAGTAGAATCTGACCGGTTCAGTGTATGTTTGGGAGCTGCACTCGATACATGTGAACATCACTCCAGAACAAGTCGATTTTGCGCTTTTTAGATCATGAGCCTCTGGGATGTAAAGTACTTCTTGCACGTAAGTGTTTTGCGAAGCAGTTCTCGAAATAGAACTCACGTGTTCGTCCCATGAGAAAGAGCTGTTGGTAGTGATACCAACATGAATATTGACGACTTCTTGGGAACAGTGGCGTCTGACATCATAATATGGGGCATTGGTGTGATCTGCCTTCCTAATGTTCTGCCTTGGTGCCGAACTCGGTGAAATGCTTGGGAAAGATCCAATACTACAACTGAATAATCCCCATCTCCCTCGATTGATGACTGCCACATACGTGTCACGTAGGTGAGTAGGTCTCCAGATGTTTCTGGGTACGAAAACCCAGAGGTCATACATTCATGTCCATACAGAATCTTACCCAGGATACCCTATATTATCTCCCATGTTGCACCTCGAGATTTCCCTGAGATGATTCACAGATCAAATTTCCAACTTGATAATACGGAATAAGTTCCTTACTCTATTTCGAGTGAATATGCTATTTACATAATTTTATAGTCGTAATGGCAATAAGGGCACTATCCTGTGAAGTTTTAATTGAAAATCTGAAAAATGCCACACTTTTTCAAAGAGAGTAAAGAGAGAGAGTAAATATAACAGAACTCTCCAAGAGATCCCTTCCATTTTGGGATCAGTCGGTGTGTGACTGGTATAGACAGCACAGAAGTCATATTATGTGGTCACGGAAGCTTATAACAATTATTGGCGTGATGTATACCAAGCTGGATTTTACCATCTGATATTCTGCCAAAACACATGAATGATGAATATTCATGAACTGGCACTTCGGACCGTATCGAAGAGCATTTATTCCGACAGTATATCGAGTTTAGTTGATTCCTTTGTTCTCATTAAATATAATCGTATGTGATATTTCATGATAGTTATTATGGAGTGTTTTCAGCACAAGTGAAAACACACCATGACCGTTCCGCATATTTCAGCTAGTATATACGTATAATTATGCGATCGAGTATTATCGGAGTTGGCATACAAGTTCGGCCAATTCCACACATTTTCCCCTGTTTTAATTGGAAGCGATTGCTTCGTCCGACCCGAACAGGGCTGCATTGGAAATTTGTGAACTATAGAATTTCGACCCTTCATCATAATTTTTCGTTTCCCGATGGTGTGTTGTCTAAACAACTTGAATTATTACAAACTGTGCAAGTGGTTAACATTTCACGATGAATACAGAAATCGATCGCAACATTGGTTCAACCGCGCGTACGGGAATTGGATATTTAAAAAATTTACATCGAGAACCAAACTGATGATAAATTCAGTTTGAACAGCGCCGAGATCGGAAAACAATGCTCAGCTATTCTGTGTTAACTGAAAACCAGTTGAATTTGCTTCATTTGGAACAAACGATAGTAAGGCTGAATCTGATGCACCAATAATAATTATTGTATAAATAGTCTCATACCGAAGGGAGAGCTATTGCGGTGAATGTTAACCTACAATATTAATTTCCTCGATTAAGTTCAGCTCTAGTTGAGTTGCTAATGATGAGTCCGATACACATATACGAAATACTGGTTAGATCACATGGATTGTGTGTGTATATGGGAGGCAAATTCAAGAAATAACAATAAAAAACATATCAATCATGGGTGTATCGATGAAGGAGTGTCAATGCACTCCTACTACAATTTCAAATGCAAAAATCATTGTCTCGAAAGTGTATCAATTATTATCAATTTCAATCACTCTATGTTAGAATGGAGGAAAGTTACTTCACGAAACGAGACTAAAATGAAATTCAGCGACTTCAGTCATCAGATCAGCAGGAAATAGTATGGAATAGACTGAATGATACGGATGATGATCATTCCTGATTTACTTAGAGTTTTCGTGAAAACAAATTCATTTTCATTTCCTTCTTGGCCTAGCGTATATTACGATATCCTGAACTCGTAATTGACAAAAAAATTTATACTGCATTATTCAGCACTTCTGAGATTCGAACCCACTCTCTTGCTATTTCAAAATTGTATGTTTCAACAGTAGGAAGATTATGTTAGTTCTGAACATGAGTCAATATAATTTCCATTCACTTGCTGTTGATATATCATCATAATATGTACATGCATTTTAATTATACATTATTTGAATTAATAACTGGATCATTTCAATTAATTTCTTGTACATGTACATAATGAGTATTTGCGTAGACTGCGAATCCATCCCAATCATGATGACAAATGTGAATTTTGGTAGATATTCCATCATCAATACCTGCTTTCATTGAGGTTCTTCGTGAGCATGAACTGAATACTTTGAATACCTTTATATCATGAGAAAATGCATTCCTCCATTTTATGTTATTGACATCTTATATTTATTTGAGACATAACATTTTCAAACTTTAGTACTTCATAAAATACCTCCTATATAAGTTCTCGCATGTAATTTCTTCTTCCAGAAACATTCATCTACTGTATACAACAAATTTTGAAGAACATAGGATTGTAGCCACGACTCATTCTCCTTTAAATATATCATAGACAGAAATAGAATTTGAAAATTGGGTCATCAACGACTCCCTCGTGATAGCTGCGTATTGGTGTGTAGCTCTGCCTTGCTTGAATATACAAAAAAGTTCTTCAATGTGTCTAAGTTAGGGAATATTGAAATTATGAACCATTAATATTTTGCTCCCACATGTCACACCAAACTGTCTGTTCTTGAGATTGTGTTCATTCACTTTATTTTTCATGTAGGACATCATTAATATCGCCTTCACACCTGCGTTATCATTTCCGCAAAATCTATATGGTATGTGGATTTCATATTCATCCTATATATCTACATTTGATATTGGTATTGTTTGTTGTGGATCTGCTGCGATTTGATTAGGTTTATTGTGTCTCATTTCCTTCTGCTCAAACTCTAGGTCTTCTCATCCATAGCAGCAGCTGCTCAAGCATTCCAATGATTTCAATAAGGTCTATCCGACGTATTTCTTGCACAGTCAGCGGCATGATCCCAGTGTATTCTATATTTTTTTTTCAAGTACGGTAAAGCACTCCATGTGGTTGTGAAATTGCCGGCGAGTCTTTGCCTATGGCGTTGTCAATCTTCTTCGTGCTAAATAGTCTGCTTGTCCATTCTCCTACACTCATATCGATGACCTTATCGTTTCTATTTCGATCATTATTTTCTTTCGATCAAGTTTTGGTGATTGAACATCCAAACTGCTGGAGAACTGGCTCAGTAGGAAGGTCGGCAGGATGTGCACTTCCAGTGGGGAGAAATTATCCTCCACAGTGCGTTTCCATTCGAGTCATACTTCAGCTGACATGAAATTTGCTCGTTATTCCATCAGTTTTCTTCACCATGACGTGGATATGTATGGGGTTCAGACTAACATCATAGTGTTGCTGTTGGAGACATGCCTATATTTGCACTTCCTCTGATATCATCCTTGTTGTGACGAGTTAATCTTTTCCTTCTTGTACAATATTATGATATCAAGTATAGCTTGCGTAATAGAATATCAGCTCTAGTAGATGAACTGAGTGATTTACACATCATTAGAACGCCAGTCGTTCGGGTGAATATATGGAAGAACTCAAATCGTCACCATGGGATATCATTTTCACAAAGAATGTTCCATCCGACGATCATGATTGAAGATAGTTCATTTCCTCTTTCTGTAGCTTCACTGCGAATTTTTTTTTCAAAATGCTGAGAAAACACCCATACGATATACCGAGTCGTTTTGCTGCTCCAAATAATGAACCTACTATGATATACCTAGCCGTTTTGCTGTTCCAAATGATGAACTTACTAGTATCTGATCGACAAATCATTTGTTTTCTTGACGTGCGCAGGCGAAGTGGGAAAATCCCCACTAGACGCAGTCCCAGTGGTTCATTGGACTGCATTTTATCCAAAGATTTCCTTGTGAGTTGCCATAGTGAATATCAAATGTACTTCACTGAATACACACTACACACGCTATGATGATACAATCATTTTCAAGAACTAATATTCTCTCACAGTCTTCCACGGCTTCCTAGGATTTTTTTTTTATCTGTGAACAACACGAAAGGGAAACCTATGGAGTTCGAGGAACATCGTGTTAGCCAGCGGTGGAATTTTGGGAAAGAAGGAAGGTGTTGGAATTTTTCTTGAATGTTTGGAGGTTGTAAGCATCAGGAAAGACTTCACTAGGCAAAGAATCCCACAACTTTGCCGTTCTATTGATGAATGATGCTTGGTATAGCGATGTTCGACAGGTCTCGAGCCTGACAGTGTAGGGGTGACCAGCTTGAGCTCGTCTGGTTTGTCTACTAGGAATCGCGCGTGGTGGCATAATAGATGATATTTCCGTTGAGCACCGACCGTGAAAGTACCTATAAAAAAGGCAAAGATCGCCGACCTTTCTACGATGATCTAGAGAGGTCAATGATTTGGTGAGTGTTGTGTCATCGACTAGGCGAATAGCTCTCTTCTGAATTGAATCTAAGAGCTTAAGCGTATGTTTGGGGGCTGAGCTCCAAACATGTGGACAGTACTCCAGGATAGGTCGAATTTGTGCTTTGTAGATCATAAGCAGTTGCTGGGATGTGAAGTATCTCTTCGCACGGCAAAGAAAACCGAGTTTTTGTGAAGCAGTTTTCGCAATGGACCTCACATGATCGTCCCATGAGAGAGCACTGTTGGTGGTGACACCCAGCATGGATGAAGCTTATGTGAGCCTGTTGGTTGATTTACACTAAGAGGACATTAGAATAGGCGAGCAGTGTAAAACGCGTTACTTCCTCATAACATGTTGATAGGTGGCAATCGGTGTACGTATGGATTTCAACGGCGGCGTTCTATCGAGTTTGGCCGGTTTCAGATGGTATCTCACCGTATTACTGGTCGTCAGGCAAAATCGCGTGACAAACCATGACAACATAAAATACAGTCATACTAGCTTTATTCTTTTCTTGTACCTGTATTTCTCGTTAATTTTTCATTCATTAATTAAATAAATTATATGTATACAGGGTGCCGCGCTGTTTGTAGGGCAAACTTGGTCGAGCGTACCCAAAGATATATTTTTCTTCAGTATATCGTCGAGCTCAGAGATTGAATTGACCATGAGGAAGAGACGAAGCGCTGAGAAATTATCAGTTATTTTCATTCGAATCGAGTTGATAGTGTAAGAGTATTCTCTTGAATATATTGTTCATTGATCCATAAGTGTGTTAGTTTTACTTGTCTGAATTTTGAAAATTGGTAAATGATTCTCGTTCAGCCGGTTCAGCCCCAGGTCAGTCAAGTGAATGAGAAATTTCAATACTTTTCTCGAAATGGTGTTGTCCAGTTCAGACTATGACTATACTAATAGATTCAAAAAAGGTCGGAATATGTCATTTCATAGGTGAGTGCTTGAATACTGTGAACAAATTTCAAATAGACAGCAGAAAACAGCAAACAAGAGAGAGGCAACCAGCAGTGATCAGCTGACTGTTGGCAAAATTCGAGCCGTTTTCGTCTGTATGAATGAAATTATATATACGAAATGGAAACTTATTTCTCAAGTTCAACTTTTTCAAATTTTGACAACACGAAAGGAGAACCCACATGTTGGTAGAGGAGGAAAGTAATGTGATTTTTTTCTCAAAGACTTATACACATTGAACATTAGTGGAATAGTCAAGAAAAATATATAGTCAGCAATTAGGTACCTACACGATTGTCAAAAATTATTCGTGGATATGGTTGTTTCAATAATTTTTCGGTTTAGTTATATACAGGATGTCAAATCAAGCATTTTTGTTCATATAAACATATTATCGCAAATGAGCCGTTTGGGCTGTAGAGCAAAAATAACTATTCGAATCATACGCGAATAATTGAATATAAAAAGCTACAAAAACATTCCCCCATCATGAGATTTTCGAAATTCCTACCGTGGGATCGTCGTAAAATTCATTACCGGTGATTAGAATCCGTTATAATATCAACATCAACTCCATTAAATGAAGTTGATGCTGGTGAACATTTTGAACAATTATCGTGAACCCTAATTCATTTGTTGATGAAGCAAAATCATTAAGTAAACAGTGATTTAATTATGGCGCAGTATAATGAGTACCGAACAGTTTTTCTGCTCTACAGCTCAAACAGCTCATTTGTGGACTTATGTTTATATGAACAAAAATGCTTGTTTTGATGCCTCTTATCAGCCCTTCAAGTTTGTCGTATCTTCTCGGTACACCCTGTATCATGGAATGCAGTAGTCTCTCCTGATGAACATCCTGAAAGTAATGTATAACCAGATGCGCATTTAGGAATGTCCCATTTAGTGGTATTTATTCAGAAATACCTCCAACGACATCTAATTCAACCGCTTTTTACCGGCAAAATTATTTATCCGCAATGCGGAATGCTCTATTTAACGATTCACCGGTTGTATACGTTCGATTAAAAAACAATGTATGAGGATGGAAGAGAACAAAAGAAATTGCTCGAAACGCTAAATACACAACAACTGGTCTTTTGTACAGCGATAAAGACTTTGATCTCTCTCTCACTCTCTGATATTAGTCTCGTGTGTAACATGCTCATAAATGTCTGACATAAAATTTGAAATCGCGTTTAATTTTGCTGAAGTGTTAATTATATTAGTTTTTCGAGTTCGCTGGCATATGGATAGGACAGAAATGTTTCTATCTGCTGTTGCTTGTTACATAATCATAAATATACACGATGACTCGATGTATACAGAATGTGTATATTCAGAACATATTGACATTGTTCCGTATTCTCGGAAATACTACTCACGTCACGTCGACTCAGAAGATTCGAAATATTGGTTGTTTGTTACAGATTTGATACTTCAATCAGAATGAATTTCCGATATCGGAAACCTAGTTGATACAAAATAAAAAAATAAAATAATAATCGTCATGTAGCTATAGGTGCAGGTACAGTAGTGATGTTGATCATGTAATGCATCTTCGAGAAACAAAAATCAAATGGGAATGTCATTTCTTCTGCTGAAGGTACTTTTTTTGTTTTTTTTTTTTTTCGGAATCCAAATTCTATCTATACCATCGGAAACATGATCGATTTCGAATTGGAGCACCCACAAAATTTTCCTTATATTGTCCATCACATCAATTTTATTTTCCAACGAAATCTCATCGAACCATATACCACGTTTATTCGATGTTGTCCAATAAAAATGGTTTTATTACCTAGCCCGAAGGCATTAATAGATGCAGCATAATATATCGGTATATATTACAGTATATCTTCATTCCATTGGCCGACTTACGACCATAACAAATATCCCAATAGAGTTTCGGTTCGATTTTAACAGGAAAGCTACCGGCCTTTATCAATACACGAACTAGATGTGCCCAAAGCATCCAAAATTATCGAACGTGCTGCTTCAATGGAAAGAGGCAGGAATTTATCGAAATTTTGAAATCATGAAGTTTGGAGGTCGTAAGCATAAGGAGAGTCTCTACTAGGCGAATAATTCCACAACTTCACCGTTCTATTGATGAATGATGCTTGATAGAGTGAAGTGCGACAGCACTCCAACCTGATCTACTTGCTAGACTGATAGGAGAGATTTCCGTCGAGCACCGACCATGTAAGTGTCAAAAAAAGAAGAGATCGCCCTCCTTTCCATGATGTTCTAGAAAGGTCAATGATTTCTTGAGTGTAGTATCACCGACTGAGCGACTATCTCTCTCTCCATTTATTCTCATCATTCAAGTTCAACAACGAACAGGTGAAAACCCCATATGAGCATACACTAATAACAACTGATAATCACATAATGTTTCGGTAACCTGAGAACATACTGGAATATATATGGGAGTTATATTGATTACAGATGGGATTAATTGGAATATACATCTCACATGAGTTTTGAAAGGCTATAATGTCATTGAGAAAGTGTGTGACTGATTATAATATTTGTTGAAAGAGTTACACATTCTGGAAACTGGAAAACTTTCACACAAATTCGTGTTGTAACTGGAACTGATAAGTGACTGTCTATTTCTAGTGTATCTTCGAGGAAAATTGTAGACAATTATGGAAAGAAAGTGAATAGAAAGAGAGCTTCAGCGTATATTGAATATGATAGATTAAATTCGCGCTATGGTTGGGTGGATGTGAGCAATTCTGAACTCTTTGTGTATGAACTCACGTGTGCGATCTATCTTCCTGGTAATGATACAAGCTTGGGTTTCTGATTCAGAATTCGTTTTGATATTCAGATCCCCATTTCATGACTCTTGCCAGATCATTTTTTTATGGACTCGTCCCCATATTGCTCTTCTGGCCTTTTTGGGGCTCTATAGAGAAGACGGAGGTATATCAACATTAATTTTGCCTGAGCAATTGGAAAAATTAGTGGTCTTTGAAAATACAACACATTCCAACTCATGGTTCTGAAATTGATGATCATAAATATCAATAGAAGTACGTACCATGGGTTGCAAATTCAATATGACTGATACAATTATGCATATTGAAACTATGGGAAATATAACATTTGCAAAGGTATTCGTGTAAACTCAATAAATTATGTCACTCTCTTCTTCATTCGTGATTCGTATCGTTTCATTTTCGTGAAATATATTCACTGTTGTTTGTTAAATAATCCTAAGACCGGCACGATCGGAAATGTTTCTGTTTACTTTGACAGAATTTTCACAGCTCACATATTTCCTGATACTCTTGAGAACAAACAAGTCGTTGAATATCCACCTGAAGTACACTCAAATTTATGAGGTAAAAGCAGATAGATTGTGGAAAACATTTGAACACCGATGCAATCGAACGTGTAAGATATCGACGGGTAAACATGGATCCCATCTTGGATTCAACAAATTACCAATATTCGAAATTCGTCTTATTTTCCACGTCTCATCAATGATGAGCTTTTCGAAATGTGTTTCTATTCTGTGTTTCTATTCTGAAGTGATGCCCAGAATTTTTCACATTTCCTTGGGTCTTTCCTATTGGATCTTTCGGGTGCAGCTCGTCAATTCTCCTTTTATCTAAGATTCCGAATGTTGGCAGCACTGCACTGTACTCATTGATAACTCCGAAGCACACGGTTAATTTTCGATCTTCGTTTGCAGGACATGAAAGGGGGGTGGACACCCTCCACGGTCAGCAACGGGGCGTCCGTCAACCCTCCCACTCTGCTCGCAGTCCAGCCGTTGATGACGCAGCCCAGTACGCCGGTCCATGTCCCGATACATCCTGTACAACAGCAGGCCGCTGCCGCAGCCGTTGTTCCGGCCGTATGTACTGCCCAACCGAAGCAAGACACGTCCAGTGAGTACCACACATAGATAAATTACTCTTGAGAGTGTCCAACGTACATGTTTTCCTCATGTGACGTTCACATCAGAGCCCCCTGGTGTTTGGTGGCAGAAAAAATGGTCGAATGGCGGGAGATTTGAATGTTCCCAATATAGATTTCAAACTGTAGCGAATCCGACCCGAATCTCAGACTGTTTCTTCAGGAATGGTGATGTCTATCAATAGAAATATCCATTCCAGATTCCTAACAAATACGTATAATCGTGGGAGAAAAATGAATGCATTCAATACGCTGAATTATACATCGAGTCAGTTATAATTCAAAAGATTACTTTTTTTCTTGAAAATTCTGTTGCGCTTCGATTCTGCAGAAGATTTGAATACGCTCAATAGATGAAGTGAAATATTTCAAAATGCATATCAAATCGCATATTTGGCATTTCATATCGAATAACAAGTGTGATAATTCAATTTCTTTAGTGGTAGCCGGAGTTGCGTAACTGAGCTTGAGAAGAGTGTGGTTTCCAAGAAAATCCACATGAAACATAGTTTTCCATCCTGTATAGGTCAGTGATTCGAATATTGATATATTCACTTAGGTATTACCTTACTCCTATTGATTGTTGATTACGGATTCATAGAGGGCATTATCGATCCATATAAATATATCAAACAATAGAAATCCACCAGTAGGATAACTAGGCAGGTCTTGAGTTTCTCTAAATATGATTGGAAGTTTTTGGGTCGAATGTAGTGAAGCTCATACAGATTGAGACAAATATGCAGGATTTCCTTCCTTTACCTATACCACGGCTTGTAAGAGCGGGTGCCATAAAAAGTTGTTGACACGAAACTGATTCTGGACTGTCTACAAACTCTAGAAGAACTGTGAAGCCATAACAAGCTCACCTTGGTCTTGTTACCAGCGCATATACCGGTTCTGAAGAGAGGGATGAGAAAAGCTCTGACAATAGCAAGCGAGCATCGAAACCTAGATGCCAAGAAATTTCTCATCGAGATCAGAGCATAACTAACTCGTGACGTTTTGAAATCGAATCCGAAGTGTGGAAAGCTTGACTGCGAACTGTCATGATATGAAGCCAGCAAGCAAGCTGCGCACACACGCAAAGAAAACTTATAATGTTCGTGGAACATCGTGTGATCCAGCAGTGGACTGATGGTCGTCTAGTTTGTCCTGGTAGAATGTTGAACAATATTCTCGTTGAGCACCGACCACGGAAGTATCGATTTGAGAAGGGAGAGATCGCCCATCTCTCTACGATGGTTCAGAGAGGTCAATGAGATTGTGGGTGTAGTATAATCTATGAAAACTTCAGCGTATGTTTGGTAGCTGAACATTACTTGTGAACATTACGGCAGGAAAGGTCAGATTGGCGTTTCTTTCCGTGGAATAGAAATCCATGTTTTTGTGGAGCGGTTCATCGCAATGGACCTCACATATTCGTCTCATTGATGGATACCAAGCATAAATATCGATACGAACTGCCGTACGTTACATCATCTAATTGGGAATTGATCTGTCTTCTTGGTGAAGATAAAAGCTCGTCGAACTGTCTTGCCCCTCTTCCTTCATTGGAGGATGAAATGTAATCTCAGCCGCAAAGCTTTGGACTGGATAGGAGGTTACATTCGGGTTTTCCTAGAAGGTCTTGGTGCCAAACTCGAGACTCCCCACGTTGCCCGACTGACGCCTCATACATTTATGTGTATCTTTGAGATCATGGATTGTATTGCAATCGGTTTATAAATGTTTTGTTGAAGGACGGTTTTATTGAAATTTTTCGGACTCGAGCTATCTTCCAGTTAGAAGAATACATGTTCTTTCATTGTATAATATTTGATGTTGGTTTTCGGGGTACTTTTCAGTGCAATCAAGTGTTGATCAGATATTCCAGCACCCTTGACTGAAAATGCACGATCACATTAATTCTGTAATATTGGAGTCAAACATTAATATGGAAGTTTTTCCATCTCTTAGGCCAACGAGTATAGGTTGAGAAACTTGAAATCGAATGAGAATATACCCGAGATGTGAGGGGAAAGCATTGCGAACGCCGGCGGTTCGTTTTCCTTGCAAGGGTATATCTACTGCAATACTGATTTGGATAGTGCATTCCCACATTCCAGCATTTAACAGCGGTTCTTCCACTTCCTCCACGGCTGGTTGAGAGCTGAGAATGAAAAAGGGGCACTTCAGTGAAATTATGCAAATTCGACACAATACTACCGGCTGAGAGCTCATTTGTCCCGAATATATTTTCGTATATCAAAACGAACGGAACAGCATTCATGAATGTTTAAAACTATCGGGATCTCCTGGAAATTGGCGATATATTTTAAAAGCTGTCTACCGAATTCCCGTACATCTGCATCGGTCCTTCGACTGCCTTAGTAATGCCATATTTCCCCCGAACATCTGCCATCTGGGTTATGTATCTACTTATGTTTCCGTATTTTATATTTATAAGTGAGCCTTCACGAAACAAAGCATCGATGTTCTTTGTATTCCTATGAGTTCGATATATTTTCGAAAGGGGCTGATTTATATTTCTCCGCCAAAGGCGTACATATACCTATACCTCGTCGAATGGCAAAACAACGAAAACATTGAATATTTTGATTTGGTCTGAATTCCATTTGGGGATATGAGATTTGACATGGGAAATAGGTAAACTGTATATTTCAATTCGATTTGATTTACTTTCTCCTGGAACCCACATTGCTCAGGTCCAACAATATTCAAATGGAATCATAACTACTCGTCAGTTATAACCACTAATATACTCGGGCAAAACCCTCCATGATGTTTCCCATGGCAATTATAATTCAACTTTTTTGAAATTCCAAAAGAGAGAACTCTTTCGGAAATCCCAAGGTAGCGTATTTCCTTCCATTTTGTTCGTTCACAATTTCAGAAGTTCGATAACGATAGCTACTAATTATGCATATCATCAGAAACCCTAATGTTGTTAGAATAGCCACTTCATTAGTTCGGTAACGAAATTTCCTTCGTTATCATGATGTTCATATTTCCAGAGTATACATTATTTTTACTACTCAACTGGTCACAGTTAGGCTCTTAGAATGTGGCACACTTCTTTGTGACATGTTTTGTTGAATAGTCTCGACATTCGGACCGATACTGCCTTAAATTCGAGATCTTACACTGACGAATTCATTTTTCTGAGGCAGCAAAGGCATGACTGATTGAATATAGCTTACCACTTCACAACGTCATGGTATCACCGTACAGTCACAATGAGGTTAAGTATGGTTACAACATTCAGATCACATGATTGTTCTTATACTAATCAGAGATATTCTGAAGCCGTTACTGCAATAATATGCTCATCAGAACAGCTTCCTTTTCAATACGCAACTTTCACTTCCTTCAAATTGTTAATACTGAAATATCAGACACTCCTTACTTCTGCTCATCATACTTCAAGAGGGTCTTATGGAGCTAAGCTATATTATCCATGAAAGTTCATAATCCAACGGTTAGCTGGGTAGCTGGGTGAAATAACACTATCGGCCTCTCGGTATTGAGGAACGAATAACATCCTGTCTCCTATTGAGTATTTCGTTTCGTATCTGCTGTCGCCTCTGTGTAACGTCTAGATATCTCGTTATTGATGAAAATCCTGTTTCTTCGTCCAATTACCATTTGAATTTGATATACTTATACTGATGCCGAAACAATATGAACGTTTCCTATTCTCGAATGTCTATAAGGTGACAGCTGACTTTGTTTCCTGCACCTTTGTATGTTGTTTCAAAGTATATCGTTACTCGAATGGATCGTTTATACACGTCTGGCAAAACTAACTTTCTGTCGGAAAACCATGTATCCAAGTGGAAACGCATAGATATCATTGCGGATCTCAGTGGGAAACAATAATCACAATGTTGGCAACTCGTAAGCACTTTTTTCATTTTTTGACAACAGAGAGCACTGTTGGTGGTGATACCGATCATGGATATTGAAAACTTCATAGGATATCTCTTCATTATTGGTATCTGTTGGCATAATGGAGCCACTCCGTATTGCCATGAACTCTGGAAGAATGTTTAGAATGCAGGGAGTAAAATTATATCCCATTATTATTCAGATATTTTTTTGCATCATTGTAACGAAAATATTCACTTTGACAAACCGTCGTATGGTAACTTTTTTTCTGATGATATTTCAAGTTTTGAATGCATATTTCAAAATTGGGGGAAAAAATGAAGAAAGAGTGAGGCGACGATTACATTCGAGCACTAGCACAAAGCAGATTCTGTCTACTAGGGAACCAGAGAAACCAGGTTTCGAATGAAAAAATAGTTGTGTGATTGTGTATTCATATTTTGTAACAACGAATTGAGACGTTTCGAGTATTTCCCACAATTTTAAGAACTTCTGATTCCTCAGGAATCAGGATGTGAATTAGGATGTCACATCATCGAAATGTAGATTATTATGGTGGATTTTGGTTATTAACGGATATGTGGCAACACTGAGATGGAGAGTTAGGAGGGATTAATCGTTCCAATTATTTGTGTCGCACTCTATTTGCGTATTCACTTCAATATCTGATCGTCCTAACAAAAGTCACTTTCTCCAGACTTAAATATCTGTCAGAATATATATCTCGAAAATTCGAGAGAAGAATCTGCATGCATCCGTCTCCCTTATATGCACTTTGTATTTCACTCAGCACAACGGGATATACGGTTGAAATGATTTCCATAATAAAAATTCCAGTGGAACTCCAATTGTTTGACTGATCGGTTATTGAAAGATTTGTTTGAAATGATCGGGAAAATGTTGGCACATAGCACAACTGAATGAGTGCTATTGGAAGTGAATTCTATTTACTCATTCACATTCTGTTCAACGCGAAGACAAACGTGACAGGTGAGCGATTTATCAGAGCAGAAACATAAAACTTGCGGCGGAACTGACAACACCTGATAGTCCAAATTGAAATATATTTTTGCATAGCCACTGTTCGAATCTGGTGTGATATCAAATGAATGCTGCTACTATCAATTGTGTTGGGTATTATTCCGTCGAAAAATGAAAATGTCAGTTCTTGATTAAATCAATTTGTGTTCTAAGAAATGATCTATAAACACCAGATATGATGAGAAAATGTCGTTAACCAAATGCCTATGCTATGCCTATGCTGACCAAATGCTTATATAACCAAGAAGTATAGTTTAATAAATTCAATATTTTAAATGAATAATAAAGATAAGTACGAAGAGGTACTATAGAAGAATATGGAATGAGTAGTGAGTAGTGACCGACCAAGCCAAACTTTGCCCCATGAAACTGCAATTTTTTTTCGTCGATCCTCAGCATACAAACGGTGCTGTAAGGAGAGAACGTAATTCCAGTCCAACAATTGAAAATATTTTATGGTTGACAATAGTATATCATCCTGCTTATTCCATCTCATATATAATTTGTTGACATGCAGAATAAAAAATATTGAGAATATGGAATCGCTATATAGATGCAGGCATATCTTCATTTTGAATACGTAGGGTATGTTTTTTTTTGTTTTCTCGATATGAAAAGTGAATAACGAAGAACAAAATGTGTGATCACGAAAAGAACAATTTATGCGAGCTCACCTCTTTCATGTAATTCATGGTTATATCAATGTGAATAATCTAACAACTCGTTGGGTTAAGTTGGAGATACAATTCTTGCTTTTTTCTCACGTTATAGTATATCAAGTTTATCAATCTTTGTCCCTTTGGCATAGATATATATCTTGCTGAATGAGTCCACGTTTTGACGTGTATGGGGCCTTTTGGTACCATGAACGATAGATATTTCTGAAAATCAACCATGTATAACAAGGGTTTCATCTAGACCCCCGTTTGTTTCATCTCGAATGATCATTCTGGAGTTGGACACTGCGTTCGTTCAATTCCGATGTCGCATATATTATTGGCAGGCATTTCATGTACCTAACTATTAGTTGTGAATTGGGTTATGAAATTTTGATGAGTACTAAAATCCAGCCGCACCAGTAGTATCCATTCAATTGAGCTCGTTGTTCCACGCACCAAATTAAATAGGGTAATAAATTGTGATAACAGCGTGATTCCGAAAGAAACACACACAAAAAATCGTTGATGTGAAGTATCGACACATCTGGATAGCTCTGGTAGTTTGTTATACGTCGTGCTATGAGTTAGTTTTGTCCTTGACTGATTTTATGCATATATTATCAAGAATACCAAATCATCGAATAGATGAGAGATTTCATAGTACCGCCTTTCAGTGTCACTCAGTGTTAGATGAACTTCTAAAATGTGCACTGTTAGAATTCGGTTGAGTAGCTGAACAGTTTTCAATGCAAATATTCATCTAATTCTCAGAATTCTCTACGTTTGTTCAGGAACAAGAATTGAGTGAATCACGATTGATATGGATCCGACTGAATTACGATAACTATTCAACATGATAGAATGAATATATCAAATTACTGTATTTGTCCAAGTTCGCTCCTCATTAATACCATATCCTGGGAAATTGACTAATACCTAATGTGAATTATATCCCTATATTTAGTTCTCGACAATTCGTGTAACCAGTATTCCTACATACATACATGGAAGCAGTTAGCTTACATAATTTTATTATTCCACTAGCTTTCATCAATAAAATATTTCATTGATAACAACACGGAATATTCCACTGTGTATTCAATGGAATCAGTGTACTAAAAATACTCGTGGATTCCAATATTTGAGACGATCTCATCATTTCTCAGTCCCACTCAAAATCGATCACCACCACCCATCTAAAGTAATGAAGAGTTATTTCCCGATGCATTTGGCAATCCTCGGAGAATCTTCATTGCACTAAGTTGAGGCAGCGAACTTTCTGCTTGTATGGGTATCAAAGATCTACAGAAGTGCAAATCAATATTCCATCAGATACCGATAAACGCTCCGATTTCCTTACCAGTTAAATCAAAGCATTTATGGGCTGGAACGATGTGCTGGAATATAAGAAGCTGTGAGGAAATAGAATCACGGACAGCATGACATAACCGAAAATGTCGAGTATATATTTTTATAGGGTTCGGGCTTTTATCGTGATTTTTTTCCTTTCGCCGTTACAGAAACCGCTATCCTAGAATTTGAATCCGAATGAGTTGATCAGGAAGGTCATCGTCGCGAAGAAACTGGCAAATTCAAAGGGCGAGTATTTTTCGTTCATAGTTCATGATTGGAAAAACAGCATCGTGAATCGTCAGATTCAGAATTTCTGAAACTGGATGTAAAAAATAATCATCTATTATACCTGTTTGGATCATCATTCGAGTCAACTGAATATAAAATTGAATGATTGAGGGGATCAATATTGCGCCAGTTACGGTATTAGTCATTCGGATTGAAATATAATTAGAGTAGGAAAACTCAAAGTCATCTCCACAATATTTAATGCTGTGGTTGGATTAATTGTAAATGGTGAAAATGGTGAGACATGTTTCGGACATATATATGTCCATCTTCAGTCTTAACAATCGGCGTAAATCTACAAGAAATTAAGTAAGGTATGGTAATAAACCTAAATTTACGCCGATTGTTAAGACTGAAGATGGACATATATATGTCCGAAACATGTCTCACCATTTTCACCATTTACAATTAATCCAACCACAGCATTAAATATTGTGGAGATGACTTTGAGTTTTCCTACTCTAATCTACTAACTCCACTTCGAGAATGGACTACTTCCTTCAATTGAAATATAATATTGTGAATCAATTCCAGTATGTCAATATGTGACTGGTGTCTAGAGAATTTCTGATGAATAGGAGAAATTCTCTTATAATTTTTTTGATCAACTAGGGTGATATTATCAGTTCATGGTATCATGAGTAGCTGTAGCTTGGAAATGAATCCAAAATTATATGAATGGGAAATGAAACGTGCTGTAAGTTGAACAAAAACAAACATGGGGGTGCAATTCCAAGAACAAAAGTTATGGGTGGTTTCTCGGGGATTGTTTGCCAGGAGGTCGATTTTGCTATGCTGCATGAACGAGCTGTGATGGTCCCGACACGAGTTTTTTTTTTCAATTTTCTTCTCTGCAAATAAGTGGAATATCTGCTGGCCTAAGAACTTTGGGACACCCGGTATAGTAGTGGAGTTAAGTATAGTAAGAGTATTTGTCATTCTTTTTCCATCGTTTCTTCACACACATTTTCGTTCATGTAACAATTCATGTATTGAGGATTTCCGTTGCTGTATTCAGTCCGATATTCATTTTTGTTCATCGACTTCCATTAATCTATCTCTCTAAGTGGAAAACAGTGGGTTTTCCCCCGAGGCAGAATAAATATTTTAAATTCATATAGATTTTTTTCGACATGCACTGCCGATTACACGTTAACATAATATCATTATTGGTTGCTTTGTGGCAGTTGGACTACGTAAAGGACTGTGCGTGTGGAAGAAAAGTTCAGATTCAACCACTAAAATCTATGTCCTACAGTTTTCATCTCCTTCTAACGATCCCTTCCTAGTAAATGAGTGAAAACATCTAGATAACATTATCCGACAGGTTTTTCTTCCCCAGAATAATCGAACTTAACAGACGTATAGCCACAACGGAATCGAGTTAAAAGGACAAGACATCTTTCACAGTTTCTCAATCTTGAGGTATGAGGACAAGAGAATCTGTAGTCTCTCCTTAGGAAACTATAAATTCCACATGAATTTCATCGTGCATTGTCTACATATCGATATCTGGTTTCATGTCTCCAAGATTTGATTCCTACAGTTGTCAAAGATTTTTTGGATACGTTGCTGGGCATGAATGAAAAAAAAACCTGAAGAAAAGAATTGACGTTAGTTTCCTTGTCTACAATAGCAGAACATTTAGTCATTTGGAAACAGAATAAGAAACCCTGTAGAATCGATGGAGTTGAGAATCAAAATTCCTGACCGGATTCCGAACACTCGAAGTTGGATTACAGATTTTGTTATCCCCCTCTGTGGAGCTCTCGGACATGCATAGACCCACAATGATAGAATGTTGTTCGATTTTGATCATATCGACATATGATGTTGAAATTGAGCATCATTTAGGAGGACCTTCATGAACTAGTATCAACTCAATTTCAATTTCATCGAAAGTTGAAATAGGTTAGGAAGAGAGACGCATTTCCAACTTGAAAAGGTTATCTCATTCGAATATCATCGTTATGTATTTCAACTATGCTAGAGTTGAGCAGAGGAGTCGAAAAGGAATTCCGTGATTGAAACCTTCCATATTCTCTCAGTGGAAAGGAGTAGGGAGAACAGCAATCACTTGCGGTGTTACCGCAAGCGGGTCCACGGACCCAAAGGGTGTAGACCTTTTGTGTTAATTAATTATTCCTACTCAGATCCATATGATGTGCAAGTGGTCTCAATTGTTCCATTTGTTTTCCGTTGCAGTTTACACTTTATATGCTTCAGATAGAAGTGGCGAGCATATCGATAATGCTACGAGACAAGAGCTGACAATGTATGTTCAACCGAAAGTTTCGAAAGTTTTTTCGGAAATTTCATCTTCATCATCAAGACTCACTAGACTCATCAGATTACTGATCAAAATCAATTGACTCGCGAAAACCGTTGCAGAATATAACGTACCAAACTACGTCAATGACGTCAATTGCAATTCTGAAATTGGGAAGGAAATCACCCAACTGAGAATATGATCAACGATCTATTTCTACGATCGTATTTGAACTTGATGGATCTACACATCAGATTCCTAGGTACTTGTTTGTGGACTATGGAGCCATCATGGCAAAGACTGGACTCTGCTCTCAGATCAACAACCTCAACAACGATACCGCAAAGAGAAAATACGCTATAGTCGGACAGTGACTTCTGTACTTGTTGGAATGGGTCACACTAATACTGAGGGATCTCGATATCCCGGATCTCAGATAGATTGATAGTGCTTCGTATGTTTGTAGCGTTTAAATTTTCTGAATACAGTTTTGGTTATGATTTTTATACAAGCCTAAGAAATATTCAAGTAAATAATTCATCAATTTTGTACATATTCACAGAGAACACTCAGTCAGCTAAATAATACCCATACCTGGTTTAGTTCAGACATTTAATGGCTATTGATTCATATCACACACCTTTTATATTGGAAACTTATCATCAATTTTCTCAACATCCTCTCTGATACGCAGTACACCTGTAGGATGTGATGATCCAAGCTGAGGCTTCTCTTTCTGACCCAAATAAACAGGTTCTGATGTTGAAGAGAGTCAATGCCAACGATTTGAGGAAGTTCTTCTGGTCTGGAATTTGAAAGTCAATTAGTTTTCATGTAGTTTATAAGAAAAAGACAATGACTTACCTGTGGTGTTCTCCGACTATGATGAATGGATGTGCTTGGCTATTTCAGGAATCATTAGGTTGACTGTTCTGATAGAACGGGTCCCTTTTGAAGAATCTGTTTATTATTTTGTTGGGATTTTGGTTAATGGAGATAGGTTCATTTAACAGGTTATATTTTCGTCCAGAACGTCACTGTCAGGAGTGTCAGGTTGACATACTTCACGAGTCACCTGTCTTGTCTGCTACGTTACTGCCGCTAGCGAACTCGTATGGCTGCAGTCGGCACAGGGTTTTCAAACAGCCATAGGTTTAACCTTTAACCCATGTCTAAAATAATGCTTCCTGTGTGTGACCTTCTACGTTTTGTGTTGGCAAGATGGATTTAGTAATATTTCCTAGGGATTTTTAAGGAAAAACTGAGGTTTGGGAGGGATTTCCGCTCTCGTCTATCGTGGCTTTTTCTCGGTGGCCATGACGAGAGGCACTTGAAGATTTTTCTGGTTCAACAAGAAGGCTGACAATCGATTTATATCGATTGCCCTTATAGGGGATTTGTTTGAGTAAGTCTTATGAGCCATTGACGTTTCTTCAACGTTGTGATTTGAGCCAATTTGATGTCACCACGCGGGAACTGCCCTATTGTCACCTGGAGCCCTACCTCGTGTTTGCTACTTCGATGACGCCGGTTTTAGCCCTTCTGAGAAGGTGAGTCAGTGGTTTTTTTAGGATGAAAATACATCTTTTTCTGGAAGGTTTTTCTATATTCCACGTGTTGTGACTTGAGGTTAAATGAACCTTATTTCCATAACAGGGTTGTAGGATAATGCTGAGAATCTAGCATTCTTCCTCTTATATGCTGTTGTTGCGTCCATCGAGGATCCCACTTTCTTCTGGTCAGGATGCCCTGGTACTTTAGTACTACCTGCGCCACAGATCTAGACTAGAGGAGACTGCGGAGACCTCTGGGTTCAATTGGAGTGTGCCAGAACAATCTGCTGTGCTCCACTTCGTGGTAGCGCCAGGAGGAATACCAGGGAGAGAGACCTCGGAGTTCAGCCCAGCAGATTTGTGGAGGACCCCCCCTTTATGTTGGTGCTGTTGGCAGTGACCTATGCTGCCCATCCTGTGGAACAGACTGTGATCGGGGTGATCTAGATCTCTGAAGAGGCTGTTGGGTCAGGTTTTTGTTAGGGAACTCAGTAACTTATCAATTATTCCATACATTGAACGTAAAACCCCCTGTAAGGCCCTCTCATAGCGCTATGCGACAGCTGTAGGTTTTGCACTTGACTTCTTTGGTTTTTTGAGATTATTCCCCTTTTATTATTGGTAGATATTGGTCCATATCTGATTCTTTTACATTCAAATCATGAACTCATGTCTTGATAATTTATGCTGACCTGATTTGAGTGATTTGTTTGTCATACTCAAATTCCATCACACTCATAGTCACAAAATTTTTTTACCAGCCTCTACACAGGTCCAAATGTGCCTTGTCTGTTTGCACAGGAAATAAATAGGTTTTAAAGGAGTTCTGCATTTTATTTATCTAATTGTCTGCCATCCACAATCTAAGAAAATAATACATCTTTATTTTCAGAATTTTACCATCATGATAAGTATTTGGTTTTCTCAATTATCCAAACTGAAATATTTTCTTTAAATTGAGTGGCGCCCCTTAAAAACTTGAATTTGTGCATATATAGCTCTATCTCGAACTCACTTATCTGTTCTCTGATGAAAAGCTGCCGTCCGCATACATGTAACTCATTTTCTTATTTTTTGTAGTAATTATTTGGAGGTTGAGAAAAAAGGGAGGTTACATAATTGGCGCCCAACGTGGGGCCCGAAATTTCGAAATTCTAAAATTTCAAAACTCAAGTTTTTTCAAAAATTAGTATATCTTTAATAAATTTCTCTTAGATTGTTGGGTGGACACTTGGGTGAATAAGGTGTAGCATGAGTCCTATAACAGAACGGATGAGCAGTATAGGTATAGGTACATGATTACCAGCAAAAGGTTCTCCCAGAAAAATAGTGAAAGTTTTTTTCTGATTTGGTTTGTGGCTGTCTATTATTGTGTTTGAGAGCACTGCAGGTGACAATTGTTTTTGTCTGTAATAATTGCATATTTGGGAGTTAAATAGTTGCAATTTGGGATTTTTTCATTTTTTAGATAAATTTGCAACGTTGCCAAGTTTGAAAAATTTCCAACTTTTGACAGATTTCTCTTTTGTGAAATATTTTGCAGAGATTAGTGTTTTCTGCTTGACATAATTTTTGTGATTGCACATTTTTCTATATTTCATTTGTTCTTTTTGTGAAGCATAAGTCAACATGGAGTCACTCAAAGTTAAACATTTGCTAATTGGAGAAATCAACTATGAGTTGAGGATTAGAGGTGTTATTTCAGACAGGAATATGGATGACAAAAGAAAGACTTTGGGACGTTTGTTTGCTAAAGAGTTACAACAGGGTCAAGATGTTCTTAACCTAGTGGATCCGTCATTTAATTTTGCAGTTGATAAAGTAGAGATTGAAAACACATTAGCATCGATAACAACTTTGATTAGTGATTTTGAAGGTCCATCTTCAGACTCTACATTTAAAAGAGCTTTGTCTAGATTGAGTCATGTTACTCTGAGAATCCAAAGAATTCCTTTGAATAATGCAGATGCAGATTATGCAGCAAAGTTGTCTTTTAAAAATGAATCGTATGCTACTGCTTTATTATTAGATGCGGACTTGCATGAGAAAGTTGTAGAACCAGAGCCTGTACAGAATAACATGCCACTGATGAATTCTACAGTAAACCCTGGAATTAGTATGGCACAAAATCATTCTTTCTCACCTTTCATGAAGTCTACCCCTGTTTACAAGTTAGGAGTACAATTTGATGGAGACCCCAAAGATCTTTTGTCATTCATAGAACGAATTGATGAACTTGCACATTCTAGGCATATTTCCAAAACGGAACTATTTGAATCAGCTAGTGACCTGTTCACTGGAAAAGCCACTTTTTGGTTTCGTTATATCAAAACTCAAGTCAATGATTGGGATTCATTGGTTTTGAAACTTAAGAAAGATTTTTTGGTAGCAGATTTTGATGATGAGATTTGGCAGCAAATTAAAAATAGGAAACAGAATAATTCTGAGCCAGTTGTCATTTACATTGCCTGTATGGAGGCTCTGTTCAATAGACTCAGTCATGGAGCAGCTGAGGTAACCAAAGTAAAGTATATTAAGTTGGGATTAAAATCTGATTATCGACGTAGACTAGCTCTCAGTGATATTGATTCCGTTTCAATGCTTGGAACGTTATGCAAGAAATTAGAGGAAGCAGATTCACTAGGCTCTATTTCAAATTCCAATCTTAATAACAGATCAGTATCCATGGTAAATGACCCTGAAATTGCTTTTGTTGCCAAAGATCAGTCAGAAAGATTGCCCTTCAATCGAAACAAAAATTTTGGAAATAGAAACCAGAAAAATAAATCAAGAAATGCCCCTAGTACTTCAAATAACACTTCTTCTCCTTCTGCTTCTGGTGGTTCTCAGAATGCAAATAAATCTCCAGTTATTTGTTGGAAATGTGGTTTAGCAAACCACACATTTCGTGTTTGCAGATCTGGTATTAAGAAACAATTCTGTTTTAAATGTGGTACACCAGATGTCATGTTAAAAGATTGCGACAAGTGTAAACAGGGAAACTTGTAAAGGAGAATTTTGATGAAGGCTCTCAATCTTCTCCAAATATTTCAGGAGCCAATAATATTATAGAGTCAGATGAAATAAAGGAGGAAGATTTTCAAAACTTTGTAGCTCCTCTTTTAATCAAAAATGGGAACGATAACAGGCCTTATGTTAAAATCAAACTTTTTGATAATGATGTCATTGCACTTTTGGACAGTGGTGCCAATATGTCAGTCATAGGTCAGGGAGGTTTAACGACAATAAAAAATCTTGATTTAATAATCAGAGGCCCACACCTGAACCATGTTTTTACTGCAGATGGTGCCCATCAAAATGTTGAAGGAGTTGTCGATTTACCTATAAATATTAGTGGAAAATTTCAGATCATTCCTGCACTTGTTGTACCTTCCCTGTCACAATCTTTTATACTAGGCAGTGATTTCTGTAGTAAGTTTGGTGTGACCATAGATTTTCATGATTTTAGTTGGGACATTAAATGTCGAGTTTCAGATGAAACTGTCGACATTGTTGCCAATTCTCCAGAATTGTATAGTATCTCAGAATTGACTGTTGATGATGAGCTTACAGCAGAGCAAAGAGAACAAATGAAAAGTCTTATCAACTCTTTTGGTGAAATTAGTAGTGATGTTCGTTTAGGTCGTACTGACAAAATTACTCTTGAAATAGATACTGGTGATTCGAAACCGTTTAAACAGAGGCAATATTTAATGTCTCCATACATGTTGAAGATCTTAAATGAAGAATTAGATGATATGATTAAATTAGGTGTCGTCGAACCATCACATAGCCCTTGGAATAGTCCGGTGTTACTTGTCAAAAAATCCTCTGGTGAATATAGATTTTGTTTCGATGGGCGTAGGCTAAATGAACTCACCAAACATGATAGCTACCCACTTCCACGTATTGATAGAATACTTACTTTATTACGAAATGCAAGATACATTTCTAGCATTGATTTAAGAAAAGCATTTTGGCAAGTGCCATTAACACCATCTTCTAAGGAGAAAACAGCTTTCAGTGTACCTGGTCGAGGTTTATACCATTTTAACGTTATGCCTTTTGGTTTATGTAACAGTGCACAGACACAACAAAGGTTATGTGATGCGTTGTTCGGTCCTAAGTTTGAACCGAATTTATTCACTTATCTGGATGACATCATTATCATCTCTTCTACATTTGAAGAACATATGAAACTTTTATATGAAGTGAAGAGTATTTTGCAAGATGCGAATTTAACTATCAACTTAAAGAAGTGTGAATTTTTTAAGACATCTCTTCGATACTTAGGCTTTGTCATTGATAGAGAAGGTATTAGAACCGACCCAGAGAAGGTCTCGGTTATGGTCAATTATGCACGTCCTACTACCAGCACAGAAATTAAGCGTTTCATGGGTTTATGTTCCTGGTATAGGAGATTTATTGAGAATTTTTCCACTTTAATTGCCCCTATTAGTGTTTTGTTGAAGGGTAAAGGGAAAAAACAACCCATTGAATGGACTTCTGAAGCTGAGGCATCTTTTATTGCTATCAAGAATGCTCTTGTGTCAGCACCTATTCTGTGTCCTCCTGATTTTGCTCAGCCTTTTACCATCCAGTGCGATGCAAGTGATGTAGGCATAGGTGGGGTGTTGACCCAAGAAATTCAGGGTGTTGAAAGAGTCATAGCATATGCTTCAAGGACGTTATCTAGAGCAGAACGAAATTATAGCGTGACAGAGAGAGAATTACTTAGTCTCATATTTTTAATTGACAAATTTCGTCCATATATAGAAGGCACTGTTTTCAATGTAATCACTGATCACCATAGCCTCCTTTGGCTAAATAACCTTAAAGATCCTTCAGGAAGATTAGCTAGATGGTCCGTCAAGTTACGGCAGCATACTTTTCAGCTACGTCATTTAAAAGGCATTCATAATGTAGTACCTGATTTTCTTTCAAGGATACCTCCTGGTGAAATTAGTCCAGAAATAAATTTGATTGATGTCAAGCCTGTTGACACAGACAAGTGGTACTTCTCTCTACGCAATAAGATCCTTCGAGACCCTGATGCATATGCACATTTCAAGGTTGAGGATGACCAAATTTTCAAGTATGTCCCTTCTAAAATACCTATCAAGTCTAATATTATCGAATGGAAAGTCATAGTTCCTAATTCTCAAAGAATTGCAGTCATAAAAGATTCACATGATCCTTCTGTATGTAGTCATTTTGGTTTTTTCAAAACACTATCTAGAGTACAACAACACTACTACTGGCCCAAAATGAGATGTGATATTCTAAGATATGTTAAATCATGCAAGGTTTGTCAGTCACAAAAGTTATCAAACACTCCTCGTATGGGACTTATGGGAGCTGAGCGTACAGTCAAATTCCCTTTTCAGACTATTGCAGTAGACATTATGGGACCTTTCCCTAGATCTTCTAAAGGCTTTACTTACTTATTGGTAGTCTCAGATTTCTTTACAAAATATACATTATTGTGTCCTATGCGTGATGCGAAAGCACCGAGTGTTATCAAATTCATGGAAAACCAAGTATTTTTAGTATTCGGGGTACCACAATTTATAGTTTGTGATAATGGTCAGCAATTCGCTGGTAAACTGTTTAAAAAGTTAGCTGATACCTACAAGGTACAAAAAATATGGTACACCCCTCGTTACTCGGCGCAATGTAATTTTGTAGAAAGAACGAATAAGACAATAGGTCAAGCAATTAGGAGTTATGTAATAGATCATAAAGACTGGGATAAAGAATTATTTAGGATTCAGCAAGCTATTAATACATCTATACACGAAGTCACCCTGTATAGTCCTGCATTTTTGACATTCGGTCGTAATGTACCTCTTTCTGGTGAATATTATGGCAATCTTCCTAGCACCCAAGATATTGAACTTTTACCTGACAGCAGGGATAGTTATGTTCAGAATATCAGTGGTCTTTGTGATGTCTATAAGACAGTTCAGGAGAGATTACATAAGGCTTACCAGAGGAATGCATCTACTTACAATCTTAGAAAGAGAGATCATGTGTTTAATGAAGGCGATAAAGTCTGGAGAAGAAACAAAATTCTTTCAGATGCTTCAGTTAAATTTAGTGCCAAGTTAGCCCCCAAGTATGTGTTATGTACAGTGAGAAAGCGGATATCTCGCTTAGTTTATTCTTTGGATAATGTCGATGGATCTCCTGGTGGAGAATGGCATATCAAAGATTTAAAACAGTATTTTGGATCCAATTCAGATGTCTCAGTGGGGTAGATAATCTGTTGGATAGATATTTTTGCTTGAACCATAGTAATTTTGATTTGTATACCTATTCAATAGGTTTGGTTAGGTAAAAATTAGTTTTTGGAATTTTTCAAGATGAAAGTTCAATTATTTTTTTGGTGCGTTAGTGCACAAATAATTTTAGAGACTACTGTCATGTAGTAAAGTATGGTTCCGTTGTAACCTAGATTAAGGATATGTGGAGTATTCCTTGAAGTATGCATACTGGACACTGGAAGAGTGTTTTTTATATTTTTTTGATGACTCAAGAGGTCTGATCAACCTGAGCATCATTATTTCCCTGATGTAAATATTCAATTTTCTGGTTAGGTTATTTTGTAAATATTTTTTTTGTAGTTTTGATGAAAAAGGATTTGACTTTACCGATTATGACATTTCATGATTCAGACTTTCCCCTAATTTAGACTTACCAATTTTGACTTCCATTGAGGAACGCTTAGTACACGCAGTTACTATTTAATCCAAAGTAATCATAAACTAGTTACTACTCAGTATTTGTAGTTCAAAACCCTTAAAAAAAAAAAAAAAAAAAAAAAAATTTGTCAACAAGTTGCCAATTTTTTCTCTTAGGATAGGGGTAGATGTAGCGTTTAAATTTTCTGAATACAGTTTTGGTTATGATTTTTATACAAGCCTAAGAAATATTCAAGTAAATAATTCATCAATTTTGTACATATTCACAGAGAACACTCAGTCAGCTAAATAATACCCATACCTGGTTTAGTTCAGACATTTAATGGCTATTGATTCATATCACACACCTTTTATATTGGAAACTTATCATCAATTTTCTCAACATCCTCTCTGATACGCAGTACACCTGTAGGATGTGATGATCCAAGCTGAGGCTTCTCTTTCTGACCCAAATAAACAGGTTCTGATGTTGAAGAGAGTCAATGCCAACGATTTGAGGAAGTTCTTCTGGTCTGGAATTTGAAAGTCAATTAGTTTTCATGTAGTTTATAAGAAAAAGACAATGACTTACCTGTGGTGTTCTCCGACTATGATGAATGGATGTGCTTGGCTATTTCAGGAATCATTAGGTTGACTGTTCTGATAGAACGGGTCCCTTTTGAAGAATCTGTTTATTATTTTGTTGGGATTTTGGTTAATGGAGATAGGTTCATTTAACAGGTTATATTTTCGTCCAGAACGTCACTGTCAGGAGTGTCAGGTTGACATACTTCACGAGTCACCTGTCTTGTCTGCTACGTTACTGCCGCTAGCGAACTCGTATGGCTGCAGTCGGCACAGGGTTTTCAAACAGCCATAGGTTTAACCTTTAACCCATGTCTAAAATAATGCTTCCTGTGTGTGACCTTCTACGTTTTGTGTTGGCAAGATGGATTTAGTAATATTTCCTAGGGATTTTTAAGGAAAAACTGAGGTTTGGGAGGGATTTCCGCTCTCGTCTATCGTGGCTTTTTCTCGGTGGCCATGACGAGAGGCACTTGAAGATTTTTCTGGTTCAACAAGAAGGCTGACAATCGATTTATATCGATTGCCCTTATAGGGGATTTGTTTGAGTAAGTCTTATGAGCCATTGACGTTTCTTCAACGTTGTGATTTGAGCCAATTTGATGTCACCACGCGGGAACTGCCCTATTGTCACCTGGAGCCCTACCTCGTGTTTGCTACTTCGATGACGCCGGTTTTAGCCCTTCTGAGAAGGTGAGTCAGTGGTTTTTTTAGGATGAAAATACATCTTTTTCTGGAAGGTTTTTCTATATTCCACGTGTTGTGACTTGAGGTTAAATGAACCTTATTTCCATAACAGGGTTGTAGGATAATGCTGAGAATCTAGCATTCTTCCTCTTATATGCTGTTGTTGCGTCCATCGAGGATCCCACTTTCTTCTGGTCAGGATGCCCTGGTACTTTAGTACTACCTGCGCCACAGATCTAGACTAGAGGAGACTGCGGAGACCTCTGGGTTCAATTGGAGTGTGCCAGAACAATCTGCTGTGCTCCACTTCGTGGTAGCGCCAGGAGGAATACCAGGGAGAGAGACCTCGGAGTTCAGCCCAGCAGATTTGTGGAGGACCCCCCCTTTATGTTGGTGCTGTTGGCAGTGACCTATGCTGCCCATCCTGTGGAACAGACTGTGATCGGGGTGATCTAGATCTCTGAAGAGGCTGTTGGGTCAGGTTTTTGTTAGGGAACTCAGTAACTTATCAATTATTCCATACATTGAACGTAAAACCCCCTGTAAGGCCCTCTCATAGCGCTATGCGACAGCTGTAGGTTTTGCACTTGACTTCTTTGGTTTTTTGAGATTATTCCCCTTTTATTATTGGTAGATATTGGTCCATATCTGATTCTTTTACATTCAAATCATGAACTCATGTCTTGATAATTTATGCTGACCTGATTTGAGTGATTTGTTTGTCATACTCAAATTCCATCACACTCATAGTCACAAAATTTTTTTACCAGCCTCTACACAGGTCCAAATGTGCCTTGTCTGTTTGCACAGGAAATAAATAGGTGGCGCCCGAGCAAACAGACAAGGCACATTTGGACCTGTGTAGAGGCTGGTAAAAAAATTTTGTGACTATGAGTGTGATGGAATTTGAGTATGACAAACAAATCACTCAAATCAGGTCAGCATAAATTATCAAGACATGAGTTCATGATTTGAATGTAAAAGAATCAGATATGGACCAATATCTACCAATAATAAAAGGGGAATAATCTCAAAAAACCAAAGAAGTCAAGTGCAAAACCTACAGCTGTCGCATAGCGCTATGAGAGGGCCTTACAGGGGGTTTTACGTTCAATGTATGGAATAATTGATAAGTTACTGAGTTCCCTAACAAAAACCTGACCCAACAGCCTCTTCAGAGATCTAGATCACCCCGATCACAGTCTGTTCCACAGGATGGGCAGCATAGGTCACTGCCAACAGCACCAACATAAAGGGGGGGTCCTCCACAAATCTGCTGGGCTGAACTCCGAGGTCTCTCTCCCTGGTATTCCTCCTGGCGCTACCACGAAGTGGAGCACAGCAGATTGTTCTGGCACACTCCAATTGAACCCAGAGGTCTCCGCAGTCTCCTCTAGTCTAGATCTGTGGCGCAGGTAGTACTAAAGTACCAGGGCATCCTGACCAGAAGAAAGTGGGATCCTCGATGGACGCAACAACAGCATATAAGAGGAAGAATGCTAGATTCTCAGCATTATCCTACAACCCTGTTATGGAAATAAGGTTCATTTAACCTCAAGTCACAACACGTGGAATATAGAAAAACCTTCCAGAAAAAGATGTATTTTCATCCTAAAAAAACCACTGACTCACCTTCTCAGAAGGGCTAAAACCGGCGTCATCGAAGTAGCAAACACGAGGTAGGGCTCCAGGTGACAATAGGGCAGTTCCCGCGTGGTGACATCAAATTGGCTCAAATCACAACGTTGAAGAAACGTCAATGGCTCATAAGACTTACTCAAACAAATCCCCTATAAGGGCAATCGATATAAATCGATTGTCAGCCTTCTTGTTGAACCAGAAAAATCTTCAAGTGCCTCTCGTCATGGCCACCGAGAAAAAGCCACGATAGACGAGAGCGGAAATCCCTCCCAAACCTCAGTTTTTCCTTAAAAATCCCTAGGAAATATTACTAAATCCATCTTGCCAACACAAAACGTAGAAGGTCACACACAGGAAGCATTATTTTAGACATGGGTTAAAGGTTAAACCTATGGCTGTTTGAAAACCCTGTGCCGACTGCAGCCATACGAGTTCGCTAGCGGCAGTAACGTAGCAGACAAGACAGGTGACTCGTGAAGTATGTCAACCTGACACTCCTGACAGTGACGTTCTGGACGAAAATATAACCTGTTAAATGAACCTATCTCCATTAACCAAAATCCCAACAAAATAATAAACAGATTCTTCAAAAGGGACCCGTTCTATCAGAACAGTCAACCTAATGATTCCTGAAATAGCCAAGCACATCCATTCATCATAGTCGGAGAACACCACAGGTAAGTCATTGTCTTTTTCTTATAAACTACATGAAAACTAATTGACTTTCAAATTCCAGACCAGAAGAACTTCCTCAAATCGTTGGCATTGACTCTCTTCAACATCAGAACCTGTTTATTTGGGTCAGAAAGAGAAGCCTCAGCTTGGATCATCACATCCTACAGGTGTACTGCGTATCAGAGAGGATGTTGAGAAAATTGATGATAAGTTTCCAATATAAAAGGTGTGTGATATGAATCAATAGCCATTAAATGTCTGAACTAAACCAGGTATGGGTATTATTTAGCTGACTGAGTGTTCTCTGTGAATATGTACAAAATTGATGAATTATTTACTTGAATATTTCTTAGGCTTGTATAAAAATCATAACCAAAACTGTATTCAGAAAATTTAAACGCTACATGTTTTCCGATGAAATTTCCGACGCGCGCCAACTATGGAAATGTCTACAAGAAAATGTCAGAAGACCAGAAGATGAGATCAGTTGAGATCGCCCAACTTTCTATGATATTCTAGACAGGTCAATGAATTCGTGAGTGTAGTATCACCGACTTGACGAATTCTGAATTCTTGCCAGATCCTCATTTATGGTATTTGCCTGTCTCTGTTTCGAATCTCTGGCCTCATAAGATGATATGAAAGCTCTAGAAGAGCAGGCTATGGGGTGGGCAGTAGGTTACATCCAACATCTGAGACAGATCCTCCTGAAACCTCAGTATTGATTGTCATTGTGATGGACGAGATTCGTCTATCATCATCACGTAGAGTGATCTGTCTGCGGAGAAACTATATGTGAACGACATAGCTGGGACGACAAAGCATATGACGGAAGTTTTGCTAGAATTGGTGCCAAACTCTCGGTCAAATGCTCCGGAGATATCCAGTGCTACAGACAGAGATTACATATGTTTCTCGATTGATGCCTTTCACATCTGTGACACAATACAACACAATAGTGCGATCGGTCTATAGTTGCTAGGGACGGTTTTCTTGTATTTTTTGCGAATCTCTTGGACTATAGCTAACTTCTTGTCAGAAGAACACACACAAAGTTTGTATATGGATGTGTTCATTACATTCTATTGCGAATTGCATACCTACAATCGTCTCATTGAGTAACTCTTATGCAACGTTTTGAGTAACCATGTAATTCGCTTAATAGCTCGATGTATTCGAATACCTAATTCTGCATCTATTGACGACCCCAATTACTGAGCTCAAAACGACGATACGATGAGAAGCTTTATTCGTTCGATACATTGTTTACCCCCATTAACAGGAGCGCAGCATTACCGGTGGAATATTAACAATACACAGATCATGAGACCTTCCTTCTAGCAGTGTTACACATAACTGGAGTGTTATTTCGAACATCAACATTATATTTCAAACATTTCTCTGGGAAATGTGAGATTGAGAATAGCAAAGGGAGTAATGTAGATAACGAACGCTAGCCAGAACATTGTCGAGCGAATGGTTTGTGGCAGTAGTTTGGTCACTATATTGACCATCAAAAGTCAGTCATGAAACGTGAACAGGAATTCGACTTGCCTTCTCCAATTGTGAAATCACTCTTCCAAGGTACATGATCATCAAGCACATAACGAGCAGGTAACAATCAAATTTTATGGTATTTGAGCTACAGTAAATCTTCAAGAGAATATTTCATCCACACCTCGACTCTGACAACAGATTTTCGAATGACCACATATTGGAATGACTCATTTCAAACAAATATCCAACGGAATAATGTGATGAGAACTCAGTTTGATAAACTTTGATGAATTTTGTACATATTGTGGAGAGCGTGAGCATATATTGATACATTCAACACTCAATGATATGACCACATGATGACTTCCAAAACAGCTTAAGAGAGCGCCGTTGGTGGTGATACTGACCATGTATTCGAATGAATGATTAGAATGCTCCATTTCGAGCAAAATCAGACGCCAGACCACAATCTTATTATTTGAGTTGAAGTCTTGAGTGATAATCCGTATTTGAGTTGAAAACTTATAGGTCAGATTGAAGTCGGAAATGCCATGACTTCCCTGGTTCAAATCGTGTTTGTGCTGTTTCCATAAATACAAATCATAGTATAGCACATCGAAACTTATCATAGCAATGCTAATGTTTCCTTACCCCTCCCTCTGCACGTTCCTGTAGTGAATTATCGTCGTTAGTAAATGCACCGTAAAACGTGGTGATGTTTAATATTACCAAAGTTCTAGCACCCAGATTTTACAGGTGAACTTTCGGCCCTTTCAAGTGCACTTCTGGATTCTGAATCCTAATGGACAGTAGTAATAGCTGAATTGTGTGCAGATTTTGAGTGGAACTTCATGGATTTCATCTAATCAAATCAATATATCAGATATGTAGTAGTTAGTGTATGAAATCATATACTTGCATTTCCAATTGCAAACATCGGGCTTCATAAGCTTCAAATCACGTGAATACGAAAGTCAAACTTCCAGTGAAATTAAAATTGAGTTAGTGAGATCAAAGTGAATTCATGTCCTGAGAGGACTTGGTGTATTTTCATAGTTTTCATTTCCTGAAACTTCCACTCATATATTCATAACGTTGATTTATCCCCTGAGAAATCACTTTGCTCGATCAGTTCACCATGCTGTATACTCCTTCAGTATTGTATTGGAATATTTATCATTGACCGATATTGAATTGAACTAATTTATTTTTTCAAAACTGTAGGAAAAGCCGGCGAAACCTACAGCAACATGTTGGGTATAAAATGAAATAACATTACATCCATTGATGATTATAACTAATACTGAGATTCATTCATTCAATCATTGAATTGATTCATTGAATCAAAACTGAAACTAGATCTATCTTGTTCTTTGCAAATGCTATTTTAATTCATACCGCATTCTTCTCTAGAGCCCCTATACCATTCAATGAGGAAGCGATGCTTCAAATGAAGTCTTTTCTCATGCCAACGACCTCCAAACTTTGAGAAAAATTTAAATGCTTTCCTCCTCTCCGAACATTCCACCGCTAGCTCACATGATGTTCCTCGAACATCACAGACTCTCCTTCCGTGTTTTGAGATCCATTGTCCTGAGTCGAAACTCGTACGTGCTGAGAAGAGCGGGACTATTTTTTACAGTGGACTCCGAACCACTTTTGGAGGACCGAGACTGCCCAAGCGATATGCCTGAAGAATTACTTACCTAATGAGATATCACAATGAGGTAGGTAATTCTATTCAAGAAATCTGAGGGGGTGTGTGGGTCATATGCATCTTAACAATTCGTAAAAATTTCATTCCAGTATGAATTGACGGGTGGGTCCTTCCTGAAATATCACTCTGCATACACCCTGTACATGTACTATTCCATTAGGAACTATGCGTGCGTATTATATCTGCAATGTTATTTGCGTGCGTGCCGTCATATCTCCAGGGAACAGTAGATGGGATCCGGGGCACATTACACACTACCTCGCCCCTACGCATATTTTTAATTCAAAATTTCTTAGCATAAATATTTAATTTAACTTGGTGAATTAGTTCAGGTAATAAATAGTCTCTCTCCTTGAACGTGACACAAATATATGATGCTGTCGCGCCACATCAGCAAAATTTCTTATTCCACAAAAATGAATTTTGCTAAGCCCTGGATCTGAGAATATCAAGGAAATATCTAACTTCTGATTATATATTCCGGACACACAATCGTAGTCATTAAAATAAGTAGCTGAGAAGCAAATGCTCGCAATATTTGACATCGGCCTAAAACCGATTTCGATAAGAGTTGACAAATATAGAAGAAACGAAGGAAATACGTTTATCAAGAACATCTGATGCGAGTTTATGAACATGGAGAAGTTTTTATTCAATTATACTAATATGACAGTAGGCATAGGAGTATGCATTTGAGCGAATCAAGAAAAATGTTTCATCATATGATACGCCACGTACTCCCCCTAGGGTTTTTTGAGATTCTAATGAATGGATATTTTGCTATCCTCTCATCAGACTATCAGTTGTTTCATTCCGATGTGGAAATCCATATCTAATTGTTTTCTATCCTGTACCTGACTACCAATTGTGACATTGCCCATCCCTGCATATTTTCAACATCATGCACTAGTTGCCAAGATGTACTAGGTTTTAGAATCATTATTGATCATATAATGAAAGCATTTATCAACATGCTCCTGGGTTATGTGCTGGTCGAAAAACAGAGCATAGTCCTATCGATGACCCCACGAATATCCCAGCTTATATCTCCCAGTAAATCAACTAATCTTAGTTAACGCCAGTCGCAGCTAACCAGGATATGCTATTGAACAAGGTGATGCATCAATATAAAGGGTTATAAACAGATGGGAAACGACATTATTGGGGAATCCAATAATATGTGGGGAACGAATAGGTCATTCAGAGATCTACGATATGGTGTTACAGAGCTTTCTATGATTCGAGGAAGGGTGGTGAACGTTTCTGTGGATACCAGTAAATTACGTTAGGAACCGATTACGTGAGCTGATGTGTATAAAGGGTGAAGGCCAGCTTCACTGCCCCACAATCTGTTCTGACAGTAGCTCAATTTTTCGACTTCGCCACTTCATTTTTCTCGACCTCTACAGCCCAGTGGGGTAGAGAAGTTTACCAGTCTGAAGAAGAAATCCTATCTCGGTGCGAAAAACAGGCCATATTAATTCATATTTGCCAGTCAATTCAGTAATTTTCGAAAGAACTAACTGATGGAAATGGTCTGTAGGCCAACGTGAATGTGTATATTCGTGTAGTGGTGTTGATTAAATGGGTTTCATGAGATTACACCTGACAGACTTTCAAACTAATTAACACAATTACATCCAAGCACTTATGTGATGTGATAGATAATAGGAGTTGTTGTAGAACATGTTTGGGTGGAGGTGAGATGAAGACATGTCGACTAAACTCCATCTATGCCTTTGTGTGAGAAGATATTCAAACATCTGTTCTTCATCATCCTGTACAAATGGTAGTCCTAACTACTGTGATTCAAAGAACTTTGGTCGATTTGGCATGTTGGTTTTTCAAGTTTGCGATATCAAGTTGTCCATTCCCAGTAATATCACTCTGCAGATTCATTCCGAAGAAACAGAAGGAGCATGGAATGATTTCTGTAAACGCAAGGTTCAGATGGTATACGAAATCAGCTGTTGAAATTTGTTGGTGATTTGACGCACCCAGTATACTTCCTGGGGTACTCATTCGAGATGATCATCAATTTGTCTTAATATTGTATTTGAGGGACTCCAGCAGGTATGTTGCATATGTACCTATTGTGTATAGCCATGACAGTGTTTCACTTCCGCTCGGTAGTTCATGTAGGTATTAGTAGACGCGCGTTCCTTCACAAACGCACTGCACCGTCGACCACTTTGCACAATATCGGAAAATTTATCACCGTAGCATTCCAGACGACCTCCAGAATGAAGAGAGTTCCAATCATCCAGCGCATCTGCGAACCGAAGTGAGAAGCATGGTGGAGTATGATCAAAACACTCGACTCACCTGTGGAGTTCCATATGCCATCAGTGATCTCCTATCGTGTGGAATTATTTGTTGAACAATATTGGAAGTAACTTTTCTCCATGTCAATCACTCGTCAACTTCAGAAAGTTGTAGATTCGGGGTCTATTTGATTCTCAGTGTTTGCTTTTCCCAATTCTACTAGAATGATGGATGGAAAAATAAAGTAATATTCTCGTGAATCAACTTTAGTTGACCAACTCGAACAGATCGAATGGAATCGGTCAAGTTCATGGTTCAAACATGGAAAAAGCCAACTTCAGGAACTATTGTGAATTCGGAGTCTATTTGATTTTAGGTGTTAGGTTATTCGAATACTACTAAAATGATGGGAAGATAAAGGCGTATTCTCACGATTCAACTCTAGTTCGGTCAAGTTTTTGGTTAGAACGTGAAAAACATTTTCAGAGAGGCAGTCCTTGTCGGAACGTAATGACTGCATCGTGTAATGTATGATGTATGTATAATTGTAAGTGTATTGATGTGTAGATTCTGAAGTTTTCTTACAGTCTTTGACTATGTGGCTGTACATGTTCTGATAACATTTTGTTTCGTCTCATCCTACCACTTTGTCAATAAGAGTATCTATTCTCCAGACAATGAAGTAATTTTTGATTTGATTTGATTTGAATCACAGATTCGAAAGAAAATACTTTAAGTTTAGAGGTAGACAGCACTGAAATCTGCGATTATCTCAAGATAATATACTGTAACGCAACTGATCTCATGCACTGTCAGTTCACACTGTTGTTGCAAGTTGACTTAACTGTAGTTTTAAAATTTTCCAAACGGGCATACGAAAGCACATTTTGTGAAAGACGCATGAGCAATCGAATAATTGCACCACTTTGGTTCTGCTCACTGCTGTTACAGTTCAAACTATGTACATGGACCAGTAAAATCAGAATTCGAGATAATTGTTTACTATTTGTATACAATTTGCTGTATTATCATTTCAATAAAATTGTAGATATTGCATTCGTTTACCAAATCTATAGCGACATGAATTCTATTATATCGAACACTAACATACTATGAATAGAAAGCATGTAAAAAATTCCAAATATGGTGCCATGATATTGGTGAATTTAATATGATGAAATTATAATCTTATATTCTGAACTGATGTTTTGAAAATAGCTCTTGGACATCTTGTATTGAAGGCTTCCCACTCAGAAAAAAATGTCATTGCAGTTGTTTCGATTTCACTGGAGGCTATTCATTCGAGTTGAATCGAGAGAATATTCGAAACATTTATTTTCCTCCATCGAATTGTTCATTTATGGGCATCTCATTTGCCTCGGGATCTTCGAGGTATGCATATTTCCATATGGATAAAGAAACATTTATTTATTTACTACATAGGTGCAGGTATGCTTGAGTATGCATACATTTGTGGTTTGTTTTCCAGAACTCAGTTCGATGAACCAATATTATTTTCTCGAACATTTCATATCATTAGTCAGAAAATATATGAGTGATGCAAAATATCGGGAGAATCTCCATCATGCATAGATGGAAAAATCAGACATCTGAAAGTGCAAATGCATGTCTAGGTAGATATCAACAAATATCCAGGAATCACGTTGATTAGTATCGACAAATTGTCTCTTTGGTTATTACATGAGTGAGGAATGGCTTTTATTATGATGGTTTCATGAAGATCAGAAGGTAAAGACCATGAATATACTCGGTATTCCTTTGTTCCACTCCTACTTTTAGTAAAAATCATGTTCGAAACTGAATCGATAGAGTTTAATTATAGAAAATATAGCGGGTCGAGTCCGGAAAATGTGTATATACTCCTGTATTCCGCTGGTGCGATATAGCCATTAAACGCAATGGAAACCGGAAATTTCGAAATTACTTCGTGAATTAAATATGGTCACAATTTATGTGACCTAATGAACGATACCTTCACCAGGCGTAGGTTTTTATGTATTCAGTTTGTTTTCAGAGCATTCAGGACGATCAATCTTTGAAAAACTTCGATATTTATAACTGTTGTTCTGATGACAAAATGATTCGACTGAAGTAAGTGCACAACACAGGATGTTTCCTACAAAATGTGTCAATAATAACAAAATATCTGTCTGATGGTACCCCTGAGACCACGATAGTACATATGTATCGCAACAACCCTAAGCCCTGAGGAATCATCTCTCTCTATAACAATAGTCCTCAGGTTATCGAGTGATCATTGCCTGATAGCAGAATCCGCCGGCTTTTCGAGCGCTTCAAAGGATTGACCAGACTTATAGTGGGATATCTATAAACGATCTCGTAGGTACCTTCGTGCCACGGTTAATGAAAAGAACTGTTGTCGCATCGCTCGAAACACTTCACTTTGTTTTCTCATGTGACGAGCCTTCTTGGCCTGGCAAGTAGCCTTATAAAGTCACCTCATGAAGACTTGATGATATAGATAGCATGCGCCTGAGAGTGACCTGTTCTTTCTTCGGATTGGCTAGATGTGACAACCGTTCTATCTACAAACCGTGCCCTGTTGCGATCAATCTAGAACACCAGAGCCCAACACCAAGTTCTATTTCTTTTTATGAATATCTGAACGAAAGAAAATCTTGTTTGGATCACGATCGTAGGGCACACTCACATGTTCCCGTTCTTTATTCTGAGAACCTGATTATATGCATAACGAGATAACGCAGAGTCAACGCTCGTTTGTTACGCCTATCGCAGTAGGATAATTGAAACTGTTCGGCGAAGTTCAGATGCCAATCATTGTATTCCAGAAAAGGAAAAGATTCGAATAGGAAAAGCAATATGTTTTGCAAGGAGATGCTGCTGACAGACCTTAGATACAAGAATTCTGAAACAAATACTGTCAAGCAAAGGACATGGAAGAACAATAAATATTTGGGAAATAATGAGGGCAGTAAGGAAGATCTTAAATTCATTGTTTCGATGAAATTTTCCGATACTTGATTCCAAATATGATATTAAGAGATCGACATGTGATGAAAACTAGGAAACTCAGCCTGTAAGATTCATGAGATAATCTGTCGACCCATGCTTGGATACGGACATGCTAATCAACAACTGTTGAGGACCAGCTTCGCGGTTGATATAGTTCACTCCCTAACAACAACAGACCGATTGCACTACTATCTGGGATCTCCGAAGTGATGGAAAATGAAATCAATATCGAGCTCATCCGATATCTATGGAGCTCATGAATCGTGAACGACCTTCAATATGGCTTCCGTCACCAGAGATCCAGAGGAGATCTGCTCGTCAAAATTGTTCTCCACCACGACATCCGAATGCATCGGAAATATGACAAATTTTCTTCCCATCATACTTTCTCTTCATGTAATATCGATCGAATTCGAATCCCAATAGGAGAATTTCTCATGATTAGTAGGTATTAAAAAATACATGGTTCCACCCGATACTAACTGAATTTCATTTCACTCCCGAGAGCTATCGGATTTCATCTGCTGTGAAAATTTTCGATTCACTCGACCAACTATGTTTGTGTGCATTATATATTATGACAGAAAATATTTATCTGATTGAATAACCCAATATTCGAAAAATAATTGCTTTGTGTTTCTCTATCATTTGGCTCAAATAAAATAAACAATGAAGAAAATAAATATACCACCACAATGATAAATGTTACTGTTCGACATTCGATGAACAATATCAAAAATATAATACATCATGGAATTGTAGTCTGTATTGTGTTGTAGCGTTAATACATGAACACAAATAAAAATATTTCATTTTCAGTGGACACAAATGTTGATTTTCTCTCCATTGTTGTTTCGATAAATCTGCAGGATTTCCCTCTATTCCTATACTTGATGTTTTGGAGAAGGCTACCAGGTTCTAATCGATAGCCAGATCTAATCGTTCCATCTAATTGAATCAAGTGAAGTGAAAGATACAAAAAAACAATTCAATTCATGTGACAAATCGAAAACGACGACCACATCAGTGGATTGAATACTAGACGAATCCGTGTCCATGAAATATAGTATCTATGTTGATAGGTCAATACCAGAACAACTCAACGAGTTTTCAATGATATTTCTATTTTCGTAGATACCTACTAATTTTCAACAGAAAATGAATTCTTCTGATCATGACGTTGGTACTTTTCTCATTCTGAGATAGCTGTTATCTCTCCAAATATTTTCTTTTGATTAAATCCCCTCTGATCATGGTCCCTCCCAAATGGACCACTCTATATTATCGACGGAGTCTCACCTGATACAATGATTATTGTTGCTACTGTTTTACGTGGATTTGTCTTGGCACCAACATGGTTTCTACTCTCACAGAGTCATACCGCCTCCTCCTCTAGAGCTATACTATCTAAGGATAGACTAGATTTGGCAAGAATCTTGAAATGAAGAGTAATTCAATGCAACAAGCATGTCTTTGCCAGGGATTCGCTATTCCTATGAAGTCGTCAATTTCCATGCTCGGTATCACCACCAACAGCGCCCTCTCATGGGACGATCATGTGAGGTTCATTGCGAGAACTGCTTCACAAGAACTTGGCTTTCTGCTTCGTACAAAGGGTTACTCAACTAGACTAACTAACAGCTAGACCAACTAGGCAAGACTGGTCACCCTACATTGGCAATCTCGATACCTGTCGGAAAATCACTCTAGAGCACACGCATCACTCTGAAGTGCTTCTTGTAGGTAGGAAGGGGGTGAAAGCAATGAATGATTTTTGAAAAGGGAGATGAACCTGCAAAGATATGTTTCAAGTATAGTGCGTGCATCCTTCCAAGCATCATGCATCAATGGAACGGCAATGCTTAAGACCTGCAGAGTTCTGAGAAAAATTTCCAATACCTCCTCCCTCTCACAATATTGAACCGCTGCCTTATACCAACTTCCACGAACATCTTTGATTTTCCTCTCGTGTTATCAGAAGTTGAAAATATACCTGATGCGTCTCATGATGATCATATCTTATACTCTCCAATTTGCCTGTCTGCCTTATTAACAATGCAATGTCTTGCTGCTCCGCAAGAAATTAGTCAACGCGCTGGACGATGAAGTTTATTTATGCTGGTGTGAGAGAGTAGAGAACAAAAGAATGAGAATTTGCAGAAGGTACATTTCATGGACAAATGGTTGGTGTGGATTGAACCAGGGCAATGATATTCATTTCATTTGGAAACGTGATGAATTATTGCCCTGAGGAAAACTGTTTCGTAAATGACTTCTCATCTTTATATGTGGTTGGAGAGATACATGCAAACAATTGCGGATTGGCTCCAAGTCATCACAAATTCTCTCCATAAGAGATGTCATCGTTACTATCTATCGTTTCTTAGTACTCGATATTGTTTGTTATTCATCAGTTCATTAGTTCAGTTTTTTAGTCTAGTTATTGTTCATGCGACGTTTGATTTCCTACCTACAGAGTTCAACATTTTAATGCATCTGAAATGTATAACTCATCACTAGTAGCAATACTGAATGAATCATTCTATACTATAAAACTCGTTCCTACAAGCTTCTGAATTTTGAATTCGAATTCGATAAAATCCTATGTAAACGACTAGTAATCATCATTGGAATTAGATTTTCCAGACGAATTGTATTTGACACTATCCGAATCCGCAGATACGGTGATTGTAGATATAACTATGATCCACCTTGATTGATCATCATTCATTTTGATTGGATTCTCGATTTATTCTCTGTATTTCTGTCAAATAATCCGTATGATGAGTAACCAAAAAATTCTCTTCCTCGTATACAATTCTTTCTTCCAATCATATGAAGGTCACCAGGACGACACCTATTTGTGTATCTATGGATATTCGATATTTCTGATATTTCTGTTGATCGACGTATCGATCGGAAAAAAAAAAAACAGACAGCGATCGCCAGGACGTATGTTCCTCTCAGAAAACGTTAAAGCGCAATGCAAACGTATTGCAAACTCATATATTCATATACAATTCCGGACAAATCCATCAATAATCATCTAGTGATCACAAGATCAGAATTACATATCACCCAAGTAAGTCACTTTTGTAGCCGATTTTTCCATCTCAACTCAATTTGATGCCAAATTCGGTTACTCATATCACACCACGCGAAAATTTATATGAAAATGAAGTTCATCTTTCAAAATCTCCAAAACTGAAACGTTGAAATCATGACGTAAGCACCCCTTTAGAAATATTATGGTCTGTTTTGATATTTTCTTCTCACTCCAATTTTCTATATGATTGATTCAATTCCCGTTCCGTACCAAAATACAGATAAAGTTCCAGTTTTGATATCGGTGAACTAATTGGTTGAAGTTGAGAATTCAGACCTGCCATAACATCATCTCTATTTCCTATTGGTAGGAAGATAATGGATATTTTAATATCGGTAATTACTGGCCTAATATATCAATTCCATGATTTTACAATCCAATTTTATGGTTTATTCAGATCTTCAATAGATTATAAACATAGCAACATGGTGAATGTTCGATAGATGCTAACACATTTACGCACTTTGATTAGGTGCAGCTAGCTATTTGATAATACATTCATGGACTGTTTACTGGGCAATATTGAATGTTTGATGTCATTACGTAATGGATATATGATGCTCAAGCATATACTGACTATGTTAATGAAAAAGAGCTTCTATTTCCAACAGGCTTACGCCCAACAGGAAATGTTACAAATACATATCAGATCCCGATTATCAATTGCACTTTTAATGACACAGCATAAATTGGGGATTCCATCATCATCATGTTTGATTGTCTACTGTTTAATCTTGGAATGAGAATATGTTACTGGTTCAGAAGTACGGAGCAATCAATTTGGATATGAATTAATGTTTGAACAAATGTCACAATCAGAATTATTCGTTTAGTTGCAGAGAACTCATTACAGAACTATCCAGGTGAAGTTGGTCATCGATTTCTCTAAGCGGATGAGTTTCATTCACCTTCATCCATAAATATTTCATTTTTTTCAGTAGTTTCAATCGGGCTTGCATGATATTGTGCAGTAAGATACCATAATAGTAATATTCGAATTCAGATCTTACATACGAGTAAAGAAGAAGTGCGGAGTTGATTCTAAAATTTCTACAATCCCGATAAATGAAACACAACATCTTCGAGGCTGCAGATATCCCAGTGTCGATATGATTGGTAACCGAGTCCTTACAGCTTCCTCAACCCGTTCCAGTTAATCATCGTTTATGAAATACTCGGAATAGAAAATTGCTTTCTGGAATATAAATATATTTAGATACATTCAAATATTTCAGATTGAGACGATTTGAGCAGCACCCATCAATAATTTCATTCATGGATACTTGTGAGTTGCCACAGTCATCCATATTCTCCATAGAAAATACTAGATAATTTCAAATCGTATGCAAAAATAATCTGGGACAATGGGGCAATTAATTTTCATGGAGTATCACGGTCCTGAAAAAAAGAAGCTCTGAAAATTCGAGAGAAATTGTTCCGACAGTTCGTGTACGATAACCTTGATGACAGTTCGATCAGATCAAAATAATCTTAATGAATCTCTAGTTTCGATGACACCGGCAGTTTGATTATTTCTAGTTCATCAGCATTTAGATCATTTACACTTTGAGTCACTATGCGAACCTGATTCGATGGATGGATGTTATAGAATTCATCGGCAATCAGTAACGGACTTGGTGCATGGAGAAATCTACGGGTCTCTCAATATAGTGGAAAAGAACACTAAGATGCATCCTACGGAATGGATTCAACCATTCGAATAGCCTCGTCTTTTATATTCAGCACAATATTTCGTCATACCTCATTTCATCAGCAGAGTTGTACTTCTCTCAATCCACCAGAAATTGTTCTTCCTAACGAGCCATGCTGATTATCAGGAATTCAGAAATAGTCACATGGTAATTCGAAGACACAAAGGATATCTCAACAGGTCTCTGGAGATTACACAGACAACGTGCAGTTATTCTGATACAGTTGCCTCGTATCCTCCTAATACGATATCATGTTTCCAAATAACAGAGGCTAATAATTGGAGGAGCAAGTAATCACAATACAATACAAAGCCGAGCTGTATTATAACGTGATGCGTAGCATCACAAGAAATTAAGAAACTACTCTTCTTATATACTGCGATCAGCGAGCTGTGCAGTGAGCACATTTTCAGCACTCTCTATTCCATATCGATAACAGAGCTGTATTGAATGACTGCTACTCAGGCTAGATTTTGAACATCAAAGGCTGGAAAGGTGGAAGAGTAATAGTTCAATGCCTCGATTTTATTATCTAACAGTAGAATTATCATCGCCTCAGTTACCGAAGAAGAGTTTCCCACGTTGAAGATAGTTTATTATTGTGATGCAAGTGTCATTATCGTCAAGAGGAGTTTATAACCGTGTTTGGATAACTCAGAATACGCATCCTCTCGGAAACTAGCAGTCAAGCGGAAAAAGCACAGGAGACTAAGAAGTCTATCAGTCTATGTCCTAAGATTCTTCTGTCTATGTGAAGAGAAACCAGAAGCATTTAGCTTCATGAAAGAGTCACACTGTGTTACGGTCCTCGAACATTACAGGATCCCCTTCGTGTTGTCGAGAGATAAAAAAAATATACCATACTCCAGAACGGAGTTTTCCCCAAAAGATCTGAAAAGACCGCGGAGGACAAGGCAGAACTGTCAAATCACACAACAAAAATCTCATCTGAGTAGCACATGGTTTGTACTCAGTTATTTTCGAGGTTCCTGAATTTTCGGGCGAAACTTTTTATGGAATCCATCAATTTCTGTGCCAGGAATCGATAGTAACACAAGAGATGACTAGATGTTGAGTATCCATCACCAAATGTATGCATCAAATCATCCGTTTGTCTCTTTCTATTAGGAATCATCAAATATGGCAACTAATTAGCAGTCAGAACGGTCAGAGATATTTGTTGTGAACATTGCTAGTGCGGTCCTGTGATATTTATGTCTTTCGGACATTTTATTAGTACGTCATTTATAACTGCTTCGCTCAGGTTATAGCATCGAGTGATAAGACACCCAGTGCGATGGAATCGCAATCGCAAGATTTGACTGTAGTGCAAATTATTTCCGAAGATGTTGAACTAGTTGAAGAAGTTGAAGAACGACAGGACTTGTCTCACGCTGTTGAGGATGTTGGTACATCAGATGAGGATGCCTTTTGTTCAATTACGAGTGATGATGGCGATGCTGTTGTAGTGGAAACCTTGCGGGGTACGACTCTAGATACACCTGCTGGCTCATCTAAACAAAGTATATCTCCAGAAATCATTCTCTGTCCTTCGGCCATTTCCAATGATGACAGGGCTAGCAAACATCATTTTTTGGGATTTGATCAGAATTTATTCGGAGACAACTTTCACGAGTGGTGGAAATTATTTTCTGACGTTTGTGTGTGTTTTTTTGTGTTTTGGGTTGTATGGAAAATATTTTCTGTTGCTGCAGCCTACACTCAAAAGAGTTTATCAGTGTATCATGCTGAGGTGCGTGAACATTAGCAGACTTTTTCATTCCATCATAATACTGATAGTGATCGATTTCATTAATCTACGTATGAAAAAAACAAATGAATGATAGGGTGACGTTTGTACCATGAGATGTATCTATGTACGTATTTTCGATACACATCAAACATCTGTTCGATTTTCAGGCAAACGTCTCACACTCACAGTCAATAATTATTGTTGAAGGTTCAGGATTTTGGAATCATTTTCTTTCCTGATTGCTTCACCTCATCGAAATAAAAGCCTCTAAAAACACCTTGTTCTCTCATTTCAGTTGATATCAAACAAATCTGGAAAATAATACAAATTCACTACCTGCTCGACAATGCAACGTGAACCCACGAGCAATTGGGAAGGAAAAATTACAGCATCAAAATCTCAAAATGTCAGAAAGCAATCTAAAATGATCTTGATCCATTTGAATATCTGAATTGGTTCGTTTTACCGCTCTCTAATATTCATAAGTTTGTGCAGATTTATTCTTTCGATCGCAAATATGATTCAATGCAGAGAATTCATCCGATGATTCTTTCGTTTTCATATTCATGCTCAATCATTCCAACCAAGATGCAGATCATTCGTCTATGTGTACTACTAAAAAGGATCAATGATAACAATTTTAGAAAGTTTATTTCATATCACATGCTGTTGAAATCAGACCAATATATAATAATAATTCTACAATGGGTAGAAAACTAGTTGTCAGCAATCATGAGGAGCTTCTTAGATACCTGAATAATATCCCTCATTGATTACTCCATAATATTCCTCATACTGAATCAGTCCTTCCTCTATTACATAATATCCTTGATAGGCGTTGAGTTGCTGATTGACTCCTGGATAATATGCATCGTAATAATAATGGTTGGGCAGCTCCTGTGTCCAAGAATTATATCCATTTTCCCCAGCCAGTTCAGGTTTGCAGAGTACGCACCTGTCACTTATTCCATGTGTGTGACAAGGGCAAGGGCAATCATAACATCTATCGAAAAGCAGAGTTATGTGGGTTAGCCAACGGAAATACATTTCTCGCCAAAAGACGACCCAATCCTTGGTGCACAACCAGCATGTACAAATACCGGAGTCAATTCGACTTCTATCAGCCATGGAAATGATTCGACACTGTTTTACTGATCAAGAATATTCAAATCTGTGGTAGGAAACTGTGTAGTTTCGATGGCAATTAGTTCGAGTATACTGAAAACCAGCTGCGTTCTATAGGTAAGTCCTAATGATGCAATCCAGGGCTGGCCTCACGATGTGTACAACTTTTCGTTTTGACCATAAGTAGTGATATTCGTCGATACTCGTCAAGTCGGCGAATGGTTTATTCAAAGTACAGTCATAAGCTTCGGAACTTAATTACAAAAATGAATCGATCTTCTGAAATTCGAGATTTTTTGAGTTTTCTGAAAAGTAAAAACCCTCTTCCTGCAGTTAAAAGGATGCCAAATTCAGATTCTCAACTTGAACTTCCTTCATATCGTTCAATATCCATTCGAATATTTTGGCGAAGGTATGGATGATTTTGTGTGTGAAGAAGAGGGTTGGGTTGGCCTGGTTGACCTTCTCAACCTGTTGGGAGGCTGTTATATATCACACCCAATCTTTCACATTCATCCACAAATTAACTTCCTCGAATATTGGATACAAGTTGAAACATTCACTAGCTAAAGTACGGAGAAACTGTGTCCCACGAAACTCTTTTCGTTTGAGTTAGAGTGTTTGCCGTATATCTTCATTTTGTTTCGACACGACAGAAAAAATGGAGTCGACATAATGATGGAACTGATTTTATATATTATCCTGCTACCAAATCGTTCCTATGCTTTAGGTCCGGACATGTACAGAATGGTCGATAAAATTGATTTAACCATGCAGATATTATTGTTTCAGCAACAACATATGATTGCTGCCGTCGAGCATGATTCATGAAACATTCTTACAATGTTATTATTTTGATATTGGTGAATCGGTGCTATATAAACAAACCTATTTGCTGCACTACCAAACTTGTTGAATCATAACATACCACATTATGAACAAGCAATCAAGTCTCACCGGAAAATGGGAAATATGACCCTTCACCTCTATCTTCACCTCTTGTAGTGTTGAAACAAGATCAGGATATATATCCATTCTTGAATGTGCTGCATGATGATAGCTTGACTCGTATTGAGAAGTTTTTCTGTCACACTCAAGCAGCTTATGGAAAAATTGATAGGCTATATATCTCTTGTCTTTTGCCATAACACCATCAAACCCGGTTTTGTTGAAATCGTTATGTTGAACCCTAACCGACGATGAAATAAAATATACGTTGATCCTTGAATTCAATTATGACGAAATCTGTGCAATGCATATCATTCCTCAACACAAGCGATCCTAATTCTTGAGATACCGAGTAAAATCGTCTGGAGGAATATCTAATTCGAGCATACTAAAAACTAAGAGGAATTTCATTGTCTATCAGTTAACTTTTTTCCTTAGTGAGAGCATTTGAGATTGAATCCCGTTCGGAATTGTAATTATTCCCCAAGGACAAATTCCGACTCGTATAATCTAGAGTTCACAAACATAGGAATGATATAACGATAATATCAAGAGAACAAGAAAGCACATAATACAAATAATATAGGTACATATCAAGATTCGTGAAACAGATAGGGAATAACATAAATGTATTTCTGCAGCTGGGAAACCGATCGGGAATGTGAATTCCCCTTGTTATTTCCGCAATATTTATACCGCGGATATTGACAATTCATCCACGAAGAATTTATATCTACTGGAGGAATAGAGGAGGAATTTTCATGACGAATATGTCCAACTAGGATGCTGTATCAATATATCAACTCATTGATATCGATATAGCCAAGATGTTTGAATGAACAAGCTTGGTGTCTGTCTACTTCCTATTCCAAGTCTGCAGTAATTTGGGCCGTCGGTATATAGTTTGATAGAATTCGAAGTTTGATATATCAAATACATTATGAAAAAGATGAACAATTTCATAAAATACTCATCGAAAAAGCTCATCATTCTACCAAAAGATTTCTAGATGATACTCCAATGAATTGTAGGAATCAGAAATCGATATTTCAACAATGGGAACAACTTTCTTCCATTGATATATTCGGTTCGAGTACCTTATATATTTCGCCTTCCCATTTTCCATTTGTCTATACTGTACCTCTTCCTGTTTGTAATCTGTTTTATATATGTTCCTACATACTCTTTGATTTGCTCAATTTCGAAAACGTCAGAAATGATAACAATTTTTGGAAAGTATAACACGGTCATGATATCTAGTCAAGTGAGTGAAAGTTAGAGGACATGCCGAATATCGCAACGTCAACCTCAATACGCTGGTTTTAGCACCAAATGTGATCATTTTATTATTTATCATCCTCAAAAACACTCCACAAGATTTCAATGCACTGCTTCATGTCTTGCGAAGTGAAAAAGGGAATTTTGAGTTACTTCAATACTCCGAAATGCAATATACTGAACTCTGTCCCCGTGAGACGAAATGAACTGCCTCATTTCTATACCAATTGTTTGCAAATACTTATATGGTCTAGGTTCATATAGGGAGGAAACAGTATACTCGTTTCTCTAGTTTTTTTTAGACTTTTCTTGTTCACTTTTGTCATGGTACAAAATTTGAAAAAAGATGATCCAAGTTTTTTGGACGCGAATAATTATCATTATCGTTCATGTTTTTCTTATCGAACAGCAAATTTCATTTCGTAGGATCTATCATAGTTCCATCAACTCACTTCGTGGTCGGAATATTTCTTTATATGCATCCCTAGACATTCTGGATATAACCAATACCTACTGTTACGCAGATACAGTCAAGTTAATTCTTGTGTGCGGAAAAGTTCATATTCTCAATGTTCATTAGTAGAATCGCGCTGAGAGAGCGGAAATCACCCTTCAATTGGCAACACTGATAGAACGAAGCAGTGACGGTTTGATTTTGAGAAAGACATGCCTGCCTCACGCATATTGACGTCTTCCCCTGGAGGTTTGAGTACAAAAAAAATATCAGCAATCACATCAGATATCTCTGAAATTCCACATGCACTTCCTCTGATGATAGACTAATACACTTTTCGTTCTGAATTCTTTAGTAAAAACCATACGTTTTCACTTCTTCCCCAAAAATCATTACGTTTTTCTCATTAAACAGCCAGATTCAACTCGTAGATTCAGTAATGATTCCATCAACTTATGGACATTTGGATAATATCCACTTTTCACCTCGCACGAGTTCCACCTGAAACAACACAACATGACATAATAACATAGGTTGACTGGAATTGATATCAGTTTTTCGGAAATGTGGACAATGGAATATGCAAAAACCAGTACAAGGTGCGACAACAAAGGAAATATTAGTAGGCACTGTATGGTTCACGTGGTGAATATACCTTGCATTATTCATTCACGAGAATCAACAAGTTGCCAATCGCGAGATGATCGATACACTTCCCTCACCTTGATGAAGTTTCTTGGAGGAATTAGATATCTGAAATTTTTCCTGTAAAGAACGTCCAGCCCATCTAGCATAGTGGAGGGGAAGAATATTCATATTATTCACTAAATAAATCATGATTGAATAAATTATGACTGTAATAGTCACGCAATTTACTCGCATAGCGAAAACACGTTGAGAAATAACTGTTTTCGTTCTCAGACCATTTTATATATTCTATGCTTTGTATTCTACCACATCGAACCCCTTGCATCTGCCCCATGAACGATATTCCTTACATGAGCATCCACAATTTCGCATATAGATGAAATCGAAAAAAATTCCATTCGATATTCCATGAATTCATAAAAGAAAACAAACTGACTACCACATCATTCTCGCGAATCAATATATCGATTCAACAATTACCACGTTGAAAATGTACATGTTTGAATTTTGAATGATCTCTGAAGCGTTTCTAGTCATCAATATTGTCCGAATTCCAGAAGGATAGTTCACATGCAGGGACTCAAAACATTTGAATCGGAGCCAAAAATGTTGTTCCCGTTCAACGATAACTTCAATACCTACCAAGAAGTTCGATATTGAGCTGTCACAGTAGTTTAACAGTCATTTAACATTTTCAGGAGAATTAAGAGGGTTCCTGGTGGTGAATGTTACACAAAATGTGATCATGACCTCTCTTCATATCATTTTCGGAGTGTTGTTTGTTTCAGTCAAAAACGAAATTCCCATCTCTTAGTTCTGAGGGTATGACATTCAGACTTCAGTGATATTCAAGTGGGATTCAGACAACAGTAATACTTTTGCCAATTTATATTTCAAGAACGATAAATTATTGAAAGGTCGCCTTGTTTGGTAGTTAGCTGAGTGACATCTCCAAGTGGTACATTATGCATGGATGTTATGAATTGAAAGGATGTAATGAAAACAACTTCCAAAAAATTACATCGTGATCATTGCGACTCATTGCGATGACCCAGTGATGTCTACCAGTGATCTCTCTATGCTTGCAATGGGGAATCTGAAGTGGTATTGGAATTTCATTGTGGAAATTCACATGAATAACTTCAATTGTATATTGAGTTCCACAAAACGAAGATTCTGGTAGAACTGTGGTAAATATAAAAGACGATCTGCAAGGTGACATAATGTGGTACTTCATGCGATCACAGTTACTTCGCTGAGTGACCAGGATATATCAATACCAGGATTGTCCGTGTAGTTATCAATGGAGGAAGATCAGTAACAAACGCGTTCTTGAGATTTGAGTCGGCTGGCCAGTTGCCATTGCGTTAGGAGAGTGTATTACTGAATGCGTAACTAGGAAAGAAAAATTCTAGTTAATCAAGAGGAGAGCAGCCAAAGAGTCAGTGCGGTTTAAGAGGGAACATTTATCTGCATACATATGTAGACTTAAAATTTCAATCTGGGGTAATGCATAGGAACGAGGTCACTTCTCAGCTAAAATAAGTGGTTCTGATGAAACTAATTCTAATACAGTTCGTTTAGCCGCGTTTCAGGAAGAACCTATTTATATCAGCAGCTTGGTCAAGGAATTAGATTCATAAATAAGATCTACGCAGTCACCCACTCAGATTCTGGATTACATGCCAATATTATTATTCAAACACGCTCCGTTTCATCTGATTTTTGAACACAGAAATCATCAACTTGGAAGGAACGAAAACAAATTGCATCTTCTTCATCAGATTCTCAAATGTCAATAGAACACGTTCGATCGTTCTGAAGTATTAGGAATGATACGTGTTCAACATTTACCCCTATATGAAATCACAATTTGGATACTGGTTGTGAAAACTATCGTTCCAAACGATGCCATTGATGAATTTTCTTGTACGGTTTAGTCAACCGAAAACTGAAACCACCACTGGAAAGTGTCAAAACAAACAAACAATGAATAAATTTTGCAAAGGAAAAATAAATGAATTGTGTTGAAAACGAGAGCAGATTCGTTCTCGAAACGTCCACTGAGATAAGTAGAAGTTTTGTTTTTATTAAAAATATAATTACATATCCAAATTTTTCAAAAACAAGGTGTCACTTTGCTTTTATTGTGATTCATATTTTCCTGTAAGTTTTCTTTTTTCTGTAACTGAAATCGGCGATGAAAGTAATAAAGACGTTTATTATTATTATTATTAAATGAAGAATTTCTTTTTCAGGTATCTGCAGGTTGAATTCAGAAATACAGTACTTTTTCAATATTATACTGTCAGTATACAGGGTTGGGATGAAGTATGGAACCAAGTAAATATCTTTTGAACGAAAAGAACGATATGTATGGGAATTTGCAGGTGGGTGCAATGGAACAAAATGCATCTGATGTACATTTTTTGTTAATAATATACTTCCGTTTCAACCGGAAATGCCATCAACTTCTTTAATTCAAATGGGACACCCTATATATTTCTACAGATTTTGAAAGAATTTGTTACTTTGAATTCATACATACTGGGTTGAGTGTGAAAAAAATTGTAAAAACGAGGAATTTACTTGATTCCAGACTTTATCCCAACCCTGTATATCTAGTATCTCTTACCTCCAGTCAATTTTACAAGATGGTTATGATATTTATCGACATAGTTTTGCTAATTTCGATATTCCAACGAGTTATCATCATGAAAATTGAATTCCAATGTATCTGGGAACTAAAATGAAATCGATTCAGTTACCGAAAATTAGGGAAACATTCCAGGTATCGCAGTCAAATTGCGACGTATTTCATATGGATTTCCTAATCACAGAAACACTTCGTACTGAGAGACCAAGTAACAGGTATTCTCCACCCTGTTTCAGCATGTCGTCTTTATTCTGGCACTGTTGCCAACTGAGCTTGATACATTGTTTATATCTCAGAGGAAGAGGATTTCTAGCATTTGAAATATGATAGGTAGACGGTAGATTACTCTTAGTTAATTTGTTTCGGCAAGAAATGCAGATAAGTTGAAGTTCGCCAATTTCCAACGTTTGTGAATGAGTGCTGCGAACGCGGAGACCTAATTGAAGTCCTTTATGCATGATCCCGAGACTCTCGAGAGGCAGAGGAAAAGCTACAATTTCATGAGCGGCATGGATTCACTTACATGTACTCGAAGATACTTTCCACACATTCCATGTGTGAAGTAGATCGTGAAGAATGATCAACAAGAAGCTTCGGCTTATTATTTTTGTTAGATGTCGTTTCTTGATACTCAGCACCAGTTCTGAATTCATGTGAATACATGTATTAGCGTATCCGACCAGATATAACTCCGACGAATACATACGATTTGATATAAATTCACTATACTGCTTATATCTACACTTCCGTCATTCCGTCTAACGGTAATTCCGTAGGGTTCGAAATGCATGAAAATATAACCTAATAGAGTATGATTTATGTTCATTTCATATCACCATGTCATCCACGTATATCGTGAATCAAAGTTACCTACTTGCGAGAGAATCTTCAAATTTGATTCGATGCTCAAATAAATCCATAGGACAAGAATACATAGATTGAGTATATTGAATTGTATTCAAGAGGCTTCCACATCTCCAACTATTCTTTCAAGAGGTGCAATGTATATGTGTCAAGATTCATGACATATCATTATTGAGATTGAAATGATAGGACAGAAATATCAGTGGAGCTATCTGGAGGAAGTAATTGCGTGCTGACCTTTCCGTGATTTTCGTCAGTCCTCATCACTTCCAATCTTGTCGCAATCTTCACCACTGTTGGTCCTGATAGATTCTGAAGAATGCTTGTTTCCTGGTCATGCAGTCATGCACTTCTTTCTTGTAGTGTGATACGCGATGCAGGATGCGATGACTATCGATGTTGCTGGTCGATACTTTGAATGATGGTCTGGCAATAATTCTGAAATGAGTATTCGAAACTCAAGCTTCACCAGGAAGCTCTTTATCTCGTTATAATCGCCAACAGCACTTTCTCGAGGGACAGTCATTGCGGAAACTGCTTCACTCAAACTTAGCTTTCTGCTCCACACAAGGAGATACTTCACACTCCAGCAACTACTCACTATCTATGATTTACGATCTAATCGCTAATTCGACCTGTCCTAGACTATTGTTCACTCGTTTTGAGTTCAGCTCCCAAACATACGCTGAAGCTCTCAGATTCTATTCAGAAGAGAACAGATAAAGAGAAAGAGACAACGGATGCATGCAGCCTGAATTTGAAGTTGAAATCTGTATTGGCTGCGTACACTGATCAATCAAAAGGAGAGAGTTATATTTCGTGTGAAATTATTTCATTTTGAATTGCAAGGCGCTTCCGGCTATTGCTGGATAATATTTGCTGGAATTATGTATATATATATATCGAATTTAATCTTCATTCCTTTGATAACCGTTAATCTTTCTCTCCAAAATGAACTCCATATCAATCGTCAAATTCCACTTATTGGCAAAAACCATCCCACATTTGTGGTGGATTGGAATATTTCGGAAGAATTTGTAGAAAATGATGATTTCACAATTATATTCCTATTTGAGAGCTCATATTGGAAATTATGTCTGTTCACATCACCAACGTTTGTATTATGTATGGTTTCAATCTTGTGAAAACTTCTGGTGAATACTTCAAGAATAAGAAACTGAAGTAACTCATCATTTCAGTAAATTGCACTCAATTTCAATACCAAATCAAACATTTTCTTCACGAAAAACATTGAATTCTCTCAGAACTCCCTCCATTATTTTCACGGTCTCCATCATTTGCACCAGTTGCAATTCTGCCTCTGGTAATATGCAAGGTCAGTTGCAAAAGATAGCAATGAAGATCAAGAACCAGAGACTGTGGTCGCGCGAATATGCCGTATCAAACGATGACGTGGACGATTTTCATCGTTTTTTTTCCCTCCGTTCCCGTCGTGAATCGATTCTGATAGAGAATATCATCGAACATTTTTTTTGGAACTGAACTCTCCTGTAAGTCGGCACGAGCTGCAAAAATACGATTGTGGAAATGCGAGAAGAGCATTTTGAAATCTATAAGAATGCCAACAAAATGCCCTGAAATCTTCCCAGATAACCCTTTTCCCAATCGTGAACCGGGAATTTATAAGCCCACCATTAGTGGTCTAATGAATATTATTCGAAGGTACTGTAATCTCTGGGCATCAAATGAGGTGATGTAACTATTTCCATCATCACTCAATGAAACTTATGGAAATTGTTACAGATATATCTTCAACATGTTTGTTAAACACTGTTCATTACTTCATTTGCAAATCTAAAATATCCTGAGTAGGTTCATCATCCTGATGATGATTGGGAAATAACTTCTATATCTGCTTTAATAAAATCCTTCCCCACCACTATTCAATGCACAACGATAATCTGACGAGAGTCGCAACTGGGACGAACTTATTTATTTCATGCCATTTTATTTCAACAAATTCCTATGTCATACCTCCAGAGTTGATACAGTTTTCATCATTCTTATATATAAGTTTATCATTCTTGTATATATTGGCAGATTTTTGAACGGGAGTGATGTATATTGTTTTTCAGTCTTGTGTCGTCCTCATCCTTCTCAAACCTATATTTGTTCGATCGAACGTACATAATTAGTCGATGGATATTTGAGCTATTTGAGTGAACAGATTTTTACATGTAGCTGTCGAGTGAATATTAACATTGTTCTTAAGATTTTTTTTCTGAGCAATCAAAGCCTTTTCGAACTGTGATGATGATTCCCGGAATATCAGACCATACTGTGAAACTGACTGTACCAAATCGAAGTACATCAATCTCAGCACATCAAAAGACACAATTACACCCAATGATTGTTTTTGAGGTTTTTGAGGTGTTTTTTCTGATGAGATCAGTAATGCCGTTATGAACTGTATGAACTCGATACGTGAAATAATTTCGGAGTATCTCTGAGCAAAATATTGGAAGAATAAATGTTTTGCATCTAGTATTGAATTATGAACGTCTGTTCTGAACGAAATTTTCTCATGCAAATAAAAAGAGACTTTGTCGAGGATTATTTTGCGAATTCTATCTAATTCGTTCGGTAGTATAGCAAACGAAGTAAGCCATGCAGCTTGGCATGGTAGGCGCACGCCATTATGCTGGGCAGCCAAGTGGCGCGCAGATATCGCGCCGAAGCCAGGCCCTTTGCCGCAGTCGGAATCGCTAGCCGTCCGTTACCGTACGGCTACTGTAGCACTGTAGCCGCCCTCAGCCCTCAGCCCTCACGCCTGCGACGTATGATACAAACGCGCTTTCCGCAGTCTTCGAGTTGTGGCCCGCGCGGCTAGTGTTCCTCCGTACGACTCACGACCCCGCTCAGGGGGCGAAGGCGAACTCCTCGACTCGTTCGATTCATGGGACTTTGCGAACTTTGATCGCTCCTGCTCGAACTCGTTGGGCTCAGGTGGAACTTCGGACACTTCCGAACATGTTGACGATGTCGACTTTGATGATGCCCGCTCCTGCTATGACCGCAGCCAGCATGTCTGCTCCGGGTCTGTTGCCGGTTCCCAGCAAACTTGAGGTGGCAGGCAAACTGACAATTCACCACAACGCTCAGGCGTGCAAAGCAGGTATGTTCGCGACATGTATTCAACATGTGGCTGAGTTGCTCCGAGAAACTCGTCCACGAATCAATCACCTTCGATATTTTCATTCCTCCACATCGTCTAACTGTCGAATATTCGGAAAAAAACTTTTGAATTTAGACGAGAAATATTTCGGAGATGTTCGAGCTCTGACATAATCATCATCAGATATTTTAGTTATTCAATTCTCAATTTCAGTTTCGAAGTTTCATGAGATTTATCATATTGATCATTTCATAACCAATTTGCTCGCTTTGTTTACTAGTGGCTTTCCAATGCTCTGAACACTTAGGTAGGATGACGAAATTGTTTCACGCTTTTCAAGTGCTACTAGTATTCTTCCAATTTGTGTAACAAAACCACTGCAATATGATGCGAATTTGAAAGAAAAATCGTTTCAGGTTCACTCAGTGACTTCGAAACTTTTTTGCAGTCAGTCCGAGAATGATTGGAAGGAAATGTTTTCATTATAATTCTGTTGTTATCGGACATTCGTTACCAACAGAGGATGAAGGAAAGGTGACAACTGTTGCTAACGAGTAACTAAATTCAATGATTGATGATGAAGTTATCTTTCGTTTCCACCTGAGGGGCTGGAAGCGGACCTCGATATTTCTCGGCCAATCAGATAGGCAAAGAAATATCCCGACTCCTGTTCTGGAATAACTTCGGGATAGCGCGAGAGAGACATATTTCGCGTCCTCCAAGAGTTTGCACGTACGAAAAGAATATTATTATCATTTATTTAGTCGAATGCGGGTCGGCATCTGCGGCGCGACAGGTTTCTTGAGACACGCTGCAGATATCGCCAGCCTTTGTGTTCCATTCTATCGTCCAAACACCTGCAACATGCTTCCGATACTCGCGCATCTTCACCAGTTCCTCTTTTACTGCTTGCATGTTTAACATTTTCCCAGTCCAATAACCACCTGATGAAACTCCACAATACGTGCGACCTCTTTGTTCTTCGACCTGCCGATGATGCCAATATCACGGTCGGTTCTTAGCTGAATTGAACATTTCGCATGAGTGAGTACTCATCTGGAGTGGTCCATCGCTGTTTCGGGTCACATCGATTGGGAAGATACGTGGAAGCAACGTCGGGAAAAGGTCGAAATGGATAGTTGGATTGATAGCTTTTGGTACAAGGATACTTACTTGATAGCACTTCCACGAAAAACTATCATAGTAAAAGTAGCTGCAATGTTTTTTTTTACAAAATCGATATACTTATATCATGATATCATCATGACGTATCAACAATTCATGAAATATAATTGAATGCGAGAAGTGCATCCGGACCCATCGATAAATAGGTGTTTTTCTCATTATAACCTATATATGAAAAGATCTAAAATTAGGATTCGTGATTTCTAGAATTTCCGGCGTTTTTCTCCTCGTTTCCGAAAATGAAAATAGAAAATCTGATGATTATTTCAATATATTTGTAGTAAGGACAGATTTATAAGCTGCCTCGAAATCACATTGCACTAGAGAAATTCTCTATTTGTCTGTGACACTTTATTTTTCAGATATCTAGAGATACAAATATATTCTCAATGAATTCAAAACTTCTACTCATCTCAGTGAACGTTTTGTAAACGAATCTCCTCCCGTTTTTCACCCATTTCTTTATTTTTGTGCGTCATATTTTCGATGTTTGTCATTTTTGACACTGAAAAGTGACAAGTTATCAGACATAGGAATTCTAGTTACCAGGTGTTCCTTGATTGATATTCACTTATTGACTTTAACATTTTCATATTCAGTTTTGAGAAGTGGATGCCAAGTTCTATCTGTATCAACTGAACGAGAAGCAATATTATTGTCTCTGTTCAGAAGAATGCGAGATGCGAGATCCTTCGATTCTTCATTTTTGTTCGTTGTCTTCTTTTAATATCATCCTAATATTACTCCAATTGGCCATATGTTGTCAATTTTCAGTGAGAATGTGCTCTGATGATTTGGATCTGTCGGTAAATCTTTTCTTCGAATTGTTTTTCCATCCTTACTGTCAAAGGCCTGTTAGTTTCACATATATAGTATTTTCCGCAAAAAAAGAATGTGGTATCGTCGCTCAACTGATAACTATGAAGAAATTATATTTCCATCATTCGAATGAATGCATACTGAATAGTGTTAGTTGAATCAATACATCCGATTGGTGAATCCGTAAATAACGAATCGAGATGCTTTTATTCCTTCATCAATAATCGAATAAGATACTGTTGAATTGAGATACATCGAGAAATCGTTCATATTGGGTGGAACAAATTTCATTTCATTGATTCTAACAAATGCATGTTCATATTCTGGAGACAAAAACGAGAAGCATTGAATCGAAATATGTCGTTTCTCCAATGGAGAGAAATGATACTAGTAATTCAAGAAGACTGCATAGTCTGAATTGAATAATAAACTATGACGTGCTTAGTTTGAGACCTAATTGCAAGATAGTTGCAATCAGCTATAGTGACAAAATAATCTTGCAATTATTTAAAAACAACGACGAATTTTTTTTCTGTTGGTACGTCAATTTATCGCCTCTGTATATTCTTGATTTTCTGAAGAAATAGGTTCTTCAATTAGAGATTTTTCTCTGCGTGCAATATTTCGTATGAAGATGAAAGGCGCACTCTGTTGACTTCAATAGAGTGCAGACGGATGGAGGCGGTCTCTTATTTTTCTTCCTTGAAAGTGTTCTCCTCTCCTAATGATCTTAACATTATTCCAGTAAGGAAAACCCACTAGTGATTGTAACTCAGAGAGACAGGAATCGATGAGGAAATCAACGCCTCCTCTTTTTATCCACCACAAAGGAGGCCAAATCTATTTCAGGGGTAGTCTTCGATGGTATTTGTTTTTCCACATTCAAAAAATATCATTCTCGATTTTGAGGGGAAATTTAAATCTTTGACACCTCAAATATTCGATAGGATGATTTTTTTACGGTTCAACTTTGATAAAATAGCTTTACAGGGTGGTCCAGGTTATAGTAGCAATAATTCACCATCCGATGATTCATGGAAAAATGAGTCGATGTGCTATGTGATATTTTTTTTCCGAAACACTTCCCGAAGGAGCTACAGCTCTTCAAAGTTCAGTTCCGATAATCTTTTTCCTGCCATAACTCTCAAGATATTGGAGAGTTATTGACAGAATTTCATATGAGTACTCATCTACTGGGTACGCGTTACTTGACGTGAGTAGTTTTTGTAAAGAAATGTCCTGTGGCGTATATACAGTGTGCCTGTTTCTCTTTTCCCGTCCAAATAATTTTGATTTGAGGCTTCGTTCACGAGAATTGTATTCGAAAAAGAAACAGAGATCTCGCGAGGTTTGTTTAATTAAATTGGGTGTTAATCAGCTTAGTTAGTTAGTTGTTTCATTTGTTAGTTGAGGTGATGAATACAGAACTTCACCGAAAAATAACTGGAAATGCACATTGAATATTGAGCTTGATTGATTGATTTCCTTTGTTTGATGTTGGCGTAGTTGTCATTATACAGGTTCAATCAAAAGGTGGTTGCAGAATCTTGAGTTCAAAAAACCCGTTGGAATAATTTCTTTTCGATACCGATGCTCATCAAGAATATTATTTTCCTACTTGTTCATGTTTGGATCATATCTTTAGGAGCACTGGTTGATTTTCAAGAGCGAAATGAACTTTTCACTATCATTTCACTTCATGAAATGTTATGTTTTGATGTGGTGGCTTTGCTCGTTGTTCCCTTGTTCCCTTGATGTTGATGTCAAATCTATCGTATCATTCATTTCATACCATTCATATATTCTATAATGACTGAAGATTTTTTTCTGGCAACCACACTCGTTCCCCGACGTAATTTTTTAAACTGTCACCATCCGCGAAAACAATATTGCCAAGATTCATGTTGAAATACACTACCAACGATGCTCTCGACAATATTTATCTTGCAACAAATGTATCCGATAATAGAATATGGGATGCTATATGAACTAGATGATATATGAGGGATGGATGGGATGGGATGTGCAGATATACTTTGAGAAATTTCAAATATATTATGAGCTGCTGGACGCTGGTACTCTGGTTTATCTGATATTTTGTATATTACATTTTTATCCTCGAAAATGAAAGCCATCATCATACGTTCATTGAAGACTTTACTTCTGGATCGTAAATGATGTTTTTCTTCGTCGCAGAATGAATACTTATCAAATTATGTGAGTTCTCCTCCAAATATAGACAATTATCCTCCTCGTAGCGAGGTTTCCAATTTCTGTCTCAAACTGAAAAGTTTCATATGTGGAATTCCTATTGACAACACCTCTTCGATGCGAAGGATAACAAGAGGATTTTCCCTCCTCTTCGTTCTCATTGGAGCCAGTCTTTGGTTAGGTGAATATGATTCACTCACAAAATCGAGGACGAAACTGAGTTTGAAACACATTATTCCCATATAAATTCACCTCCAACTGTGCTATAAGATGACAGCAAAAACAGACATCCAGAACAAAATCGCAGGATGTAACGATCTCGGGCGTTGTTGCTAAATGGCCTGATGAAATATATGAGGCGGCAAATTCAAATATAAATGCGAAATTTTCCTTAATAGTTCGAAATAAAAACCTAGTTGGTATAACAGCGAAGATTTTGGCCACGGCGTTCGAAGACTCAATATGATAATGGCAAGCTCGTTCATCCAAAGACGATTTCGATATTTTCCAGTCCATTTCTATTGATTAGCCACTGAGAAGGATCGATATATATCTACCACGATTAGTGAGGACATTTCAAATTTTATTCCTTGCTTCTGTTTATATTGTTTCATCAGAGTTTTCTTTTTATCTTTGACATTAGGAAAGAAAAACCTTCTATTTTCGAGAAACATCGTGTTATCCATCGATGGAATGTTGGGAGAGAAGAATGATACTAAAATTTCTCTTGAAACTTTGGACGTCGTAAGCATCAGAGAAATCTTCATTCGACAGAGAATCAAACAACTCTGACATTCAATTGATGGATGATGCTTCGTTGAGCGAAGTTCGGCAGGTATCGAGCCTGAAAATGTACGGGCGACTAGCCTGAGCTCGTCTTGTTTATCTACCAGGAACAAGTCCGTGGTGGTAAAATAACTAACTATAACTATACAGGGTGTCCTTAAAAGGTCTTTACAAAAAGCTACCACATATTCTTCAGACCAAAACAATTCGATACAAGCAAACTTACCTCAGTAAAAATTTGCTTAGTTTGGGCGCTAGACGGCTCTGAAGTTGAAATTTTCAAATCGATTTTGCTTCATAACTTTTGAACGGCTCATGGGATTTTTTTCAAATTTGGTACGTTGGCATAGACTCATCGGGCAATGAAACTCATATCATAATCATAATGAATATCATTCCATGGGCGTAGAACTTGATTTTTTCAGTAAATAAACATCTAAAACTCCTACGCCAATGGAAAAAAATTAGTTTCAATATGAAATCTAAATTATTCAACTCATTCACTACAAAAAAGGTACTCTTGACAAAAGTCGATTCCTCTCATGGTTTCGACAAAATTTTAATTTTAGTGATTTAGAGCATAATTAATAATAAAACGATTAACAGATATTTCATAAAAATTGTTCAAAATGTTCACCATTTTTACGTATACAAAGATTTATACGACGCAAAAAGTTGAAATGTACTTTTTGCATAGGTTATTTCTATTGAAAATAAGTAGCACTGTTTTTTTTTTTCTGAAGACTATTATTATCTGCTCGAAAACAGTGATATTCACATTCTTGGTTTCCATAGTTTCATCTGTGTTGATTTGTCGAGTTTTATTGACGTTGATTGTTGATATCGGACTTTTCTGATTTATCATGGCCGTACAATACACCAATGAAGAATACACCGATATGTTATTGGTATTCGGATATTGTCAAGGAAATGGTCGAGAGAGTGTGAGGGTGTATTCGGCAAGGTTTCCAAATCGTCGCGTACCAAGCCACCCAACCTTTGCTGCAGTTGAGAGACGTCTTCGGGAGACCGGTCATTTTGCTCCTAGAACTGGTGATTATGGAAGACAGCGTTATGTAAGGATTCCCGAAGTCGAAGTAGAAATTTTAGACCGTATTGAAGAAAATCCAGAATTGAGTACTAGACGGATAAGTAATGAACTAGAAGTTTCTAGGAATGCCGTTCATGAAGTACTAAGAGAACAATTATTATACCCATACCACAAGACGCCAGTTCAAGATTTATTAATCCATGATTCACAAAGTCGTCTGATGTTTTGTAGGTTCATTAATTTGCAAAGAGAAATGAATCTGAACTTTTGAAAGAATATTTTGTTCACTGATGAAGCCTGTTTCACGAGAAGAGGAATAACTAATTTTCATAATGAACACGTTCATGCAATTGAAAATCCTCATTCCATTAAAATAAACCATTTTCAACACGAATTCAAAATCAACGTTTGGGCTGGAATAATAGGAGATTTTATAATTGGTCCTGTCATACTTCCACAAAGATTAACAGGAGACATGTATTTACAACATCTACGAAATACGTTGCCAAATTTGTTGGAAGATTTACCACTCCAACATCGGGTAGATATGTGGTTTATGCACGATGGAGCTCCACCACATTTTTCGGTGGATGTTAGGAATTTTTTAAACCAACAGTACCCAGACAGATGGATAGGTAGAGGTAATGATGCACCCGTGAATTGGCCACCACGTTCTCCAGACTTAACACCGATGGATTATTTTGTATGGGGTTATCTCAAGTCTACGGTTTACAAGACCCCTGTGAATACTGTAGAACAATTATGGCAACGTATCCAACAGGCGACGAATAATCTTACAGGCGATGAAGAAGTTATGCAAAGAGTACATTTCAACTTTTTGCGTCGTATAAATCTTTGTATACGTGAAAATGGTGAACATTTTGAACAATTTTTATGAAATATCTGTTAATCGTTTTATTATTAATTATGCTCTGAATCACTAAAATTAAAATTTTGTCGAAACTGTGATGTTCGATGTTATATTATTATATGAATAATTACTCGGAGTTATTACTTTTCACTTGGTTATAATTCTGATGATACATAACACATTGACAATGATATTTTACAGTATTATCAGTACCGAAACAGCCTCGCGTGAACACCGTATCAACGACCATGCTTGTACTGCCACAACGTTGCCATGCTCAACATTAAGTACCTACTTGAGCAAATAGTAAATACATTACACGCCCCTTCTAAAGAAATTAAAACTCTTTCTTATGTGAATGAACAATGTCAAAATAAAAATTATAATGTATAGACATGAACAAAGTCGAAATCAAAATTCTAATCTATTAATAGGTTTGACTATTCTTCCACTTCTTGTTTGATAATGTGATTGAATGTTTTCCTTTGCCGGAGTATCTGTTGCTGCTCTACAGCTTGGGAAAGCCAGTAGTTCTGCTGAGGTTTCTGCTTTAGGCTCGAGTTCAGGCTGAAGATTTCCAGACTGGGTTGGGATCTCTTCGGTTGGGACCTCATCTCCTGAAGACGAGCTGTCGGAAAGCTGGATTTTAGCTTTCCTTAAGGATTGTCTATTTCTGCGATATATTACGTCATTAACTCTGACGTTGTAATCGTTAGGTCCTGATTTTCCTGCAACTGTACCTGGCCTCCATTCCCGAGTTTTGTCTCTTACAAAAACTTGTTGATTAGGTTGTATTTCTGGAAGAACTTTTGTCGACCTGTCATAATACATTTTCTGTTTCTTCTGGCGAGCTTCTAATGTTTTCCTTACTTTCTTTACTGGGAAGTCTGGTTCTAAGAATTCAAAACTAACAGGTAATATTGTGCGAATTCTTCTTCCCATCAACAGTTGAGAAGGAGCTGGTAAGTCTTGTTTAGGGGTTGCATTGTAGTTAAGAATTGCGAGGAATGGGTCTTGGTTATCTCTGAAGGCTTTAGTTAACAGCGCTTTCACAATCTGGATATGACGTTCAACCATTCCATTAGAACGCGAATAAAGTGGACTTGATGTTGATAGCTTTATATCATAATTCCTAGCAAATTCGTGAAATTCATGAGCATTAAAGGGAGGGCCATTATCAGAAAATATTTCTAATGGGAGTCCATGTATGGCAAAAATATTTTTCAGTGTTGAAATCACGCTATGGGCTGTCTTACTATAGATTTTGTTAACAATCACAAATTTGCTGTAGTAGTCCACAATAACAATGAAATTCTCGCGTCCAAGAGATTTGAAGTCTATGCCAATTTTTTGCCACGGCACCACAGGAATTTCATGAGGCGACAACGGTTCTCGTTGGTTATTTGCGGAATAAGTTTGACAAATTGCACAGCTCAGGACTAGTTTTTCAAGGTCGGCATTCATTCCAGGATAATAAATTGCTTCCTGGGCCCTTTTCTTACAGGATGTGAGCCCTTGGTGTGACTGGTGTATAACAGCCAATAGTTCATTTTGTAAAATTTTAGGAACCATTATTCGTTTTTTAAAAAATAATATTTCTTTGTGTACATGAATATCGTTTCTTATCTCCCAGAATCTTTTGATATCACTAGGAACATCAGCTTTGTGTTGAGGCCAACCAGTGAGGACATAATGTTTTACTTTTTGTAAGATGGGGTCATCTCTTGTCGCACTTTGCAATCTGCTCTCATTTTCCTCAGAAGTTGCAATTACTGAATAGACCCTGAGATTGTTGTCTAAATAACTAGTATCTATCGTTTCGGATGTTGGATCTCGACTAAGGGTATCCGGAATTTGTAGCTGCTTACCAGGAACGTATTGCAACTGGAACTGGTATCTCAAAAGTCGAATGGCCAATCTTTGTATCCTTGGGGATAACTCATCAAGTGGTTTCTTCAAGATTCCCAAAAGTGGTCGATGGTCTGACTCTATTTTGAAAATTTTTCCATAAAGATAATAATGGAACCTCTCACAGCCAAAAACTAAAGCAAGTAACTCTTTATCGATGTGGTTATATCTTTGCTGGGTTGGTGTGAGAGACACTGAAGCAAATTCAATTGGTTTGCCATCTTGAATTATAACTGCACCAAGACCGAATGGACTTGCGTCAACAGACAGTGTAGTCTCTTTAGCGGGATCAAAATAGGACAGAGTTGTGGCAGACGATACCAACTTCTTTAACCTAGTGAAGCATTTTTCTTCCACATCAGTCCACTGCCACTCATATTTTTCACTAAGAAATTTTCTCAGCTGGGTGGTTTCTTGTGATAAGTTCGGAATGAACTTTGCTAGGTAAACTATCATTCCGAGGAAACGTTGTAGTTCTTTTTTATTTTTAGGTGCTTTCATATCGCAAATTGCTTTAGTTTTTTTAATGTCCGGAGCTATGCCCATGTCACTGATTTCGTGTCCTATGAACTTTATTTTATTCACAAAGAATTTAGATTTTTCCATATTTAGTGTCAATCCACTATTTTTAATTTGTTGTAACACAACTTTCAGATTTTTGTTGTGTTCCTCTTTCGTGCGACCAAAAACTAGAACGTCATCGAAATAAGCTATGACACCTGGGATACCAGTTAAGGTGTCATGCATAAATTTTTGAAAAATTTCTGGCGCGGATGATATTCCGTAAGGCAGCCTCAAATAACGAAATCTTCCAAAACACGTGGAAATAGTGCACATACGAGAGCTTTCTTGTGACAACGGAATTTGCAAAAATGCCGATGACGCATCTAATAGACTAAAGAATTTGGATCCGGCAAGCTGTGAAAATAAGATATCTTGCGTCGGTATCTGAAATCGTTCACGCTTGATGTATTTATTCAAATTTCGTGGATCCATGCAGATTCGTATGTCGCCATTGGGTTTGGGGACGACAACAATTGGGTGGACCCAATCGGTTGGTTCGGATACGGGTTGAATGATGCCATCGCTAACCATTTGGTTGAGCTTTTCTTTCACCTTATCCTTCAAGGCAAAGGGAATTTTCCGGGGAGCACTAATCGAAGGTAACGCGTTTTCTTCTAGAGTAATTTTATATTGTCTTTTCACTTTACCAATTCCATCAAAAACAGATTTATAAGTGTTTAGAATGTTCCCAATGTCAAAACCGAGTTCACTTGAGATGGAGTGTATGTTTTTTTCGATTATTTTCAGTTCATACACAGCGTCAAGTCCTAAAATAGAACACTGTTTTTTAGAATTTAAAACGTGAAACAAAAGTTCAATGTTCTTCACTTTAGCTGAACTACACGGTATGCCGATTTGTCCAAGAACTTCAATTTTATGGCCAGAGTAAGATGACAACACTGACGACACTGGAGAAAGTTTATTTAGGGGTATGTTCAGAGTTTCAAAATCGCGCATATTCAGTATATTGACCTGACTGCCCGTGTCAATTTTCAACGTTATTCGGGAACCGAAAATTTCTAGTTCTTCCAACCACTCTATTGCATTAATGTCCGAGGTGATTACAGTCCACACAATATTGTTGGCAGAGTTAAATGAAGTGCCGGCAGAACTGTATTCCTCGGGGAACTCCTCGTTTTGAATGGCATCGTCACTCGAATCATCAGACGAGTTGAGGACACCATGCACATTTTTAATATTACAAAGTTTACGGTAGTGCCCCCTTCTGTTACAAGAGCTACATATTCTGTTGAAAGCAGGACACTTACCCCTTTGATGCCTATTTCCACAGCATGTACATTTTTTTTCGGCCAATCCCTTACCTCGTTCCAGGTACCTATCTCTTGAGTTACCTGCATCACCTCTGGATTCACTTTGGTCACCATAACTAGGGTTTTTTTTCCCGAAACGAAGTCTATTTATTTCACTCACTAACACAGAGTCTTTAGCGATCTCTTTTTGAGTGGCCATACTCGTTTCCATAGATCTGCAAATGTTTATTGCTTCACACAATCCTAAATCTGGATTTTGTAAAAGTTTTTCTTGTATACGAGCATCCCGTATACCGATTACAATTCGGTCGCGAATCAGTACATCTTTTTCTTTGAATTCGCACGAACTAGCTAACTGTCTTAACGACGTAACGAACTGATCAAATGTCTCACCGGGTAACTGATCTCTTTTAAAAAATTTAAAATGTTCGTAAACCAAGTTTTTTATCGGATCACAATATTCGTCGAATTTCTTCAGAACGACTGCTAACTTATTTCTGTCTTCATTCGTAACATACTCGAAGGTATTATAAATTTGAATCCCTTCATCTCCCAGGATATTTAGAAGAATTGCAATTTGAACATCCTCCGGCTTTTCCGTTTTCCCGGCTGCTTTGAGGAACAATTCGAACTTTTGTCGCCACAACCTCCAGTTACTTGCAACGTTTCCTTTAAAACGAAATTCGTCTGGAGCTTTCCCTTGTTCTGCCATCGTAGCTTCACTTTTTATTTGGTACCGGAATGTACACCAAGTCAATTTCAGTAGACTATTTCCGATCAAACGAATGATATTCTTCAGTACGCTGTAGGTACACGATGTACGCCTATCACCTGTTTCTTCTGCGTCCGAATCGTAAACAATCAGCCGATTTCTGGCGCAAAAAACACATAACCTAAGCGCGTTCTTCAACCGCTGCCACCATGTGATGTTCGATGTTATATTATTATATGAATAATTACTCGGAGTTATTACTTTTCACTTGGTTATAATTCTGATGATACATAACACATTGACAATGATATTTTACAGTATTATCAGTACCGAAACAGCCTCGCGTGAACACCGTATCAACGACCATGCTTGTACTGCCACAACGTTGCCATGCTCAACATTAAGTACCTACTTGAGCAAATAGTAAATACATTACAGAAACCATGAGAGGAATCGACTTTTGTCAAGAGTACCTTTTTTGTAGTGAATGAGTTGAATAATTTAGATTTCATATTGAAACTAATTTTTTTCCATTGGCGTAGGAGTTTTAGATGTTTATTTACTAAAAAAATAAAGTTCTACGCCCATGGAATGATATTCATTATGATTATGATATGAGTTTTATTGCCCGATGAGTCTATGCCAACGTACCAAATTTGAAAAAAATCTCATGAGCCGTTCAAAAGTTATGAAGCAAAATCGATTTGAAAATTTCAACTTCAGAGCCGTCTAGCGCCCAAACTAAGCAACTTTTTACTGAGGTAAGTTTGCTTGTATCGAATTGTTTTGGTCTGAAGAATATGTGGTAGCTTTTTGTAAAGACCTTTTAAGTACACCCTGTATAACTAGGTTTGTGAACTGAACTCCAAACATGTGAACAGTACTCCAGGACAGGTAGAATTTGCGCTTTGTAGATCGTGATCAATTGCTGGGATGTGGAGTAACTCTTCAAAAGAAACAGAAACCCAAGTTTTGTGGAGCAGTTTTCTCAATGGATCTCATGATCGTCTCATCAGAAAGCGCTGCTGGTGTTGATACCGAGCATGGATATTGACGTCTTCATAGGAACAGTGGCACCTTACATCCACATAGTTAACATTTTGTGAACTGTACTAGATTCGAAATTTTTGCGATATAATCATTTGAAGTAGCTACCTGTATCCTTCTTGCATCTCTGTCCTCATAGGATGATACGGACTCGAAGGACTGGGAGTTCACGTTTTACCTCGCGTTTAACAGATGATGTGGAGAACAACGAAGATGGTGCGAAGACAGATCCACGTGGAACACCAGCATTGAGAGTCATTGTATCAAATGAAACTGAATCTACCACCACATAGAATGATCTATCAGCGAGGAAACAGAAACACTGTGATTTTTGATTGTCCACTCAACACATATTCGAATGCAATAATCGCAACTCCCTTGAGGTAATTGAGGTTCAAAACAATCGAAGTTTCATAACAAATATTGTCACATGACAAAACCCGAAACTTCCACGCCTTTATCTGCCAGATATTCACTGATAATCTCACCGGAATGCTCAGTTTGTTTTTATCGTGATCGAGGATTCCAACAGGTGAATGAAACTCACTTTCTGAATGATGAAGTGGATCAAACCTGATCGATTGCGTTTGTATTCCTTCCCCCTTTTTTTCATTCCGGTAATGCTTTCAGACCATCGGGGAAATGAATCGTCTATAGATTAGCAGTCAGAATTGAGTTTTGAATACATGCAATTCAGTGTCGTATTTTTGTATTCCTTTCACATAAAACAGAAATGAAAACGTGTTGGCACGCAGTCTTCTCACAAGAAATCAGTACCTTTTTGGGTCAGACGGATCGATTTACCATTGTTGATTCTTTATCGGTCGATCTCATCATCTGATTTTTCTATAGTTCTTGTGAATTTTCTCGAGTCGAAGGAAGAAACTGAATATTATCGGATGACGAGCAAGCACGAATTCTGTCCACAGAGACAATTCCCTGAATTTATCGATTTCTAATTATAAAGTACATGCATATTTTGTACAGTTTTTTCGTTGGTATATCTTACCCAAGAAATATTCGAGAGTTGTGAAATCTTTCTCTGTTCCGAGGAACTCGTTACAAATCATAAATCAATCCAACCGAAATTGACGAATTGCATCTTGGAAATATCAGTATAGATTCAGGAAACTGGTACTGGCTCTAGGTTGTGCGAAGCCTCAGGCAAACCATCTCCCATGCAGAAATCTATGCAATAAATCTCTAGGTCCAAAATTGCCTCAGGGTGCGTGGATTTACATCTGTTCAGACAGCCAAGCGGCCCTCAACTCGCGGCTGTTTACTTCAAGGATCACTTGGGACTGCTTTGAAACACAATGAAATACAATTGAGTGAAGAAAACAGGATCACAACTATGTGGGTACCCAGGACATGAAACACTGATGCTGCCAATCGCCTTACAAAAAAGGTTCAATGACAGCATTTTTGGTCCCGAATTCTGTGTACAGTGGCGACAATGCATTGTCAGCGTTTTGATCGGCTGACGCCATTGAGAGGCGAATTTCCCATGAGCATTTCCATTTCTCATTCCCAAACATTGAACTCATGATCAAACCTTTATTTCTCTTATAGTCTCGAAAATAATCATCTATGACCTTGTTTCTTATCGTATTTTCTTCTAGTATTGATACATGAAATGCCTTGTTGTGCAGATGTGGGACTGTTTTTATTCATCCAAAGGAGGGTTTGTAATGAAAGTACGATTCAAATATCAGTAACTTCACTCACCTGCCATTAGAAGGCAAATTAATTCCTCACTATGTAACCATATACAAGATTTTTCTTGCTTCATTTCAATCCCCTTGCCCATCCATATGATAATAACAATGATAATGATGATAACATTCATGGTCCAACAGTTACCAATTTACAAGACAAATTATTCATGAGAAAGTTCAGAGTGTAGTTACAACCATTTTGATGAATAAAGTACAAAAGTATCCAGGAAAGGAAAGAGAAAAAAAGAAGTGGAAGAATGAAAACACTACAATCTATAAGATATAAAATAAAAAAGATTAAAACTACTACATATCACATGATGTTTTCATTCAGATATTGGATAGCCATAGGCCACAAGTTTTCGACATGGTATATATAGGGGACTTCAGATATAAATCATCCTCCTCTTGGAAAGACTTCTTTTTCGGTTCTTGCTGATTCTTGCTGGACAGTATCATTTCCTCTACCAATTTGGAAATAGTATACTGTTGAACGTGAAGTAATTACTCTTGAACATTATTCTGCCACTTTGATAAGTCCGATTGCCTGGTTTCGATCGAATGTTCATTTTATTTCCAGAAATATGCTACTACTCCTTTGTTTGGCTTTTGGTTCTCGACATGAGGATACTTGAGGATAAACGAAGATGGAATTCCATTGTGATTTCATAAACCAGTCGGTACTTTTGAATCTCTACTGGATTGTCGAAAGATATCTGAAGGGTGATTTATTCACCATCATGAATTGCTGATACATCATGAAATGTTCATATCATATTTATAGAAAATGTTGAACATAATGGACTTCTTTGTGAATAATGCAACGACGAGGTTAGCGTAGGGCCATAACCTATTTCACGCCTATGATCCATAAATAACTATCAGACGCACTTGAATCTCAAACACTTTCTCTGCTTCACTTTGCTTCGACCTGAAACAACTGAAAAAGTCTTGGGAGAATGGCTGCCAGAGAATCCGATTTATATATTATATGTTTGAGACGAGAACGCGTCTCAATCATCATTCTGAAGTCTGCCTTGGCTCCAGTGAGTCCAGGAATTAATCCTATTGTCACCAGTCCTGTGTGAGAATTCGGAACATTGAGAAGCCTTATGCAGGCTTGAGTTGCTTAGTTATGACTTCATTGTGGAGAAGATTGACGAGCAATAAAAAGCCAACCTGATTCACCACTGATTCAACATGAACTCAATTCAAACAGGAAAAGGGCGTTTTCCTCATACTTTGGAGGAAACTCCAATCCGGCGATAATTTCACTGGCAGATTCTATTATATGACGTCAACAAAGTGAACTTATAGAATTGAGCTGATATCTAGTGATGCTGATGCTGCCAGACACAAAATATCGAGAGATGAGAATATTCATTATCATTGTTGTGTTCAGTTTTCTCACACATAGATGAAGAGGATTATCTACTGAAAACGAATGAAAATATCCTGGGGGAATGAGATTTATAGCAGCAACGCCTGAACAGGCGCATTTTTTCGAATATGGGTTCATCATATACTATATCTCGTCACATATCATCATAGTTCTATCGGGATACACAGGGTGTTGTCAGAATTGAGTCACCTATTTCGCCAGTTTGTAGAGTTCGCAAAGAAGAATCGTATAATTATAACAGTTGCTGAATGAATAATATTGGATTCTGAGCACAAAGTCAGAATTGTTCAAAAAATTGTACGAAATTGTTAGAACTTTTTCGAAAATGTTCCATTTGCTCGGCCAACGCGTACTTGTCGTACCCATGAGTGACTACAATTTCAAACTTCTCAAATAATCTTTTATTGTTTCACTAGGCAACTTTCAGACCAGTTGTCTCACGGTAGCCGTTCGTTGAAAGTTTTCGTTGTTACAAAAAACATCTGAATCCATGCATAATGTCTGTAAGTTATCAGAGAAAGTGGTATATTCCTTTAGACGAAACTTCAAAAATAGTGAAGAATCTTGAAATTTTTGGAATCATGTCTTAAAACAATCTAGTTCCAACTGGATGAGAATTTTTATCAACAGAGTATCGGTTTGGCCATGGGTTCTCCATTGACTCATATTTTCAGTAATATATGCATGGACAATTCCAAGGAAAATATTGTGAAAAAATACAATGAACAACCGACAACGTGGTGGAGATATGTAGATGATATTTCGATCATTTGTCCAAACGTGAAGAACTAGGTAATTTTCTGAATTATGTCGAACCCAAGATCAAATTCACTTCAGAAATCGAATTTGATAGTTATAATTTTTTGATGTACTCATTGGAAAATGAGATAACATTTCGAGAATAAGTGTATATCGGAAGAGTACACATACCAACAGATACCTCAATGTTCAATCAGATCATCAAAGAACTATCAAAAGAGGAATGATCTTGTCGTTCCATGATAGAGCTAAATCCATATCATCTGACCATGAGATTCACATACCGAAATCAATCATATCAAAGATGTTCTGCAGCTCAAACAAAGCAAACAAACAGAATACAAAGACAACGAACGACAACTCAGAACGAATTTAATCCCATGCGTAATATCTGAAAAAATTGAACGTGTTGGTGACAAGTTCAGAGTTGAAACAGTGAAGAAGACTAAAGATACATAGCAATTCTAACTCATGCAAAACCAAGAAATGAGGAACAAATATAAGGAAATTGTATTCACAGTATACCATGTGTTTGTGGAAGGTATTATACAAGTGAAACTTGCAGACTCCTGTCAATGAGGATGGAATAACATGAGAACAGTATAAAAAAAAGATATATCGATGAATCAAAATCAGCTGAACATATCCTTACTGAGGATGGACAACATTTGGCCAAGTGGAGTGATAGTAGGATCATAGGAAAATAAGATAACCAAATAACAAAAATCAAAGAATCTGCTTGCATTCTTCTGAACGGAGACGATAATATTGTTTCTTGATCAGTTGATATAGATATAACTTCAGTTCTCGAAAGTGAATTCAAAAATGGTGAAGTCGAGATCAACTAATGCGGTACCCAGTTATTGTATCTGCCTGACAGCATGTAGAGAAAAATAAAATTGTGTGGAAAACGGGAGGAGATTCGTTTCCGAAACGTTCACTAAGATAAGTGGAAATTTTATCAAATATTTGTCCAAATTTCTTCAAAACTGGTATGACCTCGAAAATATCTTGAATCGAAAACGAATGCTGAATAACCTGAAGTGGAAAATTCAAAATTTTCAGTTTCTTCTTACGAAAACTTCTAACGGAAGTCTACCGTGAGGAACCCTGTATTAACGAATTTTAATGAAATGACTTTTCACGGGATCTACAAGCTGTAAAATGAATGACTCAACTCTGGGAACACCCTGTATACATGATGCCTGTTGATGAACAACACCTAGTGTGGGTTCCATACGAGTTCACTTCATTATCCAGGATGTCTCATTGGATTCAGTAGAGTTGTTACTGTACGCTCATGGTCGTCTTCACAAAGAGGAACACCTGTTTGTGTCGCTCGTCATCAATGGGGTTTCTGTTGGGCTGCATGCTGCATTAGTCTGGAAACAGAATGAACATCTGTATTGGTCGCAGAGGCAAGTTAGGTATCTTTTGATGACTGGAAACTAGGACATGGATTGAAAAATTGTGTCTATCAACAAATCCATTTTCAAGAGAAGTTTACCCATCGGCAAATGATCCAAAATTGAAAAAAATCTCTTTTCTGCTCAACTGGTTGTTGAGCCCACTCACATCACAGGAAGTGAACCGCATCTCATAATCATCATCCAATAGTTTTCTGCATTCGCTGTATATGGTGAGGGTGCATTTTGTTCTCAGACAGAACTTTTTGGACGACTACTATCGGTTCGTATCGTTATTTCTCGTTTGGAGTTATAAGGATATTTAGTAATAGTACCTTCCATCACGGTCATCTTGTTGTCCTCTGACATTGCAGTCTTCAACATCACATTGCCAGTTCTGGTAAATTCTAGTTGGAGCACATTATCCAATGTCTCTTTCATTGGCTGTCTTCTATCTGGAAATTTCTGTTGATAAATCCTTCGTGCGAGCGAACAATTTTCATCACCACCTGGCACCCAGTAAGAGAATCATCTCTGTCAATTTTCCTATCGGAAAATTCATGGTTTCGATTGCATTCTTGTCCTCGATAGATACACATTCACAACACGTCTAGATAATGACTAACCACAGGTTACTTCCCTATGGTGATTTTCATTTCATTCGTTGTAAGGATATTTTTGGCCAATTTAGTTTTGTAGATACCCACTGGTAATCATTCAACAAGCACCCAATGATGGATATTTGCCAACGGAGACGAGCCGACTGCTGTCATATCTAAATGGCTCTTGAGTAATACACCCATGTTACGAGTTTATTACTGACTGGGATTTATCACGACTTGTCTACAGGTTGTTCAGTAAAAGAACGGTATAGTCTTGGAAATACACTAAGTTACAAATGGAACATAAAAGATTTTTTTGCTTATCATTCGCATGTACATCCTGGAATACCTTTCTCAGATTTCGACAGTCAGAATAATCATGCTGTTTTTTTCTGTACATACATCGAACAATTCCTCATAAAGCCCGTAGAACGGTGGGATTTACCTCAATTTTTGATTCTTCGGTCTTTGTCGGAACTATTCCTGCATAGACTGAGTTTCATTTTGTTGGTGAATTTCTGATTTTTTAAACTTCATTATCATATGAAGGCTTCGACCGTGCTAACATTATTTTCATAAACTCGACAGAAATCATCGTGTTTTTAAAAAGAGCTATTATACTGAGAATCAGAATTTGAGCTTCGTATGACAAATTCAAATTGCAAATCATGAGAAATAATCAGTGATCTAATTGTTTGACATCGATGAGCGACAGTGACAATTCAGTGATCTGAATGGATGAGGTAATATTCCAAAATCGATTGGTGGTTGTTAGTACTTTCAATGGAGAAGTTTTTTTTTTCTATTCGTGCTTCTATACCAGTACATTTTATGTACCATGTAACCTGCTAAAAGAATAGCTATGGTATATCAGAAGAATGACTCCACAAAGATCATGGATAATTAATAATCATTATATCACTGCATCGAATATGGAGGGGTGAGTGGAGTAGGTCCATCTAATGGATTAGAAACATAATTTGGGATCAGAGCTCATCATTGTCGATTGTTTCATCTAGTCTCTTGGAGTCTCATAGGTACATGAAGAATTCGGTCTCCATTCGTTTCCCATAAAAACTGTTGGAGAAGAGAATTCCTTACGTCATCGTGAATCAGATGCGAAATCTAGAACTTTCTATATGCAGAATCAGGTCAGAGCAATATATTCCTTCATAGTTCCCTATCGAGTGCCATGCATTGTGCGGGGCAATTACGGTTTGGCATCGAGAAAAATTGCATCGTTTTGCCTTACATAATTATGTTTTTGTGAGGCATATTTCGCGCAAACTTTATGCCACACGGAGCATTATAATCATAGATTGTTTGTAGCAGTTGGAAGTTTGACAGCATCGAATGTATACTACAAAATCGAACTTATTTATGCCTTCTGTATTTCCTTGGAGAAGTCGACAGAAGAATGATCCGAAGTTCACCAAATCGCCTTGCTTTTCTTACACTTCACAACTGGAATAGATTGGAATGTTAATGACATCATAAAGAAAATGCTTCGTAGAAAGTTTTTCCAGAATGTTGAGATATATCAGATTCCATTGTGAGCATGTTTTGTCTTGATTGGAAGCGAAATGAATGAAGAATATTTATAACTTCTCTGGCTCTATTATTGAAACTCGAAACTTGAAACGGGTCTGTATTCATTTCCATCGCATCCGATAAATATATTTGCCCTCTAACTAGAGCTCTGTCTCAATAACGCAATTTTGCTGGCAAAGAGCTTTTGTTTCATTTCTCTGAACTGTACACAACAATTCTCACTCTTTCTGAATATGCTTGCAGCATTGTAATTGAACCACAGTAGTTAATTCGATAATACTAATTTCAGGACACGGGAATTTGATGAAACTTAATGAAATAGTATTGTGTGTTGACAGTTCCATTCATGATTCATGATAGATAACTCATTTATTCACACTGGACATATTGTTTTACTAAGATGGCAACATAGTTAATGGGTTAGCAAGATTCATGTGCATGTTCTGGTGTGGTCTTTCTACGTTAGTAGTTGTGCTTTTGATTTTGATTACCTGAATTATGGTTCATTGTGCTATCATGCCTGTAGAGGAATGGGATCATTTCTTCGAACTGTCAATATTCTGAAATGACAAAGTGTGAGGTTAGCAGTTTATCAGCTGGTATCAGAGCCAGACGGTCAATTCAGGTCGTCAATGAGGATACGGTAACGTATCCAAATGTCGATGAAATTTGTATCACTATCAGAAATGATTCCAGAACGCATATCTCTCCGAAATTCATTCAGGTTTTCAGATATCTTCACATCAACGAATATTCTTTTTCCCCTTATTCAGTCTTGTTCACGCAGCATCAAAAGGGAGTATCAGATATTTCACTAGAACTCTTCAAATAGCAGTTGGAAAGCAGGAAAAGTTGGGCGCTATTCGAGAATCATTTTTGGTTTTCCTGACTTATTGAATCTCAAAGACATGAAGATTGTACAAATTCCTCGGGAGAGAAAAATCAGTGGGGGAATATTTTTGTAGCATTCAATTTCTGAGATGGATGTGACCGAGGATGTAACCGTATGGTTTTCACTCATAGGTCATATGCAAGGTGAATATAGGATGGAGAACTCTTACTCTTCAATTGTTCATTTCCAAAACATATAGACCTCTCGAACAACCTTTCTGAGGCCGCTTGAGTAGAAATGACAATACGATCGTCAATCTTGTGAAGTCAGATCCGCTCTAACTGATAGTGACGGATATCTGATAGTAATGGATAGCTAATGGTTCAAATCTTCCATTCGTGTTGAATTCCGAGTTCAAATCGTATCGTATAATCCACATGGGTGACGCCATCTAGATTCCATCTTCGGAAGCCTCAGTGAGGTATTGAAATTCAACATAATCGAGTAGGCGAAAGTCTACAACTCTTCCTAGTGGGTGAGTTTAGGGAGCTGGGACACCAGTCTATATTCACATCATGGTCATACGCATCAGTTCCAACATATAAGTGTTATTCCATCAACTCCTCTGAGAGTTCCAGTCCTAACTTCACTGCTCCTGTTTTTATTCTTTGTGAATTACGAATAATACGTCTGACACTTCAAGCCTCCACCTTTCTTCGGCGATATTAATAAATTCATGAAATTCAGTAGCGAACTATCTTGTATTATTTATGTATGGTTTCAAGTTTTTCTACTTATTTTCATCACTGGCATCAGTTCCGTTATATTCGTTATATTCTGCACCTCCTTTGATAGTTCCAGCTCCTTTGTGATAGTCTTCTTCTGTTTCTTACCAGGAAAGACATTTTCAGATTTGTTGTTAGCATTTGAGTTGATGAGTCGGAATAAATATTTCATTTCATATATCACGTATGAGGATTCTATTTCAGTCCCTTCTGATAATTCAGTAGAGCGACACACCACAACACTTTGGGAATCACGACTAATACGACTGACGTATCATTCCTTCACCTTTTTCATGTGAAATTCCTAGACTTTGAGAAAATTCAGTGAATTTCCTTCATAATTTAGAGATAATGAATTAATTTTTTATTTCCACCCAATTCTATCAGTGCATTAGATCCGACATATTCGTTACATTCTGCGTCTCCTTTGACAGTTCCAACCCATTTCGTGATATTCCTTCCCTGTTTCTTACCAGGAAGGAAATCTCCAGATAGCTCTCGATTCTTTGTCGTCATTTGAGATGATGAGTCCAAATAGATATTTCGTCTCATTCAGATATCCACGGATGCTTTCATTGGTTCAATTCATCCTCCACCGTATATGGATTCCTTTTATGGATCATTTTATTCGTTACTGATAATTCAGAGCGACACACTACGGCACTTTGTGAATTACGACTAATACGGCTGACGCATCATGCCTTCACTATAGATGTTGTTTAAGAGAGAAGATAAACGTAACTAGATAGCTATGAAAGCTTCGTGACGTTGGAGGGTTGATATTCCGGAACGGGAACGTAATTCGAAAGAGGTATCCCTTATCTATATATTTCCTCGCCGTTAGAGATACTGTCGTAGACGCTGTTTGTTTGGACTATCATATGAAATAGGATTTTTCTATTTTGAGTGAGTAAAGTATATATGACCCCCCCGAATGCGTATCGAGCAAGCTTCCCTTTAGATATCTTTTTCGTTCTGAACACACCTAACAAACAGTTCTCACACGAATTCTCATTGTTCATTAGTTTTCAATCAGAAGATCTTTCTGAAGGCAGTCGACCAAAAATGTTTGTCACTCGCCTGAAACATGAGCAACGCAGATGAAAATGATGAGTGAAACAGCACCAAGATCAGATGTACCCTCTTCAATGAGCGCATTTATTTACTTGCTGGAAGTCCCTTTGCACTTGTCTTTTCTTCAACCTGAACGAAAAAGTAGCAGTAGCACGTTGCCAATGTCACATCTGCAATTTGAAATCATTCGACTATTGAATATTATAGCCGTAGAACAAGTATAGCGTTATACTCACGCGGAGCACACGCCAAGGTTTGCGATGCAACATACTCGTGAAAATTCCGTGCGCGTTATACAATTCGTTGCAATACAATATTATTATACTGAACAGCCCCACATAGTCATCATAAATACCCAAGAAGTTGTTTGAAGTGAAGAAACTACTTCTTTTTCTGTTCTTACGTTGCCAACACCACATTCGGGAACCTTATCATTCAATTTCATAGACACAGTGAGCTATGAATCTTCTATATGCATTTAGGCCACTTTCCTCAATGCAAACTTGTATCTACTAATCACTGCAGCAATTTCAAATATTTCAAACATTATCAGCGAGAATTGACGTACTCGTTGTCCTGGAGCGCTCCCCGCCCCCTCTTTTCACTCCAACAAACTCGCTGAGCTAAAAGAGTGGATTCTGAAATTTTCACAATGATATACTATTCCGTCAAAGTTGACTTCGATTGGCGACTCCATTGACTTCATTTTAAAATCATTTAGCATGTGAAAAACACTCCTTTACTCATTCCAGCAAGCAAGAAAACGCAGGGAATAATGGAGTTTTTTCGAGCATTGCATCTCCTCTGACCTAGCACAAAGAAAAATTACAAATTGTATATTGATAATCGAGGCTGGCTCCTGCCTATATCATCAAAATAGTTCCATGGAGATGAATAAAAATGCGTGCCAACGGAAGTTCAAATTAGTTGGTTGAAAGTTTCAGTTCAATCTGAACGATGTTTCAACGGTAGATACTGTATGGGAAGTCATTAAAACTTCGATTAATACGAGTCTGCTCACTGTGCCATTTATAAATTCTCCTCAATAATCATACTATTTTGATGCTAATAACATTTTTCTTTTCGGTGCAGTTCCGAGGCGAATCAAAATCCGCCTTCATGAAAACTTTCTCCTCTCTCACCGCTGGATAGCACGATGCTCTACGAATATCGAAGTTTTCCTCGCGGTTGGTTGGAAGATACAGAACATTTTTTCATGATCTCTCTTGTATTCTGATGTAATGACTATAAGTGTAAAGCAAATATTCGTCTGGCACTGAACCGTCATCCTAAAAATACTTTTTTTTCTGAATAATAATCACCTAATCCACAGTTACAGCTGTAAATTCATCATTTTGATGGGTACTCACAAATCTCTAGAATCCTCATAATTTTCAACACCTGTCAAAAAAAGATGTACCTGTAAGCCGTATTAACAGCGTTGAATTATTTGCAGACGCCTCAAGTTTGCAAGCTGAAAACAAGAGAGTGTTTGGCAGATCTCTCACAGCTCTGCAGTCATTTTTCTCGGAGACTTAGTCTACTAATGGTAACTGATGAAAATGTTTATCAGTGTCTCACATCAATAACAGTACTAATGAGGAATCTGACAATTACTGATACTTAATTGATCACCCAATGTAATCAAATCGCGATCAACAATCCAATTACATCAGTTGACTTCCATTAATATCAAGTCCGTGATGGATTCATATCATCAACAAAAGTAGATGAAGAAACAGTGGTATATTTTTGGACAGTCTGGATTTCAGCATCAAGGATTCGTATTATATTCATAGAATTCCAATTTCGAATTGATCGAATCTGATTACAAGATATATATATATATATATATATATATATATATATATATATTGTTCTCAATTCATGGCGAATTCGAAAACATGAACTTTCTTTCATTATCACTAAGAACAAATTCGCATAGACTATCAATGAGCAACTGATAATGAAATGACAATGATAATGAACACGACATTGCAAATGGAACTGGAGGCTATCGGTTATCGTCTGTAATTGGTTCTCGAGCATCGGAACCAAAGATATGATATAATATATTCTCTACTAGATCGAACTCAAAGAGAGAGGAATTGGAACGACCATGAGAAAGAGACGTAGCGATGAAAAATCACATGACTATTGGTATTTTCGAATCATCTTTATTTGTCATGCCATTGTATTGTAAAATACGACATTTCCAGTTGATAACATTCGAATCGATTCAATAGTGTGGGTTTGTTGCCTTGTTTAGCAAAGTTCATCCATAAGTGTGTTTTGTTTGAATATTGAAAATCAGTAAATAATCCTAGTTCGTTCAGCCGGTTCAGCTTATCAAGTCAAGGGGAAGGACTTTGAAACTTTGTTCGGGAGGTTGTTGTCCTATTCAGCGTATGGCCGTACTATATTCAAATAGAGATCCTAGTTTGCGCCTAGAGAAATATGCAGGAATCCAACCAATGAAACCAGCAGTGATCAGCTGACTGTTGGCAGAATTGTACCTTCTTTTGTAGCACAACCAGGCGAATCGATATATCTTTACTCGATTGAATGCTTCTCAGAGGTCGATGGGGCTAGGTTGCATCTAGTAGAGAATATATATCATATCTTTGATAGGAACAGGAATCACTTATTATTACACTCATTTTACTCGACCAATGTCGAAAATATGAGAAGGTATGAGACGAGCATAATGTTGGAGAAAATATATGATTCACAGGGCACTTGAAGTTTCGCATAACTACTGATATACCCTTTGTTAAGCGCATTATCAGGTATATCACCCTGTTTATAGCAAATATCAGAAGAACATGAATCTCCATGAATTTTCCATAACGTTTCTTCTTGAGACGACCCAACATTCGCAAATTGTGAACTCACTATATATTAGTTATCTCATATACCCCATCATCTCATACGATCGATCTGGGAATTCTCTTGATATTTCATTTCAATCGGTCTGAATAGATATTCCTCTCAGCGTGCGTATTATCAGGTCTAACGCGTCGTATCACCATACAAAGCCGAATCAACATTCAATAACGGAAAAATACTGCGCCCAAGTGAACATAATATATTTGAACCATTCGGCTCGTATCCACCCTATAGCGTGCACGGTGACAAAGCAAGATAGAAACAGCATAGGTGTGATAAAAGCTGTTATCTGTCCAAGTACACCATCATATGAATATTAATGTAGGCCATTATTTGAGACTGGCTGTGTCCATTTAGCGAGTTTACCTTTTTTAGTACACGCGATTTGCGTACGTTTTGAACAACGCCTTTCCAGCGAATAATGTGTGTCAGCCTTGTCAAAAATTTTTTATTCATATGAATAATACGTCAGTTTGTTTCTGCAGTTTCATCAACAACTATAAATTCCCAATGGAGATCCACAGTTCTTCTTCGGATATCAATCAAGAATTATTTTCTGTTATTCACAGGGTGTTCAGGATCTGAATGTTCATACATACCTGGAGATAGAGAAAACCTGGGTAGTTCCAACTCGATTCAAGTTCAAAATTCCAGAATGTTCCAGCTTTCATTCATCATATGAATATTATTGAATTCTCAATTTGTGTTGTTGAGGGTATAGGAAGACTGTAGTTATGAGTCAGGCAGATTGCATAAACTGATTGAGACTGATGATCTTCCTGAGAAGAATCGGCAAGTCAGGGCAGAATTCCTTGTGTTTCGAGAAGATATTCCTCTCGGAGTGCGAAGCCAGGATAAGTAATCTTTTAGGAGCCTGCTAAGCCAGTAACATATATTTTTGATTATATTTTTTTGCACAAATAATTGATGTGATTGATGGTCATGATGTGATCAATTGAAAATGCTCTGCTCTTTCAAATTTTGAAAATTATTTCGATGAAGCTTCATCGAAAAAAATAATGCAGGTACAAGAACATAGAATAATGTATGATATATAATCACTAAGATTAGGCATCACGAGATCAAAAACATGATACTCTTGTTGAAATAGTGGATATCAGATTCGAATGATGAATATAAACTTGAAGAATATAATAATGAAGGAATATATTATGAGTAAGTCGAATCATATTTCCATATATCAAGAAGTAACTTTAGGAACATGAAGTACCTATTAATATCCTATCGCATTTTTTTATTCGAAGTCTCCAAATAAGTGAAGCTATAGAATGATCAATAAACAACTTTGTTATTTCATCAAGACGATCTTGACTAGAATATATTTTTGTCCTTCAGATGTTCAGAACGAAAGCTTCCCAGATGTCCTACCCATTCAAACTCGTTAAATCGAGTATACAGATTCAAATGTCACCGGATTGAAGAAATCTCTGATTCACATTGCCGCATTCACTCTATTTGTTCATTGAATCTATTGACCGAGCAAATTAGCAATTAGAACTGGCCCTACGAGATCCAGGTGATGAGCCTAAATATCGAGTCTTGCCTGCCTCAATCGAGTTTGCCAATTACAGGGTTTGTTTCTTGCGAGTCAATGAGCTTGCTGAATCATTCGTGATATACAGTGATGAGGAAAAGTGTGGAAGCAAGTGGATGTCTCGGTAACCGTTTCTTCGTTTTTTTCTTTAAATTTTGTACAGGGTGATTTCAAAACATGATGGGCTGGAAAATGTTATTGCGAATTACACATTATTATTATTCCGAATGACACACCCCTTTATCATTTCAAGAAAACGACCATGATTGAAATAACAGAGATGGAAATATCACTTTATGCTCATGTATGATAGATGATGATGGTTCATAACACATGAAACTTCTTTATAGGAACAACTTACATTGATTGCATCGAAGTCACATTCTCTTCTCGAATCCAGTATACTTCGTTTCCGATTCCATCAACGGTGAACTACTGAAAAAATGAAAAAGTAATTCGGATGCTTCGTTTCCATTCCAGGATCGTTCCAGTACCATTCCGAAGTGAATAACATCCGGGCAAATAGGTTGGCAGGTAACAAAAGTGTGCTGACAAACTTAAATATCCCATCCTATATTCGATCGGAAATGAAGGAATGTTCGTTCAAACACGCCGGTTTACTATACAGTGCGCTTGTGAAGTATGGAAATATGAGAAGAAAGATGTTCTGTTGAATGTATTCTTATTCTGATTCATTTCAGAAAATTTTAATAGGCAGATATATATTTGATATATTTTTCAATTGATAAATTGATCGATGTAGTTTGATAAATTCGCTCGAAACAAATTCTATTTGTTTTTTTTATGGCAATTTCGAAGCTGTACTAGATTCATGTCGTTTCTAGATTATAAAGAAACTATTCAAAAGGATATGGTACAAAATACTCGTATATACCAAGAAAATATTTGGAAAATCCAATCAAGTATGTCAGCAACTAATTTGCTATTTTCAGTAGGTGAAAAGATGTGAACAGAGATTATTATCATGATATCTTTCATAATATAAAAAAATATCAAGAGTATCCGGAAATTTTGTTCGTAGCTGGAAATAAGGACAACTTTCGAAGTATGTGTTACGGGCCTGTCCGTTCCTGTCTTTCTGCTGAGAACAGAAACTTGGTTTTGGCTCTTCATTGATGAATCAAAATATCACCAAAAAATATACAAATGATTTACAAAATGGTTCAAAACTTACAGCCGAAAACGTTGATTTCAAGTAATGTCTTAGGTAAGTAATGTTTAGGAGTGACATGAGGAAAGAAAGTCATATGACGAGCTGTGTATTATTTTGACCACCCATATATGCTCCCAAGAGATTGTCACGTATTCAAGGGACACCCTATAATGGAAACAAGTTGCCGTTGATGATTCCAAACAATTTCCATGGTTTTTCTGCCTACACTAATCGAAAAATCAGAAATCCAAGTAGAATGTGTTCATAGTTGAGAACAGGACCTGAAAAAAATATAATATCATGATTGAAACAGAGTTTGCATGGGGCACAATCCACCAGAACCATTAACATATATCCAAAGGATTTTCGTAAATTTTTTATTATTACCATTCTACTTGCTCTGAAGACTTAATTATAAAATTGTATCCATCGTGAAAATACCTGCACATCTGCCATCTGCAATTACTGAAAACTGCAAATCAATTCAGAATTACTGAAACATGCAGTAAATTTGCGAAGAGAATGGATTGGCGCATGGTACACGTTTCGAATTTAAATTTGCGTTAGAAAATCCAGGTGCCTGAAATTCAAATATATTTTACTCACAGAGGCAATGTGTCAAAGGGAATTTATGCATTTTCATCGCATTTGATCCTGTTAATACCTGGCTCTGGTTGTACGCACAAATTGCCCAAAATATGGATACGACTATATTGCGCAATATTCATTCCACCCCATCCGACAGTAGCGTATATCAATCAATTGTACAGTCTCCTCCAGTGAACATGTTCCTTGGACCGGTAGATTCAATATTCTTGAAATGGCCGGCGACGTGATGAATGTTAATTTCTGCGAATCTTGAAGGAGTTCATGTTTCTCGAAGTAGAGTTTGATGATGTTATATTAAGAGTCAACTCGTTTCCATGTTTACACCTCTCATTCATCTCAAGTTAGGTTTCTCCATTTACATGCTATTTTGCCATCTACTTTTCCAAATGAATCCTTTGTTTAAGTTGACTCTAAGAATCACTTTCAGGTGGAAAACCAATTTTCGAAACGAATTTTCGGAAAAATCTACTTCCATGTTCGAATCACCAAATGAACCCCATTCAAATATAAACTTGTTATACAACTGTTCAGATCGTACATACATAGATATGATTCAACTTTCATATTTCTTCAATTCTGGTCAATTAGATTACCGGGTGACATTGGAGATATGTAGCAGCCTGTATCATTCGAAGAGATGAGAAATCGAAATTCACTGGTGCATAATCAATCATAGCGCTTTCTATGAACCCAATCACAATATGTTTGAATCTTTCTGTTCGACCGAAAGTAAATCCACCTTTTCATTCATGCCACCCTGTATGTTTCCATAGCCTTGAAATTCTCTATTCAAGCATTGGCTGTTGAATTGAATTTTATTCGAATACACCAAGTTGGGAGTGCTTGGATGTCTTTCTTCAACGAACGTACTATACTTTTTCCCTTGTTTTGGCTTCTATATTACCACAAGATACATGTTCTTCTTTCGCCAAAACAATCAATGGTTACGGAATTTTGACACATAATATGGCGTCAGATACTTTTGTAATTGTTTTTTAAGTTTTAATTCCTTGAAAGTTCAATATCCAGATGGAATATAATATATTTATGAATGCTGAATTATACCTGGTGATTTTATCAGTAGCTGTATTCTGATACTTGTATACAATTGAAGCTGATGACAAACCAAAAATAGTGTATTAATAGAGCTCATTAATGAACATGCGATGATGAGGCTATCAAAGCACTATAGCAGAGAACAGATATTTTCCGTTACTTAAAAGCATTTGGGTCACCTGGTATATTGACTAGAAACATCCATTCAGACACTGACTCCTCGCGGTTCGCTGTGTGTTGGAAAGCGTCTTTCAGTTTGCTGAGAACGTCTTATTTATTAATCTCATTAACCTTTGAACATACTCTAAACCTAATTATCCAGCCAGCTGGAAATATCAGGTGTCCAGATTTTGCTTGAGGCATTTGAAAAGTGAGAAAGACATTTTTTGGAGCTCAAATGAACGTGACATTTCTTGTGTACCTAACTGGCTTCAGCGCGAACAGGTAAACGGAAACTTTGCCTTTTCAATTCTCCAAACTACTGCATTTAATTAGTGAGACCTGACGGTTTCCGTGCGATTAATTGAGTCTTGTTTTTACTGTCACAGGAAAACACTACATTTCCGTATAAATAATCTGAAGAGCTTCTCAGTATTTCTTGACTTGCAAAACAGTAGTTCCTATTGGATTGAGAGTCACATTTGAAAGAGGCGAACTTATTCAATTCATCTGAGATAGTGATCTTCCTTTATCATACAAAACCTAAAACCGAGCCTAGAACAGAATAATTGTTGAAGTTTTTTCTGAGCACTATATCTGATGGCACATCAGACGAATCTAGTGAACCAGACAACGGATCTCTTTGAAAAATGAATGTATAGCAAGTTCGGACACTGAAATATTTTCGATAATGCTGTGCTGCCGCATCTGGAAAAAAGCAGTAGCAACTTTGATATTTCAAATGAAACACCCTGTATATGTTATTACTCTCAAAATTTCCATGACTTGACTATACATTCCTATCTTATTTCATCTGTTTTCGAAATGAGAGTGAATTTCATCATATTGAATTGTTTCCTTTGGAAATTATGATAACTGAATACGGTGATGCTTTAGCGTTTTCTCAGTTACTTCAGAACACGGTGATCCAAATACACAGATATTTCGTTTGCTCAAAAATGTGAAAGTTGATCATTCGAAATGGAACACTCTGTACTCATTGGTGATTTGAAAACCTGCTGAAATTTGCATATATATTACGTTTACTCAACCTGCCAGGTCTTAGAGTCATGACTTGAGACTTAATTGTAAAAATGTCCTTCGACATTTTCATGTATTCCCATATTCGGTTCTTTATAAGTGAGTCATGATTATGACTCAACATCAACGTTGTGTCATTCTCGTAATAGTATCGACATTATCATCCCATTGGAAACGATAGATCATAATGATTGAAAGTTCCCATGAATTTGTTTAAAAAAATACATCATCAGAGCGTTCGAAGGACAAATTGTTACAAAGTACTATGTATGTACCCGAATGAAATCAGATCTGCCACGACACACAGTCACTTCAAAAGCAAGCCGCATACACGTGTTCATTCTGTGAAATTGCTGTAGTTACGAGATGATTCGAGGTACGAAAAAGCAGATCACGCGATAGCTGATCTATGGCGAGTGATACGCTACAACTCGTGTTGTCGAGAGTATTATCCCGCCCTATGTTATTCTGGATATCGAGGTACCCGATGGAAATAGAGAGAGAGGTATAGGTAGCTCGTCACGTGGGCCAGAGCCAGCCTACTGTTAGCATTGCTGTAAGTGAGAAATCAGCGTTTCGAACATGTTCTGAAATATCACACAATGATTCTCCATACTTTCATTGATTATTTTCATGAATATTTCCACTTGCAAGTTTCTGGGTTATTTCAATGTTGAGTTCGTTCAAATTCGTATCGGCGGTATATTCGAATATATCTCATTGAACTTTCTACATATTCTGCTAACAAATGATTAGAAAATTTATTGAAACTCCGTTTCAGAAATCTTGACCTATCATTTTTCATGGAATGGAAATGTCGGAGTCATCACGAGGATGACAGAACGTTATTATTGAATGGTAATCAATGGTGATCATGGCCTTCTCACCTATAACCCATTTGGGGATACCATTTTCAGGGGACATTTTTACAAATAAATGCTCATAAGTCAAAAACATGACTGGTATGGCATAGGTGTGATATACACGCTTGAAAGCCAAATTCTAGCATCTTTCCAAACCGATGAAAATATGTGTTCCATTCTGAATAATCAACTCACAGTCACTTTTCAAAGCAAATGAATCAAAAGTATTCTTGAACAACCCTGTACTGAAATAACTGGGATATGGGTGAAGTTGCGAAACCTCTGAGTATCAACTCCAAACCAAATTTCGATGACATGGTATTCCTGAACTGAAAAATTATTATTTAATTAGTTTTCATTCATTCCGAGAACGGTTACAGGCGGGTAAAGGAAAATATCAATATTATGGAAATGTTAGAAAATTCGTGGGGATTCTGAGGATATTTCATAAATAGGTTGGTCCATTCGGAATATGACTGTAGCAGTAATTTCACCTTCATCTCAGTGCATGGATGAACTGTTGAGAATATCTCTCACAAGGATAGGATATCCTTCGAATCCCTCTATAGTGTGTATTCGTCCATTGTTAGGAGGGAGTTGGTATATTGCAGTATTGTCTGGAATCCATTTCACTTGAAGTATATAGCAGCCATAGAGGCGGTACAGAAAAAATTCTCATATTTCTATATTCCAAAAAGCATGGAATTTCTCGGAATGAGGATACAACTACGAAATTTTATTTCATTTCTTCGAAAAAACAATGCAATGAAATAATTGACCTCATCTTCATATATAAAATATTGAATAACCTAATCCACTCATCATCTTTGTTATCGTCACTTCGCTTCAATGTGCCTCGAATAACATCTCGATCAAATATAACTTTCCATAGAGCTATTCCAAATTCACACCTCATCACCTCAATGTGTAAGAGTTATAACAAACTCCAAGATGTTGATATATTCTTCCAGACACTACCACAATCCAAAAAAGTTATATCAAGGTCGTTGAAGAATTGAATATGCTCATCATGTATATATACTCATGCATCGAATTCTTTTCAACCCCATTTTCTTGAGTATATCCTAAGTATTACTTTACATATTAGGATTTACACCTGTAATTGGGATCTGCCTGTTGGATATAATTGAAATGAATGAATGAACATCTCATAGTTTTCCTAGAGAATGCGATTTGTGTTCGAATAGTCTACGTTCATTCTTTCGCATTGTTTCCACTCGGGACCTGCAACTTCGTGAGTACCAGTCGTTCCATAATATTTTTTATTTATACTCGCGAAACAGCTCCGGAACGTTTGAGACTTTGAGACTCGATTCCCTCATGAATATTTATAATTCAGTGAAGTAACTTACGGAAGTATTTCCAATTCAAACCATTGTTGTTTCAAGTAAAACTCATTACAACTTCTCAGATGAAATAAAACGATGAGCGAAGTTATAACAAATGGAAGATTAATTATTGATTGAGTGGGACGAATTACAGTATTATTCAAGGGGAGTTATGATGTATTCTGTTTAGTGTTTGGATTGACATACGAGTTCAGAAGATCGTGTATAGTGGAAGGTTTCGTACTAACAAGCCAAGTGAACATGTTCTCGCATCGAGCTGTGAATACTAATAAAGGTTTCACGTTACGTAATTCCACAAATTTATTCAAACTTCCCTGTGATTTCACTTTTTCTTAGGTGATCTATCAGGAAAATATAATGGCTGCTTAATATTTTTATGTAACCCCTTGATAATGAATGAAAATGAATAATATTCAATGAATCTGAACACACTACCAGATTCTACGTGACGTGATGTATAAAGGAGTTGTTTTTGTGATGAAACATAAAACAAATAAATCGATTTCGCAATTGATTCTTGTATACGTGAAACGGATAAGGTAACCGAAATTCCAAGTCTGTCATTTTTCAGTCATTGGATTGTGTCAATGCCCGAATTCTCCCACCCTGTACTTTGTTATCGACATATAAAGATTATCATTATCATGAATACTACTCTCGCTTCTCACTTGGATACGTATCATCCTGTATGTTTCTGATGTAGTCGAAAGAACGTACAAGGCGAAAATATCGAATGCATACAATACCACATTTTATCAGCATACTGCATAATAGGTACTGCGATTGAAAATGTCCACTGGGCAAACAAACTTTTCGACAAACCGCATGGCGGTCGCACAAATAGTCCGTGGCCTTCTTTATTTGACAGCAAAACAAATTTTGGTTCATTGATTGGAAGTTTTCCACACACGTAGCGCGACGGAATACTATTCCGATATTCCCAATTTGCTCCGATTTTCATTCGTCCTGTGCGTTCCGGTACGGCACAATCAATGTGATCGGGTCCGAGCGTGAGTTCGATCATACATTGTAATTGCTGGTTTAACTTGGAACTTGTTATCATGTTGAGTTTTTTATGCTACATATACCAAAGAGTTCAATCGAAATAGTTATTTCTCTTTTTCGGCACTTTGATAGTTTCATTATTGCACGATTTTTCGAGTATTAATGGGGATCATTAATACACGAAGAATTGTGCATCAATGATCCCCATTATTACACGATATTGAGGTGTTTTGGAGATTGGTGTGAAATTGATACCAATTACACTGGCTCAAAGAAGAGATCCTCACAAATAAAGTCAATGGGTTCCGTTGGCATACTGTGACGTATATAGGTTCTCATTAGACTGAATATCATTGAATCTATGTTCCGAATGCTTCGAAGACCTACACCGGGACTCCACAGTCCTGTGATTCCATGTCATGAAATATTTCACTTGTCAGGTGAAACTGGTCTGGTCACGTCAAAATCCACTTAGACACTAACAAATAAGTATGTATATACCATTTCGACTGGGATATGTTACCTAGAATTACCTTGAAATTGAACCTTCAGATACCTAAAAGAGAAATTCTCTATTTGTCAGTGACACCTTGTTTTTTGAAAAATTTGGAAATACAAAGATATTTGATAAGAATAAAACCTCTACTTATCTTGGTGGACTTTTCGGGAACGAATCTGCTCGCGTTCTCAACACAATTCATTGTAACCAGAATTCCTCCGTCTACCAAATTGTCACTTTTCAGTGTCAAAACCGACAGCATATCAAGAAAAATTTTGCGAAGAGGAAAATATTTCAATTGTGTTACTACAAATATGTTGGAATGATTCTTCATAACTTCTACTTCATTTTCCAGAAACCTCCTCAGAAAACTTACAGACAGTATTTATACAGAATTTCTTCCTCCGAATATATCCAGAATATTGACTGAGTGTCTTCTTCTTTCATTCTCTCCTCCCGGTATTCGGCCACGACTCACGACGTCAGTGCACCAAACTCAAAGTAATTTGCATGTCCTGTTGGAGGAAAAATCACCTGTTGAAACATTAGAGATTAGGGAACTTTTTATAGAACAGACTTCCGTCTTATACAGTTCGAAATAAGGATAAATGAGGAAATATCCGTACCGAGATGATGACAGATGTTAGCAAATTCATTCTCTTCGTGAAACCAGAGTGGAAAAGACCCGTGAAATATTTCGACTGCTCAATCTACATTTCCAATGGCAGGGGATCGGACACATAAACTGGTCCTGAATATCCAACAATTACTGTAATTTATTCAGAGGCCTGTCCAGAACGCTTGCATTTTGATGATGACAATCGATCGGTACCTTTATTTGAATTGAGTATGATTATTTCAACCAGTGATGATGTTCAACACGAGTAAGCTCATCGTCCGACGGACTAACTAAAACCTGTGCACACTTTGAGATGCTATGTCTGGAATGGGAAGAAGCAATCGAATAATATCAATAACTGCTACGATTTCACGTATAATTTATTTTTCTAAAATTTCTGTGAATTTTTATTGCTACGTCATCGTCGAAAAGTATCGTATCGCATCGTACAAGTCGAAACTTGTACGGGTTCAATAGAAGTAGAACCTACAGTTGATCCGGGAAATCCGAACCACTTCTGGAGGTCCGAGGACAATGGGTCAGGGTGGGTCGGGTGGTTGATACATGATTGTATAAAGAGTTGCGAGACAAACAAGGCAGTCTGAAGAGATGTACAAGGTGACACTTGGGATTATTTGCGATCTTGTGAAATATTGTTTTTAGGTTCACATGAAGCTATTACTGATAAGTTTTTTTTTTATCTCACGACAACACTGAAGGAAAGTTTTCAATGTTCGAGAAAAATAGTGCTGGGGTTGGAGGAAGGTAATTTTTCATGAAAATTTGGAGGTCGTCAACATGAAGGAAGAATTCCACAACTTTGCCGTTCTATTGATGGATGGTGTAGAGCGTTAGAGCTAAGTTCGACTCTCGAGTTTGACACTGTGGGTGTGATCAGCCTGAGCTCGTCCATTTTGTCTACCTGGAATCGCACGTACAAAAATTTCCATTGAACACCGACCATGAAAATATGTATAAAGCTGGAGTTTCTCCACCTTTCTGAGATTTTCTAGAGAGGAAATTGAACTCGTGAGTTTAGTATCATCGACTAGGCGCATTCTGAATATAATCTTAGAATTTGAATGTATGTTCGGGAGCTTCTGTGAATTTGAGAATTGAATTTCTTCAAAAATGAAGGCTGACACATGTGTCTTGTGTGATTCGGTTTGTTCGCTACTTGAAATTCAACAACCAAATTTTTGTGATATCGATGATACAGAACGTTACAACCTCCAATCAATCATTATCGTAATTCAAACTAGTTCGCGCGCTTATACTGCAAGTTATATGCCAAACATCCCGTTTACGAAAAGGTGCCTGAATGAATTGACATCGAAGAAGCCACCCCCGTTCGGATGAAATAATCCAGAACTGACCGATTCAGGATGGTATAACTCATAGCCCCATTAAAATTCACTGGATAAGGCTCCCTCTTACTGAGGCGTTCGTACAAGCCGATGTATATTTTATGAAATGCAGATACAGCCTTGGATGTTCCTCGGAAGTTTGAGATGGAAAGTGAGCCAGTTCAAACATACAGTGGCGAATAATACAGTTCAACTGATTACTTTGTGTGTGCATACGCTTGCGAATGATCGGTTTCTCATTTGAGAAGATAAAGAAAAGCCTACGCGAGAGCCAACATTCGATTTACTTTCATTTACAAACCGAAAATCGATCTAGACGGTGAAAGAGGGTGAGCAAGCGAGAGTAAATGTATCTAATAATATAATACATCTCTGAATAGCAACAAGCACCTTTCATCATTAGAACGTCAAAGTCATGAGATTTCCTCCCTAGTGATGTGTATTTCCTGAGACTTATGACCACCAAACTTTCAAGAAAACATGCAATACCTTCCTTTCTCCCAATAAGCTACCTCTGGATCAAACGATGTTCCATGCATATTATAGGTTTTCCTTCCGTGTTGTCAGAATAAAGAAAAATAAGGTTCTGGAAGTGTACGAGAAGATAGTCGCTCAGTGGATATTTGAAAAATGACAGATCAGTTGGGAACAAAGTCAATTATCATTTTTTTTTCTTTCATTCCGACGGTCTTGTCTTAGCGATTTGTCTATTTTTCCGATAGATACAGTCCTTCATCATACAGTGATATCGGAAATGATGAAATTCATCATTTTCAATAATAGGATCCACTATTCCATAAGCATTATTAGTTATTTATAAATGCACATACGAAATCCGAAACAACGGCCACACAACCCATAGAGCGACCTGGATCTGGTTTAAACTGAAACCACAAATTAATGACTCTAAATGACATCATCAAACGACAGTTACGACCTGAATTATATGTTTCGAAATGAACACGACTTTCAAAATACGATAAAAACGAGTCAGCATTATGCACAAAATGCTCTTGCTTCAGACCATAAAACTGGCAATTCACATCAATGGCTTCTTAAAAGTTGATTGAGTTAAAACGTGGAGGAAGTAATTCCACTTCAAAGCCGTAATAAATCGATCAGACATTGAGAAATGACATGAAGTAAGAATTATCACTGTTCACAGATAATGAAATATGAATTCTGCATGATCTTATATCTAGCTGGAGAACTTTCCATTTTTTCACTGTCGGCGTCTATATAGAAACTAGACTTCTCATGATCTAGGTTGGGAACTGAACAATCTAATTTGGAACATTCCTGAGAGCTTCTACTATCACTCCATATCATCCGTGGAACACATTTTCCGCAGAAACATTATGTTGTTCAGAGGATACGTCACAGTTGATGTATAACTCCTATAATTACTTCCAAGCATCTAAAAACACATGCGTCCAATATTTCTTTGTCATGTCTGCACTTCATATAAAAAACCTTCATAAAAAACTGGATTCATCTAGTACCATAATCATAAGAGAGGGTATACAAAGAGAAAGAACGGAAAAACCCTAATATCAAGAAGATTAGGGATCGGGCTTAACGATAATAAGAAATTATTTTGTTCATGTCGGATATGATACTGGTGGTGAGGAGAGGCTAGAAAGAATATTATCCTAAAGAGGTTCATAAAAGAAAGAGGCTAGATCGAATATGATGAGGATTTACTTTTGAACCCAACCCAAAATCGCATTTAAGACTTTCAGCGCATTTCCGTGAACTCTCGACATGCAGGATATTTCACACAAGGGTGTTACAAAAATGTTCATCAACGTTTATTGCACTGCAGATAGAAATAAGAGATCACAAAGCTCTTTGTGATTATCCCAAACCGCATCTCGATTACAATGCCAACGACGATGATGGATTTCATTATCAGGAATCGATGAAGGTACACACCTGAAGTATCGACTGAAACAAACAAAATACTAATTGAGTGCCAGCCACAAATTTTTATGTGTCCGTTTGATTTCCACTAGGGAAGGATAGTTCGATCGATATTGTAGAATCACTAGCCACTTTTTACAACATATGAAAACTATTTTCGACGTCTCCACGCTATTACGAAATGATATCAACAAGTGAGAAGTATTACTGAAATAATCATAATAGAATACAGAATGGGAACTTCTTTGGGTAATTGGGAAAACTGATTTCTTCATCAAACTGGGTATTTTCGCGGCACCATCTGTGCTGAATCATTTATATTGTCATTTTGGAATCAAAATCAATTTCAAGCTGACAAGCCACTATAGAAAAAATCGAAACTCAGAACTTAGTCCAGTGCTTTGAAGGTTGTTGAAGATTTCATACAAACTTAACCTATTTCCTTCGAACTGGAAGAACAGAGTCGAACCGATTCCAACAAAAGCAACTGTAGACTATTTGTGATCTATGAAGTGAAGGAAAAAGCAACCAACATCGAGCGCATCCCATATCTTGCAAAATCAAAAATGTCAAGAAGTCAACAGGTGCTCCCCTACTCGACAGAAAACATGGAGAGTCTCTGGCTGTAGCATTGGATATCTCCAAAGCATTCGACCGAGTTTGGCTCAAAACCCGAGCCAAAAGTTTCTTGCTAAACTCCCATTATGGTTTGCCACAATATGTCTACTATCGAGTTTCCTCACAGATAGATCTTTCTTTGTGGTGGTAGATGGTTGATAGTTCAGATCACACAATGCCCAATATGATGATGTCAGGTGTCACTGTTCTTACGAATTTGTCAATTGCTTGGTATCACCACCAACAGCACTCTCTTATAGGACGATCATGTGAGGTCCACTGCGAGAACTCCTTGACAAAAAATTTGCTTTCTGTTTAGTGCGAAAAGGTACTCCAACCTCCATCATGAGGTACTAAGTGTTGAATTAACCTGTTCAGACGTTTTGAGTTCAAGTATCAAACATGAGCTGAAGATCTCAGATTCAATTCAGAAGAGTCTGCATCTAGTCTTGACATCTAGTCGGTTATAGTACACTTACCAATTCATTGGCATCTCTAGAACATAGATCATTGTTGTTGTTCAACGAAAACGTCGTCTATAATTTCACCTGGAGCGATTTCAGGTAGATGTATTAGAGGATCTCAGACTGGTCACCTCTACATTGTCAGGCTCGAGACCTGTCGAGCTTGAGTTTCATCAATATACGATTGCAAATTTGTAGAATTATCTGCCTCGAGAAGTATTTCATGATGAGAAGTATTCCAGTACATTTGGTACACCGCTGGTTCCCACGTGTTCCTAGAACATAATAGATTTTCCTTGCGTTTTGTCGAAAGATACAAAAAAGCTTGAACAGTACTTCTCATCTGAAACAGGAGGTGCTTATGTGGAAGTGAACTCTCTCATTACATGAAAGAGTATTGGTTACTCTGGAACATAGTTTTTATATAAACTCTGACAACTTCCAATCCTTATAATACATTATGTCAGTCATTCCACTTCCTTGACTGAGAAAATTACCATCATTTCTGACACATATGGGATGAACAAGGAACCAACTTTTGATAAATTTCAATTTGGGGAAATATTGACATGTGCCATTCCTGGGTAAACCGATTTAATTAGGAATATAACAAAATTGATTCATGGATTCTCCTGATAATGCAACATGACACTGTTCGTTCACTAGAGTGGATATGAGACCCACAGAACATAATCAAAAATAACGCTTTCTTGGCCTCACAAATATGCTTGCCCTATCTGTGTGAATAGTATTTACTCAGTTCATCATCCCGAACGCTCATCTTAATTTTTTTACATATTTTATCAATATGAGAGTTCTATACCTAATACTTTTTACCACGAAATGCATTTTAACTTTGAGTGGCTGGAATCAAATTTCGTAACTGTACTTATACTCAATTTCTTTTGTCACAGAACATCATCATATCTTCGTAGGAGACCTTAGCCCAGAAATAGAAACACAAACTCTACGTGATGCCTTCGCCACATTTGGAGAAATATCGTGAGTATGCCTGGTCTTGTGAGCTGTTAAGAGGAGGAGTTGCATTTCAAATTCATCCATCCATCCAATTCAGTATCTTTATGATTTGTACCTTTTTAGTTTCCAGTTTGATATTCAGAATCTGTGATTTAGTACATAGATGAACAGGGAAAAATATCAGAAAAACCAGTGACATATTGTTGAATGTCTGAATTTGTAATTGGCACCGAGTTCACCTTGTGGTGTGAATTCTAATCCCAGTCCTACATGTTTGTGGTCAGATGCATCTGAAGTCCTAGAAATGCACGAAATCGAAATCTATAAAATCTCCATCCATAGTCAACTGGGTGAGAAAAAAAACCACTAGAAAAACAGAGGTCGGAATAAGATCCATGACTTATTATTGTCTATATCGATTACGTCATTGATTGTTCTCCAGAATCGAAAATTCACTAACAAACTTACGAGAAATGGTTCAAGAGAGGTCTGTCGAAATAGAGCACTATGATTATGTCAAAATTATGGAAATTCGAATTATTGAAGGATACACATGTGAATAGTAAACAAAACATCACGACTTGTGGTGTATTTCCAGGATTCATAACCTCGTACTCATGAGTAACGTCAATAATTGAATGCATTTGAAATGATATTGCACTCAACAAGGAGCAAAAAATCAGAGAGATTGAAGGAATAGCAGATGTTCCATTATATATCGTAGAGGCTTCTTATCATATTCCACAACATGCGTGAAGGAGCAATTGAAGATCGAGCTGAGTTAAAATACGAGGTGGTTATGACTTCTGTACCACTTTTCATCACTACTACTCATCTTTCTGAACCATCATCCATGGATATCATTTTCATCAGTAGACACAATCATGAAATGATGAAACTAGGCAAATATATACATGAAAATTTCAGTTACTTCGAAATGGTCGAAATTTTGCATACATTTGCATACAAATTGCATACATTGTTTGTATCTGTTGATTTTAGATAACGTTAAAATTATTTGGTATTCATTCGCAAGCGATTCTGATGCGCCAAAAGATCGAAATTTTGCATCAATTCGAATGTCGTACACCTTTTGATTTCAAATGTCACCACAGCTAATGAACAAATACCGATGGATATAGTGGCACTCGAAAAGAGTTAATGTAATAAACGAAATATCTATCATTGTCGTTCCACCAAATTCGACAATCCTATTCATTTTGTATTTGAATGAGAATTCGAATAATGTTATCGATGAATTATTATATCATCACATATTACATATCCGATCATGCCTGATCTGTTCATCATCTAGAACAGTTGCGCAAAGTTACATAGTACCTGCCAAATATAATGATATATAATACCTATAAGGAACTGGTGTCTTCTGAAGACAAACCTAGATTTTGATCCCTATTTAATTTCAAAGAGGAATATGCGAATTATTTCAAGTAAGAATAGATCGATGAATTGTCTCGATAGTTATAACCACATGAATATGTTGCAGCGATAAAGATACTTTCCTGCATCTTTCATCTTTTCCAAATGCCTATCCTGCCACAAGGTGGGTCATTCTGTTGATATTAGATCAAAATGCATTCCAGTTTTGATGTAAATTCAAGTGTTTCGGCATTGTTTCTTCAGTGAGGAAGAGGCTACCCTGATCAGAGATAACAGTCTTCAACAAGTCTTCTGAGTATCCATTGGCCGACTATAAATCAATTTTTGTGGATGTTTTGGTATTTTTCCCTGGTATATGCTATTGGTTATTTTACTAGTCACTGTCGATGTTCTTCTATATCGTTTATTTTTTTTTTCTATTATGCTCATGTTTTTCAAATATATTTTTGATTTTTATATTATTCCGAATTTTTATTTGTTGATTTTTTGCCTATCTTGAATGTGTTCTTTGTCGAACGATCGGGTGGGTTTTTTTATAACAGAAAAATTAATTCATACAACCTTTGTAGAAGGTCACAGTCGGTCCGTCTGGGGAAGCGCCAAAAAATGCAGTTTTTCATTAAAAACAAACGAAGTTACAGAAACGGAATCAAGAGGCCATTTTCTACAATCGAGAAGGCACTTGATGAATATCGATGAGAATTGAAAACTGTTTGTCGGTGACTGATTGTCCCTCTTCAAGGGACTATCTGAATAGAGGTTGCACAAAAACATTCTCTTCATATAATTGAACCCACTCTGTTTTTGACCAAGAATCACAATTCTCCATTCACACCCTGTATAATCCGATGCTCCATTCATTCTGTTATTCCTCAAATCATCCGACATAAAACCATCTATTCAGAAGATTATTGAATGATATGCCAAATGTGGATTTTCTCCTGGAATAATGGAAGAGTGAAAAGTGGTCCAGATTGATATTCATACTTGGATGGAGTCGTCTTATACATGGTGTAACATAAGTACGTTGAAATATTCAGATTCAGAATTTGTAGCCAGAAATGCTCGGTTTCTGATTCTCATTTCAGGTACATTGTTTTTTCGTTTTCTCGAAATTAGTTTTTTCACAAGAAATCCGGTACCCGGGGTGCCTATAGAACACTGCTTACGCTGTCATTATTTATTTGAAATTGCCCTTACTTTTTCGACAGTGAACTGTTGGCCCTCTTCATTGAAGAATAATCATTTTTCAATACATTTTATCAGGAAAAAGGTTGTCATTGTGACGATACACCACATGCTTAGTCTTTGTAACGTTCTCAGCATCATCACTCAGCGCCCTAGGATCTGAGTAACGTGTGTGGAAATGAGGTTTTATCATAAAAAGTGTCGAAAGTTCACTGTAACAGAAGTTTGGGCAATTTGAAATAGATAATGACAGCGTACGCGGCGCCCTCTAGGCGTTACATAAAAAATATCACGAATTTATGATTTCACACTTCTAAGAAACTCCGTGTACCAATAACAGTGCGAAAAACTTATTTATGCAATTTATAAAAAAACGAGAAAAAAAAATTCAATATCAACACCCTGTATCTCCGAAACGGAGGATTTCCGGGCACAAGTTCATTCGAATATTTCAACGTACCTATGTTACACCCTGTATATGCCTCTAACCAGAGTAGAATACGAACTATTATATACTAGGAGAACCAAACTAGAGGAGAGTTCACTCCTACACCAATTCAGTACATATTAACTGTTTCTCCATGCCATAGTTGGTTCTCAATAATTCTCCTCAAAAATTTTACGAATCGACGATTCATGATGGCTCGTGACTAGTAAATCCACGTTATGTTTCTTACCACATAGTTGAAGAATAGTAGTATTAGGTAAACTTTCATGAATAAGCTCTCTCCTCTTGTTGAACCAAAAAAAAAATTGTTGAAAGTTTTCGTTATGGCGACATTGAAAGATAATTGGATTGTAAAAAACAACTTATAGGAATGGTTGGAAGCTGAAGAGCCATGAAAAGTTTCAGTCCCAGTAGGAAAGCATGTAGTGGAGCTTCTGGAATGAAATAATGCATAATGACTGTATCTATATCTTCAAATGACTTCTGCTCTCAGTACTGAGGACAAAACTGCCAACCATGGAGATTACGCTGAAAGGAAGTGTTTTCCAGATGACATCTTTCATTTGAAAAAAATTACTTTGCATGCAAACTCCAAAGACATAATCATGATGATATCTCTGAGTATTTAATATTCGCGAATATTCAGATCAACTCTCCAAATCACGAAATATAGACAGGAATTTAATTTAGGACTACACGTTCTTGATATCCTGTTCACAAAGTTACTTCCATATTAAATTTTTTATTAAGAAGACGATTACCTTCTGCAATATGCAATATGGTTTATGGAGGAAGTTATTAGAGAGATCTCGAAGAACTTTTCTATTTTCAAGGGCTAGATATCTTGACATTGTTGAAATTTCATGAAGAGAACTGTAATCCAACTGTAGAGTTCAAAGAGGACAATATTGAGTAGTTCATTTTCATAATAATCAGATAATTCAATTCTTATGGATTTTTCCATTCGAAAATCATTTTACATGTACATTAGGCTGTGAGAATTCGTTCCTTTCATTCCATCAAGAAAGTTGAAGAAGGATACCTATATCCTTGGTCACCAGATATATTTACTTGAATTTGCTGATATGATCACCCGGTAATATTATGCACTGTTTGGTTCTATAACTAATCACAGTTGCTCGAATATAGTATAGAACCAAGGAGAAGTCGAGTTACCTCAACTAGCGTTGAAGTTTGCAGCTATAGACAAGAAAAATATTCGGTCACTGGGCTGATAGACCACCCCTCATGTATAATTCATTCATTCATGATATTATCGCATATCATACCTATATTCTTATCTACTTCATCATATTCATCCATACACTTACTCGGGATCACTACGGATTCGTGAACATCGGAACTTGATCCATCCACTCCGATCATTGAATTGTCACTGTGACAATATCAAACGCCATGAGACCACTCATTTTCAATTTGATGATGAACAACTCGATGACCAACCTGAAACTTAGATTCGGAGTGGAGTCGTTCACTTTGAAAATCCCCCTTTCTCAAAACGGAAATAGAAATTATAACATTTATTTCGATATATTTGTGGTAGGACAGATATTTGATCTGCCCCGCAAAGTGTCACTGCGTTTGAAATTCAACTTACAGGTATCTAAAAGGGAAATTCTCTTCTCGTCACTGACACCTCGTTCTGAGAATCAAAACACTAACTTATCTTAGTGGACGTATTTTCACACCGTTTCAGTTTTCACGATGAGTTATTCCAGGTACGTATGTCCTATGTCGAAAATGAACACCATATGTATATAATAATTGTGAGAATCTGTAATATTCGAGAATGCGCATGCCGATGATAACAAAAAAGTCCATAGTGATCAATTTTGTGATATTGTTTCCAGAACTTAATTTTCCCAACAGTAGATATCGTGACAGAGCAATCCACAGGTAGTTCGATTTCATGTTGTTTTTTGCTGCTCCGTTTCATAATTCTATAGGAGTTCTTCATTATCTAACGTACCTATTAACATTATTGAACAACCAAAATAATCATCATAGGGTAACCTATATAAATGTTATGACATCAGATAATTGCGCTTCAACGGTCGTTATATGAATGTGTTTTATTATAACTATAAACTCCATTAGATAGGTACTCAAGATAATAGTAATTAATTATTGATAATTTCGGGCAGCCTTTTTCGCTCCAAATTCAATTTCAACAGGATCTCAGACTGGAATAATGATACCATCAGAAGTTGTTAGAATATTCTTCTGAACTTGTGTGGAGATATCGAACCCACATTTAAACATTGAAAGCAATGCTGATGTCTGTACCCACGTAACAGTTTTGTAGTTCTTTGAAGTGATAAAATAATAATTAGAGCGTTTCAACATATCTGCCTCCGATACTGTTTCGTATAACGAAACTCCAGCCATAAAAGATATCGGTGAACTAAATGTTCAGCCAGAGAACGTTTTTGATATATTTACCTTTATATTTATATGCCTATATCATCGCTCGATGAATTCGTTGCCCAGAAATCATTCTCCCGTATCATAGTAGTGATAAAACTGCAATATTGCCTTGTTGAAATTCAGTTTGAGGCATAATCGACAGTCACAGAACTGAATATTCGATGTCTCACATCAACCCTCCGAGTACTCACAAGAATACGAATGAAGGAACCAATATGTCGACAAGAATGTGCACTGCTACTCTTATGCTCTAGCGAAGTTGTCACTCACCCCTTCGCTAATCCATACTATTATGGTGCCGAATCAAGAAACATTATCTCTTCAGCCGCCTGAACGATACATAATATCCTGTCAGGATCAGTTTGAAGAATATATCTCATTGATGTCAGATTCGTTCAGTACTCATGTGAGCTCGCAATTGTGTTATTGGACCCGAAAAGCAATTCTCATGTCAACACACTTCCAGAGTGAGCTCTAATGATATGAGCCTGCCTCGAGTATAATTTGATAGAGCTGCGTTCTGTAGGTAAACTTGATACCAGTGAATACACGGCGTCTTAACGTTTGATCGTCATAGTCAGGTATTTCTCCGTATCGAGAAAATGAAATGAAATCTTTATTGGTAGAATACATCCTATATTTAGTTGGAAAAATAGAATGGGAGGAAACATTGAGAACTTGCTATCGAACTATGCAATTTGATTATGCTATTTGATTGAACTATGCAACTTGATTTACTAATGTCAAACCCAGCACAGTTGACACTATCTCGCAAGAAATAATCTTTTAGACACTGATTCGGGCAGCCTGAAATGATGAAGAGTTTAACTAGCTGCTGAATGGAAATATTCTATCACCAACAAAATCACCAGAGGAGAACACAACTTCATGAAAATATCTTACACTACTTATCTACTTCATGGTGCAAGCAGAATTTTGTTTACGTAAGCCGATAAGTGAGATCTGGTGGAGACATGAGGTATTTCGATTCCGATTGAGTTTTCCACAAATAACCTTTACTCCGCTGTTTTCCGACGAGAAAGTATCTAGCTGAATTGGAAACAGCTAGTTCACTTTCATTTCATCGATTACTCTTTGAGCGACAGAGGGAACTTCACTGACTCTGGGCCAACCTAATAATGAATTCCTGACATAGCTGAGACGTAACAAGTGGGTTAGATCGATCAATGTCCAAGGGTAAGTAGCTTCTTGTCCTACTAATTACTCTGTTTATTCCGAAATATTCCTTCAGACTTGAATGATTAAATACAGTCATTCCAAGATATATTCTGTTGAAAAGAGTTCTTCTGTTATCATTGTGTACCTATCATTCGAGAATTGTGATCACAGTGGGTATAGTATGCGATAATAAAGTTAACAAGATAATATGGCCGGAAGATCGATATTCAGAGAACAATAAGCAGTAATCCTAATACGTTTGCGTTTCTCTTTAATTTCCAGCAACTGTTGCCACCGAAAATGACCTCAAAAATTGTTTTTGTTAGACAATAAGAGACCATCTGCAGTTGTTTAATTCCACAGTTATTGCCCATTAGGAAATATTTTCTTCTCTATTTTAGTACATTTCATGTGGAAAATGATATACCAGGGAAAGAAAGCACAAATCTGGAATGCGTTCACAAATCTGATGTTGCATGTCTATAATTTTTTCGATTTGAAGTAGAAGTGTGGAAGGCAATATCAGGAATATATTTTGATGGGTCTTTAGAACTACATCGATGAATACAAGGTAATACGAGGCTCGAGAGCGTAGATTACAGGGTGTGCGATTTCAAACCAAAACACCTTCTCAATTCAGAACCAGTTGACTGATTTTCAGAAACTGAAATCCTATAATATAGTAAACAACGAGCTTCTTCATGAACTGGTGACAAATCTGAAATACAGATTACAATGAATTCAGAATTCTGAATCCTATCGTGTGCTGAATGGGTCGAAAGAAAGGAATGCAAGAAAAGAAACTGCTTCCCAAAATTCTTCAATGTCAGTTGTTCTGCAAAGAGGAAATATCCGAACTGAGTTGAAAACGGGAGCAGATTCGTTTCCGAAACGTCCTTCGAGATAAAAAGAGGTTTCGTTTTTTTTTTCATCATAAATATATTTTTATTTCCAATTTCTTCAAAAGATTCAGGTGTCACTGACAAATAAAATATCTCTCTTTCAGATATTTAGGTATTTTAATTTCGAGCGCAGTGACATTCTGGGGCAGATGACAAATCTGTCCTTACCTACTACAATTAGATTATAGTAACTTCTATTTCATTCTTAGAGACGAGGAGAGAGAATCCCACTTGAAAAACTGAAAAAAAAAATGAATGTACCACCTCCTCGAATAACTTACAGACAGTCTTCAAAAAGGTTTGTTTGTGTTTTTGACATATTTTATCTCGGAATAAGTAATAGTATGAGTTCTCTACAATAATGTGAGTTATACTGTATATATCAGTCATTCCACTACCATGAACATCTGGCTCATAATATGTGCTGATGTTTTGACGTACTATGTGGAAAAATATATATTCACACAGAGAAGAAAATCAATTCTGAACGACTAGAAAGTAGAAGCGGACATCATGAAGACGAGTGGCAATTACCAGCATCTCTTTCAGAGCACCATAAAGACTCCAGCCTCTAGTTGGCATTTTAGCACAAAGCAACCCTGGACATTCATCATCGCTCGAATACAAACTGTATTCCGCAAAAGCTAGTCCTGTGGATACAGTGAACGTTTGACCCTACCAGCCAGGAAGCGATTCTGAACTGCCGAACTGTAGCGACTTCCCACGGAAGCTGGAATAATGGACATGTTTCACTATTTGTTAGTGTGTAGTGTGTTGGCATTATTTCATCTTCGATTGTTCTTAGCATACTGGCAAAAAGAGTGCGAAGAAAAACAAAAGATGAACTGTGACAATATTCCCATTCATATGTGATATAACGACTAGTCGATGTTCTCTACCTGGATGCTGATATATTCGTAAACATTCAACGAAGATATTTTATCTGTGACGAAAAAATTTTGAACGGCAGTGAAACTTGAATAGTTCTCTCAAAGAAATAATCTTTATTATTTTGAGGACCATTTCGATGTTGATTAGGGAGTCATATTCTTTACCAGTAATACATCTCTCAGATTCTTGATTTTATCATTATTTGTGTTTTACTGTATGCACTTGACTTGTATTGAACCTGATGTCATGTTTTGTCCATAATTCTGAATAAATGTTATTCTATTCTATTCTATCAATTCGAACGTTTTTGTAAATGTATATCGTTACAGCTTGAACGAATGTTTGTATAGGTATTATTAAATTACCCAACGATATCTGCCACTTTGCAGTCATGCTGTGTTTAGGAACAAGTTCATATCATTGTGAAATTTTCATATTATACCTGATATCGCTTTCAAATCATCTACAGTTCTCTGTTATCATCCATATCCTACCGTCAAAGCAAAAAAGAAATATTGAGTTTCTCATGTGTCTTTAATATTATCAGTCATTGGATATTTCAGTATCAATTTTGAACTCGTGCGAGTTTTTTCGAGTCACTTGGCAGCTTTGTCATCCTCATTGGTCACTCAGAAAATTAGGATGTGCCGAATAGTTCGTGAAATAACGAGTTCGAAAATATACCATGTGAGTCAACTTTCAGAACGAATGATGCCGTTATATGGAGAAAATCATCACAAAGATGGTTTCAGTTGGAAACTGGATAGGTGTGTCAACCCACATTTCATCCTGATCGTCTCCACTGTACCGACTTGGGTATTGACAATATCGAAAAGAGTATAGATAGGTCAGGACATTCTGAGCGATCATTCAGCAGGTAGTTTCACACTTCGCCAAGCATATCATGAAAGGATCATTGCGAAATGATCATTGTCGAATCTGAATGACAACAGTAATAGTAGAGATACTTTAATTGTTGGTGGACACTCGTATTTACTTTCAACACCTTATTTCAAGATAGTAATTGTTATAGTATATTTTTTTGTATCCTCATTGATATCGCTCCTTATATTCTAACGATTATCTTCTCAGATTCACTCATCGTGAACTATGAGATGTTCTTCGAAGGCTTGGTTAATTGGTGAAATTCTAATGGAAACAATGTCTGCGATAATACCACGATATACAGAAACATTTTCATTCTTGTACCCCACTGCTCATCAAAATTCATACGATATGAATTTTATAATGTCTCATTTTCGCGTTGTGTAGAATGTAATGAAAAAATATCCATTATGATAATGAGAGAATGGTCATTTTTTTAATGGGATTTGTTATGAGAATTTCACAAATGGTTGGAAATTACATAAAAATCACGCGTATACCTACATACACAAGAATTCAGTTACAAGAAAACTTCAGTTGATAGTTTCCACATTTAACTTCATGATTATTTCAATTTGCCATCATCACAGTCATGGATCATTGATGTAATCAATTGTCAATCATGAATATAAAAGAAATGATTCCAGAATCACCCTGTAGAAACAATGAGTCTCGGGAAACTGATATGTCTCCCGTAGAGGAATCACATTTGATTGATGGTGATGTTTCATATCGATACTAGATTATATGCTTGGTTTTATTCCAAACGTTGGGCAGTTTATTCGGAAGAAAAATATGAGAGTGACGCAAAGGAAGGCAACGAACCGAGCTAATGCTTGTACACATAAAGCAAAACAATAAAGAAGCAGCGCCGCGCATACGACCCCCATCGTGATTTAGAGGTTATTTGGGAAACTTCTCGTATAAACACACACCACACTTTCCGCTTTCGCACACCCTTTGACTTCTCTGAACAACTGAATATTGACAACACAGCATTCCCATGGGGTATTGTACATTATCAAGTTAACAAACATGAGGTGGTCCAGGAATACGTGCCGTTACATCACTGTTTTTATTCCTTGGCAACACGAAATGAGGAGATGGAATTTGTCTCGTGAGTTTGGAGGTGGTAAGCATCAAGAAAAAATCAACTAGGATTCCACAACTTCGCCCTTCTACTGCCGAATGATGCTTGGTAGAGCACAGTTCGATAGAGCCTGATAATGTCAGGGCGAACAGTCTGAGTTCGACGAGATTTTCGATTACCACCGACCATGGAAATATCTATACAAAAGGGAGAGATCGCCCAAATTTCTACGATGTTCTAGAGAGCACAACCGATAAAGCGAATAGCTCTCTCCTGAATGGAATCTAATAGCTTCAGTGTATACTTGGGAGCTGAATTCCACAAATGTGAGAAAAAACTCGAGGGCAGGTCGTATCTACTTTTCGATCTGCACAGTGCAGTTGCTCTTTTGGGATCCAATTTCCTCACAATTTTTCCAAGGAATTAACGTTGAAGTTTTTGCACGTACTTAGGGAAACAATCCATAGTTGAACTGACTGATATCACTTGATACGAATCTGCAATAAAACATTCAATTTACTTTTTATGGCCCATCTAGAGGACCTAATTTTCCAGCATCAAAAGTCGTATTTATTCAACCCCGCATCAGAAGATGCGAATTTCAGAATCTCGTAAGGCATAAAAACTTTTTCGAATGTAGTCTAAATGGCAGTGGATGCGAAGTGTACAAAATAATACGGTACGTGCCGGAGGAATATCAATGGTCCTATAACATATTGAGATGTTCTGGCACCCTTTCAAAAAGCCGCAGTATGAAGTGTGGTAGTTTACCGTTATGAAGCGAATTTCTTCCCTGTCGTAAATATTCAATCCTCATTCAATTGAAGCTGACAATATTCCTCACGACAATAAAACGAAACAATATAAGAAATGAATCAGCTGAAGTAATAGTCTCAATGTGGCTGACAACGACTGAATACCTCCCGGTATTGCAAACTAATATCCTATGATTTCACTCTTTCAATACATACTCATATTCTCGGATCTGTGAAAATATCTTTCGAAGAGAAGTTCCTTGAATACGTTAAAAAAGTTCTACGAACGGATACCTACCTACTACGATTAATATCAGTTGTGTCTGCTACAACGCATGTATCAAATTTCAAGAATGTTTTCTTTCGTGAATAGATTAGAAAAGTTCTTCAAGCGATTTTTGCCAACGACGAAATTTTTATTGGATATTATGGATTCGTGGAGTTTCATGAAATTTCGTGACTAACAGTGAGAGAATGACAACGTTTGGAATCTCCTATCGGCAATCGCCACAAAGTTAATGTCCCCATCAAGAGCGTGTATTGCCAAATAATTATGAGGTATCTTTTATTTTCTATTATTATCATATTTTTTATATTCCTATGATTTTTTAGATGTGAGTCCATAGTTTCGGGTATGATAATAAACTTCATTCTGCCTCCTTTTCAAGTGCTCCTTCATCATTCAATGAGGCTAGGGGTGCAAGACGGAGACAGGTCGATGCTTCAAATGATGATCTGGCAATAATTACAAAATGGGGATCTGAAAATCTAGTACAGTTCAATTGCAACTGTAACTCAAGCTTGTATGTTCACCAAGAAGGCAGATCACACAATGACCAATTTGATGATGTCGGGTACCACTGTTCCTATGAGGTCAATTTCCATGCTTGGTAACACTACCAACAGCTCTCTCTCAAGGGAAGATCATTTGAGGTCCATCGCGAGAACTCACAAAAACATAGCTTTCTGTTCCGTACGAAGAGGTACATCACACCACAGCAACTGCTCACGATCTACAAAGCTCAAATTTGACCCGTGTTGGAGTGAATGAATCTCTTGGACTCTATTCAATATGATGATACAGTACTCACGACTTCATTGCCTTTCCTCAAAAATCGTGAAAAAGTGGGAGATTTCTACCTTTCTTCATGTCTCTCGTCTCTTCTATTGTTTGTCTACAAACCAGACGAGCTCAGGTTGGATACCCCTTCATTGTAAGATCCGAGACCTGTCGAACTTCGCTCTACCATACATCATGTTGTGCATTCCTCCGCTGGCTTACACGACATTCCTCGAACATAACCGGTTTTCCTTTCATGTTGTCAACAAATCAGGAATGAAAAAAATGGTCAACACTTCATTCGGGGAGTACAACTGATTGAATGAATATTTGGTTTCTAAGGTTAATCACCCTGTATATTCACTACGCTACTATGAGGTACGCCACCGCAGCAGTTTTGGAAGAGGCTCTCGAGTGTATGAATTTGGCGAACGCACTTCGGAATAAAATAACCATCATGGATATGGATGGAGTTAACCGATATTCGGGTGAACCAGGTGAAAAAGAAGGGTTAAATATTTGCCGTCAGTAACCGTCAGTGACCAAGATTCATGTTTGTATCCTCATTTTCATTTCAATAATCCAAGATGAATGAAATCAAAAATGATACTGCCTCCAAGATTGAGAGAGAGTAATGAATAGTTCATATAATGGTTTCCGAGTGCTGAACTGATAGTGACACAACCATCACGGAATATGATAAACTGGAGAGGAAATCCTATAATGCTCGAGGAACATCGTGGAGCCATTGATGAATTGTAATGGGATCAGTAAGGATCAGAAATTGGAATTTCTCTTGATGGTTCTAACGTCGTGAAAGACTTCACTAGGCAAAGATTTACACAACTTCACAGTTTTATTGATGATTGATGTTCGCTTTTGTGATCGAACGTTCATCGAATGTCATGTCACGATCTATACAAACACCTAGAAATTTGGCATATGTACTATCATATATCTGAAAATTGCCTACGAATATATCATCTAATGAATATTTTTAAGGTGAGCGAATTCGTCTAATTGAGATTCGAACATATGGAATTTGAATCATGCAAGGACTTGGAACTATAGAGATCTTTCGATATAATGTCTATCAAATCATTTTTATGACTCCAGATGATAGTGATATTGGAGCAGCAGAAACAGTCGAGCGTTCTTTTATTTCAACAGTAATCAAATCGTTCAGATATAACAAGAACAATATCGAACCTAGTGCTGATCCTTGAGATACCGCAAAGTTGATCCCACACATTTGTTACTTTGAACTGATACTTCAAAAAGGGTTGAAGTGGACGAGAGCATGACATATATCATTTCTACGCCACTGTTTGAACCAAACCAGCATTTTCGGAAGGGATTTTCACTAGTTCACGTGTATAAATTTTCTGGATGCAGATGCGACAAAATGAAGTACCCATTACGTATTCTATGAATAATGTTGACCGATATTCAAGTGAAACTTGCAGAAAAAGGACTGATGTATGCTGGTAGTAACTCGCATAACGCGGAAGTTATTTTTTTTATTTTTTGGGTTTTTGTTCCGATTTTTACTACCTTCGCCAGACGACGAGTGGGTAGAGTAATACTGAGAGATTTCAGACGAATCCATTGTGAATATAAGCTCATATCGGCTGAGATTGATGAGGCCTGTTGAATAGTTTTTCAATCAAAAATAATGAGTGATTCTGAATGGGATACCTCAAAGAAATGTTATCGGTAACGCCAGTGTGCAAGCCTAGTACTGTCAAAGAATCTGCCGTCCTTCAGAATGGAAATCATTGCTTGCCTAAAGGTATTGGTTTTTCAGTTTCCAAAAATTTCTTCAATGAAGATTCATTGAAAAAAAAATGATACAGATACAGAAGATACAAAATAATACGTGATAGGTACCTATATCAATATTATTGGAGGACATGATGGAACACTTTGTATAGTACAATTTGGAAACATTACACTCCCTTTGGACCATTAGTTATCTGATTCGGAAAGTGAATATCAACTTATAATCGAATCACATTTCGATATGACTAGAAGTAACTATACTAGAAGTAACTATTGTCGTATCTTTTCATCACTTCTATTGAAGGAAATTCATCTATGATCCTATTGAATTGCATATCGCATCCAGTTGGTTTTCAATATCAGCAAAAATCACCAAAGATTTCAGAGCTCATTGATCCTTCCGTGTACATCAAATTCTTCGACCTTCATTCGGACCTCGAATTATTCCTTTGTCGACATATCGGAGCATGAAGCAGTTAATTATTTAACTGTGTAGCAGAATAGTATAGACTGACTGCCGAGAGGCTGGTTGTTCACAGCCCATGCGGGGTAAGAGGTCAATAATGGAACTCCAGTTCTCCGATTCGAGTTTTTTCACAGCATCGTTCCCACATAATCATTCCATCAAAACGATACCAAATATGATTAAGTTCAGCCAGAGTTTCGCGTTGGATTTTATTCCATCATTAAAATCGAATTACCTGTCACCAGGACCTCCTGTTACAATTCCTTGCAGCTCTTCACGTTCATCCCACATATAGCAATACATTCCCGGGGGTCAATGGTAATTGTGTTTGAGTAACGCGATATTCATAATGGCTGTTTACTGTATCAGACGGCTATCGAATACTGCATTTATTAGATGTGTGTTAGGATATCTATTGACGATTGAATAATCATTCAGAGTGGAGATCGTAACATATTATTCATGAACTGATGACCAAGTACAAACATTGACCTTCTTGGATTCTCAGGCTGAGACCAATGGTAATGATGAAGTTGCCAATTCCAAATGTAGGGTCTGCTCCCCAAACGTGAGTCAGTTCGAACTGTCATGATTCGAGATGAAATTGTTTTCACGAGTGAGTGAGTTGAAATACATTCGTACACCCTGTCATGGTTTATGCAACAAATCTATACATTCCTCAATGAACGTATTGATATGAATATAGTCTCCTCCGAATCGGGCCGGAATTTTCATTTTCGATACAATATCCAGCATTATGCACTACTTGGAAACTGAATGGAGAGGCGTTGATATTGACTTTCGATATCTTCCCACATCTTTTACGTTCAATTGACTAATGATACTTGATAGAGCGACGTCCGGCAGGTGCCTGACTCTGAAAGAGTGATTTAATAGACGAGATTTCCGAGCGCCAACCAGGGAAATATCTATGAAAAAAGGGGAGAGATCGCCCATCTTTCTACAATGTTCGAGATGAGTAAATAAATTCGTATGTTCAGTATCGCCTACTCCAAACATGTGAACAATACTCCAGGAGACTTTGCGCTTCATATATCGTGAGCAGCTGCTGGGGTATGAGGTACCTCTTTGCACAAAACAGAAAGACAAGATGAATCAGTTCTCGCCATGGCCTTCACATGATATTGTTTATAAAAACAATGGTTTCTGACTTCATCATATTGAGCATTGTGTGATCTGCCTTCATGGAGAAGATACAAAATTGAGTTTTTGTTGCATTGAACTCTACTGGATGTCCAGATCCTCTTTTCGAAGTTCTTGCCAGATCATCATTGAAAGTCTCGGTTGACGTAAGGACATATGTCTCCGTTTTACACCTATGACATCATCGGATGAATGAAACTTTCACGGCACTTTCTTTGAACTAGCTATTGGCGAGATCTCCAATGTTTCATTCCATTCTCTCATTCATGATTCAACACTCGGCCCTCGTGGAGTTTCTAATATTTCTTTTGATTTGCATGATATTCGATACAGAACTTCCTACAGTAACTGCGAACTAAGCATTTTGTTATGAAGGTTATCAAATATCAATCATTTTATTTTGATCTAGAGATAGTGGAATTCTAATCAATTCATATTCTATATGGATGTATAGAACATTCATGTATTTATTATATATACGAGACCTCGTAGGTTATGGAAGATTTCAATAGGTATTCGTGTTCGGTCAGCCCAGAACTCTGTAGGAGGTCAATGGTATAAAGAATTCAGTACGTCTACCTATGAGATTGTTTATACAGGACCCTCAATCTATTTCTACCCAATAATTCCGAAACCCTTAGCGAAAACGAATCAGTTCCTGATAGTCTGCCGCATGGAAGCGCTTCCCATCCAAAAAGCAGCAGTTCAAACAAATTTTTCACGCAGTAACGTAATTTTCGCTATCGGATTTCGATTGGTCCGATCCTGGGATTATACCCAAGACAGCGTCCTGTTACCAGATATTTTTTATCTGATTCGAGCTGTTCAGGTCAGAAAATTGGGTTTCCTTCCCTTCTGCAAGGCCGCCTGCTTCTTTTCGCCGCTAATTCCCTCGTTATTTTGCACCCACATACCGATATACTTTCCTCGAGTTCATCCGTATGCGAATTCAATCGTCGGTGTCACTGCTTGTCGCTTTCTAGTCGTATACGAATTGTATTGTATTGATTAGACGTTCCTGGTGAACTAGGCTCCGAAAATTTCGCAATATTTATAAATGGACATGATCAATTCATTTGAAATTCGATCAACAGTGCGAAGTTGCTACTTTTACTGTGATAAAGTCAGTTGCGCTAGCGATGTTGTTTTTGATAGATTTTCTTTTTCATACGAAACAAAAGGAGCGGTTGGAATGAGTTCCCATAATTTTGGAAAGTGAATTTTCGAAGGACCAAAATGTCATTAAACTCGACCATCAAGATTAGGAAATCGGAATTGTCAAAGCTGAATAACACGTGATAAACGTGAATGAATGAGGATAAAAACTCTGGCACAGGTGCTCCTACCACTTTTGATAGTCACTGTCTGTTTTCTTTCCAACCAGATGTTACAAGCTGTGCACAAAAAAAAAATAAAGTCCATTTCATGTGTTATTAGTCACAATCGGATTCTTCAGGACTCGAATCGTCATTCACTTCGATATTGATAATATGGGGTCTCAATAAACTTTCATTTTATGTAGATAATGCTTGCCGATGTTGTAGGTTCCGAACAGATTCCATTATCATCATTTGCTTACCTATCTCTTCATATCTGATCCCGCAATCTAGTGAAACAGTTCGCAGAGTTTCTAACGATTCATAATTATAATCCCAATGTTCTTCCAACTTATCCCTGATATGTTCTGATGTTGGAACCTCATAACAAATATGAAATCTATAAGCAATTCGACGATTGGCATCATTCGAAGTATTATCAGACTTCTTGAGTTTTCATCCTTCTCGTTCTCGAAGTCACCGATTTTGATAATTCTGAAAGTAGTAAGATGGCTGATTTCAGTCAGTTGACAGATTCTATCATTTATCGATCAAATACAGAATTTTTCTTTCACTCATCCAATCATAAATCTGTCCTCACCACCACAAGATTGAAATATTCATCATAATTGCTAGTTTCACTTTCAGAAAGAGGAGAGAAAAATCGTAAAAATATCTGGAAGAATTATATATATATATATATATATATCGTAGTTGGAAGTTCCAAGTCATCGAGAACTCACAAATCAATTATCTTACATAAGATATCAGTGCTGCTTGTCTCTGATGAAACATCCTGAACTATTTAACTGTCCCTTTCAGTCCCACTTGATTCCTGACTATAGAAGATTTTCCATCAAATGTGGCTATTTGATTTAAAATTGCAATTTTTCAGCCAGCCTGTGAGGTGGAATATATTCTAGAAACAGAAGATCTAAAGAATAGACTTCTGTTTCTGAAAGAGATAATTGCTTCATCTCCAATGATGAAGATGCAATCGAAAATAGCCTATCAGTTTCCCATCTCTACCCGTCACAGGCAGCGCCAGTGAATCATTATACTCAACATGAATTCAAAAACCTGTATCTCCAGGTAGTGGATTGGATTTTCACATTTACACACAGAGATGCATCCTGTGATGGTCAAACAATCCAAACCAGAGTATCCGATGTGCCAATGAAGTAGAGAAATTGAATACACACTTATTCGACAAAATTCACACATATCTCTAAACATCACTCTCATCAAATGAGATTCAAATAGACCTAGGTATATGAATGTTCCGAATCAGAGTGTCCTCTCAGCCAATGGAGCAGGCAAATAGCTTTTATTCACTCCGACAAAATTCACATATAGTGTGACCACAATTTATATTCTGTCTCCTTTAAAGCCGAATTTCCCAAGATTTTCAACACCACACGACATTTCGATATGTCTGACAATTGATTGTTTCAATATCTTTCGCGTGGCTATCTTGACTATCCGATTGAATTGATATATGTTCCTTCTCCTCCTCAAATATCATCTTTATTCAATATCTTCTATACTCTAGCCATCTTTGGTTATTTGAGAAACCTTTTTATCCTTTCATTCTGAAGTATGGGGTTCAACAAGGTACGGTTTTCGTGTCCATATTATTTTCATTCCGTATCCATGATTTGCTCGATGATCAGACCGAAAAAAAATGAGACAATGCAATCACCTTCGAAGCTGATACCTAGTAGGATCCATCTGGGAAATGTCATTCATGAACAAAGAAAATATCAAACCTATCAATCACTCATATTTCACTGGTAATAAACCGAAAAGTCGGAGGACATACTCATTACTTACCTCTTACCTCATTCCAAGGTTAATAATCCGATAAAGAAATGAAAATGTTGATCTCGTCTACTATATAGTGCAAATCCATCACTTCATGAATTCTACTAATTGGTTCACTTCATTCATGCATATATATATTTATATATATATATATATACATATACATATATATATATGCGTTTATATATGTATGTATATATATATATATATATATATATATATATATATATATATATATATATGCGTTTATATTCTATGTTTATTCGATCGTTTCTTTCCTGTAGTGCGATCCATTCAATTATATCTATCCGGATGTACATATATTCTATCTCCTAGCTAGCTCCTTCTGGCTTCGACAGCAATAATAGTGATATAAACAATATTCAGAGTATATCATCACAAATGTTGATAACGTACGCTTAGACTATGGAAGGCAACAGCATAAAAAAGTCACCATGAGTGTTCAGATACAGCGGTTTCAACAGAAGAGAAACGTAATAATATCCATATATAAATGAATAATGTAACCTGGAAGAGGAAAATTAATGGAATGGAAACTGGAACTGTTATGCTTTCTGACAGAGATAGAATTTTCGAAGTCGGTCGGGCTTTTCAGTTCGATTCACCCACAAAACTACTTTTCCTCTCCATACAGCTGACATAGTATTCTTTATCATGATATTCCCTCGGAGTCGGAGACCCTGTATTTACAATCACACAGTACGATGAAATAGCGATATAGTTCCGTATGTTCGAAAATATCGAGGAAAATATCCGATATCGAGCACGAAGTACTGATTTCATTCTCTGCAGCGTTTCTGCTATGGGCGTAATCTGTAGTTAGTTATCGTCGGAGCTCAACCTTGAACCGGTTCTGTCTCTCCTATTTCCTTCTTTGTGGTTTATTTTCAATGCAAGAAATCTGGCCCGAATCTCTACACCCCTATTTTCACTTCAACATTCCGTGAAATGTTTTGGCTTGAATAACTACCGCGTTTGGGGCATTGTTTTCTTCGTGGAAATAAAAAGAGACCCCGATGAAGTCCGTAAACGTTTTGGCGTGCGTGTTCAGCGGCCGTCATAAATTTATTAAGACTGCAACGTTATTGATCATAGAAAATTTCGTAGATAGTGAGCGTACAATTAATCCTCTGATACTGTATTAACTGACGGCACGACATTCATCCACCAGAAACAAAAGTATGTTTCATGAGTTGATCAATCTGTGAAAATTTATTCTGACTTAGAAGTCGTTGTATATAGATACAAAAGAAAGCTTGAGTTTTAATACAATTGTAACTTCTCTAGTGAGTTGCTCTTTGTTGCAATCAAAAGTTTGCTGTCCCATATATATAAACATATATACTACCTGATCTGGTGAATTGACAAGCCGAAAAGGCAGTCAGAATCCAAGAACTCTAAAAAAAAAGAAGTTTTTAGTTGTTTCTGTCGTAGATCGATTCGATTTCTAGTGTCACTTTCTTCACTCAAGAAACTCCGAAGGGAAGTTACGGCGAATTTCATTGGTTGAACTAGTGAGCACTGTACAATTCCCTCACGTCACGCTCATTGAAGTCGTGCAAAGTCAGTGCAATCTACACATTGCTTAATATTCAAATATCGAGAAAGGCGAATAATTGTTGGCGGATATTGATATAATCTGAAGAGATTATCGATACACAAATATTTCTTCTAATGAATGAATCAAACTCAAAATTCAAAATTATTGATTTCCCCTCCCTTTGACTGGTTGATAATCGATAACTGGAATCTGATATCGCGCAACTCTCATTACATTGTTGGTACCTTCATACTTTAATTCACACATTTGAATTTTAAAACTTCACTTTATCACTTCTCAATTATTAGGTGAGTAGGTACAATGATACATATTGATTCTAATTCAAACAAAAGCACAATGATTTTCCTTCAACTTTTCTTGAGGCAGCACTCATTATCAAGTAGTGAAGGGGAGAGGGGTCAAAATAAAGTGACTATCCTTGTACGTGCTATCGAGGTGAAATATTTGATGTTGGTTCAAGCAATAGAGCAAACTGGGTACGAAACTAATGCATTATTATCGATGGAATTCGCTATAAGGAAGAAGTGTCGATCACCAGTGACTGACTGTTCCAACTGTGTGGACACTTTTCGTCGCCAATCGAACCGAATCAATAATAATACGTCTTCTTCACGCCACACCTCAGGAGTGTGATTGTGATTGTGGACACTTCGTTTCAGTTTCGAGCGACAATCCAGGGGATTGTTTCTCCTCTGTGTACACTTTTTTCTCGTCATCTCTGACACAGGCTAGAGATCGTCGACGAGTCTGTTGCCTGGTGTTGCCCCTGTTTCTACTCAGCTCAACGATTACGGAGATATACCTACCTAAATACCGTTATATATCCGAAAAAGAGTCATATTTCCTACTTTCCTATTTCCTAGTTTGTTGTCTCATTCCTGAAATGACTATTCCTGATTTGATTGTCGATCAGATATTTCGAATAATGAAGGAACAAATAATATGGATTTCATGAATGTCTAAGGGCTGAGAATTAGTAGCTTGCAACTTGTTAACCCAAAGAAGGCTATCTCACCACAAAACAACATGTTTCCGTCAGAATTTATTTTTATGCGTGGTTATGTCGGTTGTTCTGCTTAATAATTCTATTAGACCGCTACATTAATTCCTTCACTAATGGAAGAAAGGACTAATTGAGATGGGGTTAACATTGCGACATGAGATACTCTATAACATTTATTAGGATGAAATGTACAATTTCCAGCTGTGAGGCGGAAGCGTATAGTGTATAAGCAGGTTGCAGAAATTAATGCAATCTGTATTTGCGTTCCTGGCATTATAGTTAGTTCTGCATTCTCATTCCAGCCCTCGGGGAGGCTCTGAATGTTCTCCGTCAACATATAGAATGCAAAAGTTTGTGCAATTTTTCCAAGAATAACGATGCCAACATCATATATGGTTCTGTTATGAATGAAGGTAGGAATGAAAGAATATCGGAGAATTTTCCATCAACTTTTGTAACGGTCATTCAAAGATGGATGTGGTGATAGAAGTGGAAGAGATGAAAACTTCTAAAGGATGAAATGACTCCTGAAAGAATTCCAAGGATCAACGAGAGATCCAAGACCAAAACTGATCTCGGTATGATTCGACTAACGACTAGCACCTTGCCGTTCCTCATTACATCTTCATTTATTTTGTCTGCGTGAACTAATTCAGGAATTAGGCCAAGAATATCGAACGAAAGCAATCTCGTTTCATCAAAAATTAAACGTTTCGATAACACCTCATGACGCATTATTCCTATCAACTGAAAATATTCTGATGAGAACGAGACAAAAGAATGCCATCACGCTATTGTGATTGACACACAATGGGTTCTGAATATTCATATACTGCTGTAACTTCATGAGTTTTGCAATAGATTGAGGAGCTCGATGGAAATAGTGTCCCCCAAACAAAATTCAAACTCCATTATTGGGTGTTGTATCGTTTAACAAATTTGATTGGATCAAAGTATGATTTTCAATGAATGGCCAAAATTCCAATCAGAATTATAATGGTGACAGTTCAAATCCTGTCCCATTGTCTGGAGAAGCCTGAACATTCACTGCGGTGGAACACTTTCGTCCCCGTAATCTCCATGCTTGCATGGTTGTCTCTTCTATTTTTGGCCATCATTGATCTTTCAACCTTCAACAACTACGGACCGATTGCACTAACTATTTGTGATCTCCAAAGTAATTGGAAAAAGAATCGAAATCAAGCACATCCGATATCTAGAGCGCTCTCTGATGGGACGATCATGTGATGTTCATTGCTTTACAAAAACTGTTCCAAGAACTGAGGTATGAGATTCTACGTAGGAGAGAGTCATTCGCCTAGTCGATGATACCACACTCACGAATTCATTGACCTCTCTTCCTGTTTCATAGATATTTCCATAGACGGTGCTGCCGTCTGTTATTCCACCACGAGCGATTCCAGGTAGACAAACTAGACGAGCTCAGGCTGTTCATCCCTACATCGTTAGAAACTCCTCTGAGAAGCGCAATTTCGCCGGCCCTATACATTATGTACCGCAATCGATAAGACGGCATTCTCGCATTTCCTGTTAGAACGTATTTTCTAGAATGGCGTTTTTTTGTTAATAATTACCATTTTCTACTGCTCTATGTAATCCTCAAACATCGACCGAAACTTCTGTGAAGTATGGCCATCGGAAGTTTTATATCTGACCAACTGTCGACAAATTTTTCCTATAAATCATTGAAACCGTTATATTAACTAGAGTCCTCTCCGATCGTGTCAATAAATCACTGGAAACTGTTCATCGATTCGGCAACTCAGTCGTCTTTAATTCATATCCAGTTAATTCTCAGCTTCTTTTTACATACCTGGAAAATTCGGGGAAAGTGTATACAAAGGCAGAGCTCCGAAGAGGGTTTGAACAAAATATTCAGGTACTAATTAATTGAATGATTTATTAACACCATTCGACCCACCCAAATTGGAGCATAAATATTTCCCTACTAATTTTCCTCACCGACTGGTGCAGAAGCAATTCACCCCTCTCATCCGGATGGGGATCCCATGTTGCTCAAGACGCCAGATTTGGTACATTTTACTACTCTTGGGGGGAACTGTACTTTATTAGCTTTATATTTTCAATAAAACTGAGGATTACTCGAAGTAGGAGGCAAGCTGGATCGCCCGTACGAATATAACTTTCGGACGTAAAGAATATTCATGTTTTCCTAGCCACAAGTGGTCACCTAATAATGCTCTACTGTTTCGAGCATAAGTGATATGTTAAGCCTTCATATATTTATGTTGATCGATCCACTATTGCAATTATGAAAACGGATTCCAAACGTTCCAAGATATTTCGAAAACAACCGATTTTCACAATTCATTCGCTGAGAACAATCTGAATAAAAAGACATGCCAGACCACGATCTTGCAACATATCACTGAGAGAAACTGACTGCTTAACTAAATGGCTCAGTCAGTATTTTTTGGTACTAGTAATTGAAAGTATTTCAAATTCATTAACATCAACATATTCGTATTTCCTACAAATAACTACTATTTTTCCTTTTTTTATTCATCATCAATATGAATAGGTATCATCTGCGACAGAAATGTGAATCAATAGTCGAAATTTTTTGTTGGAAATCATACGTTGGATATTATGTGCGCTGTTGTGCCTTGGAATCTACTTGACTAGACAAACCTAATAGATTCGATCCAAATCCGAAAATTTGTTAACGACGATCTGTCAATTTCTCCCCAATACTTCGACCATTGTCCGTACTCCATAAAAACACAAACGGTTAGTTCGCATTCATGAGATCAACATTCTGAAACCAACAGAAGCATGCACTGTTCCACTGAACTGAACCAGGCAAAAAATCTCAGACCCCTAGAACTGAGAGCATGCTTCTGATGGTTCCATTTCATGAACGCGAACTAACCTTTTGTGTTTTCATGCAGTGCTGGTAATGGTGGAAGTAATGAAGTAATGAATAACAATGATCATCAGACACTAATATCGTACAATCAAAGACAGAGGGTATAATTAATTCGCAGTACTAGCAAAGACTTATTGTCATGACAATCAATGCGGGCTATGGAAACTGACTGTTCCATTATGACCAATAAAACCGAATCAAATGAACTGTTTGTTTGAAGCAAATAGGCGTTTCTAGGAAATAGAATTTAGTTGAGGCCACAAAATAACATAGCTGTTCCCTATCAATCTCAAAATGAGCAATTCTCTCCACATTGGTATACTATACTTCCAGCTGAACGTTAGATATTCACCATTTGTCGATACACTATTCTCACTTGTTGTACACCACATTGAGAAATCAAGGAATTTCATTTCGTGCACACAATGATTTTGTAGGATACTCCTCACTACGAGCATTGGGACTAAGATTCATGAAATGAATATGACTAGAAACATTTTGAAATTGCAATCATTTCATCTGAGTTGTCATGCATCTTCAATATATCCCTGTGAGTGGTAATTCATCATTTCACAATCTTTTCATCAGACATATTGTCACACTCGTTCTCTTGGAGCACATCGCTAGTGCCAGAAGATCTTCTCATGAATTTTGCGTAATAATAAACTATTATAGCTCATAGAAATGAAATTCAGTAAGTTGAGTGTCTTTTCGAATCTTTGTCAGGCCAATTCATATGATGGATCTGGACGATAATCATTTCGGAAAATATTATTCATATCCCGTATTTTCGTTGTTACAGAGACTGCAGAGTTGTTCGAGACCCACAAACCCTGAAATCGAAAGGATATGGATTTGTTTCATTCATCAAAAAAGTAGTAAGTGTTGACTCTTCTGTTCTGAATATTGGACCGATAGCGATGGAAATATGAGGAAAAGTCGTGATTACTCAATTATCAACAGAATTCATATATGAGTGTGATCATAAAAATTGTGATTTATCTCTGACTGATACTGAATCTTGACTTGGATCTCGACTTTTTCTCTTATTTACTTCTGAGCGAATATATGTAATTGATTATCTTCAGGCAACTGTATATGTATCAATTTGGAACATTCCTGGAGAAAAACGTAGTTTTGAAGCGCAAAAAAACGATCCTTGAAAAGTTTTTATCGATTGGGGTGGTGGTGATGCTCATCGGAATCATATGTTTCATCAGACGAAAACGATGAAAATGATTCATCTATCAAACTCAGCAATATGTATTCATACATTTGAAATGCATTGTATCTGTATGTAAATGAAAAGAATGGAACGAATATCTCATCTACATAAAAGTTGCGAACAATTCTAATTCGGATCATCGTACAGTGGAATCTGAGAAGCACTGAAAGAAACATCCAAAAGAAATCTTTTTCTGAAATTCAGAGTTATGAGTCGAAAATTCAACTCAAAATTCTGAGTTGATTTAACTTCAATTCAACTTGAGTTGAATCAAAAAGGTTGAAACTCTGAATTTTGAACGTGAAATTCCGAGAAATAAGTCAGAATTTTGACCCGAGATTCCAAATTACATCTCGGGAGTTATGGGAAAATTATGAGACTCCTCTGGAATTCATCTATAGAACCTGAAAAAATGAAATGAAACGTTCCCATGATTTTTTTCCTACAGGCCCCTCGTTTTGGAGACATGGAATCCTAAATGACACCCTGTATGATAGATAACACCCTGTACGAAAAATTCCTGGGAAAATAAATTTGGGTACCTCGAACCTGTACTCTGGAAATGTACTCCTGTGTATTGTCGATAAAAAAAATCGAGAATCATAGTCCTTTCCATCGGAAATGAAACTCATTTAATAATTATCCTTCTCCTCCAGAACGGTTTATTTTATCGATAATAAACAGGATGTTGAAAATTTGACCAATAATGTTAGTCGACCTCTGATAAACTGAGGAAGCTCATTATACGTTTCGAGGACATTATTTTGCGAGAGGTCCTCACTAATGTCCCTCAAAATTAATTATCATTGGACTATATCAGAAAGTTCAGAAGTTATTTAAGGAAAACCGATTGCCAGCAGAGTCCATTAGGTACCGATATCTACGTGAGGACGGTCGATAGGAACTTGTCTTCTGATTTTTCCTGATTCTATGTGAGTCCGAGAGATTTCCCACCTTCCACTGGACAACCTATTACTACCACAATCACCTGAGAGAGAATCCCGAATTATATCATTTGCCCACAGACTCACAATGAGGAAATTGTAGGTATTCAAACATTGGAAGAAGAATTGAGTACGCCTCTGCTTGAAATCTGTAGGGGTAGCAAGCCAAGCAAGTTTCTTTCAAACTAGAGATCGCTTCGTTTTTGATATTTTTTTGTAACTTCCGTGGTTATGGAATGCTCATTCCAGAGACTACATCGCTTACTCCATATATTTTCATTCACCACATTCAGGAATTTCTATCTTGCCACTCTTCCAGAGATTTGCCTTAAATCTCTACTTGTTGATTCCCTATCGATTGTTGAATCTCAATTTGTTGATTCACTTTCACAAACGGTGCTGCACGACAATTTACCCTGAGAACTCATACATATCAGTTTCTTACCCAATGAACATTTTCTGCAACTCGTAATAACATCTATTTTCATAAAGAGCTGAGTGAATTATACAAAAAGAAAATGTAAGTTCGTGAGCCCACTTGTCAGTAAAGTGGTCTTATAATTATCATTTCAAGTTGATATAACCTCTAGAAATATAACGAGGGGATGTAAGTATTTCCAGTGAGACAACAGTTATTGAATTCCAGTTACTTGCCCAATAAACATTTCCTGCAACTTGTAGTAACTCCAATTCGTACAATATACAGTGTCATCCATAAAGTCCGTGAAATATGGGAAAAAAGTTCATCATTGGAGTACTGAATTTTTCCTATTTATTTTTCCTTTCTACACAAAGAGAGGGTGGAAGCAATATCAGCATTAAATCATCATCAGATCAGCATTGAGTGAACCCTTGGATTTCTCTCGCTCCTGCGAGTTTCAGAATCATCCCTGAATGAAAACGGAAGAAACAAGGGTGCTCCCATCAGAAGTGAAGCACACTGCATGTGAGAATATCGCGAAATAACCGAGAAACCCTCCATGACAACTAAGAGATAAAATTATACTACGAGCTCCTATCCATTTCTTTGTTGTGACGTTCACTCCCCCTGAAGTAATTAGCGTTGAAGAGCTCGCTGTGTCAGAATTTCTTATGATATTTATCTTACAAATTACTAAATCGAATTTCATGAATTTCGAAATGTTGAAATAAATTGGGTACAATCGATAACAAATTGTAGAGATCAATATCATCCCACCTGAGATACTCCAGGGATCGATTAGCTCCATGATAATAACGCTCATTTTGTTTTAGAACATGAATAGTAGACAATTCGAATGACAGGAAGTTCATTCAATTGAATTAACTCATTGCACTTTCAATTGGATAGCTTTGTATAGCGTAGGATGCAGTGGAATATTCAATAAACTTGTGTCACAAAATAGGCATCTGGAGCAAAAACATACTCGCAGCTACAAATCTTTTCCGAACAATAGGAATCAGGATGCCATCAAATAACACAATAGAGGCAGAGAACGATATGTCATATGAAAAAGTTCGATACGTACGTATGTAAGAGATGACATAATCACTGAGAGTTCTAACGAATTATTTGAGACAGTGTCTCATCAACATTCTCAAACTCAGGAGTTCAAATAGCGCGCCACATCGATTGATACTTCGGAAATTTCAAATCGTTAGTTGAACTTTTGATTTATATTGTTGCTTACTATCGAGTTCCCTCGTAAAGAGAGATTACTCTATGTGAATGGATAGATATATGGAGTCTCATCTGATACAATGACAATCAATGCTGGTGTTTCACTGTCTTGACGCCAACCCCCAACTTTGTTTTCGTCACTTATCAACGATCTGTTAGACTTGTGACTTCTTCCTAGTATAGTATAGCATGGTGGATGCCGATGACTAAATGAGTCGATCAAATTCGTACGACCTGAAATTGATAAACTCTGTCCTCGAGTCTCGCTGAAACACATTTGAATCAATTTGTGGTTATGTCTAAGCATGCGAAGTTGATTTACCTCAATAGAATAGCTGATCAAAATGAATTTTCGCAGAATGTAATCGGATTCGCCTCAATCGAATCTATTTTCGAAAGCCCACTACCTTCTTACAATAATAATTATGCATGGCGCAGCTGTCAAACGATAGGTCCACCATGAACACCAAATTATTTTTTTTTTCTATTTTCCGGCTGTTCTTCGGGTTCTCCTGGTTTCCGAAGAGGCAATGCCCATACAAAATCACTAACTCCGATTTTTTCGATTTTTTTGCTGTTCATTCGGGTTTTTCCTAAACCTCTCCCGTACTGGCGCAATTAAAACAATGAAAAATCAAATTTTTCCCAAGTTTTCCACAGATTAACGCAAGGCAATTGGCACGGCAGGAGATGATGTGATAAGAATTTTGAAATTGATATTCGAAAATCTAGTAGAGTTCAATGCAACCACAACTCAAGCTTCTATCTTCACCAGGAAGACAGATCACAGAGTACTTACCTATGATGATGTCAGGTACCACTGTTCCTATGAAGTCGTCAATATCCGTGCTCGGTTTCACCACCAATAGACCACCATGTGAGATCCGTTTTGAGCACATTTTCACAAAAAAGTCAACAAGTCAACAGTCAACATGCATAACTTCCAATTGTAGTAGGTATTTGAAAGTCTGTGAAACTTGACACCCCATAGATGTCGCATTCAGGAATTACCATTCTTAGCATAATCAGTGTGTTCTTTTTCGAGCTGAATTTTGTAATTAGAATTCCTTGTGGTAATTCTCTTGTTTGTTTATTTTTGATTCATTACAATCATCATTGACCGTCGAATTCTAGTGAAAGACATCGATATTCTTCACACTTCACATCGAGCGTCGGCCCAAATTCTTTGTACTGTAACTCCCTCCCAATATTTATGATATCAGCACCACTCTCCAACAGTTGTTCGTAATCAGTCGATTAGTTTCATATTCATTCACTGTATTGATAGTGAGCTATAGTACGAGTGATATTCCATCAACTTTTTCTTATTAACTCAATCATTCTTCTTGATTCTGGCGTGCCTGCGAGAATTGTAGTAAAATATCAAATTTTCAGAAGTTCGTATGACACTTTCATATATAAGTTATTACTCTCGATATGCTGATATGATGACTGTCGATATATTCATATACTTTTAGGATACTTCATTCTCAGTACACTCAGGATCTGCAATGAATTGAATTTCGTGAATCGACTATCCAACCGACTCTACAGACTCAATCGTGTATCAATTCACCAAAGAAATGTCCCAATGTTATTTTTATATCCGAGACGCATCATTTCTAATATGTGATGAATAATCTGAATAATCTGAAAAGTAGCTTTCAATGCTGTGCTGAGAGGTACGTCGAACCCAAGCAGCTACCTATCCTAGAGAACTGGTCACATCTTTGGAGTTCAGCTCCAAAATATACGCTGAAGTTCTAATATTCTATTCCGTAGGTGATACTATAGTCACGAATTTTGCGACCTCTCTAGAACATCGTAGAAAGTTGGACGATCTCTCCCTCTTGATAGATATTCTGAAGGTTGGTGCCCAACAGCAATCTCGTCTATTATTTCACCACGAACTAGACGAGTTCAGGCTGGTCACCCCTATATTGTCAAGCTCGGTACATTTCGAATTCTTCGCCTCGTGAAGTCTTTCTTAATGTTTACGACCTCCAAACTTCTGATGCCTTGCTCCTCGCCCGAAATTCCATCGCCACCGCATAATCTTTCGTTTTTGAGATAAAGCCCATTGTGAGTTATTGAATTGCCACAGCGTTTATTTAGATTCGTTCAGATATAAAATTAATAATCATTCGAAAATGTTGGGAGGTCCAGTTCGTAATAGTTATCCTACATATAAAGGCATTGATTGGAACTTTACGAAGAGGAATATACAGGTTCCACACATATTATGATGAATACCATATCAGCTCAACTAATAATTCATTGTGACCATAATCACCTTCTGGAATCGAAGGGAACGCCCATACCGCATACATCGGCCAACTGGGAAATCATAACAGGCGCTATATTTTTTTTGAGCTCCTTCGGAGATCGGAAGAAACAAATAGGGTCTTATAAATCTTCTTCGATGAATTTTTGAAGCAGGAAATCAGTTATTTACGCCTCTAGACTTGGTTTTGCTTACAGTCCTGGTCGCTCCATATCGCTTTCTCAAATATCCGTGGTATACGCACAAGAATTGTAATAGAAACTGGAAGATATATTACAAATTCTAGATCTTTCAGCGAAGATCACCTACCAAGGAATATAATTATTATATCGAGTGACAGGGAGAACGCCAATATCTAGGACAAAATTTTATAAGGGTTTCATATATGGAACGATGTTGCATTTGTTATCCTTCAATCATTTGAGAATAATTATGGAGGTTCAAACGAAGTGGTTCAACATTTTTCCATCCCATTGTAGGTACCTCATAATTTTTAGAGAATTTTCGAAAATCCCAAGTGGATAATTTTCTTTCTGCCCTGCAGATCAGTTCAATTATCTTATTTTGTTTCGATGAGAAAATTCGTACCACACTCTTTTGGATCTCCTATCTCCGATTATTTCTTATCCAGGATTCATGACATTTGATTGGTACCAAACCATGTATATTCATTAGTTTGGTGGAGGTTGAGAAGTTCTGTTTTCATTCTCAAACAGGGTTCGAAGAAAGGGTTTCAAATCGATTTCACATATTATACCTGTAGATAGAGAATATTCTGGTCGTTTCAACTTATCTCCATTGATGTGTCTACGGTCTTTCATCAGTGGGAAGATACAGCACGTTATCTTTAGATAGACACTAGAGAAGAACTTCTGGGACGCATCGATAGAGCTTGCGTGAAAATTAAAGATGATCCTAATGCTATTAGAAATGCAATCAGGGAAATAAATACCAAATCCAGACGATGAATTCAAAAAAATAGTCATTATGAACGAACATTGTGATTTTCATAGTATGTATTCACATATTTCCTCCCTTATACCATGATTGTGCCTCCTGAAGGAAATGATGAATATTTTTTTTCTGTAATTCTGAGATATTCGTGAATTTTTCTGAATATGTGGGGCTGTATGCGCAGTCATTAGGAGCAGGTCATTCATCAAATGGAGTTAAAATCGAAGGAAGAAAAACTTGATTTTCAATTTTTTCGTTTCATTTCGAGGGCAATTCTTCGAAATCATACAATAATTCACAGCATTGAAACCCGAAATTTTCCTCCGATTCGTGGTATCCACTATCGATAGTCACGCAAGTGTGAAATTGAAAGTAATGGACTTTTCTAAAAATATGACTGCATTTTAGGAAACACGTTCAAAACTTGCCAACGCGGTGTCGGATTTTTGGAAACAAAATACAGGAAGTAAGCATAATCCAGAGATTATTCACATATATTGGAATATATAGAGTGTTCCGTTTCAATAAAAAAAGGAATTCCATTTGCCTCGCTTTGTTGGGTCACAGTGTATGATGGAGAATCATTCTTGAACAGGCCTCTTGTGAACCCACGTTTATTGTCAGATTCTTGATTTTCTACCTACCACGAATGGCAGAGCAGCTATTTCACTTTTCCATACTCATAGTCCATCCTCCATATCCGTTTTTCTGATATTTAGATGAATATCATGATATTTCCGAACCCTGCTTCCGAAGGAATAAGTTGGAATTCGGAACACTATATAAAGCAAGAATGCAACAAATCAATACACCATGGTATTCGCTCGTTTTACTACGTACGGTTTCGATACGACCCTTGAAAGAAAAAACATTTACTCAACATGCAACGCATGCAATCTGGTTTGTTTTTGCATCGCACAACATTTCTTATCACAAAATTCATAAATACTAATAATTAAACGTTCAAATAACGTTAATATATGAGTGCATTTCATAGAATTCCGACGATAGATATCATAACGACCAAAGTACCTAGATATTGAAATTAGGTAGGCGATTATATAAATCGATCGAAAATAGAATCGGGCACCTAGAAATTTATTTCTTTGTCCACCTAACAATGCTTGCCTTTGTTCAAAACTTTTAGGATGTTCCTCCTATATTATTCTTTATTATTTTCTCTTTTTTGTTCCTCTCATGTATGTTGATACGATAGCGCCTAGAGGTCATCCAATCATAAGAAAATTATCATTTTCGAAAGAAATGTGATATATTGGAAAATATAATATATTTTCGATTCGATTTCGATTTCGATTTTCGATAATTCACGCCTACAACTTTTCAAAATGATCTGTTTGTCATCGCATTCTCCATATACCTACTATAATGTTCAATCCACCATGAAACACCCGGTATTGAAAAAAATAATGTTGATATTTCTCAGAAATAAATATATGTATTATTATTATTGCCCTAGGTCAGATATAGAATGAGGTGAGCATATTATTTTTGTGAACAAAATGTTGTAGACCGATTTGAAATAGGTAATTTCCAGGGGTGAAATAATGACAAACGGCCTAAAGACCATCAGAAACAGCAGTGAGAAAAATATTAAGACACGCTGTAGTGAAACGAGTTGTAGATTGTTCTCCATTGATGATGTGCTATGCTTCATCTCATCACAAGGAACTCAAAAACACGAAATGATAAAATAGTATTTCAACGAGCCAGTAAGAGATGCGATTTACACATCACATGTTTTCCATAATGTGTGGATAAATATGATGTAAACAGTGGAAACTCACCAACAAAACAACATCCCACCTTGAGAAGACTACATTATGCAGTCGAACAACGTGAAATGAGAAATTGAATTTATCTGATTCACCACTATTCTTGAATGCGCACTGTGCAGTTGGACGCGATAAAAAAGAAATCCTATCTTTAACTTTTTTCATGGCACATTGTTTTGGTCGAACGCTTCGAATAAAATACCATTGTCAAGGAATGAAATTCGAAAATTCATTCGTCGAAATACCGATAGTTCCGAAAATTATCACAACTCCTAAAATAATTTTGTCCTTTTTTTCGAGCATCAGCATTGCTATTTTTCAATTTCCCGCCTTCGCCAATAAGTCCCGAGATATCACAATCAATATCAATTTCAGTCAACATGCATAACTTCCAATTGTAGTAGGTATTTGAAACTCTGTGAAACTTGACACCCCATAGATGTCGCATTCAGGAATTACCATTCTTAGCATAATCAGTGTGTTCTTTTTCGAGCTGAATTTTGTAATTAGAATTCCTTGTGGTAATTCTCTTGTTTGTTTATTTTTGATTCATTACAATCATCATTGACCGTCGAAATCTAGTGAAAGACATCGATATTCTTCACACTTCACATCGAGCGTCGGCCCAAATTCTTTGTACTGTAACTCCCTCCCAATATTTATGATATCAGCACCACTCTCCAACAGTTGTTCGTAATCAGTCGATTAGTTTCATATTCATTCACTGTATTGATAGTGAGCTATAGTACGAGTGATATTCCATCAACTTTTTCTTATTAACTCAATCATTCTTCTTGATTCTGGCGTGCCTGCGAGAATTGTAGTAAAATATCAAATTTTCAGAAGTTCGTATGACACTTTCATATATAAGTTATTATCTCGATATGCTGATATGATGACTGTCAATATATTTATATACTTTTAGGATACTTCATTCTCAGTACACTCAGGATCTGCAATGAATTGAATTTCGTGAATCGACTATCCAACCGACTCTACAGACTCAATCGTGTATCAATTCACCAAAGAAATGTCCCAATGTGATTTTTATATCCGAGACGCATCATTTCTAATATGTGATGAATAATCTGAATCGTCATGAATCAATTGATCTTCATAGTATGCGATAGGGGATAAACTAAATGAACGAACAAATAAACAAACAAATGATGGTTTTCTGCCTACTTTTCAAATTCTATATGAAGTCAAGCAACACCAAATTACTATTCCATCTACTCGATTCGCAAATGATGTGAGAATGAATGAGTCTGACTCAATAATACTCTTGTTAATTGATATTTTGAAAACGACAGATCAATGAAAGGAACTTGCAGAAAGATGAGCCATTGTGATTTCGATAGTTTCTTTCAGCAATATGTATTACCTGTATGTTAATCGAACAATTATCATGAATCATTCATTTTGAAATTCAACTTGACCGTTGATTTTTGCCTAGAAATGAAAAAAAAACGGAATGGAATCGTAGAAAAATTCTCAAATAAACTGAGTTGAAGATAAAAATGATTTTGCAAAATTTCCGGAAGTATTCTGAATTTTCCAAACTTCAAAGCACCAACTTGTCTCGTCGTTAGATGTTGCAACTTGTCGCCACAATTGAAACAACCCTGTATCTTTTACGGTGACCGAGATCTCCATGTCTGCCATGATCACCACCTCTGTGGGGATGAAAGGGGAAATAGTATATGGAAAGGAATCGAAGGAATATCTCCTTTCATCAGACACAGATGAAGTCGTGTGCTTTGGCGAAAGTTCTTGTCCAATTGTACTTCCGAAATACCAGGACGATGATGATTACAGAAGAAAAAACTGAGTGAGTATATACGTTCATCGGCGTGTTATATACAGAACGTAACAGCGGAGTTCAATTTCCAAAGTGTTTCCCATTTGCTGATTCGCGAGCTCAGATAATCATTCGAAAGCAGAAATATATCATTCCGAAGACAAAATGCGATATTGAAAAACTTTTTTATCATAAATTCTGGAGCAGCGTATATCTTTCAGGAAACAATGGGATTACAACAACTTTCGCCTTGTATTTTATGTCATTTAGTGTATAATAATTCTAACTAACTCAAAACATGGTTACAAAAAAAGGAATTCGAATCAAGACACTGAAATAAAATAGACTAATCTTGATATAATATGAACTGATTATGGTAGAGGACGCTAGTTCGAGAACAAAATGCAACAGAGGATATTCAATTCAATAATCGACAATATCATTACTGGTTCACATCCATTCACTCATCCCAAATCCACTCACAGGTGACTGAAATTTTAATTATAGATGAATTTTGTTGTGAAGAATTCATTGATTCTCCATTTACTGTTGATACATCCATTTCGTTTCTGGAACGAGGATACCACTTCTATGGAAATACATACCGTATGACAGTTTTTCGAGTCGAATTGTCAACTTTGGAACTTTGGATTGATTATTTTTCGAATCTAATCCACCGAAACGATTTGAATCGATAAGAAAATTCCTCGCTATTATTCATTTCATTGGTATAGCTCTCATTCACTTATTTATAGTCATTGGAACTAAACCATTCGACTCAGCAGGAATATCAGCATAAGAATTTTGAGTTTCTTTCGGAGACCTACCTCAGTCCTTTCGCTTGCAATGCCGCTTACATGAAACATCTCATGTTCCACCCATAGTCACTTCATTATAACTCCTCAAAACTTCTCAGTCCTTTCTGCCGCACCCTGTATCAGGTGATAATGTAACAGTGCCATGACAGTGTTATACAAGTCCACCCTATGCTGTCAACAATGAACAAGTCATTATCGTAACCGCGATTGTTCGCTACCCAAATGAATTCTTATGTGAACGTTAATTGAACGTTATTAAGTTAGCGTGGATGGCTCAGCTATGAGCGAAACGATACTTAATGATCCCTGGCAGCTGACATAATCGTGAATCTTGATGTATGGCCTGCGATGACTTACCCTCTGCCCCGAGAAATGCGATTAGGTCGCCGTTAACAATCGCCGAAGCAATATTTTATGCTGATACTGCTGAGCAAGACATGGCAACTTGATGCTCTCCCTCCATCAGACAGCGGTCAGCAGATACACATGCTTTTGTCGTGAAAATTTTCCATAATCAGTAATCACATGAAGGGAATTCGGAAACCACTGAGCGGACCAAAGATCATCCCATGACATGCCAGTAACTGTAGCAGTGCAATCAATACAAGTTCACACGTGGGCTGTTATCAAGAATTATATTCTCCAGAGATTTTCCAGGGACAGCCGACATCTCGGACTTCTCCTTCCAAACTTGACTGCGATTCATCCTAATTTGAAAGATCAGTCAATAATATTGAAAGATATGGAAAAGTAGTTGAAACCCTATTATTGTTCGGCTTTATTTGCTGAAACACGTTTGGCTGAATATATCCTCTATCGCCACAAACATGTATCTTCGAATCGTGTGGTGGTTATCCTGTGACGTTATCATGTGCAGAACTATGACGTGAGTATCATTGTTCTCTCACTAAACACCCTATATGCCATTCTATGTTCGGATAGGTTCCATCATGGGGTTCAATGTTATTATCTCCAAAGACAAGAACTTCTCCGGGCAGGTCAGCTCAACCTCTGCGTCACAATGATGCAATATAGATAAATGTGTTTGCGTAGTCTTTGGAGATGAGAACATCAAAACTGGTATTCTTCATGATGAACATATCATGGATTCAAGATGAAGAAAGGAAAAAAATAGTGCACGTCATAGCTCGGCATATGATGAGGCAGAAAACTACGATAAGCGTCCCAGACTTCAGGATATTTCGGTGATCACAGAGCTTTCAAAACTTGAAGTGACATGACCTCCGTTCAGCTGTAATTGAGCCGTTCTTCGATTATTCAATCAAAATATCTTTCATCGTCCGAAGATTCATATCTTATTGACAGAGTGTTGAGAAAATTGAAAATACAATTATGCTTGATTGCTTATTTGTAGTAGACCAATGCTCACACCTGTTTCTGTATTTTTGTAACGTCTTCATCGACTTCTACAAATCTTCGTGATATCTGATGAACTTTGTGATATCTGAGTTTCTCACGGCAGTGGAGGGTGAAGTTCAACAATATTAGAGGAACTTCATCAGATAGATACTTCAGCCAATGAAGAAGTTTCATAAAGTCGCCATCAACGTTAAGGCGTTCGGTTAATCTTGAATGTTTCGTTACAAAAGAACGTCTGATGGAGTTGCATCTTCTCGTTAGAAACAACTCTTCTTCCAATTTCTCGCAACTGGATGTACGTTATTTAATGTAATATGATTTCATAAGACTAACGTGGAATATATCGTGAGAAGAAGAGGAGAATCATTCCACAAGGATTCTCGAGATGATAGAAATGATTCTACCGAAATTGCTATGTTGTAGGAAATGAAAATATGAAAACACGTGTTTTGCCATCGATTAAATCCCACGCCATATCTTAGACCAAGGAGATGTATGGATATAACTATATTTCAACTACCGCGAAAAGTGGTAGATTTCTTGAGTTTGATTTGAAATCCGGAAAATTCGCGGATGGAATTTAAAGATCTTCTTGAGATATTAATTCGGATATCAATCAGCAGACTACGGACTTCTACCCTGTTCAGTTGTGAACCCATAGACAAGAATTGTTTTATTGAATATTGAAATTATGTATTCTTTACTTTTGGTCGTATTCCCAATACAGGGACTAGATTCGTCGAGATTTCCCAAATTTTCAGTAGTGGTTGTGATGCGAATTTGTGTACTCTACAGGGCTTCATCGCTGTATCCCTCGATCATTTGTTGAGGTACAAAATATTACAGGGTGGAACTGAATGTATATTTGCAATATTGAAACTCTTAGACTTTTTCCGAAAAGAGCTATTCGTCTAGTTGGTGATACTATATTCACGAATTCATCGACCTCTGTAGAACATCGCAGAAAGTAGGGCGATCTCTCTCTTTCTCTCCTTCGTAGATATTTCCACATCAATTATGACACCACGAGCGATACCTGGTGGACAAACTAAACAAGTTCAGGCTTGTGATCCATACATTGTCAGGCTCCAAACATGCCGAACTTCTCATTACTAACCATCATTCATCAATAGAACGCCAAAGTTATGGAATTATTTGCCTAGTGAAGTCTTTCCTGATGCAGACGACCTCCAAACTTTCAAGAAAAATTCCAATACCTCCTAATTTTTGGACGCTGACTAACATGATGTTCCTCGAACATTATAGTATTGACACTTGTATTGTCGAAAGATAGGATATAGGATTGAAAAAATAGGAGAACGATACCTATCTTCGAATATATTGCTCCCATACCTGAGGAAATGATCGTTCATTTGAACAGTCACGAGGTCCATAACACTTGAAGACGTAAACTTACATCATTCCGCGAATTTCCCTAGCATTGCGTCTCCTGCAATTGTGTCATAAAATATGAGATAGAGTTTTGCATTTCTCTGTAATATTTCAACGCTATATAACCTAAATCGTCTCGGAAATCGGATTTTTCTCCATACAAAAACAGTATTTCCAGTTTATCTGGAGGATGAACTGCAGATCATATTTCATTGAAGTCTTCAATGATATAGTCATAGCAGAATCTAGATATTCCAGATGAAAGATGCTCATTGAAATGATATACAGTAATTCCAGTTCTTTTCTCTACGACCCGAAGGTTCAACCAAATTCACTAGTGTTTCTGATTCCATCAAGAAGTCAAGGCTCCAATATTCATTAATTCTGTATTCTCGATGTCGAAACTCGATGGATATTCAAAATTCAAAGTGTTCTTCAAGATTTCCGAAACTCATAATATTTGGAATATTAATGTTAATGTCAAGCTCCAATAGATTGATTTTCTAAGTAGCATTGTTTTCCCTAAAAACTCGTTTCCTCGCCGAGATCTCAATCTTGCCGTCAAGTTCTCTCTTTATTTTTCCAAATCAACCACAGAACCAGAATATGAAATATCTTTCGAGAAAATCAAATTCATGATAATTCAATCCGCTCAAAGTAGACACCAAATTTCATCGAGTTATTATCGACCCTTCCAACAAATTCCATTTGGAAAAATGGAATTATCATATGTATCATTATAAGAATGAAGGTTGCCATAGAAAGAATCGAAGAGGAAACAGTGTGTAGTAAATAATTCTCATTTTGTTGATATCGTCTCATCAACGAACATTTCTTTCTCTTCTAACTTTTCTTTCAAACTATATATGGATGACCGCATCACCAGTGCCGGACTCTGTATAAGCGACTTATGAATTAGCATATTTGCCAACTACAGCCGAACTCTTTCGAATTATCCCGTGATTTGGTCAAATCAATGCTTGGAATTGAAACCCAGAAACCATCGGTAGATTGAGGAAGGTCTGTAGATGCGTATTTCGGCTACCTTCATGCCATCCTCAGCTGAGAGAAGTCAACTCAATTCAATTCAAAAACGAATGACACATTTCTCTTGCACCTGAAAAGACTCGAAGAAGTTGATGAGATGCGCTATCATATTTTTCTTGAAAATCAAAATGTTTTATCGAACCCAGCAATATACTGTATCGATGATCACCTCTATAGGTATCTGAGCGTTATAGTATCACAATGTAATTTACCTCAGTAAACATCAAAGCTAGACTCATGAAATTATTCACTGAATCTGGAGAATTTCTTCCAGTAACTTTCCAAAGAGGAACGCTCAGAATTGAAAATAAATATTCAACTCCCGCAGCTCCGATAATGAATTTATTAGGGAAACCTTTCAAAAAAATCTATCGCTCCCACCTCAATTTCCAGGCAATTTAGTCGCCCTCTGATTTCTGTATAATCTTTCCCGCAGAGTATTCCTGATGATTATTGCCTGAGCGAGTAGCAGGTAGAGTGAAGAGTTCGACTTTACTGATTGATTTGATTTTTTTGTCAAGGAAAGCGGCACACAGTAGTATTGTCAATAGTGGATTTGGACCACAGTTTCTTCAAAACTTCTTATATCAACATTGATAGGAGAAATTTTCAATCGATTGATCGATATCGATTAAAAAAATTTCCAACCGGATATTCCATCAACATTAGAATTTCAAATTGAACACCTTGTGATTTCTTTTTGTCGTCCTTCATTCCAAATCAATCCTTCAATCCAATCTTCTTTCCAATCTCAATTCTAATTTCAAATTCTTCTATTTCGGCTGTTCCTTTGGGTCTTTCCTGACTTTCTATTTCCCTAAACCACCACAGTAGTGATAACCACATTCTTTAGCAGCACAGAAAAGAGAGATGTTCTGTGTCAGAGCAGATTCACTTGATCTCAATTCGTAAGTTAATCGATGAAGACCAGTTGGCAACCCTGGCAAGGAACGCCATCTACTGAAACTAACCCGAAGTGGTCTTCAGTAGCCTGCACAGAATAGAAAACTGTTTCATTATGAGTTTTCCTGAGTTTCGGAATTAAGTATTCGAGTGAAATTTCAAAATTTCACTAACAGGAAAAATATTCATCATCAATAATGCGATTACTCCACGTTATCCCAATTGTAACCTGAACTAGAAATTCTCAGAGAAGGGGTCGCGTGTTACTGTTTGTTTTCAATCATTACTGGAGAGTGTATTGTATTATGTGGTGTTCATCGCAAGGGTTATTTCGTATTGAATGTGTTATCACCGTAAAGACTTACGTCTGTATGTATAGTCATTTATCACCAAAACACTGGCTGTTGATCTCAATCTGGTTATTTATGCCGAGTTCCTATAGACCTCGCCAGAAGCACAAACTGCGATATCTAAATCTGGTTGTATATGCGAGCTCTCATAGATCTCCCCATAGGCAATCGATGCGAATTCCTCAAACTATTCGTTGTCGTCGTACGTATGCTAATTTCCACATGTGATATTGCCAGGAATATCCCGGCGGCGGGCATTTGGAGGAGATATAGTGCTCTCGGCGACCTCTCAGTTAACTCGCAAATGGCTATACAATTTCCTCAAAAGATATCGCTGTGATCTCTTCGTGTTGCCTGGGATGGCGGAGAAAAATCATCATTCGCCGCATAATTATAAGTGAAATCGCCGAGTTTTTGCTGTTTGACACCCACTTATTATGAGACGACGGTGAACCGATGCGATTAGAAATTATTTTATCCTGGAGAACTCTCCTCTCGTCTTCACTGACGAGTCCAGCTAACCGAGAGCTAGAAAGGCTTTTCCCCGTCATTCTTGAACGTTACCGCTAGCTGGCATTATCCGCGAACTGTCATAATAATATGGGCTGCTTTCAGGATTCCCCTTTCAGTCGGCAATCTGTGCACATTTCAGCTTATTTCACCTGAAAGCTTCTGCCAAACATGGTGTCAAAGCACTAGATGGAGTAGTGGTGCTCTGTGTGTGAGCAGGAAAATGTCTTCCGAGTGACGGTGTGACTAAATCATGCTGGGTCGGTTCACATCATGTTTTTTCTTATTCCTATTCATTTTCAAGGTGATCACGTGCCTCTCAACATGTCTCATTATTTTTCCGACTTTTCAGTCCATGATGAAATTTCACACGTATATGCTCAGTAGAAACTTTTAACACCAAATCAACACCACGATGTCTATATTGATACACACCATTTCGGTGTGGAATCAACACCACAAAAGCAGTGCATCGACGTTGTTGATGAATTCAAGAAATGAACAAATTTTCAGAGATCATGATTTCCGAAGAAAAAAATTTAACTCAATTCTCATTTCGACAACGGTAACATATAGGTATAGGGAAATATCGAGGTGAGTCATTGGGAAATTTTTGGACATTTCAAAAATGATAGTACATACAGGGTATTCCATTTAAAAAATCCAAGTCGCTACTACTTTCTAATAGAAGTGACATCACCGCATTGTCGAAAATATTCCAGTTGGATAGAGAATGTCCGAAAATGGTCTCCACCAAATTTCCAAAGTGATTCGTTGTCAGGTTCACCAGAAACGTCCCATGTGCCATCCACCGTGAATCAGCCTGTATATATGATTGAGCCTTTCATACCTCTCCCCTATTCGAACGATTCGGAAGCCTCTGCAGTTGCAACTGAATCTGTCGACGTGAAATTCCTGCCGTTAAAATGGTATTTTGTCGCTTTCGAAAATAATCATTGTGATTTCGCATTGATGGAAACGATTTGTTCGATGAGTTTCCTGAAAAGTCCGAAGATGTGGGCAATTACATGAAATGGCAGAATACGTCGGAAATCTGGTGTATGAAAAGGGAATCAATATTTCTGTCGAGAGCAAAGACACGAAAATGATTTGCCACAATCAATTTTCGATAGGACTCGTTGAGGTTCATTTATGCGATCAAATTCGTACCCAGTCGTCAGCTCACGGATCTGAGAAAAGTTCTTTATTTTCCACAGAAGAACCGGTTAACTATGCGGAATCTAAATTGAAGTAGCATGGTGGTGAGCAAAAGGACGTGCACCTGGAGTGATACATTATTCTCTACAACTATTGATACCTATGATTAGTACAGAATAGAAAACGATCAGAAGTTGGTCGCCTGAAATATAAACAACGCAGATATAAAAAAAATAACAAGTATTACTAGTTCATCTTGCACTGTTATAGAATAGAGAATAATCAGAGGTTAACGATCACGTCAGAGGTACTAGAACAAATATGTTCCATGCTCTACTGAAAGATAAACAAAAAGAAAAAAGAGCATCAATCTACCATCATCTCTAAAATGAGCGACTGTTTCGCTACAATTCCCACAGTTGTCTATTCTGTGACCTGTGTGTCCATCAATTATATTCCGAATATAATATAATAATTGTTCTTCTTGAATATCGCAGATAGTACTGAACGGTATAATATGTAGATCATAAATTTGAGCAACGTATTGTAAAAATAATGACTCCTTACATATAACGCCACTGATGTTCTGAATTTTATTCTTCCGATCCTGTACCACCATCATTTTTAGCTAGCTCTTGAGATTCCGAAGTTTTAACCGTTTCAAATTGACATGGAGCATAGAATCTATAGGCATTGAATGAGAGCCGCAACTTTTCTATAGTGTTCTTGACTAACATTCTTCCTGCTGAACTACTTTCGCAAGCCAATCTATAGAACTCATGATGTGCTGACACCAAAATAGCAGCTTCGATATGGTAACTCTAACATCCCGAAATGAGACGAAACAGTTTTGAATTATTGAAAAGAGAAAAAAAAAACTGGGGATATCTAAAATATAATAAATATATCTTGAGCTGCTTCTGTTTCCAAACTTCAATGTATCTCACAACTTTCAACAGACTTCTGTTGATTCATGAGGTATTTATCAAATTCTACCAGAATCGAGCGATGTATTTTCACCATCAAATATATGCTAAATGGTGAAACCCAATCTTGATATTGTCAGCCACAGTTGCGAATTCATTCCATCATTGAAAAGCTACTTCTATTCATACGAAACCAATTCGCCCCTATCAATTTCTCCTGGCCACGATGAGTAGAAGCAGAGGCACTTCTCAACATCATTTTCTGCTTTGATTCAAATTAAGCACCACCGTAATCTTTGTATTTCTACCAGATTGGGTCATCTCGTACGTTCTACTCACTCGTTCCTTTTTAAGGTTCCTTCCAGGGGATCTCCGCAGTAAATATAAGTTTCATTATCGTTTATATTCGACAAGTGGACTAGAAAATGAGTTTTCTCTGAGGGAGAATGCAATCTCATAGCATGAAAACCATTTCCGTACGAGGAGAATCCAACATATCATCGTTATTCAAGGAGTATATTGTGATTACCCCGAAAATCTCCATTGCGTACCATGAAGGAGATCAAGCTATGTATGTATAAGTATCCAAATGAATCAGTCAGATGCATCCGTTCAGGTTGATGATAAAGGGATGTCCTGGATTGAAACGTTAACATGTGCTCTTTGGATGTAAAATTCTCTGGATATACCGCTATACAAGCTCCACTTGAACAAGAATAGATATATAGATAATGATCTCAACTGGAATGAAAGACGAAGTTAGTGTGCAGATGGAAATCATATTCGCCGGAAGTTGAAGAGAAATAGTTGGGAGTTTCCCGAGAATCTGTCGGATCTCTATCGAGTATTATCTAGCATCGAAGCTAATTTGAATTTATAAGGATGAGTGACCTGACAGACCTCTTAAGAATACGAAACTGTCATATGACAATGATTCAGTCCGCTGAAACAATCAATTGTAGAAGGAATAATGATAGCTGCGAACTCAAAATTCCAAATAAACGATGTCCTCTGCATCATTATGTGAGGACGATGTGAGGATTTTCTCTCATCCCTTCACAACACGCAAGGAAAACCTTCAATATAGTGTTAGCCAGCGGTGAAATGTTCGGGAAGATGGAAGGTATTGGTATATAGATTTGGCCCCAGTCTTTGTATGCGGTCATGATTAACGAACCACATAGTGTATTCATTCGGTGTTTTCAGTTGGAATCGATTCTTTCCGCAATTTTTACCACATATCTATAAAATATTATCGTTCTTTGGAGTTGACTGACTAATTCTACAATTCTGGGAGACTTTCGGATGATGAATCGACTGACCAATTCAATTATTCAATATTCCTATATGTGTTTGAAATATAATAGCTCGTGAGTTATCAGATGAAAAACAGAAATAACGTCACATCCTTCAATGTCCGAATGGTTTATTTTGCATCCATCATTCGACTATCGGAAAAATTGCGAGCGATTTTCTGTTATGCACTATTGAACCGATCTAAATAACGCATTGATTTGAGATTGTATAATCAATACTCATTTGTAATCTATCACTCTGAGAAGTAGATTGCCATTTTCTTCTGAAAATATTGATAATCAATATTCCAAATGATATACATATATTCATTGGATGAATAATCATTGGGTTCAAATCATATTGATCGAAATTTGGATGGATATACTATGGATACACCTGGATCAATATTCATACCATTCTGTTCACACTTGAAATCACCAATCGAGATACAATATAATGTTCAGCTCCAGACTAGCAATGAAAGAATCGATCTGAAATAATAAGTATAGTAATAACAATAATAATACGTTTATTGCACATCATCTGCACATCATGCAGATCATCATTGCGTTTGAATGGTGATTGCAGGGCAGTTCATCAATTGAAGTGGATGTGTGAAGGAAATAAAACAAACGCCCTAAAATGCTGCCTTGTAGTACTCCTGAGATTATTCAATTCCAGTATCTTTCTGCTCTCAAAACATTCCACCTCTGGCTAGCAGGATGTTTCTCGAAGATAATACGTTTCCCTTTCGTGTTGTCAAATGATTGAAGCAAATTATAATTAATTATTTCGAGTGAGTGAAGAAAAAAAAAATATATATATATATATATACATGAATCGGTGCATGATGAGCAATAAGCATGTGAGTAGATATTATTCCATACTTGATGTATGTTGTGTACACGCCTGCGGTTGATCATATTGAGCCAGTTCTGATCTTCGGTTTGTGAGAATCATGGATGCACTTCTTATAACAAGAAATAGTTACATGCAAGAATTTCTGCATGGTATATAAACAGTTCTGGTAGACCATATCACAGTGTTTGAAGTAGTGGGACAGAACTGATGAATAACATAATATTTTTCTGACTTCTGTACTTGATTATGTTCTTTGTGGATATATTTTTCATTCCTAAATTCCATAGTACATGAATCAGGATTCTTTTTATTGAAGTAGTAGATGAAGTATGGATAGTTATTGAGAGTATATAGAAGGATTGAAACATAACTGTTGAGCATAAACAAGAAAATGAGTTCATGAAGAAATAGAGCATAATTTGTTCCTTAATCTGATCTATATAGTTCTAAGCCGTTGTCGAAGTTTTGTCCAGTAATGAGTATTTTTGTGAGCATCACCGGTGAGGTTATCAGATCACTCTTTGCTTACACTATATGAGAATTTACTATATTTTCATACTCATCCATCAAACAGTATCAGTATTAATGAATATTCTTTCTGAGTTCATCTGTCGAGATCCATCCACCCTGTACCTTCTCGTGCTCAGTCTCCGAATCGTCACTCCACAGTTCATCACGAATCGTATAAATATGGATTCCAAGAAGTTCGTCAAAGTCATACATAACTGATGAAATGGCCAGGAGACAGAACCAACTTTTATGAGTGAAGTTTCCGAAAAATATTCATCAGAAACAGTAAAAGCGCAGTGTAAACTGTCGTGGAAAAAGGTTAAACGATGTAGTAAGTTCAGAGCACCGTGTACACAGGAAAGTTATCGTTGATTAATTATTGTGCGGTCGGTATAATATGGTATAATCTGCATAAGGCCAAAATCGATTATTCTACGTCATCGTTAGAACCCTAATCCTCACGTACGAAGTTTGTTGACAGAACTTCCTGGTTTGAACGATTTTTCCCTCGAATGATGTATGGAAAAAATGTTTTCCATTTTCAGAAGCCCAAAACTGCCTCCACTAGTTTGTATAACCATGATTTTCATAATGTTGATGATACGATAAAATAACAATCTGATTTCTATAAGGAATATCTGAGAAATCAAGAAGAACTGAAATTCCTAATATTTTCTCAGAATTGATGGTCCCTACCTATGAGAAAAGAAAATTTGGGTTTCAATAATTGTCTTCGATTCAACGATAAACAAATAATACCTACGTTGCCCCAGTATTTCTTGAAGATGTCGCTTAGTCTAACTGGTGATTGAAGTCCCAAATTGGTGTGATGGAAATTTACGTTCGAAAATATTTTCAGTCTTGTGGGTCTAGGTGGTACATGTAACGACATGGCAGATGATAACAGAGGAGCAATAGTATAGTCTCTGAGTATCCCGTAGACATACGATAAATCTGATGAAATTCTACATACATCAAAAGCTATCAGTCGAAAGCTATGTGACTATGGAATACTCCCCACAGTGAATGAATTCTGAAATTCAGAAATCGCACAAACTTGTTTTGAACTCTTCTCAATCGAACCTCATGAATGGACTCTCTATGACACTTGCAAAACATGATCAACTATATAAATAGGCAAGGATAGACCTATGATGCCACAGAGGCACCTCCAGCACTGAAGAACAAATATTGGTGAATCTTGAATGCATACTGAGAAGGTTGCCCCGAGCATATTCGGAAAATTCGCGTTCGAGTGAGGTGCATAAAAATGAAATACATGAGCTGTGAAACTAGATTCGACTAGACAAATCTATTTGATTCGATCCAATTCGATTATTTGTTCAGACACAGAATGAATCGTCTGAAGCGAGAAGCATGCGCACACATTCATTCCATTGGAATGAACATGATTGATTGATTGAACGATTTTCTACGAAAGCGCTGAACGAACATGATGACATTTTGTTTTATAATTGCCAGTTTGTACTGGCTTCTTCATGATGATCTATACAATACATAACTATAGACGTGATAATAGACTGCGTGAAAATTCCTATCGCTGCCAAAAATCATCAACTCACATTTTGTTACTTTCGAGAAGAACACGTTCGAAGATCAGTGACATCAACTTATTACAACTTAGCATCAGTAGTTCAGTTCGATTGAATAGTTCATTTGAAACTCAAACTTATTCCTCGTGAATGGACTATATTATTATCATCATCAGTATCGATATATCGATATTTCGTCTCATGAAATATAAATATGTTTGTGCACACCTAGAATGCATTGATGGCCTGAGCGCAGGTTCTGGGGAGGTACACCCACCGCATATTAATTCATTCATTTACTGACCATAGAACATGGAACACAGAACGGAACCTGTGACGAAGATGATAATTGACAATTCACTAAATTTAGTCGAAAAACCCAAATGACAGATCTGACGTCTGACTCGAGACCATATGAACAATATTGATATTGATATTGATATCAACAATATGTGACAATATCATCCATAGCGAATGACATTGACATACCAATGAGCATTGTTCAACGATCACGGAATGATACGTCATTTGTCACGAGTTTGAAGTTTGCACGAAGTGAATTTTGCAAACCATACGTTTGGGAAATGAGCATTTCGTGCAATTCATACACTTTGCTTTTTCTATAGCTTTATTTATTCAAATCCTGAGATAATTCACTGAATCATGCAAGCAATATGCCTGACTTGCGACAACAGTTATTTCTGGAGGGTTCGTTCTGAATCGCTTTTGGTGCTCATCATTATGATTGTTTGACGCGTTTGACACAATCAAATTGAACAGATCTGTCATTAGTAGTATTCATTACTTGAAATTCGACATTTCATCATCGAATATGTGATTCTTTTTTTTATCTGTGGACAACAGGAAAGATAACACGATGACCTCATTCATCAGTGAAGAAAGATCAGTTTTGTGTTATAGTCGTTGGGAAAATATGTTTGTTTCATCATCAAGTATATCACTTTTGTTATTGTTATTCTCTGTATTACGTTTCATTCTACGTTTTTTCAATCATTTGATTTTCTGCAACATGATAATAGTAGAAACAGAAACCTAAAATGAAGGGAGGTATTTAAATTTGTCTATCATAGTAGGAGGGATTTTCGAAGTTGGAATATTCAGACATCGAAGATGTTCGTCCAGCCATGATGATAATTGTACACGTTTGGTGTTCTACGGGAATATTATTGCTTACAAGACTTGGTTGGATATATTTCAATCTAATTTCATGAAAATAGTTCTGTCACTCATCCTTCAAGTTGCCTAGTTGCTAAAAAAATATTCATTGAACATAATATGAGATGAATATAAGATCAGACTCGAAATTAATGAGAAAAATTCATATTAGCTCTGCCCAATGATTAGGATGCAGGAGATAGGTTGATAATGGAATACTATCAGAATAAATAATAAATTGATTGGGAAGGGCCGTGCTGACGTGCCCTCGATTTGTTTCTGTTCTCTATCATAGCTATTCGTTGATAGTTCGTTTCGAATCCTGAACGTCAGAGCATTTATGCCATGATTCATCAAATGATGGCCAACGATGGTGTTCCTCTATATATACAAATCGACGTTTCCAGGAAACCCGCTAGTGATATCCACTTTAATACCCATCATGGTTTGTCACTGACGCATCCACTGCAGTGTCGAAAACTATAGAAATCCACTGACGGTTCTAGTTATGTACTCAAATCAACCAATAATGCATGTACGTTACCGTTCCGTACGAATTACCGGTTCATTTAATTGAATAAGAGATTTAATTGAATCTCTTCTGCTGAATAGTTTCACCGAATGTTCAATCAGTTATACCTCAGGGTCTTTATCATAACATTCAATGGGATATTGTTATTCGATTTCCAATACTTCTGTATACACGGTAACAACGCGCGCCATTATTTGGCAAATTGAATTCAATGTCGTTGAAAGTTCAACTGATAACTGCAATTTCTGCGTAAACGACCAGAGTATTGCAAATGGATACAATATTCGATTCAGGAATCGAAATTCGAACTGAGATGTCAGAAACGAACGATATCAAAAACTGATCTTCATGACGATGTCAAGGTCAGAATTCCATTTCTGAAATGAAGTAACGGAATGCTGATATACCAGGTGACCACAACGAATTTTTGTATCTCTTGACAATACGGAAGGATAACCTTCAATGTTTTAGGAGCATTGCGTGAGACAGCGGTGGAATGTTGGGAAAGGAGGAAGGTACTGGAATTTGTCTTTCAAGTATCTAGGTAGTGCAGAATTACTTCACTATGCAATGATTTCCACTACTTTTCCGTTCAATTTATGAATCTACTATCTCTCTAGTTATCGGATGAACTCTATGTTGATTGCTGAATGATTATCAGTTCATGTACCGATTATGAAGTACCACTTACCTTCTCCCAGATGGATGAAGGATATAGTATTCTTCATCCCTAACACTAGTGGCTATTTCTTATTCAAATACTGGCGCAGAGTCGATAAGTGTTTTTTTGATCCTCCTCTAGCCAATTCATCCAGCCAACTGTGTGAGTGTGCTTTATTGTATATGAAATCCAAATCAAGTCAACAACGAAATAAAGTGAAGTATATAGACTCGTATATAGATTACTATATAAAACCTCATGAATCTCAATTACCTTGGGTCAATGTGGGTCAATGAATACTCGGTAAACTATTTCCTCAAATGGCATCAATACATTGTATAAATTCGAGTAAATAACTGAATAGATTTCAACTAGTATTGTTTGATATCATCCAATCCTCTCATTCGTTTTTCACCCACAAAGTACAACCTCTACAATTCGGAATTATCATTGTAATTCACTCAAAATTGTGTTATGGTATGTGAATTTCACAATAAGTGCAGAGTGTCCTACCTGAAATCTACCCTATACACGTGAATGGGGAGAGCGAACACATTTTCCTGACATTCAAACTCAATAACGACCAGAATTGTATAGTTAAATACCCGAAGAACTAGCACAGTTACATGCGGAAAGCAATTTAATTCCATCTCTAGAGATGGTGTTCACTGCAAACTTCAGTTTTAAAATTATTCATTTCGTTTTCGCCATTAACATTCCGAACTCCTTTTTTAAAACGACCGTTCACTGATGGTTGGTTTTTAACGCATATTATGGAGCTCGTATTCACCTAGAGCGATGGGACGTTTCCTGAACGAAGAAAAATCTGAAGAAATCATTGATTTTATGAAAGAAACATTTTCAGAAGAAAAATGGCGCAAAAAGGCCAAACGTAAATCGGTTGGCTTGCAAAAAAAGTCTGGAGACGAAATTTCAATATGAAAAATATGAATTTCAATGATATGAATATTAGAAATGAAATAATATGGATTTGTTCAATGAACAAGCATGTGAGTTCAAGTTCAATACGCGTATACTAAACCTCTTATCAAGTAGGATTTTAATTATGCCAGCATGTCAAAGACATAGAGGATTGACTTCCAATATGTGAAATTCATAGAAATCATTCTACCCATGCTGTAGCATTACATGTTTCTATCAATATTAATCAAATTTGCGTTGCTTGAAAATCTAATTGTGCTCTCCATCAATCGTCAATGAAAAAACATCTGTACATAGTTCGTGGTAATTTTATACATCGGTCAATGGTTCACCATTTGGAATTGGAGAAATCACCTGGTAATAATCAATTTCAAATAGAAACTTCGAATGCACTCTCTTATTCCATTGCAGAACCTCTAACGTTCTTGATCAACAATCAAAGTCTGGTGAGTGTTCAGATGACTTCAGCATGAATATAACATTATATCTATCAATCGGTGTGGAGCCTGGGAATCAGTATCCACAAGTGTACTCAACGAGGAAATATTCAAGTATTCACAGAAATGTAGATGAGGGAAATCCCATTCTTTGTGTGTCCCTAGATCCGGCCAGGGCCTAAGATACAGTCAATCATAAGCAGATATTGATGGCCTTGGGAGATGTGGCAACAGAAATAATATAATAATATATTGATAGCAGATAATCATTCGGAACATATTATGGATTGGTACAGCCACAAAACTCTGACGTTTAATTTCGATTGAACTATCTGTATGCCTTTTTGTGGTTATAAAAACGGTGAACTCAATTTTACCAATCTACAGATTCAAAATGGATTCAAAACAGGAAATGTAACATCCCTAGCACGATCATGTTCGCTCAATATAGATGTAACGAGTTCCGTTATACCCCTAATCATTGCGACTTCCAAATGCAGTCGGTGAAAAATAAGAAAATAAAGAAATGAAACGTTATTACGGCGAATACACGCACGTAATTACAACATTTCACAAGGCACGATAGGGTTTAACGACTGCAGGGCAGATAAAAGGGAAGCAGAGCGCGAGAGGTCTCTAAATATTTTTTCCGTTACGTTACGCAACAATGACTTTCCATCAGCGAATTCTATTTGTAATGCTTTCCTCTGAAATGCCTGAAAAGTGTATGACGTTGACCGAAATATCTGATTGCTCGGGAGCGAGTGAAATCGCCAAAATACTTCTCGGAATCAATTTCCACTAACAATTTGAACATTACTCGATATACGTACCCACGGTAGCGTGGCATATAATTTTTGCATCGTTCGCTTGTATGTTTGACTACATCAAATGATATTTCTGCTTCTGACAGTTCCAGTTTCGAATTCAATGGAAGAAAACTTGATAGATCAGCACAAGAACAACTGAACGATGTGGAAAATTTAGGGAAAATTTTTGGCAGATCTCAACATCGATCAGAATCGAACCATTTCATCTTCACACAACACGGTATATGCATCGGCTTACGAGAAGAGTCTGGCGAGAAAAAATGTAATACATAAAACTATGTAGAAGTTGCGGTCCTTACTCAATGTGAATTTGACACCGCCAAAAACTTCGGTATCCCAAGCGATAGCCAGAAATGATGGTATGTAGTGCGTCTTTAAACAATACCTGAAGCTTGCATCTTCACCAGAAAAGCAGATTACAGAGTGCGTCCAATGCGATGATGTCAGGTATCACTGTTCCTATGAAGTCGTCGATATCCGTGCTCTGTGCCACCACCAACAGGGCTCTCTCATGGGACGTACATGTGACGTCCATTGTGAGAACTGCTTCGAATGAATTTGGCAGAGAGAAGGAAGCTATTGAAATTTCCTCTGAAGTTTTGGAGTTCGTAAGTACCAGGAAAGACTTCACTGGTCATAGAATTCGACAACTCCGATCGACAAATACAAAATTAATTGAAACTCATAAACCACAATAATATTTAGATAAGCCTGAACACGTATTTCGGCAACAAAGTTTCCATCTTCAGTGGACCTGAAAATCAAAAGATGTTAGCGACTCTTCAGTATAATCCTCAAGAAATCACCATCGAGAGTAACAAGTTTCGAATCTGACAAAGACAATCGCTCGTGGTGGCATAATAGACGATATACTTAACCATTGAGCACCGACCATGGAATATTTACAGAAAAGAAAGATATCACTACCTTTCTTGTATTTTTTGGAGCCATCAATTAATTTGTGAGCACAGTATCTATATTCTATTCGATTTTATAGAATCTAAGAGCTTGCGATCTTGCGATTTGTATATGGTGATCAACCGCTGGTGTGTGGAGTGACAATGTTATTTTCTCCTCAGTAATTATCTGGATATTCAACAACTAAGTACACCCGAACTTCCACGATATACCAACCCTAATCAATTATTGATATATGCATCATCGTTTCAACAGGGTATTCATCCGATATTTCATTCCATGATTATATGCTCATGAAGCAAATCGATACATACCTTGTTGACTGTAAATTTTCATAGAACATCATTAGTGGCATTTCCAACGAAATATTTGATGAACTTCATGGAAATACTCATGTACACCTTCCTATCCTGATGCTGAACCCTGATCAATAATGACATTTTTCAATGATACATTATTGTTTCCATTATTTATTTTCAGTATTGATGGAACATATCCAATATACCATCAACAAATATCTAATAATAACTTCATGGATGAAATATCATGAGATATAATGACAAGAGCATCTTTTTGGTGTCACCAAGTGACTGAACATCGCCTGATTAGCATCCTGCTCGATACGCTTCCGAATCGAATTTCATAAGTTTCATACTACTATAACTAGTTAAGAAAAGAAGGTCGGTGTCTGGATATGTATGAGGTCGCAACTTCTACGAATCTTTCCGAATATTTCTTCATCGCCTAAATCAATCTCTCTGAGGGTGATGACTGGCGTTGATGCCAACAGCTTTGAGGCTCTCACTACATCTCTCCTGAAGACGCTCCGAGAAAATCCTCAAAAACAACTGTAGGTTTCCAGCGTCATGAGGTTTTGATTTGGAAATAACAAAACATCACCGCTACTATTAGCTGAAGGGTCAAATTCAAACACTCCAGTTGATAAAACGCAATTCTATTCAGCACTTTACGTGTTTATCATAACTGGGCTACTAATTCGATATCAACCACAATCGTCGGTATTGAGTGACTCGTTGATGTAGAGTGTGGCGAAGCAATTTATCTTCAGGAGTAGGTACCTCACCCTAGAAGATCTGCTGTACTTGACCTTCAATCCACTATACTTGTCTAGGATTCCAAGATTTCCTGCCACAGCTGAATTCCTATCTCCTGGTGACTCGAGTAAAATGCATCCCAGGTCTGAAGCTTTTTGAAAAAATCGGTTGCCATCCGCAAGAAACTGATCTGCAGTTTCGTCATTATTCTCACTGAAAGGCGTTAGATTTGTACCCACGCGAATTCACCCGAGTGGTGAATAGAGGAAACTATGTTTGAAAACCTACGCAGACTCAGTTTTTATACATAACACCGTCTGGTGCTGTGCTGAATCCATAATTGGTTAAACTAACAACGCACAAATCCAGTTGGCGCCATGATGAAGCGTTCTTCCTTGCTCCAGTTGTTTCTCCGTCAGATCATTTTTAAATTCGACGCGACTAAAGTTGATGTATATGTATTCACGTCGGTACCAATTTCTATTTATCACATACTTCTCAATCTCCATCAGCCCTGAGTTGGTTCACAATTTATGAAAATAGAATATGGCAATATCCAATAGGTGACGCTGATTGATAGAAATACATCTTATGAGCAGTTTATTCCTACAGATAATTTCCGTGGTTTCCGTATGTTAGGAAAGAGGGGAGACCCAATAGGTATCTAATGTTTTATCACTCTGTTCTCATAATGAAGTTCTTAATTATTATCAGGGAAAAATTGGACCAACCATTGCATTCATCATTTCAACCTCATCAAACTACGCAATTCTTCTTCATATGCTGAAATGAGATCTTGTGGACAACAAAACATCCACAAGCTATTTGACAAGTTTCGCTAAATCTTTTCAGGACGGTTATGGATATTTGATTCTGAACCATGATGGACCCAACTTCGTTGCTTGCGCTCTCTATAAATTTAATACTCTGGTTTGTTTATGCTGATGTTCATCTCTCATTTCCAGGAAGCCGAAAGTGCGATAGCAGCAATGAATGGACAATGGCTCGGTAGTCGAAGTATTCGAACAAATTGGGCAACAAGGAAACCTCCTGCTCCGAAAAGCGAAGGTGAGTGAATGAACGCAGGTCAACGAAATAAGCGACGTGGTGCAAAATTTCATCTGGGATTCAGATATAACCATTTTTATGTTATGTTGATATTCTTAAAGAAGTCGCCATATGCCATTCTTATACATCGAGAAATAAAAGGACCGAATGATCATAAATATGATAGTACCACTAGTAGTAAATACTAGTAGGAGTAGATGATTTTTTTTTGGAACATCACAACTAAAGTACGTACCAATATGATTTCATTGTTCAACTCTATATAATCAAACTTTATAGAACAACCATAGTTGTGATGACATTCTGATTGAATTTTCATAACTGACTGATCTCGACTACTGTAAACGATCATTTGATTGTTTGCCTGAGGATTAACGATCCCAAGAGGGTTTAAAAAGGCTTGAGAGCTTTGTCCTGAGAACGTTAAAGGCCGTGTGGCTCAAGAGAGTCCAGAAAAAGGGTTCTGGACCAGAAAATCGAGTGTTCGTTCCTGCCTGGTTGGAAAATGAGATGGATCATCAAGTGAAAGAACGGAGGTAGGTTTCCGAAAGGAACTTCAAATTCCATCTCATGTTTCACCCAGAAAATCTGTTCTCGTATACGAGTCAGCAAACCAAGGAATACCTTAGATTTTTCTCTCTTCTGCTCGATAATTCGGAAACATCTTCGGATGTGATCCCTCACAATATTATGGCGAATGTTATTTTGTCACATGTTATTTCCACATCCTGATAGCTCATGTCCTTCTCCTCTCACACCATTCACGTTCTCAGTGATATATGTACATATTAGGTCATAAACTCTTGCTTTTTTCCCACTGCAATCACCTTCAGCTATAGATCGTCGATCCACCCCGTAAAATGCAGAGATTCTCGAAACGTGCCGGTCTTACTGCTGCCACCTGCGTGAATGCCATGAAAAATTCACTGAGGCTCGGATTTCTCCAATCAGTTATACGGAAGAAAGCAATTACATAGTGGAAAGTTGCCTTTTGATATTCCCTCACAGAGCCATCTAGCGGAGAATATATGAATTACAGTTAGAGGGATATTACCGTCATACACCGTAAAGGGAATCGGAAGACAAGCAATTTCACGCTATTATTATTGATGTGGTATGGTAACGCTGTGGTCGCTTTGCAACTATCATCAGATATTAAAGCATTTTCAGCGATCACTGCAGCATTTTCATGACGAATAAAACATTTTCCAAATTCATATGAAGGAGTTATTATGTGGTCAATCGGCATGTTTCTTGAGGAAACAGTCGATGAAATGCATACAGTATTTCCCAGCTGTTATCAGACAGAGTAAAACAGGTGCGATTCCAGACAATCCAGACGAGTTCAATCTGGTCACCCCTACATTGTCAGGCTCATTGCCACTCTACCAAGCAGTATTCATCAGTGGAACATCAAAATTGTTCGCCTAGTGAAGTCGTCCCTGATGATGTTCCTCAAACATTATAGGTGTTTCTTTCGTGTTGTCAAAAGATGAGAGTCAAGAGAAAAATATTGAAGCAGTGAGAGTTTCTATCAGAATGATCAGTTACACAGAAAAGATAAAATAAGCATGATATAGGAAGGTTTTTATAAGGGAAAAAAATGAAATCATCAGCTTCGCACAGCTGCCATACAGTTTTTTTCGCAATCAAAGAATATATATCATAGGTATTGATGTCAGAGACAGATCAGTACAGAAAAACAACACGTTTTGATGGATTCCTTTATCAATATCGTCATCGCTCTTGAACAATGACACTTCCTGCTTGCATTCGAATGGACCCGAAAATAGCCATATCTTCAAGGATACGCTGTCGGATAGACACGAATCGAATCTGAAATGGCTAGGAAGAAAAGGACCAACAATTTATATCTCTGGGCAGTCATGCGTTTTGTGGAGCGGTGAAAGGAGACGATGTCATCAATGATGAAGGGATGTCAACCGTAATTGAATGCCTATAGATTACTCCAGCACTCATACGGTGTTGTATTTTCACTCTCACATACCGATGTAACATTCAGGAAAGTGTCCGACAGTTGGTTTCGGCATGATCAATATTCGCCAATATTCGAGGTATAGTCGAGCGAGTTTTCGACACTCATTTTTTTGAGGTTCACCTGCACTACGAAAAACTATCATTCTGGAAGGCTCTGAGTTTGAATTCAAGTGAAGTTTTTGAGAAGCGCTTGGGCAGGATTTCTACACTGGTTTCACATGACCAGCATGTGCAAAGCTGTCGAAGTTGCGAATGTAATTCTGAAAAGACCTTGTGAAGAAGCGTTTTCATTCACAGTGGTCATTCCACAGTTCAAGTTCTTATCCTTCGAGTCTAAAGTTTGGCGGATGCGGTCATGAAAAATCAAAGGAACAATACTGTTGCTTCATTCCATTTGTATCATATCGTTTGAATAACTAATGATCACTCTGTTGGGTAATGAAGTGAGAGAACCACATATTTTCGAAAAATTCTATGTTCATCACTGAGTAGGTATCATTTCAAGAAGTCTTTCCAAAAATTGAAATATAACGACCGAGGTAACTATCTTCACGAACGGTGTTCGTTTCAAATTCGTGCGTGAATAATATACAGGGTGAGTCGGGATTAAATGTCAATATTTCAAGTACTTATCATCTAGTGTTATATATATAGTTGGATATAGTATGGTGAAACAATTCTTCCAATTGTTTCTTTCCAAAACATGTAGACCTGTCGAATCCTCTTCCACTGATAATGACGAATATCTGACAGGGATGTTGATATTGTTGAGATTCGATTTCTAATTGTGTTTTCCAGAGTTTCCAAGGTAACCATCGAGATCAGTAGAAGTGACGCCATCTAGTTTCTATCTTAAGAGACCTTATCAAGGTAACCAAATTGGCAGGAATCTACGACTAGGATCGCATATATTTGCTGCAAGATGTACATTATCAGAAGTTCCTTTGATGATGTTCTCCAACTCGATCACTCTTGGAAAAAATTTGGTCGCGAATCGTTACATTTCGAACCAAATCGAAATTTGTAGCTACATGATTGGTTTCAGTCGGTGAATCCTAGAAATCAAGGTTCAATGTTCCTGTTAGTATCCTTCATTTATCAATAGATAACTGAACGTAATATATGCAGTATTCAATAGTAGGAGGAGAGAAAATCCAAACAGGATTCCATAAATTGCTTTTCAGATCAGATATAAATTCAGCGGTTCTCACTACATTTACACAAAGGTTTCGGGGACATCGCTGGTGCCCTTCACCATATATGTTTGTTGTCAATATTGATAAAGAGGGCTCTCGCATTTCACGATTCCTATTATTTCATTATTCCCGGTTTTCCAGAATGGTGTCAGATCATAAATCTAAATTTGTATTCGCTACCGATATAATCACCTGGTGTAAATTCCGATCGACTGATTTCGATATCTCGATCATACTTCCATCAATCACATGTTGAATTATCATTGTTGAACAACTATCTGACGAATCCTCCATTTTCTCCTGAAACGTCATGACTCTCAGGACTCAGATAGTGAAACTTCAGAATAGACACGTGAGTCAACTCTCTCATTCCCAATCATAAGGAAACAATAATAAAAGTGCCTGAAAACTATGCGTCGTCGAATTTTTCGAATACTTAATATGAACGATTATCGAACGATTTGGAGAATTCCATGATACTAATTCCAATAAATGAATGGATATACAAGGTGATCTACTTTAGAATTCAGAGATTCTTTCAGTGGCTTGTACCCAGAATATGAAGTGTGAACCAAGTAAAATTGAACAAAAAAAAATAAAAAATTAAATGATAAATACTTTATAATTGTACGGCAATGCCCGCCAATGATGATAGACATGGACCCCATCATGGATTCGCGCAAACAAAATGTTTCAATTCAATCAAAATTGTTGTGATAGATATTCGACATTTCAAACTAAACTAGAGGTCATCTTCCCTCGTGCATCAAACTGTGAACGACAATGTATCTGTAAAAAACTATTGCCACTTTTTTCTTCCGAACAACGTGTACACAATGTATACTGTGCCCAACTGTGTCTTCTGAGACCGGCATACCAGGTGACCATGAGTATTAGTGAGCCGCTATATTTTCTGTGTTTTTTTTTACATGAAAAATTCAAATTCAGATCATAATGCATACAACACGACTTTTCCGAACAAAGAGGTACTCCACACCCCAGCACCTGCTCACAATCTACAAAGGGCAAAGTCGACCTGTCCTGAACTATTCTATTCACAGAAGAGAACTATTCACCCAGTCGGTGACACCCCACTCACCAATACATTGTCCTCTCTAGAACATCGTAGAAAGGCGGGCGATCGCTCCCCCTGTGAATAGATTTCCGTGGTCGGTGCTCAACGTCTGTTATGCCAACAGGTGCTAGAAAGACTAGACGAATCCTCAAGTTGTTAGGCTCGATACCTGTCGAACTTCGCTCTGCCAAGCATCATTCATCGATAATAATAATAATAATATTTATTGACTGTAAGTAGTACATAATGGATGAATTCAAAACAGTTTTAAATAAGTTTTACAATGTGAATGAACAAATAATCACAGGAGTTAGATGTGCCTTGATAGGTTACATACAATAGAACGGCAAAGTTATGGAAATCTTCGCCTAGTGAAGTCTTTCCTGATGCTCACGACATCTAAACCTTCAAGGAAAAATTCCGATACCGTTCTTGTCTCCCAACATTCCACCGCTGACTAACACGATGTTCCCCGAACATAATAGGATTTCCTTTCGTATCGTCCAGACATGAAGAAAAATCTGAAATTGAATCTAACTCACTTAAAATAGTAGTAGTAGTGTTTTTTTTTATATTTCAGTCACTTATCAGATATTGTTTTTCAAACTCACTCAAGATTAGTCTCAGAGAGACCAATATTTAACGTTCGTAAAAATCTCGAAATCATTATAAAATAACTAGGTGGTTGATATGAAAGTGTAATCAAGATAACAGTAATAATTATTCATTATTATAAGTTCAGAGAGTTCAGCAACAGCAGAAAGAGAACCAAGTTATAATGTGTTTCAAAAAGTAAGTGGAAAATCCTTGATTATGTAATGCTCATGGGAAAGATTCAACTTTCTGGAACTTTCTCCAAGTATACCTCGAACACCAGTGATTAGCGCACAATTCAGATTAAGGGTTACTAACTATTTCATGTCCCAAATAACGGTACAATACGTGGTTCGAGCGTATCTGACTAGTAACCGCATATTTCCTTCTCTCCCAATACTCCACCGCTGGCTCACACGATATTACTTGAACATTATAGGCTTTTTCGTGTTGTCGAAAGAAGGAACAGAATCGAAAACACGTGTACTTTCGCATTATCACGATGGTCAGGATTCCAAATTTTTATATTCAAGAACACAGCAAATTAGATTCTCTTCACGATCATTCACCTGTATCGGAACAGACATGTGCCAGATCTCAGGTCGATTGAAACCTGTCAAAACTTGGTTATGTATATCTTGCATGGCATCGCCAGAAGCACTTTGAAGACTACAAGCTAAAGTGCCTAGCGCTCATACGGAAATGTCAGAGATATCATTTTCATCCCTTCCTCTATAATATCGAAAACCGGTAACAATATACAGTTTCTAACATGACCTGAATGAAGAAGTTATCCTAGCGATCACTTACGAAGTCCTCAGGGCTTATAAGCACACCGAATCAATTAAAAGTGTATCGTCTGTAAAGTTTGTTGTTGGACGATATATTATTTTAGAGAGCCCTTCGCTTTAAACAACAGCTCGAAGTCACTCGCCAGGCACTTCTCCATGTTGGTGTTGATGTTCGTGTTCCTACATTCCCAAACCTTTTCTCTCCTCTTCTGACATACAGAAGATCCCACAATATTCTCAACTCCATTATTTGAAAAAAATTCAGTCACGCATCTTCATTAGGATGAATAATTGAAAGGTGATGTTCAATTCAATAGTACAGGAAATATACTCTCGAATGACGGTTGTGTCAACTTCAGTTCATTGTATTCATTGACATGACTGTCCACCTGCTACAATCCCCTTCTCAATATTTAATATCCAGTAGGTGGTTTAGTAGTTTCGGAAATCATGTATTATTACCTATTATGTGAATTAAATCTGATTATTATCACATGCCTACGTTGATGATTATTTGTTTTGTCGTATTTCTGTTACTTGAGATGGAAATCAATGGAATTCTTCAATTCGCTGTTATCAAATGATGAATATGGTAAGTGATATCTAATTGTCTTTTTTCAACTATTTTCTCCACTCCTACAATCCGATAGTACAAAAATCCAACACGGCCACCATGAGAAAAACTGAAGTTGAAGTGAAGTGTTCCCCGAACATTATAGGATTTGCTTTCGTGTTGTCCAGAGGTGACAAAATATATGAAATTCAATCTGACTCACTTGAAATAGAAGTATTAGTGTTTTTTTCTAAATTCTAGTCACTTATCAATTAATTTTAGAATCAGATATCAAAAGAAAAGAGAGCTGGTTGGTTTCTGAAACTCACTCAGAATTAGTCTTAGAGAGACCAATATTTTCAACGTTCGTAAAAATCTCGGAATCATTATGAAATAACTATGTAGTGGTTCATATGATACCTATTACAGGTACTCTGATATGTTATCGAGGGACCAGCAATTTCTTCTACGAATCAATCATTTTTTTTTTTATTTTCGACGGCAAGAAGAGCATCATTATAAATTGCAATATTTTCATGGCCAGTACTGACAAAAAGTGGCAATTTCCACAGCGGCTCCCTATGAACCATAGGTATCTCATCAATTTCGACGCATATTGAAATAATATTATACAGGGTTTGAGAAAAGGTGCGTCAAATTCGATTTTTTTTTTGATCGAACACTATGTTTGTTCAAGGTTATAATATTTGGTTATTGACCTTTCAATTTTTTTATTACCATATCATCGCTCTATCATTCTTCTTCGTTTCATATAATATCGAGATTTCACATATAATTTCAACGAGAAATTTCAGATACACAAGTAGTTCTGGATACTTTCCATTCTCATTCATGATGAACCTCATGATGATGTTACACTAGGCATCACCTTGAGAAAATAATTCCAATCATTGTTTTTGTTTTATTCATATGGTAGGATTATTCGCTATCAAGATGATTGAGCATTGGGATGGGACCAACCGAGTGGCTATTACCAACACTGTGCATGGGCATCATTTTCAATTTCCACCCCATTTTTCTGTTAGCTATCAATTCAGATGCAATGAATCATTCACGATAACTGTCAATTGTTTGTGCTTTATGCTCTAGTTTTCCATGAACATTTGTAGTCTCCAAACTCTGAATGAATGTGTATAGAGAATTTCTAGCTCACTGCCATGTGGGCCGTTGACGATGAAATTAATATATTTGAATCCTACATAGATCTCATTATCTTGGGCGACGTTTTAAATTTCTCGAGGGAAGGCGAGACTGATATGTTTTGTCCCACCAAAGGAATATAAATATGCGAGATGTACTCATATAGTGAGTTCATGGACCTTTCGATTCTGATTTCAGGGCTGTGATGTACAATTTCCGAAAATATCGCTTGACTCAGATGAAGCTATTTGCAATTCAGATTAGGTAATGATACTTCTGTCGATGACGTGAACATTTTCAAATTTCAATATATACTGCGAAAATGAATTGAGCACAAATCTACAACCTGGCCTGAGGCAGGAAAAATTCATGTTTCGGCGCTGATTAAATCTGTATTAAAGGACCATAAAATGGCGAGCTTTTCCAATTTTCCTCGTCAGCAATAAATTCATAGTATGTTTTTCGTAATTTTCCGAACCGTAACATTAACTGCTTGGTAAAGCCGCCTTTCGAAAAGAAGAAAACTCCTGAGATTCTATTTGAGAAATCAATAAACCTCCGTAAATCAGAATTATAATAGTCAGAAAACTTTATCCGATGATTGGGAAGATTGGAACTTCAAGATTGGACACCAAAACAAAATGAATGTTCTTACCTACATGAGCTCTGAACTATTCGAATTTCGTTGAGCTTTTTCCTCGAGGAGCAGAAACAGATGATCCTCCTGATGAAAATTCATTGAACATCTTCGATAATCCACTGCTCTCATTTATTCATTCAGACTCATATATCGTGGTCAGTTGGTTCCACTTCATTTCGATGACTAGATCCTGTTCTTATTTTTGATCAAGTTGGCAACAACGGAAGATCACACGAAGGAGAGTATATATCAGTCTGTGTTTCGAAAGGGAATGTGGTTGCGCGGATCAAAACACAGGTTTATAAAAACCGTTCGGTTGTCTCATTCCACGTGAACTTTGCATAATGTTGTACATAATTGGCAACTTTCGATAGTGGTCAGCAGGATAGTGGAGCATTTCAAACTAACTGAACAGATTTACTGAACTTGAAAATATCCGGAATCACTGAATTTCTGTGAGAAAAAGTTCATTCTCCTGGATCTAATCAGACATGACTGTTAAAAATACTGGAATTTCAATTATCATTTTCAAAATTCGACACACAAAATAATTTTGGTTGAAGAGAACTTTTGTCCCTAGAGACTTACTCATGGAGGAAAAAAGAAGTAACATCCAACTGATTCATAGTAGGCGATGCCCAACCTGATGCCAACTCAATGTGACAGTGACAGAAGTAGAATCGGACAGAGCGAAGTCTTCTCGGAAACCATCGTTTCTCCCATGCATGTAACTGTTTGTTTTTCCCGAAGGGGATGGAATCAACAGACCCTACAGGTAGCATTCCATTTTCGGTCGAATAATAATTCAGAATATTGTTAGCGCGCAGTAGTTCAACATTCCAGTTAATTATATTTGGCCCTAAGAGGTTATTAAGGAGTTCTATAGGGGTCTTTGGTAGCGGTCTGCGAGGAATGCCGATATCACCGGTTGGTGGCGTTGGGGCTAGGGCGAAGGGACAAAGAGAAATAGAAACCATTATCACGTGACTTATGCTCACGAAAAATACGCGTGATGACATGCCCCATATTTTTCACTCTGGGTAGGCCCATGGCACTACAATACAAGACGATGTACGTACAAACACATCACATGTTTTCATAAACATGTATGAAAAAAACTATATACAGGGTGTTTTTTTTGGGGGCAGCTTTCGATTACCAAGATCATTCAGCTGTCCAATGGTTTCATATTCTGTTGGTTATGTTGAGTTGTTCCATATAGGTGAGTGCTTTTCTAATGTTTCTTCCATTACTCAACGTGTTTTCAAATGTTGGTTCTATTCCAAGAGAAATCCTGTGGTAATTATATATGGGGCAAGTGAAGATATGAGCTAGAGAGAGTCTAGTATGGCAATGGTAGCAGCGAGGTCAGGGTGTTATCATTCTAATTATCATTATTATCATCCTTATCATTATTATTTTCATTATTATCATTATCATTATCATTATTATTATTATTATCAATATCATTATCATCATCATTATTATCATTATTATCATTATTATCATTATTATTATTATTATTATTATCATTACCTACATATATTTTCATTTCAGTACCTCAACTATGCTATAGATGAATGTGAAGGACGAATAAATATTAATATTATCATCATTATTATGGAAGAATAATTGGGAAGATGACGTCTTTTCCATACATCACGTGAAATCTTGGTATATTCTGTTATCAATTTTGAAGTTTTCAATTTTTGATATAATTGAGTATTTTTCAATACAGGTTCTCAGACCACACAATATAATTAGTATAGAGATCGAATGCAGTCCAAAAAATAATACATGCTATATACATGAATGCATAATGTCAAAAATAGTTGAAGGTCTTCTGATCCTTTCAGATAGATCATGAGGAGTAGCAAATATATGATTTCACTATAAGAATTGGATACCAAGTGTTGAATTCGAGAACTCATTCCGATAAATAAACCAAATTCATTTTGAAAAATATTATCGTACTCGTATAGTGAATCATTGTTCAGATAGGAATTAAAATACACGTCATACTGTAGGAGAGACCCAGATCAAAGTATTTCATAATGAATTGGATATAATATTCATTAAATATCGATGAAACATGGAATACAATCATGGAATGCATTCATATTATTGACTCGCTAGTTGGAATAGCTTTCAGTTCGACTATGCTAGTGGTATGAATATATCCTGTAATCAGTTTTAACATCGCTAATGAAACAAATTATTCAAAATTATTATATATTAATATATTATATATTAATATTTCCGATATGGATATTTTCATCATTATTAGGAGACTCAATTGATTTCAGTTGTCCTGGAAAAGTTTTTCGCAGACCACTTTCTGTACAGCAGTAATCACTTCTAATAGACCCGCACGGATCGCATGTGGTCTAGTTGGCGCCATATTCCAAAAATGGATTGAATTTCTACATCTGGATCGTGTATTATGTGTTGAGTTCAAAAAGGATTTCGAATCGTCAGATCACGCCTCAACGTGCACCAAGCCAACGGTTGGGGTGACAGTATATTGAAAACCAATAGGTGAAGTGGAGTTCAAATCCTCTTGTAACCTCCGAGCACCATCCACTGGGACAATGAATATTATCCTGCAAGCACCACAACGCAAATACGTCATCTACAATCCCTGAGGGTCCTCTTCCCTCATTCTTGCGCGGAATTTGACATGTCCCTGAAGCTTAGATAACAAGTTCCGCATGCCACACTAATCTCGGGATCTATACGTTGGCAGATACTGTCGATTTGAATCATGACGTAAAAATGTGATGAGCTCGAGAAGGTACACGACTGTGGCACTGAAATAGCGAGAAATCGAATTCCAACGTCAGGCAAACGACCAGAAGAAGTCAGAAAATTGCGTGACGAGAATTCAGAGATCGGTGGATCACAGAACTTTTGTTTCGAAAAAAATGCTGATACATAAATTAATGATGAAGATAATAATAATAATAATCATTGATCAGCCATACAATAATATAACATACAAAAAAACAACATCAATTAGATAAGTACACTGGTTGAAAGGCGCTTAGTCAAGTGAAAACTGTTCTACCCTAAGTACCAGATGAAAAAGGAAAAAAAAATAATACCAAACAATAACTAACTGATAGTATACAATCAGTATAAATGCGAGAATATTTCACAACAAGAGCCTATCATTCCATGACAATAAAGGTCCTGCGAAATTTCTTCGAAGGAGTCGAAGTATCTGAGGGTGAAGACATACCAACATAGAGGTCATGGAGATGTATGGGTTATCGAAAATTTCTCAAATATTGGATAGTTGGGACACATTTCGCGAGTAGAAGACAAGAATGGACATTCATGATATCTTCGTCTTCCACAATTTTGACCCATAGTCAGCAAAATCATTTTGTAATCTTCTGATTTTTTTCTCGTTCATTGGTTGTGATACGAGGTACATTCCACTGAAATGGATCTTATTGTTACGATTTGATCAAATTCACCATGAGCACATTCCATTTTGATTATCTTTGTTTCGAATTTTCACAATGAATTGTTTTATGGCATTTCATCGGCACCTATTATGAATCATGCTAAAATAATCCTATTTTTATAGAAACTTCCACAAGGAAGATCAGAATATTTAATTTCTTAGGTAAGTTGTTGAATAATGTTGAACAGCTTTCAAATAGACCCTAGTTCGCTCCTAGAGAAAGGCGGAGGAATCCAACGAATGAAAACAGCAAACGAGAGAGAGGCACCCAGCAGTGATCAGCTAACTGTTGACAGAATTGCACTTCTCTTTGTTGCACATCCAGACGAGTCGATAGCTCTTTCTTTTTCTCATGTTTGTTCCAATGCTCCCCAAAATTCGATGGGGCAAGGGTGCATTTAGTAGAGAATATATAATATAATATATTTGATTGTTGGCCACCCCGTAGCTCGCGGTTCAGGGACGGATAAAGAGACTATAGCCAATCTTTCACAATCACAATGCGATATCCGTTCCAGAATTCAGATCAGTGCACTAACTCAAACGGCCATTTAGCGCCGGTAATCAAATTCCGAACGAGTTATCGGTAGCTCGGTAACGTGACTATAAATAAGAATCACCTGACGCCACGTTTTATGCCCCAACTTCGGCCGAATCCTTAGCTGAATTCAAATGAAGAATAACGCTCGCTAGACCCGTGACATTTTTTATTGAGCATCTGCTCTCGAAAATATCGAGACTCGGAGATGTTTTGATGTTGATTCATTCGACAAAATAGAGGAATCGGATAGAGCATGGTGGTTTCACGCTTCGGTAGGAACAGCACAGGCCATTGTGTTCCTTCCCACGGAACGATTTTGGTATATATCAATCAATTTTCAGTGTGAGGATTCCGGATTTCCATTGCAATATCGGTATAAGAATGCTGACGACCTGATTTTTTGAAACGGAATGAGGTATACGACGGTCTAGACATGAAACCATGGCACCATGAAATATCAGAAGTTTGACAAATAGATAATTTCCATGCTGGACCGTCTTCAACCCATTGGGGGATAATGGGACTATATGATTATGACAAAGGCCTATATTGTTGAAAAATTGAATATTATCAAAAGGAGCGACCTCACTTGATTTTGAGACGAACATACAGAATTAAATTTTTTGCAATGTCGCTCAGTTGTATGAATACAGGCCATTCAAAATTATTTTTCAAATCGTTTTCCCAATTCTGTTAAGATTTGATAATATATCATTTCTATTCATTAGGGACTCAATTAGCACCCGCTCATCTCTTATCAGCACTTTCCATCCTTCAGTAGCCATCTTGAGGCGAAAATGTGCATCTCATTTTGTAACGTTTTGGTTTCAATATATCATCATAGGCGATGCGCAATTTATCAATTACTAGATATATATGATCAAATGTCGGACCTTTTCCTCAGTTTGGCCAACCCTGTATCTCTCACGGTTACTGTGATTACATGCATAGACAATTAGTAACAACCTGTATAGAGAAATAGAAATTGAGGACAATATGGACGGAATGTAAATAACTATAAGAAAATATCAACTATTATTAACACGACAGCACCAGATTCAATTGAATTTTATCAATCTAAAACACATCCTCAACCCTACTAGTAAATTCTGTATTTGCTTTCCAGTTAATTAAATAAATGTCAAAGGACATGTTAATGAATCCACCTGCACGATTTAATATTGACCTAATCAAAGTATCCTTTGATGTATTGTGTGTGTAATCGGTCTTTGTATGTGTGACTATAAACGATCTTCCAGCAGGAGTATACAGTGAAATAATTTTCAACTCTCAAATAGGGGTATATTTTTTATGCAAACGGACCCCAATCCCTTCCGGATCCAGAATAGCAAAACAAACCATCACGCCATTTCGATTGGATCCGGAAATCGAATAAACACTCGAAGATACAGTTCAAATTGTTAGCACTCGTTTTCGATTGCACTTCAAGAATCATGCTTTTATTTCACGAAATGAGAGTGTAGCATGGGAGAACCATGCATCACGAACACTTCACATCACATCAATACACATAAAATTAGTACTAAGCACACTGTTGATCATCAACTCGAATGGTGGATGATATAGGCGCGTTCTCAATGTACGCTATACAGGGCTTATACCTGTGTCCAGTCTATACCTGAAAGTTTTCGAGTCATTCGACTTTTTCTAGAATCGGATACTCAATTTCGAACCTATTGCCAATATTCTAATAATTCAGCTTGCAATATCGTGTATACTATATTGTAACTGTATCTCAACTAGATATAACTAAATCAGGGAAACACAATAGGAATAAATGCTGTGAAAATCTCGAAAAAACGAACCCTTTGCGAGTATTCAGATCCACAATACGGCATTACGAGTATTTTTGTACCATAATGCATTCAAGTATGTAATATTCTTTGTCTATGGCAATGGCAAAAATCAAAATACTCCTAATTCATTGATATTAATAATAATCAATAAAATTAATTTGATAATCAATTTAATGATAATTTGTTGCGACCCATTTAAAAAGAAACCGCAAGCCTATGCTCCTGGAGGCAAGATGATGGCAAAGTATCACATCTCTATGATTTTTTTGGTATGATTATCTTAATCATACCCTTTTTTCCTGATGTTGGAAGCAAACAACTGAATGACTAAAAATAGGGAGTTCTCATCTATTCCTTTCAATGATCGATGGTGAAAAAAATGTCAATTGAAGAACTTTGTCGTACGACATCAATAAGTTTCATTTATTCATAAGCTATAGGCTCATAGTCACATATGAAAATCGAATATTTTGAATACATCGTAGCTGATGGAACTCTAATAAATACTACAATAGAGCTCATCATAGACTGATAAGTGAACAGATATTCAGAAAAGGGAGTTGACATATGGTACATATGGACAGAGAGCTGTTGAACAACTTTTGTGGCAACTGTTTTCAAATGTTCATTCGCGAACTTAAGCACATGAATATTGTCATCATTATATCGATATAGTTCCTACTACAGTGCTTGGTTAGCACTTGCACTAATGTCATTTGGCTCACAAGACTAGAGAAAAGAGGCACCACATTCATTGGCCCCTCTACGCTATCATAGTCAATGACGGAATCTTTTTTGTTGCAGTTAATTCCAAGCCGCTGACATTCGATGAAGTATACAACCAAAGTAGTCCTACCAATTGCACAGTGTACTGCGGAGGTATCACAAATGGACTGACAGAGGAGCTCATGCAGAAGACATTTGCCCCGTTTGGAACAATTCAAGAAATTAGGGTATTCAAGGAAAAAGGATACGCATTCGTGAGGTGAGTTTCGAAGTCAAACTTATGCTGAGGCGCCCGTCTCGAGTATGCCAAACTTTTGGATTCTCAATGGAACAAGGAGAATTTCACGATATGAAAATGGCCCATATTCATTTTTGTCTCCTTTTTTCTGTAGCAGATCAAGAGTCGATATACAGGGTATCTCGAAAATATACCAACAAACTCAAAGGGGCGACAGGGACATCAAAACAAGCATTTTTGTTCATATCAACATAGGTGCGCAAATGAGCCGTTTGGGCTGTGGAGCAAAAAACCAAACCAAACCAAAGTTTATACTCGTTTTTCCATTCAGTTGACCACGAGCTGCATGAACATTTCGAAATGTCCTACCATGGGTTCGTAGTAAAATTGATCATTTGTGATTAGTTTCCGTTTCAATATTACCTCAGTTGTCGAATGTTCTGAAAATTTCACATCGTTTTCCATTGGCTGTAAAGTACATAAAAAAACTATAGAAATTAAAAAAACAAAAAAACAAGCTGATCATGGTGTGTATCATTCAAGTATTTCTTCTCGAAGTTATGAGAGTTTCTGAAGAAAATATCTAGACTGGTACGCATAGCATAGAAACTTTGTCTGTATTTGCAAATGAATAGTTAGCATTAATGCGAAGGAATATTCCGTAGAAAGTGAGCAAATGCAACTTTCTGATTCAACCGCTGCACAGTCCTTCGCTTCCAACACTCAAAGAATTCCAGGAATTCCTATCTGGTTTACGAAGACTGCGTTTGAATCTCCGCTATTTATATATGGTATAGAGTGGATATGAGGAATTCCAATATTCCATGTAACTCCTCTTTTACACATCAAACAAATCAACCTGCGAGTATAGGGAATGAATTCACCATTTAGTCATTTCACAATAGCACATATCTTCATATCAGTTAATTTCCAGTGAGTTTCTTCAGGTTCAGGGGTTCAGGTCTCCAGTAACAGAAATTATATTAGTTGAAAGTAGATGTTCCACTCTGTCATCATCAGGGTACTGAAGGATATATGTCATCCTTTTGGAGCTTCCCAACGTAATGCTTTTGTTGTTGATTTTCACTTCACCACAATCTAACTGGTCCATTTTTGTTTATTTTTTAGCTTTTCATAGGATTTTCTGTCATCGTTTCTAAAAAATAGTGTAGAAGTTATCGAAAATTATTTCAATATATTTGTAGTGAGGACTGATTTTTGTAATCTGCTCCAAAATCATTTTTGTTTGTTCAACAAACCATTCACCCGGTTCAATTCCCGTTGCAACAACAACACTGTCTCCAAAATACTCACTTGAATCAAAAAATAACATTAAATATTCAAGAATTTACCAAAATAGTTTTTTTTTTGTTATCGAAGGATATCGAGTGGATCGGAAGTTCACTGGGACAAAAATGTATATAGAAGTAATTCTGCAGTATATAGAAGTAATTCTGCAGTAAGGACTTCATTGTTATATGAATCTTCCAATATGTGATCAGAAGCACTGATATTTTATCTCATCCACTGCGTTCTTGAGTTATCATCAGATGGAAACATATGATACGAAATGTCATTTCATTTTGGTTCTGATTATCATTTCACATTTCATTGGATGATTCATTTTCTGGAACTCAATTCCATGTAGGTACTCTACAAATCCTACATAACTACAACATTCAGAAAAACACTCCCAAGATTCCTTGCACGTTTCATTCAACTCACTTCGACAAACTCTTATTTCTATTAGGTGAAGCAAATTGGTGATCACTCTCCTTTTATAGCTGGGGAGAATTTCCCAACTAATCTCCTAAGTACTGATTTGGAGAAACTCTCCAATCATTCTTAACTTCCATAACAATACCTAGACCGCGTGAGTACAAGAGCACACTATTCCACAAAAAAAAACTATTTCATCTCAAATTATCTATTCCAATCGGATTACATCAGTTTGGATCTGGATCTTGGAGTCGATATCTCATATCTGGAATATTTTTTGAATTACATCTACAGGGTGGACGGAGAGCTCTGCTATTCGAACCCCATTTTCCATTATACAGTCTGACCCAACAAAGAGTGGCTCATCAAACTTATGTTTCTTTCAATGAATCGCCCAGTATATTTCAACCTATATGGATACTCAATGGATTATACTTGCTCACTTATTGTTTCTTATTTGGAAAAATCCGACACGGCCTTGCCGAGTTGAAACCATTTACACATCTTCTTAGAAAAGTCTAATATTTTTAGTTTCTGGAATTCATCCGAACTTGCATTGATATCGCTAATCAATAGGATAGGGAGTCAGTAACACTCATCTGAACAAATTAGAAGTTATACAGATACTCAATTAAAAATAGGTAATATCCAAAAAAGAAATAGAAAATAGGGAGAAGAAATCAAAGAACAAAATGCGGAATCGGGCTTCGTTTCGGGAATTTTTGATGAACAATAATTCTATCTAAGTATCGATAAAGGTAAATAGTGAAGCTAGCGCATGTGACTATAATTTTCAATTCTATCAAGTTTCTTATTCGTATTCCACGGAGCAACTCCACACTGAAATAAATATTTCAATTTGTGACGAGAACGCAACCCACAGTTCTCTAGTGAAATTTTCCCAATTCTTGCGCTCGAAGAATGTGCGAAGGCAAATCCTCTCTCACGTCTTGTTCTTGTGTAGCAGCGAAAAATTGCATTCCCACGAAACAGTGCCGAACCCAAGGAGAACGCTATATACTTGTTATCTTCTCCTCACAGAAGAATTGACAAAGTAATACGTTTTCGTCAGTCAGTATTCACAATCTTTGGTGAAACAGTGGCTGATGCTTGGCCGATCCACTAAATATTTTCCTGATAAATACCACTTAAACTGTTGGGAATCTGGTATATGGTATTTCTCCTATTAGTTTTTGGAGAGCATTCCACAATCTACTTGATCTACTACCATTATCTCCAAACATCTTGGATAAACTAGCCAACGGTTCAAGGTTGAATTCGTGTTCACCAAATCAAATCACTCAACATATCAGTGTTCGAGTCATCATCGATGATCACAAAATGATGATTATTTATGATAATATACCTATTCCATTGAAAGATTCGACAACCATTTCGTATGTAAATATTTCAGAATGAGTTGAATATTACCGATTGTTTCGTTTCTGGTGATCTCTTGTATCACAGGTTAGGTTTGGTTTGATTGAGTCAGGTTGGTTCAAAGTATTGAACTACTTATGTTTCTTTCTCGGTTCATCTCCAATTCCTCGATGATATAGATATTCTTCGTTTTACCATGTTTTGCACTTTATGTATATTCTTGTATCATATTTTTGAAACGTGACGTTTCCTCACAAAAGTAAAGAAACAAATTCTGACCTGTCCAACGTCATGTAAAAATGATCAAAAGGATGAATAAACATTTCTATTTTATTCCTATCGAGGGAATAGTTATCGAGGGAATAGCTTATTTCATAAGATGTTGAATCGAAATTCTCCAAGTACAACTCTTGCTTTGTGGGTGTACCTAGTTATTTTACTAATCATATTGTTCTGATTTCTATGAAGGTGATATGAATCAAGACGTGAATAAAAATCATCAGTCATTCAGACTTGTAAAATGTTCTAACAAGTGTTCTTACCAGTAAAATTCACTTGTATCCTAGTGCCTTCAGCTTTCTTTCCTTTTTTTTCACAGGTTTTGTGTCAGTCTAGCGCTGCCGTTAAATACTTGAATGCATTGAATTTTTGTTGCAGGTTTTCAACAAAAGAATCGGCCACGCACGCCATTGTTGCTGTACACAATACCGATATCAACGGACAGGTCGTGAAATGTTCCTGGGGAAAAGAATCTGGCGATCCCAACAACGCACCTGTAGCAGGACAGGTAAGCGCAATGTCAAACATACTATGCACTATGCACCCAAATGTTGAAGTTATAATATAAATATATATAAATAGTGTTTTGCAGATCGACACAAACTGAAGACCTGCAATATACGGATTGTGGTCATGTAACATTGATATTATTTTTTCCATCGATACTATTATATAACTCATCCCTCACCTTCTTCTATCAGCAACAGTTCATGAATGCGTGGTGAGAAAATGAGAAAATTATGATTTTCTGAAATAGTATTTCATGCAACGATCATGTAATGATAGCTATTAATACACGAGCACGAGGTTAATTATACGTAAACCGTATACGTAAACCGTATGCGAGTGTCAGTTAGTTTATATTCAACATCAATTTTAATATGGAGTAGTGTGTCTATAAAGTGGGAGGTATGAACACATTTTCCGATAGATATGAAATATCTTTGGTGATTCTCTAATCCATGAATTGCATGTACCAGAGATTTCTGGTGGTGTACGCTGAACAAGATAATTCTTCACTACTCGACATGTTTATAGGTATTCTACTTCTGACGCGTTGTGAATGAATGTCGAATATAATGAAATGTCAAACAAGTATGCCGAAATATAGACCACTTGATTACCACTTGACCAAGTACGTGTTTCTATAGGCCGAAAATTCGTTCCATGATGAAAAAAAACTTGTTTTCATTGGACAAAATCTGTTTCGAAATGAAAATTCGTGTTGAAATATTATCGCATATTATGATATGGGAATAGAAATTCATACTGAAAATGGAGTGCAATGACTTTTCCAATCCCTGGCGAAAAACTGTTTAGTTTTACCAATATTTTGTCGGCTTCTGTAGGTTTGCAGATGCGCATACATTAATATATTATCGAACAAACATTTTCATTAACTCATGGGTAATATCATAACAACCGTTAACAGAACAAGAGTGAGTGAGAGTGATAATGCGTCATAATTCACAAAAAAAATTTTCATTAGTATAATGATTACGCTCGATGAAATATCATTTCTCGAAGTACTAAAGTAGAGAAAAGAGAAGTTGAATTGTGAGAGACGTGAACGAACAATTTTGTCGGCTGTATGGAACGAAGTGTATGTTAATACTGAAATATATCTATCCATATCCTATATCCTTGAAAGCCTAGACATCTCTCTCAATTCATACTGCGGATTAGTAGGCCAGATCTATCTGAATAAATTATAGCAAATCAGTAACAAAATACTAGTTGACAACACACATACACATGAATTTGCATGCAATTACAAACTTGTGAGATATGTTCATTTCATTGAATACATTGAAATAACAATGGATATTCTGATGATCTATAGCAAAAATGCTCTGAACAGTTTCCTCTCCTCTGACGTTTTCCAAAATTTCTGGAGATTCTTGTGCAATTTTCATTCCTCACGCTTCTACTCATCTGATCTATCTATATTATCTGGCAAATATTGAGTATCCTTATTGCTATTCAAGTATCCTCTTCAGAGAAATCTGCAGGAGCTCAATCTGGAGATACTTTCGGCCGTTTTTTCGATACTCTCACCTAGAAAAACGTTGTTCAAGTAGCTATTGTATATATAGAGAGAGAGAGGCAACCAATTTTGTTTTAACTAAGAATTATTCCTATCCAGAAAGAGCTGATACGATATGGCAACTGGTTGTCCTAAAGACTATGACTATCAATATCGCGGCAATTTTTCAGGTTAGATGAGAATAATATGGTTCTCAATTCCATTCCAAATATTTATTACTTCCTTCGGATATTGATATGTGATACCATAAATTTTCGGGAGGCCAGAATCTAATGGAACCTTTTCAATGAACTTTGGATCTATATGTTAGACCATCATCATTTGGGTCTACTAACACCTCAGTTCATTTTTTAACGAAGGATCGAATTACTTCCTCAAAGAGGATTAACATGACCCCTGTTCCAATTTGATGAATTATGAATTGCTTTGTATATAAACAGGCACATAATCAAAATCAAAATCAATGTGGTATTCAAAAGCTGACGAGAATTTTTGTTGAGGCAGCAAATTCGTAGTCAAACTTCTTGTTCGTCATTTATCTCCCATGTAATTAGCAAAACTGTGATTTTCAGGCAATAGCAAGCACATCGTTCCCCTATAGCGCCTATGGCCAACAACTGAGTTACTGGTACCCACAAAGCTACCCTGCAGCGGCAGCTGCAAGTTCTGCCCAGATGCAAAGTCAATTCCTAGGTGGCATGCAAGGATATGCTTATGGTCAATTCGGAGGATATCAACAATCATATATGGGGTGAGGAAACCAATACAATTTTCAGAATATCGCCGAATGAATGAAACGAGCTCAATACTCCCTATGGGGTGGTCAGGAATGGGGAAGATAACCTCCCCTCACGAACACAAAATAGAAATATATTACGACACTATCTACTCATAACGGTAAGCCGGGGTGATGAAATTGAAGATAAATGAAGGTGTCTGAAACTTATATCGTGAAACGTATAATATCATAGCAGGGGTGGCTTACTGCGAGATGCATAGTAGATATCTATGCTAGAAATGGAACATCAGAATGGTGATTGACATTGAAACTAACAGAAAAATAGACAACATCTAACTAGGAGGCAATTTGACGACCAAATCCGGCATTGGTGGTGCTTTGAAATAAATTGGTGCTCGAACAAAAATGTACACATTTATACGATTATGTCGAAACCACTGGCAACATTGGGGTGAAATTTTTGTATAAATATGTTTTGGAAGCTGACAAATCGCATGAGTTGATTTTCATGTCTGACCCTCATAGAGGGCGCTAGTTACACGTTCCGTACCGAATATTTCTTAACACCACTTTTTTGAGGTTAGATTTTGCAGTCCAAATCATATGTGGATTCGAACAAAATTCAATTTTCTACTAAAAAGGTACTCTTGGTGAAACTTGATACTATGTACCGTTCTCTGATTCTTTTGATTTGAAAATGATGAAGTAATAATCAGGAAGGAGAACAGGAGGGGAGAACAAATATCGAAGGACAGAATTGATCCTTTAGGCAGACTAGGTAGATATCTCTGAATCCAAATATAATTCATAATCGATAATAATACTAAAATAATGAATAATAATTGATATTTATATACCAAGCAACATGATGCAGTTTTCTGAAACGAGTTCCTCAAATCCTAAGAATCATACGATCAACAATTATTAAACACCATTGAAAGAAAATTACAAGAGAAGATACAGTGGACCAGAGTTATTGACAATCAAATGGGTTGCCCCTCCGTTATATTAGATGAATCTAAATCACAGCTTTCTATCACCTCATTCACAGTGTTGACACTTCGGAAGAGAAGATAAGGTCGATAAACGTAACAAATTATCTGTTCTCAGTCTCATGTAAAGTAAGATTAAATGAAAAAATCGTAGAATTTCAGGTACTATGGATATTCGGAAGATGTTGAACAGAAAAAAATTATTTCCGAAAATTCACATCGGCCATCTAATGATTTCCGTTGAATTATTATTGGCTTACGTCAGAGATGAATGAGGGCATACATATTTACTGAAGGAAATGGTTCTTAAAAATCGTTCCTAAACTTCATCTATCATATTGGAATATGAAAAAAGTCTTTGAATTCCAAATGACACATCGATACTTCACTTTATAACGAACAAATAAATTGAAAATTAACAAAAAAATATCATTAGTAAATTCATGGCAAGATCTCAAAACGAATACTATTAGAACACTCGAACACTAGGTATTCAATATAGCTAGAGAAGCTGTGCTCAGAATAATCATTGATAATGGATTATTTCCTTCTCTTGGAACATATGACTGTATTTGGCTCCATTGGCAAAATAAGTCGAGATATTATGATCTTCTTGCAGAATATTCGAATCGTTTTCACGATTCCTTGAAATATTTTGACATCATCAGCTTGTGAAATAAAGTGAGAGCACTGGATATACTGAGAAACGTCATTCACGAAGAGCACGGAGAGGAGAGGTCCCAAGATAGATCCTTGTAGATAGAACTCCTAAAGTGGCTGTGAATTCGAATGAAGATAATGATGAAGATATTGAATCTACATTTTCAACAGAACGTTCTGATCATCTGATCGAGTAATTGATACTGGTTGCGTTATGTGTACACCTTCTTTGGAATGATCCACGTATGGAAACGTATCATTCATGTTTTATAGATGTATTTGCTTGCAGAATGGGTCTGCAAGTCCCTACGGCGGCTACGGCGTGGCAGGGCATCCCCAGCCAGCCCCAACTACCTGCAACCCCACAACAAATGACCGCCCCTACGGCAACGTTGCAACAACCCGGTCTCGTTTTCCCCATTCAGCAGTATCAAGTGAGTATGTCGGACTGTGTGTATAGCACGATACACCGCTTTTGCCGAGCATGATTGCTTCCGGCCCTAGTGTGTCTGAAAATGTGGATCGTGAGAACAAAACTTGTAGATAGCATGACCCGAAATTATCCCGCATCCCCATTAACATTCTCGTTCTCTTTAAGTTCTCCCCTAAAATGAATTTTCGCGAGAATTTCGGTCAGTTCATTAACCTCAAGTATAAGAACGTCAGAATAGAGGGTGTTTCCAAAATAGTAGCTCAAACATCAATCAACGTTATCTACGTTGGTTGTCCCACTACTTGATCAACTTTGAGGATAGAATTTTGTCACCATCTTTTTTGATTGATTGAAGAATATTTTTTGTATTTCAATAAAACTATGATCGAATTCCGATATGCAAGGCTAATCAATAGGCTCAAAGAGTTACTTTTCCATGAAAAATAACATTGTGATACGTTGATACGCTACACTAATAAACACCAACCCATTTATTTCTCCCATTTGTTCTCTCCGTCATGACGTATTCGTGCGATAGTTGATAAGATAGAAATATCCCACAGAAATATTGTGGTACTATAAAGAATCCAGGCGCGATTCTTGTCGAATCTGCAATCTCTGAATCATTCTTCGAATTCCATCCAAATATCTGAAATATTGTGTCAACTTCTAGAAATCTCTCAATCTGAAATCCAGAATAATTCATCACCATGATTTATAAGAAAGGTTGTGGGCAAATCTTGATAAACCTTCCGAATGTTAAGAAAACCTCGTACATCTCTCACTTCGTGGTAAATCTTTCGGAACCTCTCACGAATCTTGGTAATTCATTCAGAAATCTGTCAATCTTTGACAAATCTCTCGATTCTTGGGTGAATCCATACAAATCATACAAATTTTTAGAAAATCCCTCCAATCATGATAATCTTCAGAGAATGCCAAGAAGCTTGTGAAGAATGCTTCGAAACTCACAGTATCCAATCTGGTGTACTCAAGTTCTGTAAAATTGATTTCATGAGTCCTTACTTTTCAAGTGTGTCTAATCCTCTCAATCTTTTGGGTTACTCCATGAATATTGAGATTTTGACGCTTTCAATATCTACCAAAATTCATTGAAATTCATTTCCACGGTAGATATTCTGATTAATTTTGATGTCACACACAGTATCGTTCACGGGAGTATTCCGAATTCTGGGTGGGAGACATCAATAGTTATTTATATTCTTCAATTCGGACGGCCCATTATATATCATGATCAAATCCATGATTCGATAGATATCTTTTCTGTTTCGAGATAAGAAATACTCCGTAGAAACTGCAGCTATATTCGTTCGTCGCATTTTCTCAGTCCGAATAACTCCCCAACTTTCAAAATTTAAGCCGACGTGTTGGAACTATTATATTATTCTAGAAAAGACCCCAATATAACTTTTCACTTTCAATCTTTTATTACCTATCCCAGAACTCTCCTGTAGTAGTGTCTGTGTCCTGCTGTGGAGTTTTCAAAATGAAAGTGGCGATTGAAAAATTGAGTACCCATGTCCCTTCATTCGCACCAACTCTTTTTTTAACATCGTTACGAAAGTAGAAAGAGCAGAAAAACTAGTAGCGTTATTACGTATGAATAGACAATGTTGTCTAGTTTTTTTTTTCCTTTAATCCGAGTTAAAAATCTGCATGAGATTCGTTCCCTTGTCGGTCAATCAAAACTTATCGGAACACGATATAGTTCATAGCTGGCCAAACTTATATTTCAATGAAACATTTTTGTTGGTTATTCCTTCTAGAAAGGAAAGAATCAAAACCACAAGAATATATACAAGGCTATGAAATTAGAGAAGCTAGATAACATTATGTATGCTCAAAAAATTATTACCTCTTGAAATACGCTACTTTGACCCCATTTAAACGTTCATGTTTTCAATACACATTCCAAACGATCTCAATACCTCGTAAATGTATACTGATAGTCAGTACAAGGTATTCCACTGTTGACGTCTTGATCTTTAGTGGCATAACCATATTCTTAGCGGCAACTGCTATTTTTTTCCAAGATTAACGGTTCTACAGACTGGGGTTCCACTGGTCGGCCCCCTTGAATTAAGTCGAGACATAATGAACACATGAAATCTGTAACGAAATTTTTAGTTTTGAACCGACATGTGATAGGATAACCGGAAGTGAGAAACCATGGAAATTATAACTATATAGCTAACATAGAAGTACTGAATTTGAAGGCATCTGTGTTTATCTGTAGAACAGAGGAGGGTTGAAACTTTTTTTTTTCGAGTTAAATAGATAGACTTCTCAGATCGAGTGATGGCAGTTCAAAGCAGATAATTCAGTTATACCAATGGTAGATTTTTCTGCAACGCATTCCAGAAGTAATCTACCTAGCGAAATATCAGAGGGAATATAGTTATATTCAAAAGAAAACAACCAGTCTCCAAGCAACTCGATCTATCGACTGCAAAATGAAATTTCTAACCAATCCAGGGGTCATTATCCTGAAAGATGTTAAATGTATGTCAAGGTCAGATTGTGCAAAATGAGTAATTCATTCACAATAATATTTTCTACAGAAATTCATGAGTCTGTAGTGAAGCAGATCATGAATAACTATATCGTTAGCTTCGAATGAAAGTTAGTTTGACCACTTTCGGGTGTAGAGTTTCTGGTAAACAGGGGAAGTAAATTTCAAATGAGACATTTCCATGGTCGCTCTATCAATCTCAAATGAAGATACCAGTGGCGTAGCGAGAGTTGATGGTGTCCAGTGCAACATGAGTTCATGGAGTAGTTGAGGATTTGCCTTTCTGATCTTCGAAAATATCGATGTTCTGGCAACCACTCTATTTCTTTTACCAATGCAACTATTCAAGATAAATTTAAAAACTCAGTTCCTTTCCAGAATCGCAGGAACCATAGCGAGTTCTCATACTCTTTTGCATCATTCAAACGACGTTTATTTCACCATTTACGGAAAACAATCAAATTAGTCAATTCCATTCATGAATTGTGTTGAAAAATTCATGAGTTTAGGTCTGTCGAAAGTGCACTCTATACTGGCAACCGTCATGGACAATGAAAATGAGAAGAAAAAAGCTGTGTGAAGTTGAACCGATTACGGAAGATGTTGAAAATCGGAAATTAATGAATTTTCGCATTATTGACGCTCAAAATCCATGAAATTTCTACAAACCTGAAAAGAATAGCAATTAACATTCCACAATCACTTTGCAATCATTCAAACAAAATATCAAAATGATATTTATTAGAACATAGATATGTTCGTCATCTCTGTTTCGGGTGTGAACTAATGTGAATCAACAATGAATATATCACTGAACAGCTTCAAAACGAACCTCACCGAATTCTTGTTCCATTATTGAAGTGATGTCCGTCTTTGGAAAGGTTTGCTTGGCTTCTAAGAGAGATATGTCCGACTTAGGACGAAATGTCCGGCCTGATAAAGCACCACGTCCGGCTTTTTATCTAAGGGCCTGGCAACCCTATGCCCGACAGTAGTCTTTTCCATCATGTAGAAGTAGGACTGGGTTCCAAAGGCTGTGCGCCGTACCAAACTGCCTCATCACGCTACGCCACTGAAAGACACCTCAGCCCAACTCTTAAATGTCAATATTTTTCTCTTTCAGGCCCAATGAAACGCACACAATTGTCATCAACACGACATAGTGATATATTGAGAAAAAAAAAACAAATCTAATTGTTCGTGCCAAATTTCGAGTAGCATAACTAACAAACTAAACACACAACTGTAGAACTCCTAAGTCCATCCATTTTAAGTTGCGATGACGAGGGCGTTAACCTTCAGTATAACACGCCAAGGCATGAAAGGTGAAAGGTCGGACCTGTGCACCCGCCAAGGCTTCGGGCTGCCTAGCGCCTGGCCTAGCCTAGCAAACGCCTCACCACCACTAGCTCACCGGTTTCACGATGCATGAGCCTATCGCCTTTCTCATTCCTGCGTCTTCCGGCAGCTAGAAGACGACTGGCTCGGCCCCAGCCTGCTGGTGTGAACGCAATCGCCGGCCGATGGCGTACGATGGCGTCTGGAGAGTGGCAGAAAGTCATTCGAAACTCTGGAACGACGTCTCGACTGCCGCTCGCTCGCCTACGCTGATCGAGGAGCAAATTCTTTCACTTGAGTTACCTGTACTTCTGCGGTAGGGTTGTAACGATGAACGATTCAGGTAGTTTTAAGAGTATAATGACTATTTTACCATTCAGCGTGGACATCTTCCAATTGCGGACATTTTTTACATTGGACGGAGAAAAGTGAAGATCTTATTTGAAGATGTCGAGCCTTAGCAGAGGCTTCATCAGTCATACTTGGTTTGCTAACAAACTGGACTTCGTGACCGTATAGAAATTCGAAAATGCATTATCGGGGTGGGACATAAAATGTTCACGTCAGCACCATCTAATGGCGAAATTCCAAATTTCTGTCCAATTTTGGCGCCATCTACTGCCACACCTATAGGGGTTACTCTGAAAGATCAGAATTTCTTGTCAAAAATTCAAAATTTTTTCTAGATGGAATACTCTGTATAGTTTCTTAACATTCCTGATTCCTATGATATATACATGTGGTTTATTTCATGTTAGTTTTCGGAGTACAAGCGTTCAATATTTTATGAAATGTGAATCAATGTACACTAAAACATAGTTAGCCATGACATAATGACAAGAACTCGTGCCATTTTTGTTGTTTACCTGAATGTTTTCATTCAATTATATTTTTCTGGTAACTTTTCAAATAACCCCGTGGGGAAGAGAGTGAAAAACTATGAATTCTTCAAAACTTACATTTGATCAGTGAATAACAAAAATGGCGCCAGGTCCTGTCATTCCCATTGCCCCATGAACTATGTTTCAATGCACAATAATATACTTTCATCAATATATTCAAACGCTCATAATTCGAAAAAGGATTGATGAAATCAAAATGAGAGGTTGAAGGATGTTGAAGTTGACAACATATCAGAATATGACATTTGTTTAACGAATGAATACGAACTAGTTTACAATTTCTGACAAGAAATTCTGATGATTCAGAAAAAAACTTTAACGCTTTGGAAATACCCCTATATGTGGGGTGCAGTCCTTGTGCCTTTACGTGGCAGTAGATGGAGTCAAGATTCCGAAGGAATTTGGAGTTCCTTTCAAAAACATTGCATACCTTCCAGATAATGTATTTTTGTATTCTTATTCGGTCTTTTAGTATTTTCAATTCGTCGGCCAACTGACAACCAGTTCTGGAAAAGAAATCATACTCTGATAAAAATTCCTCATGAAATCAATAGTTATCTGGTTGTTTCTGCTCTGTAAAATAATCAGTGTTCCATCAATACTGTGAAAAATTGAGAATAGTTCCTGTGAACTTCTTGCCAGACATTCATAGTTCCTGAGATACAGTGTGAAAGTTTCAGACATAAACCTGTTCAGTTCATCATTATCATTCGTTCATTATTATAATAACTATTGACATGCAAGAAAAATTGAATGAGTTTTTTTTCACAGGAATTGATGGCACCCATTTTTTGCTTGAAAACTGTGATATCGTGTACTTGGAATATGAGGTTCATCGAAAGAGTTTAGAGGAACGCTATTCTGATTTTTTCCAATGTATTTCCCCTGATTTATTTCCACTTTGGTATACGAGTACCTACTGAAGGCTAAGAAGGCTAAATATACTAGAAACGAAAGAGAACTAGGAAACTGTTTGAAATCGTCGTCATGATAATTTCAAAAGAAACCTCGGGAGAAATTTTGAAGATGCAACTCAAGTTGCATAAATCTGGTAACCAAAATTGATCCATTCGATATGTGTGTGGCTCGTTGTTGGTATCGAACCATTTTGTTTCCATCCGTCATCTATATAATAAAAAGCCGTCAAATATGAGATTGGAAAGATGATGAAAAATGTGAAAAGAAATTCTGTTTGTACCTAATGAAATTCGAATAGACTCCTAAGAAACTTTCCTGCACAAACATTTCGCTCGATGTAAAAATGGGTCAAGGAGTCTTTTTTTCTCTCCACTAGATCTGTTCGAGAAACCTCTACATTTATCATTCAATTAGGAAGGTATCCCATGCATTCGCTAGTTCACACATTTTCAGTCATACCCATAATGCTGACAAACAAAACAAAAAGGGACTTTGATTCTCCATCCCAAATTTTTCACACTTCATCATTCATTCAGCATCTTATTGATTTTTCAACCCAACCATTTTTCATCAATGTCGATCAAGAGATGATCCCATGCCGAGAAACATGAAGGATATGAAAGCGTTGCCAGCATTTTGGTTAAGATTGTTGGTGTTCATCACGCTGGAAGCAAAACTTAATAATTAACGAAGATATCCATTTAAAATACTTTCGTAACTTCCGTGTCCGCTATGGTATAAATAGCAGCGGTTATAGCATATAGTAGCAGAGTATCATAGTCATGGAGAATTTAGTAATCCTCATACTCTTAACGGGATATCTCCAGATTTTCAGAATATCATCGATTCGCTCATTTATCTCAATGAGTTGGATCTTATGGAGACGAAAATGCACATTGAAAAAAAACTGACATACATACCTGTTTTGATCTGCGAAACAGAAGGCCTACTTGATTCGGGTGTATTGATGGTGTTCGTAGGTACTCGTATTTTCTAAACTGATTAGCCGATGCAGTATGATTTCAAATGCAAATGAAAACTCTCATAATAATTATCAGGGAATTATCTACATTGAGATAACTCGTGCATCGAAAAATTTGAACCCTAGTTCCTTCTCCATCGCTAGATCACACAAAAATGCTCGCATACCTACGTCATTATTCATTCTGAATAGCTGAAGTTGAACTCTCGAACAGCAAGTGTATTCCTCTAATCTATTGAATATTTGGTTGGACGAGTTGGTTTCATCAATAATGAAACACAACAGTATGCGCACAATGAGTAACTTCATATTGAATACGGAGGTCGAGAATAGGTATCGAAGAAATTTGGAATTTTTAAGATTTCAAGTTTTGCATTGTCACTGTCGAAATCATTTATTTTCCTACCTACCAAGTTTCAGAGTGTTATTTCGAGTACCTCACGTCAATTTACGGTCCCTATTCTAATCCATATGTCATTTTGCAAATCAAAAATTGAAATATTAACAAACAAATTGACGTGTCCGAGCGTTCTTCACTTCATTTCGTCACGACGAAGAAAACTTATCTTGAATATCTAGCAGTCACAGAAAAGAAATAATCATCGACTATTTTTTTATGGAATTCTCTTCAAAATTAGATGGAAATTGGAGATGTTGGCGTAAGTCGAGAACACGGATCTGGTAAACTCAAAAATATGACAATGGATTTCTGTAACAGTGAACACTATGACGTTCCGTGCTTACTCAATTTCTGTTATCACCCATAGTACAAAATAGTCTTCTTCAACAATAACTGACTGATGAACATTATAAATCCATGTACGATTTTCTACACATTATAGAAAAAATCGAAAGGTATCGGGGCTCTGGTGAAAAGATGCGTGTTCTCGGCTACAGTAAAATTGTAGTTTCAAACGGATGGTTACTTCGTTCGAATTTGACATGTACCTATAAGCGAAAGTAGAATAGATGAGGAAATTTAGATAGGTTAGTTGGTAGTTATGTAATCGTCATATATAACACGGCAATTGCGACCGAATTCATACGAGCACGAATCAATGCGTATAGGCAGGACCAAGCAATCATACTTTGCATGGGGTGATCAATATTTGGATATCTCAAGGGAATATTTGGATATCTCAATGATGTTTCACTCGAAACTGTACATATAACAAATCAAATTGATGCAGTTCAACCATGGCCGTTTGTCAGATCTATTATTCTCTACTGGAAAACATATAAACCTAGCATGTAGTTATTCATTGCAACAGTTTCTTATATCTATGAGGACCGGCTCCTCAGGACTTTTTATCAATTAACGAGACTGTTTCCATACATAGCGTCAACCTTCTCAATCAAATTGATTGAAGAATGTCTACATTCATACAGAAAATTACAGTACCAAAAGAGTTCATATTTATGAGATCCCAATCGTTATTTTTTGTTCATAGAGAATTCACAATTTCGTGTATAAAAGAGGACTTTCTCCATATTGTCCAATGAAGAAATAACATTCATTCCATTCTATGGGAATTTTTTTGTGAACTTTTATAGATTTTTCGCTTGAAATGTGGGGCAGAGTTCATTTATTTCATTATTTTCTGACCAATTTTGATTGGTCATTTTTTTCACAATAGCCATGTTTGCAATCGTTGAAGAATTCAAATAATATTGAATCATGAAGATCAACTATCTTGTTTCATATATTCTCGAACTCGAATTCAAATTACAAATCTGAGGATAACATATTGTAAACCAGAGAAGCTGACAACAGGAAATGAATATATGATACTTTGGAATTTTTTTTTTTTCAAATAATTTCCTCTCAATTTTCTTATTTTCTCAGAGACATTTTTGATAATCAAATTCGCCTCAGTTTGTATACCTTCGTATTTCTAACGGTTTTTGAGGTCTCAATAGTTAGAAAAGATTTTTTTCACAGATATAGAGCTGAGACAACGACTATTGATCGCCCTGTCAAATAATAATCTCAAACTCTCTCTTCAATTTCGTGACATGCATCACTGAAAATGTTGAAGACTCATCAGCTAAGAGTGAAGAGGATCAGTTCGAATGAGTCACTTCCGAACTGTAGAACTTGAAAAATAATAGGAGCTACCGGTATCGATGTTTCGGAATCTTCAAAATACTCTTTGCATATTTGAACTCAAACGAGTTGAAACTTATCGCGGCTCCCATAACTTGTCAGGTCTCATCCTCATGTCTGAGAACCGTATCAATTCAATTTCAAAACTTTGTTGAAAAAATTGAATTTCCAATTCAATAGTAATCTACTTGCCAGGTCACTATATTCATCTGCCAGTCACTTCACAGCTGAATGTTATCCAGAATGGTACATATCGTTGATGTTACCATATGGAATAAATGAAGGATAAAATAAGAAATGGCTTCATACAGCGGGGGCTATGGTGTTTGCAACAAATGGGAAACAATTATTATCAGAGGTATAACAAATGTTCTATAGGGCGTTCGTTTCTGCCTATATTAAAACCTAAAAATCGATATCAACATATGTCACTTGATTAAAAATAGGAGAAAAGTGGGATTATTTTTAAAGGTGCCTTCCAAGAAAGTTTTTTGAAAAACTTGTTTACAGTCCAGGGCCATACGTGAAATTCCAAATATCTATCTGGAATGATTCGAAATTTCTAAAATTCAATCACTAAAATAGAACTTTTCAGGTTTGTTCCTAAATACTAGAGCAAAATTGAGGACTACGTTATGTATTCCGCAGTACAACGTGATAAAAAATGGAATGTCCAATTATTCGAGATGAATATTTCAAATTCAGTATACAGTCATGAAGATGCATTCTAAGCAAATTTTTGAGATGATTTTTCGTTATCTTCCAAAATATCCCCACTTTTTGCCTATTCGTAGGAAATTTTTCCAAATTGCCGCCATATTGGTGGTCACATGACATATGTCGAAATCGATTTTCTATCTATCCCCCAGGAAATATTTTCTGTAACTCTAGTAACAACGTTTCCAATATGTTGCAAATATCGCGGCGCACGATGTATATTGCAGGCCGGTAAAGAAACTTAAGTTATGATTGGAGTCAATTTTTATCGATCCTGTTCCACTAACGCGTTGATAACATGAAGATTCTGCTGAGTTGAGTTGAGAACAATCGCAATTCAAAAACAAATGCCGATATTGATAGAAAATGGAATGGTTCAAATGTTGGTTTCCAAATCCACAATATCCACAGAAAATATGGAAAAAAAAATAGTTCTGTTTCCCCAATCTTTCATGGAGGTGATATCGGATATGAGCACTGAAAGTTGAAATATAATTGTCAAATTCACATATGCTGAAATCGTGTTCGTCGTTTTCAGCGTGCAACGATTCCGTGTTTAGGCATTCCAAAGAAAAATTTGATCGCAAGCGTGATAAAATTATATATATATATATATATACATTATATTCATCGTGATATCCAAAAAAAAAATCAGACATTTTATATAATATGTATAATGAATGATGAGAAGTTTTGATACAAGATTTAAAGTATACCGCAGATGTAGATCATAGAACGACGAGTATTATTTAGCATTTATATAATGAATAGTTATATATATAATATATATGTTCGTTGAGTATATAACTTGCACGCTAATCTTAAGAAGCACCTCATATTTAAACGGCTGTATTTAGTGTTTAAGTGTAAAGGAACCACTATTTCAAATAGTGCTCTACCTTGTTACCCATACCCATGTCGTGCAATTGTGAGAAACTCTCGCATCACATAAATTTAATGAATTCCTGATGGATATAAAAATGTTTTATTCATCTAGAGATATCTAGTATCAATATCAAAAAAGAAATATCATCTTCAAGCCACATTTTCTATATTATTTCGATAAGCCATCAGTCATCCTCAGTAGATTTTACCAAATGTAAATTATGACCACCACCAGTAGTGTTGAGTATAAAGTGTCATGTGTTCTCTATGAGGATTTCCCAAATTTGGTTAATCTCATGAAAAATTATACTATGGTATATAAATTCGATGTTTCAGCACTACTATAGAAATTCTTTATAATTTCAGTAATTTAATTGTGGCAGGAAAGCTCTACTGAAGTTGCTGTCTGTTATTTTCCATTCGTATTATTGGTAAATGTTTCTACTAGGACAAAGTCTTTAGCCAAATCGTATCGTACTAGGATTGGAAATGTTCGGAATAAGTTGAGTATAATATGTTCTACAGCTTTGATACACTACAATCAAAATCTATATGAGCTCTGTAATGTTTGTTCAATGGCACTGATACTTATATTTCGTATCCATTCACATCAAATTCAGGCATGTACATTATGGTTATAAATATTTTCACTCTTGGAAATGCAATGTGGTTTATATTCATTTCAGCGTTTTGGCGCGTCTGATCGAACTGTGCAAACGACACTTGATTATGTACAATAGAATTCACCTATTCACACACCGATCACTGTTTATCATATTATCAGTACTGAAAAACACGATATTTCATGAATTCTGTCATGGAGGTATAGTAAAGTTGCTATCATAGTTCGCTGTTTTGCAGTATCGAAACAAATATGATAATTCCTTTGGTCCTATAGACGGAAAATATTACCTACCTATTTATGATCATTACATATTTGAGTGTTTTAAGAATAACCATTTAAATGTCGAGATAATGGTTTATTTGAATACAGAATGATATATATACTGTCAGGTTTCGTATTGTACTTTCCAAGTCGTCCGTATTTTGGACGATTTATCAAAATTATAATTTTTATTCAGATACAGTTTTATTCACAGACTTATACGCAAAATGCTGAAATCGGCTATGCCAACAAACTACGGAGTGTTGAGTTTTGTTGAATTGTTGAATGTTTATGTTAACTATCTGAGGTGAAATTACTCATCGTTAGTTTTAGGTAGGTACCTATTGTTGATCATTCAATTTTCCATTAAGTGTCTCTAGTCATTACAATTTGTACTCTATTTTTTATTACAGTTTAAAATGAGAAGAAAACTCAACTGTCACCTTCGTAATTGATGACATATTGCTTGCTATAGAAAACACAGCACAGTAGTCAATTACAAATTAGTATCCTAAGAGGATAACAAAATGTATAGTTGGTCTTATAGAAGAACATGCAACAAGTTTAGTTAGATTGTCTCTTAAAATATCATACTCTGTGATAGGATATATATTGTTGTCTTAAAGAACTGTGCAAAAAGAAAACGAATTATAATGATATAATGCTTATACCTAATTGTTTCTTTTATATTTTCAGTACTTAAAATTATTTTTTTGGCAATATTTTTTGACTTTCATATGGGCACAAAATAGCTTGGTCATGGTCAACTTGAACACTTCCAAATTAAATGAAAGAAAGTCGAAAAACATTGTCACTCATTCAGTATTTTATCAGGATGTTATAGACAAGTAAAGTTGAAAGTCCTTGGCAGAAATCATTCGGGAAATTTCTGTAATTTCTGAGTGGACTGCTGAACACATATCGATTCATTCATGATCAATGAAAATGCTGCGGTGGGATGTCAACAAGGTTTGTCGAAGTAGGTTTGTTATCTGAAAATATAACCATTCACCTCATTTTTTTCTGTCTGGGACGTTTCAGGATTGCGATGGCTACGACCAATAATATCCATTATATTGCCATTAGGTTACCCACAAGAAAGTTCAGCAACTAACTAGCCAACACCATTTGTACCTCTGAAACTGTTGAAGATTTTATGTGTTTCAAATAATTCATACCTTCGGTGTATTGTTCCCCTTTCTCGAAGATTTACCCAACACTACTTGACATTTGACATATGTGTTTCAAATAATTCATCCCTTCGATGTATTGTTCCCCTTTCTCAAAGATTTATCCGAAACTACTTGACATTTGACATATCATATTCATGTGTATTAGAGTTAATGAATGTTGTGTGGCTTATACAAACACCTGTATATTTGGAAGGCAAGTTAGTTGCATTGGATGCGTCAGATTCTACAATTGTATTATAGTAAATCGGATCGTAGTAAAAACTATAAGTGAATGCTCTGCAGTGTATAGTATGTATTCTATAGTACCTACGATTTCGTTGAAATTTTTTGTTATACATTCATGTTGTAAAATTATTCGATTCATCTTCGAAGTTGTTGATTTTCTTCTGATAACTGTGCAACATTGTAGTGAGTATAGAACCTCTACCGACTGGGTTATTGGAAGAAGAACAAGGATGTGTCTGTCATCTGAATGTATCAAAATTTTGTAATATAACATTTTATTTGTGTATATTGGAATGGATATATAATCAAAAGGAATAACCAATTCAATTTAGATATCAACGTGGCTCTATTTTGATACTGTAAAAAATAGCCACATCAAAGATGAAACTAACGTTGATGTCTTATATATAAAATGTATATTAAGAGGAGACGATCAAAATATAACATAATATAGTAAATGTCTACGCCAAAACTTCCATCTTTCAATGCCCACAAAGTATCTTGTTTGATAACGGGTGGGTATTACATTAAAGTCTTAAATCTTGAATGGAATGAACGTTAGCAATCTGATGACTATTGACTTTCATTCCTGATTTTGTTTGAAATGTATGGTGAGGTGCAATGAAATACCAAGTGAAAATTATCCATAAATGATATCATTTTCACCATATAACCATGACAATCATTGGGTATGAAATGATCTTGCCAACAATGAATTCAATAAAATATTGATTGTGTTATGCTTTTGATCTCCCAAAATATACACAATATAGGTACCTATATATTTATTGCTGCTACGCATGAGATTGTGGAAATACGTGTATGAACACGCCAATAATTATACAAAAGAACCTAGATTAATATATTGTAGGAAATGGAATTGAATAAAGACAGTTACAGTGATTTGCTATTTGTATTATTTAGTGTTTCGATTCCATCACACTATGTAATGACCACTGTCAGAACGGTTATTACGATATATTGGGCCATTCAATTTCAAAAAGCTCATTTTTCGAAAGACACTCTATCTCCCACACTCCTATTAAAGTATATAGAATACTAACAGTACAACAATACTTTCGAATTTCCAACTGATACCATCTTTGTAATTATATTCTCATACAAGAACACCATGAAACGACATCATTTGTTATGAAAATTAACTCACATGCTTCATTTCCTAATTCAAATTACAGCCCTATCCAAAAACCCATCCGAACTGGTGACGTACTGTTGTCGTTCCTCGGCATGTAATACGTCTAGACCATAGACTTATTATCCTGAGGAGACGGAACTATTTACATTTAAAGAAGATCAGACATTGCCAATATCTGGTCCACTGTAGGATACTATTGTGACCGATTGGAAAGTGTCGTTGCCATATTTCCAGATTGAGAACGAGATTTGCAATAATTATTGACACGTTCATATCATTTTTTCATTGTATTGCAAGTAATACAGTCTCGATGGAACATTTTTCTGAACGGTATTTTTATACATAATGAAAACCTGAAATGTACACGTTGGAATTACCGAATATTCATTTTGTGAACTATAACATTGTAGCATCATAGGATTTGTTACCCGCAAAGCGACATCGGCGCGTCCAGGCCACGCCTATTGTATGAATGATTTTTACTACGAAACTACGATCTGCCCATTTCTCGTTGCGGTGTTGTAAACGAGTGATCTTGTGTTTTGAAGTGTTGTTTTTAGTGACTTTGAATAGATATTGTGGAATTCAGAGTGAATTTTTGGACAATATGGTCCGTCACTGCCGAGTGTGCAAAAAACTTGACATTTCGAGCCCTGTTGTTTCTTTCCACAAGTAAGTTGGAATACCTAACCTCCAAATTTGTTTGTTATTCCAGTGGCGTGAATATATGATGATTAGGTACTGTTTATTCATGATTGTTAATGATTTAGGTAGTGTTCATGTTTCCATGGCATAGACTTTCTTGTTCATTGCATCAAAAATTCTAAGCAACTTATTCCTGTTAACCTATTTCTCTATTACTTCAGGTTTCCCGCTGATAGTGGAAAAAGGAAAATTTGGGCATCTCTTCTTGGCTGGCAGGAGAATCGTCTGAGCAAATATCTTTATGTATGTTCTGATCATCTCGATTCGAGGTTGTCATAACAAAGAAAAGTGGTAACAAATACTTGAGGCCAGATGCAAATCCACTACCATGCCATTCAGCGTTTCAGTTCGCATCTGATAGGTAATTTGCAGTTAATACTCCATTGTTTCAACATCACATTTTTCCAATACAGTACAGAAAAACAACAAACTATGTTCACGAGCGACATCATTCATTTTCTTTGTGAATTATTGTCATTGTATTTAATGATATATTGTTTTGTATAAAAATCCAAAAATTATTTGCAGTTCAATTTGAACCAACACCTTCTTTCCAGTAATGAATCAAAATGTGTCATCATTATCCGAATAAATTTGTTGTATTATATGAATATTAAAAGTATGAAAGCTGTGTTTTTTGTTTTTATCAAAGCGGAGAAATCTGTGTGCAAATTATAAGGAAATTCAATTTTATACAACTGTCTGAATGCATATAATATTGCACTTGTTTCAGTTGAACATAATATCGGGAATTACAGGTACTGACAAGAATCTGGTTATATATTTCCAATGATGTTTCATTTTTCAGAATGTTGATTGACAAATACAGAGAGAAATTACATGTTTCCATTGAGAGTACATTCGTAGCTTGTTAATAATCAAAAGGAATTTGTTTGTCTTCCTAACTAACAAACACGACGCTTCCACTCCGTACAGAACAATATTTAATAATAAAGTTATAGATAAAATATATTTCCAAGTCATGGAACCATTAGGACGGTACGCCACTGGCTGAAATCAGGGAAACAAGACACATAAACATAACAGCGTTGCCAACAAGTTGGTGAAGACAAAGAGGTTCGATCGGTAGTCTTTCTCATACTTGTGCAGTTCATTTTCAATCATTGCTTCAAAACAAAAGCAGTTTTATGAATGAGATGTTCCGTCTCCTCAGGATAATAAGTCTATGGTCTAGACGCTAGACTCATGTCAAAGCTTCGTGATGTTTCCAGCTAGCCATGATGTAAATAAAGACTGGTGTCTCGACTCCCTATACCCAGCCACTAGAAAAAGTTGTAGACCTTCGCCTACTTGATTTTGTCGGATTTCAATACCTTACTAAGGCTTCCCAAGATCGAAACTAGGTGGCGTCACCTATGCCGATCTCGAAGGTTATCTTGGAAATGCTGGAAACACGATGTGGATTTGAAATTCAACATAAATGTAAAAACTGAACTGTTAGCTATCCATCACTGTCAGGTATCCGTCATTATCAGTAAAAGCGGATTTGACTTCACCGGATCGACGATCGTATCGCCATCTATACTCAAGTGGTGCGGCCTTAGTGAGGTCGTTTGACAAGTCTACATGTTTTGGAAAGAAACAATTGAAGAGTTATTTCACCATCCTATATCCACCTTGCAGCTAGCTGTGTTCATGCAAGAGTGATTGTTATTTCTGTCAGAAACTATGAGTATGACATACAAATATAGACGAAATGTATGTCGTAATAAATGAGGAACTTTCGCATTAATTTTGAGTGATTAATCTATCAATTAATCTCTGTTCGGGAGTGGCAGCGACTGGCACGGCTATTGACGCCACTAGAGCTGTTTTGTTTCCTCTGGTACTATGGAAATCCTGAATCTTGATAATTATTCCAAAAACGTAGGAAGTACTTAGAGAAAAACAGATTGTAACGGAAAGGTAGTTCCAGGGAGTACTATCAAATGAAGAAATATTTTTTTTGCAATATGCCCATTTGCCGTATGCGGCTTTCTTTTGAACTGAGAATAACAAACGCCCGACAGGCAGTCATCAAACTGTTATTTGTTCCGTGAACTATGCTCCTATGTTGATTCTTGAGACGTTTATCTACCGAGAATTTCAATTGATTTCAATTGATTCAATCAATTCGAATTGATAACAAGTTATATCTCATAACGCAAAGGGCAAGTTCGGAAGAACGGTCTCGGAGCATACACAAACAGTTCTAAATATCATTGACAAGAGGAGGAACTCACAGTGAACCCTTACAAAACCACAATAGTCAATTTCACAAGAAGGAGCAGAGTACTGGAAGGGCTTCAAGTCATACCCACGCTCAACAGGGTAAAAGTTCCTTCCGCCCCAGAGGCAAAATACTTGGGAGTCATCTTCAATCAAAAGCTAACATGGAATCAACACCTACAAAAAGTGGCACACAGGAGTACGGTAGCGTACGGTTGTGCAGAATGTGCGAAAAAACTGAGGACTACAACCAAGGATGACAGGTGGCCCTATGCCAGAGTTATCAGAGCCATGATAGTATATGGTTCGGTGGTCTGGTGACCTAAGACTCAATAGGCTGGAGTGATACGACGGCTAGGAGGCATGCAAAGAGAAACGTGTCTAAGTGCCACAGGTAGGTGCCATGAAGACCACTCCAACCGCCGCACTAGACGCATGCAAACTTGTTAGTGTGATGAAAATTTATTAATTTATTTCATGAACACGGTTATGATTTCCTAAGGTTTTATATTTCATAATGATTCTAATGTAATGTTCAGTGTAATGATAATGGATGTTTTATGAACCTACCTTACATCCTTGCACACAAAACACCGCGTACAAGGCATATTGTAGGATTTATCAACGTACATATATGTACTCTGGTTTCATGAAATGTCAGTCAGCTAAAATTGAGAAAATACAGTTGGAACTTCTGGAATGAACTGTAATAATATTTTCCACCTCAAAAAAACAACCACTGATAGGAGAAGTCATGCTAAAAAAGTCTCTAGCATTCACATGAACAGTCTAGTCTATTCTAACAAGTCAGTTTTTTTCCATAAAAAAATGCACTGGAATAATTAATAGGATATATGAAACGATAAATTAAACTCCAAAACACTTTCCCACTTGAAAACGATGTAAAAATACTCTTCTGTAAACGAAAACAACTTGCCAAGGGCTGCAACTGATGTCAAGACTTCTCAGCTAATGGCCGGCTGATTTGTGCACAGACTTCTCAGGAGATTCAGCTATGCTACTGTTCTTGAGGTTCTTGGGAACGTTCCATTTTCCCCATTACATTACGGTCACATCCCTTTACACCCACATTTCTCGGTTTTTCTGAACACATACGGACGGAACAGGTTTCCGTTCCAAATGAAATGCAGTGAACCTCATACGGTTTCTTCTTATAAGATGAGACGTGACTCTCGTGAATTCATAATGTATTTCATTTATACACTGAACTGTGCATTCATGATGAAATGATAATATGAATATACCATGGGGCTAGCCGGCAACGTTGGCACTAGTAGGCTGTGTAGATGCTGTGTAGTCACTCCTTAGGAATGGCGCCAACATTAGTCTCTTTGCGAGCGAATCCAATGTAACTATATCATATATCATATATATATATTTAGTCTTTGACCCATCTGTAAACTTTTGTGTCTCTGGTGAATTTGCGAATTTATATTCTACTTCATTGTCATCGAGTTGAGTCAATCAGTTTCAAGTAATTTTTGGTCCCTGCAAGGAACTTTATAACAGTTGGAGCCAAATAGGTACTCCAGTTTTCAGTTATGGAAGTGATTTTGAAAGGGTTCGATCATAGATGGAATTATGGTTCAATACACCAAGTCACACAAATATATTATAAAATAAGGAATGAGATAATGTTCAACATACATAATACAATGGCAATGTTATATGTATACCATTTACCAACCAAGGAATATAATGCGAAATTAAATAGATTGATGAGAGACAGATACAAAAACAATACACAAAGAAATTAGCTCGAAGATATTCCAAGCTGGAAAGCATTATGATGAAAATATAACATAATATGATCAAATCATTATATGAAAAGCTACTTAGGTGGAAGTGATTTTCTATCAATGGATGATTATGGGTGCTTATATTTACAGTCACATTTCATATACCTCAATCAAAGATTCGTTGAAAGCGTGGATTATCTCAATTATAATATAGTTGTTATCTCACAGTCTGATATTGATGTATGAAATTCTACATTTGTCTAGGAATGACAAAAAAAGCCTTGGCATGTTTGAAAATGACAGAGAAATTACAAATGAGATTATAGAAATATAGAAGTGGAGACCAGCTGAAATATATTTCATTTACTCATGTAATATAGATGAGTTTGACTGGGTATTTTTTGAACTAACACTTTGATGACATCAGACCATTAATTCATCCAAAGAGTGAGTTGGTATGTACATCTAGCTTTGCTTCATATATCTCATGTATATTGTGTATATGTATATTGTTAAATTACCTATACTCATTTCATTTATTTTATGAACTGATATACATATATCATCATCATCTAGGGATGGAAAGTTGGATTCATATGAATCATTGAAAATATAAAAGAATATATTGGCAGTAAAAACCTTTTTCTTTCATGATTTTCAGATAATTGGAGAAATTTCTTCACTGCATAGGTAGTACTATGTTTCAACTAAAAAGACTATGGAGATGACTAAATGAAAGTCACACATAAATATTTGGCTCCAGATTTGGTGAGTGCACAAAAAAGTCTCATGAAATGGTTCAAAGGTGTTAGTTGAAATATATAAGATGTTCTCAACTAGAATTTATCAATCTTTTCATTGAAATTGATACTGCTCTGAAATGAGAAATAAAGGAATTCCAATCAGTAGGATCACATTCCAGTGGAGTCCTTACATAATTCAGTTACATTTCTCTTTCAATCGGTAGTATGTGGAACCCTATACTCATGAGCTCATGGTGGTTCATTATTCTCCTCTCATCAAAGATATATGCAGGTATCATCATTTTCCAATAGATTCCATCATAATCCAGATTCTAAAATATATTTACAAATTATGAACCCGTGGGAATCAATTTTACTGAAAATTCATCCCACCCTGTGCAAAAAACTATAGCATGGCAAATTTCATATGCACTGTAGGCTAACACCATGTTCCTCAAACATTATAGGTTTTTCTTTCCTATTGTCAATCACATTTCCATCTCTGAAGAATGTGTCATTGGTGGATGAGTGGAGAGTCTTTGAAAAACCATATTATATCAAGCATGAATAACACTAGATCAGTAACGATTTTCTGTGATTATAAGTCCAGAAATCGAGACAATTTCTGAAAACCAGTTTTACAGTACTAGCTGAACTAAAAAACACAAATATAATAGTGTATATTTATTTTCTCGATTTTTAAAAATACTGATAATTTCTTGTCATAATAAATATGCATTTTTTTTCAATTATATATAAATAGATATAAAAATAAGGATGATTCAAAAAATAATACTTGAAATTATAATAACAGTCGCATAAATATTGCCTATAATCTCCTTCCTATAGTTTGGACATGGAAACCGATATCGATAAGTGCTTGGTGGTCAACAATTTTTCTACCATCAAAAACATAGGCAGGTTTCATCATTTTCAAGTAAATTCTCTTGTAGTCGAGATTCTGAAAAAGAGTAATATAAACGGGAATATAAATAAGTAATAGCTTAAGTGTTCACTGATATTTTGACATGAAGTGAAGTAAAAACATGACATCATTTTGAAAATGAGAACTGATGATACAAAGAGATGTACTCAATGTCTACTTCATGTTCGATTCTCCAGGTTGGTGTGATGTTCAGTAAACAAAAACCATAGAATAGTGAACAAATAACTTTGTTATTGGTCCACGTGCTTGGTATATATTTCCGTCCTTTTCGACTGATCACACCAATCTGGAAAACCAGACATGTACTTTTTCATCTATTTCTATCATCGGTTCTCTCTGTCGACTCATTGGTTCTCTCTGTCCATTTATCGGTTCTCTCTGCTAACATGATACATGTCTATTCTATGATCGAAAGTGTGATCAGTCGATAAAAATTGAAGGAACGGACAAAAATACATTCTAGACAAGAACAGACAAAAAAGTTGTTGATTTACCATTCTATATTTCTCCGTTATTCGGAAGTATCATCTAAATCTAATGAATTCGAAACTTACTATGAACTCATCCCATTCTGTACAAATCACAATAGCGTGGCAACCTTCAGAACAGCTGTAAGGATCTAAATAAACAGAAACACGTGTCCTCCATTCCTCTGGAGAAGAACATATTGCAGAGTTGCTCAAATCTTCGTCTATTTGACTCCTTTCCACCTGAAACAACAATTTATAATGATGAACTGGATAATCATTGTAGTTGCTATATGTGGTGTGGTGGGATTATGATGAATAAAATCTCGACCGCTATATGAATGCTAACAAAGAACGGGGCAATCTAAATCAGTATTGACGAAATGTTACAGGTGCAAGAGTGTACTCGAAAGTCTTTGTACTTCCTCTTCCGATTAATCGAACCGGTCATTGGAAAGAGTTTACCATGATTTCATTGGTTGTACCTATAATTGCATATATCTTCAGGAATGCATGCATATTGAGCTTCCATTTATATAATGTGTTTATGTTCAATAATATTTTCATAACTGTATTACAAATATTATCTTTGTAAAAAAAAGTTCTAGTAATTTCTTTGTAATGTCTTTCAAAATTCTGACCTGACAGTATCTCAGAATTCTATTGTGTATGTGAGACTTCTGATTTGTATCTCAAAATTCTTTGATATAATATGTCAGAATTATGGAACTTAATAATATTATTTCTGTTGGCACTTCAGCGCTTTCATACGTTTGTCTAGTACATGTGGATACTTGCATGTTTGATATCCAAATTATGATTTGGATATCTTTACTTTTCAGAATTTCAATTTGGACCTGTAAATATCTCGATGTCTCTATATCGGTAAAATGCTCGTTTTGATAGAATTGCAGCACAATATGTACATATTTTCTGTACATTACATATCATAGTGATAGAAATTTATCGCTAAGATATAACTAGAGTGGTGGAAAATATAATGCCTGTGATGTAAAGGTGACATCGCAACGACATCTCAGGAATCTAGTTATAGCGTTTGCTGAATACTATCCATTTTAGATACCAACCTTAGGATCATATATTCTTATAGATGCTCCTTCATCTAATAACGTCTTGGCAACAAAAATAGAAGGGCTCTCTCTGGTATCTCCAGTATTCTTTTTGAAAGCAAACCCAAATATACAGATGTTTTTGCCACTCAAAGTGTTGAAACATGACTCAATGATCTTAGTAGTGAAACGAGTTTTCTGGTACTCATTCATGTCTATGACTTGTTGCCAGTATGTGGCTACTTCAGGTAAATTCAGGCATTCACAGATGTAAACGAGATTCAGTATGTCTTTTTGGAAACAGCTTCCTCCAAAACCTGAAATGAAATCCATCGTAGAACAATCAACAAATATAATACTGTCTATAGGTTAATCGAGGAGGTAGTGCATTCATTTTTTCCAGATTTTCCTGAAATTTCCTTTCCTCGTTTTTGAAATGAACATATTTTTAGCTAATTTTGAATTGTCGGTATATCTTTTACTGAAGATGGCCAACATATGGCCGATTGAAGTAATATCAAAATTATAGGAAAATACTCGGAAAAATACAACAATAACCGAAAAAGAGAAATCAAAGAATCTGCTTTCATCTTCTGAACGAATACAATAATATTTGATTCTTGTTCAGTTGATATAGATAGTAGTTGGCATCCACTCCATGGAACTGACTATGAAAATGGTGAATTCAATATCAATTAATGAAGGAAACACCTGGTAACCAGGATTCCTCTGTCTGACAATTTGTCACTTTTCACTGTCAAAAACGACTGAACATTATATTACGAAGAGGAAATAAATAAATCATGTTGAAAACGGGAGCAGATTCGTTCCCGAAATGTCCTCTAAGATAAGTAGAAGCTTTCATTTAAAATTAAAAATATATTTGTATTTTCAAATTTTTGAAAAACAAGGTATCACTGACAAATAGAGAATTTCTCTTTCAGGTATCTGAAGATTAAATTTGTAGCGCAGTGACATTTTATAGCTGATCACAAATCTGTCCTCACTACAAATATATTGAAAACATTATTATAAGTCCATTTTCATTTTCAGAAACGTGGACAGAAAATTGCAGGAAATCTAGAAAAAACAAACAAATATAAGTTTTACTTGCCGACAGAAGCTTGGAGGAACTTGGAGCCTATTCTGGAATCCAATCCCACTGCCCTTGCTACTTCAGAAACATCAGCACCAGTAGCTTCACAAACTGCCGATAGCGAATTGATGCTCGATATCCTCTGGGCAAGCATTGCATTCGCAGCCTTGAGAAAAATCAAATTTAGATTAGAATCACTAGCGGAAAATACTATGCTCACAAGTTTAGATAATTCTGATGACCAGGTATTCATCGTTACTATATTTGTTCTTGGAATCCAGTGTTGGTAAACGCTACATAGTTCTTCTATCGCTGCCCTTCCGGCTGGAGTGTCTTCGCCACCAATTAAAACCCTATCAGCATACAGCAGATCGTTTATGGCGGTGCCTAGAATTTTTCACAAAAACTTACAGTACGTTGAACAACAACGCATTGGTAGTATTTTCAGAGATCCATGTGGGATCCAACACTTATTACCTATGCTGAAATGAGGCGAGCAAGGTCAAAATAATCTGAAGTTAAAAGTTGTTTCGGACATCCAAAGTGTGAACAGAAAAACTCAAAGCGTTCAGAGAGATAAGGGAGTATGAACTAGATAGTATTGTTGAGAAGAGAATATCAAAAATATTACCGCATATCGCTGAGATTTGTGAATTACATATGGAACCATGAAGAAATAACAAACTGGATGTATTCTTAGACCATATCAACATTTTGGAATCATCTATTACATTCACGATGACAGGTCAATATTCAGTTTCTGGATTGAACCATCTCGAATCCACAAAACAATAAGTAATCCGTTCACTGCCTATACTATGCAATACCAAGAAGCATATCGCCATCAAAATACACAACACAGGAGCAAACATGTAATTTCCATCAAGCAAGAAAACAGAGAACAGGAATTTGAAATACATCAAAAGTAGGTACCACATCAGTGTGACAGATCATATTATACGGAAAAATGAAGAGGGTTCACTAAACATGTCGTGCGCATAAAACAAATTCAGCCATGATGTAGGAAGACGACATCCTGTCCCGATAAACAAAGTGAATTTGATGAGTTTTACTATTTTTCTCCTATTTTTATTCCCTGTGATTTCATTCAGAAATGGTTATATCATTACCTTCCGCAAGGAACTCTGGGTTAGATAAAATCTGATAAGCAACTCCCGGCCTCTGATTGGCTATCAAAATATTGGCAATACTTTCAGCTGCCCTCACAGGTACGGTACTCTTTTCGACGACAATTTTGTCACTCTTTGCTACATCAGCTATTATACGAGCAGCGCCTTCTACATATTTCAAATCAGCAGCCCTACCCTACGATCCAGAGGGTTGAAAAATGAATATTTAATTCCTCAAGACTCACCTTTCCGTTTCCGAAGGCCTTGGTAGGCGTGTTCACTGATATGAATATCAAGTCAGCTTCTAAAATTGCACTTGTTATATCACTGGAGAAAAATAAATTCTTTCCTCTACAAGATTTCACAACATCGTCTAAGCCAGGCTACAATAAAAATTGCTGTTGGAAAACATTTTGCACTTTCAACATAACATGAGATGAGTTGACGCTTCCAGAAATAGTTATACAGGGTGTTGAAGAAAGTGTCAAAATATCAAATGGGGAGTACTATGTCCCAACATATGCACAAAAGTCTTGCACATTGCAACATATGTCCGCAAATTGACGGTTCCGGAGACGCGGATCCTAGCAAATAAGATTGTTTCATAGAAAGAGTTCGACAGTCCTTGCGACGAAGATGTCGTAGCTGAATTGAAATGGAGAGAGGGCAATTTGAACTTCTTATTTGACTCTATGAAAAATCATAGGAAAATCAGTTTGAACGCGAAATGGTCCGAATTTTCGATTTTTTTTTCTTATTTTGGAACATACTATCCACCATTTCATTTTGTGACACTTTTTTCCAACACTTCATATTTATGAATGTGGAACAGAATATCGGATTTCTCAAACGAATTCCATACTTGTTTTCACTTCTAGCACACTTTCAAAGTTCTGATCTAATAGAGTTCGATATGTGCGCGAAAAACAGGTAAGCTTCGAAACTTATTTTCATTCAATAATAAAATGACAACGTTAGATATTTTCTGTTGTATATGAATATTGTGAAATGGAAAGTATGAAACAGTATGTTCTCCAATGAGCATTATTATTATTATTCATGAGGATGAAAATTCCGAACCAAGCCGTAGGTGACTCGCAATCATCCAATGATTAGTCGATAGATAACCTACATAAAATGAATACAGAATTCAATAGTCTTAGAGGAATACGATTTTGTCAGTTCGAAGAAAGCATGAGATACATAATTATGTATGCTAGTAATGGAAAAAATATTCTTCATGCTCTTAAGTACTGAACGACTCCGAACAGATATCAGAGTCGAATAATTTCATTTTATCTGATGGAAAACGTTTTTTATGTGAATTCGACTCACCTCGTATATGGGTAATTTATCCGAATTCCATTGTGCTATCCTATCTTTGCTCAAGTCTACCACTGTTACATTTATTTCCGGGCATTTCAGTGCTATCACGCTACATGTTGGCCCACCTACGTATCCTGCTCCTAAGCAGCATATATTTTTGATGGGCATTGCACTCTATGATGTGTCCAGCAGGAACCCTGAAAATGATTATTATGTTTTATTCGGACAGTATGTGCTCACCTCATCCTGCATCCTGCAACGTAAGAACTGACCGCGAACACATTTTCATCAGATACAAATGGAAATTGAATACAGTGATTATTATATTTTCTATTTTTATTATCAGAAACAATTAGAGAAAATCTCATTGTCCGAAAAAACATGAACACTACAATAATAGATTCCAAATATTGTCTCGCCTACTTTTTCAGTCTTGAAGGTGTTGGATAATTGTGTGAGCCAATGAAATTGATTTTTTCTTCTCGAAATCGTTTACGCCCGAATGTATAGCTAATTAATCTGATTTAGTTGATCGATCGTCCCTGGGGAATCATAATGAATTTGTAATCGACTGGATATTCAATCCTAAGATAGGTTATCCTCGCAAGGTCGTTGTTATCCGTCAATTTCATTTACTTCATTGTCCAATTTCTAGTGTGAACGGTAATCTGTTCAGAGGGTGTTTGAAAGTCAAAGCAACTACTTTTGATGGCCAATTGGCATTCAATGGAAGCAATATACCTACAGAGGTCATTGATTCTCAATGACGTAGGTATTGATCAATTTTGCACAAAATCTCATTATAAAACTGGATTGTCCTACTCCGTGAAATTTCGTCGGAAGTCAATGAATGCCTACTCTGGCAAAATGGCAGTAAATAAGATCCCAGCAGGTCACAAATAGAGTGTTCAACAATGGTATTATGGAATGAATTCCATATTTTATGTAACTTCGAATACGTGGATTTTGTATTTTGAAACAGCATCACTCCATTCCAACTATGTGGACTATACAACTGGTATTTCAACACAGTGATAGTTCGGAAGCATTATTATAAATCATATACATATAATCAAAACACTGAAAGGAATTATCAAACTTGACAAACAATAAGCCTATTCTAGATTGATGCTGATCGCAATTATCACAAACATATCAGAAATTATTTATGGATAGTTGAAACAAAATAAAAATAATCCCCCACAAATGTGGAGGGACTTTTCGAAATGGAGTTATACATGGTAAAACTACTTCATATCAACAAAAATTGCCAATGCCCCTTCTATTTATGATTTCATCCTCCATTCAATTGTGAATGATGAGGTGAGTGAAGAAATAGTTGAACACTATTTCTCTACATGATGTGACAACATAGATATAAAGTACTCATTTCATGATGTGAGCCAGTGATTGTGTAGAAGAAACAATCGATACAATCATATCCAAAAATGCATGTGAAGTAGATATAATGAATCTAAAAATGCTGAAGTCTGTATTCTGCTTCTGTAAAGAAGCTATTAAATCCCTAATTGATGAGTTATCCTGCACTGATATTATTCCGTAAAAAAAGCCCGACCGTAATCAAGGATTTGGGACCTATCAATGTTTTGCCGACCATGTCGAAAAATTTAGAGAAAATTATGCCCCAAAAGATCAACCAGCATCTTGGAAAAAACATTGTGTTGCCAATCATATAATCTGGGTTCTGATCAAGATCACGGAAGGCAACACGCAGGACATTGACATCTTTAGGGTTACACATATTTTGTGCTTGATTACAGCAAAGCTTTTGATATGGTGAATCATCGGCTCCTAATATCCAAGGTGCAGTACTATCTGGCTTATCTGATATCATATTGCGTTGGTTTATTGACTATTTGAATAATCGGGCGCAGTGATTCGTCAACCTCGTCATTTCGTAATGTTACTGGCGGTGTGCCACAAGGAAGTGTTCTAGGTCAGCTGTTGTTCTCGATTTTCTCAGCTGACGTGGTGCAGACTCTCATAAGAGATTGGAACGTAAATCTCTGTGCTGATGATATCTAGAATTATGGCTCTTATGACCCGCGAGGAATTAATTGGTGATCTGAATATAAATCTGAGCAATATCAGTGAATTTTTCGTCAACCTTGGTTTCAAATTGAATCTTTCGAAGACTGTTGTAATGTGTACATATCCAATGCTGAGGAATCTCAAACAGTCTCATCATTTTGAATAAAGGTTATTGATCACAGTAGACAAAAAATTATGTTCGACGGAAATTGAACGTATGAGAGACACTATGAGTTATGAGTGAACTGCAAGTTTGTTATCGAAACGCTATTATACCGCGCTCCAATATCTTTAACCGTTTGGAAGTCTTGCGATTTCGAAGAGAGGTGTACCTTTTCTCGACTCAAGGACCGGTAGAGGGAAACAGTTGAAGGTAGACCCTCACTGTCAGTATAAAGTGTTATAATTAGTAACAGATTGAAAAATGGCTTTGCTAATAGTCTACCATTTTGATGTTGTTTGTTCTGTTCCTTTATAACGTCCATCTACCTTATGGAACTTCCATAAACATTACTATCATTATTATTATTATTATTAGAATGAGGAGTTCAACGATACCAGGTTGGAAAGTGTTGTCGAAACAAAGCCATATATTGTGAATTATTTTACAAATATTTCCTGACTGGCGGAGAAAAAGTTTTTTCGCAAACACTCTGTATAAGAGCAATAGCAAGTAAATATGTTATAGAGTTTTAGAAATATTGAACGGGATTTCGTAGATGGAGATTGCATCATCATTAGTTAATCATTTAATCAGTTGAAATCATTGCTGTTTAGATTCTTCAGAAACAGAAGTTGTAGATATACCCGCCAAAATTATGATAGCAAACAGGAAATATCTTTAATTATGAGTCATGCATTTCGAATGTTTTTCATTGATAGGAATACAATTATTTTCATCCTATTATTGTGGAATATCATTCTCTGAAAATATTGTTGAATTATTTCTATAGTTAGAGGATGATCAAAATGTCTACTTACGCCCACGTCGAATTTTTCGGCGAAATATTTATCTCTTCGTTTCGGTAAATGATACAAAAACAGCATCAACCGAATTCACCATCTACTTCATTCCGAATTAACCACTACACTGGCTGCCGGAATTGTCAATTCATCAGAGACCATCGATGTAAAACAATGAACTATCTAACCTCTAACTCTCTTCAGCCGCGTATGTGTGTTCTCGAATACCAGCGCCCTCTTCGATTCGTGCATGCTTCATTTATGTCAGGATACCCTAGAGATGAAGATTGTTCACTCCATACCACACACCACCTTCTCTACGTGACGTGACACTCGTCTGAAACGCCATGGCGTTGGTGCCATAGTAGCGAAATTAGACGTTCTGGCCGAAAAGATCCCTTATACAGTGAGCGACGGTCGATGTCGATACTCTGTGCTGTTCATATTTTGGTCAAGAGATGGTGCTCGCGTGCAGAAGATTGTAGCCAACTAGCGACAGGCGAGTGCAATCCAGAAAAGGCGGTAAAATTGCATAACCGAGGGCCCTGTGGAATTCACCTTCATAGAACGTGTCGAGGTCATTCAACAGGCTGTCTGGACGATAGAATATTCTTGGAGCTTGCACTTTCTTGTCGTTTCCCTGTTCGTAGCCGCAGTCAACGCTTTGGCTCTTTCAAACTTTTCAGTATAAGAGTATGGTGGCATTTCTTTCTACATAATATGTGCTTAATACATTTCTAAAGCAGAGGCAACACGTAACAACCTTTGTCACTGGTGACCAAAAAATTTGGTGAAAATTTTTTAATAACAAAGTTCAAAAATCGCTTGAGAAACTCTGTATAAATATAAATGAAACTTAATCGATCAGAGAGATCGAATGAAACCCTTTTGTTGCATGTTCAACGCCATCCAAGGGCAAAAGATCTAAGGTAGGTTTCTGAGAAACTGCCAAAAACATATGGTTTTCGGTGACATCTATCATCCGTACCACAGCCTTTTGCTCAGAAACCTATATTGTCGACCAATGACATGAATCAGAAGTCAAACAGCACCTGATAGTGGAGACGTGAGTTGCTATAGTAACGTGTTCAAGAACTGAGTTGTCTTGGTGACGTTTTCAATATCAGCAAAAGCCACAGATTGTGAATCTCGATTATGCTTATCGATTATTTTTTAGCATATAGTAAATATGTGTTCACTAAAGGGCATTTCACTCGTAGTGAATAGTAGAAAAACTAAATAACTAATTTTTCACATTTCAATGATAGTTCAAGTGTTCAATTACTTGACAGAAAATGGAAATTGAATTTCAGGATTTCATGAGCTGAGGCTCTTGCAAGCAGCTTCTGAAAAATTATTCTCATGGTCTATTGAACGAATCAACACTCGAACGACGAGATGATTCTAGCTTATTCACTTTGAGTAGAGTTGGGTTATTTTCCACTAAATGTATGGCTTTTGTCGAACTTTTAGCCCTTTCGCCGCGGCCAAGTGGTCGAGGTGGTCTAGCAACATGGTCAGTGATCATGAGGTCGCGAGTTCGAATGCTGCGACCATTAGATTCTCGTTCATTTATACTCGGTTCTTTATATATCATGAAGTTTTACATAGAACTAGCCCAAATGCTGCATTGGTTGGAATCCGCATGTATAAACTGTAGACCCCATTTCCTTCACTCGCAATCTCTTAAGGGGCTTCTGAAGGTTGGTTCGGCAACTAAGGAGCAACAATAAACAATAACAAACAATGCAGATCATCGTGTCGACAACTTATCGACATTGACATTTATATATCGACATCGATTTGATGTCAAGACAAAATAAAGAATTCATTAGAGCCGGCCCTACCATGTGGCGATGAGTCTCAGGAGGCACCTCAGTAGTGAAGAAAAATGAAGGTAGCGAAAGGTGAAAGTCGACTATTGCAGAAGACAAGCTTTCTTCTTAATTACCCTTCATTCATTCCGAGAAGATCACAAAATGAATATTCTTATATTAAGAACAAGAGCTAGACTTAGACAGACTTGAGAATTATTAAAGTTATTATTCGGAGACTGGTTGAATACCCAAACTGAAGATAAATAGATACCCAAAAACCACAATAATATTTAGAAAAGTCTCAATACCGTATTTAGGCAACTAAGTTGCAATCTTCAGTGGATTTGAGAAGTAAAAAGGATGGGCGTTTCCTTAGTATCTTTCAAGATATCCTCCAGTAATGGAGGGACGAATTTAGGAAGGAGGAAAAATATACAGGGACATCCCACTCCATCATAAAACTTGCTTCGATCCGGCACTGGAATTAATTTAGTATCAGACCGATCATTGATTTACGGTTTCGACCGGATGTTATACCATTTTTTGATTCCGAATTGAACATGGAACTATTTTCAAATGGTATGAAATTACCTTTCGAAGGATTCACAAAAACTAACGTACTATCAATGCACAATGTTCTGATATGGTTGATAAGCCAATAAAATCAAAGGTTCCTCAATCTCTCAACACCTACATGAAAAAGATCTAATTTGAAATATCTAAAAGTGATAATAACGAAGCTACAGCGGGGTGAACGGGTTCCAATTCATCTGGTATAAGAACTCTTTATGAATCATAAACGATGACTTTTGTTGTAGTGCACTCAAGTCTTCACCTCTGAATATTTTCAAAAAATATTATATTTTGAAAAGCGAAGCAAAAAGTAATACCTACACTGGCAATTTGAAAATGAACAGCATTCTATGATCTCAAATTCTGAATTTAAACCGTAAAATGAATGGCTGTGGTGATACAGCGAACACAATCCGTTCGAAAGCTTGCCATTATTCAATTCAGTGAATCAATAAATGAATCAATACTAATTATTTGAGTTCAATGAATGAGAAAAATATTGATACTAGAATTATCTAGAATAGATAATAGATTTTTCGTGATGAACGGGTTCAACGGGCCACCCCAATTGAACAACTTGTATGCTAGAAAATTGTGAACTTTATTTTCAAATGTATTTTGTTCTCTTCAGGTCGACAACGATAGATAACGATGGTATTTCATTTCCATATTGGCCAAAGGGGGACATGGGTCTCCAACAGCATTTGAGTGGCTCCATATCTGTTGTAGATCATCGATATCTGGTACGTCTTTCTGAAGATTTCTTGCAGAACCATGCACCCTTTCGGGATTGATTATTGCCCGAAAGTCATTCACATACACGGCTTTCTGAGCAACAATCAAAACCGAAAATTGCACGATGATTCTCAATTTCCCATGGTTCCTTTACCATGCCTGCAACAAAAAAAAATGGGGATGGTGAAAAGATCGAAGAGCATATAGAGCATCAAATTGAAGGAACAAGTATGAAATTATTCAATTCATCTAATACCCTCTATATAATATACTCTACGAAAGCGTATAATACCTATATCAACGAATTCCGACATGGTAGTTCACCAGGGTTATAAAAACTAATAATATCATTCCATTCAGAATCCTGAGATACGAAGTCAGAATTCTGAATTCTATCTCAAAATTGTATGATGTATGGCGGATAGCCGACTTGTATCTCAGAATTGTAAGGAGTCAATTTTGTTTTTGTTCACAGCGCTTTCATAATGAGATATCGATAGATATTGTAACAATGACTTTTCTGAATCATCTGAATTGGAATGATACGAGAAATATCAGTTTCAAGAACCCTTAATATAAATCCCTAGGTACCACGAAGACCTCTGTATAGCGACAAAACCTTATCTCAGAATATTCATCAGTCCGCCCCTGTATGTTTTGATCGGTCTGAGAAATTGAAAGTCTTAACGACCATCCAAGAGATGTAAACGTATGATTATATTAATCAGATTTTCCGTTGACATCATAATTATTAATGAGGAAGAAAATCTCTAGGAATATAGGAACTGTTTGATTTGGAAAATTTGAAATAGATAAATTCACACTTACAAAAAGACAGTACGTCAAATTTCACAATCGTCAACATTTCGATCATTCAGAAGAGAATATAAAAAATGTAATCCAATATTTTTTGATAACATCCCAGATTATTCCTGGGGTGCAAAAATATACAGAAAGACCCGATTCCAACCCTGTTTGGAGTAGAAAATAAAGGATTCAAAAAATTTACCGACCTCAAATAAGTTGAAAAGGACTCAAGGGATGATTCTAAAAAAATACAATTACTGTTATCGATCTGAAATGAGCCCAATCTGCCCATTAAAATCATACTTACATAAGATTTTCTAGCTGAAAGAGAAAAACAATACTCCTATGAGGTATGACTTTGCTCTTTCAAAGTATAGGTAGGTAGATACTCGGTAGGTACCTAGATATCTAATCTATCATCCTGAATCTGTAGTGTTAAATATTACTGTTTGGATAATCGTCATTCAGAATAATACTAGGACAGAATGATGGGACAATTTAATACCCAAGTTTATATATATATATATATATATATATGTGTTCAAGGAAAAATGATTGTTGATGTATTGAGAATTTTGAAAAAGAGGAGCTAGCAAAAATAAAATCAATGATAACATCAGTTTTCACATCTTCATCACCTATGAGGAAAAAGAACTATTCACTTCATTCAAGAAGTTAATAGTTGAGACCTTGAGATCCAGGGCGCCTACAAACAAATTTTGTGTACTATACATACTCTGTTTGGAAAGCAGAGAGAGCAATGAATTAATCGATGGAGGGATCATGTGCGCAAATTTTTTTGCTCAGAATTCCACATGAATCTATTGCTCATAAATAAGTAAAAACATTTATAAATGTTTCCCAAAGATACGTCAATAAAACAATAAAGATGTCTTTATTGCTCACCTGATGGTTTTCAACAAGATCATTTCCAAAATCCGTCTTATAACAGTGGATGAGTAAATAATAGTAAAACAATTTGAATTTATCTTGAACACTCAGTTGGATAGCTACTTTCCTAACAGACTATGGTTCCTCGTTCCCTATTGTTTTCAACTTTCAAGCAACCTCGAACTAAATACCCGATGTTATAATAGCGAGTAGAGTAGCCTTGTGCAACTCCTTGCTAGATTCAGGTTTTGTTCAGTTGCAGAACTGATCACATTGACAACTGACAATCGCCAAATGATTATACACACTATAGTCTACAGATGAAGACTAACACAAGCACTGACAGAAGAGCTACTGGAGCTTACCTGCTGCAGGTGCACACTGAATCTATCTTCAATATCAAGTCGCAATTTGAACTTTGCTCTGTATATTGCGCGTTTGCCAGAATCATAGGTGGTCTGCACTCCTTAAGGGCTGTTATACACCTCCCAGTCCTGACTGGTCGATCCCCTGTTTTGTCTGCTTAGGCTCCACCCCATTGGCGCTGTCCAAAATGGAGCTGTTGGCGTTTTCAATTTTTAATTAGCAAATCACACCTTCATCAAAATATTTACCCTTTTTGCATCGGTGACATTTTTGTTTAGCGACTGTCAGGTGTCTCTTAGGAGTTTCGAATCCATTTGAATTTGATGAATTATTGATAACCAGGACTGTTTTCTTCCTTATTTCAGATGCTGCGAGGTATTCAGCTCCACCATACAACAGTGATCCTCAATTGAGCACCGCTTTATTTTTTTTTTCTGAAAGGAATGTAGATATATCTACTCATACATATAGTTCGTACAGATTCCTAATTTGTTATAGTATCATTTAGTATTTGGATTGGGAAGATCTTTGCGGAGAATGTATAAATAGGCTAAGGAAAATGAAGTTATAACATGACAAGCATAGAAGATATTGAATTTTCCATTCGTCCTATGAGCAGTTTGACATTATGAAAGTATATATATCAGGTAATACGAAAAAATGATTCATTGTGCATGAATTATCATTGTGTTGTGTCTTTATGACCAAGAATTCAGGTTTAATTATTCAAAAACAAAATTTCAATTCAGAGAATTGAGATCAAAATGTCTGCATAAAATATTATGGACGCATCCCATAATATGGGGCTCAAAGCATTTTTTTCTTCTCATAGTAGTGAGAGAGATCACCTATCTAGTTATATAGTATAGGGGTCTTGACATATGATTCTCGTTATGATTTCCGAAAACATGACTTCACTTCCATCCCTTCCTATGGGAACTTTGATATTGCCATAATTTCTAGTTGCTGTATTCGAATATCGAATTCTTGATGAAGTCTTCCCCTTCGAATATTTAGGGTTGGGATAAGTATGGAACCAAATGAATATCTTTTAAACGAAGAGAACGATATTCATGAAAATTTTGGAACGTGCATCTGATGTACATTTTTTTTGTTATTAATATACTTCCGGTTATATATTTTTACAGATTTTGAAAGAGCTTGTTATTTTGAATTCATACATACTGAGTTTAGTATAAAAAAAATTGTGAAAACGAGGAATAGCACTTTAATCAAGATCCTTCGAGTTTTTTGCATTAGAGCGAAAAACTATTGAGATAAACTAATTGATGTTGTTTGTATGCATAGTAATGAATGAACGAGTACTCTTTTGTTCTTCAAGTGTCAAATTCTAATTGACGGAAATGAATTTTACAATCACCATAACCGATCATCATCATCTTTCTCACTTGATTGAACCATTCTAAATTGTACAATTTGTAAATTGTACGTTTATTTATCACTATGCATACAAACAACATCAATTAGTTTATCTTAATAGTTTTTTGCTCTGATGCAAAACCATCGAAGGTGGTTGAAAAAAGTGCTTTATTCCTCGTTTTTGGATTTTTTTTCACACTAAACTCAATATGTATGAATCCAAAATAACAAGCTCATCCAAAATCTGTAAAAATATATAGGGTGCCCCATTTAAATTAAAGAAGTTGATGGCATTGCCGGTTAAACCGGGATTATATTATCAACAAAAAAATGTTCATCGGATGCATTTCGTTCCATTGCACTTGTCTGCAGATTTTCATAAATATCGTTCTTTTCGTCTATAGAAGAAATTTACTCGGTTCCCAACCCTGTATACTGAACTTCATATTGAGCGTATAATATCTATTATACATCTGCATTATCAGAGAAGAAAAACGTATAAAGAACTGCCCATCATTTAAAAGCTTCAAATTTTTATTCATTCATATGGAGTAATGCAACCAACCCCGTTCCTCTTCGTATGCAATTTCGCTGTTGCTAGGCAATCCTGTTCCGCATATGATTGGTAAGGGTGGGTATCGCATTGGCCAATGGAAACGGCTTATGAATTATTTCTAAAGTATCGTATTATGCAGAATGTTACATTATCCGATGTCATGCCTCTGCATAGGTACGTTGGTACATTTGATGACGTTTTTCACCTATTATAACTTCAGTTTGAAATCCGTTCAGTTACAATTGTTTACAGAATATTGGGGCTGAATATCCATTAAAAAGTGGGAGTGACGTCGAAATGACTGATAAATTGTTATCGGCCTCCCAAAGTCCTGCCTAATAATTATCTTCATCTATTTATTTATTTCTATTAATTTCTAAGGTAATTCAGTGGAACAAAATGTTCCAATTACAGAATTACACCATTGCATCTATACAAGTATAGCGGTTAATATAGGTGAATCGTCTTGAAACTATACCAAGCCTAACTTAAAACTAATGAAGGAAATTTCATCGTTAACAGGAAATCATGTTCTAATAAATATATTCAAAATACTGTGAATAATGATATCGTTGCCAGTCGTTGCTTGGGACGTGGCGTCAAGTGGGACATATTTCATCATATTTATATTTCGTGTAACATTCGTCTCACCAGATTCTCCTAAATGGACACCCTATGTTTTATGCTATCATTGTATGGGGTCCATCATTAGCAATTCAACGATACCGGATTTATTTTATTTCATTTTATTTTTTCGAAACAGAAATGCAAACAGCCAGGAGACCAAAACTGCATTCACTAATTTGTGAATCATGATGTTTACAATGTTAATAATATAACAAGTATTCGGTACCTCAAGATGATAATGTCAATAAACCAACAGGAAATTGAATTGATTGTATTGATTCTCTAAAGTTGTAGGGGTTGGTTGATGTTTATATTATATTTGAGGTGCTCTTTTGTTTCTCTTGAATGATGATACATTTTCTAGTCTTTCTGTGTAACCAACGTATAGGATACGAAGTTCTATTTATTCCTTTCTCTAAATAGGGTCCTTAACTGAAGATGTGCGAAATGTAAAATCATTGATATCATCATGTATTCCTTGCATTTAGATCAGATTAGACATAATTTCTAAGCACTACTTCATATGCAGAACTTTCTCGAGTGAAGAATATGTTCAACGCAAAAAAGCATGAAAAACCTTCAAATAAAAATGCCCGTTGAATATCTGCTGATATATATTGAGGGTGTTCAGTCTATGGTAATATACTCAAAGTATAAGTGAGGTTCTCCCAAATGATTATTTTTGTCATTTCCTAGAAAGAAATTATGTGCGGCGAGTCAAAACGTCGCTATAAATCATTACAAAGTACTGCGATGTTTTATTTTATTCAAATTAGCATCATCTACCTATTCTTGCAACTTTTTAATGCCGTACCTAACATAACACTCGCAATGACACTGATGTAAAGAAATTCAATGAATAAGACTTCTTTTCACTAGGTCATGGATATGGAAAATTACTTGTATGATACTAATTGAAAATAAATGTTGATTATCAATAGAAATCATCGTTCTCGTTATAGTGTTTTTCCATTGTCTGGGCTTATATCAGGGTATATGAAAATAATAATATCGCAATTTAGGTAAAGCTTATTTAGCAAACTGATAAAGCAATATCGGGATTATGTTCTTGAGAAATTTAGACTCATTCATATACCATGTTGCGAAATCGGTGACATTCAACTCGTGGAAATTTCCTTTTGTCTTCATTTAATTTCAAGATACTTGTTCGTATACGAGGGAAAATTGACGCCATTGAAAATATGAGTATTTCATCAAACTACAAATATACTAGTCAGAAGAATCAAAATGAATTCTTTCATTTAGTAGTTTCTTATCTGTTCGAAACAAAAAACCGCTCCCGCTCCACCATCTTATCATAAACCTATATATATAAGTAGTAGTATTCTTTTCTCGAAAAACTCACAAACAGTATTTAGTAGCATTCTGTTCTATAGGTATGAATGTTTTATAATTGTTTGTCATTCTTCTGGTTGAAAAATATTTCATAAAATACTGAATCTTCATTTGCCACTACGAAAAATGATTACTATATTGAACAACCAATAGAACTGATAATGCTAATCTAAAATGAAACACTAGGTATTCTGCAATGAGTGAAAACCCCCTAATAAGGAAAAGTCATTTACCTTGTGAGGAACATCACTATAACTATGTCCGTAACTAATACTTATTCCAAAATTCCAGAATGCATCAATATTGGATCTAGAAATATCAAAATGAGAAAGGGATGCAAAATGTATAATCGCTACTGAACCCTTCCACGGAACTTGAAAGCGTGTGGCCTACCAGAATCCGCGAAAAACACAAAGAGACGCGAGCACTAACCATAGTTTTTCGAAACCATATCGCGGCCAAACTGAATTGCATTTTCATCCGACAGTGTGACAACCCATTTTCACCCATTGATTGCAATCTTTGTTTGCAAGATCCACCGAATGTTGAATCGCACCTGGTGAACTCACCCCTCTCTCTGCTCTAGCATCCGTTCCGTAAAAAATCCGACTTGAATGGAATATTTTTTGGGGAGGCTTTTGTCAATGGGGTTGAATAATGGAATCTGAGACGCAACGATTCTACCCCTAACTCACCCTTTTCATACGCAATGATGCTGCAATCAGACTCAGACAGGGCCGAAATCATCTGCGATAAAAAAGGCAGACAATTTTTTTAGTTGATGCCATTTCGATCACATAATTCAGTTGGTGCATTTTGAACCGGTTTTTTGGATCATGCGGTCAAGGGAGCTGCTCATACGGTTTCTTTGAACTTTGAATGAGTAGATTAATCGTTATGGCACGTATTCGCAAAGATTTTCCTTCATATAATTTTGCTGCAAAATTTCACTTCCTTTTTCTATAATATATTTTTTTGTTATTATTTTTCTGCAACAATCAATAACAGCGCAGTCACAAAATTCCTACTTCATGGTTCACTCTAACCCGATCGAATCATTCGTTTTATTCTGAATAATTTCAGCTATTTCGTGATCCAGCATTGACTATAATAGCGACATGGTAATTTTCAAGTCACTAATTTTTCTCTCATCATTTTTTTTGATTTTCATCAAATCGTCAATCATTGATCTGAAACTGTAGATTGGAAATTGGGTCTCAATTGTCATTTTTAGAAATGTCTCGGTGTCATTATATTTTGATCATTCAAAAACATTTCCTGGTTCTATCGTAAATTGTTGCGAGATCAATGTCATTGAATGATTAAAATGTCTGAGATCAATGTAAATAGGCACTAGGCCTGTGTTTGAGTAAAATTTCAAATAATTTAGGGTCGAACTGTCAGGGTGACACAATGAAATCTGGTAAAATCGAAAATAAGGCAACATAACACGTATTCTATTTTATCTCCGATTTTTGGTTTTCTTCGTTTTTTAAGGAGCAACAATAAATGCGGTGCAAGAACAGTAGACATTCATATGGTTCCTTTGGAAAAGCGAAATAAATCTGCTCATTCAAGTTGAAGAACATTTCATTTTCAATTTCGTTCATATTTTTGTCCTCAGTTCAAGGTTTATGACTTCTGATACCTAGGTTTTCCTTGTTATTCATCAATGACTGATAATGGGGAGGAACCTGTTTCTTCCTTTCCTTGTTAATTTTAGATGTAGTTGTTAATATCTACAATGGTTGCATTGTTTTCTTGATCTCGATAAAGTTTCGTCACATCAACATGCAGGAACCTTTTGCATCATTGCTAATAAACATATCCTGATATCAGATCCGTATGGTATATTTTCAATTCATATTGTGTGAAGTCCCATTCCATATTTTTAGGTGTTAAAATGTAAACAAATAAGTGCATACTATTAGGTACATTTTACCTGGTATAGCACTGAATTTCCTTATCTTATCTGCCAATGCCACAACTAGGTACTCATTTAAGAATCATATGTATTGTGGTATGGTTGAATCTAACGAATGTCTACAGTGTTTGATATTTAGATTGAAAATTTTATGTTCTCAATAATCAGAATGCCTCCTGGCGATGGTTTTCCAAGGTAAGTTATGACGCTGTTTTCCTTGCTTGGAAACATATTGATCCATTTGTATCAGATATACAGGTAGTGACATCCATGATGTCATCAACACAGCATCTATCCAATAGATATTGAGTGTACGTACAGTGTGATCAGCCAAATAGAATAAACCTGTGATAAGTCGATTTTGTTTTTTATTGTTGCATTTTTTCAATCATATCAGAAATCTACAAGATGATACGTATTCGAGTGAAAATAACGTTGACAGTTCTCTCCGAGGTTTTCTCAAATGGAAAGCTCCATATTTCATTTCATTTTCTGATAGGGATTTTCGTTATATACGACTCCTAATATAGGTACCATGTTTCATATGGGGTTATGACGGAAGACCACGGCGATATTGAGGATTCGATTACAAATATGCCCAATAAGTGTGACAATGAGATTGATTTGACCTGCCAGAACCGTTTACAATATATTCGCAGTCTTTCGGCATAACCATATCGTTACGGTTTGCCCTTGCATTTTGTCTGACGTTAATCTGTTCATCTGATTCATTTATAAACTTGTAGTTGTGCACAATAGTGACATCGAAGTGGCAACAATCAATAATGAGTGACAAATAATCAAATTCGCGAAGAAATATCATTCGATATAATGATATAGAAGCCACGTGACTTCCCATCACCGATCTCATTGGTTGGTGGTTGAACGGCAACTGAACGTCAACAGCAAAAGTCAAAACATGGTTATTTGTGAACGTCAAACGAATTTATAAATGACAATTACCATTTTATATATTTCAACTTTGAACGGCAAGCGGCCACCTTAACAGCAACTTCAACATCAGGTTTATAAATACAGCTTCAAGCTATATCAACGTACCTAATTCCGAAGTAAAATCTCATGAGCCATTCGGAAGTTGATGAGGCAAATCGATTTGAAAATTGTAACGTCGGAAACTAAGCAACTTTGGACTGTGGTAAGTTGACCTGAATCGAATTGTTTTTGGTCTGAGGAATATTTGGTAGGTTTTTTGAATACCTTCCAGGAACACCCGTATATTTCAACGGCAATTTTTATTTTCTTTTTTTGGCCGCTCCGGTTCTGCCTAGACTACCTCAACCGTCAGTTTAACCAGCACTCTCCAGAGAAAACGGAAATCGCATTATCCACAACACGTCGCGCCGTCTGTCTTTTTCGGGCATCCTCTGACCCCATTTGTACGTGGTACCTATTTGCCCTCTTGTTGGTCGCATTCAAGCAAAACGACCTTCAGGTGACACTCGTTGCGGATCTATTAATCGTGATGGGGCTCATTCAGCCAAGGCTGCTTCCCGCAGCAGCCAATTAGCGATTGTTTCTTTTTTCTTCATGAACCCTAGGAATTCATTTTTCAACGCAATTTACTCACAAGAGCCCTGATTTTAGCAAAAACTGCAGTGTGGATTTTAGACTAGGTAGTTAGAATAGTTGTGCGTTTAATCCACAACTATACCTACATCCATAATGCATATAGGTATAGAAGTTTCAAAAGCTAGGGTGGCTTTATAGTAACATCGCCCAAGCTTCACCATCTAATATTTAAGACTCATCGTTTAACATTTGAGATTCAAGAAGATGAACCACTTCGTTTGCCGAATTGTTTTGGAAAATAGGAAGTGCCCATTTTATACATTATACAGGGTCAACGGTGGATGGAGGTCATACCACAGTGATTTTGAATATACCATATTAGTTACGTTGTATAATCGAGATATAGGGTGAATGCTGTCTGAAGGATAATCGAGAAAGTAGTGTATTATTTTTTTCTAAATTTTCTGGGATTTTCTCTCCTCCTTCATATAAAAATGAAAATAGAAATTTTAATAATTATTTCAATACATTTATATTAAGGACAGATTTGTGATCTGCTCCAATATGTCACTGTGCTTGAAATGCTGAAAGAGAAATTCTTCATTCGCCAGTGACACTTTGTTTTTCAAGAATCAGGAAATACAAATTTATAGTCAATAAAACCAAAAATTCTTATCTCAGTGGACGTTTCGGAAACGAATTTGCTCCCGTTATGAAGTATGAAAATTTGCAATGTAACAAATCTCATTGAAATTCCATTTTTATTCCCAATTCTAGTTGTTGTTCGCATTCGTATGCAAGGTTCTTACTGCATTGATTTCAGACATATATTTCCAAACGCCCTGTATTTACATATGTGGATAAATGTACCCAAATCAGATCCTGCAGTTCGTTCCAGCAAAATAAAATCGATTTTACATATGAAAAATGTTGTTCGATTTGTTGAAATTATTTCCCCGAATACGTACATGATATTAAAACGTTTGAATAATTATTATATTGGAATGTGTGGATACAGGGTGTTTGGAAATATGTCTCACATGGATAAATAAACTATGAACCAGGCGTTTTCACGAGACATACGAATGCTGACAGCAAGTAATAAATGGAATTTGAGTGTGTTTTTACAATTTCGAGCATTCTAATTATTCAATATAGAGAAAACTCAAATATTTCAGTTTCAGCCATCCAAATCCACAAAAGCATCAATGGAAATTCCGAAACTCAGTAGTGAAATAGCATGCCTGCACAGTTCAATGCAGTTTCCTGTGCTCATTACAAATATTGAAGCAGATTTCATAAATTCGAGAAAACTGGTTGTTTTTTGAGGACTCAAAAATATATCGAATTTTCATCAATTCAGATTTGAATTTCCTGAGTTATGGCCTCATCACGACGAAATGAGCAAGATTGATAAAACATCCTAAACCTCGATTATACAACTTGTAAGACCCAACAAATTTGGTGTATTCAGATCCACCTTCGGTGACACTGATTCCTGACGTATTGAGGATTTTGCAGATTTGTGCTATGGGCGTCATCATTGATGCTATTGACTCTTATACAGTGAGGACCAAAAATCCGCCCCTCCCCCGTAACTTCTTCATTTACACATCACAAAAAAACTTTGAATACATAAGTTGTAGGGTTTCATTCAATCTCTTCAATGTGAATTTGAATTTAAATGAATTTAGTGAACACAATTCTCAAATTGAATGATCTTTCAGTGATACCTGAATCTTCAGTTCTGATTTGTGATTTTCCGCAATGTAGGGTACGAAAGTTTGATAGTGAAGTTCAGTGTGAAGAGATGTGAAGAAAAGTTTTTTTGTCGAAAACTGAACCCGAGCGCACGCCTCTGATTGATTAGTTCTTGACAAGGTCTGTTACGTGTCTAAATAATATACATGTGCTCCACACGAAGCACGTTTATATTCTTCGTTCGGAACCCACGGATAATATTGTTTATAATAGATATCATCATTATTATTATTATAAAACGTGCTTCAATTAGCGGACAGAAATTGGCAGAAAGTGTTGAGTTCGAACCGCGAAGTACAGATGATAGTGCGATATTTCGAAGTATTGTTTAGACAGAGCTAGTCATAACTGAGTTATTGAATCGTGAAAATATTAACGTTTATAATAATATACTATAATATATAAACAATAGAATGAGTCTCAAAATGATCTGGCTCTCAATTTTTTTTCACTCATTCATAAATGCATTTCAAAATATCTGAAGATTAGGTTAATGGTGGTAAATTTATTACCTGTCCTATATGAGTCGTAATTTGAACTGAGCAAGGTAATGGGCGTGTTCATTGCCAATCAAAATAACTTTTGGTTTGAGCTTCCAGGTCAAGTAATAATTCCAATAGATTTTGAAGTCAACTGAAATATGTGATATATTATATGTATAGATTCAGACAAGATCTAACACAAATCAAATCATGAGATACGCACGACCTTGAAAAAGCGAACACAAGAATAGCGCCCCAGATCGCCGAAAAGTCTGGGGAGATAAATTGTGACTGGAAGAATTTTGAAAAGAAATGCTGCTGCCCTTATAAATGCAGTCGTATCAGTTCATGATGATGAACAAGAATCAATGAAAAGATGTAAATGGTGTGAAATATGGCTATTGAAAACAAAGAAATATTCTGACATCACGAGGTTATTGAAAGAGTTATGAGTTGATGATTGAGTTGAACAAGAAACAATGAAAAGAAGTGAATGGTGTGAAGCTTGGTTATTGAAAAGAAAGAATTATTCGGACATGAGGTTATTGAAAGAGCTCGAACAACCTTTTCATTTCACTTCCCATAGGCAGCTGTGTTCCATATCACATTTAGACAAAATCCTTTATATAGAATCGGCAAATTATCATTCCAAGGTCCGAGATTAATTTGAATTGAACCATTGTCAAACTAGGATTGTTTGTCTCATGAATTTTCATTGAAAGACTGAAAGGAAATTGGTAAATTCGGCTCAGTCCATATCACTGGTATATTTCTGATTGAACAATCGGCCATAAAGAGACATCTTGTTCCAAGGACTATATAGTTAACCCTTCATATTGTGAAACTGTTTGATTGCTCATCGTTGTACAAAATGCATTTGGAAGCCTTTTTTATCAATATATGCTGGTAACGTAACCTGGCCTATCCATGGATCTAGTTGCTTATTACATCAGAGAGCCGAGAGCCGTATCTATACACCAGCCATATATATCGAATGGTTCTGCACATCCTAGGGAACATGCATATCCGCTTCGGCTAAATGACAGCTTTAATTGTTCAGTTCATGAATAATAAAACTGCCGAAAAGCCATATCGAGTCGCTGTCACTGACATAATGCATTAAATATACCGAGCCGATGTCACTTTAGACCTGTCTGCGATGATTATTTATTCAACTTTCGGCCACATATTCATGAAAGTGACCGAAGGGTTGTGCAGACGCTACTAGAAGGAGCAATTTTGGGGGGTTAACAGGCATCTTTCTACCCTGTATCTCCGGAACGAATTTTATTCCAACCTGGTATCGTTGAACTTGAAATGAAAATCTATTTTTGCATGTAGAGAAAAAAATACAGAGGAGTCGATCCTGTATATTTCCTAAAATGACAAAAAATACGCTATCAAAAAACGAAATTGATGTTTCTGTAGTTTTTCGCGAACACTGTCTTATCATACCATACTCAACGTGATCACTGTAGTAGTTGATACCCGTGCCCATGTGGCCAAAATGAAGACAGAACCTACCATATCCCCACTGTCCTATAGTCTGCTGTGAAATCAAATCGACGTAAGATCAATGTAATTAAAATCAATCAATACCCAACTCAATAATTGGTACATACCTAGATATGAACCTATATCATGTTGGGATTACAGCGCGGGAAAATAAATGTCTAAGATCACCAAACGTTTATTCATAATTTGTTAGATGATGTAATTTCGTAGGTGCGCAACACACCATACAGTATTGATATATTCGGTGTCTGACAAGCGTCGATAACGTGTTGGTTATCTTGTTTTGTTTCATCTTCAAAAATTCAAAACGTGTGGCAAATTTACAGTAGTGTATGGAAAGTAGCGGAATTATCTATTATATATTTATAATGTACTCGGAAATTGGAAATTGCATGGTAACAATAATAATCTTGTTCTGAAAAGTAGAACTCGATAACTGCATGCTTGACGTATCAGGTTAGTAGTCATGTCTAGTTAAATTTGAATTTTTGGTGAAGTAAAAATTGATTGGCAATATGAATCGATATTTTTGGGTGAGTAAATTTCATTGAATATGTTGTTCCGAAAAACAATAATAACTTATATGTTATATTCCGACGATGTTATAGGTAATCACTTTTCATTTCTACACATCATGATAGTCTATTATATTTATGCTTCTTTAATGTTTCACTAAAAAGTCTTATATTTAGTTGAAATCATCAAACGATTTGCCATAGGTACTTCCTCGATACAATTATTGTTTTTTACTGTATTGATATTATGTTTTTATTGATTCATTTGTACAAGTATTTCAATAACTTTTCGAATGTTTTCATCGCTGCTTCTAGTATATAGTATCAACCCTGCAATGTGGATGAAAAAAAAAATAATTTATTCGAAAAGTCAGTTTTGAATATATTTGTACATATCGTGTAGACCGTAGAAAATACAGTAGTGAATTGAATTCAAATTCAATGAGTTCGAGAATCGCCCTAATGAAGTGTGAAATAGTTGTTTATAGTCACTCTCACTTTTCATTTCAAAATGAGGATATATTCAGGAAGTGTATGACCTAAATTCAAATTGACTGACCTATTTATAATATAGACATAGACCAATCAAGGACCTGAACTGTGACTGTTAAGAACCAATCTGTTCTTCCTATACCTATCAAACACATTTGCCCGAGCATTTGCCTCACATACCTATGTGTCTTTTTTATTCTCAATGAGTTTATTGCCTATTTCAAGGTCCCGTGTGGTACTTCTAAAATTAACCTGATTTTGAAAATGACCTTTGAGAATCACGCGGTATGTCTCTCTTTCCCATGAGTGATTGATTTCGAATTGGTGTCGCTATTAACATTCCATTCAGGCAACATTTTTTTAAGCCTTGGCTGCTGTAATTGGTTGGTTCATTGCTATTTCATTGATCTTGGCAATTGATGTATTCTCGTATTTTATTTCCAAAGATTGGATCATGGATGAATCATCACTAGCGTACCAAGGAATTTTTCTTCTGAGGCTTATGGAAGCTCATGAATATAATGAAATAAATTAATGCATATTCAACTCTGAGGGAGATTAGTGAAGAACAAAAAAAGGGTTGGTATCCTATATCCATGAAAAATAATCCATCCATCAGAACAAAGCGGACAGTCGTAGATCAAAATGAAATTCGAACTAATAGCAAATACAATCTCCTAACGTGTATTGTGACAAATGTTGAAGATACATTATTTGTGAGATATATTTCTCTGACTTATTGTCCTGGGGAGGAGGGCTCGAGCTTCAAAGCCCCCCTGGGTGCGCCAGTGTATTCAATTTTCGCCGAATAAATTATTAGTGGGAGAAATATTGGGAGTAAACTAATTCATACACTCATATTCCCATTTGGGAAACGTAAACGTTGAGGAGATATTGGGCAGTGTAGTGTATCCAGGGTGTTCCGGCTTTTTCATCAGGTTGGTTTCATATCGGCTTCACAATTTCAATAGTAAATAAAGTCAATATCTTGATATTTCATGTTTTATTGAATACACTTCGAATTTTATATTTTATATATCAATCCTTTATTTAGTCAAAGAACTAATCAGAAAAAAAATACAAGGTATAGGGTACACATTTGAGCCTTTTAAAATTCACATCGAAAATCTTAGGTCACATAATATTCACTAACTTCACAACTTCAAATTCATAGAAATCCTAATCAACTGTAATGGATTTTTCCATAAGAAAAGTTTTCAGTTTAGCTTTAAATACACGAAAAGAATGAGCATCTTGGGTGGCAAATCATTGAAGTTTCAACCCCTGGAAGAAAATTGAGTTGTCTGCCACTTTTTTGTTTCTAGGTGGAATGAAGAAGTCTTCATTCTGTCTTATAAGTATGAATATCCCTCGTGAAAATTATCTTGTTCACCATCTAGTTCGGAGCTTCACCACTTTTGTACCGAAAATGAAAAATAATCTTTAACTGACAGCCAATGCAAGCTGTTTTGAAATCTTTGTATTCTATTTCTATTCAAGTTTGATTCAATAAATGAAGAATCGTCGAGCAAAAATTTAGTTGCGGAAGAATCAATGTGTTATATGTGTTCTTTGTAAAAAATGATAGATATAGTCTAGTCTAAGACAAGATTATTGAAAATTTTTAATGAAGGTAGATAGGCCAAAGTACGAAGCATAATAACTTCTTAACGGAACTCGTTTGGGGATAGATGGATTAGTCAAATTCCCAAAAAAACATTCAATCGCCCTTTTATATATTCAAGGTTAATCGAGGTTTATTATCTGCAAAAAGCGATATGTCGTAATTACTCTAAACGTATTGCTCAAATCACTGTTTATTTCAACCACAATTTGATGACGTACTTTCATTGATATTTCATTACTAAATGATGAAATTGGGATTTTCAGCTTGTGACTGCGCTAGTCAGGTTGATGATGCAACAGAAAGAATTTGTACTGTTTTTTATTCAACGAGAGATACACGCTGTATGTTATATCTACAGGGTGTTCCTTGATAGTTTATTATTTCAGCAACTTTTCTCAAAATAGCTCAGGAATTTCAGGGTTTTTTCAACACTGAATTGTACAACTTTGTCCTGATTCAAACTTTGTAGAATCTCCTGTAGTTTCTGAGATATCAATGGTGGGGATTGAATTTGAATTACCCTATTTTTGACATTTCTAACTAGTAACATATCCAAATAAAGGTACATCCTGTCATCTGACATCTCACACTATATAATTTTCTAAGCATATTTCATGGGTTCCAACCCCACTGCAGCTATGGGTTTGTGCTTGTATATGCCTTCCTAACCCTGCACAAGTTTCGGAGGCTTTGGTTCCACCATTGGGAGAGTGCTAAAAAAGAGGGAACAGTCTCTTGATCAACTCATGAATAGTGCACTATATTCCCTTGGGAATTCCAACTTCCAATGTCGAGAAAAACATGGTAACCTGGCCCAAAATGAACAAACATTCTACTGCCAGATGATGTTCGTCAAAAAATAGAGAGGTTTACTACTAATTCCCGGAATCTTGCTACTAACTTGGACATTAAGCTATACCTGGTACTACCTACTCAGCCCTATTGTAGAAACGTCCAATTTTTCCCGCCCACTACTTGACATGATTCTGACTTGATTGAAATAAAAAATCAGGACTCGATAAGATAAGATATACATCTGATCCAGATGTAAAAGTTGTACACATCATGTTTTTGTTGTAACAGACATCGTGAGGTTATATATTTACTTCCAGGCGAATATTTGCCCCTAGAAGACTTTTGAGACTTTCTAAGCAGCTTGTATGCTACAAAGTCATCAGAAATAGGCTAAGAAGAAAAATGGCAGAGCATAGTTCGGCTGCACTGGAACCCACGGATGATGCTTCTCCTTCTCATAGCAATAAAACCAGAAGGTGTAGAGCGTTGGTAGCCTACTGGATTTTGGGCCTTTGCAACAACTATGGATACGTTGTGATGTTGACTGCTGCTAGTGATATAATAGCTGAACAGACTGGTGAAAGTAATTCCACAAATGACAGAAATGTGAGTGAAATCTTGAAAAATTGCATTTCTTAGAATCCATAGCTTCCCCCTCAATTTGCATCATTAACTTTCACTATTTTTCCTCATCATGTTATATCTTTGTTGATGAAATGATGGTCGACTATATGATTTGTTCAAGAATTATTAACTTATTGAATAGTGTTTTTTTTTTACTAAAATGAAGTCGGTTGCTTGAATGTTCGATAGCAAACCTGTCGAATAGACATATTCAAATTATTTTTTCGACATCTCTCAACCGCTTAACCCAAGACTATGCAGTCAACTAACAACTTTCACATATTATTATTATCATTCTTTCCGCAGCGAATTGATATATTTCATCTTTCCTATAATGTTACTGTATCTATTCTATTCATTGAATCTTTTTCATACTAACAAAAAGTATTGAAGTATATCTGTCATATAATTGAAAATGAGATACGGCTAAGAACGGTATAAACCCTTTATCCTTTCCACATTTCGATGGTCCACAGATTTTCTATATTGAATAAACGATTCTAATTTCCAAGTTTGGTGCTGTTAACAGCTGATGTCTCAACCACTTACTCCTGATCAAGATGTCGCATCAAAGTGGCTTACTTAACACATTTCTTCATGATTTCAATAGACGATTGATTTCGCAGAGCTGAAGATAAATTTTCTCATCATAGGGTTAATAACAACAACTGTCTATTTTCCACTACTAATATGATAATAATTGAAAATTCTCTTACATTATTCACAGTGAAAACTTTTTAGCATTAACAACCTCATAGTGACTATAGACCCCGAGAGAGGTACATAAAAATGAATTACGTCAGCTGTCATCCTTTGGAGTAGACTCGACTAGTCAAATCTTTTCGGTTCGATCCGAATCATGAAATTTGTCGAAGACTATCGGCGATAAAGTTCGGAAACCGAAAGAAACATGCATAGTTTCACTATCAACGACAGAAGAAATAGTGAATAAGTAGCAGACCTAGCAATTTTATTTGTCATAACACCCATTGAGAGTTGAAACGTGAGTGAAAGAATCAACTAGGCGTTTCCAGAAAATCTAAATTATATGCTGCAAACAAAACCTACCTGTCCCCAATGGTAGATAGTGTTTTTTTTTTGCTGTGATAACTAATTTCTCAGTAGCCGGCTACAATTTCTCCCTCGTATAAATTTCTCGGTAGGGGATTTTCGATTATTAGGATGGAATGTTAATTCTGAAACATCAGATACTCATTGGCTTCGAATAAATGCCTGTTAGTTGATTTAAATTCGCTCGAAAATATTCATTCGCGAATTTATATGATGACTTTCTACTATACTTGTGAGTGGATCGAAAAATTACCAGGATATCATAATCCCTCCATCTTTAATTTTAATTTAATTTTTGATTTTAATTTCTATATACAATACGGTAGTTAGGAATTTGTGTTCCGGCTGTTGAAGTGGTCATGTGAACCGAAAATCGCAGCCTTCATTGTATATGGCACGTACATAATATCAACATGAACCAATAAATTTGGGTTCAAGAATGGATATTTCAAGTATGAATTATCAATAACGTATAAAATTCAGGTTGCTAAATCGTTTGTTATCAAAGTCGGTATGTTCCTCATTGGTATTCACACGGGTCCAGTCTATATATAGACCATATTATATACATAACGATTCGTACTATATTTTCGTCTTATTATACAAATCCAAATGATTCTGCCTATCCATTTTTAAAACCTGAGTAAGGGTCGCTCATTTCAGGAAGGTAAATTCAATTGAAATAATAATCTGAAAAATATTTGATTCAGTACTCAACGATTCGAACCGTTAATGAATAATCGGTCATTTTCTGTTAATCTCAGAAGAATTTATACATTGTTCACCTGAAATTTTTGACATCTTTCTGTTCTCATAAATTTGATGTATGTATACTCACCCAAATATTTTGTCAACCCCAGTATTCAAATTAATTTTTCTAATAACATTTTTTTTATTGACATCAGAGCGGAAGAAATTCGCGTTATGAATTTGGATAATGATGTTTATCCTATAATTTACTATATGTTTATCAAGCTCTTGAGCAATGTTTTATGAATGATCATCAATAAAATTGCATATGATTGAAAAACGGGATCATTGAGATTACGAATCATTCATATGTGTGATGAAGTAGCGATAATATTCCATTATCAACTCCGCGTATATTGTTGATACTTCATTACAGGAACTGATTCGGAACCTAATTTTGGCGCCGACTAAACCATGTTTAATTTAGGTGCAAGGTCTTATTTATTATTTAAATTATCTAATATTTTGTTATAGTGGAAAACTCATGTATCGTGAAATTGATGATTTATGATCATTAGAATGAATGAAAATAACTAAGTACAAATAATTTACTCCAAAATGTTTCTACTGATCAATTTTTATGAGTGGACGAAAAAAATCACTCTCCTCCTAAAACGTAAAAACCAAAAAATTCTCATTATTTTCTAGATCAAAATAGTTAGTGACAGTCACGGAATTTCGACATTTTTTTGATACAGCAGTGGACATGGTTTTGTTCGTGAACACGAAATGGTCATTTCCATCAGCGGCAGAGTGAGTGTATTGGCATTACTTTCAATTGGGGCTAATGAAAATGACAAACCAAAAATCACATGAATCGTGCAATAAAAGAGCTCTTCAACATAGGAAAAATCGTGCTTCTTGAGGCTATTAAAGTGGCGAAACTAAGAAAACTATGTCTTACAAATTAACTGTAATACCTACTTTCGATAGCTTCAAGTACTATTCCAATCTAGAAAAAATCTCGAGTAGGTAATCGAGAACGAAACTTCAGTAAAACTGACATCATCATATCAATTTGATGTAAAGATGTTTTCAGTTTTTATTCAATATTTGATTTCGACACCAAAACTAAAATTGAAAACCGAATAATTCGATTTGTTCAAAATATTTCTGTGCTCTCAGGCGAATGACCCTTTGTTAACTCAACTTTTTCCTACTTTACCATCTCATATAATCATACGTTAAAGCTCTTATTCTACCCAGAAGAGAGCTATTCGCGTATTCGGTGATTCACTGACGAATTCATTGACCTTTTTTATCGATATATCCAAGGTCTTGGCTCGTTGCAAGTCTCGTCAAAACCACGAGCGATTTCAGGTAGACAAACTAAACGAGCTCAGGCTGGTAACCCCTAACATTGTCAGGCTCGAGACCTGTCGAAGAATCATTCATAATTGGAACGGCAAAGTTGTGGAATTATCTGTCTAGTCATATCATTATATTTTATTAACGTTTGTTAGTAAATTTTTATTAATCTTCAATTTAGTCTGTGAGCTTAGCTGTCATTACTGTTAGAAAATGGACAATTATGTGAGAGATTATGAAATAACTGAAATAAAAACAGTAGAATTAAATTCCATAGCAGAATGCGATGATATTCTAGAAAGGAATAACTGTGATACATTGAGGATATTTCATAACAATATAAGTAGTCTTGCAAAAAATTTTGATGAACTACAGGTAATGTTGCAAGGGTTCAAGATTGAGTTTGATATAATTGTACTTACGGAAACGTGGAAAATTTATGACACTGATATTTTCTCTTTGAATGGTTATGATTTGGTATATTCAAATGGCAACCTGAACAAGTGTGATGGAGTTATTATATATATAAAAAAAAAACTGTTGTCAGGAAATGAAACTGTTATATTCAATGACGTAACAGCATTAAAAATTAATAGTAAGAAAAATGGCAAATGTTTTGAACTCTTAGCAATATATAGGTCACCTTCTACGTGCCCATTGAGCTTCAATTCAGCATTGAATGAATACCTGAAAAATAATAAGGACACTAATAAAACAATCAACCTTATAATAGGGGACATAAATATCAATATTTTAAGCGAAACTGAATCAGCCAATGAGTATCTCAATATAATGAACGAATACAACTATACTTCACTTATTAATGAATATACCAGGATACAGGGAGACTCCAAAAGTTGTATAGACCATATCTTTCTTAAAACCGATCAAAAACATGACTTATTCTCGCCAATTATTTTCAAAAGTGCACTTACGGATCATTATGCCCAAATTCTTCAATATGATTTTACAACTGAAAATAATGAAAATCACCAACACGGTGATTCCTTCAAAACATACATAAAATTCGATATATTGAGAGAGAGATTAGCTAAAGAAAACTGGATGGATGTTTACTCAGAAACTAGCACAAATAAAGCAATGGAATTATTTATAAAAAAGATAAAAGATAACGTAGGAGCAGGCACGGTTAAAATAAAGTTAGGAAGAAAAAATTTGAAACGGAAGCCATGGATAACAACTGGTTTAGTCACGTCTATAAATCGAAAAAATAAATTGTATCAAAGAATGCAAAATAATCCAAGAAACGATGATTTACGGAACGAATTTAGACAATACCGCAATAATCTTAGAGAATTAACTGATAAGGCAAAGGCAAAATATTACAAAACGGAAATAAATAAAAATAAAAATTGCCCAAAAAATATGTGGCGATGTCTCAGGGAACTACAACAAAATGAGAAAGCTAGCAATGACATTAAGCAAATTGAATCAGAAGACGTAGTTACATCCGACAAACTAACGATCGCAGAAATGTTCAACGAATATTTTAGTCAAGTAGGAACAAAACTAGCACAAAAAATAAACAAGCCGCAAGAAACATATCGAAGTACGAGACTCCAGAATTCAATATACCTAGAAGAAACAAATAAGAAAGAGATAGAAAAAATTATAAGTGAACTGAAGCCTAACAAAGCACCAGGACTAGATATAGATCGTACTAGATAGACACTTGAAGTGGAATGAGCATATTAATATACTCGTAAGAAAACTCCGCTACTTCCTGGCAAAATTTAAGTATCTTAGAAAGTACTTCGATATACAACACCTCAAAATTATGTATTTTGCCCTGATACATACCCATTTGATGTATGGCATCATTGCTTGGGGTGGTGTTATGAACTGTCATCTGAAAAATCTCGCAGTAATACAGAAGTGGATATTGAAAATCATTTTACGGAGAGGTTACACTCATCCAAGCGATGATCTGTACATCGAAAGTGGAATAATGGACATTCGTCAAATTTTTTTTCTCGCCCTTATGATTTATCAGCGAAAAAATCTAATGCTTAGTCAAAAAGTATGCCATCCTCATAACACACGATTCAAAATAGGAGCCGTGACAGTCCCAAGAACGTACAAAACTATTGGTCAAAGGTGCCACGCATTTCTTGCTCCTAGGCTATACAATAACTTACCTCCTCTCCTCAAAAATTTAAACTCCATCACTCTTTTCAAGTCTAAACTTAAGACCTGGATTCTGCAAACACCTAGATATACAATTGAGAAACAAATCGATATGAAAAATAACTAGAAATATCAATCGCATTGTGGTTTCTTGATAGTCATTCATTATAAAAACTTATCTCACTAACTTGTTTATACCTTAGCTTAGATTTCTGGGTGTGTTTGTGTGTGTGATAGAAATTGTGTCAGTGTCTGTGTGTAAAAACAGTCGTAATTATTATTTATTATTATTATATTATTACCATAGTTATTATTTATATTTTGGAGTACAAACAATAGAAAGATCACATAGGATGATAAACATTTTCAAAGTACCCATGCGCAGGTTTACCTTTTTGGGTTTTTGTATTTATTTACCCTTTTGTTGGATTGCTGTTGTATTGAAAGCATTATTGTAAAAAAAATAATTCTGTGGTGAATAAATTTATTATTATTTATTATTATTATTATTATTATAGTCAAGTCTTTCCTGATGTTTTCAACCTCCAAAATTTCTAGAAAAATTCCAGTACCTTCCTCCTCTCCCCACATTCCACCGCTGACTCACACGATGTTCCTCAGACATTATAGATTTCTTTTTGTGTTGAAAGACAAAAATTCTCGATACTACATGATTATCTTCTTTTGAGCTTCCTATTTGATTTCAGAATCACACTAATCATGAGAGAAACTGCACCTATATGTCTACGGGGGCTATTTTATTGGCAGATATTCTTCCAGGTTTGATAATAAAGACTATTGCCCCATTTCTTCCATTTTTTGTAGAGTGAGTATTAGAATTTTATGTAATTTTATTTGAAGAAACTCTTTACTATAGGCGTAGCTAGGAGGACTGAGGAGTGCTCAGCACTTCCAAAACATTGATTAGGTTCCACAAAACTGAATTATTTTTGAAAAAATGTGTCAAGCCAATTAATGTAAGAACCAACATATAGCACTATTCTAGCGAACGTGAACAGCAAGCCTTTTTTTATGGATTTATTAGCACGGATTAAACGAATTCAAAAGCAAAATTCCGGAACCAACATATAGCACTCTTCAAGCGAACGTGAATAGCAAGCATTTTTTTATAGATCTATTAGCACGGATTAAACGTATTCAAAAGCAAAATTCCGGGAGTGAAACATGTGTTTGAAATAGTTAAGAGACTCTCGGATATTTATGCTCTGTATAAGACAAAGAATATATTTTGCACGAGATCAAAAAGTTTGTATTGAGAGGCTATCGATTGATATACTATACCAGTTCATCAGTGGGGCAGTTTATGTTGTATTCCTTTATTATTCATATCAACGTAGCCTCTTTCCAGAAATATGCTCAAAATTGAAAGGAATATTTCAGATATTTCGGGGATAAAAAATTACCCTTGGGATTTCACGGTTCATTGTGGTGCTGGTTTTTGATCGATTTATTGAACTGATGGCTAACTCGAGAGTCTTTGAATGAAATTCATGTGAGAAAAAACACCAAATTACGGAAGAGGCAAGTATAAATTCAAATATTTGGTTTAGGCCCGCACATTTGCTAAATCCACCATGAATTGTTTGCCCCCTTGCCAACTCCACCTTCTTTCAAAACAGAATTTTTCAACACTCTTTCAGCTACAAAATTCGTTATGTATGCGATAATTGTTCCTAATTTATATAAAAACTTTTGCGAATAATTTCGTTTTTCCGTTTGCATGTTATTTCTACAGTTTGAAGAAATAGTCCACATACTTTTAGTCCAAAAAATATTCATAATAATTCACTGAATTGATGACAAGTAAAAATTCCTTCAACAGTTCAACCCTCTACGAACTGATGAATATCCAGTTTTTCACCACATGTTTTGGTGCTGAATAGGGTCTAGGGCTTGAGCAACCCTAAATTCGTGTGCTTAGCTACGCCTATGTTTCGAGACACCGAATGAAACTGGACTAATCGAATAACTTGAAGGGGCATTTCTTGTGGAAAACAATGCGGAACATCATATACACAAGTGCATAGTTTTTATCAATTCTTCATTCGCAAATCAAATAAAAGGTACGTTCTGAATTGCCAATAAAATAAGTTTTCAGATGATGTATCACAATTTCAAAAACGCCCTCTTGAAATAAATATCAACCTATTTTTGCATTTCTCCCACGAAAGAATTCCCTCGATTTGTTGTCGGTGCCTTCACCCTGAAAATTAGAAGGGAAAATTCAGATATCTGAATTTTTATCATGCCGTATTTGTATATTTGGAATATCGAATATAACTCGGAACATACTATCATCACACAGACATGACAAACATCATAACAGGTCTGAACTTTATGCACAGTTGAGTAAATTAGCTTATCACATGTAGTTGGGTCTGATAATCTCGAACTACTTGAACTAATTCAAATTAATGAATGATTTGCATGCTGATGTATTGATGGTATTGGTAATATTAAGTAGTTGAGTCCAATTTATTTTTTATTGGACCATATTTCCATACAGTGGAAACTTTCACGTCTGAATTTGTATTGTTATGTCAATCCTATTCCGAAATAATGTAGATGTGAAACATGAAAATCTAGTATCAGTGGTACGGTTGCGGGTGACTTGAATAAAGAAACAAAATAGAGGCACCGAACATATGTTCGGTGATAGAGGTATTATAAAAATCGAATAGTAGGTGTGAGTCATTCTAATATACAATAATCTCATGTCTATTTCGATTTTTGTGATGGAAGGTTCTAACCCACATATAACCATAGATTACGACTCATTATGAATTGGTCGAGATTGAAATAAATATCTATTTTTCAGCATAAGAGTGGCGATTTGCCTTTTGTTGGCTTCATCTGGGTTCATAAGTGTAGCTTTCAGCAACACTTTAATAATATCATTGTTAGGAGTGGTGCTGACTTCATTCTGCTCTGGACTTGGAGAGGTGACCTTTCTTCAGTACAGTAGTTTCTATGACAAGTAAGGAAATAGGTAGGAAAGGAAAATGATACAGATATTATTTCATATTGACTTAGTTGCACCTAACCTAATATCAGGTTAGTGAAATTACCTACGGTTGAGATGCCTATCATCTAGACATAAAAATTTTCCAGCTTTTTGTGGGATTTTCTCTCCTCGTTTCTAAAAGATAGAGTATTTTAGAAACGAGAGAAAATCCCACAAAAAGCTGGAAAATAAATGTACCACCTCTTTGAAAAACTTACAGACAGTATTTAGACATAAAAAGATGATAACAAACGAAAAATATTCTCGAGATCTGTCAGTTCTGTCATTCTCCGTATTACTTTGATGTTTCGAGTACCAAAATAACCGGCTCGCCTCGAACGCCTGGTGATAAACAATCAGCATTTAAATGTTATGAACCAAGTGATTAACTAGTAGTATGTTTTATAAGTGCCGTTGATTGTATTGTACTGTTGTCATATTAAAAGATTTCAGTTCTCTTCATTTATGTCAATCATAAGTTTGATTGTACATTAAACCTACTTAATTTCAAAGGTGTTTCATAGTTTTATTTGATAAGTAGTATTCCTTCCTCCCGTGTTGTTTCAATAATGATAATGTCACATATTGAAATAATTCAATAAACACGATGATTTTTTATTATTCTCTCCAATAGGTTGAAGACATTCATTGAGCCCGCACAATCTAAATATTTCAATAGTTATTATCACATTGACTTGTCTTGTGTTGTTGACTCATCATAAGTCCATAACTGTTCGGCTGCAAGACAACCTACTGCGGTCTAGACGTGGAAAGGGAAAGGTAGCGATGGGCATTCTCGGAGAGTGCCGGAACTCTCTGTTATGTAATTTATAAACTGTCGTTCAGATAATCTCATTTTCTTCTATTTTCTAAAATAAGTCAACGGATCCAAAGGCCAGGTAGGTTCAAAATCGTACATGAATATGTATTCAAATTGTTTTTTAATTAGGGATGTTGTTTCAACATGGAGTTCTGGTACCGGTGGAGCTGGAGTGATAGGAGCCCTCTCTTATTCAATTTTACACAACATCGGCATGGAAACAAGTCTTTTAATAATGTTGATAATTCCAGCTCTGATGGGAATTTCGTAAGTACACATTTATTATAATACCTACTGATAAGCTGTGATGTGCAACAAAATTTGTATTCTTACAGTAGGTTTGAGAAATATTTGATTTTATTAATAATAATCAATTCCTCTCATCATATTTCATCAGTTTTCCTAGGAATGCTGATCGTTTTCCGTTCCCAACATTATGGTAGATTGACCACATATAATAAATTATCTCAGTGCTCTTCATTTTCAGTATGTCTTATTAGAGCAAAGACATAAAAGGTCGCAATCCATATTCATGTAGAACACGAGCTGATTCGGTTACCATATTCTGAGACGAATTTCATTCGTCTGAGATCACATTCAACTTCAATGAAAAATTTCCTCATCCACATGTTTGTGTACTACTATATTAAGTAAGTTGATCTCATTGTATTATATTGCATCTAGAATCACTTCACGATAGCATTTTTCCTTTTTAGTTTCGCAATGAACAAAATATTTCTTTGACCACCTACACAGGGTATCCAGAAACTTCATGAATGATAGATACTACATATAGGGGAAGAGTACAGAGTTTTGAAGTATAACAAGTTAAATAATGATTTTTTCAATTAATAAATCATTTGGCTACCCTGAGAATCATTGCAGTACATTTTTTTTGTCGGTAATATTCATATTTGAAATGCTCTATTACACAGGTGAGGTCAAAATTGAATTTTAAGTATTGTCAAATTCGTTACCTCGCATTCGCAGCCATTTCCTTGTTGATTCACTCCAAAAAATATATACTTCATGTTATTCGATATATTTTACCTTTTTAGGGATGAATCGGTTTTACTTGCTAATCGTAATTGTTAAGAAATTGTTGATTCTACTTTGGTTATCGAAACTGGAATTCGGAATCCTAAATGCTTTATCGTACAGGTAAGGTCAAATTTGACAGCTAATGTCAAAAAATAGCCAACCAAAAACGCATTATACTTGCTACTTTGAAACCCTGTGTATTGATAAGGAAACCAGATAGCAAAAAAATATATGAAGTACCTACCTATTATCACTATTTCGACTTTCTCTATATATCCTATCATTTATTATAACGAGTTTCGGGACACACTGTATATATATATATATATATATATATATATATATATATATATCTTCCAACATTTTCGGACCAAATCACTTTTCGAAAGAATACGTCCAATAATTCATTTTTCAGGTTTTGAAAAATGAATGTACCACCTCCTCGAAGAACTTACAGACAGTACGTCCAATAATGTTCATCAACACGTTTCAATGACTCCACCCGGGATTTAGAATTTCATTTCCTACATTATATGTGTTCTATTACAGCTTCTGGATCATTCTTCCAAGGCCTTCAGAAGAAGATATAGCAAACGCGTTAGACGTTCAGAATATCGTGAATAAACAAGAGATGGCACATCCAAAAGAAGCATTCAAGAAAAAACTCTCTCTTCTCCCTGGGTTAATGAAGTACATGATACCATTTGCTTTGGTATATTTTTTCGAATACTTCATTAATCAGGGGATGGTTAGTCTTGTGACTGTATCAAAAGCATATCGTTTCTTTCATTTTATAATTTCAGTTTGAGTTGATACAATTCGAAAATTCATCTCTTTCACAAGCTACGCAGTATAGATGGTTCCAAGTTACTTATCAAATAGGAGTATTCCTATCCCGTTCCTCTGTTAACTTTTTCCATATCAAGCAAACCTGGTACATGACATTTTTTCAAGTGAGTAGATTTGTTGTTTGGAAATGTCTGAATATGAACAGTCATCTAAATATTTTTTTTATGTATTTATCTCATTATGTAGGTATTGTATTGTTGGTTCTGTATTTTCAGGCTCTAAACGTAGTAATATTCACTACAGAAGCTGTATATTACTATATTCCCAGTTTTTATATAGTGGTAGCTCTCGTTTTATGGGAAGGACTTCTAGGAGGATCATCTTATGTTAACACATACTATAGAATTACGAAGGAGGTAAGATGACTATGGCGTAATGTTATAATTCCACCATATTCTAGACAATGCATCGATTTCCATTCAATTTTCAAACTTCATCAATTCTATTCATCATTTACGAAATGACTGAATGAGATTCCGAAAGAAATGAATCCAAAGATAGTTCGCAGGGAGCGAAGAATTGAAATCGAATGGACATCATTCCTATCTGTTAACCATGCAATATGTCTTGTTTCAAAAATATGTTGAAATGATATCAAATTATTGCATAAATGATTGAAGACAAACATCTTCAAGACTTTGCAGATCAAAATTCAATGCAGGCTGTATATTGAATAATTATTGATTCAACATATCAATAAATGTATTGACGAATAATTTTTTTTCCGAATTCCGACTTGCTGCCATTCTGTTTCCGCTTCAGTAAACATGTTCATGTATAGGAATTTTGTTATGAAGTAAACTACTCTTATTTTCGACATCATTAAGAATATTATTTCATAAATATACCTGAATAGTACCTAAAATCGGTGCTTCCTTTTCATGCTGCATAGATTTTCTTACAGGTACCTGAAGAAAATAAGCAGTTTTCGATGGCCATCAACAGTTTCGGAGACAGTATTGGAATAACACTCGCTGGACTGATAGCTATATTTGCACATAACAGTATATGTAAACTTCCTGCTCCATAGGCTAGGAAAATATTTCTATTAGTCAATGAGTTGCCACATCAGTCGATGCATTGAATTTCTGAATCTTTTACACGCTTTTCTTGTTTTTCTCTCTGTAGAAGTATTCAATGTCCTAAAGATGATAATAGTCACTTATATATGTATTTTCAAAGTTCAATCATTAATCAGACTTGGAATAAGTACATGAAATATACTGAAACTTTCGTATTTGCAGATCATACAGAGAACCGAGATATGATTCACATGAAAGAAATCGGAAATGTCCATGAATGAATATCTAGTCACAGCTACCTACCTAATACTGGTCTAATAGATCATTTCATTTGTTCGATACGAGAAATTCGAATATTACACTAGAAAACTTATACTATAGCTAATTTTTATATTAGCCACTACAAGTGCTTTCGGGACCAACAACTTTTTCAGTTTTTGTGATCGATTCATTTTTGTATTTTCTTGTTCAGTACAAAACTATGATTTCCTGTTTTTGATTCACATGATATGCGTAATGCGCCCCCTGTGCTGCAATCTTTTTGAAATGTAATAAACGTGTTTCCAATTATGGTTCCTCATTCCAACACAATATATGAGAAAGGTGCCTATTTAGGGTGATCTGGAGAACGGAACAAGATAATTTTCTGAAAATTTGGCATCAATGGAGTTCTTTTTCAACAATTGGATTAGAAATTATTCTTATCTACTTTTTGGATTATATTGAGAATATTTCAGTAGCATTCCATTAAGTAATATTTCAACGCATGACGATATTTTAATATTTCAGGTACTTATAAAAACACCGTGAATGCCGTGCTATTCGAAAACTTTTTTGTTTTTTAACGTTCTTTGTGGCTCAAATATGTCGTTGATGAAAAGAATTCTATTTGTTTTCTACAGTCAGTAGTTCTGATGCAACATCATAAAATTTCCATTACCGTAAGAACAATAATCATCCATATACAAAGACAAAAATAAAATGGTTGTATTCTATATGAAAAACGAAGTTACGGTCCACAATTCCACAATTTTGAAAATATGTAATTTCATTGAATAGATTTTTCCACTCTACGACTCTGTTACCAAATATTCAAGTGAATCTTTTTTCGTTTTCGAGACACTTCTAATGAGCAGTCAAAGGAAATCACTATAAATATTATTAATACATTTTATTGATGTGGCATCGAATTTTCGCCTTTTGCTTCAAGAGGAGTTCACGAAGGATGTCACTTTACCATTGATTTTTCCATACAAAAATCAAAAAGTAAAAGATATCTCTATGAGTTTGAAAGGAAACTATTTTTGTATTCGATTACTTTATTGGCACATATAAGAATCACATCCATCAGATTTCAGTAGTTTCTTCAGTAGGTACCAATTGCAGAAAATCAGACTTATTTTTTAATAATCTCGAAGCAAAAGCAATAAAATATAGGAACGTCACAATAGTACAGATTTTGAATCTCATAACTTTTGACAATGAAGAACTGCTAATAATAACAGATTTCTCATTTTAATGAATGACTAGTTGAGTAATTGAGAAAATACTGAAAATTTCCAGTGTTTCACTATGAAACTAAATAAATTAATATTATTCTGTCAAACTAAAATACATCAAGTCTTTTAAAATACTGCTTAGTGTATAAGCATGCACCAAATGAACACGAAATTCAGTTCAATAAATCCACTGTTGACTACGTACTCCTTAAAATTTAGAGTCTCGATGAATCAAATTATGTATGATAATTTCTCAATGAAAAATTGAAGATTCAATGGTGATAATTATCATTTTGAAAATCAGATTCATTACCCCAAAACATTAAAGAAGGAATCAAGATTTTTGACAGATTGCGGCTGTGGAAAAATCAAAAGAAAACGAATTACAAATATTCCCATCGAGAATTTTGACCTCACTAAATCTAAAGTGGAATATGAATTTTTTATTTTATATATTGTGAAAGAGGTCTGACTCGACAGAAAATAAACGAATTCAAAAAATTTCAAAGTAATACTGTCCAGTATTCATAATTATATCACTTCCTTATGAATCCTCATGGATATATAAATATATGCAAATAATTCTAAAAATGGAACGTATAGGTATTTTTCTGAGGAAGTCGGTCAGCTTCCAATATTTTTGGACCTTATTGAAATTGAGAACTTGAGAACATAAACCAGAAACTCCAAGATTGAATCCAACATTTCTCAAGCAATGAATAGTATTTTACAAACATTTGGACTGGACGATTATTTTACCAGTCTCTTCGTATTCTTGTTTTGACACCCACAACTGTTGAAAAGACCCCAAGGAGCTCAAAATGGATCCACCAGTCCACGCTCCGAATCTGCGTTCCGAAGCCCCTGGAGCACTGATGATCTTCAGGCGCATGCTCTAAAAATGCGAAAGCAACTGAAATTTTGGATGGTCAGTTTTCTCTACCCGAGGGGAAACATGAAATGGATACTGATGATAGAAAATATTAAAAATATACATCTCTGTAAATAATAATGCTTGGATGAGAAAAAATATCTTATGGACTACTTATGGAATATCATGAATGAAATGAATACCATGGACCAAATGTCTTCAGGAAATATTTTTGAGATTATTTCTCACATAACTGATACTACAAATAGATTTTGAATGAACAAAAAACAATGAGAGAGTCATAAATATGAAACTAAATACTCATGGCTACAGATCCCTTACTGTTGAACTTGAGATAGAATATTTATCGACGTATTCCTGCTGTAATTTTTCAAGTCAGAATGGAATAACATTTCAGTGAACAGACTGGTGTTCCAGCGCCCTGTCACCAGCCACTAGAAAAAGTTATAGTCTTCTGCCTACTTGTTGTTAAGTTGTTTAATTTCAATACCTCAATATGGATGCCCAATACCAACACTGATGGCATCACCTCAGCCGATTTCGAAAGCTATCTTGCAAATTCTGTACCAGACAATTTCAATTTGAAATTCATTATCATTATCAATAAAAGCAGACCAACAATCGTATCTCATGTTTTGGAAAGGAACAATTGACGAGTTGTGTCACCATTATATATCCACCTTTCATTGATGTATTTTCAAGTACCTTATCAATCACTGACTTTTCAAATGGTGAATTCTTATGAATCGATGGGAATACTGACTGATCTTGAAAGCTTTTAAGTGAGCTATCTATATAAGTTTGAAAGTGAATTAACTGAATATGTTGAATCTCATCAAAAAATTGCAGATAATAAATTTAAGAAGCATGTTTTAGTACTCACTGGTGGTGTTTTAGCTGCTAAGTCTCTGTTGAGTCTCTCTGTGAAGCCTTGGAGACATGAATTCCCACCTGTCACTACAACGTTTCCATACATAGCCTATAATGAAAAAAATGTATATCTGGGAATAATATTTCATTCTTGAATGGAAGATTAAATTGGGAGAGATAATTACAGGTCTTATATCAATATCGCACATCCCAACACTAGTTGTAACCAAGGAACCAACTCCCAAGATTGGTTGTATGCCTGCTTTTGCACCAGTTGTTGGGTTGAATAAAGGTTCCGGTATTTTGAATCTCTCTACACCAAAATCACGATGATAACCATTGGGAAATTCATAATGATTTGCTGGCATGGTTTTGACTATCTCTTCATCATAAGATGCATCACATACTTGAAGAACAGAAGCTTGAAAATCTTGCATAACTTCCTGAAATTATTGCTGTTTTATCACTAAAGCCTATGATTTCAACTACCTAACAATTCAAAGGGTCCAGAAAGATTGATTTGAAGAAGTACTCAAATGTTTAGAGAAAAATTTGAAACTGCATCAATTTGAATCACTGCAGCTTTAAGAAAAAGGTTGGAAAGATTGAATGAACCATATCAATTGTTAAATGCAGGAGTAACATTATACCTACCTTAATCATGAAGTTATACCAAGATTCAGTAAGGTTTTCTGGTACATTTCGACGTTTCCATACTGGTGGATCTTCAGGCTTTGTAAGCTCCTTTGAAGCAACCATACTTGGTGGCACTAAATCTATGCCTTTTTCTGTCAGATGTGCACGACACTGTGAACTCAAATAATCTCCACCAACCGGTGACTTCACAACAGCTTGTGTTAAAACGTATCTAGAATATATAAATATTGATACTGAAGATTGAGAAATATTGATACAAACCCATCATGTACAGGGACAGCAGAAGTATGGGTAGCCCCACTATCAACAACCAGACAAGTAGGGCGGCCATTAGCAAATGCTGCTAAACTAGCATTCTTAGCCAGATACACTGCAGGAACTCCATATTTCTCAAACATTAGCTCAGTTATTTCCTCCCGCTTTGGTGATGTGATCCATGGTGGTTCTGTTAATAGTATTGGGTGGTCTTTAGGTATAGCCCTCAGAGCATGATTATAAATATAATCTAAGAAGTTTTCAAACATGTCCCAGTTGTCAACCATTCCTTCTTTCAAAAAAGATGTAAGTTCCATTTCTGTAGCAAACAACAAGCAAGATTTGTTCCTCAATGAAAATTCATGGAACATAACATAAAGTTTTCCGTAATGATGAAAACTTAAGTTTTCATGATCATTACCTGGTTTCCAAAAATGAATGGATAGCAGTCCGATATTGTAATGTGTCTGAGAAACATCGTCTTCAGGATCTAACCAAACTCCGATAGTAGAAGGAACATCAACCTTAGGGCTGTCTTCACCAGCATATCCAGCCCTTACTGTGTTATGGCCAATATCGAAAACCAGAGCTCCTACTTCATCTGAAATGTTAGGTTAGGGAAGGAACAACAATTCGCATTCCACTCCTCTTACCTCCACCGTATACAGCGCCACTCATAATATACTAATTATTTCAGTAAACACTGTCAAAATATACTTTGTTTTTGTCACCATTCATTCATCAATTCGACTTTTTGCATAAAAATTGGCAAAAACTATGACCTGGTATGTGTAGGCGTAGGTATACGTTTTCAAAACAACTATGGATGTTAAGCCTAGTTGCCAGACTTGCAGATTACATTTGGCATACATTTTTTTCAGAGGCGTACTAGGAATCATTTTATTCCCACATACCAATCACTATGTTCCAATTTGTAGATCTTGATCAGGCGCAAAAATTTACGTTATAAAACTAACTGACTATCTACAAATAGAATGGAGAATAGGAGTGAAATCATTAGGATGTTTCCACGGAGTACTGCTGCGAACCATAAAACTGCATATTTGGTAACGATTCGGAGTATATTACGCTGGATTCTTCTAAAATTAGTGGCTATGAACTAAATAAAAGGATCTTGGTATCGCGTTAAAAACTTGTGGAACATCTGTGAAATCTTCGAAACTTCTAGCGGGGTAGTGTTTATGACTATTTGAAAATTAGAATTACTTACCCTGAAAGTGGTAGCACCGTAGAGAAATAAACCCTTCTCTACGGTGGTGGTAGCAGGTACTTACTTGAGTCGAATAATCTTGTAATCTAGACAGGGCTGTACCTACATGTAGGGAAATATCAGTATCTCTTCATTATCGGATTGCAATAGAAGAACGGCAACGTTCCTTCCTTTAAATCTCTCTCATAAAATGTAGTTGAATGAAATGCGAATCTAATAGTTCCTAAGTAGTCAAATAAGTTCTAAACTAAAAATATGTTTATTTATTATATTTTGTAAAATAATGTCTTCCCAGATATGTACTTGTTGATTCGAGTTCACATCGTTCCATAATTTATAAGGTTTCATGTTATTCGAGAGATAAGAAAATGAAGGATTTCGAAGAAGTGAGTAAAAAGTTTCTCGGTATAGTGTGTCAATATACGGACCACACAGAGTTTAAAAGCTTTCATTTTCAGAATAATTGTCGGTTGTGTAAAAAGGTGTACTGCTGTAAACAATGTCGTGAAAAGCATGAAAAACAAGTTCACCACATCCATCCTGAATGCGACATTTGCATTTACGGAAAAGCAATGTTGTTGTTAGCTTCAGCAAGTCTTGTAGATCATATTAAAACTGTACACTGGCCACTGTATTGTGTTGTATGCAAAAGGTTGTTCGGATCAATAGACGAGTTATTTCTACATAATAAATGTCCACTGGGTACCAGAATCATTGGTGATTTAGAAAAAAGTCCGTATACACCTGGACACTCATTATTCGCAGGACAGAGTTATGATTCGCCACCTTTAACGAATTATATTCATGAAGAAGGCCAGTCAAAGAATCTGAAAGTTATTTCCAATCTAGCAACTAGCACACCTATGCAAAGAGAAGATAACCATCTACTAGAGAAAATTCAACTAGTAATCGTTACTCCTGTGGATTCGGAAAGTACTAATAAGGTTAGCATCATAAAAAACAATCAGCAAGAAGATAATACAGGATCGTTGAAAAAGAGAAGAGTGACTTTTGGCGAAACAACTCAGCAAACAGATACCCCATACAGTCAGTATCAGAATAAACGAAGTAATATGTCAGATAATGGTGAGTCAAATTTTCCATACAAGGGTGCAAGGGTACAGAGAATGTATCTATTCGGTCACTCTCAGTGTCCCTTCGATGTTTTGAGTACAAAAGCGGTCCGCCTCGTGGAATCCGCAGATACTTGCTTTATAATTCTACGGTGTAATATATCTATATATAGCTATTCATCGCCATTCAAGAGGAATTTTTACAGGACTTGTAGGTTTCAAGGAGCCACGGATCAAAATTATTTATTTCTATTGTACATATTTTGTGAACTTGTCGTATGAAACTTTGTTTTTCAAATGAACCACCCAGTATATATTTCAAAATATATGAATTTTCACTCGATTATGCTTATACTCACGGGTTTTTTTTTTCGTTTTCAAATATCCAGCGCGGCGTTGCCAACTTATAACCGGTTTTCTTGAAATGCAGACATCTCTTCAGAAAAGTCTACTACTTCTGATTTCAAGAATTCAACTTGCATGCCTATCAATAGTGATTATCATATTATACAGTGTGTGTAATTCCAAACCGCAACACACCCTGTCAATTTGAAACCCGTTGGCCGATTTTCAAGAACATAAATTCTGTGTATACTTTAACGAGCTTCTTTTGAAAATATGGAAAAATCTGAAATATTCATATTTTTGAGACCTACTATATATTATTTGGTAAGGGGTCGAAATTTCGAAACGACTATTAGGCAGTTGTTCCTTATCCAGTTTCCTTATCCAAAATTTGACAGCAATATCTCATGCAAGGTGTAAATTATTCAATATATAATTTTGAAATCTTTGCTTCTTCATATAATCATATAATCGATGAAAAGATCATTCAATGAAGGAACACATCGAATACCTACTTAGAGATGAAGTTTCATCGTTGCAACTTCTAACAGCGAAGATCCATATTTTTTCTTGGAACATTAACTATAAAGTGATTGATTCAAGGAAATATTCCGAATATGATACAAATAGTAACCGGGACCAATATACTTTCCAGAGCCTGCTAGAAATGAATCCGACAAAATTTGAGATGAATGAAATTGCTTTTTTGGTGCTGAGAATATTCTTCGAACCAATTACAATTATATTATCAGAAAAAATGCGGATAATAATAATATTTCAACTTTGACTTTATTATTATTTTTTGGTCGACCTATAGACATATCTACCTGTTAAAACAATGAAACTTCATATCAAAAGTATTCAATGTATTCATGAACTTCTTAGATTCGAACTTGCCATTGAATAACAAACATCCTATAGGATATTTCGCGTTCAAATTCAGTATGGGGGCAGTTCAGCTAAGCCGAAATCAAATGGGCTGTTCATTTTTTCGAAAAAGGCAAGCAATATATAGTAAGGTTTTGAAAACCTTATTCAATAGGTATTAGATATTTATACAAATTTCCATGACATAATCAATATTTTATTAATCAGTTTTGGTAACATCTGGTAACATCCGTTTGAAAATATTAAAAATCTAGTGAAGTAGTCATATTTTATTTAAAAAAAATTGCAAAGAAATTCTTTGAAATTTGAATGTCAAAGTAAATTTTAGCACTACAGAAGAACTATTGAAACTCTCTCAAACAAAAAAAAATGCACAAATCGAACAATGAATGAGATTTGAAATTCCCGAAATCATATATATATATATTTATGTGTACAAAAGGTTTTTTTTCATTTCAGCGAGTGATTTGAATCCGACTGGAGCACCATGCAGTATGATATCAGGTAAGTAATGAATAGGAGTCATACACGAAAATCAGTGAAAATCATATACCGAATAAGTGATATTCCAGAAAATCAAATCACCGACCGCTTTGGTCAGTTTGCAAGCTTATTTACGGATCTAATAGGGTCTCGAGATAAAATGAACACTCATTGGTAGTGAATCATTACTAATGCATAAGTCAATTTCACATATCATATATTGTTTATTTCACATTTTTTTCACACAGGAAATTACTACAGTGCAAAAGAAGAGCAGTCGTCAACATTTAATAATCATCAGAAAGATATTCCTGCAGAAAAGCTCAACCTGCCAACAATTCAAATTCAATCTGTCCGGACAGTATCCCCACAAACCATAGAAAACGCCCAAGGAATATCAGAATCAGATGATAAATCAACCAGTAATGAAGATACAGTCTGGACCAGTGCAATAAACAAATCATCTTCATGCATTGAAGAAACTGACAGTCCGTGTGGAATGTCATCTGCAACACCAGACCCCAAACATTTTGTCACTCCTATGATCCCCAACTACAAGAAAAAGCAAGTGAATGTTGTGATGCCGACTCCGCTCAGGATGAAAGAGGAAATAAGCATAAAGTTCCAAGGCCCTATACAAATATCTTCTACGCCAAACAGTTCTACTATACCTGTCCAATCAGCTCCCAACCGCCGGGACATATTCAGAAGTGATGATTCGCTTCCATCCACTTCAAAGTCTAATGCAGATACCTTAGATTCCATCACAAGCAGAAACCAGCAGCAACCCAGGTTGCTTCCGAGCGAAACGAAAGACTGTTTCGAAAGTATAACAGAAGAAAGTGCAGAAGTTTCTTGTAGTTCAAACTCTGCAGATACTTCACTACATGGGAGACTGTGGTCATCTGTCAGTCGGATTGTTAAAAATGTAGCGAACGCGTTGAACGGTTTCTCCAGCGTTGATGGAATTGCAGTGAGAAAATCACCTTCTTTAAAACGACATTTCTCAGACTATGACTGTCCCGAAGGGCCAAGTATCAAAAGGTATAAGCTTACGGAAATCAAATGTCGAAGAACCATTAGAGAATTGCCATTGACCTATTTGAGCAGAGAAATGCATTCACTAGAAAGAAAACATGAAGTTCACATAAATATTGAAGGTGGAAGTAGTTCAAGTAGTAAAACGTTTATAGATAAGTATACTCAGACCGATAATATTGATTTTTTTCAAATGGATAACTGACATTAGATAATAACTGTTTTATTTTACTGCTGAATAATAATGGTAATATTCAAAATCTTTGAGAGTTCCTTTTTAATGAATTGACTGAATTAAAACCATATGTATAATAATTCTGTGATAAGACGATTTGTGTTGTAATATTTAATATTTTTTTTACATTTGCTATCAATTTCTGTGAATAAATGAGTTAAAATCATCTTTTCCATGTAATGAAACACCCATGTGGGATAGAAATGACACTAATAAATCTCGTTATACAAGTTTTTATTTTTTTGATATATATATGTACATTTTAAAATAAATTAGGTATCTATAGTATATTGATCAATGACTTAAATCAAGGTAAAGTTTTGATAAATTCTCGGTAGGTCGGCACTGCTTCAAAAATCAATTCATAGCATAATAGAAATAGTTGTAACTAGAATCGTTGAATGATTTTTCAGAATCTCAATTCGAAATTCAATAGATTCAGCATGGGACGATGAAAATTGTAGTGTGTCTTGCTTCAAATCTGAAAAAATTTCATATCATGATGCAGATGTCGAAACATAAATTCAGGAAGAAATTGAGCACCGTTTCTGGAACCAAAGATACGACGATAAAAATAACAACAAGAAAATATTGTGCATGTCTTTTTTTTCATGAATAAACGGACAATAACAAACAGTCCTGTTTCAATAGCAATATGATATTGAGGTATGCGAAGCTAGAACAGACTTTCGGACCAGTTTTCCACATGACATCTGAAGATGAAGAATAATTATTCAAATATGGTCAAAATGATCAGGACAAAAATTTTACCTTTGAAGTAGGATACAAACTATAGAAATTGTGACCAGAGAGATCTGTGAATGAATTGAAACTTCAATTTGATTTTATAATAAGGAAAAAGTCGAAGCTGAAACTGGAAAAGGAATTTGAAAATCTTCCATAATTTTCAAATGAATAATGACCACTCAAGAAATCAGATATAATGATTCAATGATAAATAATTGAATGAAAATGGTATATACAAACTCAAAATGATGTTATGGCTACTACTTAATCTTGCTCGACGTAATTACTAGTTACCAAAAACTCAACTCACATTTTTTCTATACTACATAAAAATCAGTTCATAACAATATTTTCAACAGAAATTACATTCATTTCTATAACGTCCAAAAGATGAACTAAATGATTTCACAATCTGGTGGAAACGGATTGAATTTGTATTCATTTCGAGTCGAGTATCAAAATTGCAACATAACATATAAAAGAACAGCACTAATAAATATTGAAAAATTTCATTTGAATCAAGAAAACATCAAGATGAATTCCTATATTGCAACTGCCCACTCTCTGGATATAAAAAAACTGGTGCTTCCAAAAATAAATAAACATATGGATGTGGTAATGCATTTTCAAATTGAATCAATTGTAATAGAACTAAGAATATTATTCTCTCGACTTCTATTCAAGATAACCAATTGTGAATCAGCATTTGATAATTTGTTACATTTTCCAAAACTAGTTTTGAATGGAAAATGAACATTACACTCACATAATATCAATTCAGACAAATACAAATGACACAAATTATAGATGTGAGAATGGCAGAACGTTTGAACCACCGGAAATGAAAAATAAAATCAGATATTTAGATCTCTGCTAGAGGTCAGATTAAAAGGAAATTCAACACACCCTGCTGTTCTTTTGCCTTCTATTAAGGAACCTTCTGTAAAAAAAATATACGCCAATTTGCCGTATGGCCATTCAAACGCACATGAATTTTTTTGAATTGTAAACACAGGAAGTGTATTTGAGCCAGTGCTGTATAATTCCTGTAGCATGTTTCCACTTATCTCTCATAGAATGAATTAGAAAATTGAAAATAAAATCATCATGTGGAATATTTCCCTAACTATTGCACATGCTTTCTCTGTATTTCTTAAAACTTTCAATTTCAATCGTAGATTTTATCTAAAAGATAGCGGCATACAGTGACTGACAAGATAAATGGTGAATACTTCCTCTACATGATTCCTTGAGAATAAAGAATTTTTTTAAAGTTGTTGCAACTCAAAGAACTCAGAAGAATAAGAAAAAAAATCTGTTCCACTAGTCAATTTATTATTTTCCTACTTGTCATCAGGAATTGATTTTTCTGAGAATTCCATGTGCTGCCGTACCTTCTGCTTATCTAAAGTATGTCATATAACAACTGAACATTTGCTTTCTGGAGACTCTTAGATTCCTGTTCCCACCATAATTGTATGAAATTATGAAAAACTGATGAGCAGGGCCCGATCTGAGGATGGGCAAACTGAGCAAATGCCCAGAGCGGCTGACATGAGTGATGACATGGGCGATTGGACGAAGAGAAAAATCTCAAGTCAAAATAGATAATTTTATGCAGCAAAAATAGAATTTGAAATCCTAATATAACGTTTGGAAGAAAAAAAATAATACTGTTTTTTTGTGGATAAAATACAGGTCGCATATTGTTACAAAATTATATAGTACTATGCGGGATGTGCACTTTTGTTCATGGCAACGATTTTACCGTCTTATAATTTTCTTGACGCTGCCTCCTGATAGGCAGGAAAAATAGAAGAGATAACAGGGACCAAACTCTTTTGAGCACCCGAAATATAATGATTTTCTCAATATTTTTTAACGATTGAGTTTTCGATTGATTCTTACATATCAGAACTAGCTTTTCTTTCGTTTACGTTTCACGTTGAGAGAAGCAGCTGTCTTCGAATATAATATATTTTGGAAAATACCCTTTTATCTAAAGGCGACGTTTTGAAGGTTTTCCCAAATTGATTCTCTTGTCTCCTAGTAAATGATGATCTGTGCTCTACACTAATTACCCTCAATAAAAATTACCCCATACCAACTCTAGAATATCATACTCATGACTTGAAAGGTCGATTATAAAGAGCGGTGAATATTATTTTTGGCCGGAGCGGCTAAAGAGCTAAATCAGGCCCTGCTGATGAGTTTCAATAAAAAGAAACTGGTCTACTGTTACCTCCAGCGTAGCCAATACATAATTAATATGTCAAATATTTTTGTCCTTGAATGACTACACATCTGAATATTTCCACTTTCTGTACTACATTAGGTATATCAATATCTTAGTACAATATACGTATCCACCTGGCTAATCACTGACAATATATTCAACAACGCTAAAAATCACGAACATGATCCTTTCTCAAGGTCCTCAAAATAAATAATAAAAAAAACTATTTCGAAACTCAAAGCTGTTGAAAATATCAAGTACACATTGCATTTTATTCGTTCCCCACTAGTCAAAGTATGTACAGTAACAGCAACACATCAACACCTAAGAACAAATACACTCACAGGTACATTGATACATAATAATACATAATCAGTTACATTCAATGCTCGTTCACCATTTTATCATTCGAATAAATAAATTAAATTCTATAAACGGTCTTTTCACAGAAAATCACAGTTGTACATTATTACTGATAATGACCCCAATTGGAGAATTCTAAGAAATTCTAAAAAAATTGCGAAACATTCAAGTTGGGCTGACGACGAATCAATAGGTAAGTGAAACAATCATCATACATACTGGATTAATATCAACTTGAATATTCAGTGATTTTGATCAATTATGAATGTTCGAAATTCACCAAACGAGTATTATAATCAGCAGGGCAGATTTCTTCCCAAAGCTAAAACAAAAACAACAATTCTGTGATGGCCGATAAAATTAAATAGATCACTGGATTTGGGTATTTTCCGCCCAGGCATTAACCAAATGACTTTCCTGCATCACATTTACAATTGACACGGTATATCTGTTTGAGAATATAAGTTGAAGAATAAAAAGTTGTATGAAGTTTTCATTGGTTCCACTGAGTTATAGTAGGCAACTGGAAAAACTGCCGTACAAAAAAAATCGACATACGAGAAAATCGTGGATAACTTTCTCTCTACCTCTGCACTATGTGCACATTCTAGTATTGATTGTTTTGATTTGTTTCCACACATTGTGACATCCATATGCAAGACAACTTGTCACTATTTTATCAATTTTGTTTAATAATCCTGAAGTTCTCATCTGAAATAAACAAATGCAACAGAGATAAAAATACACTATACACAAGCTCGAATATTGATCGCCTAGATCGTTATGGCAAGCGTTTCAGTTCAATTATAATTCAGTAAATAGTTCTCAAATTTTCAAACGCCATAGTTCGAATGAAAATAATGGTCGCCGCAAAATGAGTCACCCAAAATGAACCTTTGCCAATTTTCAACAGTAATGTCATAAAAATATCTTTCAGGGATAGAACGTTTTATATACATAACACACAAGCGGAATCTAAAATGACTTAAAACTAGAGAAACCTCGGCATTGGTGGATTATAAATTTGAGAATCGGATCTCAAATGGGGGAACGTAGACGGTTGATATCGCCGATATGACAGTGGACGATGCACAGACCCCGACATCGCTTGAGTCCCTAGCGAACTGTGAATCCTTGTGTTACCGTCCCCCAAATCTAGTTCCATTTCCTAGAATCAATCGATAAAGCCGTTATTAAATATAAATTTTTCCAAGTAACCGAAATTTTCCAATAAGGGGTATCCTCCGCACATACAATAAATCAGACACGTATTTTTTTAACCTTTTTTTTTTGTTGAAACGAATGGCTTGGGACAAATTGCAACCAAAAAAATTGCAATTTCTGAAAATAATACACAATTTAGTGCCGCTGTTTTTCAACACCGAGTACTTCCCAAGGTTTCCGAAAAAAACAGCTCAAAACTTTTCACCAGCTACGCGATCATCAAATCTTTCTTATGAGCGCCATATTGTTTTTACAGAGAAAAATATATCGTTTACCTTACCTTATAAACATTAGATGACAGCATATACTACGCACAGATTTTCAAAGAGGAAAACAAACTATGGTGGAACTTTGTTGATCAAATTTGTAGTAAAGTTTCAACATATCTCGTTTTTCTTCTACTGAGAAAGACATTTGACACGTTTGACAAATAGGTACTATCATCTAATTATATATATTAGTTCAATAAAATTTGAGGATTCAAGTAACTGAGAAATCAAAATGAAACAACAACAAAAAATAATATAGCGTCCATTAGATATAGCCGCTGATGGTGGCCGAGAAGATGAACCGGTGTCTGGTAAATCTGAAATCATCCTGGCTTAGCTGGTGAAGGATTTCAATGAGTAGTTATCAATAATATTTACTTCATTTACTTACAAATATACTTTCAATAATATTTTGTCTAATGGCGCAAGAAATAATGAAAACGAAATGGTCAATGTTCAGTTATTTTTTTTTCGGGAACCTTCGAAAGTACTCGGTGCATCCAATGTTTCAAGATAGCATTTCAGTAAGCACCAAATTGCGCAACTTAACCAAAACTTAAAATTTGTCGTATCTTCTATAGTTTCCGATATCCGAATAGTGAGGAGTCGAATTTCAATTACCTTATAATAACGAAAGATATGCTGTTTTCATGGATGGCCGTAGGAAAAGGCGTTTTATGAATACCTGTTGTTCCTGTAGCTGCATCTGGCCTATGGTTGCAGTAGCCATAGCCACGTCCGGCATGATGTCAGAAAGATGGCCATCACTGCAAGAACTGCTTTCGGGTTCCGTCGAGAACCGGAATTCGCCTTCGGGTATGACGGCAGGTAGTTCTTGTCGCTGTGAGTAGCCTGGTCTGGGAAAGCTCAGGTTTTTGTTGAAGCAGCCGTGAGAGGGCCCCTTGATCGGCTTATTCGGAGATATTTGCACTGATTCGTTATCGCTTTGGTCAGGCATGCAGAAGCAGTTCTCCAGCATGTCGGCTACCGGGTCAGGCAGGTTGAACTCCCGTACCACCCTCAATCTGATTTGGCGATTTATCTCGTGCCGGGAAGATAAAGGCATGTTAAGGGCACGTTGGCAACTTGGTGATTGGCGCAGCTTTTGTTCCCTTTCGACAGACAAATATACATTCATCAGATGATCGATCACCGCAGATTTGATGATATTCGTGATATTTTTATTTAATTTAAATTTACCTGCCCAAAATTTTCAGCAGTGAGAAATCATTATAGGCTCTCAAGAATACAGAATACTCTTCAAAAGTGAGTACTGATGATGAGAAAATATCTATTTCATTATTAACTAGTAACAAGTTATGATCTCATCTCTTCTGAGGAAGAAAAAGAAAGAAAATCATTATGTCTCAAAACCGTACCTTTTGAGCATGGCATTCATGACAGCTGGATCCGGAACCGGCAATACGGAAGCCAGGACGTCAACGCCAGCTGGCCCATGCGGCCGAGGCTTCTCCTCTACCATATAAAGAGTATCTGGAATGTCCTGCATGTAACGGGCTCGGCGGAGACGCATCATCTCTACTTCCTGGACGAGTTGATCTTCCACCAGCACCTTCAGATTAGAGACCAAAAGTGAGTCCGAGTGAAATTTGCCTAATTTCTTCTTACCCATGATAAAAAACATCACAAGCTGTACTTGAAGATTGTATTATAAATTTCCGTTTGTATATGAAGGTGGATTCAGACAACTTCAACTGAACTTAAATGAATGTAAGATTCATATGAATTTCAAACTGAGTATAAACTTATGTTCATGCAAAATTATTTAGGAAAATTGACAAATCACTAGAAATGGAAATTGGATGAATAAATGCTCAACTGAATTAAAATTAATCAAAATAAAAGAAATAAAGCAAAATATCTATAACTAAAAAAAAACACGCACTGTATGGCTTTCAAGGAAAAAATTGATTTTTAAATTGATTTTGGCCAACTTTCTTGATTTTTGAAATCATTAATTTCTCAATTTCTTAGTTTCCTACACTCCACTGCATCACACGGTTTCATCTCATTAGTTTTAGAATCCACCTTTATTCACAACGTAGAGAAGATGGTGAAACAAACGACTCTGACTAATTTCCATCTGATTTATTTGTGAGAACTCTAACATACAGCCTCCTTGATATCGAATCTTACTCTAGCGGAAATTCACTATCATGTTAGTCGTAAGATGTCGATGCAAAAAAAACAAGATCAGTACTATTGATTAGTGTTAGTATTTAGAAGTTGCAATGTTAGGTTACAAGTTACTTTTCAATTAATCATCAAACTATACACAAGTTAAGAAATTAGACATAACAAGTAATATAATCGATGATTGTATAACGTGAAATTTGTACATACAGGGTGATTCACTTAAGAATGCAAAGATTTATTCAGTGTGTTCATCCCCACTATACGAAGTGTAAATTTAATGAAGTGAAAAAAATAATGAAAACAAAATGAGAAATATATATTTAAATCATCAGACAATGCACGCCCATGATGAGAACACTGACCTGTCTGAGAATTCGGTGACTGCCAAATGGAAATCCATATCCAATGAAAATTGCCATGGTAGGTAGAATCAGTTGGCGAAATTTTCCAACGTATTCACAAAAGAAAACATTCCTAAATTCTCATAGCGGCGCTGTAAAAGCTAGTAGACACAACTATTTTCGATCATGGTGGATACAGGTATTCGCCAAACTTTTTCAAAGTGTTCACGAATACATCAAGTTTTAATCATTATTGCGTAGGCGTAGAAATGTTATGAAATGAAATGTTATCGGAACGATCGGAACTGTAAACATCCTGTTGCTAGCTATTTCTTCCAAAGTTCTTTCCCTTGGAGAACTTTTACACATTACAAAATATGAGAAGGTATTGAACGAAGATAATCAAAGGATATTGATAAAATTGATTAGATCTAGATGAGTGTTCAGATTTCCTTACATTTTGATGCTCAGACCCTAAATCTTGTTTTTTATGATGCAGTTGGTAACACCGGAAAGTCACTCGAAGTGCTTCAGTCTATGATTCGAAAATGAAAGTGCTTCATTACTTTGGGATTCATTCAAGGTTCATCTTTGTGTTTTTACTTGAAAAAAATACATAAATTCGCTCTGATAGATCTGAAATGTCGCGGGCACTTTCTCTGATATCATACTACTACACGATTTTTTCTTTGCATTCTTAGGTGAATTACCCTGTATTATTTATGAAAATCGTATCGTGGATTTTATTGTGGATTTCGTTTTTATACTAATATTTAGAAATATAGTATTATTCAATGAGCGACACCGATCATCATCAAGTGCGGATTTTGTAGATATTCTCACTCAATGCAGCAGCTACTTCGTAGAGAACAATTATACTGAGATTACTATACCATACCCTATCGAAAGCGCAAGCGCGGAAAGATGAGTATTGACCAATAATGACGTGATTGTCAACTTACGAATGAAAGTCATCTACCTCTTCAACAATTGAGGAAATGGATTGAGTATGAGGCAACCAGACCAACTGTGTAGAAATTCAACTTATTCAAACTACTTCCGATTGTATAGATGAGAAATGTCGTACCTTCACTTCATCATAGTAAGGCATGAATAGTCTCGGTTGTACGAATAGCCCGTTGTTCTTGCCGCCACGAATCCACGCATTCACACGTAGGTTTTCGCGATCTCCTCCGATCATGTGACTAGGCGGAGTACTCACCTGTAAAATGAATCACCAATATATTCCAATAAATTCAATTCTCAATTCGATTCACATTGTTCAGATCATTATCATTTATTGCAATGAGAAAACAATGTACCATCTTCTCAATAACTTACAGAAAGAATTATTAACATTCATTAACATGTTATTAACATTCAGATTCAATTCAATTATTTTGAGGTATTCTCATAAAATGGCAATTTCCAAATTATTTACCAAATTCTCAAATTTGTTTACCAAATTTATTCCTAGCTACAAACGTCCTCGTTCGTGACAAGATTTTTATTCGATAAATACGATGAAGTATTAAACATAATCTCTCGCAACAGTGGCCACTATGTATTTTGTGTATCTGCTATAGATACATACTTTTCTTTTGCAATGTAATTTTTGTGTCGACCCAATGATTCTTCAAAAATCACTTGAATAACTGAAAAATAATAAATTTGTATTTGATATTTTGTTTTCGGTGAGTCTTGTTTGTCAATAATCTAAGAGTCACATTTGTAACAGTATATAGCTACAGTACCTACAGTAGCCACATAAAAGTAACTATATCATTTGCCTATGTTACCTGCAAATAAGTTAGTCACGTGATATCCATACAATAATTGATATCGTTCTTGTAAATCACTAAAGTAACGGCCATTGTACACTTTCTTGCGGCACTTTTTCTATTGTGCATTATAGAAACCTCCGAACAACAAACCCACTAGAAGGATCACAAAACAAATATTCTGATGCTAACATGAATTCCCAGAATTATCATAATATTAGTTCCCAATCGTCGCCAGTGTTGTCATATCCAATCATCAAAAAGTGATAAATAGTCCATAATATTTAAAATCCTTCATGAATTCATGTAGTTCAATGCACGAATATAATAATAAATTTGGGTCATGATGATTATGAATCAGTTCCGATTAATAGAAGACTGTTACAATATTCAGAGACTTAGCAATTTTACTTTCTTGGGGGCTCGAGGACCAGCTTAGGTATCATGAATACTTTTTGCTCAACGTTGCAACACCGCAATTTGATATTGACAGTCAACGGCGATTATTGCTTTGTTTGGTATCTGTCATTATTTACGTTTTGATTTATCGATATTATTCAACTTGTGTTCAGTTTTGTGTACTCAGAATTCATCAGGAACTCAGTTTATTTCCTGTTTTGGTGATTTGATATAATGGAGAGACGTTGTGAGGTGTGTTAAAGACAATTTGAACCGGCGATCAAAACACGTCATTTCATAGGTGAGTTACCATTGTCGTATCATTCGAGATTTTGAAGCATTTTCCCAAATGGAATGGATGAAAATGAATCAAAATTAAATTGATTAGATTAAATTGATTATACTCATAGGTCAGCTGCGAAAGTGTCTTGTGGTGAAATATAGAGCACTGATAAATGCTTCCTTATTTGTAGTCGAAATATGCGAAGCTGCTGAAAAATCACTGAGAATAATGATGAACTCAATTAATATTTTTGATGAAAAATATAAGGATATTTGTATACTTCTTGTACACACAACACTGAGAAATTTACCGTTGACTGTTCTCGGAACTAGTCAAACTAATTTGAAGAAATATTTCACTGTAAGACTTCATCATGAGGCAAACAAATTGAAAGATTCAACGGAAGTTAGAGTAAGAAGTATGTTAACAAAAACAATCCTATTCAAAAATCAATAAATTATTTGTGCGATTATCCATGGTTGTTCTTCATTTCAGTTCTGTTTCAAATAAGAAACACTGCTATTTGCTACATCTTCACATGAGTCATGATTTCATTGTGGATATAACATTTCGTCATAATACTTGCCAACACATATTCATTATCGATTTTCATCTATCTACATGAATTGAAATATCAATTTTTTGCGTCAAAATATATGAATTCTGCTCAAGATAAAACCTCCTTCATTTTTGATGATATCGTGAAATGATATAAAAAAGTTTCATCTTCAGATTTGAAAATTACATTCAAATATGCAATCATATCTATTCGCCTTAAAAAAGAGTTTTTCACTTTTTTGAAAATTATTTCCACTAGTAGGTACTGAACTTTGAAATCGTAAATATACCTACATGCACTGTCACTGATCGCCAATGTTCATTATTGAAATTGAACGTTATTTATGATAAAGTATAAGTAGACAACTGTATACTGAATAGTGAGTATATTGTTCCATATGGCGTTGAGAATACAAGCAAGTTACAAAAATCACCATAGGATTGTATGTATTCGAATTTCTCGTAACAATGTGAAGGAAGTATAAAGATGTTCATTTCCCCACCAAGAAATGCTAAAAAGTACCCTCGAAAGTACCACTGAAATTTCGATTTGGTTTCACCATGAATTAATAATAAATTCGATCCCCTCTGACAACACGGCACTGTTCCTGGGAGAATCAGCTCCTGCTTTCCTCGTTTAGAATAAGATAGATACTATAGATGTTGCTTCCAAACAAACTGTATTGCCAGGGTTATGGATTACTTATCTAGTCTGTTCAATGATCGAAGATAGAAACTGATTAGTCTCCAAATCGAAAAAGTGATGACTCACTGTCATCGACCAGTTGCATCGAATGTAGGGATTTAGACACATTTCTTTTGAAATATCGGGATTTCCAGTCGAGAAGAATATTATATCCCACTCCCCCTTTTATTTACCAGTCCTCTGCGAATGGCATGGTTCAGTACATCACTGTTCGGCGGAAGAACGTGGTCCATTCTGACTAGAGGTAGTAGATCGGAGAGAATTTCACGGAGCTCCACGTCGCTCAGGTCCCGTTTTTTCACGCCCTTGCGAGCCACCGAGTGGGCAGTGTGACTAACGATGTTCGGCTCTGGAATTTCAAGAATATGAAGGAACAGCACGAAGAGAATCAAACACATATTACCAGAGAAGAGCAAATATAGTGTAAGCCCAGTGGAATTACAATGAATGAAATAAAATAAAAAAAAAATACTTTTATATTATTGAGCAATGACTGTTGTTGTTGATAATTCGCCTAACTATTAAAAACTATCTAATATTCATCAAAGTTCACAATCCACGGCATACATGAATAAAAGCATAACTACAATTTGATTTTTCCTCCAACCATAGTATTATTATTATCAAATATTTTCGTATGAAATTCGGAATACGTCCAGCTGAGTGCGATACATGATTTCTTGATTTTTCATCTCTAAAAATGTAAGTGAAAGGCGTTGGTGTTTGGGGAAGAAATGGACATTTTTTGTAAAGTACAGTTTTTCGAGACCTTCAATTAAAAAAGGTTCTTTTGAATTGGTCACATTGTGTGTAATTTTCAGATAGTTAGTTTTGAGCCTACCACATACCTCTATCCTCCATTCTTCGAACAAGTTCATGTTCGCCCCACTTAAGTACAGCATGCAACACCTCCAGTTCACTAGCTTGCAAAAACGGACTTCTCAGAACTTCTATCAGATGGATCTTATCGAGTTGATGCAAAACAGAAGACTGTGCAACAGGTTGAAATTCTTCTCGTAGAAAATGCAGTGCCTGACAAACAAAGAGTTCATATAGTATACAGGGTAATTAAAAAGGGGGCCGGAATTATTATACAGTGTGTTAGATAATAAGTGCGACAAACTTAAGGAGGTGATTGTGCATGAAACAATCATGACAGTTTGCTATATATTTTCTCCGCAAATATTTCGTTTTCCGAGATACGGGGTGTTGAAGGTTTCCTGAAAATTGACAATTTATTATTGCTCTGAAACCGGTCGAGTTCTGTGAATGAAATTTGGTGGGTTTTAAGAGGTAGTCATTGCGAATTTGTTGGCATGCAATCAAGAAATATCTCAGTGGAGTACAATTTTTTGTAGATTGTTCATATTTTTCGTATTGTTTCTTCACAGAGAAAAACAGTAGATGTCATTCTGATTCCAACAATGTATAATTCGATTTTTTGACAGCACAAATATTAAAGTAAATCTAATATTACCTCAATTGGCCTTGGAAAGTTCTTGTTTCATGAACATCAGATGATATTACCCCAACTTATCAAACAAGATCAATCCTCACAACATTCAAGTGAAATTTTTTCTCTCTAAATAGATAGGAGGAATTCAAAATACATTTATACCGTTGCCGAATAAACATTAGAGCTATGTTTCGAACAAAACAAATGGAAAATAATTTGTTAACTCGAAAACCGTATAGAGATGGAAAGTAAGTTCAGGAAGTGGTTACAAATCCAAAAATGAAATATTCAGGGTATTTCATTTAAAATATCAAATATGCTGCTACTTTATGGCATAAGCAGCAGCGCTGCATCGCTTAAAATGTTTTGAATCGTTAGAATACAAGCAAATACTGAACCAGCCAAATTTTCAGAATAATCCAATGTCCCAATTTTTCGTATACGTCTGTGAGCCAGCCTGTATGAAATCCAACCGAAGAACTGAATGTCATCCATACCTGTCGATGAACCCATGCGGACCCGTGAGGCTGCCTGGCCCATTGCAACACTGCAGGCAACGTATCCAACGACAACCATTCGAGTATGAGATCTTCACAGCCTTGCGAGAGTATGTCCAACTCGAGGAAACGTCCTATCTGATAAAGTTCCATGGCTTCTTCTAGAGGAGACGGTCTCGCTCGTCCGGTATGAGCCAGAGCTTGTGCTTCCCCCAAGCCCCCTCCACATCCGCCTCTCGATATCAAAGATAAATCTACTTGGTCGAGGTATATTGCGTGTAACAGAACCCTGGCATACCTTGAAGGAAAATTTACATGGTAAAAATGTTGTATTGATAATTTTCATGTTTTGAATATTTGTTCATTCTATAATACCGTGTGACAAAGACTCATGGTGTACACCTTTTTCTCCTTTGTTTTTATAGCTACATTTCTGAAATTTGGGACATCATATATGTTCACTTAAAGGTACTTTTTGACGATCAAAAATGCTTTTGCTCCACAAAATTATAAGCTTAATCATTTCTTTCTTTTTAGTACAGACCTACTCAATCGTCGTTCGTTCAGAGGAAGAACTGACATATGCTCCAAAAAATAATTCTTCATGAATCAGTTATAATTTGTACAATATCGATGAGAATTTGTATTTGAGGGTATCAAACCAGTTAATTTAACTTTATCAACATACTATTTACTATAATAACGTACACTTCCATATTTGGAAGCTCTAGGTGATAGCAATAGTGAATGAAATAGTGCTAGCCCTGTATTCGCGAATGCTTACCAAAACAATATCTTTTTCAATTTTTTTCTAATCGATCTCAAGGTCTGAAAACCACAAACGAGATACAATAATATTCAAATGGTGAGATAAGACACTAATTTCGACAGAACTACTCAAAGCTACTTGAAATCAACACAATTGGGTCACTAAGGAAAGGTTCTGTTGATACAGTGGTGAACATAATATTTCGCATAATTTTAAAGCACTGATAAGTTGTTCTTCTGTGTCGTAGGTAAATATCAAATGGTTGTTTGATCAGAACTGTTTTTATTTCTCTTTTCAATTTCTTTCATATTCAGAAGTTTGAATCCTTGAGGTGAATGATTATGGATTTGAGTTGAATTATATACAAAAACATAATTCACTATTCATTAATAATTCAATGAATTGATACTGTGTGTTATCAATGGGGTGAAATACCAATCTCCTCCAGTCCAGTCCAGATATCCACACGAGACCGAGAAATTCACACGCAAAATCGAATATAGGCATTAATTTCAGCTTTTTGAATTGGATATAACTATTCACCTTTTGGGAATCACAGTTTCATCAAGAACGATCCTTGTGGGAATGTGAAGAGCTCTTTCAGTGTGTTCTTCTCCGCTTTTCGATCGCCTTTGTAGTAAATTCCTGAAAAACGGCGACCTAGCAGACAAAATCGCTTTATGACATGGTAGCTCTAATTTGGGCCTAAATCCATATTCCGAACTCCCAGAATCGGGCCTCTGGCAATCAGACCCATCAGAAGTGAACACTGGAATAAAACAAATCATTAGCTGGAGATATGCGTGATTCGTCAGTAATTTTATCCAAATCAGTGTTCTTGGGTGTCATTTTGTATGAACAAATTTGGTTTCGGAAAAATTTACATTTGGCACAAATATCTAATCCGCCATTACATTGTTGTCACTTTCATTGCATTTTGTCCAGATATTCGAAAAATTAGCAATGAGATGAATTACATTAATTTTTCAACATAAAAGTTACCCTTATAAAAATCTCTAAGCAATAATAGAATAAAATATGAGGTGTTTGTTCGAAAACGTCAACCACTACCCTATGAGTGATTTTCTTTTTTGTTCAGAACATAGAAGAACTTGTTTTCTTCATATAGCATCTTGAAAGAAAATCATAGTCGATGATTATTGAAATCACCCATCGGTGGAGGAATGTCAAAGACCATTCATGGTGAGTAGCACTGTACATTACTATATGATTATTAACTTTGTGTAATGTACACGATATTGACATTTCCTGGAAGGAATTCCAATTTCTCCGAGATATACTGAATTAGGTCATGCAACAGCGCTAACATTCCCATTCGAAAATATGTCCGACAATGCACGATTTGTCACGATCATGACAGAATATTGAACGTTCATTTTGTCTACATTCACAACCAAGACGTCACAGTTCGCAGCGTCCAATTTCATTATCAACTGCAATATTTTGAAACTCTCAATATTCTTTTCAGGCCACAAACAGGTGACAGAACTCAACTAAAAACAAACTTCATGAGAATCCAACATACTGGTTGGTCCACTCACCTCGAGACAATATTAAAATTAAACAGGTGACAGTACTTGACTAAAAACGAACTTCATGAGAATTCAACATACTGGGTGATCCACTCAACTCGAGACAATAATGAAATTATATTTTGAACAGCATCTGTTTCATTTCAGAAGGTACCTCAGTGGAGGTACTATTTTTCGATCTTGGCCAGGTTTTAAGGTTGCTTCATAATTAAGTTTTTCAACTGTAACCTGTATTCACCTTGATGGATATTGATTATCATTGAGTAATGTACCTAAGAATACAGAAATTCATTGAGTGGGTTGACCCCAACAAATGAAGTGTGAACCAAGTGAAATTGAAAAAATACCATACAATTATTAGGCAATGACCCTGCGGGGACTTCGGTGACAACCGACACATGTGTTTGTACGGACAATTGATCATCAAATTCCAAACACTGTATCTTGCTACCTCTGAATCATGATGTAGGCACAGATTCAAGTACCATTGCTCAGTTTGCTGTGATATTCCGCAGGCATTTTCTCTGATGTCCTCTATTTTTTTGTGTATTTTTAGGTGAATCTCTCTGTATAGAATACAATCAATAACTTCCGCCTTCAATATTTTCTCATCTGACTTCAATTTGAGTTGAATATATGGTGAAAAGTCAAAAAAATAGCATCACTATTTTGCTTGTGATTCTCTTCTGATTACTTTTTTAATGCATGGTTTTAAAGAAAATGCTGTCTCAAGTTAAACGGACCTCCAAGAGAAACGCTTTCGAATGTATTCACCTAGAGCAGCATCGGCGTAGTCCCCAGTTTCAAGTAAATATCTCAGATCTGCCTCAAGAGCATTAGGAGTTCCGAATTCCTCCCTCAGTCTTCTCAACAAATTCATGTCGATGTTAGTATTATGCGGACAAATATCACCGGTGTAGAGATAGCGCAACAAGGCAGAAAACAATTGCACGTCGACAGTGGCAGTTCGTAGTTCCAAGCAAATTCTTGCGCCGTAGCCGGGGCAGCCTGTCAGGAGATCACGGAAGTATGGGCATCTGGCAGACAGCAAGGCTCGATGTATCGGAAAGCACGCGCCTCGATACACCAAGTCGGCATCGGTGCAGTACTTGAAGTCGTACAGCGCGGAGAGATCTTGTTTGAAAGTTGCGGCAGGTGGGCGGGCCAACTCTGCCTGAACACATAGGTCTTTCAGGGCAGCCAAAGCTTCATACTCTTCCAACAGCGCAGCGACTTCCAAGGGACTCCAATCTGATACCAATTCTCTGAGCATCCTGCCATGGTCACACGCCTTCGAGGATCGCCGTCTCCTGATGAACTTCTTCTTCAGGGTCGCAAACCCTGTCACTTTTTTCTTTCTCTCTCTGGGGAAGAAATAACACAATTTGAAAAAACACTTTGATGATGGCTATTCATTCTACTAGAAAATGGGTACCAACTTCCTTCTATTATATCCGTGAGCAAAATTTAGAAGGAATGTGGGTGGACTAAGTTGAAAGCATTTAGGACTTTCAATCGGGCCTATAGCTGCTGAGAAGTTTTTTCAGTGATAGAAGGGGGCCCCGAATTTTTCTAGCAACCATCTACAATCGGAATCACCTGACTTCTATAATACAGACAGAATACGATGTCACGTTGTCGGGAGTGGTCGAATGTGTAGGAATAACTAATTCATCGTCCATAGATATCCTACTCTCGCTTCACGCTGAAAATTCCCCTCCTATAGTCTAGCGTCTCTCGGCTATCGACCTCGACACGAATCCTGCCTGAAGCGGAAAAATAGTTTACAGTGTGCACGATCAGATTGCTCCACTGTCAAGAGTTCTGTTAAGTGCGCCTAATAACTGTTCTATGATTATGATTAGTTTTTGGAGATCTAGCATGAGTGGGAATTCACAACTATACATTGAAATGTGTTAACAGAGGAATAAAACCAAACGCGTGAACAAAGAGATCCATGACTAATTTTTTTCACAAATTTCGATTTCTATTGACCGAAGTTGTTTTATTGATTTCCAGTACAGAGCCTGAATAGTAAGCCTTGGCTTAGCTCATCCAAGAAACCTGGGCTTCAATGTAAGACAAACATTTTGTTGAAGAATATGACCAATATATGACTAATTCTGATGAAAATACAAATGGCCTATTCAAAAAGAGCATCACACGATAATCACAGATTGAACCTATCTTGGCCCTCAAGTAGATATACATAGAGAATTTTCCATGAAAACAATTGACCTCTAAGAAACCTCATTCAGGTGTTGGATGGTGTATATAAAAAAATGAATAGATGAATGAATGAAATAATAACTCCTGGTAGCAAAAAAATGCTGGTTTTCAAGTGCTTCAAAGATTTCCTAGTTTTTTCAACGGGTGAAAATGATAATGTCTTTGTCAGTCTCTAGTACACCATGGTGTTTTGACAAGTCAAAAAAAAATACATAAATAGCGCAAGTACACTCGTTGTACAAAGAGAACATTCCATATCAGACGAATTGAAATTTCATCAATTTATCAATTTTATAAGGGGCTGAGAGAAAGCGGATTTTGATTTTTTTTACTCTAAAAAATGGAGGTTCAAAGGTTGAGGTGGCTCAACGGGTAATTTTTCGGTTCTTCTGTAAAACTGAAGTAATTGAGTAATTCAATTGAAAAATATGCATCCCTTTAATATTTGTTAGGCATCACATAAAGCCAAATGATTTAAGAACCACCAATAGCCAGATTAGCAATACCTTTGTTCTTTATACACAAAATTCCATGATATTTGCCACACAAAATTACTTTTATTGATAAATGAAAATATAGTGTTCAAAATTACTAATTATTTTTATTCCCAGATCAGGAACATTTAATTTATTGCTAGTTTTATACGCTTCCTGAGACATGTTCTGAAAAATACTCATAATTTTTATATATTTGGATATGATCAACACACATCAATGATCACAGAAATAATTATCTAAAACTTTATGTTTTAAATCTAAAGCATCTTCCATATAATAACAACCCAAGAGGGTTTTAGTGAAAACTATTGAAAATGGACCACTAATTCTGATGGACAAATATTGTGAATCATCTGTTTTAACACCCTGTGAAACATTTGTCTCTGTTCCAAATTAAATGAGTAAATGTAGTGTAACACAATGTTCAGACTACAGAGTTAGGAAAAAAGTGTATCTGCATCAATGTCAATAACTGATATTGACAATTAAATCATTTTAAAACCTTCATGAATTGGATTTTGGTAAACAAATCAACATACATATAACAGAGTTGGTTGAGGTGAAGTGAATACCACATACCTAACAATCCCTATGGTGTCCCTGTACACTGTAGTACAGGTATCCCCTCCCAATCCAGGAACCAAGCTAGCATCAGAGCCTGGTGAAGTAGATGCATTCACTCCCATCCTGTGTGTGAATTCCTCTGACATGCACTGCTCGCTACCAACACTCCACCAACTGTGCTGCAGTGCACATGGAAACAGGCATCCAAATAAGTTCATAGTTTGCCCAGACCACAGCCTGACATGCAGACACAGTCTGAAAGATGTAAATCCGGGATCAGAAAAATTTTATTTTTTCATTTCAATAGCCCAAACAATAAGGAAAAAATACTCAATTCTAATGAATTTGTTTTACAGTTGTTCCCTTGACTTATCAGCTTGGTTCACAAGTCGTGAACTCTTTCCCATTCATCAGAAACTGCTAGATGCTTTGACAATCTCATCTGAATTATTCGTCAACTCAAAGTTATAATTTTTCCATTGTAGCAATATAAATCTGAGAAATTAAAAATGCAATGAACACATTTCCATATCTAGTAATCTGAAAATAGGTTGCTCCCGTTTGTAAACACCCAAATTCTGATTGAAGATCACATTGCTATCTTGGACCACACTGGCTGGTCAAAAATTATGAAAACATAGGTGAAATAGAAATGTACCTGGGCGGATGATCATGCTGATCACTGAATCAATCTGGATGTTTATCGAATTCATTTATGTGTTAAATATAAAAATGAGTAGTCGCAGCAGCCATGTTTATGTGGACAGAGGAAAACAGTAATTAAATTCGTGTCACATATAGCACAACGCCACAAGTAATCAACTGCTTGTCCACTAATTACATTCTGATATACACACTTTACAAGTAAAGAATGGAAGCTAATATTACATTCTAATTAATTAGGAAAATCTTGAAAATAGAAAACATAGGGAAACACATCGCAGTTCCTCACTAGCGATTTCTCTTTACTTCTCTTGTCAATATCAGTGGCGTCCTGCCCGTCCTGACCTCATATGGTTCCATAACCTGAACGATGTCTTCTGTAACCTGGTAGAAATTTCGGAATTTGTGTGTGTCGAGTCTGCCAAGGTGAACAATGAACGGAAATCTGTTCTTAATTTCATTATTTCATGTAAATTGTACAACAATGGCGCTGAATAATGGCATGAAGAAAAGTCGTAGTCGGAAGTCCTATATATTAAATAATATAATGAGTATTTTTCCTTACGACTAACAAATTTCCATTTTCCAGGGGATACAATGGGAATTAGTTGAAAGAATGATGTCAACCTAATCATGACCAAACTAATGTCATGTCACCAAAAAAGGTTTCAAAAAATTTTTTATATATATATATATATATATATATATATATATATATATATATATATATATATATACCCTTTGATGAACAATGTTTTGTTACATGAACATCAATATAATATCGCCAAGAGACAGAATATCCTATGGTAGTGAGTATTGCAAACTGCGATATCGAATCAAGTTTTGTCGCACAGAGGTACCTACATTTGTCACACTCAGCTGGACGTAGTAGTCATATCCCATCGCGATGTCAGGGGAACATCGCACCGAGATATTACTGACCTATTGCTATGTAGTATCAACGTGATGATAAGGCTTCATCAATATGTATTATGTGGATCGAAAATGCAAGATATATTCACTATATGAAAACAGATACAAATGGGATTCACATGGAACGATGGAGTTTCTGTCCAACTGGCATCATGGATGAAGGGTTATAATCTGTGATCTCTGGTGGCGGTAGATTAATTGTTTTGGCAACAACAAAGAGGAATTTCGACCTCCTGGCTCGACTCCACCATAGATATAGTTCTATATCTATGGACTCCACTTGAACATGACTTATTGTCTCCTAACCTATCCTTGACGGGATAATGGAATATATCTATGATACTGATGTATGTGGTATCGCTTATGATGATATTGGAACGAAAACGGTGAAAAATCAGAGGTACATGGTACATCTCCATGCGATGCGACAACCGTTTTGTCCTCTTTGACCATCTCTATAAACCGTGATCACCATAGACTACTTATTATACTGAGAACAACCAAAGAGGAGAAGAAAGACATCACAGATTACCTAAGGTGATCTGTTTCTTTCTATAAGCCGTGATCAGTGCTGACGTGTGAACTGATTTTTTTTCTGTCACTGAAAAGAATACAGAAGTCGCTACGAATGAATTATTCACTGGTTGGTACGAAACAGGATTCCATGTAATCTACGCCTCTGCTCCGAGCTCCTATGATTACTTTGATTCTACGTCATTGAAATTGTCATGTAGAATAGACATATGTCAATTTTGAATTTTGAAATTACGATTTGAACTTCCGTTGAACCGTTTTAGTGTTTGTTTGGTGTCATAAGTATGTGGGGTTGTCATTGACTGAACTCACAAATGTGGAAAAAGATATTTATTCAGGAATAAAAATAATACGAGAGTGTCACGGTATTAGGAAGTATTATAAGAGGTGAGTTTAAATTATGAGTCTTCATAAGGTTGTGTATATGAAACGTCGAGAGAGCATCATGATGCGCCCCAAAATAGTGATAAAAACACTAAATTAATGATACTGGTAAAAGGAGATATCACAAAATATTCAGGTAATGATTCATTAATAGAACTAGATGATTGTGGAAAATATAATCGGTAGGTATAACAACATTTGACATTTGAGTCATTCAACTAATAGGTGGATTCCTTGAACATTCATTATCATTATATTAAATATCCAATTGGGATTATAATTAATGGAAAACTAGAAATTTATAACTGTTTGTAAAAAAAATCGATACATTTACAATACACTAACAAGTTGCATGCTTTTATCTTTTATATTGATAATGCAAAGTTGATGAAATGATAACAATGTTTTATGAATCTTCCTCAACATTACATTATTACATATAACTGAGGCATGCAAACTTGTTGGTTTAATTTATTTTACAAACAGTCATAATTTGCTTGACTTTCATCTTCTATATTGTAATTTATAAATATAATAATGATGAATGTTTTATGAAAACCCACCTAAACTAGAGACTGTAAACCCACTTCACAAAATAAAAGATCTAGGAGCCAAACTTTTTTCTTTTTTATCATTAGTCTTATAATCTAATATCTTATCACATATTCTCAAGACATTACAAAGTGACTGTTGAAGTGCTCTGTGAAAACAGATTACATTACAAAGTGGAACTCATATTGAGTGTGCAGAATCAAACTTTCAATCTGAAAATTGTTCATAAAACTAAGCAGCTGAAATAAACTGCAATTATGCATGTCAAAGACATCCACAGTACCTATCAGGTGTGTAGTCTCCAATAAATAAAAAATTCATGTATTTTTTGCCACTATGCCTGACCCAAACCTCTGTAGTTTTTGTGGTTCAGCCTCAAATTGAAGAAACATTGGGATTCATTGTCAAGGTCACTGCTCAAAATAATTTTCGCGGGACATGCAGTCTAGAACATGATATAGTGTGTGTCACAGAAAAGTGGCTAAAGGAGGGCATCTTCAGTACCAAGCTATTTCCTGTATGTTACAACAGATAAAAAAAAGTGTATGGGATGGATCGAGATGAAATTAGGAGCGAAAGGGTTGACGATGGGGGTATGTTGATCAGTGTGAGAGATATCAAGTACTCTTCAGAAATAATTACTCTCATATACCAAGATACATAGATAATTCAATGATATCATAGACAAACGAAAAACTACAATATTGCTGCAGATATCAATCATCAGAATATTCATTTATTCATATTCAAATGGTAGGCTCATTTTTTTCATTTTGTTGGTTTTGGTATCAAATAATGGCTCCTTTTTGTTTCATTATTCAAACCTAGCTCTTGAGTGGTGAAAGCACATTTATTATACAAACCTATTATGTTTGGGAATTCTGAATGAGTTATTCAATTCTGTAGGAATATAATGCTTTGGGATTTAATAGTTTACTCCTTATTCAAGATATATTTCGTGTGGTTATAATCAAAATTCAAACTTTTTTACTTCTTGTCAAGGTTAATAAAACATGGATGGAAAATCGAAGCTGCCTAAACCGTCAGGTTTGAAAATGCCACAAGTTTTCAGCAGTACCAAACCATTGACTGATATCAAACAGAATCTTCCTGCTGTAGCTGCAATAAGGCCTCTATCCAAAGCTGGACCCCCAGTTACATTATCTCGTTTCCCATGCAGGCGTTCGAAATCTGTGACTGATTTGCGGCCACTTAATGACAGGATTCAGAGTCAGCGATTACGAAAACCAGTGGAGCCTGCTACTTCTCTGGTCAGAACTGCAGTGAAAAGGCCTGCCTGCCCAAAAACTGATAATGACTGCAAGCCAAAGACTGCTAAACAAGCAAAACAAGTGAAAATCCCAGATTGGGATTACAAAACTAGGTTCCAACATTTGAATGAAAAGTACATCAAGGTAGTGGAATCATTGAAAGAATCAAAAAACAAAGTATCTGGTAAGATGAGTCCTGTTTTTATTTTCATATCAACTTTTTAAATGGGTGACAGTACATATCTCATTGCACATGTCCCTTTCTGTATTTCTAAGTATTCTAATTTGTCTTATTATCATCTGAAAATTTTTAGTGTTGTAGAAAAATAGCTATTTATGGCAAATATTCTATTCAACAAGAACCATTTCATTCTGAACCTGGAGATGAACTTGTTTGTAAGAGTATATTTACAAAAGGCTCTATATATCAACAATTATGAATTCAATAACTAATTTGTTCATAATTTGTTAATAATTTGTTGATTAATTTTTTTGTTGATGATTAAGCATTTTAAGACTTCATTTATAAAATATATTGGTGTTCTGGCTCACCCATTATACATCTTCATAAAATGAATTGAATATGTTTTTCCTATCAATTCAGATTGAGAAATTTCATGTTTTCAAAGATTTGAAAGGATATTCCATCAGTTACGTCAATCTTTGCGTGTTTCACATTTTCAATAAAGGTCTAATGACAAGCACTTTGTTCATATACTGATGTTTATTTAGATTTGGAAGCTACAAAAAGTGAACTGGAAATTAAAAAAAAAATGGTCATAGATTTGGAAGCACAAAACTTAGAGCAGTCTAAAAGATTGAATGAGTTGAGTGGAGTGAAAACTTATCTAGATAATTTAGAAAAAGAACATGACGCACTGAAAGCAGTGCATCTGCAACAATCACATAAACTAGAATTGCTATCTACGGTTGAGGTGGATTTGAAAGAACTGACTGCAAAATTCCAATCTCTCAGTGAAGAAGCATCAATGTTACGAGAAAAAGTTATAAATGCAGAATTGATGCGTAGAGTATATCACAATACCATACAAGATTTGAAGGGAAATATAAGGGTTTTCTGCAGAGTGCGACCTCCGATCTCTGAGACTGAAATGACAAAACCTCAATGTATGATCAACTACCCAGATGAGAGTGTTATTGAAATAAGGAAAATGAAGGAATCCATCAGTGCGTCAACAAGCAAGCCCGTTGAAACCAAGGCAGAGTTTGCATTCGATCGAGTATTTCCTCCAGATTGTACTCAAAATGAATTTTTTGAAGAATTGTCTCAATTGGTACAGTCCGCTCTCGATGGATACGATGTATGCGTTTTTGCTTATGGGCAAACTGGATCGGGCAAAACATACACAATGCAAGGAGACAGTTCACCAGAACACCTAGGTAAGGTTTTTTATCAATTTACTATTGGCATTCTGTTTGGATATGGATGTTATATAACAAATGGTCATAGATCTTGTATAGACCCCATCATTTTCATTTATATCATCAAGGTATAGTGTATCAGATAATTTAATTTTTTCATCAATTAGATTATTCATCATAGAACTATAATTCAAGCTGTACAGATCCAGTATTAGATTATCATTTTAAATTGGACAGAAAAAAAATACTGTCTGTAAGTTCTTCGAGGAGGTGGTATATTCATTTTTCAGCTTTTAATGGGATTTTCTCTCCTCGTTTCTAAAAAATAGAGTAGAAGTTATTAAAAATTATTTCAATATATTTGTAGTAAGGACAGATTTAGGATCTGTCCCAAAATGTCACTGCGCTTGAAATTAAACCTTTAGATACCTAAAAGAGAAATTCTCTATTGGTCAGTGACACCTTGTTTTTGAAAAAATTTGGAAATACAAATATATTTAATTAGAATAAAACCTCTACTTATCTTGGTGGACGTTTCGGGAACGAATCTGCTCCCGTTCTCAACACAATTGAAATATTTTTCTCTTCGTAAACTTTTTTCACTTTTCAGTGTCAAAATCGGAAACATTGAAAAAAGTTTACGAAGAGAAAAATATTTCAATTGTGTTGAGAACGGGAGCAGATTCGTTCCCGAAACGTCCATCAAGATAAGTAGAGGTTTTATTCTCATTAAATATATTTGTATTTCCAAATTTTTTCAAAAACAAGGTGTCACTGACCAATAGATAATTTCTCTTTTAGGTATCTAAAGGTTTAATTTCAAGCGCAGTGACATTTTGGGACAGATCCTAAATCTGTCCTTACTACAATTATATTGCAATAATTTTTAATAACTTCTACTCTATTTTTTAGAAACGAGGAGAGAAAATCCCATTAAAAGCTGAAAAAAGAAAAAAAAAATAGTTTATCCATCCAGTCAGTGATTATTCAGATCAGATTATCAGTATCAAACACATCAGAGGTGATTCCAATTTTCAAGAAATTCATTTTCAGTTTTGAAGTATCTGTAAAAAAAAGTATGCCCCATGTTCCAGCTGTAAAACCTGTAAAAATTCGATGATGGACAAATGAAAAAAATTAAATAATTCAACTAAGAATGTAGGATAACTATATTTTATTGATACAAATATGTTTGTAATGATTGAATGAAAAGGTAATAATTAGAACTTCAACTGTCAATATGTCCACTTTCCATTCTGCTGCAAACATATCTTTGTGACCCTATTGATGTTCTTTCTCATTTTTTCTATATTCACAATTAGAAACTCAAACTTGTTATTTCAAATAGCCTTACAAATAAAAATCTATTGGTGTGAGGTCTGGCGAGCGATTTATTCCAAACCGATGAGGAAGACAATCATTTATGGGTTTGTAGGTATTTGCATATTATTATTATAAACATTTTGGTATATACAGGGTGTATGTTTTTTGATCTCTACCATGGGGGTCTCACTTATAAGAGATATGAGGTCGATTAAATCAGGGCAAAGTCGCTCATTTTCATGCTGAACGATAGTCTGTGAGAAAATTTAACGTTATTTTTGATTTTGAATTATTGGAAAAAATCGGGAATTTGTAATTTTCGAAGCGGAAACCAGAAGAGCGAGACATTTTTAACTCTGGTTCTCAAGGCACTCTCATACAAGAAATCTATTTTTTTCTCGTACTTTCCAAAGTGTGTGGGAGTAACAACGTTCATATAACATTTATCATGAACTTTTATCTTATGGGCGCCACATTGAATTTTTGCATTTTTAGAATGTATTTTTCCTATCTTCGTATCTCTTGAACTAACTGAGGTCGCCATGGTGGAGCTCGAAACACGGGCATGCAACTATTCCACATATAGATCTAATTCATTCAGTAGGAAATGTAGGTTTCATTCACCATTCAAAATATGAACCTAATAACCGATTTCCGACCCACTCAATTGATTATAGACCACACATTCTGAGAATGACCAACGTGAATTTTCCTATGCATAATGATGCCTTTCAGTGTGCACAGTTCTATTAATTGAGAATTTCGCTTCATCTGTCCATAAAATGTTCCCATAAAATAGTCTGTCACCATTGCATTCACCAGTGATCCAATCTCAGAATCTATCTTCTATCATAATCCCCAGGAAGCAGATCTTATACCATTCTTGGTTCAATTGCATAGATTTTGTAGCACATCATTATGGTCTTTCTATTTTTTGCAATATCTTAGCTTTGAAAGAACCTTTTTTAACCAGTATTGTTGAATTTGTAATTATGAGCTCCACCTAAATATAAAATAATATATTGGGTGTCTCTATTCAAATAAGAATGGTAAGGTGCTTCTCGATGTGACCCTGTATGTATACGATTCATTCCATAGGATATTTCGAATAAGCCTCATCAAATATACTGGGTGATCAAAGTTAAATCAAGTGGTTGAATTTTTACAGGGGGTTACATTTCAGCTGGTTCACCTGTGTATGGTAATTTTTCAAGGTGGAATTTTCTTTTTTTTTAGGTATGATTCCAAGGTCAGTGAATCTAATATTCGAAACTATTGAAAATCTAGCCAAAACTAACTGGGTGTACACTGTTCAAGTGAGTTTTCTAGAAATCTATAATGATAATGTTCGTGACCTAATGGATCGAAGAGATAACCAGAATTTGGAAATTTGTCATAATGAAGGCAGAGGCATCACAGTCACCAACTTGACAAAACATGAGATCCATTCACCACAGGATTTTGAAAATTTGATGACATCAGCTTTGAAGCACAGAATGGTTGCAGCTACAAACTTCAACAACCTAAGTTCTCGTTCTCATGCTGTAACGAAAATATATTTGCATGGTCGGAATAGCACTGCTGGAGTTTCCTACTCTGGCTCTGTGAATTTGGTGGACTTGGCTGGTTCAGAAAGTGCTAGAAACAGTCATGCTGACAGGTTGACTGAAACAAAGAGTATCAACAAGAGCTTATCAGCCTTGGGTACAGTAATGTTGGCTCTGTACAATAAGAACACACATGTTCCATACAGAAATTCTAAACTGACCTACTTGTTGCAATCATGCTTGGGTGGGTCAGCAAAAACTTTGATGATTGTGAATATTCCCCCATTTGAAGAGTTTTATAGTGAAAGCATAAATTCTTTGAGGTTTGCTTCCAAAGTGAAGCAAGTAAAGAACAGTCTGAAAAGAAATAGGAATGCCTCACCACCAAATCAGTCCAGTAACCAAGGATCAGACCAAGTGACCCAAGATACATAAGGATAGGACCTGTTAGCAATATTATTCTTTTCGTTGTTTTTCATTGCCTTCATGGTAATAGAATTTCATATTTTTTGTTAGAGAGGCCAAAGTAATTGCTTGAAAGATAGATATCTTGTGTTGATGAATGAGAATATAAAATATAATGATAGTCTTCATCAGCCTCAAATGTTGAGTATTGACAGCACTTATTTATGAATAGAAGAAAAATATACACCACTGCAGGAAAAAACTATTTCATCTTAGTAGTAGTACATTAAATAAATCAAATCGTGAAAAATAATAACTTTCACGATTTCATATGTTCGTTTGGAAATACAATTCTGTGCATGATTATCATATTTGGTAATAGTGATATGGGATTGTCACTCGACATGAAATGATTGTTTTTTCACTATGTTGGAGGTAATAATAATAAAGATTGTTTTTAAAAATTGGCTAACAAAGAAAAATTTACAATTTTTCAATAAGAGTTGATATATGTCAATGAAGCTTCCCACCAAAATGAAAAATTGTGCCAGTGAAATTATTGGAAATAAGTACAGCGTTCCTCTTGGTTGACTAACACCCCCATATGAAAATGAACTCTTGCACGCTCAAGAGTGTAACAATGAAAAATGTCTTGCAAAACTTCTGTGTCTCTCAATGGACATGCGATGAGTATTTATACTGACAATCGAATATTTTTATAAAAATCTATATAATCTACATCAAATTCGTTCCAACCTTCACTACCAAATTCGGTTATCATTTTTGTTCTGAAAACTGGACTATGTCTAAACTATTCAACATATAATAATTCATTTCGAAATTAGCGGTATATTCATTTTTATATTTCTTTCCTCACTTCTAAAAGATGAAAATACAGATCATAATAATTATCTCAATATATTTATCAGATTCATGATCTGCCCAAAATGTCACTGCAATTGGAATTCAACCTTCAGACACTCAAAAGAGAAATCCTCTGATTGTCACAGGTTTTGAAAAAAATTGGACGATAAAGATATTTGATAAATAACAAAATTTCTACCTATCTTATCGTTTTGGAGGTTTCGGAAACAATCTGCTCCCGTTTTTTCAAAAATAAAAATTTTATATATATATATACAGGATGATCAAATTTGGTGCCATATTCAACTATCTTGAAATTAACATCAGTGGATTCGAGATGGAGAAATTTGGCCCCAATATGTGAGCACCCAGTATAAATGATGATTTTTTGGCCCGACTCTAAAAGGTTTCGAAATATTACCTTTTGTGAAAGGATGCATCTGCAAAAAAAGTAATATTTGAATTAATCATAGAATCCTAAAATGCATTAATATATTTCTTCATTTGACAAAACGAGGTTCAGGTCCACTTCCAGTATAACTGGAAGTAGCAAGCAACAAATAATATTTTAGCACCATTGGGCCCTTTGGGAAACCCCTGTTCACGAATTTTCAGGTTTCAGGAGAATATTCCCAGTAGTTCCTCGGTTTATCGTGAAGAAGTCTGTACATAACATATAATATCAATTCACTGGCACAAATCATGATTTTGGTCGGTAGCTTTGTTATTATTGAATTAGGTGAATTATTGAATATATAATATAATATAAATCAAAAATTATGCCAGTGAAATGATTGAAAATATGTAGTGTTCAGGATTCTTCGCGATGAACCGAGTCGATATGTAAATGAGGAACCAATGGGAATATATTTCTGAAACTTGAAAATTTGTGAAGTGCTCGAGTTAGCTAAAATATGTTATAGTTATTTGATAATTTTGCGAAGAAGACTTAGGTCTTAGTTAGTTTGAAAATATATTGTTATATGTTGAATTGTTACTAGTTTCGACATGTTGTCGCTCATTTATCTTGAGTGCATTCGAGATGATTTTCAAATGCACATTGTATACAGAGTTGAATTCTCGCCATCAGTTATTTCGATCAATTGCTGAATCAGATAAACAACCGCAGGAATGTAAAGGCACAACTGAGAATTTCAAATCATTTTGAATTCACTTCAATTCTAGAATAATTCAATCGCTAGAATTTCAATTCAACAGACTGTAAGATTTATAGTTATCGAAGCAATAATAATAATAATGGAATTTGGTACCTAGTGAAGTTTGAAAAGAATATGATCACATGTAATCTTGATATAAGTATATTTTTATAACAATATTTGATTGTCAGTATCACTACTTCTAGAACAGAGTGCATAAACATTTGTTATGTGACTGAATGGATTGAACATTACTTGTCATGAATCGTTACAAAGTTCCTACCAATAATTCATTTACTTTAGAAAAACATGACCAGCCTTGAAGAGAGTTACGCAAATAATTTAGATATGAATTATAATATGTACCTACCGAAAACTAAATCGCATGGCTCTAAAGAGACAGACATTTTTCAATGTCAAACTCTTGAGCGTACGAAAGTTTATTTACATACATGTATTTGTAGATAGGGATTTTCATATAGGGATGGTGGTCAAATAAATGTTCATCACTTCACTGAATACTAAATGTATAATAAATATATGTTGAAAACTGAAGTGAGTTTCTAAGACGATTCCAGTGATTTGATCTATTTTATATTGTAGACTTTTAGTGTTGTATTTGTTTTTATTATGTACTGGTACTATAGGATGATTAAAGTCATTAATTTTTCAATATCTAGGTATCGTTATTTTCAATGGATGCGATACCTTGCATCCATTTTTGCATTTTTTGAGCAGGATGGTTGGTGAGTACCTAGTAATGAAATCGACTACGTGAGGTCGTATATCTGTTTTTTTGTACCTCCTATTCCATGAGAATACCTCGACCATATAAAATCTCTCGATCTTCTTAATAGACAAATTATTTTGATAACAGTTAATATTTATTTCCGGTTTAACCGGAATTCGCTTTAACTTATTTCAAACGGCACCCTGTATAGTAGTATTCCTCGAGATTTTTTTCCAATAAAATGAACAATACAGAAAACGATTACAATTACAACGCTACATCACACTGTAAAATTTTATGTGATCTAGAATTTTAATGCAATATCATAATAATTTTTTTAACATTATATAGTTGGCAAGATGGGTGGATCTTAAATTACTGTTATCAAATCGATAGATGGACGATGATATTGAAGTCAAGACTACATTAATTCAGTATAATTTGTGTTCACCAACATTCCATTCGTCGAATTGAAAAATCAATATCCAAAGCGCCAATATAATCAGAATTCTGTGTGACGAGCAACATAGACAAATGTGCGACATCTCAGATATGCTGGATGTGGCATGTAGTTGAGAGACGGTGATTTGAGATTTGATCAAAAAATAAATATTACCAACCTAATCTCAGCGTCAATCAGTTCGGCCGTAACAACCGTAACGATGATGGTTGATGTCAGCGGTAACGGTTTGATGGCTCGCGAAGATGCTCTTTCTCATTCACACACACAGTGCACATACCAGTAGAGAGAAAGAGACCGATTCCGCAATGTTGCCAACATTACAACTATTGAATTCACAATGGAACTTTGTAAAAGATATATATATATATATTTCGGTTTGTTGTTTCTTGTGTCGAAAACGTGATTCGTAAGTCAATGAAATATAATGTTCCATCTCTTGGTTCATGAGGTATGATACACTAAGCAAATGGTAATCCTACTATCATTTCATTAGTTGCATATCACAAATGTGTGCATCGTGATGTTTTTTTTTATTTTTAGTTATATTCATCTCATATTCATGCAGTTGACTCCAGTTGACTAATCTCTGGTGTCTCCCAAGGACAATAATATTTGTCTTATAATATTTTGAATGATGGCGCCCAGGTCGAGACGACGCATGCGTTTTAACGCAGTCAAGTTGGGCGATTGATCAGTGTACTCAATGCAATAGTGGGTTGTGTTGTGAGTGCCGTGCCATATTATTATTATTTAAGTTACAATAACTAAAATAGGGATTTAAAGACTTGATACAGTTCTTAGTGATGCAGTTTAGGATACAGAACATACTATGTTGGGCGATCCTTGTTGGATTTGCGACAGCAGCACAGGTAATAAATCTTTAAATACTGTTTTCTTCCGTGTGTATTCAGTGTATCCTTCTTTTGGATAACCTTTATGACTTGAATGACTGCATGCATTTCTTATAGGTGGTAATTTCAATCGAGCTCCAAGTTTTCTCCTATTCCAGAAATCGACAAATAGATGATTATCATTTCAAATGTAGAAAATAAATATAGGTATGACTTCTTGGGTAGGTACCTGCTTGAATATAATTCACAAATATTTACATTTTTATTGCTGGTATATAGTTAGAGAACATATTTTGGTACATGCATTCCTGCTTACATATATTCATACTTGAGTTTTTTCTTGGTGGTTATCACATTTTGTTACTTATCCTCAGAACTGATGAATACTTATTTGAGATCAGTGAATAAACATGTAGATAGGTACTGTGTAATCAATTGAATCAACTCTTGATTTGTGTGATTGCAGTTTCCAGAATTGAAACTGTAAAATGATGAAATATAGGCATAGTTTCTTTCGAACATCTTAATAATAAATGTATTTTCAAGGACTGTTTATGCTCATAAAATAGGTATATGTACCTACTAAGGTACCTACCTATATATCTATTTATCTACCTTTCCGACGATGGTCTACCTCCTACAGTGAAGCAAGCCACCTACCTATTTATGAAATAATATATTTCCTTGGCACTTTCACATTGACCAATTAATTTCTGTTTTTTATCAAAAGATCCTCATTGAGTGGCGATAAGAATAACATCTAGGTCTGACAAATATACACCTACATTTCAACTGACAATCGATAGTTCCAAAACTTGTAACCAGTTTTTTCTTCAGTTGAATTCTTTGTCGTGAAATACAGCTTACTAATAAAGTACAATATAAAAGTATCATATTATGCAGATAACCATAACAAAATATGATCCTCAAATGAGTGAAATATCGAGTGAAATACCTATACCTACTTCGAACAATAGGTATATATACATCTCATATTTCATAGCGTATTGTGGTCTTTAGATATCAACTAAATACCTACTTATTCGTTGCATGATGTTCATACATTTCAATTCAATCATATAATTCATTAATATTTCGGTAATATATAATTTATCTACTCGATAATAGATAATTTATTGATTTTGATCAATGGAGTAGGTGTATACAGAAAAAATTGGATTGAAATTATCGTCACTGTATTTCTAAAATTTCAATTCATACCTATTCAATATGCGTGAATAACAAGCAGCTTAGCAGTCGCATGATTTGAAATTCTAATGATTTGGGGTGGAGTGTTTTTCTTTTTTACCAGAAATTTCGGGAATATACAATTCAAATTTGTTCCTCTTTTGTCTTACCTTCTTAACACTGAGTAGATAAACATCATCTATTTTAACGGATTTCCAACTGAAACTACCTATCCATGGGTGTCCCATGGAATATCAGCTATTCAAGAAGATAAAAATTAGAAATTCTCGGAGTTCTATAGATTTACAAGGACCTCAATTTGAGTGGAACAATAATAAGAGATCTTTCCCTGTTTTCATAATTCGATTCTAATCACGATTGAAATTGAAAAAATCGGTTGATTTAAATCTTCGCAAACCTGATGCAACGTTGGCAATGTAATTTTTAAAAAAATCGTGAACTAAAGAAAAATATAGGTACGAAGGTTGCATTTTTTAACTGATCGAACCGGAAGTGACTTAGCATGTTTCATGTTCAGCTCGAACATACTTTGTAACGAACGATCTTTGTATATCTGTTGGTTAGTGAGGATTTGTCTCTTCTGAAATTACCGGAAATAGCCGGGGTACAATGGAAAATTGCAACATGTACACTTGGGCATCTGTAAAGATTTTCGGTATAGATAGCTACTCAGATAAAAACAAAAACCTTCCTAGAACTGAGGTGGATTGAATCGGCACGCCATTGAACAGAGATCTTGTATAAGGTACGGTAGGTGGATATGTCAAATATAGAAATTCTTGTTTATCTTTATTTTCATCAAAAAGGTATCATCTTTGAAGGTCAATCTCCCGCGTAGATGTTTCTATTATAGTTTTACTTGATAGGAAGTTCGAAATATTTCCTATGCCACTGTAGATACATAAACGTGAAACGAAACATACCTGAAGGCCGTTTACCATTATGCATTTTTGCCATTATGATTAGCCATTTGCATTTACTACCTACTAGTGTATTGAAGAATCGAACTGAAAGCACATTAGCTTCATTTTTTCGAAATGAGTGCTAATTGAAGCCTAAATTTTTGAATTCGTTCTCAACGCCCGACGGTTGTTAATCTGACAAAATCCCCTCCGAATTATAACATGTATTCTAACTTTGATAACGTCATAATTTATGGCTACTCTGAGGCTCTAGCCTCACCATATTGTTGTTTGAATTTCGTTTTGTTGGCTGTTGTTGGGTGGCTCACATTTACGATGAAAAAAGGTAAATAAAAAATATTTCCCTATAAATCGAGGCTCACCTATTCAGTCGATTGTAATTCTCATATATATTGTAATAATGGCGGATTTTGCGTTTTGTTCTCATTCAGATTTAGTTCCGCTACAGAATGTCAGAATTTTGATTTATCGCATCACAAAAAAAAGCAAAAAATCAGAAGTAGCCCTAGGTGGGAGCTCTAAGATATATTGGTGCATTAAGATCTGCTATAAGCTTCATATTTTGAGATTGAAACTGAACGAAACATTGGAACCTTCACTATTATGTACGAGTTATTATCATGTAGCACTGATTGGAACCTTCAGTATTGTATACGAGTCACTATTAGCACTGTTTTACTGCTCAATAAATTATTCTCATGTCTGTATACATGCACGTGTCTTTCTTGTTTTGTTCCCCAGGAGAATAAAAATAAAACTGTTTCAGTATTCTTGAAACACATTTTTCGTTGCTATTCGGGGCAAAGACTAAATAATATACATGAGTATTAGTAATGTATTATGACAAAAAGATTTTTGTTCTGAAGCGGTCAAAGTTTGTGATTGTATACTAATGCAGCTACACTAACCCAACCCTGACAGATGCGACAACCCTCTAGCGAGTTATTCCATGGCAATAGGGCGGTATACGCCTTTAGAGTTTTTTCAGGAAATTGCTTATTTTCATTTCCATTTGTGTCTTTGTGCTTTGAAAAGTGGTTGAAGAACAAAACCGAACAAACTCGGCATTTTTTATGATAGAGCGTACGTAGAATTGACTTTGTGTCATACGCTCGATAATACATCTACAGGGTTATTCACGGAAACCTTCTATATAGAAGATTTATCGTCCAGTTTATTTTTGACTTGATCCGACGTTTACAATTATTGTAATCTAGTGTCATGTTTTGAATGAGAAAGAGTGTTCTGTCAGGAATTAATTTCCAATATTCCGTTTCTGATTCCGATTGAACTTTCACACCTTCTATGAAGATATTGAATTATGCTAATATTTGTAATAACATTCGAATATACACAATCTTAATGTATATTTTGGACCCCTTCGCATCTTTCTCATTTATTGTTTTTTTTTTGCATAACGTACTCTCTTATAATTATTCCTGTATAATTCATTCATTCAAAGAGAAAAACATCTCGGACAAGAGTTTTAGCAACCAATGTGAATTTGGAAAAGGATGATTTCATGTATGTGTCTTTTGCTGGTATCACTTACATCACTCAAGACAAGGTGTAAAATATCTGAAGTTGAAGTTTGACGTTTTCTCCAGATTCCGAGCAGATTTTCTCCATTGATCACGACTTATATGGCCATGGCAACTTGACAGGTGCTATATGCGCTATCTATCAGTATATTTGCTATCATGGGCGTTACTGACAGTGAGAAATAATAAAATACTATTGGTATATTTGGGAAAAAATTAAGGGCAACTTTGAGAAAATCAATGAACACTTGTTATATTTGTATGTGTGGTGAATGTCAATGTCGACCGTACATGCAGGAGATGAAACATTCATGAAGTCAACGAAAATACTTTTCTTTGAATCCGCCATTGTTATTCATCAACTGATTCGAAATTTCAGAATTCGATTCGGAATATTTTCTGAGAAACGTAGAGGAATAACCCTGTATAGTCGGTTCCATTCGAGGATCTACTCACAGAATATCCTTAGCCGATTAAACCTTATATCTGTGGTGTTTTACTTTTAGGAGTAGAACACCACATGGAGAGGAGCACACGATTTGGGATTGGCCTAAAATGAAAAATGAATGAAAGAATAAAACCCGGTATCTTTGAATTCCTCATGATGAATCCGATGATGATGAAGCGAGCATGATGGCATACTATAGGGTGACCATTGGGAAAATCGAAGGGCACGTGTGTTGTCTTTGTATTTCTATAATGTTGATTCACTTTCGTCTGGCCACACTATGTAGGTATACTATTCAACACTTGCAAACGAATTATCAGTTCTCTTACCGGAAAATTACTAATAGCCAGTTGTTATTCCACTTGGCATTCTTTCTCGAACATTTTTCACGCTGACGTACCTCCCTTCTTAATTTCGTTTCAGAGCGTGACTTTTTGCCCTCAATTTATGCAGGGATATATCAATTTATTTTAGAGACTGTTCGAGACAGAATGAAAAATTGGGTATTTGGCAACAAGTAGGCCATCGTTAGGGGCGCAACAGAAAGGGTGGAAGGCTTCGGAAAAAACGAGGGATCAACCATGAAATATTTAAAGATAATCTCAATTTTTTTCATTACTTATGATTCTATGGTCTATTCTACGGGTAGAAAATTAATTTTCTACATTTTCCACCATTTAGTTGGTGTTGCAAGGATCTGTCCTGGCACTAACATTGTTTTTACCAACGATCCGTTGGATGTGAACTGCCCAGTCCGGAGCTTTGTGGATGATAGTACTTACACTCAATACCCCCTTTCTGTTCGAGGTCGATAACATACATGAGGTTCTGACAAGAATTTCGAAATATGGATCTGAAAATCTAGTGAATTCAATGCAACAAAAACTCAAGCTTGTATCTTTATCATGGAAGGCACACAATGCTCAAAATGATGTCAGGTATCAACATTCCCATGAGGTCGTCAATATCCATGCTTGGTATGAGCACTAACAGCCGTTCATTTATGGGACGAACATGTGAGGATCATTGCGAGAACTGATTCACAAAAACTTGGCTTTCTGTTCTGTGCGAAGAGATACTTTACACCACACCAGCTCCTCAACGTTCTACAAAGCACAAATTCAACCTGTCCTCGAGAACTGTTTACATGTTTGGAGTTTTGCTCTCAAAGATTTACTGAAGCTCTTCAGCTTCTGTTCAGAAGAGAGATTCTATTCGCCTAGTCGGTGATACGACACTCACAAACTCATTCACCTCTCTAGAACATCGCAGAAAGGTTGGCGATTCCTCCTCTATCTATTGATAATTTATTTATTGTTTTTCAGTAATATCGAAAAGAGTCTCTACTGCAGATATGAATTTATCATTATTTGCAGATATGATTTAATTTTCTTGTGAATGACGGTTTCTAATGGGGGAAGGAAAGTGGGACCAATTTGACAATAGCCTTTCGAGTTGAGCCGACGAAACTGAAATTCAATTCGAGAGCTATTCTCGATAATGCTGGGTAGTGCTTCTCTGACAATTCCCAAAAGTCCGAACTTTTGTTAAGCTGGCAAGTTTTCCAAATATATTACGATCATGTTGGGAATCTTGGAGGCCATCTAGTCCTTCAGCATCTAAATTATCTAAAAAGGATTCATTCGTTCACGTTTCTAATTTGCTCAGCAGTCATAGCTTTCCTCTTTCGATAGAATGAAAAAAATCAGCAGCAATAGAAAATATATTGAGGGCATGTTTTTAACGCTTTTATAAACATGAACGATAGTCATTAAAACCTTCAGGTTATTCTAATTTGATTCATTGATGCTCTGTAATTCACGCTAATACATTGATCAGTTTGCTCGTCAGTTCAAATGTGTGTATTTTCGATTTTTGATACGTAATTTTCTACGTATTCTACAAAAAATAAACTATGAGTTTGCAGGATTGTTTATAATTTTATTTCTTCTCTTTCGTAGATGTTAACATTTGTGCATTGCTAATCTATTTCTTAGTTTTTCGTAGAACATGAAAAGAATTTCATTGCATTGTGTATGGAATTCTGAACTCTAGAATCATTTTCCAAAAAATAAAACGTCTAATTCGAGTCCATTCAACATCAGAGTAAATAATTACTATTGCCGTCTATCTGTATACCTGATCTGTCAGGTAAATGTGTGGGCCTAGAAATTCACCGTGAAACTAGACTGGATGGGCCACATTCTAGCATGGATTCCATTGAAAAATATATTTCTATTGAACCTTCAAACTCATACGATGACTTTTCATCTCACTTCGATTCAAAGGAGCCTCAGAATTTGTGTTCTGTGTGAATAGAATGATTCAAGTTCGATAGGAATTTAGGAATGTCTACGATAAGTAGGTATGTAGGTGAATTGAATATGCGTATATCAGGAGAATATGATAAATATGAACATCCTGTCCTGTGTCCTGCTTCGTTTTCGAGAACCAGGGTCTCAAAACAGATACTTCTCCACTCCGACTTTCTATCTCCCTGTGGATCAAAAATTCGTATTTCACAAAAAAAAATCAAGCGTTTCTCTTAATTTCAATGGAAAAAGCGTTTTGGTAAGACTTCAGTTGGACCTCGAGTTGGACAAAGCGGTTTCAGATTTTATTTTTATGACTCAGTGTTGTGTATTTTTTTTTTTTTCAGAAAACTGAGCGGGGTACGAACAAACTGAAAATACGTTGTTGTATGTTCAATCTGAAAGAAATATCGAGTTTACAAAAATAAAAATATCAAGGACACACGTTTATATGAACTTCGAAATCATGCAAGAATAACCCTGTATGTGTATTTTGAGAATGATGTCACATATTTGGATGATATGATGGTCATGATGAATGTTGGATGATATTGCGCGTCTGCATGTGGTGTATGAAGCAGAGTGAAACGATACCAATGGAATCAAACACATGAACAATACCTGCGAGTGATGAAAAAAAGCATTTTCATATGACCTAATGTTTTCAAACTCCTCTCTACTACTAGAACTAAAATGCCCTTTAGCGCACACGTATTCACTGCCCTAAATGATCACAATAATGAAAAAAAATCTGTGTCTTCTAGAGATATAAAAAAAAGGCTACTGAAGTACCACTTCAAAATAGTTTACCTTTATTAAATAGCAAACTCCTAAAAATTATCCTCATTTGAAACCTTCTGTATTGAATGTGTTCAAACGATTTGTTCCATAATACAAGTACTGATATTTTCTTCAAGCTTCGAAATCAGATATCCATGCACTGTCACTGTCGGTTCAGGATAGATTTTCGTTTTCAGGGAGCCCAAAAAACTCTCAAAGATACGCTGTTCCAGCGTTGCGTTTGGTCCGGTATCTGTTTTCTCTTGTTCTTCAATTGTTTGGATGAAAATGAAGGGAATGGGTATTGGCCATGTTGTTAGAGATCAAGAATACCTTCTTTCCTATAGTTCAGAAATAAAATTTGGTGTCTTACATTATGTTTTGTATGTTTATGTTATGATGTTGGGTGTGGTCTTTTTACGTTACTAGTTGTGCCTTTGATTGTGAATATCTGAATTGTGGTTCATCGTGAAAGCATGCCCATAAAGGAGTGTAATTATTTAACAGTACTCTAAAAGAAGTAAGCTCGAGGGGAGGAGTTTATCAGTTGACTGGATTTTTTGAAATTCAACAACTTTGAACAACCACAGTAGGTATCACATAGTTTGCTATAAAGACCCATTTGCATATATGCAAAAATCAATCAAATACTAGTGTTGGCTTCTTGATGGCGGCTGTAAATTTTCTGAGGATCTCTAAGATATTGTGAGCAATTTTTTGGTTTAACCTAACCTCACATTGATTGATTCAGTTCATATTTCGAGTAATTGAGTTCGTGACCTTAAGTGACGCTCTTGAATTAATCAGTGATTGTTTTTGAAATTGTCTACTTCCGGCATGCGTCAAATATTCGACCAGACAGCCCAACGATGGAGGCTTTTAATGCGCCCTGAAAGTTATGAAACTCTATCAAAGCAAATATTGAAGTTAAAATCTGAAAACACGTCAAATCGATTCAGATTGCAAGGTTTTCCCATTTTCTGATGGATAGCTTATATCAACGCTTTGACATCATAAATTTGATCGACAATTTCAAGGAATGAAAAGACCGTCTTCGATAAATATAATGATATATGTCGATTCACCAAAGTTCAGGACCTACCTAGTTTGTTCAGTTTCATTCGAGAATATAATTATTTTCTCATTTCGGTAAATTATGCTTGAGTTTTTGTTCTATACACCAGCAGATTCTGAATATACAGAGTGATTTTTCGGAATGATTTTTTTTTCAAAAGGGCTCACCCTTTTATCAACAGTGATCGCGTGTTGTGATACGTATCTTTACGATACATTTGAAGAAATTAGATAAAAATTGAGTGATGATAATTTTTCGGAGATATTCAGTGTGAGTCTGCTGAAAAAAACCACCCTGTATTCATTGCAGTCAAAAAAATAATTCAGTAGAAAGGAAATTTCTTATTGATTCTATTCTTCAAAACCAGTTCTTTTAACAAGCGCCGTTTGAACGTCATCTGTATGATTGCATCAACAATGATACCTACCTAGTAGAATTAAATCAAATAGTACAATATTTATTTCTTCGACATCATTCCTCGTTTCAAAACAACTATACTATCATACTATATTACCATACTATAATTTCGTACTCAGCAGCAGCTTCGCTTGGAGCAAGCAGTCTTCGCTTTGCTCGTCGTATTTACTCAAGAAACTCTGGATAATAATGTTTTATAATGGGAAGTGAAATCATAAGCTTATATTTTTCGTTCCGTTGATGGCTCATGACTTGAGTCAGTTTCATCAGATAAGAGATAGGAAAATTTCAGCTATTGTCATCGGCATATTGTATTCCTGTAAACAAATCATTGAATGTTTCCGATATAATTGATGTTATCCTTTGCTCATCAGTTTCAATATTATTATTTTTTTGAGACTATAAACCCATTTCGTACTGTTCTATAGAAATTGATTACTTTGATCGTACAGCAAAAAAAAGCAGGAAAGAGATTCTAAGAAATTTAATTTCAATTATAATACAATATTGTCTTCCGGAAATTACATCGATAAGATCATACAATCTCGCTGATAGTTATTATATCTAACTGAATGATGTTCACTACAGTAAATACCAGTTATTATTCCGAAATGATACTGCGTTGCTAAATTTCGAATGTAGGTACAAGATAATGAAACAATTGTTATAGATGTACTTATATGATTATCATGATACTAAAACGAGTATATCTATTTTTGTATTATCCTCAAACTAGAATCATCTTCATTCTGATTCTTAGTTCTGTAGAGATATGTTAGTAAATTTGAAAATGAATAGAAAATGATATTTTATCAGTGCATTGATTTTTGAGAGAGTTTCGGAGGAAAAAAGAATATTTGTGACACTAAACAATCTGTAATTAGAAATAAGAATAAAAATAAGTTCGGAGTGAAACATATGAGAAATCTAATCAGATACAAAAAAGGTCTCCACGTTTTTCTTCCTAAAGTCAGCCGTTTTCGAGATATGATATAAAACGGGTTTTTTCAAGATGTCAACTGACACCAGATGGGTTCGATCCCAGACTTCAATTTTATGTCATTATGTATCAATAAAACGCATGCAACCATAAAAAAATTTGTTCTGAATTTTGCATCACGGCCACCTATTAGCTGAATCTCTATTGTCTGGTCGACCACCCATAGTAGCGATCGCAGGAAAAACAAATGACAAATTGAAGTCCGTCTTTCGCTAGATAACCACGAAAGCACATGGAAGCTATTCGATTAACTTTCTTTCGATGCCTCCATTTCCATCTCGATTTTCACTGAATATTGAATGCAAGTTTGAACTCGAAATTAAATTCCTGCTCCATCGGGATTCAGAAGCTTTGCTCTGGTAGATGTGTTTATTGATCGCATTCTCTAGAACTGGTGGTAGTTATTTTCTGTTTACTTGCTGATTGCTGATGTTAGTTTTTATCGCATTCATTTTAATCATTTCAGTAATTTCATTTGCGTCATTGAATTCGTGGAAGGATCCACTTCCTTCTACTTATGCGGAATGAAATTCACATTATACCCATGAATGTTGAATTGCTTCTACAATTGTTATCTTGCACAGTGAATTGATTAAAAACGTTATACGTGAACAAAATATTAATTGACATCAGTTCCATAGTTTCCTGCACAGTATTAGTTCCTGTATTGTTCTATAGCTTTTGATAAAACACTTATGGAACTGGGCTGACTGCTAGCTGGATCGAAATATAGTATTCACGAAAATGTAGAGAACTGGTGGTGCATCTGCTTGCGTATATAAATTAATCGTAGCAGATGATGGAGTCTCAAGAGCAAGGGAAATATTGTCTATAACGATACCTACTGTGAAACTTCCTTGAATTTTCTAACTCTGAATATAACTGATATTCTTCAACGAACTTTCAGAGATTGCTGAAATGATGGAAGAGGAAACCTACATGAGCTGCAAATCATCGATGTATTCGATTTCGCGTCATCGATTTATTGATCTTGCTGGTTTATTTTTGTACGTTTCATTTGTTCCCTTCCAATTACTCTTCCAGTAATATAAATACATGAGTTTCCTCACAACGGCGCCACTGAAATAGAGATAGTGTCGATAACACAATTGATTCGTTAGCACTGGAATGTCAATATTCACTTTTGTTCATATTTTCAGCAGTGAAATTGCGTACCCAACGGAATATAACCTTATTTTAGAACACCATGTATACAAAATTCATCTGCTCTCATGCCGTTTCACTGAACATACGCCATATTGCCTCGAGTGAATCAAGAACGTAATAATAAATATATATATATATATATATATATATATATAGTTCATAAATAGAACGCGACTGAAATTTCTCCGGGTATGATTTCAATTAAATTCCTATTTTAAGGGTTTTTGACTGAATTACTGGGCGAAGGTTTACTTATCAGTTTGAGTATCACTTATGCCTTTTATCTTTTTTCCATTATTTTTTATTGAACAACTTCATATGAATTCTTTAGCTATTCACTCAGATTTTCTCATCAATCTACTGAATCTAGTTCAGTAGTTTGCACTTCATTTGGTGGGAACAATACAGTGTATAAATCTTTGCTTTCTTATGTAAATAAATTATCCATCAATTAGCATCAATATCGTGAATGATGATTTCCCTAAAAAAAGTATTTCCTCGTCAACTTTCATGTGTTCGTTCAGTTGGTTATCTAATAATGTTAGCGTGTATTCAGATTCATGCGATGATTAATTCTAAGGTACTCATCAGGATATTCTTGTCCAATGACTATTTTAATGTGGATGTTTTATGAACTATAAATGTTATCTCTGATCATTTTCAGTTTCATTATATTAGCTCAAGTCATCAAAAAACAAAATAACACAGTCACTGTGTCAGTTGGATTTGAGTAGTTATGGATATTAGAAATTCGAATTGATAACAAAGTATAAACGACCTGTAAACAAGCATTTGAACCTCCTACAATAAACTCATAAACATCTATGTAGAAGCATCGATTATATACACTAATGAATACTCAAGGGTGAAAGTGACGGTATAAGTGGTGAAAAATAATTTTCAAATAAAGTGTGTTTGGTTGTGGAAGCTTATGGAGTTCTTTGTTCCTTTGTATTCAAAGTATTATTGTAACAATTCATGAGGACTTCATGAATGTTTTGTTGATAAACTGTTGGTGATTTCCATTTGATGCAATATGGATCTGATCTGATAAAAAGTATATTAAACCAGAAAAATACATAGCGTACGTGACAACTTTATAAAAATAGACACGCGCAAATTGTGAAATAACTTTCAATTCCAATCATTATCTCGATCTGAATCCACGAAACACGTTTTCATTTAACAATTGGTACGATCTCTTCTGTTAGGTCTCGTTGAATGGATGAATTTTCTCGCTCATCACTAATGATCATCATAAATTTTATCTGGAAAATACCTATTCCGATAAATATTATTTACTCTGCCTTACCTATAGCTGGAATTGAATGAGATATTTGGATACAATAAATGCTATCAATTGGTATGTTATTTTTATTTATACTATACAATTATTGATGTTGTTTGTTTATTGGAATATCTTTGTTGAACCTCGCGAGGAGAGCCTGTTTTCATCTAGCAAATGATAATAATGCAAATATAGATGATAACACTGCATGCTCCTGCAGTGATATATTCTTCTGTGTCTTGATACATAATGTCTATATATATCCATATATATATATATATATATATATATATATATATATCATTAGAATCATGATTGGGGAGTCATTATGAAGATCATACAGTCCTGAACTTGAGAATGGAGAAAGTCGAACCTATCCACTACAGTGTGCTCGAATTATCAGTTTATATTAATTATCAGTAATATACTGGGCTACAGAAATACTTGAAATTTATCTTATTGGTCCCCATGCTTGTTTCTTCCAACATGAGTTTTAATTTGGTTTTTACTATAATATAAAAATCAAACAGATTGTGAAGATTGTAATCTGAAAATATGATAATATATAGACATTCCGTTGAAAAAAAGTTTCGCCAGATTTTTTTCTGTGACATTGTTTTTACGAAATCACGTTTATATCGCTCGAATTAAATTCCCCCATTGAACTACCATAAGAATGATAATCTATTGAATACAATTTTGTTGAATTGGATTTTCTTCGAATTTTTTCAAATTCGGTATTATAAGCATAAGGGAATTCATTGATTCAACTATTTTTATAATAAAATAATAATAAAAAAAATTGCACTTCGGCAGATGTCCTGCTCCAAAAATTTTATGTTTTGGAACATTTCAAGTACAAGAAGACGTCAACGTATTTGTTTTTGTAGTCATGGAAAGCATGAAGAGTTCGTTTAGCAACAATATAATCAATGTTCTCGAAGTTTATGTAGAGATTATAACTACGTACACCATACAATTTTATCTACTCATTTCGTGCTCTGAGAATATTCACTCTTGATGCAAAGCTATTTCGAATGGTTGAAACGTTTTCCGAAAATACCCACTACTTAATGTTCATTAGAACTGAGTTACTATTTTTCAAGAAATAAACTATTTGAATATCCGAATGGATTTGAATATCGGAATTTCTATTGTAGCTGCTATTTTTAGACTGCAACACATACAAGTGTGACTGCGTGGGTGCAAATACTCACGTCATACATTCTTAACAAAATGCAAAACAAACATTTTTGGAATTCTTGAAAAGTTTCTGAGAAGTCCACTTTACAATTATGTGGGGATTTGAAGAAATGAAAATATATATCACGCCATGTATATCATGGTATTAATAATCGGATATACTTATATATCATGGACGTTTTTTGAAAAATTCAACGATATTAAAAAAAATAATTATTATCATGAAAATAATTGTACGACTATGTCGCTCGTCACCTCTCGATGTCCAACATTGAAAGAATTTAATATGGATGAAATTCATGGATTTTCATTGAAATATATTAGAATTTGCAGCGCTGTATAAAAATGTAATGATGTAATGTCTAGTCACCATTGGAAGCTAACTCGGAAGCTAAACAATCAAAGCATCCAATATTGATAAAATTTGCTGTAGTTCAAAATTAAAAAAAAAACAGTGGCAATTCGGCTAAGCTTATTAATATTGACTTGTCAGTTTTCCACTCGTTTTCATTAACAATTTCGAAATAAAGCAATATATATCATTTGTTTCCGCTTACATACTGAAATGAATCTAATTTTTGTAAAAGATTTATTCATTATAATGCATTTATACTTCACAATGAAATGCCAACAAAACTTAAAACTTGAAGAAATACTTTTTTTTTCATGTCATCTCCATTTATTCAATCTTTAAGTCTACTCATTAAAAATTATTGTGATTACTTTCCTTTCTCAAAAATTTATTCTGTACCATTTTTTTTCTGTTCATAGGTATATTATACTTTCTTTGTCCCCTGTTCTAAACATATTTATCTTGTTTCTCGAGAATAATAAAGAATATTATTGTTGGTTGTCAGTGTTAAACCATAAAATAAATTATTAGCATCAAAAAATGATTATCCACATTTGATAAATACATATATAATATTTTATATATTTCAATAGTTATATGTTATTTCTGAGCCCTGATAATAATTCTGTTGATTCTTCATTGTTTCTAGAAAGATCGAAATGGTCAATACTTGTATATTTGATCTATCTCGGAATAGGTTTTTTGAAGTATAATGATCGCAAATGTTTCGTATCTCGTGAAGAACAATGAGAATATTTTTCTGAATAATATTTTGTAACGAATAATGGAATTGAATAGTTGAAATCTCGGTTTGAACTTCAATTATTTTGAACATATACAAGTGAACCTTCCTTGTCCAAACAAAAACAGGACAACTGTTGAAGTAAATAGACGTAAGAAAATGGTCCGAGTTAAGTACTGATAATATCATAACAAAAAAAAGCAATAAGTAATGAAATGAAAAACAAACTGAAAATACATAAATGACTATTGGATTGAGGTAACTCAATTTCCGTAACATTTAGTCATGCTTGTTATGATATGTCATAATGACGTTTACTCTGTATATTCGGAAGGTGGGAATTCCGCCGCACCTAACCAGAGATGCTGCGCAGACACCAGTTATTGATTCTTTATCCCTGCTGTTCCCGCTCTACATTTCCACCGCCATTGCAAACGTATTCCCGCTCTAGTTTATGCCATAGCTTGTTCCCCGAACTCCGGCAAAACAGTACATTTCAGCCCTATCATATCTCCATCTATCTATCTTTTATCTGTCATCACGTGAGTAAAACTATCAGAAGTACTCACCCGCCAATATTTTATTTTTCTGGTTAGCCGTTTTCTTTATTTGGCACAATTTTTGCATGAGTATTCATTGTTTTCATTCTCCGCAATATGTTAATGAATGTTGAGTAAAATCCTTGAGATTTTGTTGAAGAAGACGACGACAGCATCGTTCCAATACCAGATGACCGTTGTATTTGTCTTTGTCTCAATTCAGTTACCATTTGGTAACACCCAGTAGGACCCACATCGAGGTATACCTTCGTTTCTTTAGATCGTATGAAATTAGCGTGGCTTGCAACAGTGTCAACCAAATATTGAAAAATCAAGCAAAAATACTAGGGGGCATATGAAATTCTGGCTTTTCTATTGTGCGTGTGAGACAAATAAGACATCGAAATCTATAGGTCGATAACAAACGTCAATAAATTTGCGAAAGCGTTCTGATTTCTACTTAACTCATGTAAAAAATCAATTAACCGAATTTCAACATTGCTGCTTCTTTGTTTCTCTCTTGTTTGATTTCTCTAACACATCTAAGATGAGACAGATCATGATATTTCAATGGGTGAACTGAGTGCTTTTGGTTTCTCAGATAACTTGAATTTGATGACTGAAAAATCCTTTTCTTTATGTAGAATGTCATGGACAACACAAATTCACTATCAGACGTGCCACAAGGATCTGTTTTAGAACTATTCTCCTGAGAAGAATGAGCTGTATAAGTAACTGCTTGACATTATGAACTGCCCTTTGTCGAGAATACTTGGTATATAAACAACCGCTTGCTGTTGTATGCCAATAAGTGTTCGTTTGTTGTGAACTTTTTCACGAAAACAAAATAGCATATCATTTAATTATTCAATTTGCAACACTATGCTTCCAAGATCCAATTAATAGAATTGATAGAGTGCTCCAGGGGTCTAGTTTTGATTGTTAGAGATTCGCAGACCAGACACACTTTTACGTTGGTTCAAAGACGCAATATTCATATCTCATTTGGTGTCCATCTTTCAATGTCCTTCCACATTTATTTATAATTAGATATCATTCGTTCAACTCCTCGAGAATAGGAGCAACATATAAGAAAAATATTCTTTGTATGTTGATACGCGGCCTCATTGCGACTGATGCGATTATTTTGAGTAAGCTCAGTTTTCATATTACCAGAGCCAATTCAAGGCAACTATCAATTCTATATTGAAGTTCCCTCACAAATTTTCAAAAATACTCACCTATATTCAGAATTCGCTCCAATTATAATATCGTTAATGATGAATGAGACATATTTTCTTGCAGTAGGTATTGCTTCTATCAAAAAGCACCCATCTTTTGATATAAATATTTACTTTTCAATTTGGTTCCATCTTCGGATATTCTGTGAATGAATTTCTGTTGGGTACAATAAAGAAGGATTGAAAACCTGTCTTCATTCCAAGTTTGAAAACAATAGCGTATTGAAGTAGCTGAACAAATGGATGTTGCACGATTCCACTTCCATTGATTAGAATCATGTATTATATTCATTTCATTAGCTCGACATATTTTCATGTTTGTCACAAGGGATATTTTCGTTCCTCTTATAGGTGTAGTAATGCAAGGTTCAATCCGAAAAACCTAAAGTAGGACTGAGCAAACTTTTCACAGACAAATGTCTGTGTCTGTGTCTCAATGATAATTGTAGCTTATTGGCAGTAATACTCCCTCAGTTGTCCATTCAAGGTATCTACACTATGTTAATTTTTACACAATTTCACTAATTTATGTACTATTTTTATTGGCTTTATTGGCACACATCCGCATATAGTTCGATCACTGGTTCATTGCCTATACTTTTTACAATATTTCACATTAATTACATCAACTTAAAAATCTATCAAATTCCACATATAAACTTCTCAATCGATACCAGAGATCGAACTTCGACACAGAGGTACGGTCCTAATGGTGGTTCAATTGTGATAGGTATATGAGTATTCGATTTCGGTTTCGGTTCAATATCTTGGATGGCAAAATTATGGCCAAGGCATAATGAAGAGAATGTTGGATGTTCATCAAGAACGCATTTTTCTGATTTGAAAAAAAAAAAAATGTGAAATAGTATAACACTCTTGGTGTCCGCAACAAACGTCGTCATAACAGACTTCAATGTCGAAGTAATTGTTTTCCCTGTGTTTTGATTGTTAAATTGTGCCTAGGTAATGAATCAGTGAGTTCTCCTATCAGATGATGAAGCGTCTCAAGCATGTAACACGTGCATAACCGAAACTGTATGATGAGATAGGTGTAGAATCGTTTGGGCCCTTGAGCAGACAGCAGTATCCTTTTCGTTTATATCGACCGCAGATGAAATATATATTTCATCTATGTTTCGACTAAGTACCCAGTATGTTCTTGTGATTTATTGTAGTATTTCGACTTCCAAAAGCACAGGGTTAACATATACGATCTACGATGTTCTAGAAATGTTAGTATCTGCAGTATGAGTTTAATATTACTGACTAGGCGAATAGAATCTAGTAATAGCTTCAGTGTATGATCGGGAGTTGAACCGCAAACAAGTAGATCATGAGGAGCTACCTCTTTGCACTGAACAGAAAGTTAAGTTTTTGTGAAGCAGTTGTCCCAACGGATCTCTCATTGTGTTCCGTGGTCTTCCCAGGATGAAAATGGGACCTTGTATAACTTTTCACGTACAATATAGTGGCGTGATCCTTTTATTCCCATTACTGCCAAATAGAAAGACTGTTAGAAATCTCAAAAACACGGGGGGCTGTGAAAGTTTTGTCTGCGTCATCGTTTGTTTCACAAAAAAGTAGGACATTTATGTGAAAACCGCAATTCTCTGTCTCCTAAGACAACTGAAGTATCTATCAAGAGCAACGAAAACAGGAGAGACTCTTGATACGTTCTTGAATTCACTAAATTGGTGTGGTGGATTCAAATGATGAAAAACATTTTCATCGTTCCTGTACGGATTTTCTTTTTCATTTGGTCTCCCATATATGGTTGTTTTTTGTTTTTCTCAAAATCGCTATTCTATATTAATATAATTGCATGCCTGCGAGCATGAAAATATAACGATTTTTGTTTCGCTTCTGATTATCCAGAGTAACTAGGAGTATATCCTATAGATTTTATGAACCAGTCGTTATTGTCGGACTTCCCAATTGTACGGATGATATCTGCACTGCAACTGCACCATACAACTCTGCTCTTTGTGATAATATATAAATGAAAATAGAGGATGACAACCGTGTCGAAATTCATGAACGTACATGAAAAGGGCTCTTATACCTGGATGATGGTGAGAGTTGTACGAAAATGCAGCATAAGCAATGAATGTTTGACGGCTTGAAGACGAAGGTGGATACCAGTACCTTGTACCTAGTCTCAGGGCCTGACCTAGCGATTCAGGTGCACCGGGCAAAAATATTGTTTGCCGCCCTGTCCAATGACACCTCATAACTCATGGGCATGCTATTCCAGATATGGTATGGTCCAATTTTTATCGGCTCGAACAAAAGGAAGTTATCGATCGCTTTGTAGCTGTTTGTCGCTAGACTATTTACAAACGGTAATATGACTGTATATAATGAGTTTCCAGAACAGCACGTTATTGAGGAGTCTCCAGAAAAGTATGTTGAACGAATCGATGAAGAAATAGTATTCGAATTTCTGCTACCTACATACAAACTATGAGAAATGACTACTTCTCTCAACGTGGGTGGGGAATCCTCCGTGAAACGCGAACGAAATGAGAAGGGATGCCAGTTCAGGAATATGTGAAATCAGTACGGTACTTTCCTTGAATTAAACAATTTTGTAACAATATACCACCTGTACTTTAACCACAAAAAATATAAAATAAATGATTTTGATTATGATCACAAAGTTATTTTTTTTTCTATTTTTTTCATATAAAATTGACTATATTCGACTTCCGCACGTTTACCTATAGTGCTTTATAAAACGTCTCTTTAGTTTTCACCCATTCCAGCATCTAGGGTTGCGCTACTGATTTCCACCAATTTGAAAAGGTCCATTTTCAGGTCACTCATTTATAGTCCCATATTATATTCTCTTTATCTATCTTGTTTTATTTTAAAAATCTAGAGACGCCTGAAATATTCAGAAATAGAGAATTGAAGAAAACATGACACACTATACATAGGCTGCATTGTGCAGGTCGTACCACTATTGGTATCTCGGAAGCGACAAATGATACGACAGAAGTTGTGTATTCAAGGAATCGATAGGATCACATTTCCAAATCGGAAGTATCATGAATCGTTTCAGAAATATACAAGGAATTCAAAATTCACAAGTAAATCAAAATTCACAAGTTTGGAGAGGTCTCAAAATGTGGTTTTGGGTAGCCCTCAAGAAAATAATCGTCGTATTGAAAATTGAAGAGAATTTGAAAAAGATTCGTTTTGTTGTATGCAAATCACGGTTCGTGAGCCTTCCTTCAGAGTATCATCTTACCCTGAGTACGCAACCCTTTGACGATTCAGGTGAAAAACACCAGCCGGTATTTTATTGAAGATGTATGTGTGTACTAGGTAGGAGGGTGTGCAATATTGAAATCGATATCGGTTTTGGTATAGGTATCTATCGATATATCGATATTTCTGCACACCTCTAGCTAACGTTATTTGTATACCTACCTTTGTCGTATTTTATTAGTATCAAATGAACCATTTCGAATAAGAGACGCTTATTGAGATAGCGTTAATTTTTGCGTCATCATTTAGGAAGTTGATATTTTTAAAAGTAGAATGCTCAAAGATACGATAACCTCACAACCCACACAAGTATTACACACACAACAAAATAATATCGATACATCGATATTGTTTTCTTATGAAATCGTTACTTACTCGATATATCGATATGTATCGATATTTCTGTACACCCCTAGTCTGTACCTATAATGTAAAGTAATAATAGGAATGCAACTGTTAGAAATTGAACTTCTGGCGCCACTGTCTAGGATTGAGGCATGGTCATTTCCTATTACCTACTACTTCAACTAATTCCAACTCAGTATTCCCATTGTTTGCCTCGTAACAATCGTGAATAGGAGGTTTGAATCATCAGAAAAACTTAGCAGTTATGTCGACAGATTTGGAAATTGCTGCTTCGTTGAATTCTCTTTCCATCTATGATTCCATATGCATATGGTGACTATTTTTATATTCTGATGCAATAAGTTTGTTTGGATGTTTAGTTAGAAGAAACTGAAAGTCGGTAATGAAAGCAATTAATCGTTATATAAAGAACAACAAACTGAATGGTATAAAACTTCGACCATGTATAAAAGTAACGGAAGGTGGAAGGCATTACAGATGGAAAACGAATATTTTTTATTGACAATTTGCTTCGATATAGGTACATGGCGGTTTATAACATATGCCATATTGACACCTTATCTATCAACAGAAGATTCATAATAAGTAATCAATTTCCATTCATAAAATTGCGTATTCTATGCATTGCTCAATGATAATTAATGACAATAACTTATCATGAATCATGATTTTATTACCTATTCTAAGAATGATTCTATCCATAAACATAACTTGGTAGGAAAATGGAAACATACACGCATTCTATCCAGGATGTCTATCAGGCATATAGAAGAACCGATTTTCGATCCGAATATCAACCAAATTTGTTCTATTCCCTGTCAGAACACACAAATACAGATTCGCTAAGGAAAAACCTGAAACAGAATTATTGTACTCATTTATTTTGTTTCCAATGTATTTTCCTCTTTCGATTCATTTCATATGTGTGTTCTTGTATCCAAAGATAAAGAGCTGATGCAGATTAATATTTCAATAATTTCAAAATTCTTTTGTGAACATAACGTGTTTAATCAATTGCAATGAACTTCAAGAAATGGCCAGAGGAGCCATAAGTTGACCAAATAATGTTCGCCTCAATGGGTTCACTGCATTGTTATTGAATTCTGATCAATGTTTGGTGCGTTGAAAATTAAAAACGGCATCGGGCTGGAGTTTTATACCTAACCATTTATATCCTCAAAGTTGGGCCTTTAATGAAAGCCGACGTCTTTCTTAGAAATCCTGACAGATATAGTATCTACAAACCTTGATTATATGGCGAGGCTACAGTTTTAATTGTCTCCAGTTGGTTTCATGGTCTCAGATCTAAATTTCAATGGGAGTGGTAGTGGCTTTTGGTATAAAATGAGCTGCATTCGATGATTGGATAACAGAGACGTACTCCCATTTGAAAAAACTTGAGTGTACTATTTTCACTCAAATATGAATCAACCTGCATATTTCTGGTGAGGTTAAGAATGTGCCTTGGAGAAACAAATCCGACCTGTCTCAGCATTAACACAAACATTCGTTCTAAAGTTATTTCACCTTATTTTGTGTAAAATGTCGTACAAGTTGGCACTGTTCTTCGGGCAGGTTCATTTATTAGTTCTTTTAGTACGCTGGTTCTTTCAACTAAATGCTCTTGAGGGTACCTATTCTGGACAACAAACTTATTCTGCTTATTCTATATGTAAGAATTCAGTTACTTGATGAAGAACCAGCTTCATTCGGCATTTACTAAAAATTGTGTCGTACCAGATTTGAATAATATGACGACTCACATAAATACCGTGGCACCAGGCTATGATATTATTTTGAATCCGTGTCGTTTTCTATTTCATTATGATTCTTCGAGAAAATATTTTATCTGAGAAGTTGACATTTTTTTCTGCTTCAGTTTCGAATGTTTAATTTTGAAAAAATTGATTGTCAATGTATATGGCCCACATGGGAGTGAACTTCATCACTACCCGGTTGGTTCATTAGGCCTGAGGTCTGCATTTGATCAAAGTCATCTCTCTCTTTTCTAGTTGAGGTTTACTTCCCATGGTATAACTGACGGAGGGTGATTATGTCGAATCACAATTTCTGTTAGAAAACATCGTTTCAATTGTGTTGCAAAGCGAACTGTTTTCGTCATTTAAGCTCGAGTTGTTCATTAACTGGGTAATTGAATTGCACTTTTTGCATTTATGTTCCGAAAAATAGTTAAATTGGGCTGTCAGATTCATTAATTGTGAAAAATGATTTCAGTACTGATGAATATGTATCATGCAGTTCTGACTTCAGATCGCGTAATTGAATTAAAAAAATATTGTGTATCATTTTAAAAACACGATGTACAGTGTGAGTCACCAACTGTTTTACCCACTTTTTGACCTCATTTTCTCGATTCGAATAAAAAATTATATGGGCCACGAATTGTAGTTATTAGGAGGCTATTAGGCCCGCGTCACTGCGGCTACAAAACGAATTTTAAAAAGGAACACCCTATATTTTTAACGTCACTAGAAAGAGGGCGCAGGAAGCTTCCCAAACATATTGTATACTTGATATACAGAGTGAATTTCAACAAGGATACGAATAACTACATATTGAGATCTTTATATTACTCTATTATAGCCATCTTGAGTTGGACGAGAATCATCAATTATTTTGAACATACATCAATTCTCTCGCCAATTCTTCATCAATTTGACGCTGTAAGTATACATTTGTTATCTGATTTATTTGTTCTCTCGATGAGTATTTGACAGAAAGAGCTCAATTTGTCATTTTTTTTTAAGTTTGAATATCCTTGTTGGAATATGTTCGAACGTATGGCATAAATGTCACATCGACAGTCGTGGCCACATACATGATTCAATGAAATTCACTGCCACGTTCAATTGCTCTTTCGTTATTCAAACTTAGACAATATTAGCGCTATGGCTTGCATCGTTTTTGTCAGTCAGTTTGTATACTAACTCCACATGTGATAAATATCATCGAAATTATCTTCTGCAGACCTCAATTTGAAATAGTTACTTGTCAGATATCTATGAAGTGATTGATGATTGGAGGTTGGTTTTGGTTTGAATTGTTTTCGAAACAATATTGGCATAAGAAATCCAGAAAAGGACTAGAATTTATCTCATTCTTCCTGTCCTCGTTTTTTATACATTGTTGATTATCGTCTTATTTTTAGAACAACCAGCGTAGTACGAGTTCCGACCTAATCTTCAAAGACGGCGATTATGCGATCGAAGGTAGTGGATACAACGGTGAGGTGACCCATGATCTAGAATCCAGTGGTTCTGGCTTTGGGCCAGATGACGAAGATGATCCTGATAACGACAAGTTCCCAACACCAAGTGAGTTATCCCCAATTTAATTTTATGTTATACTAAGAAAGCTAGGGAAGCCACAACGAAATTCAACTCAGGCATGAATTCGCGAATTTTTCGCTCTTCTCGACCATAAAAATCTCTGGATTCGGCATCAACAGAGTCACTTATGAAATATAACAATTTTTCACTTGCAGAGCTAATTTATTACCCCATTCCGATAATTCTAATTCTCCATCAGAAAAAAAAATCAGTGGCTTTGAAGGCTCAGCCGAACTCGAAAAAAATATTTTTTGGTGATTCGTTGCTAATTTCAGGCAAATTGCTTGACAATAAATCGCAAGGGTAGACTGAAATTTATAATTTCATCGAATTGAATTTTGTCAATTATCACTCAAAACGAAAGAAATATCACAAACCCTCAAGAGGGCACGAAGTTAGGTAATGAAAGCTAGAATATAAAAAAAATGAGACCTAGTCAGTGGCGTACTCTGAAAAAGTTTTCATCAATTTTCTAATCGATAGTACTCAAAATATCTAACACCCTTTATGTCAATAGTAATGGAATGACATGTACGACATATGATATATTTCTCATAAAAATAAATGTTAAGAGAATATTTAATTTCAACGCCCTGTAGCGACTAAATGAAGCAATTTAGTATGGAGGTAAGTTTAGTTCAATCATCTTATTTTGGTCTCAGTATTCTGTGATATCATTTTGTACAGACATTTCATGGACACCCTGTATATAAATGATATATTATCATGAAAAATAGTGGATTTTGCTGTGGAATTCTCCCTATATTTGTGATATAGTTTTTCTAGAGATAAATTTAACCTTGCTTTCTTTATGAAACTTAATCAGCTTTATAAGCATTCATAATCCTTATGGATTGGTTTTTTTATCATACTGATTTTACTATCATAAATTCCTCAAGGAGTATTTACTAAGTTAATACCCGACATACTTATAATTATTATTCATAAATGGCCAGGATCGTGAATTAAAAAAAAGACTGAGGAAATGTTTGGTGGAGCATATTTTTTTAATATGAACTGTGTTGGTTCTAAACAATCATTCAACTATTAAGTATCGCGCATGGTTTCCTTTTGTTTGAGTAGAAGAAGAAGAAGAGAAGAAGTTTATATAACTGAAAATATACTCCAGAAATGAAAGAAGAAGTATCTGAATGAATTACAAATCCCTTCATATTGAATAGAATAGAATTTATTCGTGCAGTACATACAAAAATAGTTTTTGCATACGTCAATAGTGATACATAGTAGTAGTATAAATTGAGATCGTTATAACAACCAAAAAAAAAAAATACAGTGTACAGTGAATGTACAGTCAAATACAACGAATACAACAAATACAACGAATACAGACGTAAAATCATAGATATAGCAATACAATGTTATTATGACGTGATCAACCTTAGAGAAAATTTAATTTATTTTTTTTTACTATTTCTCCATACGAATATTTTGGGCTCGGACCACTGTTGCTCCCTAGCGTTGCGTCATATTTCTGATATGCCAGTCGATCGAATAAAATAATTGTTCCTCCAATGAAACTTTGATATTCACTTATATGTCGTTTGGGGTTTCCAGACATAGCCAATCCTGTATTCGTTAATGCACCGCCAAGAAATCTTCCTCCAGACGAAGTAGACATCGACAGCAAGGATCCGAACAAGGAAGAAAAGAATATTCCAGAAACCACAACAGACACCAGCGTCAGAATGAACCCGAAATCTGACGACCGCCCTACTTCATTCTTTGCTCAGCCTGGTATTTTGGCTGGTAAGATGATATTAATAATAATATTACCAAAGAAGGGGGAGAATCTTTATGAAATCGCATCATTATTCAGCATGAAATATTAAAATATAGCTCTCTCACTTCGTTAGCAAGATTTGCAGCTGCAAAAGCATTTTACTTCCATCGTTTCAGTTTTTTGTGGGTTGATTCGAATATGCTGGCTAATTTGAAATTTCTGCAGTTGATATTTGCAAAAAGTTTATTAGAATTCTCTCTCGCTTCTTACAACTCACAATCTGTACTCGAAATGCCTAGTTAAATTTTGTTAGAAATTTATCACAGCTAGAAAATGTTTGTGTACCATGGGTAGGATGATGCTAATGTTACGGAGGTAGTCTTTGATATCTGGTTCATAAATGTATAATGACATTAGTGACCCAGTTGATCAAAGAATGTAGCAGCTTTATCACTGCTGTATTTCGACGATCACATGTTTCATCACAGATATGCTCCAATCAGAGACTACCCACCTCGAATAACAAAACAATTATACTTCGAACTCATCACATGTTTTATCAAAGTAATGCCCTAAGCAAAGATATAGCTTGTATGAAGTCCTCCTCAAATAAATTCATACTTATCACATCTGTGCACACCAATAAATAGTTGCTTGAATTGATGAACAACAAAAACACACAATACTGGAACGAAACCAATTATAAATCGAAAAAAAAAAGATAGAATATCAACTTTAATAGCTACACCATCATACAGTAATTTTTATTACCTCATTAAATTTTATTTCATGTTGCAAATTTTCCACTGAGGTCGAATTTTGTAATACATAATAATATGAGATGGAACACCAGTAAAACAGTGTAGCAATCAGAGGTACCAATTTGGTATCTTTTGGAACTCTTTGATCAAATTGAATGTTCCATGTGCTATGGGCATATGTTTCAGATCTTTCTGATGGAACTTAGTTTACTGACTGATCTTTTGTAATACAGCTGATATTATAGTTGGTTATTGGAAGCGTCTTGAAATAAGCACATTTTTTCAACTCTCCACAGATTCGTCTGGGAATATCTAGATATTTTTCGCGTCTGTAATTCTAGAAATTGAATTCTAATTGAAGTGGCTGGTGGTTTGTAGTCGCCAACCCATTATTTCATATCAAGTTGATTCTCAGTTTTGTTTTGGATTTGTTATCAGTTGAATTATTTTTTGGGTGATAGCATTATGAGTTCTCGAAGAAATAACTGGTGTGTTCTATATTCGAATATTTTTGTTACAGCTGTCATTGGAGGTGCTGTGGTGGGACTACTATGTGCTATACTAGTGGTGATGTTCATCGTATATCGAATGCGCAAAAAAGACGAAGGCTCATACGCCCTAGGCGAACCTAAACAGTCTCCGAACTCGAATTCCTACAGTAGAGCAACAACAAACAAAGAGTTTTACGCCTGAGAATAGTGTTATGACTGTAATGGACGATTGTTTTAAGAGTCTGCGATTCGCTCATCAGAAAAGCTCAGGCAGACGTTAGGGACTGAATCTTCCGCTTGTAGTGAAGCTTCAATATCAAACGTGTAGGAGACATACTAATTATTGAACGCACACGATGCAAGTACGTTTTTCTATTTTTTTTCGATTTTCCATAATCTCAAATAGTTTCCCAAGTATTCACTTTTCTTTGTTACAAATCTGTGACAAACCACAATTAGAGAAGAATGGATCTATATTGCCAAAAACTGCCAACAGTGTGAGTGGATATCTGTCTGTTTTTCGAAATTTTCTTTCGAATTTGAATCATCAGATTATATACTTTGGGTGTATATATATATGTAACAAAAAACTAAATGTTTTACGTCCATTATGATATCGAGGATGTAGTACATTTTTTACAAATATCTGAATTTTTTCTGGTTTTACATGGAAATCCCTATTTAATTTATGTACTATATGCTCGAATTATAGTTAAAGGTACCTATTTAATATAGATTAATAATTTTAGAAATAACTGGTAACAATAGAACTTGAACGTAACAATGTTCATGTTGTTTCGAGCAGGAATTTACAAGTGCTCATTCTAATGCAGCTAACATAGTCATTCATTTCTACGATACATTCCTTGTTGCGTATTTGGATATTTCTGTGATCACTTTGATGGTATGAACCAGACTGTCTTGATGATTAGAAAATCGTTAGATCTCAGATTCGAAAAATTTTGGGTACCTATATTCAATTTCCTTGAGAGGGTCATTTGTAGAACAAATACGTTCATATTTTGTAGTGATATCGACACAGTGGAAACGGTACACTATTTGACAGGATTTCAATATAATAATTTACTGATCGATACGATACAGGTGTGACTAATTGGCATACAGTTTTTGTTGTTGGTATCTACTTCTCATTATGTTCTGCTCAATGCTTTCCTAAATATATTCCTAGGTGGAAATGGGACTCGCTGTACAATAACAAATATGTGGCCATAAATTTCAGAATAAATGTTATATTTCACCTAAACTGGATAGGTAAAGTTTATTATGAGTTTATGAACATGATGGCAGCTGATTTTATTTTCATAATACTCACTATAAACTATTTTCAACTCACTCCTAGATAGTTTCAGTGTAAATTTGACCTCTCAGTGCAAGAATATAAAATTATAGAAAACCCGAATCCACGTGAATTCTTCAAAATCAAAAATGAATATTTCTGGATATTTAGAATTCATATGACAACGTTGTATGTCTTGTTGAATTTAATAGTTGAATGGTAGACAATTTTCTGGCCGATTTATAAAAAAAAATATCAAATTTGATCAGCTCTTTCCTCTACTACAAAGCCTCATTTCTTATTTGAGAGTTATCAAAATTACTTTATGAAATCGGAGTTTTGATTGATAACTACAAATGAGTGATAGTTCAGTCGATGTCCCAGCTCATTGCATTGTTATAACTCAAGTTGAATGAATTTTGGGTTATCCCAAATGTGAAGAAAAGTGATGAGAGTTATAGTTCTGACTTCAAGAAGAACTCCATTCTATAGTGATAATCACAGAATTTTTGTGCAGTACGCAAGATGTTTCATATTCACCAATAACTGATTTGAATAAAGGCCGCTGATAGACCTTGTGATCCTTGTAATTTTACATACAAGTATAATAGATTTTTGACTTCGTGATATCACGATTTGACCTAACTTGTCCTGATGAAATATTGATGAGAGAGATATAGGGTATCAAATTAGAAATTGAATGTTCGCAAAACTTTTTTAGTCTTCAAGTTACCGTTCCTTTCATTGAAAAATATTGAAGATACATCATCCTAAAAAAAAATCTCACTTATCATTACCTCCGCTCAACCAAGCATTATTCATTGATAGAACGGCAAAGTTGTAAATCATGGCTAGTGAAGTCTTTTCTGATGCTAACGACTAACTTTCAGGAAAGATTCCAATACCTTCCTCGTTTTCTTGTCGTTGTCAAAAGATAGAAAAAAACTCAAGACCCAGTTTTGCGTGCGTCATTCCCATTTAGTTCATTACGAAAAATATTAGGTGTCTTGATTTTTAAATCTTGGAAATATTGAATTAGTTCAATACAGAATATTGACGTAGTAGGCGGACGTAACAATGCTTTCTTGTTTTCATGGTATCACAAAAGTTCAGCCTACATTTTCACCATAAATGCGGCGACCTCTATAAAATGCATCGAAATAGATATCAAACAATGTTTCGTACCTCAAAACCCCTGGTTTGAGAACTCTCATGTATAAGTTTTGAAAAACTTCGCTATAAAGTTATTGCGAAAAAAAATCTTGATATTCAATCAATATCAATATTTTATTGTCTCGAAACTGTATATTTTGAAGTCAAATATCTACTATACCGCTATTTACAATTACTCAAGGACTAGTGAATTGTTATGGCGTTTATGACAGGCAGCTTTATTAATAAGCAGATTCCTCGTCAATTGAAATCTCCGTATTTCTCAATAGAAGAAAAAAAAAATAATCAGGGCTTGTAGATATGACTTCTTATTCGATGTATGATATTCGAACATGCAGCTGAGTGTATCAGAATGTTATCTTGACGTCTTGAGAAAATTAACTGTGCTGTTAAATTATCATCCCTCGAAAATCGTCGTTTATTTGGTACACTTTATACTAACCTCGGTTTATGATAAATTAGAATTATAATCATTTGTGCCCTTATCCAAGAAAACAGAAGCATTTCCACTTATAGCCAAACATTCTAGGAATGAACTACCGTTCGACCAAATGCTCTATAATTTAGCGACGATGTGGCAGCTCAGGTTTAGAATAGTCCGAGGTATTTGTTGATCAAATCATAGCTTGAAGTGTAATATTTTCAAATCACTATGTGAGAATCTCAGATGTCTCATAAGTGTTTGCATGTTCAAACTTTGTTTTTTAATCATGGTTTTCATCTTTCAGTATGCGCTATTCCAAAAAGTTAACTGAGTAGAGTCTAGCAAAAGATTTTTATGTTTTCCTTGATTTCTAATTCTGTTTTTGATGAGCAAAAGTGTCATTTCGTTAGCATTACACAGGAGGACCCTTGTTTCATGAACAGTATAACTGGTGTTGGACTTTCTGAATTTGGTCCACATTTGTAAATTTAATTTCGGCTCCAGAATGTTATATCCCTTTCATATTTCGAAATGTCAGGCTGCCTTGACCTACACTTCATCAATCTATGCTTTATTATAAGTGCAGTTGAACTTCCACTGTATGAAATGGAACTGTTTAAAAATTTTGTTTTTGCATGCGAACACCACAGTTCATAATGGCATCCTCTGCGAACTCCTAGATTATTTTTTAAGTATATATTTTCATGGTTCGATTCATATGGACGTTTATTATCTTAATTGTATTATTCATTCATGAAACTGCCTACAATCCATTTTAGAAATCAAATTCGCGGATGGAGTACTACATTGTACTAAATTTACCAGTACGGTGAAAGAGTATTGACTACGCCATTCGAATGAGTCAGACGAGAGCTAAGCCAGCAACATTGCATTGAATCTGCCCTTCCTTATGCTTCAGGTCTGTTCCATTCATGGAATAGCATCATAAATAATTTTGTCATACTGGCCTAGTAGGGTATGAGATTAACAGTGGATATTCTTTGTTCATGATCTTTTTATGGACGCATTTCATTTGCCCTTGATACCAATTATTCTGTTGCTGATATTTGATGACCTTTCTTTTTGAGCTTTGTGAACTCCTGCTACCTGGGGTGGGAGTCTTGAGGTTGTGAAGTCTGATATTTCTACCCCTACCCATTTCAAATTGCTCTTTGAGATATATGTCGAGACGTACCCTAATTAGATCACAAATTGAAGAAATACCAGGCAAAACCAGATAAATCCATTTCAACTTTGAAAGGAGTTGATGATGATTTCTGTATTTTTGGTATGAGATGAACCCATGAACAATATCATCAGTCTAAATCGCATGAATCTTCCACAAAATCTCAGTAGAAATCAGGCAAATCGAGCATATGTGGATGGATTTACCGGTTTTCGTCTGGTTGCTCCTTAATTATCTTCGTTCTGTCATTATAGAACACGTTTCATTTCCCGAGCAAATTGTTTATTTATTTAACCCTTTTTATGTTATATACCATTAATGTTATAATTGATATATCAATGATATATACTTACTACAATAACTTTTTTTATTAAACTGATATTAGCTATTCGAGATTGAAGTGTATAGTATTAGGATAATGTTGTACAATCCAGTTGTAAATAAAACCCTAAAATTCAATCATATCTTTTACTCCTGTCTTTCTAACACATCGACTGCCATCTTGGCCTGTAAGGTATTTTAGACCAAATCACATAATTGGGATCTAACGAAGCCATCTGCATCACCCTAGTTCAGAATGGTGCATAAAGAGAAATTATTGATAGTCGAGGTGGTGAGAAATTTTTTGTGTAATTTCTACCACCCAAAATGAAAAATATATATGACTTTCGAAAAGTATGTTGAACGGTTTACGAAATATCGTGTGGCACTCTGTAGATGAATTGAGCAACCACCCCTCTAGAAACATGTCCGATTTTTTTATTAATAGAGCACCGACCTAAATTCAAGTTCATTGCTCCACATTGGTGTCCGAATTAAGAATAAAATTAGAAATCTCAATTCCCATCTTCAAAAATCCCAAAAAAAAGTGACCTAAGCCAATCGATTTGTGATAATTGATGTTACCAACATTTTAGGTAATTCATTTTTAGGTGAAATGTATTTCTTATATATTGTTTTTGGTCCTTATATTCCATTAATCCATTTTTGAAACTTTTTTGTACTTCGAATGAATTTATTTGTGGCTGTTTTTTTTTCTAAGATGCCATGGTTCAAGTTAGTTCTGTCACCTACGCATAATATAGTTTACTTCAATTTATTCGTAAAGAACTTGAATTTTGATAGTGTATAGTTGATGAATACACCCAATTGATTAATACTCCTGATCATTTGAAACGTTTGATTATCACCTATAGTTCATTGTGGACTGTCTTCACTAGCAACAATGAAATCAAATTCCAAATATATATTTATTCTCAAAACGGTACAAACAATACAAACAGTCGAACTAGATCTTGTTGAAAGCAGCTATATCAACACTTTGTACCTGAAACAAAAATCCGCGTCAATATAATACATGAAATCATCAGTGTGGATTGTGAAACTGCTAATTTGGTCAGGTTCAAGCAACTCACATTATCCTCAAATTTTTCGATCTGTTCTGTCAACCAATCGATAGAAACTTTGTCATCTTCAACTACACTGGAAATTTGGAGTTTATTTATTCCATAAGCAAGTGGAACCAACTTTGCAGCACCCCAGAGGAGACCATCTGCCACAATGGTTCTTACTTGATTTTCGAGGACTTTCATGTCAGTCTCATCATCCCAGGGTTTCACATCTAGAATAACGTTGGATTTGGCAATCAACGCTGGTTCTAGAAAAAAAAAACTCAAGTCAAATTCACCTATTTACTGAAGATTTGTGGTGAAATTATTAGAACAGCATTACTAGCAGGACTTTTTAGTGCTTTGAAAACTGCTACATTCAAAGGTTGCTTGAGACAGATTTGCAGCATCTGTGAGAAAAAACCATAGACATTATCATTGAATAAGGATAATCAGAGCTCAAGGCTGCTAATAGTTTGAATCACACATTGTTCCCCTCACAATAATTCCTGAAAACTCAAGTGCTGGAGGGGCTTTTCCATACAAGGAAGTCTCGAGACAGCAGAAGCAGTAGCATATTACCACAAAAATTATTCATTTGAGATACACTTATACCCACTTTTCGATTTTTTGGCAGCATATGCAGCAAGACGTTCTTCTCTAATTTTGGCTGCTGCATCATTTTCTCCTTCTGAATCTGAACCAAATAGGTCTACATCATCATCATCTTTGGGAACATCATTTGAAGGAGCTGGTTGAACAGGAGAGGGCATTTGGACTTCATTCACAGAATGGGCCTGGTTCATTAACTGCTCAATAGAAGATACACGAATGTCTAATGCATCTAAGTGTTTCAGAATGGCACTCATTGCTGTAAAATACCAAGATAATACTCAATGTACACCTTCACCTATGAGGAAGTGTTTCAGAATACTATTGCTATAAGATACCAAGATAATAATCAATGTACAATCTTCACCTATGTGGAACATTCAATTTAAATGTATTGAGAATTATATCGAACTGATAATGTGCTGGTAGGATGTGGTTGGAAGTTAATTTATGCATAGTTAACACAAAATGAATTCCTAAGAGCTTGATGATTCCTGAAACTTGTTGATTGTTGAAGATTCGAACTAAGGAGACATTTGATTCACAATCCACAGTCCCAATTTGAAGATACTTGAATTTATAAAACATACTAATATGGACTCTCATAGGATAAAATATTCAGTTAATTTAGTCTTGATGAAAGTCACTTACATTTTTCAAAGTCCTCAACTTTTTTCACTATGAATCTATTGGCTTCAGTATCAACTGAGGCTATGCTGGACTGAAATGAAATTATCAAATTAGTCAACAAAATATAGCATGTTTATAGAGAACTATGGATAATTTTAGTTCAATCCTTCTCGAATAATGAAATGCAAAGCACAAAAACACAACACACCATTGAAGTGCATGCTATTATAAATTGATTTATACATATAAGCTGTAAGCTACCAAACCAATTTTTTTTTGAAAATTTTTCAGAGATCTGATAATTCCAACCAGAAAAATTTTCAGATCCTCAGAAATGTATTGAAAAAATAAGATGAATATGATTCTTCAAAAATATAAAAAGTATATATACTGTAGGATGAAATTTACTCACTGTAAAAGTATCCCTACTTTCAATTAAACGTTGGCGGGCTTTGGCTACTTCACCTGCTAAGGGAGTTAGGGCAGCCTACACCAAAGAAATTACAAAAAGTTATTGATATGTTGACAAGAGAGGGTAGTAACATTCTACTAATTTCTTCACTGGATCGATGGTCAAATGAATCTCATCATATTTCATGAAGATAATTTTCAAGAGTGACAGTGGATGTGATTTCAGACCATGAATACAATGAATTTTTTGAAAGTAGCATAAAGCAAGACCTCAATGTCTTATAATGAAAATGGTTGATGCTTCCACTATCCAATGTTTTCCTTTCTCATCAATCAAAAGAAGCTATAACATCTGATAGCTGGTATTTCCTGATTGAATAAAGTTCTTTGAAAAATAAAGCAGACATTTGGATGATAAGAGATGTATTTAACATGATGAATTCAGTTTCAACTGATACCCACATTTGATGAGGAATTTGAAATTATCAATTTATTTCAAAACAGGTAATTTCATGCAAAGACTCCAAAGTTACAAGTTCTTTGTCAGTAAGAATATGAATATGATTATGATTTTTAAACTGCGTATTTCAAGTCCCATTCATCATATCCATTTCACCAATCAAGAATAGAAGCAGGTACTCACTTTGGCCATATTCTCGAAATGGGCTACCTCAGCATCCTCATAGATCTTTTTGGTGATCCAAATATCAGAGGTTTGTAAGTTAGACATCTTCTACAAGAAAAAAATATGATATAAATATATTTGGCAGTTGTTGGACCAATATGGCATATTATACATACCACACACACCAATATTTTTCAGGTTATGTTATGTTCGTGATAGAAATGAAATATTCTTCAACTCACCAAGTTATTTGAGAAGGGGAGGAAAAATGATCGCTATTGTTTCTTTCAGTTTTTAAAACTGCATGCGAAATAATTACAGCTCACGTTATAGCGACCAAATCCAACCACTATTGAGTTGAAAAGGAGTTAGAAAAGACGTCAAATAATGTCACATGTGTTCACATGTCACACGCCAGATTCACGGTCACGTAAGAGCATAGCAAACATTCCACAGTGTGTTCTGTGGAGAAGAGCAAGCACGATACAAAAGAGTCTCGTGGCCGCTACAATTCAGGACAGGCATTACACCAACAGTATGGCACTAGGATCGTTAAGTCTTGAATAATTAACTGTCCTTGAGTATAGCCCTCAGAATGGCCAAAAAGTATATATTATCGTGTTGAAGTGGTACAGCTACAGGGTAGATAATAGTATAGTAAAAAAGTATCAGTAGGCACTTCAGATCTGAGCTAGGTACTATAGACATACGAGAATACTTTTCACAGAGTATCACCATTCTCCACAGAAGTGTTCTCTTCAGTATTTAGTCGGTTGCAGTGTTCAACCACTGTCAGAGATTAGTTAACTAATCTATGACCATTGTACAGAAAACTCGGATATCTTCACATTCAAAACAGAAACTTTGCAACTTCAGTGCATTACGAACCTAAAGATCTCGAACGAACGAGATGATTAGAATGATATCAATGAACAGATCTCAAACTAAAAACTTATTGAAGTGTGTGAAAACAAAAAATGAATAAACCATCTATATGAACGTACTTTCAAATTGTCATGTTTCGAAAATAAATATTTTTGAATCGATAACTGGTAACAAAATCACTGAAAAAAACACTAACTGGCTACTTCTCTTTGAAACAAAGCATGGAACCTGAATCTGAGCAATTCCATTCATTCATTTGGGAGATTTGCACGTATTTCCTATCTTCAATAACTCCTTATTACCACATAGTCTGATTTTGTACAGTTCCAACCTTCGACCATAAAACAAATGGTTCCAACAAAGGTTCCAACAGGTGAAAAGGAACGGTCGACCTTTTCCTACAAGATAACACGACAGGTACGAGGCTTTGATGTTGTTCAAAGTTCAAAGTATAAACAGTGTATTTCGTTTGTTCTATTAGAGAACATGTTCAGGCGAGATTGTTGCCAAAAGACTATCAAAGATCCGTATTTCCTTATCGTTATGAATTGCTGATTAAAGTAGATCATCTAACATACCAGAACGATACCATTCCTGCTTCAATTTGACCTACATTACGATACGAAATACGTGAGAATCATCCATTCCATTTCATGTGATTCAGAATTTGAAAGAAGTTATGATAATTTCAATAAAAAAACCTCTAAAACACGTCATTTCAAGGATAGCTGACTACACAAATGAAATATCTGTATTATTCAACAAATTTTTTAACTCCCAAAAACATTGATCTCGCAACGCTCATGAACGTTATGCCGACCTTGGTAATTTTAGCTGCTATCTTTGTCAGCTATCTTCACACCAGCGAACTTGACTGCGTATTTCAAATTGTTTATTGTTATTGTTCTTTTATTATCGATAATCTTCAGATGTGTGGTATTTGTTATGGTGCCATACCATAATCTCTCAATTTTCTGCCTTTGGAAAGTGATGATCTGGCAGACTTACAAAACAACGCCCGGCAATTTTGAATATTTGAAATGAAGATCTGGGTTGTACTTTTATTACCATTTTTTGAAGTCTTGATTATTTATGGTTCAACTTTAGAGCAGTTACATGTGGTAAGTTTAGAATCAAATGATCGCACGATTCTTTCATCTCTCTTCATCAATTAACTAATGTCTAATTTCATAGCTTTTCAGACATGGTGAAAGATCACCTACAGAGACGTACCCTAATGATCCATACTTCAATCACACATGGATCAATGGTTGGGGATATTTAACAAATGTAAGTATCTATAAAATATTACTGATACAAATATATTTCCTGTACAATATATTTTCATCGATTAAGAATTGTCAGAATGTCCTATACAAGGTATGAATGATATATATGCTCATAACTTCATATTAAAAGAAAAGAAAATGAATATGAAATACGTTTGCTTGAAAAATTTTACATTTTGTGCAGCCTTCGCGTTTCCATGGCAACGCAGGATTTCTTTCCCATTATGAGATTGAAATCTCTGTAGAGAGAGTATTTTGTCCAGAATTTCAAGAGGACATGAAAAATTTCAATGTCACAAAAAATATTCCAGTTGCATATAATTGTCACATCAGTTGTAAATAATTCCAGATTTCAAAGACTCAAGAAATTGGATTATAACTGAAATTCACCAAAAAAGAATCAGCTAATATTTTCACTGATACAACATGTATTTTTTCGGTAGCAAAAAAGCTGAATCAAACTATAGGTATTATAGGTTGTTCAAAAATGGGATCAAAAATTACTGAAACAGATTCTCATCAAACATGCGCCCAGGTGGGCCAAATATTTGGGAAATCTATTAGAACTAATTGAACTCTGAAATTGACATAGTTGAGTGCGTCGCACATATTATTTCAAGAAGTCTGACTGAAATTCCACAAATTGTGAATATATTCTCGAGTTCAGCTTACTTGCCAGCTTTTCTCTCCTTCTAAGACTATCAGTGAAGTTTCTCGCAAAGTGAACCAGAAGATTATGGAATATTTATATTTACATATGGTTCTATTGTAGAGGGGAAAGTTACAAATGTACTCCCTAGGAAAAACAATCAAGAATCAATATGATGATTTTATTCCCAATACCTATTGGGCTGATAATGTCAACATCCAGAGCAGTTATTCAGATCGATGCAAAATGAGTGGACAGTTATTATCTGCTGGAATTTTTCCACCTTCTGGAGAACAAATATGGAATGATGATTTACTCTGGCAGCCGATTCCAATAAATTATCTCCCAAGAAGTGAAGATACTGTAAGAACCATCATTCACATCTGCTGATTGGATGAGGATATTTCTGTTGTAGAATATTGCAATGAAAGTAAAATGTGAGAAGTATGATAGACAGTTGAAAGAAGTAAGGGTTTCTCCTGAAATTCAAGAACTTGAAGCATCTCATCAGGAGTTATTCAAATATTTGACAAAACATACTGCAAAAAGTGTGAGAAGCATTGAGGATATCGAATTTTTATATAATACCTTAGAGATAGAACAACTGAATAATTTGACATTACCTTTTTGGGTCAATGAGACAATGATGGCTATTATGGAACAGTTGGGAGCAAGAAATTTGGCTTTGTATTCTGAAACAGAGTACATGCAGAGGATGAAAGGAGGTAAGTTTTTTGTTATAGTAGGTGGGTACCTTATAATAAGATGAAGCAGTGCTGTTTCTCATTCACAGAATGCAGGGTAAATAAAAAGGATAGTTGCTCTCAATGATATGGTAGTTTATACCAGTTTATAACAGTAAAGTAGTTGAGTATGTACATTGTATGAAATTCAACTTGCTTTTCTGCTTCCTCATTGCATGTTAAATATTGATCATGGATAGTGATCCCACCTCGATTATTTCGATTATTAGAGTATAGATATGATTCTACCTACAAATTCATACAATATTCAAACCTACCACCAAAAATTGCTTGAGCTGATATATATTGCAACGAATTTGAATGAAACGAAGTTATGGAAAATGTTGTTTCATTTTCTCAGGTGTTTTTTTGGCAACTGTCATTTCATCGATGAAAAGAATATTAGAAGATCAGCGGGAACCTGTTCTGAATCTTTATGCAGGTCACGACATAACTTTAGTCCATGTTCTCAGAGCAATGAAACTTATTGAAATCATAAAGCCCGGATTTGGAGCATCTTTAATCCTTGAACTATACTCAGACGGTGAAATAAAGGTAGGTACCTACTCAGCTTTCACCGATGTTATTTCAATATCTCCATATATTACTTCTCTAGTTCCATTGGAGACAATATTTGCATAGAATTTAGCTATAAATCGTTAAATCTACCTATGTGACTGGCAACTATTTGAAAATAATTTTTTTTTCACTTACAGGAATATTACAAACCTAATCGTATTGCATTGTAAAACTTGAATCATAACTACATGCTCTTCATTGATTGACAAATGTTGCAATACGTGTTGTTTTTGGATAATTTATTCTGAAATAATTCACAAGATCAGCGTCTCACCTGGCCATAGTATCGCTCTCGTGACGCCACACTAGTACACACAAAATCGAGGAAATGGAAATAGTCTCTCCCAATTAGTGTCTGAATTGACTGTGATTTTTCAAAATTCTGTAGTGGTTAATCCAAAAAATTATTTCAATTCGAATACAATTATGATTCTTACGTAAATAGTATAACGAACGCCGTTTTCTTTTGGATGAATATTTTTGACTGAGATTAAGTATCTGAGATAAAGTATCTTCTGAATTACTATTGGAGCAAGAAAAAGTTCTTAACCGTTCAAAAGTGAAAATGGGGGGGGGGTCACTTTATGGAAACGTAGTGTATACATATGAAGTTCGTTATTCCTTCCAGGTTATTTATCGAAATTCATGGGATGCTAGTCCAAAAAATATGTCACTATACCGGTGTGCTGCTCCTTGTTACCTAAATGATTTTGAGCGATCCTTGGAATCAGTTTTACCATCAAACTGGACGAACGAATGTAATTTAATGTAGATGAAACTGGAATGGGTATACATTTTTCTGGATGCAGATCTTCGTATATGTAAGATGGGGAAAACCAATAAGATAATGTGCATTAGACTGATCAATATTGTAGCTTTCGTTCTCAAATCTTCATCACTGAAGAGATAATATACGTGTCTATAAATTGCAACTGTTTTTACAATAAACTTCCTCAACTATTATCATAGAGAAAAACTAAAAATCGAAAAGTAAATTGAAAACAATACTACAATATTCCAAAATTCCCTAAATACGGTCTCCTGATGAGTTTGAAAGGATTTATGTCAATGAAAGAGAAATACGATGGGAATACCTACTGGCGGGCTGTTCCACATAAATGATTTTGAGCAATCCTTAGGATCAGTTTCACCATCGAACTGGACGGATCCCTGGGTACAATATGTGGTGTTGCATATTCAATGCCATCTAATGTCAAAAGATCTAAGGTAGGTTTCCGAGAAGCTACCAAAACCTTATGGTTTTTGGTGCCATCTACCATCCGTAACAGCCACTACGCTGTACGTGTAACTGATGAGCTACTAAGTAGCTACAGATCTATTGGATAGATGATACTTGGATGAAAATTGTGGAAAGGCCACATCCAATCTAAATGAAAGGTGTTGATCGAAGATATTTCCAATTCGTCGAGCAAAAGCGAGACAGATCTTTTTCGGCCCACCACTGAACCATTCGCTGATAACATGATTTCGCTTTTCGCTCTTCCTGTATGTAGGAAAATCATCAAAATGTGCATCAGACTGACCAATAATGCAGCTTTAGATTTCGAATCATCACCACTGTAGGAATAGTACAAAACTACTGATTTTGAGGTTTTAACAACAATTTCTTTCACTACTTTCTCTCCATAAATACTGTATCCTATGGTGAGTTTGGAAAGGTTTAGGTCGATAACTAAGAAATATTCAATGGAAATATGTTTAATATCTTTATTTAATTAGAAATTCCACTTCACAATGAATAAATAATGCATATCGTGATGATAAAAAACATCTGATATATGTATTTATACTTAATTAAGAGACCAGCCTTGTACAGGATATGCTTCAAGTATGAGAGGTTACTCTAGAGAAGAAGTTATCTTATCGCGCACCAAACACAAACATGTCCACTACCAGTCGAAAAAATATATTTGTAAACTTTATAAATATATATATATTCTTGATGTATATATATCTTATATTGACTTAGGTTATAATTTTTCGCGTTGCGGATGTGATTGTGCTGGTATTTTTTGGATGGCGGATTTCGCGCTCATCTTTTCATGGGTGGTAAATGTCAGGTCGTTATCTTTAGAGAGCTACGAAACCCGGCACCGAATAAGATATGTACATTGCATCACTTGGGGACTGCTGGGCAGACGATAGGCTGTTGGGGTTGAGCGCATTAGGCCCTTAGAACGCCGTTCCTGACAACCTTTCGTTCACCGCTCGCAGCCTAGTCGAAAACCTCTCTTAGGCTCGGAAGGCAGTAGAGCAGCAGGCAGCTCGTTACTCTGCACCATTTGTCGCAACAAGCTTTTCGCGAAATTACTGACTTTCTTGTCCTGGGAAAGGTGTTCGATTGACAGTTAACCGGACCTGCCGGTAAATATCGATTTGATAATATCCTAATCCTATCCTAAAAAAATTAGTGCCACATTTATTTGTGATGGGAGTCATATCTCTCATAATAATTATATATATATATATATATATAATTATTATTATATATTATTATATATTATTATATATATATATTATATATATATATATATATATATATATATATATATATATATTTGTATATGCCTATTCTCGAGTGATCACAATTATGACAACAACAAGAGATACAACTCTTTAAAAAACATTTAGATTTGAATTAACATTTACTCACTAATTAATAAATATAATCTTGTTTTCCTAAGAGTGATCACACATCTTATGATAACAATAGAGCTAGTATGATATGTGCTGTTTCTAGAGACCTTATGGCTTAGGTGCCATGATATGTATTCATAAGTCTGTATATTGGCCGTCGATTGATCGGCACCCTCAAGAGACAAAAAAGGGCTCGTTGCCGATATGTATATGATTCAAGGGGATGATAGGGGACGGATCATAACGGACTCTGCTGCTGAATGAGGAGACAGACAGACAGACTAATAAGGAAGGTAAGAGTAGAAATTTTTACTTAACGGAATATGGGGCTGGGGGTGAGCGAAGAGTGTAGCAGCAGGGTCGAGTATGGTTCAGTCTAAGAATCCCGTGTTTACTAACTTCTCCAAGAAGAACTTCACGTCACCCAACTCTGAATCCTTGATCCCTAATGATTTCAACATTCCTAGATCCCCATTTTCTACGGCCATGAAGACCGAACGCAAGTGTTCCAGATCCGATCTCATCAGGTGTAGCGCTGCTCCAAAGTCTTCGATCGTCTGCGATTCTGTAACAGATTGCAGTGCAGTAGGTATTCATCGCACAATTGAATAAACTTGTAAATAGGAATATATCATTCGATATAGCCATTAACTTTCATCACATATCATTTATATCATCATCATTCAAAATCATTTCAACTTCTATCCACTTCGTCGGATCGAGATGAATTTTGGAAATAATATCGGAAGAAGACAGAGGAATAGAAGTTTCTATGAGAAACTGATTTTCCGTCGCATTTTCGACGTTTTCGACACAGCACATCAAATTTGATCACGTGATTACACAGTTCTTTGAATTATAACACTGGAACACAATTCCACTTCATGTATTCTGTGAAGATGGGGATCCAACACGATCATTCCCTCTCTCACTCTATTCCCAAAATGCCCCTGCCTTAGTTCTCTTACTCTGCACACAATGATATGAACGTGTCCCATCCACTACGTTAGATTATTCGTTAGATTATGATTATTTCGAGCTATAAAAATGTCAGTGGTCAGGGCAGTCTAGTGTCCTAGAGCAATATAGATGGGTTTGTTCAGCTAAATTACCAATGACTGAATGAATGATTGTATAAGATAAAGGTACAAGGCAGCTTTTTGTTTTGATATTTACATGAAACTTTTTTTCTCAATAGTAGGTAGGTACAGGTATAAATACTCTAGTTATAGGTACTTACCAGATAGTGCTATTGCAACTTTATCAACGCCTCCTAGGGGTTTGAGGGCATCTCTGGCCTTGCTACCGAACAGCTTCTCCAAGTAGTTTGGTCCATGGCTGGCTAGAAGGGATTTGAGAAAACTTCCAGTCTCCTCAACTGGGGGCCTTTTGGCCGCCGTACATAATCGCGAGTCTTCGTCGTAGCCATCTGGACAGTCTGGAGCTCCGTCACACAGGTACTGTATGGAGATGCAGTTGCCATCTCCAGGACATTTGAATGGTTCGTACGGGTGACACGCATCGCCTGAGAAGCAATAAAATTATATATCTAATACTTATATATGGAGCATGGCCTATGATATTCGAACGAAAACGGTACAAAGAAAAGAAAGGTATATTTCCTCGACAATAGGAGGGCAATTAAAGGATGGAGAGTACTGACATTTGATGAACGTGTGTCAACTATACAAAACGAGAACGATACAAAATTATTATGGTAATAATTCAGCTTCAAATTGAGATAATGTAGTTACACCAAAGCAAAAGCCTTGAATTTCAGTCAGAAAATACAAATTTTGCGGCCATGTTGGATTATTATGATTGTCATTATTTTTTCCCTGCGTCGCCATTGACGAAGAGAATTGAATATATCAGTATCAGATAGGTATATGAATGAAATAAGTGGAACAAACAGCTGCCTCTGATAGTTTGACAGGCATTAAACGGTTTTTTTTGTTTATTACCAATGTGAGATACAATTTAATCATCAGTCTTTTTCACCCTCAAATTCGAGATGACTTCATGAAATCGCTCAGAGTATTGTGAATATTTCTTTGAACGAATCAGTATTGTTTATATTCTCAGAAAAATATGGATCCTAAAAATAATTTGCTCTGCAAGTGCAATCTGTGATCGAAATTATGTTGATACAGTTTTTCATTATGTATTATAACCTGGTTTCCTTATATGAAATCCCAATTTTCGACCTATACGACCCTGTGCGTTAGGTACTATCTTGAAGAAACCGGCCGATATCATGCCAAAATCAATTTTCTGTTCCATGCATCTTTTCTCATATAACATATGGAAAACAAACACCATTCATTCCTTTCGAAAGTACGGAAGCTATAATTATCAACGACAATTCAATATCATTTATTCGATATCATATACACGTATACATAGATAAAATCATCATCAGCCCAGCTCGATAGTCGTTGCAATGAATAATAGACACAATTCAATTTCATTAAAACTGTTTTTTTCTGAACGTGTCATTTAACATTTAGCTATCGATTCCTCAACTTTCATGAACTAATAATATATTTTTGCTACGGAGAATGTCATGTTTACTATCTCTCACTCTCTCACTCTTTAATCATCGTAAGTTACTTTACATACGTGAAACGGAAACATTCATGGACGAACGCGACATCTAGCGCTTGCATGCTGATACCAATTTGAGTTTTTGTCCGATAAGATCGCATTTTCTCTGACAAACAGCAAACATGAACGTCTAGACCTGTTTTACTACCCCATTATGAGTTTGTATCTGATTCACCGTAAAAGAATGAATTAAGTATAGGCATAGATTAACTAAACATACTTATATACCTAATGACAATTATATTACACAGGACAAACCCATCAGAAAGAAATTCGCATCCTAAACAGAACAAGGAATTAGTGTGATTCTCATAAGGCACCAATACATAGGTATCTAGCTAGCGAATAGGCAACATACATGCGTTGTTATCGTGAATAACACCTATAACCTATACACACATAAATAGACGGGAAGAATATGACGTCATAAATGCCATTCTTGTCAAAAACTGAATTCAAACGAAGAATTTGACGTTGATGATTCGCTCATTTTACTCATACCTTTAACACAGCTTTTGATAAAACAATCAAAAATATCACTATAATATCTTATTTATAACAAGATGAACGTGTGATCGTGGACGAAACCAAAAATAACTCAGAAAGTAGAAATCTATTTTTTTATTTCACCAAATCTGTATAGAAATGCGTTTTTCTGAACATCAAACTAGAAATCTAGGGAACATGATGAGAACGAATAATCAGAGAATGCGTGAAGTAGTAAGAACTGAGTTGAATTTTTCAGTCATGAAACTTTGTTCAAATAACAGAAATTCGAAACACAACATTGGAATTTGTCAGCCATCAGGTTATGCCTTTTAGGCCTAGTGTAAGAGAGTGCACACCTGTTAACGATGTTAGCAGGCAAAGCGCTAACTCTGCCTTCTGACAGTGCTTATTTTCTTTTCTTGGAGTTTTATCTACTGAACTGATAACACTGTCAATAAAATCTATTATTATAATTATTATCATCAACTATCATGAAGATATTCGAAAAGCATACCAACCCAGCTAACAGAGTCATATATTTTCTCAAATTTTTCCCTTTTGTAGAACTGGATATTAGGAAAATATGGCATTTCTTCAGCTGCCGAAATATTTACATAAAATAATATGAGATGAGGATATTTCGGAAGTTTCTCATTTCATCAGATCACTTAGCTAAATGAATAAGTTATCTAATCACACAATTTTCGAGGAAGCCTACTTCGACCACCCCTGTTTAATACTCAATCGACTGAACGCAGAATAATTATTTTACGCCCTTCGGGAAACGAAAACCACTTCATAAACTTCAGAGAATCAGACTGACAGTTTGTTGATAATTATGCGGACTATACTTATTTGAGCCCTGACGATAGTATATTTTTATGAATGATTTCTAAACATCGTCAGTTTCAATGATGACATTTTGTATCCAGACTATAGATACTTAGATTCATAAATATAGTCTAGTGATCATGAAAACCAATAATAAAATGGACTGACAAATCAAGGAAATAGAAAATAATGATTATTGAAACTCAGATAACAGCTTAGCTATGTGCTTGAATGTAAAGCATTAACAAACTGAATGTTTCATGAACATATCGACGGAAATGAAATTCGTATTGGAGTATTACATATAACATCCTATAGTGAGGATTACTCAAAGGGTACCGTTTGATTCAGAACAAATTCTGTTGATTTTCGAGTCAGATCTTTGCTGTACTAATTGATGATAATATCAATTCAACTTCAATACATTGCTGAACCGAATGACTGAATCTGCCCAATTCTAGAATATAGTAATTGAACGAAATGCGTTCCAATTCACTTCAAGCTGATTGTCATTATGAACAGAACTCTATAATAGGCAAATCGAATGAAATATATGTATTCTGAGAATACATAAACGAGTCTGACGTAATTTACAAACAACTAGTAGATTCGTGGGGTACTAAGTAGATATCATAGGTATATACAGAAATATTAACCCTATTGTGTGTGTATATAGCCAAACATTCCAAATGAGAGATTTTTTTGATGTTATCAAGACTTCGGTTGGTTCAACCAATTTTAACATTCTGGTCAACTAATTGAGTATTTGGATTGAATCGATATCTGTGTCAAATTGAAGCATGATTCGGTTGTTGAATGTATGATATAATAATGTTCATCCAAATAATATTTAGTTGATTGAAACTCTTAATTCGCTCTAGGAATAAGATGGAATTATGAATATGTTATGAACAATGTAATGAATTGGGCATTACTTTTAATCCCTCTCCAAAATGAAGATATCTAAGCTTCATTCATTCACTTTTTTTTTTTCATTTTATCCTACTGAACTTTCAGTTATATTATTTTTGATAAACAATCATTTTCAAATCGCTTGGACATTATTAATAATGCCAAATTATTCGATTTCATTTTTCCGTGTATGCAATAATTTTCTACCGCAATGTCTTCTACGATCTGAAGTTGAGTAAAAACTTTCTGAAATACCATGTATGTCCTAGTGTGCCATAGTGATCAATCACCCCGACCCAACATGCGTCAGAAAGATCAAAGAACACTTAATACTACTGGCAACCACTGTATCAAACCTATACGCAACCATCAAACGAAGTGCCTATGTTGTATTTCATATAATGATCTTTCCTTCAACATAATTTCCTTTTCCTTTCTTTTTATACCCACCATCATATTTACAGAACTACGAGAAAACAATAGAGAGAAATATAAATTGGATTGGACGCGTTCTGTGAAAACGCGCTTGGAATATAATACAGCCATTTTATTGAACATGAATCCTATTTCGTGAAAATGAAAAAGTTCTGGTTCATGCATCAGTATGATGAATAGCTACTTTATTCCGTTAGATCATTCGTATATTCTGTATTCTTCCGGTAAGATTAGAACAGTACTGGTAATTGTTTTTTGCAAGAGTGGAACTGGAAACTCATAAAGTCAATTTTATTATATTGTATTTTGTGAAAATAAAAGTTCTAGTCGAGGGTTTTACATTCAAAAAAATGGCCAAGGATGAGATGATATTGGAAAATTATCACTTTGAACATAATTACTCTCCCTTATTGGCAGAATGCCAGACATTTATCACTGTTGCACTAAAAGCATCAATGTAGCAATACCGTTCCAACTGAGACATGTATTCTAGAGGTGACTGCGTATATATCATATATCAACACCGACAACAGATATCAATCAACCCATTTTTCCACATGGAATATTCATTTACATCGAATTAAGATTTAAAATGCAAAATAATGCTGCGTTTGATGGAGTGTCTGTCGAAAATACGGAATTGTTATTTGGAAAATCAATATGGCAAACTCCGTTGGGAAGCTAATTAGAATTCCCTTTATGTCCTCACGGCCGAGTTACTTAATTGGACTGTTGTTTCACCATTAGTTTGTTCGAGTTTGATAGCGATTTCCATATTGATCAGTAAAATTGTTCCGCGCTATGAGAAAAGTTGCTTTCATGAAAGTCTGCCAAAGAAACTACTGAAGATCCAAATGCCTTTAATTTATTCTGGTTCTCACCTGTTTGAGTATATTTCGTAGTAGGTGTATAAATGGTTCAGAAGTCAAAAGTGGAATTATACAGAAGAGAAATTTTTATTTTCTATAGTCTTATAGTCTCGAATAATAGATTAATAGATTAATAGTAGATTAACGCATACACCTATTTAACATATTTTCAATGAATACAAGTTTGATGAACATTCATTTCAATCGGGAACCATCAGCGCTCAGCTGATAAACTATGAGATCAAATAATATTCGAATAACAGCAACACCTCAATCCAAATAATTCATCACTCTACAATGGTCCTCTTTCATTGCCACTATTTAAAGCATTCGAAAGACTCATTCTTGTTAAGCTGATTTCTAAAATAGGCTGAATAGGTATGAATAATAAAGAAATACGAATACATGAGCTGCCCCTTTGATCTGGTACCTATATGGGAGTACTACAACATCTGAAGAAAAATCTGAAAAATAAATAATCTTAATCTCTCTCCCAACTAATTCAAACATATGTTTTAATTGAGCACCTATCGATTTGGATACGACTAATACGGATAGCGGTCCACGCCTACCCTAACTACGCCAATGATGCAATTTTCTATATATGAATAACTACTTCATTCCCTAAGACCATTCGTATATTCTGTATACTTCCGGTAAGATTAGCAGTATTGGTAATTGGTTTCTGCAAGAGGGGAACAGGAAACCCATAAAGATTTATTTTCCTGTAGATTAGATGTTTATGAATTGTGTACCCTTTCGTGAATTCCAACAATTTTTTCCACGTTTCACCGTTTCTGATATCACGTAATAATATGTAGGTATAAAATCGATGGAATTACCATTTTATAAGCACCAGATTCCCAACACTTTCGGGACTGCGAATTAGAAACTTTCTCTTCCTTTCCGCAATGAAGTTCTCTTCGCCCTTTGTGAAAATGAGCTCGGCTTTGTGTAAACAGATTCCTTTCTCTTATTCAAATAACAGGAATGATAATAATCTGTCTAGTCACAGTCTTTTGTATCAGTGAGATGCTGATTGACAGCAGGATCATTCCAGGATATTTAATACTTCGACAGATTTTCAAGAATAGATGAATTGATATAACCTTCGCTTGAAAAAGCTCAAAGCTATTCTCAAATTCATTTCACTGAAATAGGTATTATTCTGCAGTGATGTTATCGATGAGTAGAATGAGTTTATATACACAATATGTGTTTCGTGCTTTCATCATCTGTTTCAAGAATGGCCAGGAAAAATTCAAGATCATCCGAGGAAAACAATTACCTAACAGAAAACAGAATTCGCTGAACTGACTCGATACCTTCTATAGTTCTCGAATGATTGCAGTGGCAAATCACCTCTATAAAGTCAGTACCCAATGATTATATCAATCGATCAATAATTGCATATTATTGATTTCAGCAATCATACAATAAGCTCTAAAGATTCAATGAATAGTGTTTGTAGTAATTAAAGTGGAATTATCAACGAAACATGGAATTTTCTGCTGGAGAAATAGTAAATATGGCGAAGACTTCTAGGACTGCGGTAGGCTAAAGATCTCCTCGGCAGTTTCAATCGAGCAAGGCCAAAGACACTAATTAACCTCCGCAAAAAGAAGCCTCAGAGCAATAACTGGATTAACCTCAGCAAAAAGAAGTCTCAGAGCAATACTATTACTAACGGGGCACTGCAGACTCAAAGAACATCTCAGGAAGCTAGGCTAACGAGCTTGTCTAGCTGATATGATGAGCAGCAAACGAGCAAACCTCGATGTGGGCACAATAGATCTAATCAGATCGCAGCGCATCTGTCATCATCCACAATCACCATTACCAATACCAGTAATGTATTCAGCACTAATTACACAAGTGTTCCATTTGAGAAAATGGAATAAACGTCGGGTTCGAGTTTTCTTCACCCTATATACGAATGATGTAGTAGAGGTAAAATAGATGAGGATTCTTCAAATCCAAGTAGGTATACCTATATATAAAGACAGATAATTATTCTCCTAATATCATTCCCCTGCAACCAACCATCTCTTGGAATCATGAAAATATCCTCTTTCGGAAAAACAATAAAACTAACCCTATTGCAATCCACCCTATCCCATGTCTTCTGTCGTTTTCTTCAGTTCACACACTAATATTTTCAGGTATGAGCCGATCATTTTCAGATACAGCCATTATCATTATGTGTAATGAGCGTTATAGTTTGAATTTCAACGCTGTGAGAAATTCGTTGAACTACGAAATGTTTCCAAATGTGTGTGATGTGAACTTCAGAGAAATCCTCGGAGGAATCAGTACGTATATGCTCATTTCGAGTGATTCACAATCAAATTTGTTGTGAGTTACAACTTGAGATAAGATTTCTGTATATACTCACCTACCTATAGCCATATTGGATTGAAGGTTACAGACGGTATCAAGAAATAAATCACAAAGAGGAAGTGAAACTTCAGTGGAATGGACATGAACTTCCAAAATAATGATTTCTCACTATTTCCCAAGATTGTATTAGCCTCGGTATAATAATACCCCCCCCCCCAAAATTGTGGGGCTGGTAAAGCGAAACTGGGGATGAACAACTAGAAGGTAGAAGTTTAATGGAAGGGACACAATTTTCAGGATCATGATTCCCCATGGGGAATTTGCAGGATTATATTCTCCCCGGTTCTTCTCGACAGTACAAAAGTAGGCCTTCGAAATGTGAATATCAAGACTTGTTTCCATTTTCGAAGAGAGCTTGTTGAGTACTTTATTAAAAAAAAATTTTCTCCGAGAGTCAGTCAATGGGTTTCGAAAAAACAGATTTATTATTTTTACGAATCATTTTTCTGACTGATATGTATACGGTCGAAGCTGGTAAATTCCGACATTTCTCATGTACAATATAGTATGTAGAAAATAGATATTTTTCGATTGATAATAATTATATTTATTATTATTATCGTTAATCACTCGAAGATTTAATTTTCAACCATATTGCTGGATCAAGTTATGAATATAGTTAACATTTAAGAGTCATTCAAGTTTTGTCACTACTGACTCTTTCACAAAATATAGGTATAATAATATTTGCTCTAGATTATTTAATTAATCTTGTTTCATGCTGGTCTACTACTTTCATTGAGCCGTATAAATTCTCTCCGAGGTCCAGATAATGAATGTTTTTACAAATCCACCCTTAATCTTCTCGGAATGGCCCTTGAAGCAGAGCTTCCTTGAAATACAAAGAGGTGGAACAGAACAGAAGAAAAACAACACGCGACTCATATTGATCGTGCTACTGCGACAACTGTTGATGCGTCCGCCGATGCCGAACCAACAAGTTGCAAGTTGGCCGGGCCAGCGTAGTTATGAAGGAATTTTCGACTATGCCATTGGGTTTATAAACATGTCCGCAGATGAGCCTTTCAGGTTGTAGGGTAAAAAAACTGTTTTTCACTTATTATAATGCGCAATAATTGAATCACTGTTTACTTCACTGAATTTTGCTTTCCAACAAATAAATTACGGTTCACAATAATTGTTCAAAATGTTGACCATTTACTTCAATGCAAAGATTGCACAGTCGGATTCAAGGATGCTTTGGGGTGGATCCTTGGATCCCAAGGCAGGAATCTTCGAAATGTTCATTATAAGTGATCGAGTAAAACCGAGTAAGAAATCTCCTTTAATCATTTGCGCATGATTGAACACAACAGTAGAGTCGCAGGAAATTCTTTGAAAATGTTTGTTGGATCGAAAATATGGGTATTATTATTAGAGTTTATACAATTGATATTACAAAAGGGGTTGAAAACACGAAGCTTTCTAGGTGAATAAACTATTGAAGTATACAGAGCCGGTTGAGAACGTTTTTGCTGTGTTCCAAGTGGGTGATTTTTTAATTTATATTCAAATTTATTCATATTGTATTTTTTGAATTCATACGGCAACTGATTGCACATTGCAGTTCTATGTTGAGGCATGGTTAGGGTGGACCTATTCCTGACATTCTTTGAATGTATTGATGAAATGGATCTTGGAATGAAATTTCGTAACAGGGTGCTGTTCAAGTCAATTTGAACTGTCATATTATTCCTCAAAATATTTCTATTATTTATATTGCCAAAAAACATTATCTTCGTCTTCTCAGAGTTGAGTTTCAAGTTGTGTTCTTCAGAAAAAATCTTTGTATTGTTCAATTCATTATTTATAATTGTCTTGACCGTTACCCAATTCTCAATGCTGAAATTGAGATACATTTGTGTATCATCTGCAGAAGCTTGTACTTTACAGTCTTCGATGATTTTCAAAATATCAGCAATGTATATGATGAAAAGGAAGGATCCAGTATGGACCCTTGCGGAACTCCTGAAAGTATATCCAGTTTGAATGAGAATACTCCGTTCATAGATATTCTCATAGAACGCATCAGAAAGTAATTCTATATGGAAAATACACATCATGAATCATTGGAACTATAAAAACTTGGTTGGTTATGATCTGATCAATTGAAAAAATAGAGAAAATTAATTAATAAATCACTCTTACACCCGTATCTTGTTAAAAAGAACGATAGACCCATAAAATATAGATTATTTGGAAGCACCTCGGTGTCCTCCATCTACACCCTGTATAGTTGTGAATATAATAATATAAAATTTCTGCACACCCGAAATTCGACGAATTATGATAACGCCTACGGGTTACCATAACGTTACGGGTTACGGGTTACCTCTGGGCCGAGACGACAACGATGTACAGAAGACTGGTGCAGTCACTGATGGTGTTTAATTTCGCCAAAAACGCTAACGGCATTTTCCGCTATAATGGCATGAAAGTTATGAAACTCCCCAGAAGATGACGACATTTTTGCGGATTTCTGTACACATAGTTGATGTTTTGAGGATGTAATGTAAGATGGATCATTGATTGAGGAGTAACCTAGAATACTACTTCTTGATCAACGTTTTTATTGTGCCACCATCGATGATACTAACCACTAACATATGAGTGATTTTCCGCCATAACGAATAAAATGCTGTTATCAAGTTGGCTGTACGTTAGAGCTTTAGTTGAAGAAATTAGATAGGCGAAGAGATACAGTGGCTGTCCTCGACATGGTTGAGACGACGGAACTCACCCCGCTTGACGCTGACGTGCCCGTAGAGCCTGGCGAGGTCGATGGCCAGCGCGGCGCGCGGCATCGCCAGCGCCGCGCAGACGGCCGCCACCGCCGTGGCCAGCAGCAGGGGGTGCGGCGCGACCGCCGCCCGGACCATGGCTGGGGCTGCGAGGACGGGGTCGGCGAACGGAGGCAGCTCGCGACTCGCGACGGAAAGCCGAGCCGCGCGCCGCCCCGCCGCTTTATACGGCGCCGACGGACTTGCGTCTAGCCGCTGCGGGCGGCGAGCGCGAATCACGTACGCGGGCACGCGGTATACCAGGGGGATTGATTGAAACGGCATATTAGACGTTCATGGCGAGGGATCGTTTTGACAGTTGGCATAGACGAACCTACGAAAGCGCTGAACGGACATGATGACTTTTTTTTTATAACTGTCAGTTTGAATTGACTTTTAAGGCTAATTGTCAGTTTAGATTGACAATTAAGGCTAATGAATTAAGGCTACTGAATTTCAATGTACCTCGCTTAGCCTCCAGAACTAGTCTAACATCGACGTACGAAATTCACATCATTTTCAAAACGGTATTAATTACATGTGTAGATGTTTCAATAATTTACCCTCAGTAGATGTTTTATCTGTGAGTTCAGCCCATTTCAAACAAACATTGTATATAGGCTGTATCAAATTGAAATAATGGGTTGGATATAGTTTAGTTTTTCTTTTTTTTATTATGTTTCTTCATGGTTATGCAGTACGTATGTAGTAGTTTCATCAAATCACTTTTAGTTAAGTCTGTAGCACACATACTTTTCTCGTTATATACTCCTGTAATTGGACTTATAGTCTGTTGGATGTATTACTTCGATAAATAAATAAATAAATAATTAGGGCTATCTGCCAGTTTGAACTGGCATTTATGGCTAATTTGCAGTTTAAACTGGCATTCATCCCTAATTGCCAGTTTGAACTGGCAATTAGCCCTAATGGCCAGTTTGAACTGGCAATTAGCCCTAATGGCCAGTTTGAACTGGCAATTAGGCCTAATGGCCAATTCAAACTGGCAATTATAAAAAAAAACATATCATGTTCGTTCAGTGCTGAACGGACATTATGTTTTTTTTTTATATAATTGCCAGTATGAACTGGCATTTATGGCTAATTTGCAGTTCAAACTGACACTTAGGGCTAATTGCCAGTTCAAACTGGCAATAAGGGATAAATGCCTGACATTGAACTGACAATTATGGCTATTTGTCAGTTTGAACTGGCAATTAGGGCTAATTGCCAGTTTGAACTGGCATTCATGGCTAATTGCCAATTTGAACTGGTATTTATGGCTAATTGCCAGTTTAAACTGGCAATTTCAAAAAAGTCATCATGTCCGTTCAGTGCAATCTTTCTAAAATGATTTCAATGATGCGGTGTTGCCCCTTCTACCAAAAAGGAGGAAGCAAACGTGATATTTCAAATGGAACACTCCGTATATAATATCATTTTCAGAATCTCCAAGAATTTTCTGACAACTTCTCTCTTTATTTCTCTCTACCTATATGTGAGCGTTTTTGAGTGAATAATTATTTGGTATTTTCTTCTCGGAAAACATGACTCTCCAAAAAACTCGATTTTTCAGCCGCGACTTAGTGAGACGATGAAATTTGGTATGGAGTCAAGGAATACCAGAAGGCTCATTGTCCTGTAGTGAGATCTCTTACAATTTTATACTGGGGGTAATACAAAAATTCACTTGAAAAAGTGATTGAAATTCGATTTTTTCAAATGGAGTTCCGGACCGGGCCGGGCGGCCGCCACGTGGAACGGCGCCGATCTCGCAATAGTCCGGGACGAGAGTTTCCATCCCCTTCGTCCGAGGAACGATGTACAGAAGACTGGTGCAGTCACTGATGGTATTCTGTTTTGCCAAAAACGCTAACGGCTTTTTCGCTATAATGGCATTATAGTTATGTAACTCCCCATGAGATGGCGACATTTTGCGGATTTCTATACACATAGTTGATGTTTTGAGATTGTAATTATCATCAATTGAGGAGTAACCTGTATTACTTCTTCTGAATCAACGTTTTATAACACTGTGCAATTATCAATAATACTGATTTTCTTGTCATTTTTGTGTCGCCATCTAACAACAAACATATGTGTGATTTTCCGATATAACGAATAAATCAGGTTAGTTGTAAGAAGAGTTTTGGTTAGACAGAGTAGCTGCACCAGTGCTCCCTCAATCGTTGTCTGAGGAAAGGTGACCATTTGTACTGGTTTTCCAGTACTGGGGATAGGTGCTATTCTTGACCATTCGCATCTTTCAGGGTCGTTGTTTTTCTTATTATTTATTGAAATTATATCTGTATTTCCAAATTTTTAGAAAATCAAGGTGTCACTAACAAATAGAGAGTTTCTCTTATAGGTATTTGAAGGTGAAATTTCAAGCGCAGTGACATTTTGGAGCAGATCACAAATAAATTTAAATAATTTTAATAACTTCTAATTAATTTTTTCAGAAATGAGGAGAGAAATTCTCACATGAAAAATGAATACGCCAACTCCTCGAATCAATTACAGACAGTTATTATAGGTTCGGCATGTTTCGAGCCTACAACACCAATTATCCTTCTGACATCCAAATTTTATCCAATTCTTGTCGAAATATCCTTGGACTACTTCAGGATATCCAAAATTTACCCAAAGAGGATAAAGAAATGTAGAAGTCAGAAATATGTGAATCAAAATCAATCAAGTGCTTTTCGGACATCCAGTGGATATCTATGAAATATCCTGTCTGGACCATTGAACTACAACGTTTCCTCAGCACATATCCGAAACAATTCATTTTATGTTAGGTAAATCAAATAAATCTAGGACATCTTTCATTATATAATTTATAATGAGGAATATATCGTTGAGGTCATGTTCAACCCATCGATGTGTTGTCATTACTGTGATATCAAACATACCTACGTCGAATATAGCTGCAGACGGATTTTGCATTGGTGTAACATTATTTCTTGATGTTACACGATAGTTGGCTGGGTTCCTACTGGCCAGTAGGTATATTTTTCTGGTTCTCATTTTCTGGAAACTTTATGAGATTGCTACTGAAATGGGAAGCATCATCAGACACCCCGAATACTTGTTAGGATATAATTTCTTCAACAATTGAGATAGCCTGAGTGGTGGAGGCATTATCCTGATGATAGAAAGGTCGCGAATTCGATTTCCGAGAGAATTTGTTACCTAGCGTTTTCATGATATTCAAACAGTCTTCCATATTTTAATCAATTAAGTTTTGAAAATGACAATATATAAATGACAATATCATGAATATTGAAGCTGCAGAAAAAGCCATCTATTTAGCGGTGATCTCCATGCAGAGCATAAATATAACAAAAAAATATAGAATAGACTTTTGAAAAATTCACTTCTCGAAGAAACTGAAAAACTAATTTTGAAAATAATAAAAATGATTTTGAAAATTTTCAAAAAAAATCTGTATGAGCCTCTGAATGCGGAACTTTTTTGCCATTTAACCGAACTTGTATCTCCTTATCTTGGACACATTGTATAATTTGATGTTGCTAATCTCCTGAATGAATGACTGATATGAGGTGAGAAATTGAGACCAATATTTAGATGTGCCCTAAGTTATTTTACTGTTTTCCCGTCTGACCGTTGAGCTGGAAATTCAGAACTTGAGTATTCCCATGGTCACGAGTCTTTACATCATTGAGAGTAAGATAATTTCTTTCAGTCTAATTTTGAATCAGATGTTCTGTGCATGACATTCTATCAAGGATTCTCTCATTTCGATCACAGTGAAATAAAAGACATGTCATCAGCATATCCAATGGGATGCATAACGTAACTAACATGCACTAATGAAGTTGAACATCAAATCATTGTCATTGACATATCTAATAACCACTCAACGACTGCGATTGCTATCGAGTTCTTATTGAATTTGTCACAATGAGAGAGATACCAAATTCCATTTTCGTTGGTACCTAATATTCATCAATATGTTTGTTGAACAATATACTACAACCAGCGGCGCATCTATTGAGCATCCCAGATAGCACCGGACGTCCCAAGGACGACGTTCATGTCCATTTCTGGTTCGAACGTCCAGGACCTGTATAGGACGTTTAGAGAACGCCCATTTATGGACATACTCGAGACGTCCATAAGAGGACATCGTGAGAACGTCCATTGTTAGGACATTTTTTGTGTGTTCTAGAAATAATCATATTGATGTTGACCGTGGAATGCGCATGGCACTTCAGTCAAAGGATATATATATAAGATATATATCTCTCTTGGATGACTTTTCGTTAAATATTCTCCCGAGAACACTGATTCATTTTGCATCCACGAGCTGGAGACTTTCCTAATAACCATATGCCAGAAATTGTCTTCTGTGAATGTACAATCACACACATTCTGCTTGGCCTCAATGCCAAGAAGACTATGGGACCAGACAGACGGAATACCTCGTATTGTTGTTGAGAAATGTACCCTAGAATTACCACCAGCTCTTTTCAGGTTGTTCACCCTTTCATAGAAACATGGGGAATTTCCTTCTAGCTGGAGATAGCTAGAGTCCAACTGATTCCAAAAAAACGACAAAAAAAACTCTCCTTAGAAACTACAGGCCGATTGGACTACTATCTGTGATCTCTAAAAGTATTTGAAAAAGTAGAAAGAGGAGAGAGCTCATCCGATATCTAGAGAGCTCAAGAATCGTGAACGACCGGCAATATGGCTTTCGTCACCAAAGATCACCAGGAGGTATCAATATCTATGCTTGGTCACCACCAACAGCGCTCACTCATGGGACGATCATGTGAGTGTTCACATAATTGGTGTTTAGCTCCCAAACATAGCTCATAGATTCTGTTAAGAGGAAGGCTATTCGATGTCGGTGATTCTACATTCACGAATTCATTGACATCTTTATAACATGGTGCGAAGGTGGACAATCTCATCTTTCTTCAAAGAAATTTTCATGGTCGATGCTCAAAGGAAATCATTATTACAGTATGATGAGGCTGTTCTATGATGAAGGGTCCATTGTCTCGATTCGCCCAAAATGTAGAAGGAACGTTCACTATAGCTATCGGACTATCTTAGTTTTCATTCTTATTATATCTAGCTGTCCGATATTTCCACTCAATTTCACACAATTTCCGGAATATTTCACAGATGAACGAAGGGATATTATGGCATACGATAAGAATTACTTTCAGCAAAAATCGAACATAATGTACTATTATTTCAATATTCAACAAAGCGTGTGACTGTTTTGAGATCACTGAATCAGAATTCAGAACCGGATACTTTTATATCTTTAAAACATGTCGTAGCGAAAAATATTGAAGTTTTCTCGTAGCGTAAATTAATACACTATACAGAGTTTGAGAATAAACCTCTTTGAACTTCACTCTGACAATATTCGATTTATTTGTCTTGCATTCAATTCTCGCCATTTTAGGATCTCATCAACTGTATGTGTTTAGTCCCATATTAGTACCTCTTCAGAATAAACACGTGTCTCCAAAACTAATGATAGCACACAAGTCATCTTTCACAAGTGGTGTTGTCAGTTTCAGACCATCTAATTTTCCGAATATTGTTCTTTTCTTCTGACAACACGAAGGGAAATCCTATGATGTTCATGGAACATCGTGTTAGCCAGCGATGGAATGTGGGGAGAGAAGGAGGGTTGCCAACGTTGAAAAAAATGATTGATATACCTAGTCAACTCTCAAGCTGTAGGAATATAGAGTAGAGTAGAGAGAATATTCACCGAGACAACACCATCAATGCATATATGAATATTTCAGCGTGAAATGGATCAGTGCCATGAGGAATTCTATTCGAATTCATTCATACAGAGTAAACGATTCATTTCAGAAATCATAGGGGAAGTAGGAATTCCCAAGCATTCTTCCTATCCAGTGTTCAGAAGTTTTTGTTTATTCTTCTTCTTTATTTTCCACGCAAATGTTCCCAACGAAAGTAAAGATGGGAATTGACCAAGCAAACATTATTGTGGAACAACACTTAGACAGCTGTTCGCAAACTTGTTTCCGTGGGGAGAAAATGGAAAATGGTTCGGAATAGGAAATGAAATGTTCTCATTCCAATTCAACATCACATATTAGAAAAATATAAAGGGTGTTCCATTTGAAAAACTGAAGAAAAATTTTCGTATTGAAAAATCATTTTTAACCACCCCGTAAATGCGTGAAGCGTCGGAATTGGTTAGAAATATCACCCATCTATCCAGTTTACATCTGTAAATGGTATTATTTTGACAAAAAACTCTAGTTCTAGTGATTAAGACATAGTCGATCATATTGGGAGAGTGAATGGAGGTCACTGGAACGTTGAAAAAATATGCTAATATACAAGGCATTCCATTAAAAAAACATGCCTTCGACTCTCTAGGTTTCTTGATTCCACAATAATTTCTTATGATAGACCCTTTTGTGTAGTTAACATTTGGTTTTGGAACATGTCTCTAGCTATCATAGGTCTCGAGCAGTTTGACTCTGACGCACTATTGCCCAAACCTGTACATACAGGGTGTTTAAAAAAGGTGGCCCCATTACTAGGATACGTAGAATACTGCAAAATAAGTTGGGTTTGCCCAGTAGAAAAATTTCGTTACGGCATCCGTATTCAAGATACAGGGTCTTCAAAAAAATTATACATGAAATTCTAAATGAATATGTTTTGGAAGCTGACACCAGTATTTTTTAACATAACTTTCTTGAGGTTAGATTTCCAGTCCAAATTTCATGTGAATTTGAACATCATTCAGTTTCACACCAAAAACATATTCTCGGTAACGATTTGTGAAATGTTTTTGTGAAGATTAGCTGAGAATCCTTGTATACTAGTATGTGCCAAAAATACACATATTAATTATATGAGGAGGTACAAGAGACATTTTTTCCAGCCGAGCCGAGAAACAAACTTTCCCAAATCAATCGTTCAATGAATAGCAGAGTTATATATTCTTTCATATTATCTCAGTCGACTAAATAAAAACAACTTCTGAGATTTGTTAATGAAAAGAACCTTTTTTTCGGATGAAGTACTTGTCAAGTTGGATCTATTCATTCAAAACCATAGTGTTATTGCTACAACGTGTTGACATATCTCAGATTCATCGTGTGAGATTTATCATTATATTGATTTTTCAATGATCGTCGAGCTGTTCATTAGAAAAATATTTATTTGTATCATATTACCAAAACGCTTCTCATTGTTTCATCATCATCGTGAATAGGTATAGATACACGCCACTGTGTACGCGCAAAAGATAATGAAAATAAACAGCCCTTTTCCATTCACTACCCCCCACTTTCACATTTGTCTGGTGGCAGATACTTTACCAGGTGAGCCGTTGAAAAGTAAATGGAAAATTTACAGAACAGCTGAAGAAGTTAAAATGACTGCCATATAATTAGTTTGGAATATTCCCAACTGCTACTGTGGGACAATATACGATCGGTAACCCAAAGAATCAGCTGCCTTTCAGTGAATGGCAATTGTATGATCATGTTTATATCCACCATCCAACTGAAATCGATAATCATTGAGACACTTGATTCAGTGGGAACATAAATTTTGTATGAGCCAACTAGGACCTGTAACCTGCGTTAGGTAAGTTGAGGATTGCCTGCAAGCATTTATAATGCTGTAGTATTCTGGTTACATGAACATCAGTATTTTTGTAATTTGTTGCGCATCCTCCCACGCCTATGAAAACTGCTGATTTGAGTGGAAATCAATACACAGTACACAGACGTGCGCTTGGGAAATCAAATGGAACTAAGTAATTTCCTGAAATGACTTCAGATGTCAGTTCCTATAAATTTTTGTTTGGAGTTCAATACGTAGATGATAGAATAACCCGAACAACTAATCCAAATATTAATTTTATATGAAATGGTAATTTCATGAATTTTTGGTTTCAGAATATTATAAAAAAAAATACACAAAAGGATGATGGATCAAGTTCGTTTAAAGAAGTGAACCGATAACTCTCAATAATTCGCAGCAGACTTCATTAGGACAAACTTTGGAAGTTATCAAAAGCTCCCCTTATCATTTGATAGATTAACATCATGCACGCCGAATTTGTTTTTATGAAGTCCTAACTTTTCATTATTTTTTTTGTTGTGACAGCAATGAAACTACATATTTCATATGTAAAAGAAGTCGATTTTATTCATCTCAATAAGTTGATATAAAAAATATATTTTCGGTAATACTTTGGTAGAAACAGTTCCTTAAGTTTAAAGCCCTATATACACAGAGAATATCTAATCGGTATACAGTATACCACTAATCTATTGCGGATTTTTCCGAAATCTATCAGTTTCAGACACATCGGTATATGAGATACACAGAAATCTTTATTAGCCAAACAGAATATTCGGGTAAATTATAATGTAGGTACAAATTATGATGGCAAGGCGATATTAAACGGAAACGACATATACTCTCTCCTGCATTGTTACCGTAAATTCGAAACATAAACGAAAGATGGCGCTACGCCTCTACTATATGGCTCTTAATCAGGAGTTTGCAGGTCCCTGAATTTCTATTGAATACTGAAGAATTTCAAACAATACTCTTTTTCCTAATCGACAAACATTTCAAGAATCATTCTCAATGAACAAGGGATGACAAATGAATAACAATTTTCTAGTTTCTAAACGGCAAGTAGGTACTTTGAAACTGATTATCGTGTGATTAGTGTAAAAACATCAATGGAAAGCTCATTCGTAGGTAAAACGAAGCTGATCCTGTGTCAGTTGAATAACAGGTACATTTGGTTGAATGACAGAGTTTTTGGCATTGATAAGCTCAATTCATTCAAGTTTAGGGAATGTTCATTCATGACAATATTTTAACAATGTTCAAGATTTGAAACCGTTTAATCAGCCAAATGAATTATTTTTTCTGAATTTTGCATTAGAGTGTAGTAACCAAAAAGAACTGAAAAAGTATTGAGGAACCATCAAGAATAATCCAGCATTTATCAGAAAGAACTAAACGATGGGTCCCAAAAATTCTCAGAAGAATGTTTGTATTGTCCTTTATAATCACGTCACGATGAAAATAGGGCAAAATCTATATCAAATATCACATCACAATATTAATACAACTAATTGAGTTTCTTAAGTATAGCATCTGATTGAATTCGGTTCTATATGTTATAGCAAAAATAAATACTCTCTAGCTCTAGATTAATACACAGAAATACTGGAGTGTATCTGCATGTAAATAATAAACATGCTTCCGTCCCACTAATTTTCACGTTTTTCTACCACTTTTCCTGATATTTGTAATCAATATCAGAGGGAATATGACTTTATGATCTGTGATATATATTTCCTAAAGTAAACCTATTCATGTTTTCCTGACTACATATATCTACAAGATGAAAAACTGAATAGACACACTGTATTCCGTGGAAATGGTTAATTTCGTATTTTGAATTGTTGATTATTGGAATAAAACACTGTGAAGATTTCTCGTTCAGTAACCATTTTGTGCCTCATTACCGAAGTACCTTCAGAACCGAATACATAAGAGCGGATAACTGAAAATGTCAGTGAATCATTCCTCTTCACTTGGTTGCAAGTGATGCACAAATGATAATTCCGATTGTTCGGAAGCGCTTCAGTATCAGACACAATTCAGTATTATCATTAGTTATCTAACAATAAATTATATGTTCATCCATTTTAAATAAACATAGCGAATGAACATATATCACAGTTCGGTTTTGAGTTGTGTAACGATCTGAAGAAAAGCCAACTTGAAATGTAATACTAGTTTGGGAACTGACTAACCAAACTTCCTCAAATAAGGTATATTAGTAGTAATTCCAAATCTCATCTTGCGAATTGTTGAAAGCGTTCAAGATATCATGAGGATATCGGAAGCGATGATAAAGAATTGGTTACAAGGGCTATTCAAATGAGAGAATAGAATTTTCAGAATTGCCATCAATTCTCTAGATATCTTTGAGAAAACCGGAATTATCTGTTTCCAATTCATTTTTTCTGATGTTGATTGGAGCTAGAACAAAAGAATATAAATTCTTTACAGGAACTTTTTGTGAGCATTCTGGAGGAAATGTAAGTTTTACTACCCAATATTTAATTCTTCATTGATATCGCCATTTTATGTTTTATCGTCACCTGGTAGGAAGTTAATTGCACTGTCTCACGTTGAATGCAGGGCCGTACTTGAAATTCTCTCACGGAGAAATCCGAAATCATATCCGAAACGTAAATGTTGGATTATGAAACAGGGGAAAAAAAAATTAATTGATGATGATTATACTGGGATGAAATGTTGGATAGTAGAACTCAGCTACTGGAAAATGGTTGTGATGAAGTGTGTTTTTTGCTCTGAGTCTGATATTAATACCAGAAAAATGGAATTGAGAACAGAAATTTTTATATGTACCTAAAAATTATCATCGTTTCCGATATTCCCATGATGGACATTTGTATCTTGGACACAATGAATTCCATTTCGAAAAATACTTTGGACGAAACAAATCGAAATTTACTATCAAGGATACCTTGTCTCTCCTAATTACATGGGTGTCTCAGAGTCAAGAGCAATATGTCCTTGAGACGAGTACGCAGGAGGACCGTTATTCAAAAAGGCCAAAGACCGCATACTGTGTCTATTGGGGTGGTTCCTCTTTTGGGGCACCTGAGGAGTAGCATGACTGTTACTGTGGTAGTTCTTGGTAGGCGAATAATTGTTGAGCGTTCTAGTACCGTGGAAATTCGAATAGCTAGATCGCACCGAGGCCGGCCGATTGTTGTACAAATCGTCTAGCTCTTCTGTTTCATTGAGGGATTGCTGCGAAGACTGCTGGTACGTGGGGTTGGTGTGTCCGTTGGGCACGTGCCAGTTCTGGTGCGGAACAAGGTTATTATTTGATGCGGTGAAATAATTCGGGGACGACGAATCGATAGGCGAGGGACTAGCAGGACTGTCGTACGGCTGGGCCTTTCGTTGTTGCTCCATCAGCTGAGTAACGGGGTTTCTTCTGGAGCTCCTAGTCGATGATCTGCCCTGGGAGTGTCGCCGGCTGTTTGTGCTGTGCCGACCTGACGACCCCCTGGTCATTACGCTGCGTCTCTTCACTCTTCTGGGCGTCATCGGCTTTGGCGACATGGGAGGAGGGGCTTGCTCGAACTCCGTGTCACTGTCATTATGACGTTCTAGGTGGGAACTGAACTCAATTGAGTAAAGCGAGGTTCTCTGTTTCGAGTTCTTACGGGTTGATTTACGTGTCGCTGTAGAAATAAACTACTGATCTATTATGTTCCACTTGAAATATCCATAATGAAATGATCCATTTGTTCAAGATTGATCACAAGAGACAAATTATTAATTTTTGATACAAGATGATTCACAATGAATAGTTATGAAGAAATTGTAAAATCATGTAGGTACATATTTTTCTCGTGGAGAAACTGGTTTTCGATAAACCCTATAGATGATTATGAAATATGGAAATCAGTATGAGAAAACATAATAGAGGTAACTTCCTCCTATATGCAATGTTTTACGAATACATTCTATCTTAGATACATTCAAATACTGCATAATTGTGTGTTTATCTTTTTCTCTTTTTCCATTATTACTTGTGATTGAACAATGGAGTATATTGTATGTCTGCAATTTTATTGTTGCCTGATCAAAACTTGAGATATCGTTACTATTGAATTGAATTGATAGAATTAATAAAATTGAATTGAATAAAGCAGTCAGTTTGGGGTTTCAACTATCTAGATGTACTCAATGTATAACTGATTCAATGAAAAATAAAATGCAATGAAATATGATCAAATTACAGAATTTACTGCGAATGTGAATATTTAAAACATCAGAATTATGTGTCTTAATCATATAGTTTCATATCGATTTCCAGAATCCGACAAATTCATCTGTACGGTATTTTTCCACATAACCTAGGAAATTTCGTTTTCCCAATACGGTCCTGTGATTTTGAAAAGTAATTATACAGGTTAAAAAAGGATATTTTAGTACCTCTACTTAGGGAATATGATGCATGTAATTAAATTATAGCTTGATATATTCCTGCTGAGAATCAAGAATCGCTAGTGATATATTTCAAATGTAATTATTGTAATAACAACTCGTCACTCTTTAGTGTCAAAGACTACCATTGCGAATACACACACACACACACACACACACACACACACACACACACACACACACACACACACACACACACACACACACACACACACACACACACACACACACACACACACACACACACACACACACACACACACACACACACACACACACACACACACACACACACACACACACACACACACACACACACACACACACACACACACACACACACACACACACACACACACACACACACACACACACACACACACACACACACACACACACACACACACACACACACACACACACACACACACACACACACACACACACACACACACACACACACACACACACACACACACACACACACACACACACACACACACACACACACACACACACACACACACACACACACACACACACACACACACACACACACACACACACACACACACACACACACACACACACACACACACACACACACACACACACACACACACACACACACACACACACACACACACACACACACACACACACACACACACACACACACACACACACACACACACACACACACACACACACACACACACACACACACACACACACACACACACACACACACACACACACACACACACACACACACACACACACACACACACACACACACACACACACACACACACACACACACACACACACACACACACACACACACACACACACACACACACACACACACACACACACACACACACACACACACACACACACACACACACACACACACACACACACACACACACACACACACACACACACACACACACACACACACACACACACACACACACACACACACACACACACACACACACACACACACACAAATTATCAGTGAACTTTGAGCTTTATCAAAAAGTGTACTGACTGTAGTAACTTTTCCATTTGACAATTCTTTGTAACCCTATCAGTTTTATGGATAAGGGGATGGCCTTTGTATTTATTGTACAAATGGCTTGTCCGTTAATGAATAAATGAATATTTTCAACCACAATGTACGAGTATAAAGGAATCAAAATGTGAATATAAGAATAAAACGTTTATTAGTCAATATAAAACATGCAATAAATTATATAAGGAATTTCATGCAAGAAGCTTACTGCAGAATCAAATAGATACTATTCCAGCTAGAAGCAATATTATTCACTACAAATAAAATAATTTGATCAACTATTCTATAATAATCGATTTGAACATATGACTAGAAATATATTTCAGAACATTCACAAATCGGAAAAAGCCTCCGAGCACAAAGATATCGGCCTTGTGGCCCCTTTCCTTCCAGCAATATAAGTAGTACTGAAGGAGTTACTTCTACGTTTGGGATCTCGAATTGTATCGACGTGAATATTTCTCTTCATAGGGTATTTTCCAAGTGAATCAAAGAGGTATGCATTAGATTTGTGCAAGAAAGTGTTAGAGCTATGAAAATTATCACTGGTCACATAGGTGGGATGCAATGGAATACTACCATGTACATTAGGCCTCTCGTAATCAACTGAAAAGAAATATATAAGCAATAGACTAGCCACTACCCAGGTGTGAAAAAAACAAAATCAAATTGAGAAGCATTCTCATGATCAATTTCAGTTCAATACAATTCATATCATAAATGAATTGGCAACAAATTCAAGTAACATTTTCTGGTATTTGATTGGGGAGCAGTTTCAGATAATTATTTTTCCAATGAAAAAAGCTATGAGATGGAAAAATGGAAAGCATTCACATTTTGATCACCATAACTTTCTAGAAACAAGATAGTGATTTTTTCATTGCATAGCAGTGATGACAAAATGTTACTTGCTCTTTGCTTCAGTCCAGTAATGGTGGCCAAAATTCAGCAACTTGCATTTATTGGAGAGCATTCATACATATTCAATGTGCCACTTAGATGCATTCAATTGATACTGTGACTTACCAAGTTTTATGAGGATCAAATCCACCAATGAAATCAACTGTAAGCATATTATCGTTATAGCTCTGACTGATTATGAAATTAATGATCATAAAACTGATCTTTGTTAGTTACACAACATATTATACCAACAATTTATTTTTTCCATAATCAAACCAGAACCAGCAATATTTTAGTAGTAGAAGTGTACAAAATTGAAAATGAGGGTTAATTCCACTTACAAGTATCATCTTCCTCTGAGAATGGTCTCCTCAGACACATGCCTATGAAGCAATTGAAGAGCTGAAACAAACATGTTCTGATGAAACTTTATGAGATGAGTTCAAATTACAACCTGAGTCTGCCGTGCATATCTGAAGTGATTCAATAATATAGATTTTATGAGATAATCCTTATTGAAAACTATTGGCATTAGGGTGATTGAAAATATTGTGTTTCATGATGAAAATCAGCATGGGTATAATCTGGTAAGAACCCATCATTATTCATTATAATAAACAAATGTTAGTATGGATGAGAATCATCCCATAAATCTCAGTAGGTGACAATCAAAACTCTAGAAAGTAAAATTGAAGTTGTGTGGTCTTCCTAGTGTGGTTTTTAGAGTATGCTGTGAAATGTAATTCATGAACTATCTTTACCACCTTCCAAACTTGCTCAAGACTCGAATTAAATGGAATGAGAATTCAGTCGAATATATATAAATGTGCATGAAATTCCATGAATGCTCTAATGGAAATAACTTGGACCACTTTTCATGTTGGCTAAGTAATCTAAGCACCTAGTTTTTGAAAATAAAAGCAATAAAATTATGTAATTTATAAAATTTATATGTGCAAATGCGATTAGATACTTTCAAACACTATGAAACCTAATTGTACTTTTATGTTCATGAGCTATAATTTTTTTTTTCAATGAATTATAGACAACACCAATTACTCACCTTAAATATTTTTGGTGAGAAAAAAAACTGCAAAACTTTGGCATCTAGTTGATTATCACCTAATGTTAATTGTAATGCATTATTTTTTTTTGACATGAAATGTAAGCAATGATCTACTCACAGCGAAGAAACACTGCATTCCAGCTTGCACAATTTCAACATCTATGTAGTCAATCAAACATCCTTCATATTCAACAGTAACTGATTCTACTTCTTTGAGTTTGCATCCTGGTCCTCCTTTTTTCCACCAGCTATCACTGTTTAGGTCCAACTTAAGAACTTTGTTCTTCTAAAAATCAACAGAATATAACTATATAATGATCTATCACATTTTTGTGTGAAGAAATGGACTGGAATTATATACATTACCTTGAAAAAATGAACTTCAATAGAAAACTGTCAAATATATATATATATATATATATATATATATATATATTTTTCATCAGTGCATGCAACCTCTACAGCTCATTTTGAGTCAATATAGCCTAGAAACTCACCTCATGGTCAAGACCAGCAACATTTAGATACAGACAAATGAGGAATATATTCCAGCCTATCCAAAATATATGCCAAGTCAGGTACTGAAAAATAGATTGTAGTGAATTATCTTATATGAATAATTCTTATAGTATACATACTGCTACTATGTATTTCATTCGATATTGGTAGGCCCCAAAAAATCCGAGAATGACAAATATGATTTCGAAGAAGTTGACTAATATGGGAATCCATAGAAAACCCAGGAAATCGAACACCTGTCGTTCCACTGTCGATACCTAGATTTAACATAAAATCTGTGAATTCAAAGGGAATAACAATGGAATTGGAGCTTTCTTTTATTCAAATCCACCAACTAACCATTTGCAATAAACATACTGATAGAAAAAAAAATCTCCTAGTACAAATACCCATTTCATGAGGTGTACAGATTAGTTATTTTTGTAAAAGCCGTTCACATCTATAATCTAGTATTTTGAGTTCACTAAGTTTGAATGAACCATTTCACTACCATCTTCACGTTAACTAATCAATCCATTATCTTACACCAGTCTTTAAATCTTAGCACTTTTATCATGAAATCATGATTAAGTTATTGAATACATTACAAAGAAAAGCACCTGTCTTTGTCACCTGTCATTGTGTGGGAGGTTAGTTTCTAGCTTTTACAACTAATGTGAAAGCAGCTGATGAATATGGCTGCAAAAATTACCGTAAATTGTCGACAATTCAGTGGTATTCTAGGTAAGGCGTTATTTCACAACAAATCAATGAAAAAGAATGACCTACACGAACAAAAGTTGATATTTAGATATTAGTCTTTATTGCTTCATTCATTCCAATGAGGAGTAGAGCTATTCATGAGAACAATTGATGAGACGATTGAATTCAACATCTTTTAGATAGCTCACGCATCAAACCTCACACCACAATTAAGTCGGTTAAGTAATCTATGACCACAGAACATAGTATGTATTCATAATTTGCGTGGCCTTATGCGACTTTCCACGAGAAAATTATTATCTCTGTTTCTTACAAATCATGAATAGCGAGAAGTATCACAAACTCTTGAAATCCACTGGTACTTCAAAAGTCTCATCAACGCACCATTTTTCGTGTATTAGAGAGATCCATAAATACACGATTTTTGGTTTATCGTTTTCATCAGTCCCAATTGAATAAGCTGATCACAGTCACTCTGCCATCGATGGAAATGATCAGTTTATGATTCATCATTCACACATATATATTATATTCAACCTAGATATGAAATTTTAAAGAAATTCAAACTTATAAAAAACAAATAACGAAACTAGCCGCCGCCATATCAAGTTCAAAAAAATTCCTTAGCTCTCACTGATTGTTTTGGCGGAAAAAATATGTTTTTTGTATTGATAGTAGGATAGTTTGAAACGTTTGTTAAAGAAAGAGATTCAACCGCTCGTCCTTTCGGAAATTCGCCGCGCTAACCAACTCATTCCGAATTTCGGACTCGTTAGAATAATATTGCCTTCTGTAACTTACGTATTAATTTACTAATCTGTGTTCCGATACTTTGATAGCCTCATCAATGCAATATTTTTCGTGTACCAATGAAAGGTCCCATCAATGCACACTATTTCTGGTTTGTTGTTTTCATCAGCGCCAATTCACTCTGCCACTGATAAAAATGACCAGTTCATGATTTATCAGTCAGAAATATATTGTATTTCATCTATTAGATGTTAAATTCGAATTAAATTCCAAGGAATTCGAAATTGAAACAAAAATTACAAAGCTATCCGCCACCGCATATCAAGTGTCAAAATACCGTAACTGTCACTGATTGTTTTGGTGGAAGAAATATGTATTTTGTATTAACAGAAGCCAAAACAGAGAAAATAGTATAAAACTTTCGTCACAGAAGGCTATTCAAGCACTCGTCCATTCCGAATTTCTGAATTTCGCTTTTCCTAATTTCGGAATCGTGCTGGAATATATGGCCTTCTGGAACTTACGTGTACCTGCTTATCCAATTTCCCTTATAGGTACTTTTTCATTCATTATTGTAGTGTTTTTCAAAATGAATGCAGTATGCACCATATATAACAATATGAAAATTGAAATGAAAATACAACGTGCAAGTACAAAAATGAAAAAATACTAATTTAGTGTTTGATATATCGGTACCTACATATGAACCCAAAATGGAAGTTCATTTGGTCACTCATTTGGTCAATTTACCTGCTAAGAAATTGAGTTCAATCCATGCATAAACTAATCAATAGCTCATTAGGAAAATATGTTTTTACTATTTGTTCATTATAGCGGTAGGTACACATTTAAAGGGTGTTTCACGGAAGATGGCGTGTTATGGAAGTATTTCTGTATGAAAATTTTTGAAATAATTGAATTTATATCTCGAGAAAGGTTTGAGATAAGTATGGAGAATTCAATGAAGTGACAATGATAACTTATAATATAGATTTGGCAAAAACAATCGTAAACAGGGCGAAACATTTGAAAAACATTATTTTTATAGCAACTGTATGTTATAATGACGGAAATTTGGGTGGTTGATGATAAGAACCCTTGGGATTTTGTCCACTCTCTGATACTGGAAGCTCAGCCTCTAAAGGTCAAGACTCAGGGTGATTGAAAGATTGAAATTTAGTTTACTGCTTCTCTTGCTCAAAAATATTCGAAATTATTTTTCATCACGAAAAAACTGCTTTAGATATGGGTACCTACCTGTAGAAAAATATTGAAGGAACTTGATTCAACCTCAGCGTGGATTTAAAAAATGAAATAATTCAAAAGGATTTCCATTTGAATTGATGTAAAGTACTTTCTGATACAGAATATCGTACGCATCGTACTTAGGCACCTAATGTATGATTATTGACGTGTATTATCATCCTAATTACCTACTTCTAACACGCCATTGAAGGTAAATCAGGTCATAGGTATATTTTTGAATATTTATACCATCATGCAGAATAGATTATCATTCGGTGCAAGAATAATTGCACTTCTGAAAAAAAAATCGTGGTGCTTGACGAATCAAAAAACAACCAAGGAGCATAGCAGCAAGAATTCTAAAAGAATAATTCTGCCTATAGGCACTGTTTATGAAGCTATAAACTGTGCTCTAGTAAAGGATTTCCTGATAACCCCTCATCCTATACCGATAATTGGTAGTGGATAGTTGCATGTGGCATCGACGAAAAAAAATGTGCCTGCTAAACATCAGAAACATCTTGCTCAGCAGAACTTCAAGGTATATCTGACCTATATAACCGTGGCTCAACCTTGCTCTTCAGTAAATTGTAGTAGCAGATATATCTGTGTGTCTATATACTTACGGCAATATCAACAGAGTTCACTAGATAAAGGATTAGTGTTTTGTGGATCCAGGCAACTCGATTGTCTCGTAAGTACGTACCAAAAGATCGCTGTAGTATCGGGCGCACGACTGTAATCGGGCATTTCGGATATTATCAACAATAAGTAATATACATGATGTTCACTTGAGCGATTGCATTTCTCAATAATTTGTTTAGTATAGTGTGTGATAGTGGAGGCAACATGCCGAAAGGAATAGAAAAATCAACACTTCTGTAAGTACGTACACGATTTTTGGATTTTTAGCGAAATCTGTATATTGTTTGTTTTGCAGAGGTGTCGGTGACAATAATAATTATGGTGCCCTCGAAAAGAACAGTGTTTCTTCGCCTCCGATTGCATTCTCCCCCAGGAGAGTTATATATTGCGTCCATGGAAAACCCAGTGCTGGGTGTTGCCGAGTACTCGAAGGAGAAATTGTAAATATAGATGTTGTAGAAGATGATATAATAAGTACACATACCAAGGAAAATATTAATGCTAGCGAACTCGGTGAGTAGGTACCTATTTATTTTCGGCATCATTGGTAGAAATATATGTAAATCTTCCGATTCACAAGTGATGATGATAGCCATTTTCATTATTTGTATTTTATCAGAAGTAATGAGGTACAATAAACAAGACCACGGGATCTCACTACCATCAGACCGTCTTAATGTACTTATATGAGATGACTTTTTTTTGTTTCCAACAATAGGTACGATAAATCTCGACTGCGTAACCTACATGTTGGTATCTATTAAGTTTGTTGTTCCAGCTGTTACTTTATTTCATACAGAGAAAAATGGAGTGTCGATGTTGATACTACGTAGAGAGGCTACCGTTGTGATTCAAAGAAAAAGTCGGATTTCAAGAGAAATTCTGAATTCATTAAAATGTATATATGATTTCAAAGAAATGATTCTGAATATAAAGAGTTCGAATAAAACAGCACGTTAACACAACACAACAAAACAACGTTAACCAAAATACCACTAAGATATTTAGAGCTTTCTGTTGAAAACGGTCGGAAAAATTAATTCATTCTTGCGAAGACATGCATATTTATGTATATTGAATAAATATAAAATAACAACAAGTCAGGTTTACCAGAAAACCATATATCCAACCAAGATCTTCATTCTATTAAAGAATATGTGAATGTTAAAGATCAACAGATTGAAATATTTATATACACTGTATCTGTACATCTGTATTACATTCATGAAGAAGTTTGATCGAAAATCAGTCAATTGTGAAGTCTACTTTTTGTATACCTGACAAATACGCACTGAGGATGATTCATTCAACACTTGAAAGCGCTTTGCTACGATTTTTGATTAAAAATTGTGTGCAGTAAATAAAATAAGCAAAACATTTGATAGCGACATATCGTATCTAGATAGGAATTGTCACCAAAAATTCACTAAAGATACGTCTCGATTTGTAATAATATATATATATATATATATATATATAATTATTGAGTATATAATGATAATTCGTAATGAGTTGAGTTGAGCATAACTGTCGTCAGAAATAATGTTTTGTAATTGGTATGGGGTTATTATATGACACGAAGACAGTTGGAAGGCATACTTTGTATAATAAAATGCCTTCATTGAATCTCGATAGTTTTCGAAATCAAGGAAAAACCCTGTCATGCTTTTGCACACAGTCTTTGGGCATATTGCCTTGTTTATCGTCAGCCGTCCTTATCCAGCATTCTTAATCTCGGTTTGTTGTTGAGTTCTTTTTTTCAAATATACAAAAATATGTTGATATAGGCTACTGTTTTTGTTCAAACTAATCAATGTGGTATATTTTGTTGAGGAATTTAATCATTGATAAAATAGGGGCAACAAGAATGAGAAAGTTTGTTCGTGATACAAGTCTTTGGTTTTGCACACAGCCTGCCGCATTTTATTGACATCAAATATTTGTTATCAAAAAGTAGTCCAGATTAGTTTATTTGGTCAACTCTCATTTTATTGTTTATTTTTTCGAAAATTTGTGAAAATGATATATAAACGTTTCTAATCAGATAACTGCCGTTTGTTGTATTTGTGTGTGTCAGTGAAGGTATATAATTAGATATTTGACGAAACGTCTTAAAGTCGGTGATGAATGATGGTTTCAGCCGTAATAGAATTATCCGGTATGAATTCTAGTTGCTACTGCAATATAGTTCTCTCTCCTACTAAAAAATATTTTGTGAAAATTTTCAACGACGATTTTATTTCTTGCTTTTCACAAATGACCAAATCATTAACAACGAGAAACTATTGGAGATTTTTCGGGATGAGCTCTCAAATAGACTACTCACACCAATAGCCAACTTCAATCTATTTTTTAGATCTGCATTGACTAGATTCCAATTGTTATTTGACAGTTCTAGTTCATATTTTCGACTACAGTTCCACCTAACTTCACAGTGACTCACACGGAAAGTTCTTCATGCGTTTTGATGAAAACGTAGCAGTTGACTTTACAACTGTAGCCCATTATGACCTATGATGAAAATTGCATGTTACTGTAGAATTTCAGTGTGAAAAATCAAGATAACCTAATAAACAATCATGCATTTTCAGTTAACAAACACTGCCATCAAAATGAAACCGTCGGAGTTGATCGACGTGCTAGACGGAAGTTGATAATAGCCAGTGTCCTATGTGTGATATTCATGTTAGCGGAAATTGTAGGTAAGCAGATTTTCCTCAGTAAAAATGCCACTATAGTGTTGGGAAAGTATAGACAGCATAAAAAGATCGATCTTGCTGAAAGCCATCACTGTTTTATGTGGCATGTATTCGAGGTAATGCGGTACTCCTATCTTTGAGTCGGAATGATTTTCTATTAAAATTAAAATTAATGAAAACATCTTCAAACAACAATGCACTCTGCTCGCCGTGAATGACCTGTTTATATGATATACCACCATCAGATGAAATAAAAATTAGAGAGAATACACCAAATTGTATAGGATCCTGGCTCCCCAGTAATTCGAAGAATATAGATAAGATTAATCCTTCCAAAAGTCTTATTTACTTATTGGGCTCTCAATTCTCTCGAAGAATATCTGACTTAGGATACAAATAGCAGCACTTTGTCATTATGTAAATTGTCGTTCAACTATTCTTAAATAGTTTTCATAACTATCGAAACTATTTGATACATTATTGTAATTTTTTTTCAGGTGGATATTTATCGAATAGCTTAGCTATAGCTTCCGATGCTGCACATTTACTAACAGATTTCGCCAGTTTTATGATATCTCTCTTCTCCCTGTACATGGCTAACAGGCCGTCTACAAAGAAGATGTCATTCGGCTGGTACAGGGCGGAGGTTATTGGAGCCCTCACATCAGTTTTGATGATTTGGGTGGTCACCGGTATCCTGGTATACATGGCAGCACAGAGGATAATTCATGAGTCGTACGAGGTGGATGCGAAAATCATGTTGATAACCTCCGGGATAGGTGTGATTGTGAATATCATGTGAGTAGATTTCATCTCAATTTTTACTAATATTCATCACAGATAAAAACAATCATGATGCAAATTAGACCCAATGAATAGCATTTCATCAGCATTCAGTGTATTCAACTGTATTATGAACGAATGAATAAGAAGAATCTATTTATGAAAGTAGGATGCAAATTGTTAACAAAATCCAGATAACGTTAGTAGTCACAATTCCTAATTTGATACTCTTCTAATAAATCCATGTTGGTTAATACTAAATAGACTATACTCATATATCAGAACTGAAACATCTAGGAATGAAGTATTACCAGAAATTATGATAAAATGCAGTAGGTGCCTCTCTGAGAAAAACTTGTTAACTGAATCGCTCAATCAGTATTTTTTAGTAATAGTAATTAAAAATGTCTGATAATTTTTTAACAACGATAACATGTTCTTATTTTCTAGAAATAACTTTATTTTAACCCATCATTGATGGAAATACCATCTACGACAACAATATTACATTGTTACTCATTTGAATAATTAGTGGTTCTTGTTGGGGTAACGAAGTCTCAGTGTGGGGTTACTAACAACAGCTGTCTATTTGACACAACTTTCATGACATTCATGAACAAATTTCTCATATTATTGACATCACAAACTCGATTACTTGAGGTTTCAGTTGAACTGAATCATTCGGACATTGTGAATAATTCACCCCAATATCAAACATTTTTATGCAGTGAAGAATGAATGTATATTTATAATATGTTCATTTTCAGAATGGGTCTCACTCTCCACCAACATGGTCATACCCATCATAGCCATAGCTCAGAAGGAAAATTCGGACACGATAAAGAAAATATCAACGTCAGGGCTGCTTTCATTCATGTCATTGGAGATTTCCTCCAAAGTTTCGGAGTCTTTGTAGCAGCTATATGTATCTACTTCAAGGTATATCAAGGGAGCCTTATATATGTTTTTCATCATTTTTAGTTTTTTGAATAGTAAGATCCACTCTTGGCAGGAATGTTAGATTTTTCAACTTTCAACAAATACTTTCCTTGATCTTTTACTTATCTGATTGGTGCCACTGGAAATAATACGAGAGAACTACGAATTTTGTTTTTCCAGTTCATTATCAGATAATATTGGATATCCACTATAATTGCCTCTTATATGAACTTATTTTGCTTGCTTTCTGTGTCTCAAGAATATATATTTTTTACAGAATGAATGGATGATAGTAGACCCAATTTGCACATTCATTTTTTCGGTGCTGGTACTGATTACAACATTCGCAATAATCAAAGATGCTTTGATGGTTCTTATGGAGGCTCTGCCGAAGGGTATCGATTTTGAAGAAGTTATGAACATACTTCTTGCCATTGAGGGTGTTAAAAAAGTTCATAATTTGAGAATATGGGCATTGAGTCTCGATAAAATTGCAATGTCTGCTCATATCGCGATCAGTAAGAGTTTTTTTTTTTATAATACTGCAACTTGTCGAGGATATTCATCTCATTTTGTTGTAGGTTCTGGTACAAATCCCCAAAATGTTCTGATGGTAGCTACAAAGAATGTGCATGACAAGTTCAACTTTTTCGAGATGACATTGCAGATTGAAGAATTTCAAGAAATCATGGAAGATTGTCAGCAATGTAAAAATCCTGACTGAGTGCCCCATTGTTTTAAATCTGTTCTTATTTATTATTATTTTTATTAAATGATGGAGAACTTTTTGTTGCATTTTTATCGATAACCAAATCTCAAATTTCAGAATTTCTTCCAGGTTCGTCAATGAGGCAATATTCGAAGATGATAATATTTTTATTACATCTCTCGATCACATAACATTTTGACATGTGTAAAATTTTTTTTTTTTGGAGTAATAAATAAAACTATAACCTATCAATCTCACTATTTACATAAATACAAAATGAGATTAAACTGATGGTAACCGATCCAGAACGTTATCAAATATATGAATTTGTAGATGTAGAGACAACTGGACTTGAAGTCCATCAGATATGTATGTTGAACCTGATATGTGCTCTAATTCCCCTGATTTCAGAAGGCCTATCGGCAAAGAAAACTACTTCACTTCAACGTTGTGATATGTAGCTTGTTACCTTTGCTCTATTCATTTTCCTCATGTAAAACCATATCAGCAAAGAAAAATACTTCGCATCAAGATAGATTGCTCTGGGTCTTGAAAATCATCAGAATAATGAACATCCTCTAACAAGTAGAAGGCATTGGTTTCAAATTTGCAATTGAGCTAACCCTTCTAGTTCTAACTCCCGCTAATCTCCTCTCTATATCTGCTAAACTTTGGCCCCTCGTTTCTGGAACAACGGTTATGGAGAATATAAGAGCACCTGTCACAATGAGACCGTACATCCAAAACGTGTAATGAGCACCGATACCTTTCATAATGAGCAAAAATGTTTTGGTTACGATGAAAGTACAGGTCCAGTTGAATGCTGTTGAAATTGATGCTGCAGGTCCTCTAATTCTAGCAGGCAAAATTTCTCCCATCATCAACCAAGGGATTGGCCCAAAACCGAGCGAAAATCCTAGCACGTAAATCATGAAACTAACAAGTGGTAGCCACGATATTGGGTGGATATCGATACTCGTCATATTTTTCATGTAGAAATATGCCCCTAAAACACCCAGAGAAATGATCATCGAAGAACTAGATATGTATAGTAGGACCTTCCTACCAAGTTTATCTATGAGCAGGGACGCAATGAAAGTTGACACGAAGTTAACTACCCCCACGATAGTTGTGCTCACACTATCTTTGATATCTGAACCAGACTCATTGAAAATTTTGGTGGTGTAGAATATAACAGCGTTAATCCCACTGAACTGCTGGAAAAGCATCAGACCTAATACAATGGAAATGAGTTTGAGGTTATTTTTTGAGAACAATACCATGATACTTTCATGATTATCATCTGAATCCTTCTGGATCTTTTGCAGTTCTAGGAATTCCTTTTCTATATTAGCGTCCGCTGCACGCAACCATTGCAGGGCTTTCTTGGCCTTTTCATCGTGTCCTCTGGACATAAGAAACTTCGGCGTTTCTGGTATGAACCAGATCATGATCAGAAAAGGCACTGACAAAATCCCTCCAACCATCCCAATTGCTCTCCACTCGAAGAATGTTCCAGTGAGAAAGCAAATCAGGATCCCAATGTTGCCTAGCGCTGTAGGAAACAGCCCTAGAGACCCTCTTACTTCAGGCTGAATTGTTTCGGCAGTGTATACAGGAAGTGAGAGCGAACCTATGCCTACAGCTATACCGGTTATGATTCGTCCCATGTAGAGGTATATGTAGGTTTGTGCGAAAGAGATCGTTAACCAAGAGGTCAAGAAGAGTGCATTGGTCAGGAGGATGGTCCATTTTCTCCCGAAGCTTTCTATCAAAGTGCCTCCCACGAGGCCCCCAGCTAGAGCTCCAAGAGGCAAGAAGCTTGAAAACCATGACATCTGGAACAAAATTAACTTTGTGAAATGACAAGGCTTTAGAGTTTGAAGCATATGCCAACTTCAGCAAGATAACAATGGAATAACTCTTCAATTAATTTATCAAAATGCTAGTTATCATTTAAAATATAAAAAATCTTTTTGAGGAATCATTAATGAAAGCAGAATATGATGCTTCCATCTTTCCATCTTCATGGTCCATACAAACAGTCAAGAACAGCTATAGTTTATCCTTACCTACTTCCAAATCATCCCATTCTCACGTGACCGGAATGAACATCAGTCCAAAAATATAGTAACCTTTTGAAATCATTATAATAATAGTCGGAATCTGTGAATGAATCTCTCATGTATTGGTATAAAATAACATCCAATACATGATTTAGAATTCAGAATTTTTCTGTTGCATAGGATTCCATTGATGGATTTAAGTCGAAAACTACTTACTTACTGCTCACTCCTCAAGGCGAAATTACTTTTGAGATATTATTGAACAACAGGTTCTTATATATACCTATATATTTTTGAACTTGAAAATTTTGAACTTGATTTCCGTAAATGTGGCGAATCAATACGTTATATATGCTTTTATCACATTGTCGGAATATAAAAAAACTATAGTCATGAAATGGGAAAAGGACATACCCTCTTCAATAAGTACATAACATTCAGAAACACCCTGTATATATACGTAGCAGAGTGCTTGAAATTATTAGTATTTCTGAATTTATGAGAGTTTTTATAGAAAAAAAAATATTCTTGTGGTTGTTGTCAATTGCATACATTCCATTTCCTGTTGTGTCAAGGTTGGTTGTGAAAATAAATCAACGACAATAATTATTTTGTATGCTTGTTCAATCAGAATAATAACATCAATCGCTGAGGGGATACGAAAGATCGTTTCTCGGTAAGAAAAAATAGTACATTAGGTATAGTGTGAGTCCAGATTTTTGAAAAATGAATGTTCCACTACGAAAACATACTCAAGATTGAATAAATGCAATCTATGGATAATTTGAATATCATGTTTCATATGGAATGGGAATTTCACTTACAATGACTTACCTCGGAATCGGTGAATTTGAAGTCATATTCTAAAGATGCTTGTGCAGGAGATGTGTAAGCTGAAGAATACCCAATGATCATAGAAACCCATGACACAGCCAATGTAGCAAACAGCTGAAAATAAAAGAGTGAACATCAGCACATTTCCTCAAGTCTTTCCGCAATTTGTACCTGGGAGTAGGAAAATTTCGCTATCGGTTCAGATTCAGGCACTCCGATGGTCACGTGAGTGTCAGACCGAACCACTACTTTCATGCTTTCTATTTATTCACGACCAAGTCGTTTGGCGAATCAATTCTCGACTACTAGATTGGCATTCACTTTTTGATAGATTGCACATCAATGAACGATCATATAATTTCGTCTCTGGTTTTTATATAGACCAACTTCTCTCGTTGATGTTGTTCTTACGGATTCCATTTGCGTTTTGTCTTTTATTTATCTGTGCTATCGATATTAACGGGGTTTGTTGTAGCCTCGTCATCGTCATCATCGTCTCAATTTTTTTTCAGGGACAGTAAGGGTTTTAATGTTTGATAATGATACACGTTGTGTTTGATTCAATGGTATAATTGTTTGAATATATTGGAAACCAGACGGGGCATCTGAATAGTCAGAAATATGTTTCGAGAAGTATAGTTCCGATGGTAGAATGCTACAAAAACTAAGAAGTGGAACCGAAAACCACAAACTTTCACAACCATCTCAACTAAATTGCCATCCACTAAACCTTGCTGAAGTACCAGTCCGCGAAAGCGATTTCAGACGTTACTTTTTATAACCCTTTCAAAAACTTTCATGAGCCGACTGTGCTATTTAATGAATTGTTTACTGTCATTCAAAATGACTATTGTTAATTATTCGCACATATCGATCATCAATGGAAATGTATATTATTATTATTCTTATATTGATAATAATTGGCACTTGGCACGGCAAAAAGTAAAAATCAATTATTTTCATTTATTTATTTTTTCAAATTTCCTGTCGGTTATTCTGCAACAGAGTCAGGTGCAAAATCTTGAGTAGTCCTGGAACTTTATGATTGAGATTCCGAATGAATATTTTAACCGATACACAGCCCGGTCATCTTGAAAAAAATGCAAGTTATCATTCAAAATATGAGAAGTCCATTCGAAGCATTGTTCTTCTGTATAAACAATTTCCATTCGAGATTCAATCCTAATTATTTTATTTTTAGTGGCAATCCGTTGTCAGGGAAGCTTGTTTTGTAGCAGTAAACCATTGGAGGCCCAATAAACATTGAGATGCTTTTTTTCACAGATTTTTTGGGATTTCATCTCCTCGTTTCTAAAATTGAAAATAGAAATTATAATAATTATTTCAATATATTTGTGGTAAATTATTGTATTTCAGTCACTGCGCGACACGACAGCTTATCACTTTCCAATGTCATAAGAAGAAGCAGCCGAACGATCTAGAAGAAAACCATTTTCCATTGTGTTGAAAACGGGAGCAGATTCCGAAAAATCCACCACTAGGATAAGTAGAAAATTTGATATTTGTTGAATATATTTGTCTTCCTTTTTTTTTCAGAGAACAAGGTGTCACTGTATCTGTATGTATCTGAATGTTAAATTTCAATGGCAGTGACATTTTGGGATAGATCATAAATTTGTCCTGACTACAAATATATTAAGATGATTATTATAATTCCTATTTTTATTTCTAGAAACGAGGAGAGAAAATCACAAAAATCTGTAAAAATCAATATACCACCTCCTCAATCAACCTACAGACAGCATTGAGATGCTTACCTCTTCTCAAGGATTTCGGGTATATTTCAGTAATTAAATCGAGCCTAACTCTGCAGTTCACATTCACTTCATTCGAATTATGATATCCTGGTGATTTACTCTGATCCCGATCAGAAATAAATTAGTGTATTTGTATTACTCATTTAACTCATCTGAATTCCACTGGTCTTCATTATCAATAATGTGTTTCATCATTAACGAATTGATGTTTCCTGGTCATAAACAGGAATTGGTAACTCTCCAGAACATCGCTTCAGAGCTTATTGTGAATTGTACACTGCTTATCAGACACAAACGGTAATCAAAACCGAAACTCAAACCATAATTTTCTCGAACGTACGTTCTGAATTGCAAGTGAAAGTCTCACCTGTGATTTGATGCTGTGAAAATCAGTTTTTGGCGGAACTGGTGGCTCCTCGATTTTCTCTTCTTTCTTCTGAAGAGGTTCTATCTCATGGATAACCATGCGGAGGTTGTTGTCCTTCATTTTTCGCTGGGAGCTGATGGTAGAGTTCGACTGGAAATCGCCAAGGGAAGACAAATTTGTGGCAGTTGTACAAGTCGAGATACAAGGGCTCTCTGTAGTTTGCAGCCTTTGATGATTGCCATTCTGTAAAATAACAACAGATAAGTGCTGACCCCAGGTCAGAGATGAATCAATAATACTCGAGTTCATAGTTTTCTGAATCGATAAATAGTTTGTCAAGTGATGTGAAGCAGGATACACTATCGATTTTTGTTGTATTAAGCAGAAACATAGAGTAGGTATTGAAATCAGTTGGAATATGGATGTCAAGACATTTCAGAAGCTAAGGAAGGAATCTTCATAGAACTGAATAGTAACAAAACGGCCTTGAGAAATTGATTGTGATCTTTCACCTTGTATATTTTGACTTTTCGTACCTTGACGAAAGGAAAACCTATAATGTTCGGAGTAATATCGTGTTAGCCAGCGATGGAATGTTGACAGAGAAGGAAGGTATTGGGACTTTTCTTAACAGTTTGGGGGTCGTAAGCATCAGGAAAGACTTTGCTAAGCGAAGAATTCCACAACGTTGCCGTTCTATTGATGAATTACCAGCCTAAGCTCGTCTCGTTTGTCTACCTGGAATCGTTTGATAAATGGCATGATAAATGAGATTTCCGTTGAGCACCGACCATGGAAATATCTATGGAAATTATTTTAATTATAGAGATTATTCACCTTCCTGCGATGTAGAGGGCTCAATGTATTAGTGAGTGCAGTATCACCGACTAGGTGATTAACTCTCTCATTAATGGAATCCAAGGAATCTATCTAAGAAAGAATCTCTTATGGAATTGAATGGAATTGGATGATAGTTGAACATTTTTTTTAGTTTTCTATATTCCCATTTTTTTATTTCATTATGGGTACCAATTTACAATTCATAGCCAACTCCTTTCATAATATGTACACCTCGTTTTTTCTTATATTCTGCAATATTGATAGGTGTCCATAGTCATAGAATTAGCTTACTCTTTCACATCGACTCTTTGAAAAAAATTATTCGAAAGATAGTTTCCCCTATGAATTCAATACTTTTCTGCTTCCTCAAGGTATTCTATGACTGATTGCAAGGGGACAAGCAATTTCGAGAAGAGAACAACATATATTGAACTTGACTGGAGCTCATAAACAAATGAATAATAACCTGCATTTTTGAAAACTTGGTTACTTTGGAATTGGTACAGCCGATAAGCTGTACAAAACAGAAATATAGCTCATTGTTTATTTTGATCGTAGTATCGAATATCATGTGAGAGAGATGCCAAAAAATAACAACACATGGTGTTACAATATTTTCATTTCATTTTATCGAAATATTTGTCAAAGTTAGATTCAAGAACATTCGATCATAACTTTTTGCTACACTGTATGATTCCTTCAGGAAAGAATCATATTATATTTGAACATATGCTTCGAATGGATCATTTCTTGCACAACGAATCCTTGTGCCAAATCTTTTATCAATGAAAAATCAGTAGAGTGTGGAACCCGCAATAATTACCAATATCATGCGTATGGAATTTCAACTTACTATGGGAATTTGTCTTCTTTCAGACAACAATGTTTTTTTCCAACCTTTTCCACTAATGGTTCGACTGAGAGATGTTTAAAAATCAAACAATAAATGCCCAAGGACATATACAGGGTGTTAACGTATTTTTTAGACAAGCGATGGTTTAGATTTAGATGAATTAGATTTTTTTCAATATGTCATCATCCATGTCCATCAGCTTAGTTGAAGTGAAACCAACGCTAGATGCAAAAATAAAATTGGTTCTGAAGAAGCAAATGAACCAATTCTTCGTTTTTTCATTCCAGAATCGTTCGTCGAATCCAAAAAAGTGAAAATATACAGGGTGTTCCATTTGAAAATTACCAAGTTGGGAAATCAGGTAATCATATGACTTGTCCGAAAAATGTACACATGCATTTCTACACATATTGTAATAATAATAATGAGTTTGATATATTTATAAGAATGGACAATTTCATAAATGACGTTTCGAAACGCAGACCATCGAGGAAGTTCTGAGGTCTCCGAGTGGTTTTTCAAGGTTTCTCTCAAGGCGAAGAATCGTTTAACTTTTATTTGAGCCACCTCTTATATTACCTATTATCTGCTGTATGCTGATGATTTCAGCATCACTATCCAAAAAACTTCCACTAATCATTCCATTCACATGCTTCTATATTTTCAACTCATCACAAACAAAATCCATCACAAAAATTATAACATCTTTGAGTCACACTCGGACTATCACCAGGATTGGAATATTTTGTGAGGTTCCCAAATTCAGACCCAATGTCACTGCAAACAATTCATTAGACCTCAACATTCCAAAAAACTGTCAGTAGATAAGAAGAAACTAATGAGTATAAGAAGAAGAAACTAGAAATATAATCACTGATCCATCAATATCTAACAGAATTTTCAAAATTCTGAGCGATTCACAAGGAAGTCTCTGCTTATTTAGCTTCTAGCAAAGAATGATTGCGCTTTATACAGAATGAAAAAATGAATTGGTCAATTGAATTTCCCAGTGTTTTTACCCAGCGTTATTTTTTTTTTCATGCACGAACATGAACCAAATACACACATAAAATAATGTTCAGCAGTTGTTACTATTATTCATTGCTATTATGTCTTACCGCGTTTATATCCGAAACGTTCATAACTATACCGTCCTTCATGCTGGATCTTGAAAAGCACTGTTCTGATTGAAATGATCACCTGAACAGTCAACCACGGAAACTTATTGAGTTTCAATCGGTGAGGATCGATTAGGAATGGCTTACAAACGATTACCTTCTCGAAAGTACCTCTTGACATTGTCTATTTCATTTTTTACCGGTATATGGTTCTTGAGCATGTCCAGTTCAATGCAGATACACAAACAATCGCCTCCAGGCTAGCAGAAGAACTTCGAAACTCAATTCATATTTATTGTTGTTCCAAAAAATAGTTTCGTTCGGCATGATTTGAGGCAATCATGATATCCTCATTGAGGCCTTATCCCTCCTGGGTACAAAAAAATCCGGGGCTTTGCTATCTTCACTTTTGTTGTTCATTGTACCGAAAAACTTGTCAACTACTGTACTGCACTGTATCTAATTCAATTTCGTTTGAGTATATTGATGAAGTGTTGATTTCAGCCATTAAAACTATATACTAGTTCACTTTCTGATAAAACAGAATCCGGGAATGTTGTCAGTGCTATTTATTATGTACCTGTAAAAATATTTGTATAGTATATTATATTCAGAAAATTACGCTTCATGAATCAGATTTCTACGGAAGATCAATATAATTTGAGGTACTTTTGGATAACATACTGTTATTTTGAAAAAAAAATGGCGGAAGAACTTTTATTTAGCTATATACCTATATATATATATATATATATACATATAATATTTGCGCCAAAATAAATAAATTATAGAAAAATAGGTGAGAATCAAGGATTATGTTATTCAAAACAACAATGAAGTTGAGGAAATATAATTATTCGCAATATCTCTGCTACTACTGCTATTATTATAAATGTTAAAGGTTTGATAGTGCTATAAATAGGTTCAGGATTTGAGAAACGTCAAAATCCAGGACTATATAATTTTCAGGAAGAGTATTATGAAATGATCGACTATATTAATTGATTCTTTGATTCATGTTTTCTAATAAATCATTTGGAACGAATCTATATGAAGCCAAAATTGATTAGATTAGTAATGAGGGACTGCCAGATAGGTCACTATTTGAGATCCACCTATCTATTATCATTATGGAACTAGTTCATCATTTCATCAAGATTTTCGTCTTTTCTCTATCAGTATAGAAAATTATGAAAGACAGAATGTCTTTCAAGATACCACTTCCAGTCATTTCATACACTTTGATACCAGATAAGAAAATTTCATATTGCATAGATATAAATATATAAATATATATAATATCAATAGATTCTCTCTCCTGACTGAAGCTGAACCATGTGTCTATAAAAACCAGAAGGATTGATATCAAAACATGGTAAAGAATGTGAACTCATAGAAGGATTTTTGTATCAACAACACATCTCAAATGCTTCCTTCACTGATTTCGTGGAATGGTGTAGTTTTCAGTGATCATGTTAACACAACTATTTTAGTGAGATGTCACGAATGTTTTGTAATGTTTATACTCAATGATATACAGGGTTGGGATGAAGTATGGAACCAAGTGAATATCTTTCGAACCGAAAGAACGACATTTATGAAAATTTGCAGGTAAGTGCAATGGATCAAGATGCATTTGATGTACATTTTTTTGTTAATAATATACTTCCGGTTCAACCGGAAATGCCATCAACTTCTTCATTTGTACAGATTTTGAAAGAGCTTGTTATTTTGAACTCTTACATACTGAGTTTAGTGTAAAAAAATTGAAAAACCTCCTTTGAGTTTTTTTTCATTAGAGCAAAAACTATTTAGATAAACTAATGGATGTTGTTTGTACGCATAGTAATAATAAACGAGTATTCTTTTGTTCTCCAAGTGTCAAATTCTAATTGACGGAAATAAATTTTCCAATCACCATAACCGATCATCATTTTAATTTCAATACGCTCATTTTCACTTAATTGAACCATTCTAAATTGTACAATCTATTAATTGTACGTTTATTCATTACTATGTGTACAAACAACATCAATTAGTTTATCTGAATAGTGGTTTGCTCTAATGCAAAAAACTCAAAGGAGGTTGATTAAAGTGCTATATTCCTTTTTTCTACAATTTTCTTACACTCAACTCAGTATGTATGAATTCAAAATAACAAGCTCTTTTAGAATCTGTAAAAATATATAGGGTGTCCCATTTAAATTGAAGAAGTTCATTGCATTTCCGGTTGAACCGGAAGTATATTATTACCAAAAAAATGTAAATCAGATGCATTTTGTTCCATTGCACTTAGCTGCAAATTTTCATAAATATCGTTATTTTCGTTCAAAATATATTTACTTGGTTCTATACTTCATCCCAACCCTGTATATCATATGCACAGTGATATGATATATCAACCAATTGGAAATCTACAAATATGTGGAGATCGATGTCTATGTAATGAACAGCCGCAAAAGCAACAAATCAACAAAAAGATTTAATGACGTTTCATAGTGAATCGGTAGTAGTCGAAGTTTGGGCAAACCATCTGGGAAAATTGTTTTATCGGTACCTTGTAGTAGTTCTTCTGAATTTTGTGAGATCTTTGACTCCAGTTATGAATGTATCAAATGAAAATGGCATATTGCATCATTATAGTTTCCAAATTGGACCCCACAATCTCTGATGATAGTATGGAGATGACGAAGTGTAAAATTAGATATCTATCTCTGGAAAGACAGTTGAAAAATCTTTTTGAAGATGGATGAAATAAACAACATGAACAAACTTTTGGCTATAAGGTGATATACAGGATCTTCCATCGGAAAAAATCGACAAAACGTCAAAATATGACATTTGCCGAAATGATTTTGAATTTTTGATAAGAAATTTGCATGATTCAGAAAAAAATGTGAAACATTCGCGACCACTATTTTCCGATAACTTTCGAAATAACCCCTGTGGGCGGGGTGCAAAAATATGCGGGAAAACCCTGTTTACAAATTTTTGCATGAATTATTCCAACATCGACTGTTCTCCATCAATTCATTTACCATCCATTTAATTCAATAAGCAATGACGGAGAAGCGTAGGTAATGTATTCGGAATTTTCAAGTCGACACGAACATTTCTGTTTAATATTTATGATTATAGTGATAACAATTTGGTGTTTTGAAAATGAAAAAATGGAGCTGACACATATCGACAATAACTGATAGAATAGCTTATGTATTATATATTCTTACACTAAATTGGCCATGATCATTCAAGAAAAGTAATGGGAACCACTAATATATCATACACTAATTTATAAAGATACCTTAATCTATTGTGCACTGCTCAAGATTTCAAAATTTCTGTGGAGGTTGCATATCATCCAAGAGACAACGAATACATGGCGATATTATCTTCGTGATTCAGTGACATCAGCTACTTGGAAGACTTCTTGATCGATAATTCTCACCGAAAATTTCCTCATATGTTTATTGATGAACTAGACGCGTTTGAAAATACACATATGCGAATGTAATCGAACCACAAATGTGCATTGCCCGCAATTTTTGTTAATTTTTATTTAACGAACGGAACGGTGCGTAGTCATGTTCTTGCTCTGCATCCATCGATTTTCCTCCCATTTCCAGGCGAAGCTGGAACCTCCCCGAAAATCAGCTGAGATGCTCACTTTCACCAAATAGAGTCGTTCACTCACTTCTCATTTCAAACGAAAATATTCAGCGGGTGGAATGTTCTAATTTCGTACATTTCATTCCGAACTTAACACCCGTTAGAATCGCGTTCTACATTTGGGTTGAAAACTGCATCTGCGCCGATATTCCTGTCTTTATCTGTATCTACCAGCCAGGATTCAAACCGAGATGCATGGAGAAATTAGGAAATTTTCGAAGGGAACAAGGATACATTAAATCGCGATTTTCTTAATGTCACATATTATTTGAAAACTCACCCATTTTCCCCACGATGTGGGTTTGATTGAAACCCACTTATGATTGGAAGCAGCCCTGGAATACTGCGCACTTTTGGTTTTCGGCATCACGGAGAAACGAATTATTTCTAAGTCACTACTCGAAATATAGTTCGCCAAAATTTCCCAAAATCCACTTGGTATCGTGGACCGTCCGAGTGAGAAGTGAACGAAGACATAATGACCGTTACTTGTTTTATACTGAGGTAATACCAGTGGTGTATCTATAGTGCGGCTACCCCAACGTTCGCAAATCACAACTGTAAACGTTCTTCCAAGAACATCAAAAATCAATATCAAGAGTCAAAGTAGGAACGAAGGTATTTTCTCGCCGTAATATCTGTATTTCTATCAGAATGGGAATTGAAAGATAGCTTACGTGAATATCACTTTCCTAATTGTGAAAAAATTGTTTTCGCAACAGAAATCAGTTCGCTGCCAGCTCGCAACAAAATCATCATCAGATACATCTAGAAGCATTTATTCGCCAAAGGTGTATAAGTACGATTTGGAATAACGGCAAAAACATACCTATTCGAAATGATCCTCAAAGTTGATGCAACCAGCATCAAAATGAAATAATAATAAACGTATGAATGAAATTTTTGATGGAAGTTTCTATTATGTTGTCCATATGCGAGAAGTTTCATTCTTTTATACATCGTTTCATCCTTTTGTAGTTGATTCGAATATCTTTTGTTGAGAACATAAAGTTTTTTCGATGATTTCATTATTCTACGAAAGGGAACTGAATTAAAAATATCACATTTGGAACTATCATCGTGACATTTCATGGTCTCATGGCAGTTATTCATGTGTTTTTCATCGTGGCCGAGCCTACTTACTATGTTAGTACCGTGATATCAATCATGCAATTGAAACGTTCCTATGAAAGAAAAACCTTCATTACTCGAAAACGAGAGGTAGATACAGAAAACCCTTATCAAACGAAGCAGAATTCTATTTATTTTGAAAAAAATCTATCGGAGTTTTCTAGAAGCATCTGAATTGCAATCCACATGCCTTTTTCGTCGATTGATTTTCAGAAAAAAGTTACCATTTGATGAAAAAAAACCTCACAAAGGAACAACTATTCATAAGAGCAACAAAAATAAGAGAAATATCCATTTTTCAAAGTTACCTCCAATCCATAGTATACAAGGTGTTGATGCCCAGAGAGCCTTGAGCGAGCGATAAAAATCTCGATCCATTCTTTGTCCTTATAAATGAGGTTTTTTAATGATCCAGTGGTTCAGTATTCAACAGTAATTATGTCAGTTTCCCATCAGTGTTTGAGTATGGCAATTCGCTTATTTTTTCGGTATTCTCTGATATCGTTCGTAGTATATCGATAATATTTAATGGTTCTTTCTGTCAATATAATACCAAAATCTTTCGATTTTCTGCAACATGCTAATTGTCGACAAAAGTTCAGCTATAAAGATTCATCATCATGATTCAATTTCACGAAATTTCAGTTTCATGGCATTGCTTAATGAAACTGTTCGTTATTTAAACAAGAATATTCAAACGCCACAAATTTGGTGAATGATGTGACGTCAGTGCGCGTCGCGAATTGATTGGTCAAATTTTGTAATGGCGACGGATAGGTGGGAATTTGGAGGAATCAGGTAGGCATTTGTCTAGGATCCGAACAAAATGAAAATATGTACGAGTTACTCGAGAGTCATTTATTCCAGATTGTGAAAGTCGCTGGAGAGGCCCATCACGTTTCGAGATTGATTTTTTGGGAAATAGTTTCTTGAGCAACTTGGTATTATTCGAGTTCTGTTGATTCAAAACTAACTTTATTTGTAATTCATCAGGTTATGATTCCATTCAACGCAGTTTAATTGAAACGGTTTATAAAGGATGCGATTTGATATAATCACAGATTTTGAGTTTCTTCTGTATTATGCTAATCTAGTACAGTTCTATGCGACTAAAACTTAAGCTTGTATGTTCACGAAAAATTTGATGATGTTGGGTACCACTGTTCCTATGAGGTCGTCAATATCCATGCTGGGTGTCACCACCAACAGTGCTCTCTCATGGGACGATCATGTGAGGTTCATTGCGAAAACTGCTTCACAAAAACTTGGTTTTCTATTCCGTGCGAAGAGATACTTCACATCCCACCAACTGCTTATGATCTACAAAGCACAAATTCGACCTGTCCTGGAGTACTGTTCACATGTTCGGAGCTCAGCCACCAAACATACGCTGAAGCTCTTATATTCAATTCAGAAGAGAGCTATTCGCCTAGTCGATGATACAACACTCACCAAATCATTGACCTTTCTAGATCATCGTAGAAAGGTCGGCGATCTCTGCCTTTTTTATAGATACTTCCACGGTCAGTGGTCAGTGGTCAGTGCTCAACGGAAATATCATCTATTATGCCACCACGTGCGATTCCTAGTAGACAAACGAGACGAGCTCAGGCTGGTCACCCCTACACTGCCAGGCTCGAGACCTGTCGAATATCGCTATACCAAGCATCATTCATCAATAGAACGGCAAAGTTGTGGCATTCTTTGCCTAGTGAGGTCATTCCTGATGCTTACATTCTCCAAACTTTCCAGAAAACTTCCAACACCTTCCTTCGCTCCCAAAATTCCACCGCTAACACGATGTTCCTCGAACATCATAGGTTTCCCTTTCGTGTTGTCCACAGATAAAAAAAAGAATAAATCAGACAGCTCACGATATCGAGATGAAATATTTTTTCAAATAATATGATTTTGTCGAAACTTATACAGTGTAGGTATTTAATATTGATTGGCCCTATACTATGATATATAGCCTTTCTGATTTCATTTTCTTGTTGTAGGAGCATGATTAAAAATTTTTTAAACAGTCGTTGAGTGAACATTTTTATGAAGTAGCCAACGCATAATTTCATTTACACACCATCAGGTAGGTTAATGAAATGAATGCAAACCTGATCACTCACACGTTCACAATATTTCGTGATATTTCATCATAAACCAGTTGGATTCGATGTAGTATGTGATATAGATTTCACAGAGATATTATAGAGTTTTACAAAATTTCATTATGAGAAGCATCAATGTTTTTTGTGTTTCCAAAATGAAGTAAAGAAGAACGTCAAACGAAAAAAGAAGTTCGATCAACGTTGAAGCAATATTTTTTACAAATTCAGCAGCAAGGATTCTTGGTATTCTTTGGACAGGCATGGCTTGGAATGGCATGGTATGAAATATCTTGATTGATCTTGATTCATGAAAGCCGCCTGAATTGTTGTCAATTATGGCATTGCAAAAGTGAGGAATTAAAAAAAAAAACGGTTTGTGTATCTGCTATGGTTTTTGCGATTACGGGATGGTATTTGGGACACCCTGTAGGAACAACAGTTTTTCGCAAGAAAAATAACACGATCCTCGAGATGATTTGAAGTATGAGCTCTTCCTATTTCTCAGAATCCGATTCTCTTGATAGTCACAAAAAGAAAAATAGTTGGTAGTGTGTCACAAATAACTGCACTATTGATCAATTGAAAGTATGCCAATTAACAATCTTCAATTAACAATCGAATCAATCTTCTGAAAATATTTCGAGGATATACTTATTATAAATATATTTTTTTGTCGAATCGACCAGTGGAAGTTCCTTTGTTTCATTTGTGATTTGAAATTGAATACCTGTCGAACACGGATGTATATCAAAATATTGATAGAATATTTTGAAATCATTTCCCCCATTAAATACAGTTGAATTACAATATTTTCATTAGGAAAGTTACTTTGAAAGCCATGGGCGTGCAAAGTGTACCAATCCCATCTTTAGGTATGGAAAAGATAAAGAATGAAACTTTTTCGGATTAGTTTTCATTCGATTTGAATATCACAAATAATCATTGTGTATTAATTTGTTCTGAGAAATATACCGATAATCATCCACTTTTAATAAACATGTGTCGCTCGATAAGAGATATAGCAGATTGTGGCTTCATCAAAGCTGATCAGAAGTACCACAGATAAAAGTACGTAGTACTGAACCTCTGACCAATATACGATCAGGCAGGTATTCAAAGCAACTATCATTTGATGTTAATTCATGTCCTGCAGTATTCTATTGAACAGATGGAAAACTATATGTGTAGCTATAAAGATTGATTATTGTACCATCAATATAGCCATACGAAAAGAAAGCTCACATTGAAAGGGACTCACCATCCTGATCTACTTACAGATGACATTTTCAGGCAGTTAAGTTCCGGAAAGAATTTTCGTACGGAACGGAGCAACAAGAAAGATACTCGGAATAGTGGTACCTGATATAATCATATTCGGCATTGTTTGAGTTGCCTTCTTAGTTAAGATAATACAAGCTCCAATTTTGTTGCATTGATATCTACTAGATTTTTAAATCCCCATTGAAAATTTCCGTATTCAACCTCTGGCTTCATAAGATGGTAAATAGGAGCTCTAAAGAAGAAGTGTACTATAATACGCAAAGCTATGGACTGGGGTGAGGTGACATCCACAATTGAAGTGGAAATACCTTCGACCTTCGAAGGGAAATACACGTCATAGAAAGGTGCGTTCTGTTCAAAGTCTGATGCAGGAACTACCTGCATCAGACACTGACACCGAAAGGACCATCAACGACTGATCGGGCTCACAAACTTTCTGCTATCTGCTGTCTGCTGTCTTGGAAACCCATATTATCAAGAAGGACTTGACAAAGCCAAGAAGTAATAGGAGTAGCACAACGGCAGAGACTGACGCAGACTAATGATCTCTGCAATTTCAACCAAGCAAGATCAAAGATATATTCAGATATATTGGGATTTCCAAGAGGGACTCTTATAGAACAGTGGCGAACAGTGCTCAGAGGAGGACAGCACCTGCAGATTCTGCAGGGAGAAACCAGAAACACCTAACCAAATTGTGGACTTCAGCTGAATTAGGTTTTTCCCAACGAAGAAATGGCTACGGAAGAACTGATGATTCTGTACTTTGCGATCCGCCAAGACAATAAGTACAGCATGAAATTACAAATAGGTACTGAAGACTGAAGAATGAGTTGAATTTTCATAATTGTAATGATATAAAGAGTGTCCAATAATGAGCATAGTTACCCGATATTACCGAGGCCAGGATATACTACAACCGTTTCACACTAATCATTGTTTTTTTTAAACCAACCGTACAGTTTTCATAGGAACACCTTGTGTGTAACAACAGTAGTAATTTCGAATTGAGTATTTTCCATTATGTAATTTCATTCTTTATTGGTATAATTTTAGAATAAATATATAAACTCTTCATGAAAAATGTTCACTTGCAAATGATAATTCACAGGTACTTACTAGACACTAACAGGAAAATAGGTATAGAAAATTGGTAAAGATTGGTTGTGTTGTTATTTTCATAAAACTGTAAATCAAATGCAATAACCAAGGTTAACTTGATTCACTTTGCTTTCCTTAACATAAAAAACTCCATATTATAGTAATTGAAGTGCATGCATGAATATATAGATATAAGCGACCTTTTCATGAAACAACTTGTTGTAGATGTATAATGAAACATAACGTACGTAATATTAAGGAACATATTTTGGTAATTATCTATGTCGAATGATCAATAATAAAATCTTCGTTGGGAGCTGGAGTTTCACCTACAAATCTTAACCTATACACTATCTTTTTTGTAATGTTTTTATACCATAATTGTTTTAACTTTAGGAGAGTTTATATAAAAAAGAAACAGATGAACTAGAATGTTGATGATCTATACTTGAATCTTATCGCAATGAATATTTTTCTATACTAATTCGAATTGTCCCTTGATTAACTGTGTATATATACCTACTCAGTTATCATCTTTTCCGTCCCTGTGATTGTTTCACTGAATCGATATTCACCAAAAATGTTTAAACTGGAAGGGACTCCTGAAAAAATGTATCGATTTTTAATATTTTCTAAAAATAATGTCCGTACTGCATTACTTTTGTAGAAGAAATAATCGATATGTGTTAAATGTTGTTTGAATGAATAAGATAAATGGATGCGGCTAGTTCATATAATTCCATGAGATCATTTGTCACATTCATGATGTTCATGTGAAAGTTGGCATTGTTCCACGACATCATATCATCGCTGCAACGAAAAATTGTAGGCAGGTAACATGTTTTTTATCGTCGACAGTACAGTCGACCATTCTTCAGCATGAAACTACTTGTTTCAATAAATAATTCAACGTCGGTTGTTATTATTATATTGGAATGCAGCGCAAACCTCCACGGAAGGTGTGTTAACCCGTCAACGAATCAGAAAGTCGTATTCGTCTATGCCTCTGAAGAGTCTGTAGTGTGCGACGTCACGTATCCTCGACTTGCTCGAGCCTCTGAACATTAATTTTTTTGTTATAAAACTTCATGGGTTATTGTTAACATCAACAAATAACATGAATATGTCATTGTAATGCTATACATTTTGACCTGAGTTCAAAACAATTATTGGTAAGATTGACTCAAGTCTCGTTTCGGCGTCAAACATGTTATTAGTATAAACTATGCTGAATCGCTTTTGTCTAAACTGTTCCACATAAGATAGAAAGGAGAGCTATATATTTTGACGCATTCAAAACAGATATACTAGCGGAATCACATATCATATATGTTAACTAACTAGAAATTAATGCACTTTTGAACATTCGCTCTTTTAATCCCCCAATGAGATTAATGAACTTTTTTTGTATAATTTATTTCTACTGTATCTTATTTATTTAGCTGTAACCACACACCCGTATAGTTGATCCCACTACAACCAACCCTTTCAATGAGAATTATAATTTATTTTCATGCAATAAATGTTCTACCTATCTATATGATAACTGAAAGAATAAGATATGTTATAGTAAGAATAAATTTGTTTTTATACCAATAGATAACAGAAGTTCAAGTCTGTATATTTTTATATCATTTGTAGGATTACCTCAACCAAATGATCAGTTCATGGAACTACTGCGAATATTAAAAACTCCTCATGAATTACAAAAAGTGTAACCTCGGCAATTTGAGGAAGTCCTACACTCCTCCCTAAATTTGGAGCTACTATAGGGGATTCACTGATCTGCTTTCGAACTTTTTTTAATTTTAAATTCATTAGCGTTTTGCTTACGCTGACACCACTTCAGTGATTCATCGAAAAATTGATCTCGATATTTCCATCAACCCTCATCGAATTGATTCGTTGTTCTGTTCTCACTTAGGACGAAGAGTTTATATGGACATTTACAGAGGCATTGCGAGTTTCTCGATACTGAAACATTTTCAATATCAATTTCAAGAAAAGTTCAGGCTTGGCAGTGAATTTGAGAAATGAAAATTATTCAAGAGAAACACGTTAGTAGTATCATCATAAATTAGTCCATAGTATCTATCGATGAAACATTTATTTTATTCTGTATGTAATAAATCTGCATGTGCGCCATTTTTTATGTAATTCAACTGTTCTGAACCAGCATTGACAAATCCATAGTCAAATTCTTTCTTATGGATGGCAGTTGTATCTAGATTTTTTTCATTTCGAATTGTATTTTGCAAAATTTTAGTGATATGTATAACCTATCACTACCATGATGACACTCAATCAATAAAATTAACACCACTGCATTATAGTAGTATTTCAGGCAGGTGATCAAATGAAAATTAGTATATGATAATATGTAAATTATTCATATTCGATAATATTGTTTTCGATTGTTTCATCGAACAAATATATGAGTATTCATCAAATACTACAAGAACCTCGACCTATAAATGAATAATATATGAAGAAACGTGTGAAATCACTATATATACTGGGTGTCAACGTATTCTTTAGATAAGCTTTGGTTCCCAGAGTACTGAGTGTATAATATCCTTGTATATATTGTGTAGATCATGCAATTCTTTTGGACAAATTACTTCATTATGGTATTCGGGGCATACCATACCAGTGGATTAAATCCTATCTGGAAAATCGCAAAGTGTACGTAGAAATGCAAACGCTGAATCATACTTCTCTTTCAAATATTCTATCTGATTCCGGAATTTTGAAATACGGTGTACCTCAGGGGTCAATATTGGGACCTACCCTATTTTTGATATATATAAATGACCTGGTACAGAGCTTTTCATCAGTATCTTTCTTTCTATTTGCTGATGATACGAGCATTCTCAATTCAAACAAAAATATTGATGAATTGGTATCAAACTCAGAAAATACAATGAATGACATTCTAGACTGGTTCTCAGCAAATAAACTCCTAATCAATTTCAATTTCAATAAAACATATAGTATGATCATTCACCCAAATAAGTCTTGCGATCAACCTGAAATTGTTACAAAAGATGGAATATTGAAGCCAACTACGGAAACCAAATTCTTAGGATATATTCTTGATGAGAAGTTGGACTGGAGGGTGCATATATCAGCTATGAATAAAAAGATATCCAGTGCCATATATGCAATAAAAACTATTAAGAACAACGTGAGTTTCAACGTAGCGAAGACTGTATATTACAGTTATTTCCAGAGCACAATTTTTTATGGTATCGAATTCTGGGGAAATTCAGTCGAAAGCAACTCGTCACTTATTTTACAGAAAAGAGCTATTCGTGCTCTGTTGGGACTACGAAGGTCACAGTCATGTAAAGAACATTTTCTTAATTTGAAAATATTTACACTAACTAACATGTACATATTCAAAGTTGCCATAGCGGCATTCAAAAGAAAAAGAAATTTTACAAAATTATCTGACATTCACAATTACAATACCCGTAACAAAGAAAATTTCATGATACCATCATTCAATTACGAAGTGAATCGAAAAGGACCATTATACATGGGAATAAGAATACTAAACAAATTGCCTAACACTTTCGAAAATATAACTTCAGCGAAAAAATTCAAAAAACAATTCTGAAAACTTCTACAAACTAAAGTTTACTATACTCTCAACGAATTTTTCGACGACTCACTCCAATAATTTCTGCCTTCAAGTAAAATAACTAATATTGTTGCATATTTATGTTAATATCACGTTCATTTTTCATTTTTAATTTTTAATTTTTAATAGTATGTTCTTGCAAACAATCGTATCATAAAAAAAGCAAACCTTTCTTTCTCTCATGCTCTATGAGCGAAACTTGTAAAATTTTCTTCAATTAAAATGTGTATTTTGATAAATGTATGTAGTTTCTTGGGAAATAAAATTTTTCTGTCTGTCTGTCTGTCTGTCTGTCTGTCTTGATTATATAATATTCCGTCATTAATGTCCATCAGGTTGCAGTGAGTGCAGCGCACTCTATATATGCAAAGAACAAAATGCTCCTGAAAAATCTGAGGTTTGCATACCATTTTTTTTTCTCCAAATTATGTGATCGTTCTTAGAATCCTCCATAGGAATCTACAAGGATCTGTCTTGGCACCAATTTTGATTTTGATCCACATCAACGATTTGTTGGATCCGTCCTGCCCAGTCCAAAGCTTTGCGGACGATAGTACCCTTCATTTCTTATTTTCTTCTAGAGCCCATCATTCAATGGGGCAGTAGTTAAAAGACGGAAATAGGTCGATAGGTCGATGATCTGGCAGGAATTTTCAAAATAGGGATTTGCAAATCTAGTAGAGTTCAATACAACAAAATCTCGAGCTCGTATCTTCACCAGGACACCAGTGATAATACACTCACGACTTCATAGACCTATCTAGTACATCGTAGATAAGTGGGCGATGTCTCTCTTTTACAAAGATATTTCCATGGACGGTGCTCTACGGAAATCTCGTCTGCTGGCCACGCCTGCATTGTCAGGCTATCTGTCGTACTTTCTTTATATTGATAGAACGACAAAGTTGTGGAATTATTTGATGCTCACGTCATCCAAACTTCCAAGAAAAATTCCAATACTTTCTTTCTCTCCAAAAAATCCACCTCAGGCTCGATGTTCCTCTAAAATTATAAGTTCTCCATTCGTTTACTCTCGAAAATTTAAAAAAAAATCGAATATATAGGGTGTTCCATTTACAGTTCCTGATTCTTGAATCCAACACTCCCTGCCAAGTTTGAAACTCATACTCTCGAAACTCAATCAAATATAAAGGGTGTTCCATTTTAAATTCCTGATTCTTGAATCCAACACTCCTTGCCAAGCTTGAATCCCATACTCTCGAAACTCTGGACACTATGGCTCGTCTTAAAGAATACGTTGACACCTGTAGACGCAAACTTGGCACGTTGAATACTATCAACATACATTCACATGATTCTCTTTTCAAATTTTCTTATGGCAGTAGATCGCAGTCACTTAGATAATGTATTTAATATAGCTGCGGAGTTTTTCTCATCTTGATTTTCCATTCCATATGTTTTCCTTTTCTCTATTGGAATTGTTTTTCTATTTATGTTCGGATGAAATATATAAATATATGAACTGATGTACAGAAGATTAGTTATCTGCCTTGGAACCTAACACAGCCCGGCTATAATTCGCTATAATGATTTGGATCTGTAGATTCCAGTGTAACTACGAAAAATCAGAATACCGATATATAACTCAGCGTTGTATATCCAAATTTAGACTTGTATCTCAGACTTCTGATTTGTTTTTCAGAATCCTGACTTGTGACTCACGGTTCTGAGATAATCCTGCCAGAATTATGGAAACTTAGAATATTATTTTAGCCGGTACTTTTAGTTTGCGGACGATCGGCGTGTTTGAATTAAGAGTGTTTTATTTTAGTGAGGAAATGTTCCTATCTTATTTTGAATAGTGTGTATTTAGCCTAAATGATGACGTCAAGACACACACCTCCGGTCCGGCAACACTTAACCATGCTTACCTGTCGCTTCGAAACTATGACCATAAGATTTTGTCTGTCGATGATTGAATTGAGTTGAATATTCAATCAGATTCCGACATTTCGACAATTATACATATTTTTCCATATTGAGTAAATACTTCCATATACATACATACAGTATCCTGCAGAAAGTTGGCATCGTGGCAAAAACTAATAGTTGCAACATAACAATGCGACAATTGTATAGAATTGGAATAGAAACAACTTATCTGCGTTAATATTTTTGAAATTAAAATAAATAAGCCCATTTTGAGCGAATTTTCATGAAAAATATAAGTCGTATAACGATTCAACAAAAAAGTCACGTGACCCCAGCCGACTGGGTCGTTTTTCTTATTCTCGAAACCAAAACTCAACGCACAAGTCATTATTGATAAAAGGGTTTATCATATGGTGCCAATTTTCTGAAAGAAACCAATCTGTGTACATTTCTCATCTATCTGTACACATCTATCTCATCTATGTGTGCAAGAGGACAGAAATATCTGAAAAATCAAAAATGCTCCAAAGCTCATCTCGAATACTCAATTCAATTTGTTTGAAAAAAGTCGTGTTTTTTTCACAAGAAAACGGGGTTGGACATCACTGTTTGTTCATGTTGGACTTTGTTTGAACAAATAAATTCCAACACTTTCCTTCCCTCCCAAAATTCCACCGCTGCCGAACACGATGTTCCTCGACCATTATGGATTTTCCTTTCTTGTTGTCAACAGATAAAAAAATGATAGTTCACAATAAGTACAAAATGTTCAGAAACAAGTTGCTTCAATTAGTTTAGTTATTTGAATATGAGTTATAATATTTTATTGCCCTACAGCCCTATTACCACTCGGTATGTTGGTATGTTTTTGGTTTTGACATACTGTATAGAATCAATGTCGAGCTGAGCAAGATTTATTTTCTGCCATGTCTGAACCATTGTGCTGAACAATACTTACTCATCAAGGATGTATAAGCGTTGTTGCATTATTCATACTGTTTCTCTAAAATATTAGTTTCAACCATCACATATTGCTACACTGCTGAAGTTTCCTTCCATCTGAATCTTTAATACGTGCGAATGAAAAGAAGCGAGAAGACAAGTATACTCACATATGTACATTTCATTCATTACATTTCACAGATAATAAAACATCATATTCAGAAAGATTAGCTTTTATTATATCAGTTGTCAATAACTGATCGGAAATCTATTAATCATCGTTTTATCTAGGAAATTTTATACTTTTGAAGAATTAGAAGGTGGTTCAATTTATTTCGTGAATATCTGAAATGGTATGATGGATTCATTTCATATGCGAATAGGTACACTTCATGGGATCCTAAGACAGACTTTATGGAGTGAGAAATCAGTATCTTATCCTACAAAATCCCCATGTTATTCCATGAATTTTCCAATCCCATGAAATCACAATGCAATTCAATGTCATACCGATGAAATCACAATATGATCCCAGGAGCCAGAATGCGATCTTGTCTATGTGTCTGTTTGGTACAAATTTCGCAATCCAATCTCTTATTACTTTCTTCCCGACCTTCCCGACAAGCTAGAGACCCATAATTGGATGACAATCAACAATAACAATTTGGATAATATAATATACAGATAGATAATCAAAAAATGTATATCTCCGCTGCTATTGGATTCAGAAGAGAATTTCAAAATATAAAATTATAGACCCACCATGATACATATTGATATTGTGTATACAATGTGTACAATTAGTAGTACAAATTCCAGTATCTTCGCGCGTTGCTATTGCATTTAGAATAAAATTTCAAAATACAAAATTAAAGACCTACCTGCAGGACACAATATACGAATAGATATTGTGAATGTAACTAGTACCGCACAATTTGATACTTTTTAGTCAGTTTTCAAAACATGTTATATTGGAAAAAAAATTATTTAATTCCTATTGAATTGGTTCCAAAGGTATTTGCATAATGGAATCCAAATAATTACTATCCAAGACGTGTGAGATTCGTCAAATCGAATCATGTAAATCGTTAATAGTATCCACAATACAAAAGACTTTTATGCATTCTATGGGCCTTTCAGCGAAGAAAATCTTCGTATTGAAAATGAATCATCCTGTACATTGTTATATGATTTTATCTGATCAATTGAGTCCAATACATTGATAATTGAATTTTTATCACCAAACTGAACACTGAGAACATGTGAAATAAAGATAATATAGGGAAGAAGCTTTTTCTTAATCTATACAGGGCTCGACAACAGTAGCGTGCGGTCTTCCATAACTTCTTTGAAAGAACAGTTACATGAATTTTTTTCACTGAGTCACGTCATACAGGGTGTTCGCTGTCCTCTGGGCGAGACCCAACTTTGATTTTTTTCAATGGCAACCTATTTTTGAATCTGCGGATTCTTCGATGGAAATTTTTTATTTCACACTTTCAAGATATTCCACATTACAAGCTCTTCATTACGATTTCCTACACACACAATATTTGGTATATTTATGTCATGCGAAACACCACTTGAAGTATTTTCTGGTCGAATGTTGGTCATTATTGAAGCATTTTAACAGTGAGTCAGAAATTGATCTGTGATATATAGAGTGCGGAAAATATCTTGGCAAACTCTTGTATTGAACTTTTGAAATAATTTCTTCATTTCAAATGGAACGCCCTGTATATTTTTGGCCTGTTGGAAGCGCCTATGAAACTGCAACGAATCTTATGGAGCATATCCTATAACGAAACCGATTTGTTTGGCTTAAATCTCAATTGAAGATTAACATTTACTTGCGCTCAACTTAACTTTTCATCTTGGGTTGCTGAATTTGATTCAGGAAATGAAGAAATTTTTTGAAGTAAAGAGGACACGCAGACTGTTTATTAGATTCCAACTAGATAAAAAAAAATTTTAGAAGTGACTGCCTACAATCAAATTATAGATTATATTGAGAAAAATAATATTTGATTAATCATCAATCAGGTTTTCGTAAAAAACACTCATGTGAAGCAGCTCTACAACTGTCCTTAGAAGAATTCAAAGTCGCTATTGATAAAAATAGGTACATAGTTGCCGTCTTCCTTGATTTAAAGAGGGCCTTTGAAACAATTGACAGACACATATTGTTAATTAAGTTAAAAGGTTATGGAATAAGAGGCTCGGTATATGATTGGATATCTAATTACTTGTCTGAACGTAAGCAAAGAGTTAGAGTTAATGATATTTTTTCGGATGAAATATCTAACAATGTTGGCGTCCCTCAGGGTAGTGTGTTGGGTCCGCTATTATTCATTTCATATCTTAATGATATAAACCTCTTTGTGGAGTGTGACTTTCTTAATGTGTATGCAGATGATACATTATTAGCATGTTACGATGAGGATATCAACATTGCAATACATAAAATGAATTATGTTTTAATGAAAGTTAGTCAATATTTAAAAATCAATAAACTCAAACTAAATGTGACCAAAACAAAAGCAATGATCATCACGACAAAATATAACTTCAATAGGTTAAACCTAAATGAACTCAATGTCAATATAGACAACGAAAGAATAGATATTGTGACTACTACGAAATATCTAGGTTTTCAATTAGATAACTGTTTATCGCTCAATAGTCATTGTGAATACATTGTTAAGAAAATATCAAAAAAACTCTACTTTTTCTCACGTATTGCGTCATGTCTATCAATGCAGTCAAGGATAACTGTGTATAGGACCATAATACAGCCACACTTTGATTACTGTGCTTCTGTTCTTTATTTATTCAATTTGAATCAAACTGATCAACTACAGAAACTTCGAAATAGGGGCATGAGAATCATTTTATATTGCAATAAAGCCACTCCTATATCATTAATGTTGGATGCACTACAATGGATGTCTGTTTCACAGAGATGGCTCTATTTAGCTATGATTTTTATATTCAAAATTGTCAATAACTTAGCACCAATATATTTTCAGGAATTCATTTGCTTTAATTCAGATATTCATGAATACAATACTAGATCTATTAGCAACATTCATCTGAAAAAAACTAATAAGAAAAAGTCAATGAATTCATTGTTTTATAAAGGATTTAATCAGTTCAATAAATTGCCCAATAAAATAAAAAACTCGCAGTCCCTTGTTATATTTAAGAAGAATATAATTGAATATATAAACTCTTGAATAATTCTTATTCTAATCCATTTATTTATATTTACTTATATTGAAACATTGTTATGCTGGTGTCAATATTATATTATATTAACAATATTATATTATATGATAAATGATAAACATTATTTGGATATATTGTAATTGGATGTCTTCTCATACAATGATAATTTGGGTTCTTATGTTTGTATGAATAACTTGATTTTAATTCATTGAAATATTATGTTAATATTATAATTTTGTAATTGTCGATAATCATGTTTGTATATTAGGGTTTCCTATTTCCAATAAAGATTATTATTATTATTATAATTGTTGAGAATTTTGTTAGTGTCCACAGCTCCGGTTGTGATGAAGATGAAAGAATATTCATCCACTAGGATAAGTAGAAGTTTTGTTTTTATTAAAAATATATTTATAAAATATTTTTCGAGAAATAAGCTGTCACTGACATTAGAAAATTCCTCTTTTATGTACCTGAAGGTTAAATTTGAAGCGCAGCGACATTTTGGGGCAGATCACAATTTTGTCCTCACTACAAATTTATTGAAATTATTATTATAACTTCCATTTTCATTTTCTTGAAACGAGGAGAGAAAATCCCAGAAAAATCTATAAAAATGAAAAACCTTATTATCCATAGACCTGTCCTTCCAGAACTGAATGGAGTTTTTGTTTGTTCACGTAGCGATCATATAAATTTAATGAAAATATGCTTTGTACCATTGTTAACCGTTTTCGTGAATAAACCCTATACCTACCATTAAAAAAATAACATAAAATGACATATCAATTATATCAAGGGGAAATCCGAAGAATGTCTCATTCCACACTATATATCGCTATGAAGTCACAAAATGCGAACATTAGATAACGCCTAACACTGCCCATATTAATAGAACTGAATGGGAGGTGCGTCCAAACGTCACTAGATGTGCCCCCAAATACCGCAGACGTTAAAATAGCAACACGCAAGCTTTTCTCCTAAGGTAAATGAACGTAGTTCGTCTTCAAGGTCATCATGGGCGTCATTTCAGTTTTGAGCAGGGGGGAGGCGAGGGGGTCCCAAAAAGGTTTTTTTTGTTCGAGGTCGAATGCCTTCAGATGTGAAATCAGTTTTTTTTACAGAGTGGCAGCAACTTCATCACATTCTGATATCATTGAGTTTGGTTCCATATCTCAGATATGGTTCCATATTTCATTTCATTACATTATTGTAATCACGTGATGAAATCACCAAGTGTGGAAAAAGTATATGAACCGATAAGATAAAAGGAAATAAAACGACAGGCTACTAATATAGAGCTTGATTTTTTCAATACAAATGTTGAATCTTTTCGTTATATTTACCGATCATAGTTGAAAAAGTATCATAATGTTATTTACCTAAACACCTTGAATTTCCTTGAATTTCTGTGTTTTTCCTACTCTGTCAACGGAGGTGAAGAAATAAATAAATGAATAAATACATCAATAAATATATAATGAAATAAAGAGAATTATAATGTTCCATACTGGATTTTGTTTAACCAGTGAACGAAAAACATATATTGAGACAAAGTTATAGTTGAAGTGGAGATGATGCTTCAAGCAACCAAAAGAGAATCCCATTTTTTTTTAGTTTGGCGATACAGATTTGTCAGTATCAATAATTTCCACTCATTTGATTCAACAACAACATCTACAACAACAACAGCTATTACTTAGGTATATTTGCAATTTGAACCGATTCCATCTCTTGAAAGTGTGAATTATGTTAACAATTCATTCGACTAGTGATAGGAAAAATATAAAAAAAGTCATAGAGGGTCGCAAAAGCTTATGATGGACTTTTTGGAGCCCTCATCCGTTGGGCTTTACAAGAAACAATAATCCATTGTTCCACAATGGTCGGTCTTCGGTCCTCTTCTATTTGTTTTATATTTTTCAATATGATGTTCTCAGTGATAGCGAGAATTCAGGTAAATAAATATCTTCCCACTGATATCAAACATTATTTGCTGGTTGTGAGTTGATTTCATCCTGAGGTACGAATCGAATCTATGAGAAATAATCAATTTTTTAACTCGCTCATTTGTCCAGAAACTCTTGGAATAATAATTTCTGTTCTCAGTCATGAATTGTTTCATATTTCCACACATCAAATTCTTTTCGCCTTGTAGGTGTTCTCTGACTATATGTATGCATTTAATTTGATGTTCGGTAATGAAATTCGCAAAAATGAAAGTCATCCAGCACAATAACGGAACAAACATGCAAACTTATGAAGCATGCAAATTACTATGGATATGTATACCAAAATCATATATTCCTGCTATAGAAGTATCAAAGTATTGAAAGATATCCATCATAATTTCGAAAGCGCCAGAGTGACAACAGAAATCACAGTATCACAAAATTCTACAATAAAAGTCAGAATACTGTGATAGTATGCATGTCAGAATCAAAAAGATTGAGGATTCATTCTATTTGCCTCATCGGCACATTCCTACTTATTTTAGTACGAGGTATTGGTTGACGAAAATCATCGATTGAATACCAATCATGTAAAATCCCACTGAACTATTTATTTTCCTCTGTTTCTTTCTGCCACTCCGGAGTAGAACTTGTAAAAGACATCCTCTCTAAGTTCCAATCGAGAGTTAATGATAGTCTGGAGACCTTCCGTGGTAGATAAGTCAATAATCAAACAACATGCGAACTTTCCACAATATTCCCAACATAACATCTTCTATTCGTATGGTCAAAAGAACGAAAAAAAGATTATCAAACTATTAGCAAGAGTGGAATTATTTGTATTTAACACATCCTGAACCATTTTTTGAAGTGCGGCCTTGAAGTTTTTCCAGACACCTTCGATTTATTGGCATCATCATCATATAACTTCTGGAAGTAAAACCAGAAGGAAATACAATAATTATTTGCTTCAACTAAAGATCATGGGTAAGTTCACCATTATCTTTGCCTCAAACTTGATGGAAAATTATGTGCTGCTATCTATTAATATAATTTTGAACTATGATCCTGTACTATCTGCAAAGATAATATAACCATTATCTTTGTTATCTGTAACTACAGTGGCTCTCTGTATCTATAACCAGCGTTCTGCTGTTGACCAGTTGACCAGCGAATGGACAACATACAAGAATGTGCAAGCTTCGAAAATCCTCTGTTCAAAGATCATACACACCCATAATCTTTGCTTTGACCAAGCATCTGGCGACGAGAGACTCAACTAGTTTCGTTCCCTTACTTTTCAGACAGGATTCTGTACCATACAGGTTTTGCGCCATTTTTAGCATTTTAGCTTGCACTTTATAGAATAATCTTTAGTCTTTATGAAATGCTTTATGTATTCTCGTATGATCTCTGGTATTCTCCATTCGTTGACTATCTTGTAAAAGCCGGCAAGGATTCTCGAACAGCTTTCACTGAGGACTTTCCTCGAACACACATAGGTGGCAATACCGAGCTGTTACGTTACAATGATTTCTCCACATGTTGCCTTTATCATAGGATAGATGTTGATGTTGACAAATGGGTCTTTAGATCAAAGATCCTATCAAAATATCTAGAAACCAGAGTATCCAAACAACAGTAGGAATAAAAAAATTGAATAAGATGCAAAAACTCTGCATCATGATCATCGACAATATCAGTAGTTAGAATTATATTCAGGGTATCAGGGTATCCTAGAGTTCTGAAGTTGAGGTCTCTGAAGCCAGTTTGATGCTTGGAGCTTGAGGTATTTTGATGGCTCCTTGTTGAACTTCTTCGAGGCGATTTATGTCTCGTTCGAGAGAGGGGAACCAGATAACCACCGTAAATTCGAGGTTTCGTTGATTCTGAGGATTGTCTCGGGTTATTCTATGCATCAGGGGTCAAGTCCTGGAAAGACTTCTTTATGATGTAAGCGATTTGGTCGAGTCACTTGTGTGTACGTTTTGAGTTTCGTTTTCCAAGATGTAATAGAAAACATTTAGCCTAATTGAGAGGAATCAACCACTTAGAACACCATGCTGTGATGACATCTAGGTTATCTTGCTATAACAATAACAATAACAAAAGTCAACATGGAAGTTCGACAGGTCTACATCCTGAGGTCATCTATTTGTTCACCCGGAATCACTTTTGGTCGAATAATAGAATATAAAATGGGTGGAATCGATCTCCTTCTTAAGAAGTTTTAGAGAGACCAATGATCTCTTGAGTGTAGTATCACCAACTAGGCGTATGGCTCTCTTCCGAATAGAATCTAAGTGCTTCTGCCTATGTTTGGGAGCTAAATTCCACGTGAACTGCTCCGGTCTAATTTGCGATTTGTTGATAATGACGACATACTGGGATGTGCAGTACCTCTTTGCAAGGAACGGAGAGTCAAGGTTTTGAACGCAATGTACCTGACATGGTCCTACCATGAAAGAGTGTTGTTGGTGACACCCAGCATAGATATTGACGACTTCATAGGAATAGTGGTACCTGGCATCATCAACATATTAGGCATTGTTTGATCCGCCTTCCTAGCAACGATACAAGCTTGAGTTTTTGTTGCATTGATTTGTACTAAATTTTCAGATCCCCATTTGAAAATTCTTGCCAAATCTTCATTCAAAGTATCGAACTATCTGCGTCTTTCCGATCTGTCTCCGTCTCTGTACGTAAGCCCAAAATTATGTCTTTGTCAGCTAATAACTTATTGAGAGGTGCACATTCATCATTATCAAAGTGTGTCCTATACTCATGACATTCTTTCATGAGATTACTATTCGAAAACATCCTCAAATCGAGGTATTACTATTAGAATCAACAGCCGCTGGATAATCGCAAGAATCGCAATGTGGAAGTTCAACTATACAAGGCTAACCAAATTTTGTGAAATAACAATAACATGAACAAGGACGGGATATGTCAATGTCAACAATTCCATTCGAGTCGGGTGATAACAAAATGTTTCAGTTTGAATTTTATACAATCTGTACGTAGATACTAAATAAAAGTTTGGCATCTCGAAAAATAACAAAAATATTCGATAGTTGGTTGCCCGATTGCGCCCAGAATTGATTCGAAGCACGTATCGAATTGAGAGTATGTGTACTGATTTTCCTTCATGAGCTCAATATTTTTCTGAATATCTGATCAGAAAATTCATGAAGCAATAATCAATTTATCTCATCACATATTACCTTCAATCACTGAATAACCGAATGGTGAAAGAAAAATAGAAAAAACAACTTCATTTTCAAAATTCAAAAGATGTTTCTTTGAATTTCCTCAACTGAGGAGGTTAGAGACAACCAGTCAAGCCAATCTTCTTCGATAAAAGAAAAAGAATCATTATTGAATAATTAATGAATTATTTGTATCGATCAAATTCACTCAAAGAATGATCGCATGAAATAAAATCATATCTTCCTCTTATCTTCTTTCACCTCGTGCTGCAACGTTTTCGAGTGAAATTGGGATATAATTCTGATTTTCTTCAAGCATTTCTTCCATGTGTTCTCGTTATTTTCTCCATCTTCTTATCCAGTATGTTTCCTCATTCTCTTCCTGCATCTATCAATTATGACTCTTCGCACCCCAAACTCTTGAACAACTCCATACTTCTTTTTTTCCTCTATTGAGCCAAGTGCCTATCTGACATCAATAGAATACAATTCCTACTTCAAAATAATTAGGTTTATACATCTCAAACTTCCCGTTTGACTGTTAAACTGACATCTTTGTAATTATTCAAAATGATAGAAATTATACATCGCAAACTTTCTGCATAATTGTAAATCGTGTAAGTTTAAGAAATCAATCATACTGCTTCTTGGTGGGATTTATTCAACTGTCAGATTGAATCTTTGTGTTTATGGAACAGGTTCTCGGTGTATATCCGGAATATTTTGAATTACTCATAGTATTGCTCAGGCTGGTCACATAGTCCCATCCCAAGTCCCAGATTGTCAGGCTCGAGAGCTGCTAAACTTCGCTCTACCTACCATTATTCATCAATAGAACGGAAAAGTTGTGGAATTCTCTGCTTAATGACGACTTCACTATCTATTCTAGGTTTTCCTTCATTGTTGTCAAAAGATGAACACAAAACATATAAGGCGCATCCACATTCCTGGATCATAGTCCTCAGCACCGACCTCAGAACAGAATGGGTTGTATCCTTCATTCATTCATGTGATTTTTATGTTTTTGTATGAATATCTCTGACCCTCAAATTACGATTAGCACGACGAGTAATCTCGTGAATAGTTATATATCCTATTGAAATTGGATTTTGCCACGCACTTGAAAATTATTTAAATTTTATCTTTGTTGAAATAAAAACTCCCTTGACCTCTGTGGGTTGACAAATAGTTTTTATCACATTCAATGCGAAGAGAATTGCACCACCTTACCATTTTCGGGCTTTCGTAATCCCTGAACTTTGCTACTATACAGGCTCCTATGAAGTCGTCAATATCGATACTCGGTATCATGTTAGGTCCATTACTAGAACTGCTTCAAAAAAACTTCCTGCTCCGTGCAAGAGGTTTTCCACACTCTGTCAGCTCTTCATACTCTAGAAATTCGATCTGTCTTGAAATACTGTTCAAAGTTCAGCTCTCAAACTTTCGCTGAAGTTCTCAGATCCTACCCTTTTCAGGAGAGCTATTCGTCTAGTCGGTGATACGACACTCACGAAATCATTGACCTCTCTAGAACATCATAGGAAGGTCGGCGATCTCTCTCTCTCTCTTTCATAGATACTTCCACAGTTGGTGCTCAACTCAAATACTGTAAATCATGCCACCACGAGCGATTCCAAGCAGACAAACCAGACGAGCTCAGTTTGGTCATCCCTACATTGTTAGGCTCGAGACCTGTCAAACTTTGCTCTACCCAGCATCATTCACCAATATATCGAAAAAGCTGTGGAATACTTTTGCCTAGTCTCTGATGGTTGAAGTTTCTGATAGTTACGACATCCAAACGTTCAAGAAAAACATCAACAACATGCCACCGATTCACACGATGTTCCTCGAACATCATAGGTTTTCCTTTCGTGACAATGATTTTGATTTGAGACATTACAACACATTGCACCAATATAGTTTTAAAACCGTGTAGTAGTTAGCAAGGTAACGATTAGTACAGAACAGATATGGATTTTTCATCTGTTGACAACACGGAAGGAAAACCTATAAAGTTCGAAGAACATCGTCTTACATCTTGGGAGAGAAGGAAGGTGTTAGAATTTTTCTTGATAGTTTGAGAGTTTGGTTGTAAGCATCAGGAAAGACTTGACTAGGCGAAGAATTCCACATCTTTGCCGTTCTATTGATGAATGATGCTTGGTATAGCGATGTTCGGCAGGTCTCGAGCCTGACAGTGTAGAGGTGACCAGCCTGAGCTTATCGGTTTCCTTTCCCGACGCAGTTGTTGCTATGGCGACGCGCTACTATGGCGTATACCTTCAAGCTAAAGAAAAGATGAACGTTAACAGGGGACCTCTCAGAAATTAATAAATGGGGTACATCTGAGTCATCTTAGTGCTGGGTGACTCATTATAGTTTTATCTTCGTTGTTGATATTTCAAGCGAGTGGCAAAATGTTTTTGTCGACAGCCCATCTCAAGATTCCGACCGTAGGGATAAACTTCTGATTTTTTCTATTTTGTACCAATTGTCTGGTTGACATGACAACTAGTGAGAAATAAGAATTGGTATAAAATTCTTGCATTCACTATTCAAAAGGAGGTTAGGAAGAGTCATATTTCATAAGTATTCAGCAGTAGAAAACCTACTATATGTGACTGTAACCTGACAGTCGAAGATTATGATCTTCAGTTACTGCCATACCGATAATGTTGTTCAATGAATGGATCAACAAATTGATGTTCGAAATGGAGAAATTGTTCCAGTTCCACACTCTTGGTTTGTGCGTCCTTCTATTATTGTGAAGTTGCGGCGTGAACTTATTTGGCAATAAACTCGTTTCTGTTGAACGCTCCGATAGGTTTTTGAGACGATACGCTAAGAGGCATAAACTTGAACTACATTCAGAATGGTGCATTTTGTTTCACTTGCTCTGCTGATGGAGCCATTACAGTCATTACACACATAATCAATGATATTTTTGAACTGACGGTTGTTCAACATCCTAGTTGGTGATGACTATTTGTTCTCTGTATTATCCATAAAGACTATTGATATATCCCACATTTCGATTGAGACGACGAAATAAAAGTTCATACTTGCGAAGACTGGATGAAATTACTAGTTACATCTGACCTCGATTCAAATATCAAATCGCAGTTCTGAGATACTAATACTTACATTTATATCATATTTGAGTGACATTCAATTCCATCGGTAGTATCAGAATTATTTGAAAAATATCTAATTGAATGTTGAGTCAATTCAGAGTTCATCTCTCAGTACTAATATTATTCTGTTCACGTATTGATTTTCTGTTTCGAATCTTATGGAATGATATAAAAGTAATCAATATCTGGAAGATTTTTCGCTCATTGAAAGAGCAGAGTGTTCTTGTTGATGGGTGATTATTCAATTCAATCAATCCCAACGAATGAAAAGTTCATTATACCCACGCCTTCAACAAATTTCTCCTATTACATAGTGTCCAAAGTTCATATTATTATTTCTATGATTATAATTTTGATTATAATTTGAAGGCTTTTGACCTTGAGTTGATGACAAATGTCAAAACTGGCAACCCTGTGCAATATTGATGCGTGCTATAAAAATGATGTTAAAATTAATATAGTTGTACCTCCAAATATGTTCATTGGCATGCACTGAAACTTTTGTTGTCAATTCTGCTGAGTGCTCCAGCTATACCCAGTACACAAAAATGATGAATACTTTCTTTCGCGCCTGTGAAAATGAAACCAAAAGTGAAATCGCGCACGCTTCACTTTGATCGTCGGTAGAATATAAAAATGAATGTGCAGAACTTACATAACAATTACAATATTGCATTCATTCAGGTGATGTTTTCCTGATGAAATATTTTTTTTCTGTAAATAAACTGAGAATGTGATGAGTTGTAATGGATGACTGAAAATTAGGTTCGTTTTCCGTTGACTATGGGAATGCGATATATATCCAAAACTTGATCAGAATTTGTTTTTTTCCTATACCTATTCAGGTAATTCTGTGTCATACCAAAAAACCTAACAATCAATTGTGAAAAAATATGGATAGTGATCGTCATCACTATTCATGGATACTTCGACCTTATCAAATACAAGTTTATACAGTGGTTCACATTTGACTGTTACGATGCATAAGAGTTATTGTTCTACACCAGAGGCCCCCAAATTTTTTTGTCTCCCTTATTCCGCTTACATAATGTTGTCGACCCGCTCAAATGAGAAACAACCATTTATATCTCTTAGACCTCCGTTCTTTCTCCTCACATGGACCCCTGCAGGTCGTTGGTGACCCTGAGAGGCGATATAGACCACTTTGGATACCGAAAAATCTCAATGATACTTTGAAAATCACAAGAAGCTTTGTTCGGGTTGAATCAACCTTTCAGGGATCCAGTGATTAGAGCGAACGAATTAAAATAATCCAGAAATAATTTAAAAGTGGATCGAGGAGTTCTAGACGTCTTTTCTCTTTCTTTATCGCTCTTTCGAAATCGCTAATCAACAAAGATGATAGCTATTGTTAATAATTGGGTTTTTACTCACGCATATAATTGATCCGAGAATATTTCGTTAATTATTATTTTTACTGAACGATTATTTTTTTTCGGAGAATATTAATAATGACGATTTGTTCGATGCTTGGGGAGTTTGTCATCAAAAACATCAACTATCTAGACCGTGATCCGAATGAATAAATAATCTTTGTCATTGAAAATGAACATTTTTTTTTTTGGTAAATATTGTTATCTTTAAGGTTTCATGGTAATTTTGAATTCGAAATTTCGACTCAGACTCAGTAGTCATTTACGGTTGATACAGAGTGTTGCGGAAGCAATTCGCAAACAATTTTATCTTATTATTGTCAAACATTCATTTCATTTATAGTTGTGAAACATCTGCTGGAATAATCTGAGAATATAGTAGGTTGCATCGCATTATATTTTCATAATTGTAAACTGAATCCACGTATCTTGATAGGTAATTTGTTTGTCTAGAATGGTAGATTGAATTTCGCTTACCCTCTTTCACAACAGATCAGCATACCGTATGTCGTATACCTACAGAGTTGATGTTTACCTTTGAATTTTTTAGGAAATAATGTTCATGATAATTCGATTTCAATTTATGTCACTTGGAGGCGATATATCACGAAACCAATGAAAAATTTCGGTCTCATATCTAAATATAACTTCTGAAGAAGTTATAGCCTCTCTTTGAAATTATTCAGTGACTGGATAATGGAAAACCAGTGAAGCTGATTTATGGAAACCTTGTGCCATACACACATCAAGTATGATGTATTATCTATCAGATACCGCATAACACGGAGGCGTCTCCTCTAACTCTAATTCATTTTTTTCTACGACTGTCAGTGAATGCCAATGTTCAGGTGAAGGTCATTATATGACTCCTTTTCATGTTGCACTAGTTGCCTAGGAAAACCTTTATTAGCTCTTTTCTGGATGAAATATAGATAAATCTTTTTTCCTACAGGTATACACCCAATTACAGGAATAGCAGAGAAAATTCATAAAATAACAAAAATCAAATGATATTATCCTAATAGCAATCTTTCAGTTTGTGTTCTATCAGGGAAAAATATGTTCAAGGGAACTGTTATTTAAGTCAGACAGATCACAAATCATATTGAAATTCCAACACATCAAAGACACACGTGATCCACGCAACACATTGGTTCGAGAAGCTTCACAATAGAAAGTCATTTCGTATCTGGAATTCAGACGGGGTATGAGGTAATGAATTTTTTGGAAGAGCAAGGAACAAAGAATATTATTGTGCGTCAAATTATGAAGAAAAGAAATAGTAACAAAATCTCTACCAGTGTTCGAGGATATAACATCGAAACTATCAAGAAGCACAGAATAGGCAATTCCCCTTTCAGGATAAGTCTCTGTTACTTCAAATAACAGGAATTTCAGCAATATTCTCTGTACAGCTTCGAATTTGTGCGCGTGACAATCATAAATTGGATACCATAAGTTTGAACCTGACATACGAGTAAAAGATTGTGAGAATTGCACCAATGTTAATGAAATCCCTAGCGTTCTCAATATGAAACTCAACATTCGATCAGCTGAAGAGACAACTCGATTTATGTGTTGGATAAAAGTGACCTTTCGATCGGAAGTAATTCCGTGATCTTTCATCGTATTGATCCTGTCAATAACGTTTTCATTTATTCCATAGGGAAATATTGAATTATATGAATGAATATTGGGATATTGGAATTATAAACTGAATCTAACAGCTTCAACGTATGTTTGGTATACTGCAGGAAAGGTCCAATTAGCGCTTTGTAGATCATGAGGAGCTGCTGGGGTGTGAAGTACCTCTTTGCAAGAAATTGAAAGTCAATTTTTTGGCGTGTTCAATGCGTGTACTAATAGCCATATATTACAAGAAATAAAGACTCGAGCCTGAGCTAATAAAAGCGGCTAATAAAAGAGAATGAAGAAAGTAATGAGGGACTAACAATACAGGACAAAGACACTACATGAAAGTAGTTGGGATCGAAATTGAGGATATAAATTGATTTTTCAGAATTTGATTCTGTTCCCCTTCAGGCGCGCAGAGCACCTCAATTAAAAAAAATTCACAGACTCGTCAGGAGGGCTACACATAATGTAGCTTATCTCTTCCTTCGACAATCTATCATTGAAAATGCCAGAGTTTATGAACGATACAACAGTTGTAAATACGAATTTTAACAACTCAAAGTTGTTGGACCTGTGCATATTTCACTGATTTTCTCTCCCATGATTAGCTTGCCAAACTTCACCAAAGGCGTCCACAATTGATAATAGAAAGAAAAGTTCAAATGAACATAGGTAGAAATATGGTTCCTAAGGGAGCTACGACCTCCTTGATCATCTTAAGAAAGTTTTCTGAATATTTTCGAAACGCCATCTGATAAGATGATTCGGTACAGTGTAGGAAAAAGTATTTCAGAATTTTATACAGGAGTGTTTAGAACATGGCTACGATGAACATTATTCTAACTTTTTTTTTCAGTTCTTGTATCGAATCGGATCATTTTATAATAATAATAATAATAATAATAATAAACGTCGTTATTTGATTTAATGTTTATACAAACATTTGGCAGAGCGAAGTTTAGCCGTCATGGCTACTCTTATAACCTAACCCTGCACATTTATAATACATAAACTTAACATACTTTAATCACTAAGTGCAGATGACTTGCAATTAATAAATTTTTCTATGATGAATGAATGTAAATAAATATAGTTTTGATTTCAAATGGCATTTTGTTCGAGCAATAAATGTAATTTCCAAGAGGAATCGAGTGAATTGTACAATTTCACAGCATTATAGGAAAAAGATTTCTGGTACAATGCTGTCTAATGGCGTATATGGTATATTCAATGTGTTGTTAACTCTCACATTCACATCATGTTGTTGGCTACGAAATATTAATTTGTTTCTTAAATAGATTGGGATTGACGTAATCAGCAAATGATGAACAAAAATAAGACAATTATATTTCCACAAAAAATCAATATTTAGCCATCTGAGTGCACGAAAACAGTCACTGATATGATCAAATTTTCTGAGACCAAAGATATCGATTGGCGTTTCGAAAATGTTCAGGAATCTTCAGGACCCTATATAAGGCTATAATTTTGGGCCTCCATATGATTATGGCACGTTTTCTTAGAAAAACTAGACAGTTTGAAAAATGATGAGATAGCTTTATTCAAGAATGAAGCTGGGTTGATAACTTGGGAATTCATAGTAAACAATCTCGGATAGAGTTGTTATTGCTCTGATGATTCAATTTTTCAAGTTATAATATAATGAGATAGAGGATATACAGTTACACTTACACAAAATGTGCTTTCTGAGAATAATTATGCAATCAGAGTTGATAGGACACGCTTCAAAAAGATTGCAGATTCTGTTAGTGATGAGAATAGTAAGTATAATTAATTCAGAATGTCCTATCGTATTACCTTGATTGCAATGTTACATTTTTCCAAGTGGCAACAGGACTGAATTTAAATACACAATTCGTGATCTATGTCATGAATTATTTCCTCAATATGGTATATTTTCTGAATAAATCAATATTCATTGGCTACAGACAGGATGTTTTCGTGCCGGGAAATATACCTGAACATCCAGAATCTAGTTCCCTTTCTTTTGCCTGTGAGCAAACGGTGTGGTCCCTATTCTTGCTATACATCCTCGGACTCCGGAGTCATAGTTGGTCTTCTACTCCTATTGTTCCCAGAAAGTTCTGGATGTTTAGGGCGGTTCTCCTAGCAGAATCTGCACTCTGCTATCTCTACTACTCCAAGTTCCCTCAGGTGTCCTCACAAATACATTCGGTAGATCTCTTCTAGTTATGGAACATAAATCTAAAAATTAAAATAACAAAAAATAAAACTCACGGATTGGTTCGCACGTCGGACCAAAGACGAATGATCATTTCCTGTTATCGTCGGAAAATCGACTATGACTATGAAATCGACTATTGAGTCACTCGATTTCAAATGATCAATCATTTAGTCCAATATTATGCATTCGAGAAATGACGCGGTTATGATGTCTTGATGGTGACTCGACAAGTAGGCACTTCTTAGGAATACAAATCGGATCAGTTAGGACTCTTCGCACTCCACATTACAATGTCGTTAATGAAATTCTACAAATTCTTAGAGAATAGTGTTTAGCGTCATTACCGGTTGGGTAATATTCTACAGCTCGCCCATTCAGGCTCATTTTAGTCACACTCCGATCATTTCGATTAGTCATGATGCACGAACATTGACATTAATTACATCTATTTGTACAACTAATGGTAGTATCCATTTGCACCAATTGAACAATGATCCCTACTCATGTTCATTCATAAATATGATATACTTCCACTATATATTTTACCTAGTAGCTAGCACACTCAGTATGCAGTATGTAATGATTTGATTTTTTCAATATTTCGAATGGAAAACCCATAAAGTTCAAGAAACATCGTGTTGGAATGTTGGGAGAGATAGAAGGTGTTGGAATTATTCTTGAAAGTTTAGAGACGCTTCACGATTCACGATTTGCCCAGTGTTGTATTACCAATTGCGGATTCAACACAACACCAGACGGTGTTAAGTATCAGAATCGAGTCTGTGTAGGTATTGAAACGGGGAAAACGGCGTATTTCCGATTAACCACTATGCCTGGATATAGAGTTAACACCTTTCAGTGTGAAGTACTACGATAATGCCTGAAAGTTTACACCAGACAAATTTTTTACTATGTTCCTACGTGTGCCGATACCGAAGATCAGTAGAATAAGCATATAGTAATTAACGCATGTCTGTTTCCCAATTAAATGGAATAATCTGTGATATCTATTGGTGTAGCCACCGCGGAACTTCTAATGAATTCTCTAGTCAGATATTTCAGATATAAAGAAGGAGTTTGATATTTGGATCATCTATTGAAGTTCCTTTCTTGTGAAATCATCGCCATCGTCTAGCCGCCTACTGTATCAATGATTATATTGTTCTTTAGGCTCTAGATGGAGCTTCATCATATGTTAGGTAGGTTTTATGTTTCTTATCTTTCATGAAAATAAATGAATTGGATATCCTACTCAAAAATCACTCAATTCATGAGCAAGAAGGGCGAACCCTATGAGATAGTGCCAGAGGAATAGTTCAGAACTTCCTTATCAGGGTTATGTGTATAGGTGCAGGATATCTTGACGTTCCTAAATGAAAAATGGTGTTATGAATTAATTTATCTTCTGTGTATAAACTATCTGATATGATCGAGCGACATATTTGATTGATATTCTTCAAGTGGTTTCTAAGAGCGATTCCATAACGATATCGCAGCATTGTTTGTTTCTTTGAGCGAGTATGTGTCTAGTTTTTTAGTCCAATAATTTAGGTATTTGATAATAATGGAAGTGTGTCTTCATTTTTGTTGACGATGGATCGACTCATTTATATTAATAGGGCCACTACGATTTATGGTTAATGAACGTTGGAAAATTCAACAGTGTTGCATTTCGCAACCTGAATATACAGGGTATATCTTGGCGAGCGATGATGATTCTAAAAAGGAGCCTCAGTACCAATACATTTCCCTTCACCCAAAACTCATAATTTTAGAAATATTCCATCATAATAGTTTCACGCTATGGATTATGTAGTGTTGATCTCCAATTTTGATCAATAAAATCCTGTCAATGTCTCATATTCCTTAAATACTAATCAGCCTTATGGAAAAATGATTATTTTAACAAGACAGAGATCATCACCAGAAAAAAAAGTTTAGAGTTTGATATCAATGCCCAAGAACATTCTTTACTTTTGCTATGTGTTTTCTTATTGCAAAAAATGTTCAACGTTGATATCAACTTCTACCTTTCACACCTCCATGCACCTCCATGCACACTAGTAGGGTCAAAATCAAGGCAGTGGAACTCATCTCTCCCAATCCTCCATTATCCCAATGTACCACGCGAAAAAGGTTATAGTTAGAAAAATGTATGAAGAGATGTGGCCAGAAGTGCAAGACGGAGACAGGTCAATGCTTTAAATGATGATCTGGCAAGAATTCTGAAATGGAGATCTCAAAATCTAGTAGAGTTCAATCCAGTAATAACACGAATTCATTTACCTCTCTAGAACATCGCAGAAGGGTGGGCGATCACTCTCTCTCTCTCTCTCTCTCTCTTTCTCTAGGTATTTCCACGGTCGGTACTCAAAGGAAATCGTCTATCATACTACTAAGAGCGACTCCTAGAAGAGTTTAAGCTGGTAATCCATAACATTGTCATTGGCTCGAAACATGCCGAACTTCTCGTTACCAACCATTGTTCATCAATAGAACTGCAAAGTTATGGAATTATTTGCTTAGTGAAGTCTTTCCTGATGCTTACGACCTCCAGACTTTCAAGAAAAATTCCAATACCTTCTGAATGTATGTAACCCTGATGTCTTATGGAAATCATCATACTTTTGACTGCTGAAATCTCGAGGCAAGTAGAAGATCATAATTTTAATGAAATATTCATTTAAAATCATTGGGTGACAATATTTTCGCTCCCTGATAATATACGCAGAGAATATTTTGGGAGATTTTATATCTAAAATTGAAACAAATGACAACCTACTAGAGGAGTGAGTTGATGAAATAACCATACCAAATCATCCTTGATCTGATTTTTTTTATCTTACTAAGTTTGAGAGTATTCCACTGATTAATAATTGAGAAGGTACCACTCTTTATAAAAAATAATTTCGTAGATGTTATTGTATCCCAATCGAAATAGTATTTAGTACAATGATTAGAACAGTAATGCATTTTTTCGTTTGTTGCTATGCAACAATGTTCTCTCGAAGTATCGAAATTCGCTGATAATATGATGACCACTTTTGCTTACTGTGACATGAACAAACAGATTAGAAAATTCGGTTCAATTTCGAATTGAATCAGCATGATTTTCTGCTGAGTTTATAGGTTTTGAGAAATTCAAATTAGAGTGTTTTCAAAACACATCCGAGTGGCATCAGATGAAAACATACAAGTTCATCATCATTTCTCGAATTAGTTGAGAAATAATCTCAGAATGATATGGAACGAATACATGTTCAATTCCTTTCAATATATGAGTATATTTTTCAAGAAGATATTTTTTATCTTGACAAATATGTCTGAGATGGCTCGAAATATATTTTTGCGCCTGTGAATAAAACATGAATCCGATATTCGATTTTCATGATAACATCGATATCAGAACAAGCAAAATGAATTCATTCCTCTTCACAATGATTCATAACTTTTCTTCATGGTTATGAAGTTTCGCATATTCTTCCTTTCGTACAATCTATCTACAATTAGAATCGATGGAAAACTTGATAAAAATTGACATTCACATGAGCAAATTGTATTTAATGACACCGACCCATACAAAAACATCTCATTTGTGACCTCTCCCTATCGAAACTATAGAACAACAAATAACTATCCACTGGTAAACCATGGTTCAATAAAACATGTTCTGGTTTTGTCACTTCGAAGCAAGCAGCAAACCGTCGTTGGTGCAGGAAACCACGCCCGGAAACTATTGTAGAATATGTTGAAGCTAGAAATACATTCAATCAAACGATAGACGAGTCTGAAGAGCCATAAGGCAAGATGAGATCAAAGCTCATCGAGTGCTCAAATGTTTCTCGTTCATTCTGGAACTTTTCCAAGACAATTGGGAGTTGATTACACCGCAGAAAGAGCGAACACTGTTTCCAAATTTTTCGCAGCAAATTCCACTTCGGGTCCACAACGCCAAGACCTGCCTTGGAATGCCTGGAATTGTCTTCCGACAAGACATATTCAGACATATATTGCTTGGCCTCAATGCCGACAACTATTCCAAAGAAATGTGCCCCAGAAATATCACTGGTTCTTTTTAGGTTGTTCACCGTTTCATACTAGCTTTTTGTGTGTCTTGCCTTCTTATTGATAGTTAGCTAGAGTCCAACCGATTTCAAAAATGCCTCCCATCTGATACAACTATCAATGCTGATGTTTCACAAGGATCTGTCTTGGCACCAAGTTTGTTTTTGCTCGACATCAAAACTCTTGGATGTGCCCTCCTGTCTAGTCTATAGCTTTGTGGATGAGAGTACACTTCTTACCGCCTTCTCCTCCATAGAGTCAATCATTTTGGTGCAAGACGGAGAGAGGTAGACACTATGAATGAAAATCTGGCAGGAAACATGTGACAAACTGGGACAAACATTGCGAGAACTGCTTCAAAAGAGTTCTATTCCGTGTAAAGAGCTACTTCTTAGTCCAGTAGATGCTGATGATCTACAAGGCACAAATTCGACCTATCGAGTGAGGCGTCTTGTTATTTTTTAGTTCACCCGCAAAGGATTAAGAAGTTGCTTCAAATTTGGTTGGTTTCTATTAAAATTTAAACAGGGGGCCGGCACGAAAATTTCAAGAAACGATGCCTGATAATCATTCTAATCGTGTCATAATTATTGGAATCTGAAATAAAATATATTTCTAGATACATTTGGAATCAGGAGTTGAAGCCAGGCCGACCTGAATTTCTATTTTTCTACGACAAAATCTTCCGTTTTCTTTGCGGACCACTCCGATTTCTCTTTCACTGAAAGGGTCACTGGTGCGATCCATTTCTGCATTTTGGACAGTTATAAGATTCATTTGAAAAATAGTAATACCTATTTCATCTGGAAATCAGTAACTTCGACATACATACCGCTGATTTGACAATGAGTTTCTAGAAAAATATTCAGCAACATTTCACTTTTCCTTTTTAGGCAGGAAAAAGATTGTCCTTTATGGCAACTAATTTCTAAGACAGCTCATGTTTTCAGTTAGCGCTAACATCAATAGTAAACTTGCTACAATTTCAAATGAGTATTTTTTCACGCAACTGACAGGAACTCTCATAACTTGTCCAACTTTTACGTGATTATTGACATATTATACTAACATACAAGTACGAATTCTTTCAGTTTCAGTTGAACTTTTCACGACAAATGAGTAGACTGAGGGAGTTGTAATGTTTTACAAAATAAATTTACACTATCGGTGATGAAGTTGATGTTCAACTCAGCAATAAATTAGATTTACTGCGGGTTGTCTGCTGACCTCCAGCAGTGATTACTGCTTTGCTGCGTAAGTAAACACATAAATATCTACTAACAAATTCGAACACCAAAGGAAACATTTCATGAAATCAGGAGTTGTATTTATCATTTTGAAAAGAAGAGCCTTGATGGAACCTTCAAAAAAAAATACGTCGTTAACCAAGGTTAAAGTCCATCAATCACTCTCTCCCGAAATATTCTTTATCATATCTCGAACACTATCTGTTCATTCATCCAGTCACTGAAATATTCGGTGTCCTCCTAGGAATAAAATCCTGCGAAGAAATGGAAATCGAGCGCGTTCTGGCGGAGCTTTCGTGAGTGCAGTCGCAAGCACGAAATATTTCGGTCCGGCAGTCAGTTTCGTAGTGTCTTGAACCTCGCAACCTCGTGGCCTGTAGCAGGCAGCCACTGCGCCAAAATCTCGCGTGGTTCAGTGGGAAGCAAGCACAAGTGACATTTGGATCTTTTACCCGAACATTTCGCTTCGAAAATTCAGGTTGGTTTCACTGTTTTCATTAGGAAATTATTTCGTATTTTAGGAATTCGAAAAGTGAAAAAATCATTATCAATAATGATAGACTCATCATTTTATCATATGGTTACAGTTTTCGCATATAAAAAATACGCCCGAGCGATAATAAGGTGTGAACATTCTGAATTGAAATTACTTTTTCAACTTTTTCGTTCGAATGGTTTTGGTACTTGAACTTTCATTGAGGAATATTGGCCCAGCTCCTCCTGGTTGTTGACAGGAATCTTTATTCAATATTTTTTATTTTGGAAAAAAATATTTTGGTTTTTGGTACTTTTGGTGCAGTCGCAAAATAGGATGTTCAGGATAATCAGGAGGGAGATTACTCTATCGAAAAATACTGCTAGGACCATCCTGTCGTGTATTTTTCTATATATATGGTCGGTTCTCTCAGTTTAGAGTTCTAAGGGTTAAGTAGGTTTGCTTGATCGATTCAGTGACACTAGAATTCTTACCCGCTTTCACTCGAACATTTGGAAATTCAGGTTGGTTTCACTATTTTCATTGTCATATTAGTTCGTATTTTCAAAATACAAAAAGTGAAAAATGCCGTCTTGGCAAATTGAAAATAGTGATCGGTTGAATAATTGAGATTTATCAGCTGAATGATGATAAATTTGCTAATGCGCAAGATATCTTTGATTCACGATGGTTAATTATTAAATATGAATAATTACATAAGACTGCTCGGGCGATAATGGAGTGTTGAAACTTCAAAAATCGAAAAGTCTTTTCATCTTTCTTTTATTTTGGTAGTTAAGATGTTTTATTGAGACAAGACAAATTCATTCAATCTTGGATCTTGTTCAATTCATGTTAATTCAATCAATTTTGTTCTGGAGATTTTTTTCTGTTACTCCTGGTGCAGTCGCATGAAATGGGATGTCCTGTAATGTGTCACAATACACGAGCAAATCAGAATAATAATTAGGAGTGAAACTATTTCATCGAAAAATATTGGTAGTACCATCAGGTAGGGTATATTTCCATATCTTTGGCTGATTCTCAGTTCATAGTTCTCCTAAGGGTTCAGCAGGTGTGCTTTTTATGAGTCAGAACAAGTGACATCGGATCACTTCTGTATTGAATCTAAAAGAGAAAAAAAATAGAGAATTTCTCTTTTTGGTACCTGAAGGTCGAATTTCAAGCGCAGTGATATTTTGGGGCAGATCATAAATCTATCCTTACTACAAACATATTGAGATGATTATCATAATTTTTATTTTTATTTTTATTTTTAGAAAAGCGGAAAGAAATCCCCAGGAAATCTAACAAACACATTATTTGAATACAAATTCCGCCAAAACGATGAGAAGATCGAATACTATCGAGAGTAACTTTCTTGTAGGAAATTAGTTACGCAATCGAAATTCCTTACTCAACTCCCAGTTTTTCCATTGGCGTAGGAGTTCTAGATGTTTATTTACTAAAAAAAAATGAGTTCTACGCCCATGGAACGATATTCATCATGATTATGATATGAGTTTCATATCCTCTTGAAGCTATGTCAACGTACCGAATTTGAATGAGCAAAAGATAACTCTCGAGATTAAAATGTTAACTTCGGAGCCGTCAAGTGCGAAACTAAGCAGCTTTGTACTGCGGTAAGTTTGCTCAAATGGAATTGTTCCGTTCCGAGGGATATGTGGTAGATTTTGTGAAGATTTCTTAGGGACATCCTGTATATCGCAATAAGCGTGAATCCGAAAAATAATCAAATTGAAACAATTTTATCTAAAAATATTGCTGCGACCGTTATTTTGGGTATTTTTCTATATTTGTCGATATATCTGTTTACATCGATTTACTCAGTTCACAGTTCAGTAACTTTGCTTACTGCTTTGAGTCAGTAAAACTCCTGAATTAAGATGAGTTGTCATTTTCGAATTCATTACTTACTTATTCATTATTGCAAGTCTTCGAATTGCCATTTGATTTCGATTATTCTTTTGAATTTTTCAATATGGTGAATTCACGAAATTGGATTCTCCAGAAATTATTTCGTCAAAAAGTATTGCTTAGAGTGTCATGTCAAGTTATATCTGTGGCCGATTTTATTAGTTTACAGTTCACCTAAGGGATCAGTAGATTTCTGACTTACTGAATTGAGTAAGTCATTGTAATTCTCATGTATTATTATGTATTCTAATCTTCTTCCATGTCTATATAATAATGATTAATTATCATTATCACTTGGTTATTGAACGATTCGGTGAATTGGTCGATTTCAAGTTGTTTTCAGTCTCTCAGTTAGTGATTTATATTCAGTTATGTTATTTTTTTTTAATTTTCCAATAAGTGGTGTATCGCTATCAAATACCTCGATTGTAAATAATTATTCAAAAGAAATGTACGAAAGCGAAGAGGGGCCAATATTTGTCTATTTTCATTTCTCTCTAAAATTTCTAGATTGATTCAATAAATTCAATGAATTCAATGAAAATTCTGAGATTGAAGTCGAATTTTATTAAATTCAATAAATTTTATTAAATCCCATTTTTTCAATCTGTATATTTATAGCTGTTTATCAATAGTTTCATATGGTGGCAAAACACTCGAAGTCGCGATCAAAATAAGGTCTTAGTTTCATTGGTGACTTATACATAGATTGTGACATACAGTTTATTTACCGCGACTTTACATACAGGGTGACCGAAAATTGAGCACAAAAAATTTTGTGGATGATTCAACATGAAATAGTATGATTTTTTAATTTGTATCTGTGTCCAGCAAGACGTAGTTTTCAATAATACAAAATGTGTCAAACATTTATTTCAAAATATTTGAAGAAAATGAATCTCAATTCTTATTCTATGTCTATGGACATGGATCACGCATTTATTTTCATATCAAAATAATTCAAGAGACCAAAATGTTGTATTTTCAGTTGTTCAATAGGATATGAAGATGAAAAATTCAAAAAACTCAGTGGCGCACATTTTATTGATTCGGTAGGGTGCCCCCGGGACGCCACTGGATTTCATAATTCCAATTCAGTTATGGCTAAATCATAACAAAAAATGACAATGCCAAATTTCAAGAAAATCGGTGAGAGGATACTTGGGATAATCATAAAAAAACGATTTCTTTTAAAAAGTCCAACACACTGTATGTTGGAAACTACGCATTTCCGGACCCACGTACATATGAAATAAATTTCTTATTTTATCATGCAGAATCACCCCCTTGATTTTTTGCGCATAATTCTGGGACACCCTGTATATTGAAATAATTATTGAAATCTGTATTTCATTTTTTAGAAACGAAGAAAGAAAATTCCAGGAATCTAGAGAAATTATTACACTTTGTCCTCGATTAACCCACTGACAGTATTTACGACTACCATGTTCGATACATTTTTCTAAATTTCGTAAAATTCTATATTCAATATCATAGATGAAATTTTTGAAGAATAAATGAAAATAAATAAACAGATGTGGACTACCATTCATAGTATTAGGTAAGTATAATAAGTAGGTAAGTAGTATTAGTAAGGACGTAAAATAAATATGATAGATTGAACATAATTTGTTTGAGAATATAAATACACAGAAATGAAACAAATATGTTGATGAGTTCGTTGGTATTATAGGTAATCAACTTTTCATCAGTTGTTCATAATTATGCCACTCTGTGGAATGTGATTCATTCTCATGATATATTATAATATCGAATCAAGAATTAGTTTCACTTTCTAGATCTGCTTTATTGTGCCTCACCACAGCGCTAGCAGTTGTTTTCTTCACGCCCGTACCTGCGTCAATATTTATTTTCTTACCAATTATGGTTTATTTGGACAAAAGGCCTCTATCTGTTAGGAAAGATTTATCATTTGTTTCTCGAAGATCTGTGTATTCTTCAACTTTTTGTTGTTCATCCTAACATGGCTGACATCGTATTATAGTAGCTAATGATGTTTTGCAATCGCATACTTTCTTTTAATTGCCCAAACGTATTGCGATATATTTTCCACACCTGGTATGAATAAATTCTCAAAAACATTTACATTTCCTCCAGTGACCAAATCATAGGCTTCCATATTTATCATCTATAACTTATGTAATACAGAGATATATAGAAATATATACAATTGTCGGGTCCTCTGACACTCAAACCCAATATTACTATGCATTCTTTCAATATATTTATGTTCGCCTCAACATTAGCTACTGATTTACAGGGTGACTCGGTTTGCTAATCTGAAGGGAACTTGAAGCCTGACCGAAGTCATACACGCCTACTTGTATCTGAATGACCTGCTACAAATGTATTATAACATGAACGGCGTAGTCAATAAATCCCACTCTCTCTCTCTCTGTCTCTTTCGCTCTCTCTCATTCCATATAGTTTTTGTCAACATTGTCCCGCCTATAATTCCAGCTATTTACCAAAAATTGCTTAAACATTTTCAACTGTATTATTCTTCATATTAACATTTGCAACGACGAATTCTGAAATTTCGTCCATGAAGAAAATATTTGAGGAATTTGAGGAATGTGAGAATTTTTTAATTTTCACGGTAATATTTCAATCGCTCCCGAAGGAATGTGCTCTGTTCCTAGACGAGATACAAATTTTACAAAATTCAGTAGTTCGAACATATGTGAGGGGAATGTGAGATGAATATGTGAGGTGAATAAATGAAGGTAGTGTGATACCTCATTATTCGACAGGTATTTTGATCTATTAAATCACCATCTACATTCTGAATTCCTTTTGGCCTTTTTTCAGTTACTTTGGATACTTCCTCATTATATCCGAGTTATAGTCAAAGTCATCCATCCATTTGAGAACTCCAGAAGACCTGGAAAATATACAAAGATAATTGAAAATAGAGATGTTAATTATAAAATCAGAGTGCCATTTGCCATGGTAGTTCCCACGAAAATCTGCCGAAATTCAACTGTCAGTATCGAACGAAATCATATAAAATGAGGTGATTCATTCTGAGTTTTTTAAAATTGTTCTCTCGTCTGGTTCAGACTTTAGACTCGAACTGTATATGCGTTTCCGTATCCTAGACACACGATGGAATTTCCAATGCATCCAATGTAAGATATATTCAGCACACATCTGTGGGCTATAAATTTGTGGTATCTCAAAAAAAAGGGAGGTCACTATCGTTACCCATTGAAATAATTTCCAACATGTGGTAGACACTATCCTTGATTATACAAGGGTATAGTATACCTTTGCTACCTTGCAAATTTGGACAGATGCTCTCACGTGTCGACAGAGTTTTTCATTTTCTTTTGATTTACAGCGTGTTCGTTGAATGGAAAATATGGATAATCGATATGAGATTGCAGCTAGAACTCTATTCACAAATGATGGATAGTGAATATAGCATTATTCTAAAAAGTTGTATCAATAACAGTAGACAGGCACTCTCCATACAACAGAGTTTATTTTTTATATTCGCTGGTTGCGTGGGTGTCCCCTGTACTGATGGAAAATAATGATAATTCAATTAGCCGTTAACAGATTAACTAGCTCATCGTTTAGAATCATCTGATACCGGTCAATTCAGTCAAATATCAAAACTAAAATCAGACTCTCTATCGATATGGTCCATTCCGAACCAACTGATGGTTGATTCTTGAAATATATCCAGTATTATCGCTATGACTTTTTTCAAAATACTGTTGTGATTGTCAATATGGAGATCCTTTTTTTACACGTTTTATTTCCGCTTGTTGTTCTGAAATAGTTCCTCATATAATTCGCGTCTCTGTCACTGTTGAACCTTTTCCCAGTCATAATATTGTTTCGTGATTCATCTTGAACAATGGATTATTTTCGTAGAATAATAATAAATGTTCTCAATCATGATTTCGTTCGTAGAAAATACACTTGAATATTCTCTTATATGATTAATCGCACTATTTCAATCTCAACTTTATCCAAAATTGCGGTGAAATGATAGTGTTTCGAATGCCTAGTCATAGCCGACTTTACCTAAACCTGTTTCTCAAATGTACCTATTTCATTTGATGAAATTCATGCTGGATAAAATTTTGCATGATTTCGATATTCTTCCCCAATAGATGGATATCTAAACATTTATTTCGTGAGAATACCTGGATAATTCACCATAACGACTCCATTGTTATTGCTTCACTGAACTTCATGCTTTCATCAGCGCTCTCAATACGGAGCACTCTCTATATAATATTTCTTCAGGATTGAAAATGATATTATTTTCGGATGCTCATTATTATTGAAATGATTTACCCTTCTTCAATTTCGTATAGTATGTAATATAATTTATTATTCGGTATGGGAATCATAGATGAACATTTTGTCTAGTTCAAAAGTTGCAAGCTCTCGTCAATGATGTACGCTGTGGGGTTGCCATTTTAGCGAGAGATTCGAAAATCGCTTGTATGCTATTTTGGTTCACCCGACCTTGACTCGGAACAAGTTTGGGCATTTTTTGATATCTTTTTTCATTCATGAGGTATTTCCTTCGGCAATTTTTGTATTTGCCACAGTCTATATCAGTTATGGCTAAATGGTTGATCGCGATTATTCTCGTTGTTGATTCTACAATCGCCAACGTTGTAAAAGAAGACTAATGTATCTATCCATCTCCTGTATTTTCATAGCTGTTATTTTCATGACATTAGACAATCTTGAAATTTCTTGTGCCGGACTTTATTTCACAAAAGATAGCCTTTCGTGAGTAGCAAAATATGTAGGTAGATATGCTGACTGTTTGGATTCCGTTTGATACACACTAAGACTCTAGAAAATGATATTGAGTATGTAAATAATGTTCTCGTCTTGAAATCAATTATCTTCATGTCCATTCAATATTTTTTGTATCCTAATTGTTCTTTATTTCTCTGGTATGCATATCAATAATAGATCTATAAAATCATTCTGTTGACTATTGAAGTTTATTCCTGTCCTGTCTCGTAGTTGTTTCTATAAGATATGTTCCAAAGAGGGAAATATGCTAAAAGGCATGCAAATTGATTTCTGTATGAAAAAATCAATTGAGGCATATATGATATGTCCAAATTCTTATGTAGAGAATTCTCACAGATTTATGATTCCGGGATCAATCAGAACGATTACATTTCTGAAATATTCACCAAAAATCGATAGTGAATTTAATGCCTTCACGCGATATTCATTTTATAATTACACACCTCGTTCATGGAATAATTAAAAAATCAGGTACAACTAGGGTTGATATTTCTTTCCTAGAAGTGTGCCAAATTTCCAGGCGGCGTGGCTTTATAGTTCCTTCGTGAACCTCATACTAATAAATTAGGCTGAAATTACTAACGTACAACGACCGACGGTAATAATAATTGAAGAACATTAAGTTTTACTAGGGTACTAAAATACCGAGATCCTCTTGTGTTATTTCCATCGGTGTTATCCCAGACCTTCTTGATGAAACTCGAGTGCCAGTGGTGAACAAAATCATAGAACGCACGTGTAAGATTGGAACTTCGTGGCCACGTTGGACAGTCTGGTTTGCAGGATGTCAAATCCAAAAGAGGACAGTTGGATTTTTCTCTCTTTCATGGTTTGTCGAAATTTACTCTGAATACAATTGAGATTTTCATTGAATGAATCAAAGATCATGGATAGGCAGTATCATTGAATCCAGTGATTTTCTACTCCTACATTTCTCGAATGAAAATGTCTTCAGTGCCGTTTGAGAAGGAAACGTTCGATACCTTTTCAATGTTAGGTAGGTATAGCTTTCCCACTCAGATTGTGTGAATAAATTCTTCTGAGAAGACGGAATAGCCTGCTGAGCTTAAATGATATAAGGTGACAAAGTATTCTTCTCAAGGGCATGAGTTACAAATTTATAAGGGGTGTTGGATTTGGGAATTGGAAAAATTTCTCAATATTTCATACTCTCCCATCATTTTCGGTTCCACTGGAAACGGACCCTTTTTGGATTCTAGATACATAGAGACATCGAGATTCGATAAAGAGACAAAAAATTGGTGCATTCGATTTTTCAGAAGTATTTTTATGTTTGCATCTAAAACTTTTGATAACCTTCGAATATATGAGTGTGTGTGATGACAATATGTGAATGTTTTCAGTCTTTTGGTTCTCTTGTATCTTGTACTCATACATATGCATATACTTATAAACAAGAGTGCTAATTCCTTCCAAACGTGTAAACAACCCTGAAGACATTTGCTAATATCTGTCATTTTTTCAGCCCCGATGTACATGTTCGTTTTGATAACCCATCATGTTTTTTATAATTCATAATTTTTCTTATACGATGCTAAAATTCATCAATTGGCGAAAAATATTCATGGGTCGCCAGTTGAACTGCTTTACTAACAAATAATTTGATGGAGAACAATGGTTACAATACAACAATACAACTCCTGTCGAAAGAGCAGTTATCTCGCTTCACCACACTATTGGTCTACCCTGTATATCATCAGGAAATGATGTTGTTTCATATCAGAAAACATCTAGCCGAACTATCATATTGGTATTCGGCAGTATAATAAACCTTGTTCTGATAAGAATGAATATTTGAATTTGCCAGCTTTGGCATATTGACCGTGTTAAATTCGATGCAGTGGGCTTTCCACTCATCAATCAGAGGGATCAGACCCCATGTATTCATTACAGAGGTCCAGAAGTGGAATATGAATTGATTATCTGAACCTCAATTGCATATTAACTGTAGACCTTTCAACTTGAACTCAGCAGTAAATTAGATCACTCTTGGACTTCCCATTTTTCGTTGATGAGACAGTTTGGACCCATGCATATTTCAATTCAATTTAAATCTGTACATTCTGTTTGCACTCTTCAATCCGAGAAAACACGTCGGGAATTCCAAATTGACAATCTTCTCTGTCTTATGTTTCGAAATTAACATGGGATGTAGAAGGATTTTCTTTGTTTCACAAAATAAGGAATATAATATGTCATTGAAGAATCGATTACTGGGTATAATAATATGATATATAATGTCCTCTCATCCATTAAAACACAACCTCCATCTTTGAAAGGCATGTAAGTGTTTGACAATAAACTAGTTCAGATCATGTCAGATATTTTGTTTTCATATGTGTAAACCGATTTTCGACACATACTTTCAATACTTGATTACTAATTCCTCATTATAGGTGTCACAAAAAAATCGAATCAACATAACTTTTCACCAAAATGCATCACTGAGCGGTGAGAGGACGATGAAGCATACGTTTTTGTAGATATTCTTGAATATGTCGAAATCCCTGGAAGGCACTGCTCTGAATTTGGAGGACTTCTCACTTCGGTGGATATTCATTGAAAAACATGTACCATTATTGTAGTTGATATACAAAGTGAAGGATATTTCCCATTATGTTCAAAGAGAAGCGATAGATGAGCACGCCATTGACCATATTCCTGATATATTTCCATGAGTAGCAGAATTAATTATCTAACTTTTTCCTGACTTGAGTTTTCGGTAGATTGCTCGGTTTACGCGATATGAGACAACATTTGCTTGCTCAGTATTTCGTTATTTCTATCATTCATGATAATTTCGATATTTTTGTCCTAATCGATTATGATTTCTCATACTTTTATCTCCGATTTCCACTATTTCTTCAATTATTATTGTAAGGCGGAATAACGCAATGCCCGATATGATGATGTTCACTATTCCTATGAAGTGACAATATTCTCGGTATCACCACCAATAGAGCACTCTCGTGATACAACTTGCTTCACAAGAACTTGGTTTTCTGTATGTTTGGAGTTCAGCTTCCAAACATACGTTGAAGTTCTTGGATTCTATTCAGAAGAGAGCAATTCGCTTAGTCATTGATACTACACTCACATTGATCTTTCGAGAAGATCGTAGAAAAGAGGGCGATCTCTTCCTTGTGAATAGATATTTCGATGGTTGGTGCTCGTCGAAAACCTAGTCAATTATTCCAGGCTGGACACCCCTATATTGGCAGGCTCGAGACCTGCAGAACTTCGCTCTACAAAGCATCATTCATCAATAGAATGGCAAAGTTGTGGAATTATTCGCCTAGTGGAGCCTTTTCTGATGCTTGGGATCTCCAAATTTTCAAGAAAAACTCCATTACCTTCCTCCTCTCACAACTTTCCACCGCTGGAAGGAATACGATGTTCCACGGACATTATAAGTTTTCCCGTTTCGTGAAAAGATAAAAAAATCATCACATATGGTGAAGATTCTAAGGATGACATGATGAAGTGGTTGCAAAATAATGTCTATGATTATTGTATTAATTTTCAGCAGAATTCATGGGATTTTTTCTGTTCGAAATTTAAAATAGAAAATATGATGATTATTTCAATAATTCATTTGTATATTGAGGCAGCTCATGAATATTCATCATATCTTGGACGATGGTATGAAGAAACAAAAATTTCTTTTGTCGCATATTTCGTGACCAAGCAGGTCCTGAGGGCTCAAGTTGTGGAAAATCAAGCTCATTAATTTTGTTTTACATGGAAATATCTGTATTCGATTGTTGTACTGAAAAAAATGTTCTATCAATTGTATTCAAATAGAAAGCGAAATATCCATCTCTCTGTATATCGACTATAATGGTATAACATATATTCTTCGCACATTCATCGCAGTAAGTAGTCACACAGAGCAGTACCTTACAAAATCGAAAAAATACATATACAAGGTGTTCATAAATTTCATTATCCTTTCACGGATCAATTGTGCAGTTGTGTATAGAGGTAAGTTGAATATTTTGAACCTTTTTCACGGGTGTATTATCCTTTGTTCTGGGACATCCTATATAGATTCGGATGTTATTTGAAATTTCACGATTGCTCCCATGTTGAATTTCCGTCAGTTTTCCAATGAAAAATTACTGCTTTACTTATTATGTAACAGCTGAGGTACTGAATCTTCAATCGATCAAACTTGTAACAGCGATTTCTACTGGCCATTGCCTCTTCAGCGGAACTTTGATTATTGAACTCGATGATTTTCATCATATCTTCATTGAATAATGCCATAGCTCTTCTCATAGGCGTAGCTAGAGGCAAGCTCTGAGATGTTCAGTACCCCCAAAACCTAATTTATTCCATTTCTTTGGCAGCGGAACAACGAAAGAAGAACCTCCAATATTCGAGGACCATCGTGCTAACCAGCGGTGAAATGTTGGGAGAGGAGGCAGGTATTGAATTTGTTCAGTTCAGTTTTTGAAGTTCAGAGGTCGTAGGCATCAGGAAAAACTTACTAGGCAAGGAATTTCGCAACGGTGATGCCTTATTGATGAATGAGGCTTGGTAGAGCGAAGTCCGATGGGTCTCGAGCCAGAAAATTCAAAGGTGACAAGCCTGAGCTCGTCTAATTTGTCTACCCGGAATCGCTCGTGGTTGAATGATAGACGAGATTTCCGTTAATCCTCGACTATGGGAATATCTATAAAAAAAGAGAAAGATCGCCTTTCTGGTATGTCCTAGAAAGGTTAATGAATTCGTGAGTGTTGTATCACCGACTAGGCAATAGCTCTCTTCTGGATAGAATCTGAGCGCTCCAGGGTATGTTTGGGAGCTGAAATCCATACATGTGACCTCCAGGGCAAGTCGAACTGGAGCTTTGTAGATCATGTTGAGCTGCTCTTTGCACTTTTCGCACTTTTCGCATTGGACCACACATGGTCGTCCCATGCGAGAGTGCTGTTGATGATGATACCCATACCGATATTGACGCCCTCATTGGCACATTGGTACCTGATATCATCATATCGGACATTGTGTGATCTGCCTTTTTGGTGAAGACACAAGCTCGAGTTTTTGTTGTGTCGAAGTGTACTAGATTCTCAGATCTCCATTTCAAAATTCTTATATCCATTATATTTCGGAAACGAGTAACATTTCATCCAGGCATGTTTTGTTTAATTTCGAGTAAGAAAATCTGCGGTTGTTCCATACCATTCTCAATCGGATACTCTGTATATGCTTACTTCGTCTTAAACATCGTTTCTATATCCACATATATGGCTCTTGGATTGATGAGTAATATGTATAGATATGTAGAATTTTAGAAATTGAAACCCAGATGGATGAGATGGATCATTCATCCACCTCGTATTCTATAATTTTGACGGGTTGAGAAGGTTCGATAAGTGCGTTCTCTTGGAGTATTCCTTTTATTGTATGTATGTATGTATTCTCTCAAAATATAGTATCTGAAGGTGCGTTCTACATAATTATATTCGGGAACATGCATGTGCCCAAAGCATCCAGCCTTCAATGAGCCCATCAATTACGAACCAGGGCATTCACAAAATGACTCATTTCGCGCAAGGATTTATCGAACGTTTGGAGGAAATTCTATTTTAAGATGGAAACATTCATTCCATTGACCTTTTCTGTATTCTTCAATATTACAATTATGTGCATGTCATAAAAAAATTGTGGGTGCCTACTTGATGACAAATTTTCATTATGATTGATGTTCGAAAGTGAATTGTCAGCTCTCATACTATGACTATACTATACTTTCTCATACTAAGAAGTTCTTCGAGAAAGAAAAATACTCCTTTAATGACAGTTTTGTGAACTTCAGTTTTTTCTATTCACGAATCAGATCCTGTTTAATACACCTGCAATCTTATCCATCTCCTTCTTCGAATTTTCCTCCAAAATTCAACTCACAACAGGCTTGAAAGAATAGTTATTATAGTTATGATTGACTGTATTGAAAATGAAATTGCGAATTCAGTCAGGATAAAAATATTTGAGGTGCACTTTGAAAGAGATATATTATTGGGGTGCTCTCTCGACATTTTTGATGCCAATAAAAAAACTCTTTCCAGCTAGATTTTTCTTTCAGATTTGGGACATTGCTTGCTTGGGAAATTTTGAGAAACAACAATTAAAATTCTGATCATTTTTGCCATCCAGGTCATACCGATTCCCTCTGCTGAAACAAACCAAACACATATTTATAAATAACCTCAAATGCTGACAATAATCCTGAATATCTCTGACGTAATCCATTTCCTTCAATCCACATCATCTGTGTTCTGTTTACTTTTCATAATGGTAATGAAAGTGGATTTTAGCCATCATAGTTCGTACAGCATTGCAGACCACTTTCTGATTCGTTGATGCATCTGCAGGTGAAACTTCTCCGGTTAGAATGATTCCACTCAACATATTCTACAGGGTGACAAAATAAATTCGTCAGACCATGAGACATCATCATAATTCCTTATCTGAAGCAAGCAAGACGCATTTACGATCGAGGTATTTCTTGTGAGAGTCACTATTCTGTAACTGTGATATTTTCTTATCTTTCAATATATATTTCGTTATTATCGATCATATACTGAACCAATGTTAGTGAAAATCTGGAGGTACTTTTGCAGTCTTGCGAATTACAAGTTAGGAAAGAGTATCTCTATTAGTCGATATCAGGTAAAAACATCAATAAACCTAATAGAAAATTGAAATGTTCTGGGATGAAACGTCACGCAGTACTGTACGAATAAAATGAAGAATAAGAGCAACTTCAAGAAAATGTAGGCATATAGACAGGGTGCCCATCAAAGTTTTTTTGAACCCACGAGTTTTTCATAAGGCATTGTCCTGAAATAATGCAAAACCGCTTGGGTTCAGTGGTTCAAAATACAAGATATAAACAACACGGGACTGTGTTTATCTCAAACCATCAGATTATTAGTCTGTGCGTTTTTCTTCATACAGTAGACTACAACTATAGACTAGTAGCGATATAGGGTTGGTCAAATCAGAGAAAACAGTAAAAACCGAGTTTTTCTTCTGTGGGAAGTGAATTTTGGTACAGAACTCAAATAATGCAAAATGAATATGATGAAAATATCAGATTCTATACTGGGAGAACTATTTTCCAGATACAAATCAACATATTGGATTTGAGTGCCATTGAAAAGAGCGAAAAGAGTTAAAATGAATGTATCACGTCACCATATTCTCTCGCTGAAACCTTGATGGAATAACGAAAATTAGAGAAAATATTAACTGTCACCAATATTCATAACATATTACCCCATTAGTCAGATTTAAATGATAACCAGAAGTGTCAAGTAGAATTCAGAGCTTGTATTATGATTTTTCGAGGGTATTCAAAAAATGCAATTTTCTAATTACGAAAAAACTGACATGCTTCACGTGTTTTCTCGGTTGTTATGTGGAACACGTGTCGATAAAATCTGATTATTATTGAGATGAAAATCAATGGAATTATTAAATTCTTTTGTTATTTCTAATGATGACTATGTTGGGTGTTACATAATTTCAACCTAGTTTTTTCGCTCTTTTCAATCTTTCAAATCTAATATGGCCGCCATAAGAAAAACTTAAGTTGGGTACTGTATCTGTAAAAAAATTCACTCTGTATAATATTCCTCGTGTATTATTTGGGTTGTCTACCAAACATTTTATCATTATCTGTTCATCAAATGTAGTCACAACCGGAATTAGTAGAGAGGTCATCAATATTTCGCCATATTTTGACAGCTTTTTTTATCGAAATTTTTATGTTCAGCATATCCAAGCCCAAAACTTTCCTCTCATTGGACCAACCCTGTATCTCTTTTAGCTCACGAGATCCCAATGGGGGGAGAGGTACAAAAAAGCGATCTGTACACTGAGATCACAAGAAAGTTATGATAGAGCAGTTTCCGTTGGGCTAAACCTCATTATCTATTCATCACGGAATTTCAACGCACCAGTTTTTTTTTTCTGATGACATCGAAAGAAATACTCTTCGATTTTAAAATCGGATTTTGCAGTGGCCAAATATTTCCATTCATCATATGATCGGTCAATTCAATCCATCCAACATTGTCCATAAAAATCACTGCTTCGGTGCTGATTATATTCTCTTGGTATAGCGCAATGAATATGTCAGTCAAGGTTGCCTACTTTCTCTATAGCGGCCACTGCCCTTATCATCTGGAAAAAAGACATAATCACTACTTAAAATAATCTTGAGACCATGAGAGTGTGAGGCAAACTAAAATTTCAGAGATAGTCTTCAGTATACGGGGGCTATCGATACAGTTTCAAATCAATCATGGCGCAGTAAAATTCAGATCATACAAGATATCCTCATCGGTCTGGATATTCGATCCTATAATGTTTCTCCAATAAAAATATCATCAAGAATGATATAGTTGTGATTAATATAATACAAATGTACTTATGTAATTCCAAGTAGCTGATAAGATTGAGAGAGAATACACAAAATCATTCAACAACTATTATTTTGTCCTCAGAAGAAATCATAATGATTCCTTATGCTCACAGAAGAGGGGACAGCGTGATTCAATCATTGTCTCAGCATAGAAGACAGGTTTTGCACCAGAAATCTCACTTACCTATCAAACAAAATCACCTTCGTGTCCACAAAACTAATCTATCTCTCTTGTGAAAAAAAAAACATACCTGTTGAGTTGGATGTCTGCTGACAAAGTAGTTCATGTACGAGTTGTGGGGAAATGGGAGAGCTGTGAAAAACTGTCTTTCCTGATCGTTACAACACCTTCCTCCTCTTTCAACATTCCAGCACTGGCTAACAGGCTGTTCCTCGAAGATTAAAAGTTTTCCTTTTGTGTTGTCGAAAGGTAAAACAAAAAAGTTTGAAGAAAGAGTTCAAGAAAAACACAAACAAACAGGATAATGAAAAATTTGTACCAATTTTGAGCCCATCGAAAGACTATTATTTCTATAACATGAAGAACCCTGTTTGATATTGAAATTTCGACCTAGGAAATCAGAAATATCCAATCAGCTCCACACATTTGACCATCACGTGAATTGAGACGATTGCATTATTTTTCTCAAACGAGATAAAACTTTCCTAACTTACTACTGTGTACTAATCAATTTATTTCTCACTTTTTTCTTTCATTTTCATCACTATAGCGATAAAATCGTAATTGTTATTTTGAGAATTGATCTTTAGTTGCACATGAAGTTATTACATCAATATAGAATAAATTTGGAAATTTTGTGACCATAATGCCTATGTAACTATGAATATTTCCTATCAGTAATGAATATTTATCTCAACGGTCCTTTCGAATCTATTCGATATTTAGTATGCAGTTCTTCATGCTTGTTGTGTTGAATGATATTTATGTCTCTTATGATGCTGTCCTCTTTATCTTCGCGTCAGAAGAATATTGTCATTGTCTACAACTCGGTCTACACGTACAGATAGTTGGTGGTCCCCAAACAATAAGATCATTAAAACTACGTGACCCCTATACGAAAAATAATTTTCTTTCGACATATCCATTGAGACAGTGATAATTCACATGCATCTGCTTGATTTTTTAATGTATTCAGATATTTTCCTGCGGTAAATCAATCTCTGGTTTCGGTTACTGTGGCTATCACTCAATAGTGTGGAAATCACCCTGCTATACACGTGCACACAAGGATCGTTAAAAATGATTAATAATTCTTCTAATAATGCATGCATGCATGTTTCCGTATATTATATCGACAATCAAAGGGACTTGATAGGCGCCGGAATTCGTTCAAAATAACGTAAATTAGGTGCACGTCATTAGGCCACGAAATCGGCAAATGCTTCCATTTCCGCCTCCACAATCATGCCATATCGATATTTGTAGGAAACGAACAATCAATAACAGTTAATGATGATGAAGCATTGGCAAAATTACAATATACTACATTCTTCGTCAAAATAGTGTCAATGGCTATGCAAATGATATTATGCAATGAAATCGTCCACTGTTATAAAATAGTACCATAATTGCTGAATTCGACCCTGACTGTTACAAGAAGTGCATGAAAATGCATATTGAAAACCGAGCAATAGATAATAACTTTATAATTAGGTACTGAGGATGAAAACGGTGTTGAATAGTCACTCCATTCTCTGACCTCAACATAGATATTCATATCAAAAATGAATGAGTCATGTACAGAAAACTATTATAGGTACTATTTGAATTGGATTATTCTCTAATTTGATGCATTATATTCACGCAGTAATCAGGCCTACATCTCTGTAGAGTTTTCATAATGGATATTGATGATAATAGTATAAGTGAATTTGATAATTCATCAAATACCTAGCTATTTATATGGTGGATTCATGCTATCACTGAAAAAACGCATCAACCCCAGTCCATCTGCTACATCTGCTCGGAGCAAATAATCTGGTGAACAAATCTATTGGATCATTCGTCTCGTGCTAATTAGCAATCATGTATGCCATTTGAGATCCTGCGGAACTGACACCCTCGGCGGTCGCAGACTTTGATCAAGCTTCACTTGTCACTTGCCATTCAGAACTCGTCGCGATACAATCGCACACTCTAAGCCGTCCTATTCAAGCGTTCTCAAGAACGGTTTTCCTACTCGAGCTTTGCGGATGATAGTAAACTTCATTCATACCGCCTTCTACTATAGAGCCCCTATATCGTTCAATAATGCCAGAGGTGCAAGATAGACATAGGTCGATAATATAGATGATTATTTCTAAAATTGAGATCTAAAAATCCAGTTGAGTTCAGTGCAAAAAAAACTCAAGCTTGCGTCTTCAACAGGAAGGCAGATCACACAATGGTCAATATGATGATCATTGAGAAGAAGTCATCAGTGTCCATATGCTTGGTATCACCATCAGGTACGAACAAGTGAGGTCTTTGGCTTCTCAAGATCCATACTAAGCTCAAATTCGACATGAGCAGATTATCCATTAATCGTGACCGTTATCAAGGTGGGTATTTTTCTTTCGAGGAACATGGTGTGAGCCAGCGGTGGGATGTGGGCAGAGGTGGAAAATAAGATGGAGGAGGTCGTAAGCTTCAAGAAATACTTCACTATGCAGAAAGTTATTCGTTCTATTGATGAATGATGCTTGGCAGAGCTGAGTTCGATAGGTCTCGAGCCTGAAAATGTGGAGGTGACCAGCCTGAGCTCATCTAGTTTGTGTACCTGATGAGATCTCCCATGCACATAGATCATTGAAATATCTATGAAAAATGGAGCGATCGTTCCCCTTTCTACGGTTTTCTTCAATTCGAGAGTGTAGTATCACCGACTACTAGAATAGCTCCCTTCTGAATGGTATCTGAGAGCTTCAGGGTATGTTGGGGTGCTGAACCAAACATGCATCAAAAAGTGGTGATGTAGTGCTGTGATGTAAAGTACAAGTGAACGTGCCAAAATTTTGTGAAGCAGTTCTGGCAGTGGATTATTAAAAGAGTTGAAGATATCCGCTCCTAGCCAACCACATAAAGAAAAAAATTGCCGATCGGCTAATAGAAAATGAAAAATATTGCTCAAAATATTGCTGAGTGAATTTTTAATATGATCCGACTATCATTCCAATTATTTGCCAAATACTGCTGAAAGTTTTGCGATTAACCATTATGTATATTGAATATTATATGACTATATTCACAAGAACCCAACACTGCTGTAGGTATAATATATCAGATTTTCAAAATATTTTTATTTCTCCATGTTGTGATTGTATCACATCAATTTTCTTCGAGACAATTTTCCAACACTCAATCTATACAATGTATTTATATATTCAAAATTACTATTTTTCTCAAAACACTCTCCTGAACTCAGAAGAATTCAATGCAATAATAGAATGGGATTTATTTCAGTGTTGATAGATTAACTAAAAGATCGTCAATACACGAATATTAGAAATTCTCTGCGGGAATCAAGAAAATATAAATAATTACAAAATGCAACAAAGAAATTACTATGGAAATCTATGACGCATTGTCGCCATTTCCATTGTCGAAATGTGAAGGAGGCAAAGTGGTAACATCTCTTCTTCAATCATTCTGACCAAAACGAATTTGAAAATCCTTGTTGAATAGTATAAAAGTATTCAGAGTCATACGAAAGGTACTCCAAGCATCAAACTATCATGCCTAATCGAGTAGCTTAGTGGTATTTTTTTTATCAAGGAATTTCATCATTTTTCACGAAATGATCCCGTCAGATCAAAGAGCAGATACGGTCAGGTTCATTATATCAGCTGATGACCTTAAAGATTTTTGGCGACTTTGTGATAAAATTCAATATGATTACACGAAAATCATGGCTCCCCAATGTCTGCTGCTGATATCCATGTCAACTGGCGGATTGACGCAATATCTTATATTAACAATGTGACTCTAGGATAATTTATACGAATTGCGTAAAATGATTGAGTAATCTGAAGAAAGTTACGAAATGTATTTGGCATTCAAACTGATTTCGGTATTCTGCAAATGAATGAAACCCAATGATGAAGTTGCGATGGACTCGAACGGTACCTTTATAATTATTATCATCGTGCTAATTCTACAATGGGACGTAAGTGATTTACTTGAACTGGATGTTTGGCAATGATTGACTTTCACATTCGATCACTGAACATCAGATCTTCAAGAACTCAACCATCCTGTAGTCTCAATAAGCCAGAAATTCTTGATTGAAAAAAAATATGTTCTGAACATTATTATTCCATACTTACTATCATGTCATGTGACGGATATGCTTACATAGATCTCATAAGATATTGTTCAATACATTCTTCATAAATGATACTTATTCATATTATGAATGTGATGTGTGCAAAAACACCCGTTTCATGAGACATTTGGACGGATGTGAGCAAATTTTTCATTTCTTTTTCTCATGTTATGTCTGCCTCGGTGCTTTTTATGTATATTTAAACTTATAAAACCGTATTAGTTCCTCCACGAAGTATGTAATAAAAAGATTCCTTCCCGACATGAAAAATTTCAATGACAAACATAAAGTGTGGTATTTTTAGTTCTGTGATTCTTGACTGGGTATGTGTATGTATGAACATCAGAAACACCCTAATTTCTTGGCACTCGCTTCAGTTTCCTCGAGAGAACGCTGTGTTCCTGGAATACATGACCCTATAGGCTCATTGAAATACCCATCTACATCCCATTATCTCACTTCACCTGCAATTTTTCAAAACTATGCCCTGAAACATTATAACATAAACGCGGTGTATTCATGTTTTTGTTGATAATGACAAGTAATTCTTCAACATTATTGAACATTTCAGTTTCGGAAGAAGATGGGTACAGGTTTTCCATCATTTGAATTTCAGAATAGTATGTTCTATTTCAGAAAACAGAGTGTAGAAAATGAGAAAGTTTTATGTATGTGATTCACAACATTCAACTATACACCATGCGACTGCAATATCTATGGATGATGACGATGATATGATCAATCAATGAATTTGGTGTTATTTAGTGTAATACAAATACACTCCTGAGTAATATTGAAGTGAAGTGAATACAATTCTGAAATACAATTAACTCCTTCAGAAAAATAATTGACTATTCTGAAATTCAAGAGATGGTGTCCGATATTGAATTATGTAATTATTCCGAAATGCAACTAATGCTTTTTGAAATCGAACTGACTTTTCTGAGTTGCTGCTTTGCGAATTCTGGAATTCAATTAATACTTTCAGAAATATAAGTTACTAATCTGAAATTCAACTGAAGCTTTCTGAAATCAATTTAGCGGCTTCTGGAAGAGTTGTAGCAGTTCGAAAGACCGTGATAATTTCCACTACTATCAGATTCAATTATCTTATGGCCGATTGGTTATCGGTGGTATCGATCTCATACAGTACTTACCAAAAGTAACAAATGGATTTTATAAAATCGTTGACAAACTCATTGATTTCCATTTATTTTATTTCCCACGGTACGATGTGAGTCACCAGCTGTTGTCACCCACTTTTTTAACTCAATTCTCTGATTGCTCCTTACAAATCAAGATGAATGAAACATCATGTATATGTGGCATACAATTGTATGTTGTCTTCATATGTATTGGATAAGGAAGAGAGCTGCTCAATTGCTCAATTTTTGTACTTTTTCCTGGATATCGTTGTTGAAGTTTACTCTGTACATCATTTGATATGCCTGGAGAGCTCTTCTTGGCATCTTTCCAATGAAAAACATAGATTTTTCGTGTTAAATTGGAACTTATCACCTAAATATCGACAGAAACGCTTAGTCGTAGTCCACAGTGAACCATTCGAGGCAGAAATGAAAATATCAGAATTGAAATGGTTGGTCATATCAACTGAAAAAACTGCATCGACAAATATTAAAAACCAATCTTCGACTGAGTTTTTGCTTTTTTCAGGATTCCTCTGCAGATTAAAGATGACGTCCCGCTTTTTTCGAGCGCACGGTGAATTCTGCGCATCCCACCCATGGGAAGTGATAGTGGCTACTCTGACCTTGACGGCATGCATGCTGACAGTCGATCAGCAACACCCTGCGCCTCCGCCAAAACCATCGCTCAGATTCTGTGCAGGTTGCTTGAATGAGGTGAGTAAGTTGCTTACATATCTACCGTTGGTATTGAACAGGATGTTTGAGAAAACGATATCGCCTGATGGACATTCACTGGCCAAAAATAAGACAGGAATGATATTTTTTTATTTTTTGACAAAACAAGAGGGAAACCTATAGTGGTAATGGAACATCGGGTGAACCAGTGGTAGAATGTTGGGAGTGAGGAATGTCATAAGTATAAGGGAATACATTCCTAGGCAGAGAATTATACAACTTTGCCGTTCTATTGATGAATGATGCTTCTCATGGTAGAATTATAGACGAAATTGAACGACCATGGAAGTATCTATAAAATAGGGAGAGATCGCTTGTCTTTCTACTATATGTTCTAGGGAGATCAATGAATTCGTGGAAATAATATCATTGACTAGACGAATGGAGTCTAAGAGATGCATCATATGTTTAGGAATTGAACTCCAAATATGTGAACAGTACTTCAGGATAAAGGTTCAATTCATTTTCGATTTGTAGATCTGCTGGGGTTTTCGTGAATTAGTTTTCTCAGTCGTCTCATGAGAGAGTGCTGTTGGTGGTGATCAAAGATAGATGCACTAGCCGATTGGGTGATTTGCCTTCAAGCTCGAATTTTTGTTGTATTGAATTCAGATTCCCATCTCATTGGATGATGAAGGGGCTCTAAAGGAGAAGATGGTATAAATTGTACTTACACCCGCAAATCTATGGGCAGAATGTCACATCCAAGATCCAAGATCGTAGATGTGGAGCAAAAAGAAAGTTGGTGCAAAGACTGACCCTTGTGAAACACCATCATTGATAGTTTTTATGTCAGATGAGACTCTATCTACCACCACATAGAGTGATCTGTTGATCTTTGGTGTCGAAAGCCGTATTGCTGGTCCTTCACGATTTTTGATCTCTCTCTAGATGTCAGATGATATATTACTGATGCAAATTCAAAAACATACCTCGATCACATCATAAGTTTTCTGATACCGTTGAATTGATGAAAGAGATTCTACCGATTTCGAAGAGACCATTATGTGAGTCCTGCAAGGTAATTCTAACTGTACGATGATGTGCCTCAGTTGAAGCGTGATCATGATGATATCTAGGTGACACAGACTCATGATACACGCCCTTGTCTCATTTGTTTTTATAGCCATATTTCTGAAATTCGTAACATCAAATATGCTCACTAGAGGGCACACATATTATTAATTACTTTAAAATCTTTGTAATATGGATGAATTGCTCAACGATGGTACTTTCTAATGGCGTCAGTCAGTCAGATGATGTGCCATCATGGTACCGTTTGAAAAAATGAAGTTTTCAGGTAAAAAACGTATTGTTTTACATTTTGGCACTTATTTCCAGCCACAATACTTCCATATCGATATAACGCTAGACGACCAATTGGAATAAATTTAGTGCGTTCGAACAGACAAAATATCAACTATTGGGTATCAAAGTCTTCAAAAATCTAATAATATACAGGGTATTCCATTTGATTTGATCTGATGTAAGTAACAGGAAAACCGAGAGAGAGAGAGCATATTTAATGATCCAGATTTCAGAAATGAAGCTATGAAACAAAGGAGAAAAAAGCGTGTACTATGTGTACCATCGAATTTGAGTTGTCTCTGTGTTTTCTATCATTTTGTTTCAAAAATCTCTCACAGTTTCTCAAATCACTATACATTTTTCATTCACTAGCAACAGAAATAATTTGAGGTTTCATTTTTTGAAGTTTCAAACAGAAAGTCGATTTTTCCTTCAATACATAATTCTTCAATGAATTGAAATAATTGTGGGGCTAGGCATAAATATATATATATCGGCTATAGAACAAAGCGAAACTTCGAAAACATACGATTCGAGCGGTTATAAATATCTATTCGACTTGACAGCCACTTCAGAACAGATTCCAGTATTTATTATTCTGAAGAACTGGTCCCAGATAGGAATATTCAGACGATCAAACAAAGTATAGTCTAGCACGTGTTGTTCACAGTTCTCATCCTGAAAGGTTTCTACAAGATCTTAAGAAGGTTCTACACGACTCAAAAAAATCTCACTGATTGTTGTAATAGAACTTTTCAATAGCTGAATCAACTATTTTGCAATAAGTTATTGTCGAGAGAATATCCATTTTTATTGACAAAGTTCAAAATTTCAGGAAGAGTGAAATAAATTCATCATACACACAGTAGTACACGCTCTATATATATATATATATATATATATATATACAGTGTGTACGATGTCAAACCGCAACAACCTCTGAATTTGAAAGGAGTTGACAGATTTTCAAAAACAAAAAATACATAATATATCACTCAACGAGCTTTCTCAGTTCAGAAAATTCTAATTTTAGTGCTGTCACGATGTCCTGTATGGATGTGTATCGAAACAAAAATATTCCGATTCTTTGTAATCTCATATAATAGATAAAAAAACATATAACAGATCCAATAAATTAATATCCTAATCTCATACTCGTATGATTCAATGAGAGATATATATATATTCATATATATATATATATATATATATTTTTATATATATATATATATATATTCAGGGAGATGATTATACAGTTCAGAAGAAGAAATAGGCAATGGTCGAAAGGTGTGCTCGTTTTTCTTCATATTATGACGGATTGACTGACTGACTGACTGACTGACTCTAGAGGTGATGATCTTTTCCATATCAGATCGTTTGTGTGCCAGAGAATTTTGGTACCATTTGAAAATAAAGTAAATGAGCTATTTATATCAATACCAGTTGTGTCGTTGATACAACAAAAATATAACTTTCTAAGGACAGATCCTTGGGGCTCTCCACAAGATATGATATCGAGATGAGTCTCCAATTTGCTTTCTTTTCGATAAATAGAATGGAAATGAATCAAGCAGGTCGTTTCAAAAATTTTCGGGTGTCTTCTACTCTTGTGTATTATTATTCCAATCTACTTACTCCTTATTCAATAATAGTTCTCGTTCACATTTCATTAGACTTAAATAGTCACTTGCTTCTGTATCTAGCAGGCAAAGTTTGTTCAATCCTTCACGCTTCAATCCCCTATGCTAAGTAGGTGCATGTTAACTATCTTCGTAGCATATCTAATGCAAACTGTTCCAATGTTAACAATATCCGCTATCCACTATCTCCGTGCTATTATCAGAATGCAAGTGCACGAATTATCTTCCTTGATCCCAGAGAAACCTAGTCATCTTACCTGATCATTGTGAAATCGAGTTCCTCATCTAACCGATTGGATCTTGTCGCAGCATCCACAGCACACCACAAGTTTATTGACATTGACAGTGAAAGTGAATTGGAAAGAGCAAAGTTATAATATGGTCGATGGTCGTCTCTTGTATTTTTCATTATCATTACGTCTGACTGCATGTCACTGCAGTCTCTAGACAAACAGAAATTCGAAGAAAGTCAATGATTTTTGTTTGCATTTTTGTATGCCCATTGAAGACAAAGTTTAGAGTGCATGATGTATTGACATTCAATTCTAATGGAAATTACAGTACTGACCACTTTTGAACACAGTTACATAACGAGTGATCCAACAGCTAGACGATTCCCAGTAATTCATTATTTCATGAAATAAAAGAATTCATTGATATCTCACATATCTTATATAATTATGTATTATATCTTAGCAAGAGATAGTACTAATTCCAAGCAAATTCCTTCATTTTCTTTCAGAGAACCCTTTAGACAGCTATCAGATTTCTCTACAGGGTGTCCTTAAAAGGTCTTTACAAAGAGCTACCACATATTCTTCAGACCAAATCAATTCGATACAAGCAAACTTACCTCAGTAAAAAGTTGCTTAGTTTGGGCGCTAGACGGCTCTGAAGTTGAAATTTTCAAATCGATTTTGCTTCATAACTTTTGAACGGCTCATGAGATTTTTTTCAAATTTGGTACGTTAGCATAGACTCATCGGGCAATGAAACTCATATCATAATCATAATGAATATCATTCCATGGACGTAGAACTTGATTTTTTCAGTAAATAAACATCTAAAACTCCTACGCCAATGGAAAAAAATCAGTTTCAATATGAAATCTAAATTATTCAACTCATTCACTACAAAAAAGGTACTCTTGACAAAAGTCGATTCCTCTCATGGTTTCGACAAAATTTTAATTTTAGTGATTTAGAGCATAATTAATAATAAAACGATTAACAGATATTTCATAAAAATTGTTCAAAATGTTCACCATTTTCACGTATACAAAGATTTATACGACGCAAAAAGTTGAGATGTACTTTTTGCTTAGGTTATTTCTATTGAAAATAAGTAGCACTGGTTTTTTTTTCTGAAGACTATTATTATCTGCTCGAAAACAGTGATATTCACATTCTTGGTTTCCATAGTTTCATCTGTGTTGATTTGTCGAGTTTTATTGACGTTGATTGTTGATATCGGACTTTTCTGATTTATCATGGCCGTACAATACACCAATGAAGAATACACCGATATGTTATTGGTATTCGGATATTGTCAAGGAAATGGTCGAGAGAGTGTGAGGGTGTATTCGGCAAGGTTTCCAAATCGTCGCGTACCAAGCCACCCAACCTTTGCTGCAGTTGAGAGACGTCTTCGGGAGACCGGTCATTTTGCTCCTAGAACTGGTGATTATGGAAGACAGCGTTATGTAAGGATTCCCGAAGTCGAAGTAGAAATTTTAGACCGTATTGAAGAAAATCCAGAATTGAGTACTAGACGGATAAGTAATGAACTAGAAGTTTCTAGGAATGCCGTTCATGAAGTACTAAGAGAACAATTATTATACTCATACCACAAGACGCCAGTTCAAGATTTATTAATCCATGATTCACAAAGTCGTCTGATGTTTTGTAGGTTCATTAATTTGCAAAGAGAAATGAATCTGAACTTTGGAAAGAATATTTTGTTCACTGATGAAGCCTGTTTCACGAGAAGAGGAATAACTAATTTTCATAATGAACACGTTTATGCAATTGAAAATCCTCATTCCATTAAAATAAACCATTTTCAACACGAATTCAAAATCAACGTTTGGGCTGGAATAATAGGAAATTTTATAATTGGTCCTGTCATACTTCCACAAAGATTAACAGGAGACATGTATTTACAAGATCTACGAAATACGTTGCCAAATTTGTTGGAAGATTTACCACTCCAACATCGGGTAGATATGTGGTTTATGCACGATGGAGCTCCACCACATTTTTCGGTGGATGTTAGGAATTTTTTAAACCAACAGTACCCAGACAGATGGATAGGTAGAGGTAATGATGCACCCGTGAATTGGCCACCACGTTCTCCAGACTTAACACCGATGGATTATTTTGTATGGGGTTATCTCAAGTCTACGGTTCACAAGACCCCTGTGAATACTGTAGAACAATTATGGCAACGTATCCAACAGGCGACGAATAATCTTACAGGCGATGAAGAAGTTATGCAAAGAGTACATTTCAACTTTTTGCGTCGTATAAATCTTTGTATACGTGAAAATGGTGAACATTTTGAACAATTTTTATGAAATATCTGTTAATCGTTTTATTATTAATTATGCTCTAAATCACTAAAATTAAAATTTTGTCGAAACCATGAGAGGAATCGACTTTTGTCAAGAGTACCTTTTTTGTAGTGAATGAGTTGAATAATTTAGATTTCATATTGAAACTAATTTTTTTCATTGGCGTAGGAGTTTTAGATGTTTATTTACTGAAAAAATCAAGTTCTACGCCCATGGAATGATATTCATTATGATTATGATATGAGTTTCATTGCCCGATGAGTCTATGCCAACGTACCAAATTTGAAAAAAATCTCATTAGCCGTTCAAAAGTTATGAAGCAAAATCGATTTGAAAATTTCAACTTCAGAGCCGTCTAGCGCCCAAACTAAGCAACTTTTTACTGAGGTAAGTTTGCTTGTATCGAATTGTTTTGGTCTGAAGAATATGTGGTAGGTTTTTGTAAAGACCTTTTAAGGACACCCTGTATATGATAAATGACTTGCTTGTTGAAGTGAAAAATCATAATTTGGAATAACATTCAATACACAATTTATGTGTGCGCACTCTCTTTTGAAAGTTTTGAAGTTTTGGCGCCCTATATACTGTGCATCAATGTTTCCAGAGAGATTATTGTTTGTTTTTTTATTTATGACTGTCTACGTTTTCATGACCTTCGATTGACAATCAACTTGTTTGTAGGTATCTGAATAGTTTTTTGTTGTAATGCTCAATCAATGCCAGAATGCTCAAACTTCTCAGCCTAGAAATATCAAACATTGCCTAACTAAAAATGAATTATTGGATACATCGTACGCTAATATATTATGATATGAATAAATCGATTTCAAAATTGACCAAAAATTAATGAATGTAAATCAATGGCGAAGGAGGACGAGGTCTCATGATGAAATTTCCACAATTCGTCACCTGTGACACGTATCCTAACCGAGCTTCTATCTGCAGACTGGGTTCCTGATCAGGAAAACTCTGGTATATCGCATACTGTTTCTTATCAATGTAATCCATCGGAATCTTCCAGTATCGTCATAAGCGCTATTGACATTGTGAATTGGTACATAGATATTATGCAAGCTCCTGAATATAGACATATCAAATATATGTTGTGTGAGGCACTACATCAGTGTAGTTAGGTGATCTAGAAGGTCATTACGAATAAAGTCACAACTAGATCATATTATTCACAACGAAAGAAGATTATTATCCACAAAAAAGTTTTTTCAAGAAGCAGTTCAGAGCCTAAATTATAGTTGCAATTGAAAAGGCTCACTAACTGTAAAGTAATTTACCAAAGAACTGTATATTAGTGTGAATTGGAACTGATTATTATTTAGACAAAAAAATGCTTTCATCAGCATGGCAGTTCAGAGCCGTCGTAATATTATGACACAAGACGATATTTTGGCGCATTAGGAGTGTACTAACAAAACGATTTCAAGGAAGCTAGTTCGATACGCATTTGGATGTCACAGTGACTTCAGTATAGATGAAAAATAATTAAAAAAAAAAGAATTATAATACTATAGCACCATACTTTGGAAATCTTATATTTTTATAGTGAATATTTATGTTCCTATGTACCTATTTTTGCATAAAAATTCACCCCTCAACCTCCCAAAATCATAGAATAAATGAATGAGTTCAATAATTCAGTTCCACTGATACCGGTTCCTCTGAAAACCTCCTCCTCCTCAGTCAAATATACTGAGTTCGAATAGGCCAATAACCGTTTGTTCATTATTCAATGCAAATTCGGATTTCCCTGAATAGGAATCGAGTATTTATTTTATGTTCAAGAATTGCATGAGTGCAAAAATAAAATTTCCTTCTAGAAATCATGTGGCTTTTTGGAATACAGACGTGTTTATTTAACTTGCCTTTAAGTATGTTTAGATTGAGCATTGGTAGTTTGTTGTAAATCTGTTAATTTGTCCGCTGAAGTATATTATTTCAATAGCTAAGGAGAAAGCTGTGTAATGTGTAATTTCGTCTACGGCATTATGAATACTCAGAAAATCATCCCGAATCTATAAGAGTTCAATAAACAATTATTATTTTCCGGTAGTTCAAAAAGTGACGAGATATTGATTATTTGTATTCATTCGCTAGTTATGAACAAATACGATAATATATAACGTAATTCACACCCTTACATAGCGAACAAATCTATTTACATTCAATTTGGACATCAAAACAATAATAATTTCAATAATAATTGATGAACATAACGGGTTTAGAGGATTCATGTTTGCTGGATTCTGCACGAAAGGGCTAACTTATCAAATTTTGAAAATTCGATCCCTTTCGAGCATTTTACGTATTGTTACTTTCATTGTTATACTTCTTCCTGAAATATATAGATATAGTTCTTTTGTGCTCGGATTGATATGTCGATAACATAAATATGTAATATAGTTTTGTAATGTTCAGTTAGCTCTCATTCTGCAAAAGGCGTTCTTCAAGTTCACCACGCGCTCCATGAGATGAAAAATAATATCTGTTATGGTGAAATTTCGCAAATTACGAATGCTATACATTTTGTGATATTCAGCTCATTCTTATTCTTCGGAAGGTGTTATTCAATTCCATCGAGCGCTTCCCAAAATAGAAAATAATATTTCGGGAGAGATTTTGCAAATTACACACCCAGTCAGTATAGAAGCGATAAATGAAAGAAATTATGATTATTGTGAACATTTTCAAACTTTAGAAGAGTGATAGTACATTCGAACGATATACTTATTCTGATTTTGCAACCATTTCTCATGAATGGAAGATATTGCAAATTGGCATTCCATGAATTTTCACATTAGGTTTTACAATATTACCATAGTTCTGGAAACCTGAGAAGTTAAGAAGGATAGCAACTCACATCCCACGAAATAAATCTCAAACCATTCGAACAAAACGATAATATTAATGTTATATTCCAATGAACATTTCGTCTTGCGTTTGGGGTTGCGAAGTTACAATATTTATATTAATGTTGTTACAATACCTACTGATATTTTCTTCAATTGCAACTGTGATGTAAACTTTCGCCATTATTTCGATGTTTTTTCCTGACGAAAATGGCAGCATTCAAAAAGAAAGTTATACTAACAAATGTTGAACAGTTCGATACTCGGAAAGATGACTTCTTCAAACGGACAATTCGTTCAGTAGGTGGGGAATTTCTTACGTCAATTCAATATGTTCAATATTTTGGGAAAGAATTTTCATATGATGAAGAAAATAATGAAAATAATAAAAATAATGAAAATAATGAAAATAATGAAAATAATGAAAATAATGTTTGCTCTTGATTCAGGTTGATATTGATATTTTTCGTGCTCAAATTGGAGAAAGAGTGTTCAATACATTTTCATGATTCATTCTTTGTTATTCGTCGATCGTATCTGAATCGTTTAGCTGTTATACATATATTTGGGATGATACAAACAATTCCATGTTATGCAAGGCAAAAATCTGCGAAAGTGAATGAACAGCGTTATCTAATTATGCAAATGATTTGTGTTGGCGAATGTTAATGACCACCTCGAAGATCTTTGGAACGTTTGGCCCGCGTTTTCTACGAGAGGTTTTTACGGGACATACCTTGTGTCACAAAAAATATTCGTTATTGGCCGAAGATTGCACACATTTGGCGTGATTGGGAGCATATTTCAACTTGCTATAAGTATTATATTTCTTGGTTGTTTCAGCATATTTTTTTGTATATAAATAACATTTCCTTCATTTTTTAGCTTTTTGTGGGATTTTCTCCCCTCTTTCCTAAGATATAAAGTAGAAGTTATTGAATATATTTGTAGTAAGGACAGATTCGTGATCTGCCCCAGAATGACATTGCGCTTGAAATTAAACCTTCAGAGACCTAAAAGAGGAATTCTCTATTTGTCAGTGACAATATCGTAGTCGTTTCGGTTACATGATATGCATTCAGTATACTAAGGGGGTTGCCTTGAAAAAAAACACCTGACTTATTTTTCAGGCTGAAAACAATGCAGCAGACGTCATAGTGATGACTACCATAAGATGCTTGGCAGTTCTATACTGTTACTACCAGTTCTGCAAGTTGCAAAAGTTAGGATCAAAGTACATATTAGGTGAGTAGGGGCTATCGATGTATGCATGTAGGTATGTACATAATTCCAAGCCAGAGTCAGTGGTCGTCTCAATTATTATTGAACATTCTCGAAGAAAGTGAAGAGAAAATTACTCAATGTCACGGTCTTTGGGTAACGCGACCCAGAGAAAGTATCTAGACGCCGCTTTTATGCTACAATAAGCTATTTCTACGACCGCTCTTTCTAGTATTACCACTAATAAACATTTCTTCGATTTCTTCGAGTTGCTTGGTTAAAATTCGATCGAAATTATCATCATATATCAATCTATTCAGGATACAGGATTAGGGTTGGCAGAAGTAGATTATTGACGTGTAGATACTGGGTTAGCACTTTCCTCACTATTTCTATGAAATATATTCAAATGGGGAAAACGTTTTTTTTTCTGAGTACATAAATATAAATTATATCTCAGAGATATCTGAGAGGAACTGGAATTTGCTCCAAATAATAATTCTTGAAAATTCAATAATGATTCATCCAATATAAAAATTTGTATTTGTATTTGGAAACTCTAGGAGGTATCAATAATGGTATATAAAATAGTCTCACTAGAACAGGAAATCATCTAGAAATCAATGAAGGAACTTCTATTGGTGTCAATTATCGTTAAATTCTCTAAATGAATCCTTCCGAACGATGTTGTGAGACAATGTTATTTATAAAAATCATCTCATTATCATCTCATTATTACTTGAGCCATACACATAAATGTGGCTGTTGCACAATTTGAATTAGCTGAATTACAAAATCTAAGGATTCTGATGGTATCGGCCATTCAACTCAAGATAAATTTTGTTTTATTGCCGGTAGAAGGAGATCTTCCATTTGATGGTGTTTAGAACGGGTACAGTCAATCTGCACCATAGTAGATACAATCACATTATCATCAGAAATTCTTACAATAATATATAGATCATTTAGCGGGAATCAATTTGTTGTATCAGTGAAAATTCAATTTCGAAAATTCAAATGGGAGGAAACGCAGACAGTTGCATTTTACCTTGGTGTATATTATCAAGGATTTTAACTATGCTCTGTTTCAATTGTTTGAATTCCGCAGGGTACTCAATGTTCAAGATGATATTGACAAAAATCCTACTGAAATGATGATATATTCATCTTCTCTATTGATTCTTTCAGGTATTGCAGGCCTATTCACAGTTTTCTCGAGTTTCATATTCACCTCAACTGTGTTAAACATCTTGAGAATAAATGTGGCTGACCTAAAGTGAGTCGAACTAAAATAACACTACAATCTTTCGAATAACGCTTTTCACCTTTCCAGGGATGCACTATTCTTCTTCCTTCTTCTGATAGATTTATCAAAAGCAGCGATGTTAGCCCAATTTGCTCTTAACGCTTCTTGCCAGACCGAAGTCAAGAATAATATAGCTAAAGGAATGTCGGTTTTGGGACCCACCATCACTTTGGATACCATTGTGGAAACTCTGGTCATCGGTGTAGGAACCCTATCAGGTATTTTCAGCGAGATTGTATTTGAAACCTGAGAAGAATTAAGATTTTATGTATATTTTCAGGAGTCCATCGTCTTGAAATGTTGTCATGCTTTGCTTGTTTGTCCGTTTTGGTGAATTACATCGTTTTCATGACCTTCTATCCTGCATGTTTATCATTGATATTGGAGGTGAGTGAATTATATAATCGAATAGATTCTGCAATGAGATATTATAATTTCTTTGGCATACTCACATTAGACATAATATATTGTAGATTGAATATATTCTTAGTGACAAATACTATAGTATATCTAATTCACACAAGACGTAACTTACATAGTATGAACTCAGTTTCACCCGAAACTTATGAAGAAATTTGTTTTTTATATATGAAACTAACGAACTTATGTGTGACTTAGAGAAGTGTTAAGTTGATCTACTTTCAAATTTACACGAATTTTCGTGCAAATCAGGTACTGTTTATGTTTGAGAATAGCACATAATTATGTTTTCTGAAACTTCTATAGTGAAAGTATGAAAAAACAACTGAGGTTCAACAAAGTGATACTACAAAGTGATACTACCAAATCGCTCTGGAGGAATTTGTATGAAGGAATATTTCATCCCACAATGTTAATATATACATTCTTAAGTTGTGCATGAAACCCTATCACAAACTTTCATGGCAATTTATGAATCAGTTGAGTCGTGCATGGAATTCACTCTGTTAAATTTTCAATAATAATTAACAGAACTCACAGAAAAGAATTCTCATTGACATCAAATGTTCGAGATGCCAATTTATCAGCTGATGTCCGATATGGATGTTCAATTCAATATACTGGAATACTGTATGAGTACTGGAGTCAAATTTCTACATTACTAAAAAAAAACTAGATACACAAATATATATATATATATATATATATAATATATATGTAATATATATATATTATATATATATATATATATTTGAATTTCCAGTTTTGTAATTTTTTTCTGAAATACGAGCTCTATTTGTCCATCAATTATACGTGAAATAACTATTAATTCAATATTTGTATGATTTTTCTTTTTTTTTTAGTTGTCCCGTACAACAAATATCTATAGTCAAAAACATAGCATCATATACAAAGCGTTCAAGGAAGAAGATCACAAATCCAACCCAGTAGTTCAAAGAGTGAAACTAATCATGTCGGCAGGTCTTATGTTGGTCCACGCGCATAGGTAAGCAACATACGGTTCTCATTTCTCTCAGTTTCTATTTCAAGAGCAACGATAAATGGTCAATAATTGACGTATATCGATTCAATGAAATCAAAACTCGATTCTCTGTATCATATTACAAGGTTGAAAGGAAGAGCATCTGCATCCATCTCACGAAAGACATGACTAGTTCAAAAACTGAATGTAGACTTGTTATTATCAAATTATTATTTTATGAATATGGTAGTCACAAAATACTTGCTTATCGAAAAATAATCTAAATTCTCACAAATCAGTTTCAAGTTCAGTACTAGGCAATTTATTGTTCACCATATGAACACTATAATAAATTCAGATCATTCAAATCATCAACTTACACATGCATATGGTTATCAAATGACGATCTCAGTTCATAAAATAATATACCAGTTCCGTCACTCTCCGTATTTTCTTCGATCTTTTGAGTACAAAAGCGGGCCGAGTGCGTACGCCTCGGGGATGAACAATCAGCATATATACGTCGTCTGACTCCACTAGTTGATGGTTTGCCTACTGCCGACCTACTGCGGTCTAGTTGGCGAAAAGGGGGGGGGGAGAGGAAGGGGAAGGTAGCAAACGGAATGCCCTTAGAGTGCCGGAACTGTTATACGAATAATGTTTTTTGAACTTTCCTTGTATATTTATGTATTGGTGTGGAGAAGGAAAATTTGAATTTCAATGAATGGAACCGAGAATAGCTCGATTGTTGAATACCCTGCTCAATATTTACAAGCTCTTGACCTTTTCTTAACTTATTTTTACTGTATATTGTTACCCATGAGATCTTCGGGAGATTACGATGAGGTGATCGAATGATGGATTTTCCTAGAAAAAGACTCAGTTCACCTATTTGGTTTCTAGTCGCTGGCCGTTCAAACAAGAAGACGCTGATGATGTTGGCTCACTTGTAGTTGAACAACATATGACACATAACCGCACTGAAGAAACTGCCTTGCATGGATATATTATGAAGTAAGTGAAATTCACAGAGTATTACATCAGTATTCACTACGCCTGAACATCCGATATAGTAAAGTCAATTTCATCTGGAATTTGTGAGACACAAAAATATGACAGATTTCCAAAGATGATCACATCTTTCCATTTATCTTCAAACTGAGAAATGAAGTGATGGACATGGATATTTCTGATTCGCCCATTGATTAGTCACAAATTCACTAATAAAATTATAGATTGATGTATTTTTGTGAAAACATCCACAAACATTCTTCCTCTGTAATTGAAGAATTCTTTCCCTAAATGGAATCCTTCACTATGGATGGTGTGTTGTTGATTGAATTTCTAAATGCATTCATGTTAACAATTCACTTTCGTGAAATGACGTCAGCGATTGAAACAACGAAATTTCGAGTATAAAAACGTTTCTTTGGCACTAATTATAACCACAATACTTGTTTTTTTTTTCGAAATAAAGGTATCTATAGCATCATTTCGATCAGTGTGGATAATTTTATGGGGTTCATGTCTATCTAGATCGTAAACTATTGGGTATGACTGGATTCACAAAATGATGAAGCTTTCAAATCTGTTATCGAATATTTATTTAATTTAATATAATTATTTAAAAATCGAATGATGCTTTCACTTTCGGAAAAACTAGATGTATAACTATAAAAACATAGGAGGACGGGGCGTGTACCATGAGTCTCTGTCACCAGGTATAGGGACCCAACAAAAATATTCACAAATATAACTTCTGAGAAATGAAATGATTTCATTACAAACATACATGTAATTAGAGCTATTGATGAAGTGAAATCGCGTTTACAAGTAGAAATTTCGGTGAAAAAAAAAATAAATCACCTTATTTCACAGAGAACAATTATTGATGGTGATGTGATTGAAAACTGTGTTTTTGTGAGTTAAAATTGCATCTTTTCCAGATGGGTGGCCCTGAGTGCTGATCATATAGTCATTCTGATACTACTGCTGGCTCTGGTCATCAAATTCATCTTCTTCGAGAACAAAGAAGAATTCGCCGAGATAATAAAAGCTTCCATGTCAGAAAATTCGACCAAAAACAATGAGCTCAATAAACTGAATGACGAGCTGAAGCAAAGGCCGCTACCTGAGCCTGAGATGTCAATTTTCAAGCATTCGGACACGTTCTTCCTGGGAAGGAGTGATGATGACAAATCCGATAAATCGAGTGGTATGTATAAACTTTGATGCTCTCTATCTATGCCTCGGAGGGAATAACATTCCTCATTCCTCAAAATGTTCATTTGCTTATAACATTCACCATTGATAATTCTTTCGGCACTCTGTGTGATCCCTTTTCACAATCCTACATTCCTCTATACAACACGAAAGGTAAGCCTATAATGTTCGTGGCACATCGTGAAGAATATGGTGGTGTAGCACGACATGCACTCGGGGAATTTCAAGTTTAAATATCTGTGTCTAAAGGTGCTTGTCAATGTCTGTATGTAAATATTTCGTATTAATGGTCACTCCCTATTCACTTCAGAGTTTCTTACTGGCACGTCCACGGTACGCTTGGCACGGCCAAATGATTAAATGAAACAATGTTTCTTCCGTTTGTTCAGGCAACCATTACTACAGAATTAAACATGGTTGGTTGCATATGCAGCAGGCCCATAATTCCTTGGTACCCAGGTTTTTTGCGGCATGATTTGAACCACCTATCAATCTGGCTTGTAGTTTTGCTAGATTTTAGGAAACTTTTTCGAGATTTCAGATCGACGTGCGACCATTTTGCTTTTGAGACTCGTAACATGTCCCGCACCGCAAAATAACATTTTTCGCAATAACTGATGGTTTTTGAACCTTTTGGGTCTGTGCAACACCAAAATTCTTCGTGTTGTCGCCTGGTCAAATTTCAGGTAGGTGAAATATTGTATAAGTAATTCTATCACTAAAAAGGAATAGCTGTTCGCCATGTGTAAGGATTGCCAGTAACTATTTTAAATTGTTAGTGTGTCTTTCAAACTTCCATTCAATACCTTCATGTATGAGTGTGAAACCTATGCCGAGGTACTGATACAACTAAAATTTCAGATTTATTGCGGAAATAAATAAGTCTAGTCTGCATCACTTCAAATCTCTGTGGTTTCATTACTTGGGCACTGAATCCGAGACAGCCAGAACCCCCAACTGCGCCCTGAGATAAAGATCCGTCACAGTGGAATGTTGGAAAGGCGGGAGGTTTTGGGATTTTTATTGGGATTTAAGATTTGAGGCCGTAAACATTAGGCAGATAATTCCATAATTTTGCTGTTCTATTGATGGATGATGCTTGGTAAAGCGAAGTTCAACAGGTCTCGAGCCTGACAATGTGGAGGTGCCAGCCTGAGCTCCTCTAGGTTGCCTACCTTGAATCGCTCGGAGTGGAATGATGGACGAGATATCCGACGAGAATCTACCACGGAAATATTTATTGAAATAGTGCAAAGATCACCCATTTGTAGTATCACCGACTATATGCGAATATAGCCTCTAGAATGACTATAGAATAGCTCTTCTCTGTATGTTTGGGATGTGAACAGTACAATACGAATCTGCGCTTTGTTGATAATAAGAACCTTCTGGGATGTTAACGTCTTTGCACGGAACATGGTCGTCCCATGAGAAAGCGCTGTTGGTGGTGATACCGAGCATAGTTATTGACGACTTCATAGGAATAGTGGTACCTCAGATCATAAAATATGGGATATCACATGATTGCCTTTCTGGAGCAGATACGAGCTTGAGTTTTTGATGCATTGAACTCCTACTAGATTTTCAGATCTCCATTTCAAAATTCTTGACAGATCTTCATTTGAATTTAAAGTTCCGACATTATTGGATGATATAGAAACTCTAGAGAAGGTGGCGGTATATGACCACATTGCAAAGCCTAAAAATTGACTTCCATGCCCATCTGATCTGATGTATCCTTTTGGGGGTGTTGATCGGTTGATCATTATTCACTGTGGAATGTGGAATGTGGAATGGAGTGATTATGGTATTTTTCTTGTTTCCACCTTCCCATGCAGATTCGTACGGAGGTCTATGGAATTCCCAACACATAAAGGTCTGGCCGTATGAACTTCGTTCCCGATCCCTCTCTTACCAAGGTATCTGCGGTCTCGTTTCCCTCAATGCCTTCGTGTCCTGGGGCCCACTGTTACTCGTTATGGTTTGCCAGGACTTTCAGGCTACATATACAGGGTGACTCAAAAATGTGAACCGAGCTTTCTGGGGGTGATAGAACATTGAAAAATAAGTGTAGTTTGATGATTAAACTCATGGCCCAAAATGCATATTAAGGGAGATATATCCTTCCAAAGTTGATAAAATTAAAATAATTTCTCCGCATAACTTCTGAACGATGGAAGCCACCTGATTGAAATTTTGTGCATGAATGTATGCTGTCAAAATACATTTTTTCGTCACACTTCCACATTTCTGATATTGTTATAAAGGGTGTTTTCAGAGGGTGAGTCATGATATTTTGTAGAAAACTTTTTTCCCTGTATTATTTTCGGTGAAAAAACAGGAGCATTCGATGGAGCGAAGAAAATTACATGAAAAAGATACTCTTTTTCAAATACAAAAATTTGAGCCGTTCGTGAGATATTTGAGTTTTTGTAGTTACATGATATCAGCAGATTGATTTTATTCATCGCGAGATTCATCGGTATAACGATATTTCAGCAGCATTTGCATTTCCGAAGCACTCGCCAAGCATTAGAAGCATATCAGTTTGTTCAGAGAACGAATAACCTGCCTATTTCTTAAAATCTCAGTTGACAATCGCAGTGATAAATGACACAGAAAAACCACACGAACAAATCGACTACAACAATGTTGACTCGAATGTTGATGACATGAACGTCAATATTGAGAACAAAATTATTCATCATGGCCTGCTTATTTTTCAATGTTCTATCACCCCCAGGAAGCTCGGTACACATTTTTGACTCACCCTGTATATATATACATCGATACCCTTTTGCGAGCCTCGAAAGCATTTCTCACTCATCTGCATCTCAATGATGCAGAGGCACTGTAACTTGTTATTTCTCCATATATTCCGTCATCAATGTCTTAATCAGTTTTGGATCAGCTGATTGTTGTTCACTTCCCTTTGATCCCAGCGCAGCGTTGCCTCATATCTCTTCCCATTTTCAATAGCGGGCATGTTATTAAGCTGTTCATTGTGGTATGTCGTAAGGTGTTACTTGAAGCATTCCAGTTTCCACTACATGAGCTGAATACTAGCAGTCAACTATTTTCAGACGTAGAACAAGAGGACAAAGCTGTACAAACATGCCGTCCTGAGGCTGCCAAAGACGAGTCGACATCAGACAACCGCGAATACGATAGGCCATGCAGATCGCTGGATGAATGTCTGTCAATATACAACAATTCGGACTTGGGAGGTAGTTCGTTAACTGATGATGAGGTGATCCTTCTGGTGAAGCACAGGCGCATTCCTGCCTATCAAATCGAGAAGGCTGTGGAGAATCCAGAGAGAGGAGTTGGCATCAGAAGGAAGATTTTGGGAAATTTGGGCAACTTCAAGAATGCTTTGAGTGACCTTCCTTACAGAAACTATGACTACGGAAAGGTAAGGAGGTTTTATCATTCAAGGCCACTGAATTGAATCAGCATGATTCCTTCAAGGATTAATGACCAATCATTTTTATACATTTCTCTAAACAATATATGATGAGATACGCCACTTCTGTATGAAACTCCCAATGAAGGATTCATACATCGTGTGTATGATTTCTAGTAGTCGCACAAGTTTGCCCTTGCTCTATTTGTGTTTGATATATAGGTATAGACTGATTTATACTAAATTAATTGAACCTGTAGTGGTATCTTCTACACTTCCTGAATACCATGATGATCTCACAGAACCATATAGACATCAACTGAGACATAAAATAGTTGTTCCTTCCTGACCACCTAATTTTTGGGCTATCGTTCGCATTTAATTCCTGTCAACATTGGGTTATAAATACTTGTTTAATGATCATCATTGGACGGAAACTACCAACAAAGCACACCAATAATAAACTACAAGTGTATGATCAAAATGAGTTACTATCCTAGGTGTCAGCGTATTCTTTGGAGAAAGCCATGGTCTCCAGGGTTTCATCAGAAACAACCCCAAAACTGGGGAATATCAAATGAAACATCTTGTGTACATCTTCACTATTTTTGATTCTTTGTACCATCACAAAGTTTCTATACAAAAATTGGTACATTTGATTTTTGAATAACATTTAAATTTTTGCATTTAGAGCACGTTACTCACCTCAACCAAAAAATTCACGGTTGAAAAGAAGGTTAAGGGTATATAGGTAAAGAGATATTATTATAATATTAGGATTGATTCACATTATCGCAACCTACCAACTATTTTTGGTTTGATATGGTTTTCTGAAATAGTTGTTATATTCGTTCTTCAGTATCCATCGTAGGCACGTATTTATAGTCGGTTTTCGCCGATTCCTGTTCGATAATCGTTATTAGCCAGGCTAAGGCTAATTTAGTCTTAGTTTTTTACTAGAAGGGACCTATACCTTTCAAGGAAAGTGAAAGGCACCTTGAAGAATCCTCAATGAAAACTAGTGGAATCATATATAGAGAACGACTATAAACACGGGCCATGGAGGTCTAAGCCTGCGTGAGGTTGACCGTTCGGTTATAAAGAAAAGTCGACTCTTTAATGAAAAAAACAATTAACATACATTTCACATGCACACACACATACAAATTCATTCATATCAAAAATATAACGTATTTCGTCATTGGTTTCCAGGTTATGGGTGCTTGCTGCGAAAACGTCATAGGTTATATGCCCGTTCCGGTGGGCTATGCAGGTCCCTTGCTCCTGGACGGTCGAGAACTGTACGTTCCGATGGCTACGACAGAAGGCTGCCTAGTAGCTAGCACCAATCGTGGCTGCAGGGCACTGAAAACAGTGGGTGTCACCAGCAGCATCGTTGCTGACGGGATGACCAGAGGCCCTGTCGTCAGATTTCCTTCTCTCGTCAAAGCTAGGTGAGACCGTCATAATCGATTGCCAGTTGCCGGCTTATTTCCGTTGCCGATCGGATCCGTATTCAGAATACGGGTGCACACAGATGTGAAACGGATATTGTTCATCTATTCTTTATTTTTATTGCTTAAGATTCACACAAATGAACAAAAAATTAGCGTCAAAACGGGGGTAAATCAATACATTGAAAACGTCGGCTCATACATACGAATCAAGATTTTTTTACCTCTCTACCTTGAAAACTAGTGGAGATACAGAATTGGTCAAATTAGAGGAAAGGTTTCTAAAATTAATATAAAAAAATTGCTCTCCAAATATGACGAGAAATAATGAGGTGAATTTTGGTGCACAACCCAAATAATACACAAGGAATATTTAGGAATTTGAATGCATTTACATCGCCATCATGTCAACGGCTTTCCACCGCAAGCGATAATTCCAAAAATATTTTCAAATATGAGCTCATACACTTCGCCACATCTGAATTTTTCCTGCAGTATGTTTGCTGCGCTTCCTGCCCTGATCAAGACGCAAGTGCACTGACAAAACAGTCGCATATTTGCATTCAGTTTTGAAATATTATTTTCGGTGACAAGCCTTCGACGTGATGGTGATGTATATGCATTCAAAAGTTCTGAATGTGAGGGAATAGTACCTCTAAATTTCAAAAGAGAAAATACTTCTGTGAAAGCATTTCATGCTCAATAGAGAAGAAGCTATGAGAAATTCGCATCCGAACTTTCAGGCTCAAAGTTCACAACAACTTTGACTAAGTGCAACACCATGATTAAGTGCATGATATGGCACAGACATCAATTCGGAAACCCATTCGGCATATATTTGGAAGCCATGAAGAAGACAGATGTTCCATCTTGAAATGGATGAGTTCGAGTTTATTATCTTCAATGTGAAATTCGCAGATTCGCCAACGTTCACTTTTGCGTTCTTATCGAACCTGCTTCTGGTCACAAAGCTGAACGTTCGTTCTTATTTTTACAGTGCTGCCCTGAAATGGATGGAGACACCTGAAAACTTTGCCAAATTGAAAGTAGAATTTGACTCGACCAGTAGGTTTGCGAGGCTCTCTAAATTGTTGATAAGAATAGCTGGAAGATACTTATTCATAAGATTCGTGGCCAAGACAGGTGATGCAATGGGAATGAATATGCTTTCTAAAGGAACTGAAATAGCATTGAAACATGTACAGAACGAGTTCCCAGACATGGAGATTTTGAGTCTCAGCGGCAACTTTTGTACGGACAAAAAACCTGCTGCAGTCAATTGGTGAGTGTTGTTCTATTCCAGTATCGCAAATTAAAAAATGTTCTAAGAATGTCTGGAGTTGCTAGAGCATGCTACTTTGACAGCCGAAAAATCTACTTAGGGCACAATATTATTTTCTGCATTGATGAAAAATTTCTATGGCAACACTGATATTATTAAATCATGCACGCATGTCATTTCATAGCTATTTATTTAAATATATTTATAGCTATTTAGATCGTAGTAGGTAATCATGAGATGACGGGTTCGATCCCTGACTGGCTACTGAATTTTGGGTTTAAGTATGCTCTGTCCAATGTGTAACATAAAATTCCACATAGAACTAGCCCAACATGCCACAGTGGTTGTGATTCCACTTGTGTATAAACTGTAAATCAACTTCTCCTTCACTAGCACAAGTCCTCAAAGAGCTTCTGAAAATTGCTTCGGCAACTGAGATGATGATTAAGATAAGAAAAATAACAATATTTCCATCATATGCACATTCAAAATGAATTCACGCTCTTGCCAATTGTCTCCTTGATTCAAAGTTCTACAAGAATCGGAAGTGTCCGTAACACAATAAAAAAAAAATATGAAGCCTGGTTGACCACTCATATAGTGCCCAATATAGGTGGAGCAACTGAACTGAAGGCAACTATCAATGAATTGTCATACCAAAATCGTATACTTTTTTTCGTTCTACATGTCGAATAAACGGTATATTCGAATACTGATTGAATTCATTTTCAGGATCGAGGGAAGAGGCAAGTCCGTGGTTTGTGAAGCTATTATCCCCTCTCAAATAGTGACGTCCGTCTTGAAAACGACAGTCCAAGCCCTAGTCGACGTCAATTACTCGAAGAACATGATCGGCTCAGCAATCGCCGGAAGCATAGGAGGCTTTAATGCGCACGCAGGCAACATCGTGACGGCAATCTTCATCGCCACGGGACAGGACCCCGCTCAGAATATTGGAAGCAGCCACTGCATGACCCTGATGGAGCCTTGGGGAAGTTCGGGAGAAGACCTTTACATATCATGCACGATGCCTTCGATCGAAATAGGCACAATAGGAGGAGGCACGGTGCTGCCTGCTCAAGCCTCCTGTCTGGAGATGCTGGGGGTGAAGGGTGCCAATATCGAGTGTCCCGGAGAAAACGCGAACCAGTTAGCAAGAATAGTTTGCGGGCTCGTACTTGCCGGAGAACTGTCCCTGATATCTGCGTTGGCTGCTGGCCATCTAGTCAGGAGCCACCTGAGGCACAACAGATCAACCACGGTGCTGCCAGATGGTGTTAGTTTTCAATCTCTGATTGCGAAGAATGACAGTTGTCTTAGTCCACCTTGCAAGGACATTGTTTGAATCGTTTTTGATCATTTAAACATATCGATCATTCGATATTTGAAAGAGCCTATATCGACGTTTGTGCCAGGTGTTTACTACTATTACATGGTGAATCAGAAGCGATCATTCTAAAATTATAAGAAAAATGAACTGGGATATTTGCAATTAGGGATGTTTATTTATTGAGTCAGCACTCAAATTCTTACTTCATCATTAGAATCTCACGAGCTATAGAATTTCCGAAGAAGGCATTGGGGCAATTCGGTATCAATAATATTATTTCGTGATCGCAAATTCATACTGACACTTTCAATCATTGATGAAATGAAAAACTTCTCAAGTTGATTGAGAAGGACTTCTCAAGTTGATTGAGAAGAACTTCTCCAGGTACAGCTTTTGAATAGTCTTTCATGCGTTTTGAAAATACGTAGTTCTCTAGAAAGCATAACAAATTATTTTTTGCAACGTTACTATTGCAAATACTTGGTGTACCTTATGGATTTAACGTAATACGATTTTTCAAACATATTGTGAAACCTTTTTCATGCCCTTCATGGATCTCGAGATTCTAGCGTTGATTATCTGATCTGGATCACTGACTCCACTATTTTTTTTAATTCGAAAATCTACACATTTTCGAATCAATATGTATTTCTTTGGTACGGATCTGATTTAATTTGCTCTGTACATTGCGCAGCAGCATATCTTCTCAGGTTGACAATGAATGTTAGTAACTGATTGTGAAAAAATTGTGAGATGATCTTTCAACAATCCTGTCTTAATTCAATGCGTACAACAAAATTTTCTCCAATTGCATGTTTTTTTTGATGGTGAATATTTTGTTAAGAAATACTATGCTGGAGAAAGAAATTCATTGGAATAATTTGATTCATGATGAATGATACAAAATATTTCATGGGTAACAAAACCTTCGTTTGTTACTGAAATATTCAATGAATGTCAGCCTTACATTGTCTTCATTCTCTTGCCTAAAATTGTCCTAATGTATTTGAGTTCTATAATCTATTCAATTTTCCATTGACTTTCTATCATGTTTCTTCTCAATAGTTTTACTTCAGTCTCTTATTTGTCTTCGTATATATTTCACTATTATGACTGCATTTACACAAGAAAACTAAATTAAGGTCACCAAGAAGCCAATGTTATGACATCTGGCATCTGAAGAGGACCTTGAATGACTGTTTCATCAGATTTTTTTTGGATGAAATTCAATACGATACGTGTTCACATCAGGTATCATTTTAACAAGTACTTTAGCAAATACAAGATTAACTTTCCTTTTCCTTTGAAACGCAGAAATACTATTGCTAATGATTTTTTCACACTTTTCAAATAAATAGTTAGATTGTAAATAACTGTCTGTGATGGTCAACTAGGCTTCTCATCCATTTATCTACAGAATGATGCAGCTTGTTTTTGGATAAAGAAAGTAAAATGTATACAATCCAGTGTTGAATAGTTATTTAATTTTTGTAATGAAGAATTATTATTTTTAGTTGAGCATTTTGATTTCCTTCCCTGAGCTTCAATTTGAGATGATAACATTATTTTTCAACAAGATATGAACCAGTAAAAATATGTATGTGACTCATTTTGGAAAACATAAATCAAAGATCATATTCAAAAGTAATCAAATCTAATTACAATTTGCAATCACTTCCAGTTGAACATACATGGCTACTTTATCATCTCAAATAACCCCCAGTATACTATATTGAGTTGTTGCATTCGTCAATGATTCTAGCAACAATTTCTTTTTCATGAATCTATCATAACATACCATGAACTTCAGTCTCAAGGCCTTTAGAAATTTATAGATATTTTCTCAAATATTCTGAAGATGTCAAGTACAAAGTTTAGATCATTGGAAAAGAAATCATTTATTATTTGTGTATTTGTGTATATTATGTAGCTTTAGAAAACTGAAGAAAATAAAGGTTTCATTTGGATGCAGTTGAAATCCACTCCTATTTAAATCGTAATTGATTCCAAGTATGATTCAAGGGTACTTAATTTTGAAAGCTCTTCTTCATGTCCTACATCTTCTCAAAAGTTTCTTCATAAGGACAGGTTGTGCACTTTCTATGGTATTCATCTTCTTCTTCATCATATGTTTCAGGCCCAAACTTATGAACATGTGGCCCTTGAGTAGTACGGTCATACAAACTACTGCGCATACCTTTTCTTAGCTCTTTAAGATGCTTTTCATATTTCTTAGATTTTGCTATAATTTTTTTTTCCTCTCTAAGGGTTCGTTCCTCTTCTATTTTTTCTTCACTGCCCCAAACTTCCAAAGCCCTTTTTTCAACCTGAAATGAAGATGTGGGTAATACGTAGGTCTCCAACTACAGCAAGAAATAGTTCTTACTTGAAGTCGTAAATACAATTTCATATCTCCCCAGTGTGAGTTATGTGGATTCTTTTGTTTGATGAACTTCAGAAGAGGCGTCCTTTTATCTAAGTCACAGTCCTTAAGTAAATAGGAATCCTTGGCCTCTGTTTTTGTGATCAACTTGTGCATTTCTGGATCTCTAGTAAAAAAAGATTCAACATTGAGTAGATATACATCAGTCAAAATAAATGAAAACTCACTTGCATAAATCACAACATTTGAATTCAAAATTGTCATACAACCAAGAAGTGGCAAATGGCTTATCACAACTCTCACAGAATGGCCTATCATGTTCAATAATTGGAGCATCCAATTCCTTCACAAGGTTCACCTGAATACAAAAAACGTCATGATCCCTATCATTTCATCAATAAAAACTTACAAATTCTTCTTCATCTGGTGCTTCTTCAAGCAAAAAACCTCCTCCTGTATCTTTATATTTTGTAGCTCCAATTTTTATTGTGGTGGTATCTTCAGAATAAACAGCCCTGAAAAATCCCAGCATCTGTTTGAGATATTATTAATTAACTACATCAAATAGGAATATTACCCTTTCGAATAAGGATGAGATACAAGTTTGCTCCTCTTCAGAATGATAGCTTTCTGTCTATTACTTTCGATTTTTCTTTTCACAGCTGAAGATAATTCATCACTTTTATCAGTATCTTCAATCATTGTGTTGGAATCTGTATATAAATAATTTCAATTTTGGTGATAATCAAATTGATGAAAAATTCATGTATGAAATAGGCGGCCAAACCTAAGAAAACAATCCAAGTTCAACTGCTAAAAACTGAAGCAATCTTCATGCTATACACGCCTGACAGATTCACTATGAACACCATATATATGCGAATTATTTACCAATTTTGTCATGTTGGGTGGCCTAAGCTGCAGGGGCTATGAGTTGTCATTTGGTTGTCACTATATTTTGAGAATTTCAAATTACAAGATAAAATCTATTATTAGGTATTACACGGTTTATACACATTGCAATATTCATGATGCTAAAAATAGTGGACTAAGTATAGTAGTTCATTCCAACAAGCATTTCATTGCAGCTGACCCATTTGAATTTTGTGAGGTTAAATAAATATTCAGGTCACATACCTACTGCATAGATTTCCAATGAAAAGTGGTGAAGAAAAAGCGTTTTGTAGTGACTTCCGACGTTGAGTCATTGTCCACATTGTGGACCTTAGTTTCTGTTCGTAGTTCTTGTATAATTTTCACTGAATCAACTCATGTCTTACCCACCGCCTAATCAGAGCCAATATTCATCGCCTTATAACAGTAAGTACAATGATCTTGTACTTGTATCTATACTCTTTAGTTTCTTGCTAATCTCAACTATTTCAGCCAATTATCCACCACCAGGACAAGGCTATGGTCCTCCAGCACCAGGGTATGGCCCACCTCCCCCAGGATATGCCCAGCAACCTCAAGGCTACCAGCCTGTTCCTCAGTATCCTCCTGGCCAAGGTCAGTACCAACCAGGACAAGGTGGGCAATATGGTGGGCCAGTGACTAATCAACCAATGGGACAGCCCAATAGTGAGTAAAAAATCAACTCTTATCAATGTTTTTTCTGTGTCATCTATTTTTTTTCCATTCCATACATATTCAAAAAACATCATATTTTTTCTTCATTGTTAATTTTTCATACAAGTACCTGATAATGTTGGTTCATTTCAGTAAACCAAGCAAAAATCTTGACTTGACCAAGATTAAAAAATATTAATATTATGAATGAATACAATTGTCAAATAAGTTTCATAATCAGAATAATAATCATATGTTATTTAGGAAGACCAGTTTCCATATTATACGATTTCCATCCGTTATTATTTTGAAAATCAACAAAGTTACTATAATGGAAGAAAATCACACTAAATCCCAGGGGTTGTGATTTTTCCTTTCAGTATGTTTTGTACTTAGAACATTTATCATGCCCTTAGTTTGAATCTCAAGTAGGCATTTGTGTTTGTACCTGTATGTTCTCCTAACTACCACAAGTTTCAATTCATGAGGCGTTGTTCCACCAACAAAGTTGGGGTTGATACATTAATGTCACAGTTACACAGTTCAGAGTTCTTACTCCTGTGATCAAAGAATGATATAAATGTTTATGCTATTATTTATGTTCAGTAGACTTATATTGGATATATTCATAACATACTATATTGATTGGCCCATCAACAGGGCATTCACTTCATACTCATTGATAAATTGTTTGTTTGAAAAATATAATTCTGATGAACAATAAATGGATATCAGAATGGCATATTTACACTTCTTATAAAAGGGTAAACACTAGATGTTTGCTAAAGATATTTTAAATATCTGGGTATTGTGGAGCTAGATAAGAAAAATCAAAGATAACATATTGTTTAAATCAATGTCATCATAAAGTGTCCTACAGAAGAACAAATTCAGTTCAAGGAACTTAAAAATGTTGTTTTTGGGTCTTCAGACATTGTTTTTCCATGACAGATAATTATTCAAGGAATAATGCTACTCATAAGATAACTTCTGATTTATATCAATAAAACATTATTGTGTTTGATCAGTATTGAAAACAATGCCTGAGAAGAAAGTAAGTCTGTGGATCAAGTCTCAATCAGTTCTCAAAAGAATAAAAAAGTTTTTCAAAAAGAGATCTCCAAAAAACAAGGGTTACAAGAAGTTCTATACTGAAGAAGAACAGAGGTTTGTTATTATTTTCATATTATTTCATATTTCATATGCTTGCAACCTTGAATGATGCCATGTTTATTCAATTAATTCCTGATTCGCACATATTATGTTTATTTATTTTTTTTCTCTATCTTAGGTGGTTGGATGAATATGCCGCAAGGCATACCCAATTGCCCCCCTGGATTGGAATACCTAACTATGATTGATCAACTTCTCGTTCACCAGAAAGTTGAAATTCTTGAAGGTATGACAAACAACTCACTCGAATAATTGAGAAAATTTGCATTCGACATTCCAAACAATCATTTCACTGGTTCCGAGTGGGCAGTACTTTCTGAAATTTGAAATAGTAAAATATGTTGTAATAAAATACTCTTTTCAATATTGATGAAACAAGGATACCCAATATTCAGATAACTTGATTTCTTCAGAATGTGAACAGCATATTTATAAACTGTCTGAAATTTAAATATGTACCCATTCAAAATATGTAGAAAATGATTATAATGAAAAGGATGTAAAACATTATATTGTTATAATTGTCAATATTGAATTTCCTCTTTATACTTGAGAGAATTATAAAATAGGTTCCATCATATTCATTCTAATTCCGAAATGCTTGTTTGTTTAACATGAATATATAATGTTAACTTGATAAGAGAATAGATATTTCTGAAGTGCTGAGGAATAATAATTTCATTCAATCATATTTCATTATGCAGCTTTAACTGGGTTCGAAACAAAAAACAAATTCACTGTCAAAAATAGCTTGGGTCAGAAAGTATATTATGCTGTTGAGGACAGTGACTGTTTGACGAGAAACTGCTGTGGCCCCCTTAGACCATTTGATATGAAAATTCTGGACAACTATAGCCATGAAGTGATTCATCTTCATAGGCCTTTGGCTTGCGATTCTTGTTGTTTTCCATGTTGTCTTCAGGTGAGAACGTGTATATTATATACCTAGTGTTTAGAACAGATCCAAAAGAGCTGGACATTAAAATTTCAATACATTCAGTCAAAATCATCTCTCAACTCCATATGATGTGAGTCCAACCATGTCAGGGTTTTAGGTGCCAGTCAACTATTTCACTCTTTGTTTTATTCCTCCATACCCAAGTAATCAGATAATTCGTTGTTATCTTGAACGAGTTTTTATTGAAAGGGTGTGAAAACTGTTTTCCAATTATCTAACAGTACAGTCATCGGAATGTGTACCTTTTGGTATACAGAGTGTCCCTAAAATGTTTTTACAAAAGCCTACCACATATTCCTCATATCAATTTAATTCAAGCAAACTTTCATCAGTACAAATCTGCTTACTCTGGGCGCTAGACGGCTCTGACTTCACAATTTTCAATCATTTTTGCTTCATAATTTTGAAACGGCTCACGAGATTTCACTCAAATTTGGTACATTGGCGTGCCTTTATGAGGTTTTAAAACTCAGATCATAATGAAGATGAATATAATGCCATGGTCGGAGAACTTAATTTTTTCAGTACATTAATACTTGAAACTTAACTCACTACAAGAAAAGTACTGTTGATAAAATTCCATTCATGGAAGTGAACATTAAAACGATAAATAGATATTTCTTGGAAATTTTTAAAAATGTTTCCATTTTCACATATACAAGGATTTATGCCATTCAAAAACTTGAAATATACTCTTTGCCTAACTTCTCTTCTATCTAATGAAAAACAACTATGGCAACGTATCCAACAAGCAACAAATAATCTTATAAATCTTTGTATAGGTATATCATTTGGTCTGAGAAATATGTGGCAGTCTTTTGTAAAAACCTTTCAGTGACACCCTGTATATTCCATTCTATAATATAACACTACAGATTCTTATTCGCGATATAAACTTGTACTGTTTTTAGGTGTATGTGAAAACAGCCTAAGGCGATAGTATAAAACAATTTAGTGAAATTATTATCATTCGAAATCGCAGAACTGTTTTTAATCATCGTAAATCGCAAATTTGTAGAGCATGGAAGTTTCATCGCCCCCTGGAACAATAGTAGGCACAGTCGAACAAGAATGGAGCATATTTTGTCCCACATTTGCAATAAAAAACTCAAGTGGAGACACAGTCCTCAGAATCGAAGGTCCTCTGTGCACATGGAGCATTTGTGGTGATGTTGAGTTCAAAATAATGTCTGGTGATGGGAATGTCCAAGTCGGAAAAATTTCTAAACAGTGGTCTGGATTGGTACGAGAGGCGTTCACCGATTCTGATTATTTCGGAATAACTTTCCCTATGAACTTGGACGTCAGAATGAAGGCTGTTATGATGGGAGCATGCTTCTTAATAGTGAGTTACAGTCGTAAGAAATGTTCACAAAGAACGCAAAACCAATAGAGACCATTCCAGTTAGAATTCGGCAAACTGTGATATCCTACATAAATATTCATTTTGATCTATGTGCATTCTACAGCATTTTCTCAATTCAAATGATAATGTGAATTGTAGACAGCTCAAGTAGACTGGTGGCCAGGAGTCGATGGGGACAGAAGTTTGAAATTTGGAGAATTTATATTACATCCCATTTTGCATTCACTGATATAGTTTGCTCTTCAAATTATTTTTTCGTTTCCAATAATGTCAACTTAGATTTTCAAATGTGAATCCTTGTATATTTTCAGTTTCGGATTCAAGAACTTATACGAACCACTGGCACGATTCCAAAAATCAAAGTAAAAATTGAGTAATTTTCAAGTGAGAATTAGGGTTTCTCATAAATCAGGAGCGACCAAATACTTGGGTTTACTCAATTCAAGACTTGATCTCATTATTTTTGTTTGAGACTCGTTCTGAAAAACGATCTATGCTCAATATCTGCTTGATAATGAATTTATGGGGTACATAAATAACTGAAACAATGTTTGTCACATTAGAACTGGAACCTTTCATAAACAATATGGTGTGCCTCATGATCAGCCCGTCGAATTTCTAATCCTGAGGCCATATTTTTCAATGTATGCCCCTCTAGCAGCTAATAGAGAAGAGGCATAAAATGAAACATGCATGGTATTGAATTCTGTCAAAACATCAATCAAAGCAAGTGAGCGGCGAAATTGGATAAATCTCTAGTCGACTTTCTATAGGACCTTGCTCGCCTGTTGTTGTGGTATCTTTTCTTTGAAAGCACAACTAACACGGGAATACACGAATCAATATCATCTGTCGGTGTCTTAAAATCAAAGAATTTTCTAAGGTTGCATGCTCTTGTCCATTTACTGTTTGCTGAGATTGTGCAATTGCAAAAAAATAGTATCATACAACTCAGTATATTCATACTGGTTAAGTTAGGCGGGCAAATCATGAAATTTCCTTTTATATTAGACATGACAGGAACTTATTTTTCTTCTATTTTAGGATGCGATGTTCTTCGAAAAATCAGGTAATAACAATTGATCCATGTTATTTGATTCCATAATATGACGTGGGGGCGTAAACTTACTTGGTGGAAAAGTACTTGGTGATTGTGTTATTTTCATCATTATCAATAATCTGATTTCGCTTTGAGAACTAATGCATATTTTGGAATATTGGAAATAATTTACACATCTCTCATACCTGCTGTGTCCAACCATTAAAAGATTTGAGCTTGTAGTATTTTATATTTCATTGTCTTGAAATGCCAAACAATTTCTATGGTTGATAATTTCTTATCCTCATCTGCAAATGCATTGAATTCAAGTTAATTCTGATTCCATTCAAAAATGTAGATTGAAAATTCTCTCAACTCTCATGAATATTGATGTTTGTCATTCAAAAAGCCACTATGAAATATTACTATTATCAGCTATCATGATGAATATTTATGAAAATATTTGAACTTATACAGCCTCAAAAATCTTGATGTGAACAATGTTGAAATCAAAAATATATTGACATGGTTAAGTTAAAAGTATATATATTTATACATGATTGTTGAAAGATCTCTATATTTTTAAAAAAATTAATGTATAATGAGATATGATAATGTTTCCCAAAATGTTTTTGAGCTACAGTTTGCTACCAAAGAGCATTTGTGTTTTATTTCATATATTTGCTTCAAAAGTAGCAGTCAGTTATTGTTTCCCATTTTTCTGCTTGGTAGACATAAACTTAAAAAAAACATGACTTGAACTATATACCTCTTCCAATGTGGATGTGATTTTCTAATATTGTGTCAAATACTGTAGAATCTTCCTTCAACAATATAAATGTTTTTTTAATTGTTTTATTGATGCACAAATAAACTTATAAACTAAGGGCTTGTTTTTTATTATCAATCACATGAGAAGTGAAAAGAAACTGTTTTTATAATAATTGTCATCTCAAACTGAGATGAGTTCATCTCATTTTTAATCAATTTCTCCTGGTTACAATTTTGCTATATATACATATTCCATTCCTATCATAATCATCTGCAAACCTGTACATTTAATTTGATTGAACTCCTTGAAACTAACTACTTCCTACTAAATACTGGTATTGCTCATTTTTTTGAGAGTATCTGATGGTATTATTGTTTGAAATCTATCAAACTCATTTATAACCTGCAAACAAAATTAATATTTACTTGAATAAACATTATCATTTTGTCAAAACTGAAATATCTCTGAAAGGCCATATTTTACAAATGGCTCTACTTCTTATCAGACCTTGGGGGACTGGGCCATGAGACCTACTGTCCAGAGAATTTTCTTTGTTATCTCCTTCTATCCACACATGACCTAATGGGACTATTATTGAAGAAGCAAATCCAATTTTAATCTTATCTCCAGGTAATCCAACCACTCTTTTACATACTTGTTTATTTGGATCTGAAGGACATTTAGCAATAACAATGTCACCCCTATCAATTCGCCTTTTGAGAGGTGAAATATATTCAGTCAGCAGTATATCATCAGTATGTATCACAGGTTCCATAGAAGGGCCTGAGCACACTACTATATCTACAACATATTCAAATGTGCAATGCACCAAACAACCATATCTAATCAGATGCACTGCAGAATCGACTAGGCTGATAAATATTCTCTTCATCTTCATGCTAATAATTATTTTTTATCCTAGGCTGCGTCAATTAACTTACTCTTGAAGGGTAAAGTAGAGTATCATCTGGTATGATGTATGATAAACATGTAATATTTCTATTTGACTCAGATCTGGATAATATATATCAGAATATTAACAACATAACCCTCACAACAGCACATTAACTTGTCATAAATGTCAGAGTACATCGTTACTCTTTTCAAAAGCAGAGTAGTTTACTCTGAGCAAGTTTCGTAACGATTGTGAGTGTATACTCCAAAACTAACAGAGTACATTTATCAACGCTTCAGAGTAAGCAAATCATTCAGAGTAAGTTTCTGAACGGAGCCCTAGCAAGCACAGTGTTATACAGGACTTATGGCCGATGTTCTGTCCTGTTCTTCAGAGTTCTGCCAAAGAGGACACAAGATGTAGGCATAGAATAATTGTTCACACTTGATATACTCTTTGATGTGTGTGTCTAGTGGAACGCATCCTATGGATACACAAGTGTACACAACCAAGTTAGAATTGATGCGAGATTCGGCTTGATTGTATATGTTGCGGTAAGAGATAAGTAAGAACTAACTACTTATCTCTGGTTGCGGTTGACAGTCTCTGATAAATAAATGAAAAATATTCAATATTCAAATATAAAAGAGCATTTAGACAACTCGGTGAATTGGAAGTGAGGGTGAAGACACAGAAGAAGGTTACGGTCATAGAATAATTGTTATATACTCTTTGGTACTGTCCTCTTTAGTAAAAGAGTGCACATTAATATCAATGTTTTTAAATTTCCCCATCTGACGACGAGAGTTTTCGTTCACTAGCGATAAATGATTTTTCGGCAGAATTCTGTACAGTCGCGCATAATTCAGCTTTTCTCGCTAACATAAATGTGGCTATAGATGGCGCAGTTTGCATTTGAATGATGAATGAAAATATACAGAATGCGCAAGTCAGAATTGTGCCTAAATATCCCCATCCTTGTATCCGAGTTGGCCCCTCGTGGCTCTACGTTTATGAAAACATTATGAGTTGAGAGAGTGTTCACTAAGATGGCGAAACGCTGAGTTGTTTATTGAAATGGAGTGTACAAATTTTGTCAATGTCGACTTCAAAAGTGTCGGTATTCCTTTGGTAATATCAGAGTGTCTACAGTTAGTGAATTTGAACCTATAGTAAAGTGGAATAACTTGTTAAAATGCGTGAATTCAAAGTTGTGGTTCTCGGATCGGGTGGGGTTGGGAAAAGTGCACTGACTGTTCAGTTCGTATCTGGATGTTTCATGGAAAAATATGATCCCACCATCGAGGATTTTTACCGAAAGGAAATTGAAGTGGACAACTCTCCCTGTGTGTTGGAAATCTTGGACACAGCAGGTACGGAGCAGTTCGCCAGCATGCGCGACCTCTACATAAAGAATGGACAAGGGTTTGTCGTAGTGTATAGTTTAACAAATCATCAAACCTTCCAAGATATCCGCCCTATGAAAGAACTCATCACCAGAGTCAAAGGTACCGAAAGAGTCCCTATTTTACTAGTCGCCAATAAAGTTGATTTGGAACATCAACGAGAAGTAGATTACGCGGAAGGAAATAGCCTTTCCCAACTATGGGGATGTCCTTTCATCGAGGCGAGCGCCAAGAACAGAACCAACGTTAATGAGGTGTTTGCAGAAATAGTCCGTGAAATGAACTTTAGTCCCGAGGAGAAAAAGCCCAGATACTGCTGTTGTACCGTACTCTAATATCGGCTCTTATTTCATTCCCCTTCATTTGGAACTGTGTTACAGCCGACACTAGACTTGCTTTGTGTTACTGTGAACGTCTGAACTCATGACTGTCATTTGTTATACTACAGTTCAGCTCCCCAGGACAATTACTATGGATTTTTTATTGTAAATGCTCATTTCTAGTATACCTACTTCAATGGCTTAGAACTGCACAATATCTATATTTTTATACATTGAACAAAATCTTCGTGAAAATGCATAAAAAATGTATTTTATTTACTAGTTTTTTAAACTGATTCATATCTACCCTAAGATCTATTGATAGTGCCTGATAGAAAAACTGCGACTAAACACACTTGTATGGTGGTAGTACTCTCGGCCTAAGTGATCTGTTTTGCAAATGGTCAACCTCCAGTCAACTAACACAATTATGGGCCTCCCAGTGTATTTGCTACGCGAATATCTCACTAGGTATATGGATGGTTCTGTAAATGTGAGCTCATACTGTATATATTTATATTGTTTCAACAAATTTATGAAAGATCTGTGTTTGTAACATAGGAACTTTTTCCAATCAAAAAGTGATGTGTGCTTGAAGATGCGTGCTTGTAGAACTAATACATGTTTTTGTAAGTAAGAAATGTTGCCGATAGGATGTGTGTTCTGAGAGCCAAAAACGATTTGTGATATATACGTATTAAAATAAAAAATTAAGTGGAGAGCTCTACTCGTTTCATTGTGGCCTAAACCACTGATGGATCTCTGGTCAACATTTCAACAAGCTAATTTTTTTTTGCATATCATTTTTGTATTGGACAATATCTGTCAAATTCTTAACAAGGTTTGTTTCATTGTGTATTGTGCAATCATATGAAAGTTTTCTTTCTACTTGTTTTGTGGAAATGAAACTGGGTCCATACCTTATTTTTGTCAATTATTTGTATGCATGACAACTGGGTTTTACATTTCAACAGGTATCTAGGTACACCCCTGCAAAAATTTCAGTGCAACGTTTTCACTTTCGAAATTATCTTTCCTTTCAGCTTATGATTTCATTCCTAACCATCTTTATGAAGATTATTCATCATATATCTTGAAATGTATGTTTACCCATCTAGTCATTAGTATCTAAGATTCATTTTAGAATTTGGTATTGAAAACTGTGCAAAAATTCTATTCATTGGTGGCTTTTGAATTTGAATAGTGATCAATTTGGTATGTGCCAAAAAAATATGTTGGTAGAAGAAACACTGGTTCAATATTGAAAATAACCGCAAGGTCAATTCAAAGTAGTTGTCATATAGGTTTCTACATACCTACTGTTTTGATAATTTAGATTCATGGTTTCACCAGGAATGGCGAATTAAACTCCATATGATTAACAAAACATATTGAATTGGAAAAGATATCTTCACTCACATAGTTTCTCTGCTATAGATACTATCATTCACAATTCAACTCATGGTGAATTGTGAATGATAGTAAATTGTGAGAATTGTGAGTGAATTGTGGTAAAAAAAAATACTGTTGAAACATATCTATTTGTTATCGAAGGGTGCACCCTTGGGTGAACCAATATCCCTAATTTTGGCTGTTTGGCTCAAGTATTGGAAAAAAAAATTAACCGAGGTGTCATATTCCATTGGCGTGTTATCAAGGTAAAAATGTTAGAAGAAGGAGATTAAAAAAACACCATATTTTCGAATAACTTGAGAAATGTGAGACTTTGCACTGAGGTATGTTTGGCTTTATGGAATCCGAATGAGCCCCGCTCTCAACTCCGTTAGACTTTGGAACACCCTGTGTTTTGATCCTGTCAGATAGAGTATATTTTCGTGATTTCAAATATACAGTGACGACGTGAATTATAGCACAAATTCTATATATCCCTTATACTATATGGTATATGTTGGTTATGTCCCAAGCCTATAGAGATATTGAGGATTCTGTTACAAATATTTCGCCAGAACATTTTCTCTGCCATGTTTATATTTGTAAAAGAATCCTCAGTATCTCCGTAGTCTCTCATGAATATTTTTCCAAAATAAAGATGATGTCTTGTATATCAGTAATGACAGACAGTAAACACATCAATGGGAGGAGAACTGGTCCTCCAAGGTTTCCTTTATTTAAAGGCATGGTATGTACATGGTCATACGCAGTAATCGTTCATCTTTATATATATATATATATATATATATATATATATATCTTTTTATATATATATATATATATATACACAGGGCGTTATTGCAGAAATGCGTGACAGGTTCAATTTATAATTTTCAAACGAAACCCCTTGTATATCATCCATTTTTTAAAATCTCCGAAAAATTCAGAATATTTTTCCTATGTCCTATATCTGACTGTTTTTGCATTTGCAAAAATGAGGTCAGTGAGATTTCATATGATTATAAATCATAAATATAGGTCTCTTTTTTTGTAGTTGGCCACCTTAGAACTGGAATCTAGTTATATGGCGAATATCTATGAAGCTATTTAATTTGAGCATTGACAAATTGTACAGGAAATATTCAGAGGGTTCCAAAAAATCATAAGTATAGGTACTGGATGTTCAATTCGAAGAAGTCTAACTTATAACTGATTAGAGGTACCTACCTACATTAATAAATATTTGAAATAACAAAAATTCACTCTATGTGACGTGTACATACGAGTGTACATAAACATCAAGCATAGCAATCTACAATAAATATATTATTGTCTTGGGTTTGTCAAGGTTTCAATGATTAATCATCAAAAATTCTACTATCTCTATTCGAAAATATTGTTTACATGGAGGAATGGAGAAGAGAGAGCGACAGGATTCCACAAAAAACAAGCCTTAGAACCTGAAAAAAACTGTGTATGTTTACCTTTGCAGCAATAGTAATAAGCACTACAGTATGCAGTAGTTGGGAATATTTTTCGTTGGTAAGTTTTGTTTCTCATATTAATATTATTATAATCAGACGAAAATGATGACTCGTGAAAGAGATCTATTTTTTCACTTCGAACCGGATTTTCGATTCAAATTGTGGAAGATTCGGTACGAAAGTTTGATGCCAAAACTATTTGGAAAGTACGGCGGCTATGAACTGCCATCCTGAAACAGTTTTCTTATAATAATCTCCTAATGTAAAGTGAATTTGACTGTAAATCAGGAGATTATGTTTTGGAAATAAAAGTGTTTTCAGGATAGCAGTTCAGAACCGTCATAGAAACAAAAATTAAATTTGCACCAAAGTAGGCTGTTGTTGGTGTTGCATTAAAATGGTAAAATAAGATCTACTACAAGATTGAAGAAAAACCATTTAATATAATTTCCAAAAGCCACATGATATAAAAGGCAATGAAAATGGTTTTATTGTATTTTTTTATTTCCCTCTGCTCTAGTAAAGTATGGTTTGAATAATTGATTAGAGTAGATTATATTCTACCCTCGATTCTACCGATATCATACAATCTTATAGAGGACAGGGAGGAAATTAGGGCCTATATCTTATCGGGTGCTAATGAATTCATTCATCATTCGCTTTTTTGATTTCAAATATTTGAATTTCCTATGCTCAGTAGAATAAAGTTTAGGTGCTCAATCAAATCAAGTAAAAACATTACAATAATATCAAAATCTACCCTTAGTCGACTAGAAGTTCCAAAAATTGCATTGAGCAATAGGTCCTATATCTTTTCTCAAATAATTCAACTGTATTGATATATTTGAGGATGTTAATTCAATGAATAATATTCAGTAACGATAAAATGTTTAGAAATCCAATAGTCGACAATCAAAAATCTGAGTTCGAATTGAACTCTCCAGAAAGATAAATCTGAAGGGTTCGATGGATGGAATTAACGAAAGAAAAAATATTCATCCAAAGTTGAAGGTAGGTATATAAAATGTGAAATATAATTCAGCTCCAGATGAATTATTATCATTCTCATAGTTTATCATTTTGTGAACAAAGAACAGCTCTATAAACTTATCTTTATAACTACAACAAATGATCATTATAGATGTTGGTTATCAGATCAAGAATTAAATCATAAACAAACAGTATGTAGATGGATAATGTTATGCCTCATTACGTTTCGTTGAATTGAACCAATTTTTGAAAATATATTATGTATTACATAGTTAGTCACTACACTTCACATCTTTTTCAACTATTTTATTATAAGAGATATAAAAAAAATGTGAACGAGAAAGATGTATGATTCCATATATATTTTATTAAAATACTACGAATGAAACAACTATATTCAATATGTCATCATCTGTCAGCTCGAGTGACAGCTAGACCTATGAAACCATATACTTTTGGAATCAATAGAACAAGATCCTCAAGAATATGTGAAAAATATTTACTGTCCTATTTAAAACATTGTTTTCATCCGTTCATCATCATGACCAAAATTGATATTTTTTTAGTGAAGAAAAAATACATGAAACCCTACAACTTTTTCCTTCAACTGTGTTTATAGCTCTCATAATGAAGTATTTGAGGAAGGGGTTCACGTGCACTATGTATCTCATCTCACGAAAACCGCTTGAGGAAAGATGACAATGCCGATTGAAATGAACTGACTTGTTTCATGAAGACAGCAATTTCTCAGTGACATCGTTGAAGCACTTGTCATGTCAATCAAATTCGCACTAACTGATAAGGTTATCAGAATTCATGGACGAGTTTGTTGACTCGCGTGGGCTTTCCTTCATGCATAAAACAAAATGAATATTCTGTAAGCGATGCTGGAAAGTCACCTCCATGCCGCTATACTTATTTTAAATAATTGCAATATGATGTTAGCAACACAAGATGAAATTGACGTTTTTCCTTCAAATAATATTTTTTTTTCTCTTTAGAGCAACCTTTGATGTAGAAATCGTGATTAGGATAGTTTTGGCCATGTTTTATAATAACGATAATGAACCCTCTTTATTCATTAAAAAAAAAGAATGCAAATTCATCTATGATTACGTAATGAAACTACATGGATGAAAATGTGAAGGGTCAGCTGATGCTGTTTTATAACTTAACCCTTTATGACTCAACATTCGAGACATAATATAAGAGATCATCGTGAATACTAGCTCTGGTAGATATTTGAAAGGTTCAACTTCGAAAATTTGGAAGATGACCATTTTCAAAGATACAAGTGCAAGCTGAAAATTTGAAAATTTATTGATGCAAACTTCAATTCAACTTCTGAATCAAATTCCAAATCCAACCAACTCAAATGCCACTGCGTACCCTACGCTTATATCTGCCAGTATGTCGAAAACGTTATACTAGGCACTCTTTTCATGGAAAAGCTGTGAACGTGAAGAATTCTTGCAGCATAATTCATAATTACGTTCATCTTCAACAATAAGAGCAACGCAATTTTCGGCATTTGAAACCATGGTAGGGGTGGGGTGTCTTGCGTAAATAAAATCACAGCCACACTGACATATTAGGACAACAACGAGCAAAGCCACACCTCGTACAAAAAACATTACTTCAAGTGAACTGTTGGTTTCAAGTTCATTTTGATCATGAAAATGCACCAGTACACCTAAAGATAAATACCCAAAAACAAAATGTAGGAAAGGAATGGTTCTCAAACAAAAATTGGTATTCTGAAAGGAATTGTATACGAAATTATTTCATAAATTTCTATATTAGGGTTGTAGAACAAACCTTTCAATTATAATGACTAATACGCCAGCATTAGCAAAGCAAGTTGTAGTAATTGTATATCTACAGTTCACTGAAAGATTTATGAAAAATGAAAGAATTATGAGACCTAAATGAGTATTAACTTGGTGACGTTTTTCTGCATGTGAGTGTATTGATATGATCCATGGTTCAATCAGAGATTATAGTTTCAAGTTTGGAAAATTTAGATTCCAATTGAACATTTCCGAATCAGCACAGTCATCCAGACTTGAATCCCTTCAATTATTTATCACTAACAACGAAAACTGATTCTGTTGAAACCTCATGTCGTTTTTCAGTTTTCTGTACATTCGGATAATATAAATGTTTTTCCATCAATATACCTGATTGATTCTTCTGAACTGTAAACTGTGTATATAGCTCCTGAATCGCATCATATAGTATACACCTGTCATAAAAATTAGGTACGCAAGACTATGCTGCGTGTAATGAATTTTCATAAATATTATGACCCCGCTCGTTTTTCACTCACTTTATTAGTTCACGCTGTGCTGTCTCCTCTACTGTTCAGTTGAACAAAAATTATGAGAATTCCAGGAACTAAAATATTACCCAATGAAAAATGTGAACAATAATATCCTCTTCAACTCAACAAATAAGTTTGGTATAATCGAATGAAAATAGTTGGGAACAATATTTGTGTAAACAACACTTGGTATCGAACATAGCAAATATGTTTTCGAGGAATAAACTTAGTTCCATTCGTCCCTTTCATAGATACCTATCTATGAATAAACAAATAGATCATAAAGCTATACTTCTACGAAATATACATCGCGTTCTTGAATATCAAGTATACACGGAAGGAAGTGTGCTTCTTCGGCTGATTTCACGAATAAAAATTCATATAAACGTAGGTTCGCGAACACTTCGTTGTCGATCCACAGGATGTAGAAATTTCAAGTTTTTTTTTAGTTTTTTCTTCATTGATTTTGAAGTTTCTGATATCCAGCTCAAAATTGAAAAATAAGCTACGCTGTTGGGCTCACATCATATTTTTAAGTGTCATGTCCCTGAGCTTCTTTTCGATGCGGTAAAATACTAATTTAAAATACTGACTTTTCTCTTTCATTTAGAATGTTTTTTTCTATCGTCGTTTCTCGTAGGTATTTGACACCATTATATATATATATATATATATATTTTATATATATATATAAAAGATTTTTCTACGTGAATTTTGACAGTTCACTCGACGAACCTACCTGTTGGAAATTAAAGCTCAGATGACACTGTTTTTGTAGCAATGGATTTATTACAATACACCCTGTAGCTCGGTAACGAGGCGTTTGCGGACCTATATGTTTATGAAACTTCCCGAAATGACCAACTTCAGTATGTACATGATGTGTATGTATTCAGGAACACCCTGTAAAATATACTATATTTCAACCCACCTTGCATGATTGATACTCAGCTGCATACAATTTTTCTGTTGAAGTAGGCATGAGATCCTGAAGTCACCAAAAATGTTTCAGGAGATGTTTGACCTTCCTATAATTTTAATAAAAGTTATCTCTTTGGTAAGTCACCTCCATGAAGCTAGGTCATAATCTAAGGCTATTTCAAGGCTCTTACCCTAGCCTATGGTTAATTTATTCATTGATAGAGGTGTAAATTACATTGGATAGTGCGAAAACAAACAAAACCATGCCGGGATTCAATCTCTTGCTGCGTCACTAGGGATGCTGTCAGATTGTGCTCTTCAATCCAGTGCAGGGGCTTCAGTAGAACACCTCATGTTTATGTGCTTCATATGTTGTGCCCTGGTTTCGTTTAAGCCACTGGTAAATGAGTTTTCTGGCACCTTTTATACCCCAATCTTGTGGCGCCTTATCCATAATGGCAATCTTCACTACCTTGGTATAGGCAACGAGGTAGTTCTAGGAAACAATGCAATTAAGAAATTTCAAGAGTTATGAGTGATGGCCGTTGATCGGAAATACTTATAAACTCAAATATGAAGAAAATACAGTTACTGTGGCCAGTCTCTTTGTTAATAACAATATTGAGAAATAAATAATGGAATAATCAAACGGTGATTCATCGAGATGCATCACTGACTCGTTCTTAAATATTCATGAGTATACAATTCTCGATACTAGTCGAGACAATTCTTGTTGTACATGATTCGATGAAAATGAAAAAACCAAATGAGTTAGTTTGCACTGCATTCCAATGAAAAATCAATAACTTTTAGAATAATGCCTTTCAGGGGAAACCAAAAAACACGACTAGAATGATATACAGGGGGACTCATTTTATTATCGTTATGCTTGGTGTAGTATTTCTCTCTGATAGAGAAAAAGGCGGGTCAACCCAACCTGAATACTTAGTCATGAAGTTTGAGGAAAACTGAATCGACTATATCTGGGTGGCCTTCGGTGATCAATCCTGGCATCGTTTCTTCCTCAAGATAAGCCCTGACCGATCATGGAATCAAATATAGGGTGATCCCCATATGATGTTCTGGGAATGTAGAGGTTAATGTTACATTGTGACAAAATGTGTCAACCTGTATAGCATTCTGGGCGTGTTTTTTGTTCCTCCTGAAAATCAGTATGTCCAAATATATTCAGGAAGGATACAGTTTTCATTGGAATGCATAGTATAGGAGTATATCATATGGAAAAAGGTAGAAGAAAATAATAATGACACAAAAAAAATCGTGTGACGGCCTGTGAAGAATAGATATATTCTTGCTGAACATAAATGATCTCTAAAAAAATGATACATTTCTCTTACATAGAAAAAGTTGGAAAACGTTGGTGATCATGAGCACATGAATCATTCAACATACCTGTCCGCATTTCAAGTTTTCAGAAAATCTTGATTATTAGAGAGTTCACGCAAGAAGGAGATTCTGCTGATGAAACCCCAAATTAAACCTAAAATTTTGACAGCAGTCTCACAAGTATACCTACCGTAATATTTTTAAGTACAAGCCTTGCATAATCGACAACTGTTTATCTACAAATATTGAGTGTCAAACAGTTCCAAAATCATTCCTTTTCATTGGCTTTGTTATTGGAATAGCTGTTCTAATATGTGTAGTATGTCGTCGGAATCGAAACGAAAAGGTCTATTCGATTCTGACCTCAAGATATCAGGGCCGTCTTTGAAAAAAATTACGTTGATGATGGCTGCTTGAAGACGAAACGTTGGATCAGAAAATCGGTAATGCCAAATCAATTATCATCAAAAGTTGTAATGAAGATGTTTCTTCAGTTTTGTCGTAAATTCATTATGAACGCTAGAAAATAACTCGAGAACCAAAATAAATATCGGAAATTTTTCAAGTCATTTTGTTGGTTGGTTTTCTCCTATTCAACCAAATCTGTATCTCTCGTAGTTTCCGAGAAGCCCATACTGGCCCTCCTTATATTGGAGTGTATACCTTATAGTGACCATATAGTTTTTGGATCTTCTATTATGAAAAATACATTTCGGGAAACCGTTTTCATTATGGACACTTTTTCTCATGTACTTATATACCTATGTATAATTGACTAATCAATCAGAAGAAGTTTATCTGTATGAATAAAAATGAATGATTAGAGCACGCGTATGAACATTGAATTATTTATCAAATCGTGATCAAGTTTCAATACCCGGCGTCAGAGAGTCTAGACAATGGAACTAGACTGAGCGTATGAAAAGATTGGGATATAGTTGTTGAGAAATTACACCCAGAAAGAATTTAACCACCCTCTAGAAGGGTATCAAACAGTACTTTTGAAAATTGGGTCCAGATAAGAAGTATTTATTTTTTCAACAACAAAAATTGTCACGATACAACTATAGTCAGTGAAGAACTCAGGTTAAATCAAATTAAACACGAAAGGAAAACCTATATTGTTAGAGGAACATCGTTATAGCCATCAGTGAAATGCTGAGATAGAAAGAAGGTAATGGAATTTTCTAGAAGTTCGGAGGTCGTAAGGAAAGACTTTACTAGGAAAATGATTCCACAGCTTTGCCGTTCAGTTGATGAATGATGCTTAATCTAGTCTCGAGCCTGAAAATGTAGGGTTGAGCTCATCTAATTTGTCTACCTAATGGAATCTCTTGTAGTGGCATAATAGACAAGATTTCCATTGAGTATCGACCGTACAAATATCTATGAAATATGGAGAGATCGCCCACTTTTCTATGATTTTCTAGAGACGTCAATGAATTCGTGAGTGTAGTATCACCGACTAGGCGAATAGCTCTCTTCTGAATCGATCTTCGGCGCATGTTCGGGAGCTGAACTCCTAACATGTGAACAGTACTCCAGGACAGTTCGAATTTGTCCTTTATAGGTCGTGAGCAGTTGCTGGGGTGTTAAGTAGTTCTTTGCATGGAACAGAAAGCCAAGTTTTTCCTAATAGTCGCTATCAATTTTTTTCTCTTCATCATTTGAACATCTTCCACTGAATCTTAATCAAATTATCCTTCTGTTTTTGGAGATTTGTATTATTTATTTCACATATCACTATCACGAATGTTAAGGAATGATTACTACTGGGACCTTTGTGCCTGTATTCGTATATTTACATGTAACATTGAGTTGTTAGTTTCTGGTAACGTGACATAAAGCACTGAAATTCCTGAATTATTGTTGAAAAATGAACCTAACATTTGAATAAACTCAAGGTAGAAATTGAAAAACGACAGAACAAAATTTTCCTAATTCAATATTCAAATGTCTATCTAATGACTCTTGGAAGTAAAAATGAAAAAAATAGAGAACCCATATAAGTTAAATATTTTATGACCAGATGGTAGTTCTTTCTTTCGTTTCAATATGTCTCATATTTGGCTTTTGAAAATGCAAAAATATACGGGGTGTCTATTCACAAATTCATTATTGTTGTCACTTGGCCGGGAACTGAAGACTCATCCCCCAAGTTTACTTTTTATAATATCAACAGTTCAAGACAAATCGTCGTGGGACACAACCCACCCAAGGTTCATATATCGATAAATTAATTCAGGGACGTATAATATGATATATCGAATTTAAGTATTATCATTATTATCATACAGATAAATGATAGGTAAACAAATATTCCTAAATTTGGACATTCCTGATGTGAGTAGCTATTTCGAAATTACAAAATGGGCTCCATATTTGTACAAGTTCGTGAACGAACTCCACTAACGCATAATTAAATAATGCACCTTTGAAGAGTATTCAATTATGCTAAAATGCCCACTGTAATGATGCCTCGGCAGTGGTGTCCTTTAACCTTTCCACTTGCCTTCTAGACAAAGGAATCACATATACAAGCAGTGAGGGTTTGTTAACCTTAGAATTTTTCCATATCAAACTTTCACAGTCCTATAAGGCTACCAAGTATTACGATTATGGTCATTTCCCAAATATTTCAATGTGAAAAACGGTACATTCTTCACTATTATCGATATTAGAATCTTCATGAGCAGGGTTAGACATTCTGTTGTCATCTGAAATTGGATTGTGGTTGATTGGATGATACACTATAATTCTATTTTCGAATAATCTCCAATAGAACGAAGAAGTAACCTGTAGTATCTTCATTGATATCTGTTCTGTAATTTGTTTCTCGAAAATTTATATCGGCCTACCTATTCAATCCCGTCAATAATCCATGAGCCAATAATCCGTTTTTATAACCTCACTCCAGATGTACTAGAGAAGGGTGAAAGGGGCGAACGAGGGGGTGGTTCTTCACCCCCTCGTTCACCCCCTGAGTCCTTTGAAACATTTGATCCTGTTGTTGAAAATGCAGCGTCCAGATACTCCAGAGTCACATTCATTACAGTTGATATTTTGTACTGTGAACTATGTGTACTCTGCGCACTATTTCTTGACACTCACTGTCTACAGTCTTCACTTATCAACAAGCTTCATTTGCATACCCTGTGTAGTATCTAGATACAATAAGTCTATTCCTTGAATAAGAATATATGTACATACATACGTTTCAAGATAGCCATAAAACATACATATCGATAATTTAATCGATGATATCCAGGAATTATCACCATAAGGCCATCCGATTCTTGACGGTATACAGGGTGAACGTTTTCTGTTGATGAACATCCTGAATGATGTAAAATAATCCACTAATTTATTACACACGGTGTCCCAAAACTCAACGTCATCTTTTGGAGGCCTGATAGGTCAGCTCATGACTGTACAGAATATTCATACATGACTACTCTAAATCATTGATATAGTTTTCGAGATATCGACACTTTCATAGATATCGTGAAAATCGACATCTTTGATCAGTTTTTCGTGTGCCACAGTCACAAGACTCCATATTTCAACATTCTGATTCTAGTACTGTCTTTCATTGATCGAAGTTCGAATTAGTGCCATACCTTTGGACGAAAAATATTTTTTGTGGTCATCATGAATTATTTTTTTATAAGCGAAGTTGAACAAAATGACGACGTCAACCTGACAAGTTATTTTGATCGATAAGAGGGGTGAAGAAGAGATTTCCAGGGTGACGGACCAAAAATTAGAATCTTAAAATATGGAGTTTTATGGATGTGGCACTCACAAACTGATCAAAGATTTAAATTTCCAAAAAAATTGTAAGAGTGACAATATCGCACCTATATATTTACTATTTTGATAGTCATTTTGTTTTGGTAGGGCATAGTATTGTCTATTAGAGTTTTTCTGAACACCTATAATGAAACCTAAAATGTTAGTTGAACATCGTGTGAGCCAACAGTGGAATGTTGGAGGTGGGATGGAAAGGTATTGGAATTTGTCTGGAAAATTTGGAGATCGAAAACATCAGGAAATACTTCACTAGGCAGAGAATTTCAGAACTCTACCGTTCTATCGATGAATGATGATAAAGCGCAGTTCTCAAGAATGAGAGCGTGACCAGCATGTGCTCGTCTGGTTCGTCTACCTGGAATTGCTTTCGGTGGAGTAATACGCGAAATTTCCCGAACATAAAACCAAGGTTTGTAAAGCAGTTCTCGCAATGGACCTATATGTGGTCGTCCCAGTTGGCTTCAACTAGTGAATACTTCAAAATTGTAAATTAATAAAAAGCGGACAAATACATTGCTATAATGAACCTCAACGCATGTAACGCAAAAAAATTGGTTGTAATATCATCATATAAGTATATTCCAGGTAATATTTCTTCTGAATTGTTGAGTAGTTTATATATGAATGATTATTATTCATTGTGGGTTCATCCAACCATTCTACCACTTTCCGTGTGATCATTTCGGAATTCCATTAGAGGAACTACTGAGTACTGCATAAATCTCATTATCCTACAGTCTTCGTTTCTTTACGCAAAATGCTCTATTTATTACTGATGTTTTGTACTACAAGAATACCGAATACGATATCTTTTTTTTTGTTTTGTAAACGATGAAAAAATTGTGTAATGTATGTAATTATTTTTGTTTATCATGAGGAATAAATTACTTATGCTGTTGACAAATTGGCATGTTTCATGAAGCGGTAGCTTGGTCAGAAGTTTCAAATTTCATGAAATCGCTGACTTTAATTGACTTTATAGGGAAATGTTTTCAAAACACTGAAACTTTTAGATTCTTTTCAAAAGAGATCATGTCCGCCTTGTTTTTAGTACAACACTAATGGATTCATTGTTCAGCTTTTCATGGGATTTTCTCTCCTCGTTTCTAAAAAATAGAGTAGAAGTAATTAAAAATTATTGCAATATATTTGTAGTAAGGACAGATTTGGGATCTGCCCCAAATTGTCACTTTTCAGTGTCAAAATCGAAAACATTGAAAATTTTTACAAAGAGAAAAATATTTTAATTGTGTTGAGAACGGAAGCAGATTCGTTCCCGAAACGTCCACCAAGATAAGTAGAGGTTTTATTGTTATTAAATATATTTGTATTTCCAAATTTTCTCAAAAACAAGGTGTCACTGACCAATAGAGAATTTCTCTTTTAGGTATCTAAAGGTTTAATTTCAAGCGCAGTGGCATTCTGGGGCAGATCACAAATCTGTCCTTACTACAAATATATTGCAATAATTTTTAATAACTTCTACTCTATTTTTTAGAAACGAGGAGAGAAAATCCCATGAAAAGCTGAAAAATGAATGAACCACCTCCTCGAAGAACTTACAGAGAGTACTAATGAATTCATTATCCTCTCCAGAACATCGTAGGAAATGGATATTTCCATGGTCGGTACTCATCAGATATCTTGTCTACTATTCCACCTTGAGCGATTCCAGGTAGACAAACTAGATGAGCACAGGCTGGTCACCCCTACATTGTCAGGCTCGAGACAAATGGGCTCTACCAAGCATAATTCATCGGTAGAACGGCAAAGATGTGGAAATCTCTGCCTTGTGAAGTCTTTCCTGATGGTTTCGACCTCCATACATTCAAAAAAAATTCTAATACCTTCCTCCTCTCCCAACATTCCACCGCTGTATCACACGATGTTCCACCAATATTATAGGATTTCCCTTCGTGTTGGCAAAAAAAAAACTGCAGATGCACAAAGGCTAGCACACTCCATCTTCCTCTAGGATTCGGATACTTCTCATCTCGAAAAGGAAGACGAATGAATCTGGAAATGATCACATTTTCATTTGACTACGTACTTGAAGCAAAAGTCATTGCTTGAAAAAACCCATTTTTCTCTATTTTGCCACCCACGAAAAACGGTACCTTCGTATTACCTCCTAATTCATACCGATCTGAGTCTGAACCACATAATAAAAACGCATTCATGGACTCCTTGTAGCAAGATATTTGGCAGAACAATAACAATAATACGATTACCGTCTCATAAAAATCCTTGGTCATTTATTTGCTCGTATTCGAAAAAATATATATTTTTAATCATTTATTCAAATGCCGTAACATCCTGTTGTGTTTTTCCTCCTTGCATACTAGTTGAACATTAACCGTTCTTCACTTGAAGAATGAAATATTGTAGCTACCAGAATAATATACAGGGTATTATATGATATGCATTCTAACATCTCGAAATTTTTTGAAAAGGGTATATCTTTTTGTGTTTCGAAATTGAAATTCTCTGGTTACAATTTTTTTTTATATATTCACAATGATCGGTAACTACCTATGAGAACATTTCTTCCTACTGGGATCCCAGATTGCACTTATATATCATGTATATCTTTATATCATGCAACACAATTATAAAAACAAAACAAAAAGCTAACCAAATGTTTCAAACTCAATAATGCCTTTTATCTGTACTAGTGGAAAAACATACAAGTGAGGTCAATTTATTCAGATTCAAATATAAAGTTATTAGTATAAAGTTTTCGTGTCGAAAAGGAAGATAGTTCGATACGAATTTGGGTATCAGACTGACTTCGTTATATACTCGAAATAAAAAATAAATGCAAGCTCATTGTACTCATTGTTTACTCAGTAGTCAAATTTATTACGGAGGTGCTCGCTTATATTATTGATGAACTTCTCAAATATGTTTTTGTTCGTTCTAAAATTCCTAATTCACAGTCGTAGCTATTAATTATGCCTAAATCACTGTTTAGGAAAATTTGTAGGAAAAAAAAATGTTTCGTACAATCCAGCTCTCATGGGTTCTCCCAGTGAACAAAGGTACAAATACATATTATCGAAGAGGATATGGCTGTAGCAGATAAAGATATCCTATTGTTTACGCGTATAACATTTGCTTCATACATATTTCAACATTGAACTTAAATCATTATCAGCGCACAATATGACAAATCCAAGTTTATTGAATTGGACTATTTATAGCTATAGCCTTTTTATCATTATTTTCTTATTTTAACCGTACCTTCAGCTGGAAACTTTCCTTTCGAATGACCATGTATACTCCTAGGTGTAATTACATTGGAAATAGTTCTGAGAATAAATCTTGTGTAGGTACTAGCTATATTCATTGAATTGTTTAAAGCTTTTGACTGTGTATCCAAAGATATTTTATGGTGTCTGAGGTAATACTTTTGATGTAATTAAGCAGTATACTTCGGCCGCTACTATTTTGGGTGTACAAGACCACATAATGCCGTTTTTTTACTCATAACATTACTTTTATAATTCGAACAATCGTGAGACAGAAAAATAAGTTAGGTGGTACTGCCACTCATTGATACCATGAAAATATCCTCTGTATGAACATGAAGACAACTCAACAGATTCAGTTCAGCACCAAGAGTAGTAAAACGGAATTGGATTCAAAATGTACATGGCAACCACACATTGATAACATATCCTCGAAACTTTGGTGAACGTAATATATTCATATTTTGAAATTCTGTGTTCATTCATTCGGGTTTTCGGTGTGTTCTAACCCATTCGTTTGGATAACGCATCATAGTTATAATTAATTCATCAAATATGACAATGATTAGCACGACCTTCACGTCATTATTCAAACATTCATTTATACCCCTCTCGACAAACAACTGGAAGATATGTTTAGTATGATACTTTTTATAGGTTAAAGCAGTTAATAAGCTGGTTAGTTATCTATAACCCAGTAATAATTTATTATACTTCATTCAGCAATCCATGTGACTGTCTAAATATGTTGAAAAAATTGATTTTTTCTTGTGAAGATATTCAAAATTCTGCAATCTATGAAATGGCTATAAACATGAATCTCCCAGTTTCAAAGTAACAATCATTATTATCGATGGATCGATAAGCGAACAGTTTCCTGATGACAGAAGGAGACATATTCAACTTATAATTTCGCTTATTATATGCTCTTATATCTAGATAATCGTAGCTTTCATACTAACAATCATTTTTTTTATCTCCATATGAAAACCCTTATTCACGAATAGTCTTCACAGTGTTATAGCACAAAACAAGAAGTATAACTGGTTTTGAATGGTTTTTCAAGAAATCGAATTCATCAGGATGACTCACATTGCACATCCCAGAGGTAAGATTTCGTTATTGTCGACTATAATAGCGCCATCGATTACCATCAAAAATATATATCGCGATAATGATGTAATAAATTATAGAAATTTGAATAGAACTGAAAGCAGACATGTTAAAGGAGTAGAAAGTCTGAAATGAAGTAGGTTGAAGAAAATCGGTTGTTTTCAGTTTTTTATTCATGATATTTTTATTCATATACAACATTACAACTATAATCATATCAGTTATCATTAGAAATGTACAATAGGTGTAACCCATGAATAGTGGCGATTTCCTGTACAACAAACCAAATAGTATATCCAATTTTGGTACATATGTTGTTTCTTCACTATCGCCTTCAATTCTCTAGTTTCTGTCTCCATGGTCAGGTATTTGATTTTCAACATTTCTTCATTATGGAAACTGCCTCACTTCTGTACTGTACTTCATACTCTCTGGAGTTTCCAGTAATGTTCGGGGAGAGAGGTGGTCTATATTTCCTTCTTCATCACTATCCATCGCTTTCCTGAGAAGAAAAATATAACTAAAGGGTACCAATCCTCATCTGTTCTGATAGTCAGATGGCTATCAAATCTTCAGCATGCTCTAAACTCAGATCAAGACTGGCCTGGGACTGCCTGGGACGACTGGGGCGATAGTTCCTTTCCACCAATGACTACAATTCTGTAGTTTTCTCCCACCGTGGCAAGTTGAATTGAAGATTTACGTAGACATAGCTGCCGACCTATTGATGGATGATACTTTATAGAGCGAGTTTCGGCAGGTCTCGAGCCTGACAATGTAGTGGTGACCAGCCTGAGCTCGTCTAGTTTCGTCTATTTGGAATCGGTCGTTGTGAGATGATGTGTGTTTGGAAGTATCTATAAAAAAAATTGGTAGCATCTGAGAGCTGCAGCGTATATTTTGGGATCCGAACTCCAAATATGTGAACAGTACTCCAGGACAGGTCAGAATTTGCGCTTCGTAGATCATGCATGAGCAGTTGCTGGGGTGTGAAGTACCTCTTTGCACGAAATAATAATAATAAGTTTCTGTAAAGCAATTCTCGCAATTGACCTCACTTGATCGTCCCATAAGAGGGCGCTGTTGGTGGTGATACCGAGCTTGATTATTATATTGGGCATTGTGTGTTCTGCCTTCCTGATGAAGATACAAGTTTTTGTTGATGAATATCGCTACCTCTAGTATACAAATGCATATTTGTCTTGCTATTCAGTACGTTTTTTAGAGTATTCATACTGGGAAGTGTCAAGATTTCCATTGAACTGTACCTTTGTATCTTAGCCCAGGGTATTACTCGTTGTAGCTTTTCTTTGTGAAGCAAATGCTCTATGAATGTCAGCATGATCCCAGACAATGTTTGTCATATTCAAGGTGTACATGAAAAGTGGTATGATAGACGGTCTTGACAAAAGTAAAACTTTCAATTGTTTTTGATATTCTTCCTATTCTGCCAGTTCAGTCTTGAATCTAAATGAAAGAAGAGACGATTACATTTCCTTCATTTTCGTTTTCTTCTCATTCGAAAAATGGTCGTTTTCAGCAAACCAACATTCAGTATTCTCTAGTGCCTCGATGGATGTAGTGAAAAAACAAATCGATCCGTCCGAAAGTAATCCTGACGAATTATCCTGAGAGTTATTAGATAGATAGATAGATAGATTCAGGTATTCATTTCAGTTTCACATAAATTATTTTTTTAACCCTAGGAAGTCACCTAAGCAGTGCTTGTATTGTAATCGTCCTGGGATAATATTGTAATCAAATTGAATCCTCTATTTTAATTGTAATAAATATGATAATGATGATAGTAATGGTAATGAACATAATAGTAAGAATAATAGAATGATGATAATAGTATAGGAAGAATATTGAATATATTGGAGTATACATTTACATTTGAGGAAGAAAGGACGCTCATTCAAATAGCTGTTTGAATATATCCTAATTCATATAAATATATTTTTTTAACTCTTTTTCCATTCTGTATTCATTCTTCAACGTTTTAAGATGTACTGGCAATTTATTGATCGATTTCGGTCCATAGTAGGATATGAATTTTTGTGTGTGATTCTTGACATACAATGGAATTGATATTGATAGGTTGGCAGTATTTCTAGTATTGTTTGCATGACTGTTATATATTATTAAAGAGTTCAGTGTCCAGATCAAATTATGATATACATACAATTTCCTTACATCGGATAGGCCTGTTTTATGATAAAGTGGAGTTTTTGGATACATATGCGACTTTTTTAAACATAATTTTCATCAAGGTATTTTGGATGACCTGAATATTGTTCAGGATGGTTTTACCAACACTACCCCAGTCTCTTGTTTTCCCTAGTTCACTCGGTATAGGGATTGAACGATGCCATAGGATTCAAATTCCATCCCTTTGTTGTCACATATGTGTCGTTGAATGGTTTGAACGGCCGAAAAGCCCTGAATAATCTGGGCCGCCCAAATGGACGACAGCCGATAACCATGATCTAAATTGCCTTCTCGCAGTACCTCTACTCTCCCCCTATATGAGTCAATCTCAGGTAACGTAAGCCATCATAATATTTCATTTTGTCATTGTTTCCCCGATGTTATCAAATCATGTCCATTATTCTTATCCTAGATTTATTTCCGGGTGTCAGTTCCTGGAAATATGATAGCAGTTTTGTTGCGTCCTATACCGGGTGGCAAATATCCAACCAGGAATGCATCAAATTCAATAGAATTTCATGAATTTTCATAGAAATTCAATAGCATACTACCTACCTTGATGAAACAGGAATCGGTTTTATGCTGTCAGTATATATTTTCAATGATTTGTTTTGCAAATGACTCAGCTATTTTGTCTTAATTTCGGAACTTGATTTTTTGTTGTGGTTGAGGCACTCCTCTCATGCCATGATAGGACAACTTATCTCTCGAAAAATAATGGGATACAAAATAAAAACCCTTTCTCAGATCACACAAGGAGAGGCCAGTACGTTTGGCCACCTCGAAGCCCTCAACTATATAATTGTATTATCACATCTATTGTGGAACATTAACTTCTAAATCCAAATTGCTGTTTGTGCAATACCGTATTTTTCCGAGTGCCGTGTCAATCTGAGCTTCATTATTTTTTCTATGATTTTCCATCTATCTCTCTATTATTCTGAATATGGATCTGACGGTTTGTGAATATCTGCACTACAAGTATCCCAATCCAAAATCAAACAAAAATTATCATCAGATGAACATTCCAGTAGACAAGGACGGCATAATTATGTAAGTCAATTTCTCTCAAAACTGTTAGTTAGATTGTGATATAACAATGAATCGTTCTAACGGATTTTAAAAACATCATTTTACTAATTTATTCGTAGCGACGTACCGTATAACCTTCCAGGTGGGAAAGTGTATTCTTCTTAATGAATCTCCATTTTTTTCTCTTACACTAGAACAGTCATGTATATATATGTATATACATTTCGATTTCAATTCTGTGGGAATTTCACCGTTAACTTCTCTATAATGCTACAACACGTCACCGAGAAAGTTGCTAATTTATTTGATACCAGCAAGAATTATTGGAAACATAGACAATCGTCCAGTGTGATGATTTGAAATCAATCTGTGAATTTCATTCAGACAATCATGAAGAGATATACGAGAAGAATCGAAATTCCGAGATGATAGTCGAAATTCCAACTTTCATAAGTTGATGTTTTAATGGATCAAGTAAACAAATATTCATTCGCCCTCCTACACTGCCGTTATATTTGTTCATTTGAACCACCATAATTTCGACTTTGAAAGTTAATTTTAAATTCCGAGAAATTCGAAATATCGACTTTTGTGTCGATTATGAATGAGCAATCAAATATTTCGGATCGAATAAGTAAATAATTCTTGGCCATTGTACGCCTCAGAAGTGTCCATTAGAAGAACAATCAACACAGCCTCGTTTCAGCTTATGAATGAGGGTTGAAAATACAGAAAAGCGCACTTCGAGCTTCTAAACGGTGATATTGATTGGTTTTTCTGTTGTGAAGAAAAGCTGGGTAAAGTAATTGAGTTAAGACATTTGTCGTATGAAAATCCTGTGGTCTTTTCAGAAAATAAATGTTCAATGGGTAATTGCCGGAAATGTTGGTGATTACCGTTAAGGTTGAGCATAGTGACTAGAGAATTCGGATACACCAGTAGATCATGCGCATATACCAGGTGTCGGCGAAAACTGAAAGTGATAATATATTCAGTTATTTTCCGTTATATTCTAGGTATTTTTTATCTTCGTTTAGTCTACATAATTCTCTGTAGTTTTTGAAAATCTCTGTATTCAGCCATAGTTACTTATGATCCTGTTCTGTAGTTGGGTGTAACCTGTAGAACGGTGTAACAATAAATGAAAAAATAAATAATACCGATTTCAAATTTCCCATCATCAGTGATGGCATGGATATTAAAAGAGAAGTTATTCCATGAATCATAACTCCTCAGAAACACCCAGTTATTGCCTTCTGAATAATGAAGTCCCTAACAAAGTCTCCTCAATCAAAGAATTAACATATCTTCGACCTATATATATGACCTTTTGGATTTCTCCTGTCCAGATAATTATTTTTTCTCATATTCACTTGGGAATCAATCGTTCCGTATTACTTGAATATTTTTCTTGATACAGGGTGCCCGGAAAAAATCTAGAAATTTACTTCAAAATCTGGAATTCAAAATCATGGATATATCTATTATGACAATCAAATTCTTTAGGTTGCGAAATCAAAATTGTTTGAATCTTAACTGGGTTATGGAAAACAATTGTTTGAAGCAAATTTCAATTCTTCTCAGGTATGCAATCAGCAATCCTACGAAATATCTGAAAATAATTGAAATTCCACCGCTCAGGTTTTCTAAAATCACTGAAATATGGGGGAACGGGGAACCACCCTGTGTATCGTGAGAAGGTGCATGAATTAGTATACTCTATATTGGATCTCAATCGGATATCGATAGTCAATACATAGTTGATACGGTTTTTGTATTCGAAAAAAAAAGTATTCGTAATGGCCATTTGAAAAAGTCTACTTCAGCACCCCGCATGATCTGAACTATTGAATTGAGAGCATTGGTACTACGATCACGATCACAAGCTTTATAAAATATCAAAAATTGAACTAAATCCACCGAAAGCCAATTTTCCGGAGTCCTTCACCCCTATGAATTCTGGTCCTGGTGTGATGGTAAACGCTAAGAAATTATTCTAGAAAAAGTGGTCATCTCTGGGCAGTAAGATTATACATATTACAAACCGATCCAGACCGAATCTTATCCAGGAGAATCTCGTTTCCTTGAGTTCTTTGGTTAGATAGCATGCCATGTAGAATTGGTAATAAGATACCTATATCGATTCCTCTTCGAACTCGAATCTGGTGCATGATTGTTTTGTGGAACATCCAATCAATTGTAATTATTCGATAACTCAATAAATTATGGAGTAAAAATATAAGTTCTGCGTGTCTAGAGAGAAAATGTATGCCGAACACGCTAAAGTGCTCCTGATTCGCGTTCTCTTTGTTCCACCACACAATTTGTATGCCAACTAATTCGTCATTGTTTTGCGAACCGTTAAGTTTTCGACACTGGAAACAATTATTTCCCACTATTTTCAATCTTGAATCATCTCTCGAATGTAAAATATGATTATTTAGATTATGTAGTCTGGTAGTAACATTATTTTTTTATACCACTGTAGTTGCTTCATTATACTGAAGTTGAAATTATATTGTGAACTTTGATAATACAATTGATAATTAATTATGTTTCATAGAACCATTATGAATCTTTGAAAGTTGAACTGCTGATTATTCAATTGAATCGAATGAATAATCATTCGATTGTTCCTGGTTTCCATTATTAGAACTTAAGATTCCACTCATAATGAACGACCTTGTAATCCCGTTACTCCAGAAGAATACCGCATGATGCAGAAACCTACACAAACCAGGGAAGTTGATCCAAAAAATGGTCACAGTGTCTACACACGATTCAAGTATACAACTCTAACCTGAACAGGAAATCTGAATGAAATTGACATCCAGACTACGAAATAATCACTAACATTGCTTATCCAGTTTTATTTCATGTACTAAGATAATTCTCATGGACTGTTCATTTATTCAAAAGTGAGGTTCATAGGTATTTGCTCGAGCTGTTTGTTTTGACACAATTCAGTCGGGTAACCGTCTGTTTTGATTTTGTCCAACGAAGAATTACGATGGCGTAAACTCTCTTTTGATCATTGACTTTCTATTTGAATAAGACATTTTGTACATCCTGGCTACTAATGAAACTGAACAAGTTTCTGTTCATTCAGCTTTTTCGCTTCATTTGGCTTATTCCATCTGACCTAAATATAAATATTGATTTCTGAGAGCACATATGGATTCTCTCATATAGATACTTATATATAGAAAAAAATGTAGAGAGGTACACTAGGTCCAACCTCTGAAAATGTTTTAGATTGAATATATTTCAATTCAACAATGCGAATGGAAAGAGGGGAAAATTAATTTTTCGGAATATAAATGCAACTACTACTGCCATTTTCATATAGGTAGGTACTCATTTGTTGTCTATGGAATTTTGATTATTGAACATGATGTTCGATGAATTATCTAACATTTTCTGTATTGGTAATGGCTGGCGGTACAGGTATAAAACCGTTTTGTACGTTTTGCGCCGACTAGATAATAGCCGACTACGCGTCCTTGAACTAGATTCGATATTTTCTATTTCCGTTTCTATCAAACGAACCAGATGACAAAATTGAATTCATTGAGTTTCACTCTGAATGCCGCGAGATTCATGTTAAATAATAAATTGATGATGCAGACACAACGTTCGGAATTTATTTACACAGAATTCATTATTTCAAGAGATGTTCGTTCGTGGGAAAATTGAGAGTAGAGAAAGGATTGTTAGCTTTCGAGTGGAAATTTTTCCATCTATAATTTCATATCTTGAATCGCTCTGGAACTCTAATATCCACGATTCATGAACTCAGATTTCCCTGCTGAGAAACTACTTATTTATGGTCGATACGAAGAAATTGACGATAACAACTATCGTAGTGGTACTCAATGACGAATCTAGGATTGTTTCCAATACCACACGAATTTTTTTCCAAAAAACCTTGTCATATTATTTTCTGTTGATGAATTCATTCCTTTTGACCAGACTTTGGAACTGCAAGAAGTGTTTGAGATAAGTTATTATCGACTTGAGAGATAATCACGAGTACCTGAAATTATATTGATAATAACAAAAAGCAGTAGCTAGTAACAATTCAATATAATTTGGATACATCAAAGGAAACTAATGCATCTCTCACAGATTAACAATATTTCTGCTATCTGCTGGTTGCCTATATACAGTTATGAAGAGTTTTAAGAACACGATTTGTTTTTGGTGCAGCACACGAATTAGTATATAATTAAACATATTATGGAAAAATTATGGGATGAAAAAAAGTGGAGTAAGGTACAGTTTTGCATTCACGCTTCATTCTCTTCGCTCTTTGCTCAAAATTAATGATTTTGATACAATATTTGGCCACGAAGGTAACTACAAAACTCATTTTCAAAAAGAGACGATGTCTTCAATCTATTGTATATGTATAAATTATATACCGCTTGTTCCAGAAAAAAGGTTGATCTAATTTCGGTTACATTATTCGATACTTCGAAAAGTTTTAGAGGAATGGGAAGAAGCAGGCCTTTCCTTTTATCGGAACTGACGGTATGAATTATTACACTGTGAACTTCGGAAATACCTACAACTATTTCGTAATAAAGGTAGTTGGCTGTATTTTTTTCCGGAGCCATATAGTGTGTAGAATAAATTGAATGGACGCCTTTAGTCACGCCAAGTTGAACGCACGTAACTGTTTTTGAATTCGTGAATGTTAACTTAGTAGGGAAAGGTCGACATATTTCCTGTTCACGCATATCGCGATTCTGTAGAAGGGTCACCTTTATTCTATCCAGGGCCGTCTTTAGAGCCTTTGCAGCTCTGCCCTTACTGTAGAAGGCCTCTTTCCCACGATAATTAAGTAGGTTGTTTCATGCAATATGGACATCATATCCGCTCTTGTATTTTATTCCGTACCATTCTTGATTTTGAAGCTCTGGAAGATAGCTACAGTGAGAAACGAAATAGCGCTTACACTCGGCATATATGACGAACCAACAAAAAATTCTCACTACAACATTCCCTGGTCTAGTAATAAAAAAAAATAATAATAAAAAAACTAATATACGGTAGTTCGAGTTTCGTTATATCTCATGGTATGGAGTCAAAGAATGTTTTTGCTTCATGCCTCAATAATGAAAAAACTTGGGCTTAAAAGTCGTCTGAGGTCATTAGTATAGGTAATTATTTTGTAACAGGTATGCGTAGTGAGTTCGCGTTTTGTAGAAGGAACTGAGTCTGTATAATAATAATAATAATAATAATAATAATAATAATAATAATAATAATAATAATAATAATAATAATAATAATAATAATAATAATAATAATAATAATGATATAATTAATTGGCTTATGTAACCATCACGCCCTTCCGAATAGGTCGGAGCTTCGGAGGCTAGGGCCTGACTGGAATGGTTAAGACGAAATAGTAATAATAATAATGATAATGATAACAATAATAAACATAATAAACATATTACATCACCATGGAGAAATATCATAACTGTGTGTTATGATTATATGTATATAGTATATATGTTCTCTATTTTCGCTGCCAGAACAGAAAGCCAAACTTATCGTTCTTGAGTGATTTTTTAGTGCAAATAAATTGGATATTGACGATTGGAGGACTGAATTCAAAACATTCACATCAAACGTTCTGAGATTTCTGTGGTCGAAATGAAATCAAATATATGTCTCAATAAATATGACCTGAAAATTCCTGTTTCCAAGCTACAGAATCTTGGAGTTTATTGAAATCAAGAATCAATCAATTATTAGTATCAATATCTTCGGAAAATCTCAGCATTGTATATGAAATCTTTTCTAGTGATAGCAACAATATTTTAGAATTGTCTCAGTTCAATATGGAGGAGATACACTCAAAACAAACGGAATATTTCCTGCGCTAGAGTGCTTTATTATTGAGTTTATCAACTCGCATTTCCCAAGAAAATACGACGTTTTCATGCAAGCTCCAAATTGGCCGTTTATTAGGTCTATGCTTTCCAAATGTGCCTCTAGTGCTCCGACTGAGAGACTGAAAGTATAAGAACATTATTGTGTTCGGTCATTCCAGGTATATGTTCACCAATGCAGGGAAAGTAACGCAATAAGGAAAACCGAAGAAAACGCCCTTTCCAACCAAAAAATCGGTTTTCACAGCTTCTGTTACAGTCGCTTCCAAAAAACATAAGTACCTCTATCTTTCAGTGGTGATATCATGATAGGTGAAATCTCTTCAATCAGCTTGAAAATTCTCAACTTTTTCCATATTCAAACAACTTCGTTGTTCCTAATATGAGCTTAAGCTCGAAAATTGGCTGAGTAAATTCAGTTCTATCATCACAAACTATAGGAATCTGAAGACAACTCAAGCAATCACCAAGCCCAGCAAAACACCTCCATAGTTTTAAATGAATAGAAGATTTAAGACAACTCCTCAAACAACAAAAAAATTTCCAATTATCATCAGCTACTTAGGTTATTTAAGCCAAATGTATTGGTATCTAGTGATGAATCAATAGCTTTATAATGAAAGCCTACTTGAATCCAAGTGACAGAATGGACAGGTGCCTGATGAAAAAAAATCTTATTTCATTTGTGAAAGGTCAAAAAAGGTTGTCCCGTTGCTAGGATACATAGAACACTGCAAAATTTGTTTAGTTCACTCAGTAAAAAAAATTCATTACGGCACCCGTATTCAAGATACAAAAATAATATATTTTCAAGAGCATATACAGAGAAAGAGTTTTTATTTCAATCTAAGAAACGAAGCAAAATACGAAAAAAAATCATGATACGAGAAAGTTGCATTCTGAATTGCTGATTTTGGAAAAAAAAATACGTTGAAAAAAGTATCTTGATATTTGAAGGGAATCGAAAGGAGTATTTTTCAATGAATTGAGAAAAACACCCTGTGTTTTGAAAACTACGTGTCTTCGAAAAAATGTTCATGAGAACTATCCCATCATTTTTCAGTAAGGACAGTGAGGATTTTTCCACAATAATAATGAAATACCCCGTATTTATTGGAAATTTTTACGAAACATAGTTCGCCTATTTATTCCAAGTACCTACTTGTAATAAATTTGGTCAAAAACGCTTCGATTACCAGAGAGTTATGGCAAAAAAAATTCAAAACTGAACTTTCAACTGTACCTCCCTTGAGAAACGTTTGGGAAAGAAAATATGCATTTCGACTTATATTTCGATGGACCATCGGATGGTGAATTATTGGTGCTATAACTTGAACCATCCTGTATGATCAAGGATATCATAATGAATTGCTGTCGATTTCAAAGTTTTCAGTCACAAGTCTAAGGTGACCAATTTGTTCTCAGTTAAATATAAATGGTTTTGAAAATAACATGTCATTCCAAAGGTAACATTCGTGTAAAAAGACTGTTACACAGAGAGGTTTGAATCGGTGGATTCTCAAATTCTTTGCTACCGATAGATACACTAAATTACTCATGGATATAACGATGGTGATGATGATGACTAATGCACCTGTTTTTCGATGTTCCGTAGTATAGCATAGCATTATTAGGTAGCGAAAGATCATAAGACCACCGTAGGGTTTACTTAACTACGGTGGTAAGACAGAACTGTATGAATGCAGTGACCTTGTCGATCGATACTTCCATGTTCGTTCTCATCTGTTTCGAACAATACCACGATCATAGATTGAAGACTCCCCTAACAAGTAGTCTGGTTTTGGTGAGCGGAAGTTCGAATCATTGTCCCAAGATAACAAAAGAGAGTCATAGTTTCTGAATTTTATCAGTTGTATTGTTGTCGAGATTATTTTGGGTATCGAGGAACTGGTCTACGAAAATTACCAAGTAGATATTCCCTACATATCTACATAATATACCGGGTGTGCCAGTATACTTTTTCCAATGGAATATCTCAGCAGCTATTTCAGAAGATGAGAATTTGAAATTTCTCTGATCTGATGTACATACAACGACCATCAATTTGAGATGGAACTCCAAACATGTGCACCAGGACAGGTCAAATTTCCGCTTGAGTTTCAATTGTACAAAGAATGCTATTATAGAACAATTATGCCTGAATGAACATATTTCTGCGTTCTCGATCGCCGACAACAATTTCAACGCATATTTTGAGGTGGCACACTGTGAAATCAGATGTTTTTGTTCAATCTCTTCAGTTCAGGTTAATTATGTAATGACAATTCGAACTTTACCTTCGTTCCGAGATATGATATCTAGTCTTGCTCATTCGAAAGAGGTCAATTGAAGAATTTCTGGACTAATTTTGGAATTCTTCGACGGAGAAATCCACCGTTTTCGGAACCAACATGAATATACAGGTTGTCCCATAATTAGTCTGCCAAACTTCGCCAGCGACTTCTAGGACCAAAAATAGCAAGAAAAGTTCGAACGAACATATAGGTCGAAGAATTGCTCGTGAGAGAACTACGCCGGCTTCTCATTTAGGCCTAATATTTAATATCATCTAATATCATGGAACTCATGTCAAATGTCTTGAATGCCTCAAACAACGTTCTCTGTAGTCTGTAGGACTACTAGAAATACCTACTAGATACATGATTTTGGTTGACTGCGTTGAATAGAAACCATAACTAGACATCATAAGAAAATAGAATTGATCCATATATTTAATGAATTTCAAGTAAATCCACTTTTCTTTAGCATGACTCTCTCCTCTCATCATTGACAATTATTATCGCATAAGTTGGATTCATTATTTGTACCTGGCTTCATTTCGGAGCCAATCTGTTCCTAATTTAATACGCCATTACCTACAGGACATAGATTTGGTCATTTTCACTCTCCAGGAAGCATGACCGAATTATAATTCATTGCCCACTCAAAATACAATTTGCTCGACATGGGTTTTTAATATCATGCATCGTGGTCGATTATTGAGAGGATGAAAGAAAAATATATGTGAATAATTCATGTGAGAAATTCCAGATTCACCACTAGTCATTATGAAATAGAATACTTCTCATCATTCTTACAATAATAATAATTCTGCAAAACATCTCAAATAATTCTCGATCATTATATCGTGCTTATTTTTCTTGAATGATTACGCCTTATTGATTTATTTGGCAACTGACTGGGTCTTTTCGTTCCGAATGGAATTTGAATATAACCGAGAAACTTCTGGTGACGTCATCGAATCTCTTACATTCTGCTGTAACTGACTAATCCGTTTCAATTAAGTATCACACCACTCAACCGTATTGGAGTTGTAATAAATGTGTTACACAAGTATCGAAGTCTGCTAGGAACACACTGAACACAGCTCATTGAGTAACGCTGACGAACGTACCTAATGAAATGAATTAATTAGGTTTATCGATACACGGAGGAGTTGAAAAATATCACAACCAAGATAGGTAACCCAAATATACCTATAGAATCAATTGACAATTGAAAAACGTTGTTTCACTGAATAAGAAGCTCATGAGTGATGGAAAACAAATACAAATCTTTGAAAAAATCATATCGACAAATGTCCTATCCTGACATGTTGTCACTTTTTTCCAATGGAACAGCGTATATATTATTTGATATTGAAAAGATGCATTTTTTCTGATTTCAAAGATCTATACTTGCGTTCGATTAATCCGTGTTTTCGAAATATAACTAAGCGTCAAAAGAAATATACTTATAGTTAAGTGCAAAGTTTTACGAACTCAAGAATCCATCAGAACGAACATTTCATAGATAAACAAAAAACAGTGCTGTCATTCCCGATTGCACCTTGGTAGAGCTAGCTATGTTTTAGTGTACATTAGTTTATATTTCTCAGAATATTTGAATAAATGAATTTGAAAAAATTGACCACATGTCAAACTATGACATTTGTCGGAATAATTTTGAATCTTTGACAGAAAATTCTGTTGATTCAAGAAAAAAATGAAACTTCAATATTCAATATTTGTTGATAACCCTCGAAATAATCCCTATAGGTGGGGTGCAAAAATATGCGGGGAATACCCTGTAAATAGTAGGTATTATGAAGACTATTATGGACTTATGGATCTCAAGAAAAAATACTTCAATTACTGTTGATTCACCTGATTGTGACTGATAGCGAGACCTGATCCTCGAGTAACAAAAAAAAGAGTTCACGAATTTGAACAGTTGGCTATCATCCATGCAATAAAAAATTCTATTTTTACGAATGAATTTGGCCCTGTCAAATTTACGAACAAATTCTCATTCATGAGTCATTCTAGCGTAATATTCTTCAATATTATGTTCAACCACAGATCATGCGTGAGTAATCATTCTAATGAAATTGAAATATCGGTTGAATTCTAGAAGAAATAGGTAATTCATATTCAGGTATTAATTCATAGAAATAACTACCCTACCATATGATTTCCACACAATATATCAGGAAATATTTCAATGTTACAATTTCTATTATACCTACCTTCTATGAAATTTTTAGTACCTGGTTGTCAAAGATGTATCGATTATGCCCACTAATTTTAGGGTAGTTAGAATAAATATATCACACGCATGCACCGAAAATGCTTTAACATTATTAAAAAATAGAGTCAATTAAGCAAATGCGCCACAAATATATATACGCTACGTCTAGAGCATATCAAACAAGGTTATTGAACTGCTGATTCCATATTCATGTCGAAAACATGAAGTGGTGCTGTAATTCATCAAAGTCCTGTAGATACCGGAAATGAATGAAAGCATTACTTATCCAATGCATTCGAACTGGAAGGATTTTATGAAAATAATGTGAAGTAATGTAGCTGACCTTTGGAAATGATGTGATGTAGGTACCTAATTGATCTTTGCCCCATGTGTCACTACTAAGTTGACTGCAGCAGGGGCGCCGACTTATTAGAAAACCCCGTGGGTGCTCATGCCTCATGCTCATTTGACTACTCGTACTTTGACTGGCGAAGTGCGAAAAGAGAATTGCACGTACGACGACGAATAAATGTCATAAATAATCGAGAAAGTCGAACCTAATAAATTCGTCTAGTAGAACTCAAATTATATGCAAACATACATGCGGTGGGACAGAAAGATTTTGCATTTACTGATGGTAGAGATACAGCAGAAAAGAAAATGGGTGAACAATGTCAGATTGGAGAATAGTGAACGCATATCTTAAGTGTGTCCTACTTCATTTTGAGCAACTCCTTGATTTTTTACCAATTTGAGATAAAAATATGTGGTCGTGAAAAATCAAAAGTGGTATTTTTTCATCTTTTGACAACACGAAAGAACATCATCGTGCTAATCAGCGGTGGAATGATGGGAGAGTAGGAAGGTATCGACATTTTTCTTGGAGGTCTTCAGGTGGTCATCAGGAAAGACCTCACTAGGCAAAGAATTCCATAACTTTGCCGTTCTATTGATGAATGAGCAGTTAGGCATGTTTCGAGCCTACTATGCATGGATTATCAGCCTACTTCATTGTCCCAATATATTATACAGGGTAGCCAGGTTTTCAGAACCAAACGAAGAATATGGATAGATCCGCAAGAAAATATTATGGTTCGTTCGTTTATTTTTCGTTACCCTCAAGCTCTGCTCTCTCTGTTCGTCGTATTATAAGAATAAATTCATAATATGAACGGCTTGCAAATGAGAGGTGTGTGTTATAATGTGTTATATAAATGCGTATAAATGTTTCCACGTTGATAGATTCTGCTGATTTTGAAACATGTCCCAAACGGCGTTAAATGATTGATAATATGTCTGCCAATGAAGAATAATAGTTTGGAAATGTTCAAGTAGACAAACTGACAGGCGAGCGAGTCGAGTGAATCACTAATGTCCAACACAATATATAATTATCAATCTGTATCAGTCAGTCACCATTAGGAATAAAGTCGTCCCAATTACCAATTTGTATCCAGTCAGTAGGTACTCATTACAGGTGCATTCGTCTCAATGCCGATTTCTACCAATAACGGGTTGACTTTATGTTGGCCGCATTTTGGCATTCGAACAAGAACGAATTACATTTTCATTGTCAGTGAGTTATTTCTATCTTTATTTAAAATTTTAATGAGCTATAAAGTTATACGATATTCACGAAATAGTACTTACAAGCATTTTTTTGGCTTTTCGTGGGATTTTCTCTCCTCGTTTCTAAAAAATAGAGTAGAAGTTATTAAAAATTATTTCAATATATTTGTAGTAAGGACAGATTTGGGATCTGCCCCAAAATGTCACTGCGCCTGAAATTCAACCATCAGATACATAGAAAAGGAATTCTCTATTGGTCAGTGACACCTTGTTTTTGAAAAAATTTGGAAATACAAATATATTTAATAAGAATAAAACCTCTACTCATCTTGGCGGACGTTTCGGGAACGAATCTGCTCCCGTTCTCAACACAATTAAAATATTTTTCTCTTCCCAAAAATTTTCAATGTTTTTCGGTTTTGACACTGAAAAGTGACAATTTGGTAGACGGAGGAATTCTGGTTACAAGGTGTTTTCATTAATTGATATCGAATTTTCCATTTTCATATTCAAGTTTCAGAAGTGGATGCCAAGTTCTATCTATATCAACTGAACAACTTATTATTATCAATTAAATTATTTTCAAAGATTTTCCGAATTTATTTTCAAAGATTGTTTCTTCGCATATGGTACATTAATAGATAGGTAGCTATAAACGGTCATTGTTTGGAATTACGAGTCTCTAGATGAGTTTATAATCGTGTTATATACAATACTTTTTCACAGCAAATTTAAAAAACAAAATGGAACTGAAAAATTTCGAATAGCACTGAACAGAGTTGCTATTCGAAATAGGATATATTCAGTATGTGTTAGAGTTGTAGAAGAAACATAACAAGAATAGATCTCGTGCGATCAACTCTTCATTTGACGTCATTTCGAGAAGAAATATTCGTCATAATATGTAAAGGGAAATGAATCAGTTCACAATAAAATCCTGACTAGTTATATCTATGAGATCTGTCCCATTATGATAACATTGATCAGTCAAAGACTACAGTTTTCGGTAAACTTCGATCGGTATTTCCAGACCTGGCAGGTGGTATTGGTGTCAGTGCTTGCTTGCGAGGTTGCTTCTGAAGATTGTCTCCCGATGATAAACACATGCTCAGTTCATAATTACATAGGTAGTGGTAAGGTACCTATAGGTAGAGGAAACTTTGTTGATTAAAGATAATAATGCTGACTATTGATAAGTATCGATATGTTGTTTCAACCACTTTCGTTGAACAGTTGAAAAGTGCAATCCTACTGAGCAAATACGCGCGTTTCTGAAACTGGTTTCTGGCATGACTATATAAACATAACTTTTCGATTAAATCGGTTTTATTCTTTTATCATGTCAAAAAAATATTACAGTTGCTTGGATATAAGAAAAAACCTTTATTGATCGACTACACGTATAAGGCCTTGACAAGGTCATATTGTAATCATTATTTCTAAAACCGGAGGTATGAAATAACACATATTAATTGTTTTTAATAAGCAGATGGCCTGCAACTTCTTGTTTCTTGATTTACAAAATCTCATTCGTTCATAGGTATAAAATCGTTAGGTATACAGATATAAAGACGCAGGAATATCTAGTCCTTTGTTCTGAAACTCGTCAGTTGTCAAGTAGTATATCAACTTATTGAAGTGATTATTTTTGTTTGTTTACAGCAACCAGCAAAAAAGTGAATATTGCAATGTAAATTTCCCACCTTTTCTTTTTTAACAATGACTGATGATTTTACGTAGAGTCCACTTAAAAATAGATTATGATGAAGGATGTGATATAAATACTATGTGTGATCATAGAACATTGAGGTCGATGTGATTTTTGAATCTCGGTGAACTGCATCACACAATTATACCCTTTGTTAACATATCTATTGGAAAATTGAAAAAATCAATATTATTCATCGCAATCAAATCTTTCATTTTCTGGCCCCGTAGAGGTCTGATACACAATTTGAATAAAAATATTGTTTTTTCGAGCCTACCTTTATTAGTATCATCGTTTGTCACTTTTCTTTTGGAATATTTTCGTCATTGATCAACACTATTCAGATTGAATATTGATTCCTTGAACTCTCATCATTCTTTTTTCTCAAACTTCTTTTATTCATATCAACTCAGAACACTGAGTCATTCAGATCGAATTATTTCAGTCATCCACAGTTTCATTTGATACCTAGAGCTACGGTATTTTCATCACGTAGAAGCTGGAGTGAATCTCAGCTTGTACCTTACCCTCCTCCTCCTCAATTTCACAGTTTCATTCATCTTTCATGTCATTGCGATTGGCTTGAAGCTCTCTTTTAAGGTAATGATCATTGTCAAATCTGACAGCATTATTGGATTGAAAAGAATTCCTTCGACAGTATTATTATATATATTATTGCAGTATATTATACAGGTTAGTCCAGGTTTTCAGAACCAAACGAAAAACATGGATAGATCGCAAGAAAATAATATGATTTATTGTTCTTATGAACCCGTTTTTTTTTTCGTTATCCTAACACTTAAGCAATAATTGCATTTCTCTCTATATCTACTATATCACTATTCTTTCAATACCCCTCTTTCGTTCAATAATTCATTTCCCAACCAATGGGTGTATTTCTTGAATGAACCCATAATAAACCCAATCTTGTTCATAAAACAACAGAGTCCTCATCGAATCAGGATGATATACCTTCCACGATGACTGGCCCAGTTGTAGTCATAGAATACGGTGGTGAAGTTTGGTAGGCTGATTATGGGACACCCTTCATAGGTTTTGGGATTATACAACCTAACCTAACCATATCACACACAAGAGCTATCATAGCTTTCAATTTGAAATATAAAGGAGCATGTGTTGAACGAATCGTTCACTTTTTTCTTGAATGTTTCATTGAAAACGGACAGAGTTTTCACATTGACACACTATTCTGATTCGAGTTGAATATTATGTCAGCAGGCATTCTTCAGAAGAATCTACAAGAACAACTTTATGTAATACCATTTATAAGTGATAACATCCAAATTTGGTTTTCCATTTATGGACGATTAGCTAAGCGACGTGTAGGTTGAAACAATTTCTCTTTCATCGACACATGTGAAACACAAAATCTTCAGATACGAATAATCATGAGTTCTATTACAAACAAAAAATTATATTTCACGGACGAATTAGGGATGCAAAAATGAAAAACCTATGAATAATGATCAGGAAATAATACTTTTTCCTAATCAAGATTTTCGAGTGTCCTCAAAAAACCTTTTAACAAAAAGAATCCCGAATTGATATACAATATCTAATACTTGTATGGATTGTGTAAGCAGTTTAGAACGAGCCATCCTAATAACTCCTTTAAAAACAATGGAATTACTGGGAAAAAATCATTTCGTTGGATTTCTGTGCTCGAGGTGATGTTATAACTTGTCATAATCGATGTCACTCAAGAAATATTTTGACGAGTCTAATAACTCTCCAATGTATCACGTGATTGTAATACGTAGTTGGGGAACTGAGGCCAGTAAATAGATACATTTCACACTTCAGATTCATGCAGATTCTCTTCTGATTCCAGCGGAGATGTGATTGTTATTCGACAAATGATTTCTTTCCATGAACTGAATTTTTCAAAATACATACCTACTATTTTGTTTCCAAAAATTGACAAGAATTTCAATATATAGTGAAACAAGAATTGAAATGTTGCTAATAGTGTGAAAAATTTTTTTCATCAAAATATTGACAAAAAGAACAATTGAAACACTAGCTATCAAGCGATTAGGGGTTTCGAACATTCTCCATTCTGATATGTAAACAATTGTAATTATTTACATGATTCAATCTAGAACAATAAATATGGATAGAGGAAATTAACCAATGAGATTCATATGACTCACTCGCATATGGGGCTCCAATAATGACCGTCTTGTTGATTGTATTATCCGGGTATCCCGAGGGGTATCATCAGAATACAGACCTTCATATTCAATGTCCTCTTCCTCGAGAGCAAAGCGTTTTATGAAACAAAACCACAGATGTGTCTTGTTAATCTTTGACAAAACCATATAAATTCTTAGACCTTCGTTCTAGGCCTAGAATACATTGGCGAAATATTTCCAACTTCGGTAATCCTGTAAATTTCGTCTTCAATCTTCAATTTCTGTTAGATTGTAGGTTAGAATTCAGAATCGCGTTTGATTTTTCCTAATTTTGATATCTTTGAGATTGAGTACTTGTTTTGAGAGAAATAATTGAAATTTTCTATTTCTGTTCGTACCGACTTTCGACACCCAGTATCTCACATATACATTTTAGGGCGCAAGAACTTTTCATCAAGAAATGAAGTGAGGAATCTGAATCCGGTCCTCTTCTGACTCCCTGTATTTCTATATACCTATCTGCTTTTCATATCCTGTATTATTTTTCGACTGAGATAAGTCCCCAACAGCATATTTGAACAAAATTTGTTCCTGAGTCATGCAAATCAATCATTACTGACCAAACGTATTCTTCCATTAACGATCGATTGAGTATATTAATGTACTTTATCAATCCCCTATGTTGAATTAAATCAATCCCAATGGAACTATACGAATTGAAATTTAATATTCTGTACTGAAACGTAATACCTGATTGTTGAATTGAAAAATTCTCTGGACCTGATGTATTATAATTTTCATCAAGCATGAGGTGAAAAAAGAGATTGAGGTTCGTACTTCCTCATAATATGCTAATTTTCATTTAAATTAAATCGCCGGAACGGTCACTTATATAAAAAAATATATATCCCGTGGCAATCAGGATACATTATAAAAATTCATAGGCAGGGACGTAACGTTATATGAATTGAAACATTGTATATCCTCCTGCCTATGGGTTGGGATAAAGTATGGAACTAAGTAAATATCTTTTGAACGAAGAGAACAGTATTTATTTATGAGTTTTTCGCATTAGAGCAAAAAAACTATTTAGATAAACTAATTGATGTTGTTTGTATGCATAGTAATAAATAAACGAGTACTTTTTCTTTCTCCAAGTGTCAAATTCTAATTGACGGAAATAAATTTTCCAATCACCATAACCGATCATTATTAAAATTTCAATACGCTCTTTTTCACTTAATTGAACCATTCTAAATGATACAATTTGTAAATTGTACGTTTATTTATTACTATGCATACAAACAACATCAATTAGTTCATCTAAATAAAACTCAAAGGAGGTTGAATAAAGTACTATATTCCTCGTTTTTACTTTTTTTTGTACACTGAACTCAGTATTTATGAATTCAAAATAACAAGCTCTTTCAAAATCTGTAAAAATATATAGGGTGTCCCATTTGAATCAAAGAAGTTGATGGCATTTCCGTTTGAACCGGAAGTATATTGTCAACAAAAAAATGTACCTCAGATGCATTTTGTTCCACTGCACTTACCTGCAAATTGTCATGAATATCGTTGTTTTTGTAAGATATTTAATTGGTTCCATACTTTATCCCAACCCTGTATAACAAATAGATATTCCACTGTCCTCTCTATTATCGAAGGTGTGAAGTTGTAAAATAGCATCAGCAGACTTCACTTCTTCATCCATGTAGTCTTTTTACGAAGGTTATAATCCTCGAATTTCTATTTTATATGAATTGAATGAATAAAGAAGATTTATTTTTATTTATGTTATTATTGGATGAGTTTACTGATATCTGCTCGTGTATGCTAATATGATCATCAATCACTACATGAATTTTAAATTATTTTTTTGTCGTCCATATAGTTATCCTCAACCTGAATTATATATTAATTTCATACAGTGAGTCGGCACAATACCTGAAGGTATTAAATCCTATATAAATTTTACTTCCAGTTCATCCTCTATCCTGACAAAGGGAGATAGTACATTGGCTACCACACCACAAGAAGATGCCAATGCCAAGAAGGCTATGGGGCCTTCTTGGCATTGTTCTTGAGATATGTGCCCCAGAACTAACCTTTTCATACAAACTTGGTACAAATTCCAAAAAGGGCAAGAAAACCCTCCATAACAACTATAGAAGTGAAGTAGTTAACTGAAAAAATCTAAGAGAGCTCAAGAATCGTGAACGACCGCCAATATGGCTTTTGTCGCCAGTTATTCGAGTTTTTAGACGTTTTCTCTCCTGATGTACAAGCAGAATTATAATTATTTACAAGATTCAATCTACAAAAATGAACTTGGACAAAGGGGAAATTAACCAATGATATTGTTGAGTTCATCAAATATGAGGCACCCAATCTGCTCAAAATTAATCTATTCCTAGTATACAGGCTGGAACAAATTCGATGCGTATCATGCGTAGATCAATTTAAGATCAAGGATTCCCACTACAAATTTGATGAGGCGGTGTTTTCTCATCTCGAAGATTTTTCGAAAAGCATTATTGGTTGTTGATAAATAAACCTTTCTCTTTTGTACACGTTTATTGAAGTGGAGACATCACTCACATTATGATAATAATAACAAATCAAAGCAAAGTTGCATAACTATATTTCCAACGATGTAGAGAAATAAATATTATATATATATATATATATATACATAATATAAATAAACTGATTTTCAAATTTCTCGATACCTAGTTTCCAAAATACCCAACTGCATGAAATCATATTTGTAACAACATACATGAAAAACTTATTTCGAGGTTCAGCTCAATAATTCCATATCTTGTATAATAATGAATGAATATTTATCATGATTTGGAGAACGAATCGATGGCAATTCAACTGTCAAAGAAAGAATATAAGCAGCAGCATCAAATGATTTTTCAATACATGCAGGGGTAAACTTAAGATGATAATCATGGCGTATTAACGCTAACGCTGATCGACCTCTCACAAAAAATATGCAATTTGATAGTTTCAAATAGATCACGTTGAAAAGAAGAATGGTGAAAATAATCTGCCTGATTCCCATCTGATTTATTCCGCCAAAATACTAATGTACAGCATACTTGATATCATCATTTTATAAATATAACAGCAAAAATTGTTAGTTTTTGGATGGTGATTATTGATAATTGTACAATCAAATATTGAAACATTGATTCAGAAGTAGTAATTTTAGGATACGTCTCAGTTGATGATCAAACTTCATAATTACAATCTCAAAACACCAACTATTTGTACAGAAATCTGCAAAATGGCGCCATCTTCTAGGGACTCTCATAACCAAGATGTCATTATAACTGAAAGTGCCGTTAGTGGTGTTTTGGCGAAACAAAACACAATCAGTGATTTCACCATTCTTCTCCACATTGTGATAAAGATGTAACATTTCACAAACCAAAGAGTTTTCTAGTGACTCTAGCTTTCGATAATTTATTTTTTGATGAATAACTAACACATGAATATTATTCATTTGGGAGACATTAGTCAATCTTGCTTTTTTTGGAATTATTTTCAATCCCTGATTCAAATAGTAAATCTTCATTAAGTCTCTTAGCAAGGAAATACAATTCTGCTAGAGCTATGGTTAAAGCACACATGATGCCAAGTAGAAGTCTAAATCCAAAATCTAGGCTTCCACTAATTAGCTCTACACCTATGAAACCAAAGGCAAAACCTGCTGCTACTGAGAGGATGAACTGGAAAACTGCTATCAAATGTCGATTCATCTGCTTCACTAAAATTCAAACAAATGAATCACAAATAATTCTACCTACACATGTTGAAATAGACATAGAAGCATGTGACAATGTATAAGAATACACTGATTTTCTACTCACATTGATAGGCTATAGTGTCTTCAGGCAATCTTTTTTTTGTATTATCTACATTCTTGGTCATTTTATAATAATCTCTATTGTCCTGCTGAGCTTTCAGTTTTCTACAACGTTCCTCAAGCTCAGCATTCCTAGGTACCTCTTCATTCTTGGGCAAGATTATTTCTGAACCAGTGATGAGTTCATGGAGGTAAATTTTGTCACTATTTTTCTCATTCTCTTTCCGAATATACTGATAAAGCCAATGAAGATCATGCAAACTCAGCAGACCATACCTATCAATATCAGTCATAACAGTATCTAGAGGCGCTATTGGAAATGGTTCATTGGGATAATCTATTTTCAGGGATTTCATGAAATCTTTGTCTTTATTTGTCAGCAAAGATTTAATTTCAGGCTGCATTTCAGTTCTGTTCTTAGATTTGTTTTTGAAAATAATATAACTTAAGCCAACTGGTAAATTATCGACATGTTTGATCATCTTTATGTACCTTCTAAGTTGATCAGAAGGTTTTATCAAAATGTGAGGATCTGTTATTTGAGCCTTACAACCCATGATTGATCAATCAAATAAACAGTTTTTTTTCAATATCTTCGAATAGTTCAGTAATCTCCAGCTCTTTATCCCTGGAATTTCTATTTATTTCCGAATAACTTGTTTCCATGAACTCGTCCCAGGCAAGTTTCCTCTTAAATTGAATATCTTCTATGGTAGTATCCTTTTTGATGGTTTCTTCTAAATTTGCGAATTTATAACATTCATTCAGGGCTTCACCGAGTTGTTCGTAGATGTTTTCCACGTGATCCTTCAACTGAACCAACTGATCAATTTCAGTTTCTTTGATTTCAGTGATGTTTTCTATTAAGTTGAACAAATCATCAACTTCTCTGTCCTTTCTTTTGTCCTAAAAATATGATGCGGGCATAATTCCAATGGAAGCTATAAAATCTGTGTAACTCACTTCGAACTCACATAGCATGAATGTAATTTCTCCGCTAAGAAACCCCTTTTGGTCAAATATTCTGTCCCATAATTTTCCAATGTCTGAAATAAGTAACGAAAATATGTGACTGAAGAAAGTTGTCTGAATAATATGTTTCTTACGCTTAACGATTTCGGTCATCATAGGATTTCACATTGCTTTTTCAAACCACCATGCCTTTAAATTTTTCTTAATAAATTTATCATATGACTACCGCCACAGTACCTAAATCCTGACAGAAAAACTGACAGTTCATTCGAAACATGTCAATACGTCAATACGGTGGCGATCCTTTTGTATCGTACTGAGATAGACAGTGGAGCGTGGAGCATAGTGACAAACCGTTAGCATAGAACCACATTGTTGATTGTTGTTGACTAACATCTCAGATCATGATTAACTGTTTGCTGACAGTTTGTGGTTATGTTTATAATTCACCGCATAATAGAAATAATAAATATCAAAAAACGATGGATTTCATTGCAACTCTATACTCAAATTATGAAAAACTGAGGAACAAGGAGATAATAAACATACTTTGGAAAGAAATCCTTAAAGAAGAACGTTCTGAAGAGTACGTTGATCTACTAATTGAATACAGCTTCCACTACCCTGTTGATTGTGATGCTTATTTAGAAGAGTTGAATTCAAAATTTGATGAGCTCAACAAAGAAGAATTGCGTACCATAGATGGTCATCTTCGGGCTTATGTGATAACATTTCTCTACTTTTGTACCAATAGATACAACAAAAGAGTACCTGCACAAACAATGATGCTGGCATCTGGATTGTACATCAAACTTATATCCTTACCAGATATTGGAAAAATATTTTATGAGAGAAACATGTTCAAAATACAACTTTTTGTTTGTGTTAATGCTGCAAAAGAACAGTCTACTCAAGATTCTACTAAGATCTATTTGATAAAATTGATAAAAGAGTACAGCCTGAAGGAAACCCTTGACAATTTCATGCTGAAGGGAGTAGCCAACACAATCACTGGTGTGATGATGATTTCATCCCAAGGTGCCACATTCAATGATACATCAAACAGTCAGTGTTCATCATTTTCTTTTCGATTACAGATATTAATCATTCATTTTTCCAGCTCCACATCTACCTACATACTGTATGAATGCAATGAAGGAAATAATCATGCATGAAGAAGATGGGCTAAGGCTAACAAGTGTGATGGAAAGTTTGTTCAGGTGTTTAAGAAAGAATATAATAGAAGTAGTTCCAAATAAAATTGCAGCATTCAGTGTTGTGAAAGTATTTATTAAAGATGTTTTACAAACAAACATGGATGAAGACAAATTTCAGTACCTATTGGATGCTTTTTGCCAAATTTGGTGTAGAGATGACTTTGATTCATATGATGTAGGTTTTGCCACCAGTTTATTTTTTATATAAAATGAATCATTTCAGGAAGCTGTTATCATTATGAACACATTCAAAGTTCAATATTACAAAGAACTAATGAGAAGAATAGTACTTTATTCTCAGTCAAAGAATCACAAAAAGTACCTCATGAATGTAATGAATCTACTTCTTGCGATGGTACAAAACATTCCCGAATTGCCTTTGGAAAAAGTGGAAGTACTATTTTCCTGTTGTGTTCGAAACATTGTATTACACATCATGGATCCAGATAGAAATATTGCCAATAGAGCTATTGAAGTAATAAGTAGTATGTGTTCAATGGAAGATAACCCAATGCTGACAGTACTGTTCAATGTAAGTATTATTAGTATGAGACAGAAAGACAACTATTATAATGACTGTTGGCATGTTCCAGTATCATCAGTATCTATTTTCATTTTTCATTCCATTTGAACCAAGAAGATATTCCCTCATGAGTCTCTTCAATTGAGCTGGATAGTTGTCTACTCTGTGATAATAGGTGCGACATTCGTTATCAATAGTTCTTACTTTCTTCACAGGAAATTCAGGCTACTGGAAAACTTGTCAACATAAGTATGGAAGCTTTATTATTATCATTTGGTGAGATTGTTGATGAAAAATGGGGAGCCTCTCCAAGAAATCAAAATTTGCTGGTGATTATGGCAAAGTTTCTTGCTCATTGCCAAAATGTCAATAAGGAATTGGTTCAAACAGTAAGTCTCGTAGTATCTTCTATATTGTATTCTATATGTTTTTTATTTACAGACATTATTTGCCATATGTAAAGACTGTACCCCACATTCATTGAAACCATCTTTGCCTATTCTGCATGAACTATTTTGTGTCATGGCAATGAAAGATGAGATTGAAGTAGCTACAGCAATCTTAAGAATAATGTTCAGAAGTGCCATGCATCAAGATGCTACTTCCAAATACTTTTCTGAGGTGAGTTTACTCATTGTTTTGCTATAAATAATAAAAACATGATATTTTCAGCATATTTTCAACTCGATGCTGAATCCATCAGTCATAGGGAATACAACATATCCCCAAAAATACTACTCAAACATATTTTTATCCTCTGAATTCGACTATGAAACTCTATTCACTAAACGTAATAGAGAAATAAGGTTTGTTAATGAATATTTCAGTGTATAATCATTTTCCAAGACTTTTTCAGTGATATACATGTCCGGAATTTGATTCAAGATCTAGATTATAATGAACCTGGTGGAGCAGTTCTACTTTGCTGCCTCTTAGACTACAATAAATATGAAGAAACATCTGTTTTGCTGTCATATTTGGTTGATAACTTTGATGAGGTGAAGCATTCTCCTACTAACTCAAATATGATGTGTATAGCGTCCTTCACAAAATGCTGGCTGAGTTGATGTTTACATGGAACTCAAAGTTACTATTCTGATACTGTGGTTGAATATTCAAATACAAATTAAATAGAAATCCAAAAACCACAATAATATTTAGAAAAGTCTAAATACGTATTTCGGCTACTAAGTTGCCAATTCTCGATGGTAATTTCTGGAGAATATCTTGAAAGATACTGAGGAGTCGCTGATTTTTCTCACTTTTCAGGTCTTTTGAAAATGACAACGTAGTTGACAAAATATATATTTAGACTTTTCTAAATATAATTGTGGTTTTTGAGTTTCTATTTATTTTATATTTGTACATGGAACTTGAACAAACATTTTTGTGTTTAGGCGAATTATTCTCATACCTTGTACCAAGTTTCATTTTTTCTGATTCAATATCATAATTTCAATAATGTTGAATTTTTCAGTGTGTATGTAACTACTTCTGTCAAGTATGCATCATAAAAACATAAATCCAATGATTGTTCCAAAATGATTTCTATATCTCCTTTTTAGATTTCGACTCGCCAAACTATGGGGCCTCTGAGTATGGCATTTGAAAAAATTCTAACCAACACAACACTTCGAGAACAAGATATTCCGCAACTTGATTTATTGCAGAGTCTTATAATGGAGGGCATGTTCTCACAAACATTTCAAGTACCTTCTATCAAACCAGCCTTTGATCTCTTGCAAAAAATAAGAACGTTGTTGAGAATCGATATGGAAAATCAAGTGTTTGATCAACTTCTAGTAGTAACATCAGAAAGGGCATTCAGGAGGTTACATCGCAGGGAAATTGGTGATAACAGCGTTCTTATGTATTTGAATGAGCTGTGTTTATTGTTGCGGAGTCCTCCAAGTGAGCCTGTTGTTAAATTACTTGAGGGTTATATGGAAAATCCAGACAGAATACAAGGTACATCAAATTCATAAAATCGATGACAACGTCTTGGTACAAATCGAATGGTCATTTATCAAATTGTGTACATCAAACGATAAAACAGAATAGTGTTTTTAAATCATATTTTATTCTCAAGGTTCAGTGGTTTCTCTAGTTTATGAAATGAAACAATTAGTAGTTATATATGAGAGATAATAATTGCTTCTGTTGCAGAACTGACAATATTCATGCCTGACATATATGTACAGCTTCTTACACTATTCACAACACTTGCGATGATGAATAAACGAAAAGTGCCACAGGCCCTCACCTATTTACGAAAAGTTTTGAATGATGAAATGCAGATAATGAAAATATTGGCATTCAAATTGTTTTATTCTCTGTGTCAAGAGTAAGTATAACTCAACACAAAAGGGTTGGTTTAAATAGGCCACCTTCACACAGAGAGGTTTTTTTAATAACACAAAAGGATCTCCTATAATTTTCGAGGAACATGGTGCTAGTCAGTGGTGGAATGTTGGGAGAGTAAGGTATTGAATTTTTTTTGGGAAGTAAGCATCAGGAAAGACTTCACTAGGCAAAGAATTTCATAATTTTGCCGTTCTATTGATGAATGATCGAACGAGAAGTTCGGCATGTTTCGAGCTCGACTGCCTGAACTTGTTTGTCTACTTGGAATCGCTCGTGGTTTCCTTTGAACACCGACCGTGGACATATCTATAAAAGAGACAGAGATCGCCCACCTTTCTGCGATGTTCTAGAGAAGTCAAGCCAAGTGGAATTGTGGAGATTGAAATCGTCTGATGATGATTTCAGCTGCTTGGCGGTTTGTTCAGTTGGATAAGTCGAGTTTCATAGAGAGAAGTCGTTCAATCCAAGGATCCGAAAAAAATATTGGAAAGTCCAATGGCTTCTTGCGAAAATTCGTATTTCGTCATTCCTGAATACTTTCTATCTGACGCTGCACATAGGCACCTTCCTTATCAAAATTTGCTAGCAATGTAGTGAATTTCGAAACTTAGAATAAAAGAACAACCCAGCCCTGCTGAGACATGATCTATAGTTTGTTGATCATTCCATTTTTTTTAGGATGACTCACGAATTTGATGAAGTAATTCGATTCGCATTCAGGGAAATAGTAATAGCTGACCCATGCCTAGTAAGAATATGCATCATCACACTGGAAGAGTTGATCCACGAAGATTATATCAAACTCTGTCCGGAGAATTTTTTCAGGTTCATCTACGCTATAGGTTGTGATGATTTGGGAATTTTCATGAAAGAAATTCTAATGAAACGATTTGTGTTTTCTAACCTGAATGATATTGCTAAATATTACATTCAGACTATAGTTTACATCCATATGTATTCAAAGGTATGTTTTTTATGACTTTCAATCAGAGGATTATTTTAAATGGTTCCAGCTTTCAAATTACCCAATTTCACCACAATTTGATTCTGAATTGGTAAAAATACGTATGAAATTGAATAATCCGAGGGATATACCATCGTTTTTATTCAATATATTGCCAATTAGAAAGAAATTTTATGTATTAACGGAAATTTCATCAATTTTTGGTAAGATAGAACATCGCCAATTATAGAGAATTATTCTACTAATCTGTTCATATTATAGATGATCTAATGAATGGACAAGGTAAAGTTGACGACAACTTTTTCAACATGTTGAAAGACCTAATTCTTACGTTCAAATGCATAGTAACTGGAAATGTTGATTCAATAACCGATAGACATTATTACAACAACATATGCAAACAAATTGAGTGCCAAATATTAGCATATGATCCAGCTTCCACGAAGGAGAGTTTACATAATGTGGGTCATTTACATTATTTGTTATAGCTTCATAAAATGTTTTTTATTTTAGGATTATGATACAGAAATCAGAAGTTGCACCTTGACCCTTTTGAAACTGTTCTTTTTTGAAAATGCTCAGTTGGCTGATAATATCCAAATCACTCTTTTTGATGCTCTCATGCACTGGATTGAATTTGTTTTGCCGGAGGTAAATATGATTCATTCGACATTTTTGAATTGCAACGTGGTAAGGTAGTAGAGTATATGAAAATTCTCGAAATTTCATGAAAACCTCAAATCAAACCATTATCGGTCATAGATTTTTTTTCATCTTGGTGAACTAGAATGAAGAAAAATTGTAGAAATAAGTACCTGAAAATCATAGGATTCATGTTTGATAACTCCACTTACGGCTGTCAATCGGACAGTAAATTATTGAAAAATAGTCATAGATTTTTCATTACCAAATATTAAAAAAAAAAACAATGTTAATTGGTTGGGCGTGAATTAAAAATATTCACCGGGGTGAATTATATCATATCATCCACTCTCTGAATATATTTGTTATATTTTTCAATGTCATGATTTCGCCCATAATTTTACAAACTTCAGAATTGAATATTTGTGATGTGTCCTTAAAACTAACGGTGGTGTCTGATTGAAAGTGATTGATTAGACAAATGTGGGCACATAAAAATTAACCTTGATATGAGGAACCATTCCTTGCAATAGACAAAACATACAGGGTCGCTGATATGTATGGAAACGGTCGATTATTTCCTAAAGTAAGATAGCTAGCGAAAAATGTTAGGATACAAAAGTTGTAGGGTTTTTCAAAATCCATTAAGCTAATGAAAAATTAAGTATACAGGATGAGTCAAAAAGTCAGGACGAAACAAAGTTGCTTTTTCTCTAATGGGACACCCTGTATATTATTCCACATTTCAATTCTGCTCGAAATTCTGAACAAAATTGATAAAGCGCATCATTTCCTAAATTCAACCGATTTCGAGATATCGAATTTTGAAAATAACTTTTTACTAGTCTCAACTTTATTGAAGAAAAAGCACGAAATGATGCATATTTATTATGAAAGTCTCAAAAGGTGGAGTATGTGGATATTATGATTACAATTTAATTATAATTTTTTTACAGAAAATAAAAGAAGCATAATTTTCAGGGTTGATTAAAATGCAATTAAAACAATAAGATGTATTTTTTAATGAATGTCCAGGATATTTAAAATTTTATGAAAACAATAGTTAAGACAGGAGAAAAGAGAGAAAACAAGTTTTAATAAACAACAAATTTTTCTTTGAAATTCTATTCAATAAGGTGCTCAAAAAGTGTTTACCATTTACCTCCTGACAGTAATGAAGTCGCTGAACAAAATTTTGTAGTGAATCTAAAATCATGTGAGGAGGAATGGTAGAAATTTCATGCCTTATTCTTTCTTGCAACTCTTCGATATTTGGCGGCCTATTTTTGTAGACTACATTTTTTATGTGACCCCATAGAAAAAAGTCAAGTGGGGTCATATCGGGAGACCTAGCTGGCCATTCAATTGCTCCCCTGCGTCCAATCCATTTATTAGGAAAAGTTTCATCTAGATATGCGCGTACCATACGTCCAAAATGTGGAGGAGCCCCATCTTGTTGAAACCATATTTGTTCTGCCGGCAAATTGGGATTGTTATTATTCGGGAATAATCGTCTAAGCTCTGGAATAATATGCTGTTGTAAAAGTGATAAATATCGTTCAGAGTTCAAATTTCCGTTTATAAAATAGGGTTCTATGACGTGTCCACCAATAATGCCACACCAGACATTTACTTTTTGTGGCCGTTGAGTGTGAACTTCCTCCATCCAATGTGGATTTTGGTCTGACCAATACCTACAGTTGTATCGATTTACGTGCCCGTTTAAAAAAAATGTAGATTCGTCAGAAAACAATATGTGGTTGACAAAGTTGACATTTTCGCTTAATTTATCCATAATAACTTCACAGAACTCGATTCTACGATCAAAATCTTCTTCACTCAATTCTTGTACCAAATGAATTTTATATGTATGGAATTTTTGCAGTTTGCAAATTTTTTGAATGGAATATCGACTCATGTTATGATTCAAAGCCCTCTGTTGTGCCGAATTTATTGGATTTACCACCACATCTAACATGACATTCAAAGCATTTTCTCATTTGTAACGCTTACTGGTCTTCCACTTTTTGTCGATCTTTGACATCTCCAGTTTCATGAAAACGCTGCAATGTTTTTGAAACGGTTGATTTAGAAATTGGTTCCCGATTTGGATGCGATTCAATAAAAATATTCACTACTTGGTCAAAACTTCGTCTTCTATCACCGAATCCTATGATCATTGAAATTTCAATACGCTCAGTATTAGTTAAACGTGCCATTTTTGCGCGAAACTTATTTACACTAAATGTATTTTTGACATGTGTTGCCAAGATCATCACTTTTAGACAAAAGAACGACGCGGCGTTGTTATGGAGCTGGAAACTTTCAAAGGTAACTTGATGGACTATGAACTTAATGGACTGACATTTTTGGATAATTTATTAGAAGTTATTTTCAAAATTCGATATCTCGAAATCGGTTGAATTTAGGAAATGATGCGCTCTATCAATTTTGTTCAGAATTTCGAGCAGAATTGAAATGTGGAATAATATACAGGGTGTCCCATTAGAGAAAAAGCAACTTTGTTTCGTCCTGACTTTTTGACTCATCCTGTATACTTGATTTTTCATTAGCTTAATGGATTTTGAAAAACCCTACAACTTTTGTATCCTAACATTTTTCGCTAG